>OX463231.1:72526856-73889567 GCA_949820135.1 Sylvilagus floridanus
GGAGCTTGCAGTCGGGTGCGTCAGGGCACATTCCTAGCGGGGGTGAGGTCTGCCTTTCCACTCTCCCCTTTTCTGGCTTCTCTCGGATCCTGTGTCAAGCTCATTATTTCTAAGACTGCTGGGGTAGATCTGCACAGTGTTGGCGTTTGGATCCTTGTCAGTGAAGCTATGAAAGGAGAAGGGAGATGCCTGTCGTAGGGGGACAAATCCCTGTATATGTAACACAGCGACTTTACACCCTAAGGAAGTTTCCAGTGCTCTTAGTAGAAGTGTTAGTCCTGATTCTAAAATTTTTTCAAAAATGAACCTGCTTCCAGATGGTACCCAGGAAAAGAAAGGCAAAACTAGTCTCCGAGTCCTTGGAAAAGCATGTGTTCGACTCAGATCGTCTCAGCATGATTGGCCTTGTAGGTGTGTCATCATTTCACTGCAATCAAAGCAAATCAGAAAGATTAACAGTTGTCACCATGGGCCTTTAAGCTCCACTCAGTGGAGCCCTGGGAGACAGCTCAGGGTAGGGGTCAACAGAGCAGTCACTGGAGAGGCGTTGGTTAGAGAGCTAGAAAAATGCTCCGAGCCGTTAGCCCCCACCACCACACACACACACACCCTCCTGTTTGGTTGAGGGCACATGTTTCTGTCTGTACTGTTCGCCTCTGGAGGATTGCCTTCCTCAGTAGGAAACCTGAAGACCAATCCTGTCACCTTCCACGCAGCCCAGCAGGCCCTAACACAAAAAGGCACCCTTTGAGTCGTGGAGGGACCGGGGTACTGGCCTTAACATCTTCCCTCCCACCTGCGGGACTGGGGAACACACAACTGGAGCCAGGTCCAACCACACGAAGCCCAGAGGGTGAAGATGGAGGGCTCCCTCCATGTACCCAGTTCCACTTCCTGGTCTCAGCACCTGCCCACTCCCCCCACCCCCTCCCCACCTACAAAGTACCCTTTTCTCGGACCAACACATCGAGAGCAGGGAGCAAGTGGCCAGAGGGTGGGAGGGAAGAGTCCCTGAGAGAAAGGGCTCCCAGGGGTGCTGGGGTGGCCCTGGGGTCCCACCTTGAGGACCGCTCACCACCAACCACGCTGGGAGGCAGTCTTTCCAACCAACCTGAGTGGGGGAGGCCGCAGGAAAAAAGACCCCAAACGCCTGGGCTGCCTCCCCAATTTTGTTACCAGATAACCAGGTGTTGCTGCTGGCTGATGGGAGAGCCAGAGATGAGAGAGGGCGAAGAGACAGTTTGTGTCAGGAGCCATCTATCCACCCAACATGTGCTCTTTGGTGTCCAGCAAGCCGCAAGGGGAATTTAAAGGACAAGGACTGCCTAAAGGATGTGCAGCCTCCCCAAGCCCAGCAGACCCCGTGTGCTTCTCTGTGCTACCCCTCGCCCCAGACACCTGTCACAGGGCTGTCAGGCTAGTGGGTGTGAACTTGAACCATGCTGAGTCCCCCACTGCACACACATAGCCCAGAGCTGCCCTCTCCTTTCTCAGGGCTCTGGGGCCTGGTGAATAACGCTGGCGTCTTAATGTCCACGGCCCCCAACGAGTGGCTGACCAAACAGGACTTTGTGGACGTGCTCAACGTGAACCTGCTGGGGATGATCGAGGTGACCCTGAGCCTGCTGCCCGCAGTGAGGAAGGCCAGGGGCCGCGTGGTCAACGTCTCCAGCGTCGTGGGCCGCCTGTCGCTGTTTGGTGGCGGCTACTGCATCTCCAAGTACGGCATAGAGGCCTTCTCGGACTCCCTCAGGTATTGGGGTGCTCTTCAGGGGAAGGCTAGGCAGGGCCTGGCAGGTGGATAGGTGGGCACAGTGGGCTGGTGGTGGGGAGTCCAGGGCCCTGGGTGGGGCTGTCCTTCCTGCTGTTGGCATGGAGCCCCATGGGAGAGATTGAATCAGGGAGCCACTTAGTCCAGTCAGTGTTTAAAGAGCACCCTGGCAGGAGGGCAGGGCATGGCGCTGAGTGTGGGAGGCAAGGCAGTGGCCATAGCTGAGCTGGGACCAGGCAGGGAGAAGTTGGGCGGGGGCGGAGGAGCAGGGTGGGGGTTCTATGGGTGGGTCCTGGGGCTGCATGGGCTGTGAGGGCACCGGGAGGGCACAGCGTGGGAGTGATTGGCATCTGACTTACAGCCAATGAGCGCCTGGGGGTCCAATGCGTGGGCCCCGAGCAGAAGCAGCGCTGTGTCCCAGTGCCATTCCCAAGCTGTGCCCTCCTGCTCCCCGGCCTCCCTGCCCCAGTGCTCTGTGGGGTTTATTGTGTGTGGGTGTGTGTGTGGATTCCATGAGCGCTGTGTCTTTGCCCTCCGCCGCTCTGCCTTGCAGGAGGGAGCTCTCCCCCTTCGGGGTGAAGGTGGCCATCATTGAGCCCGGTTCCTTCAAGACCAACATGGGGGACCCGAAGAGATTCATGCAGTCCTTACGGGCGGCAAGGGAGAGCGCCAGCCCGGAGGTCAGGGCCATCTATGGCGAGGACTTCCTGGCAGCCTGTGAGTGAGTGTGCACACGGTAGAGGGACATGTCCCGTGGGAATCCTGAGCCCAGTGCTTGTGCCTCCAGTTCTGACAGGGTCCATCCTGCAGGCTCCTCCTCCCCACCCCCACCCCGGGCGGGCCGTTCAGCCCCATTTCCACGGTCATGTGTGCTCAGCGGTCCCCTGAAGCCATGTGCAGGCTTAGTAGAACATGAACCCCGAGCATCAGAACCCGGGTAACTGCAGGCAGAAGTGAGGCAGGAAGGGAAGCCGCCGCGGGCTCAGGCCAGCTGGCGCTACAGAGAGCTGAGACCCTGTGCCTGCGTTTCTGCGTGGCCGAGACCTTGCGTTTAGGTGCCCGGCTTTGCCAGGGGGAGGGGAGTGGGGGCTGAATGGGGGCCATTTTGCTGTGGAGTCAGGGCTGGGGCTCCTCCAGAGGTGCCGGGGGCATGGGATTGGGGGCTTTGGAGAAGGAGGGTGAGAAGTGGAGAGCCCTTTCCTTCTACATTGACTGCAAGAGGAGCCAGGGAGGCAGAAGCACACGTGAGACCTTTCTTGTTCTGTGCAGACATGAAGTTGGGTCAGTCGTTCAAGTCTCCATTCAGGCAGGACCTCCCGTTGGTGACGGACTGCATGGAGCACGCGCTGACCGCCTGCCACCCCCGCACCCGGTACTCGCCCGGCTGGGACGCCAAGCTCTTCTTCCTCCCCATGAGCTACATGCCCACCTTCCTGGTGGACGCCATCATCCACTGGTTTTCCCCGAGGCCAGCCCAGGCCCTGTGAAGCCTCGCCCAGGGCACCAGGTGGTGCAGAGCTGGGCTCCGAGAGAGGAGAGAGATGGGTGGGGGCGCTCTCCTGTCTCCTTCTGCCTCTCCCCAGGAATCGACTTGTGCCAGGTTGCCTTGGGCAGCCACTCAGAGCTCCCAGCTTCCTGGCTCCTAGGGGCACATCTGAACAGCCTTGGGCGTGGCAGGTGCAAGGAGCCCACACCTGCTCTGCCTCCTCAGGGTGGGCATCGACCTGTCCACTATGCACCTGCTGTGAAGACACCTGTGTGTGGGGAACCACAGGCCAGCCACCTGTGGGGACCTCCTCATTGCAATCTGCCTTAACCTGCTGAGCAGAACAAAGTCAAGGAAGTGCTGACTTCGACCTGAGGCTATGCGTGCCCTTTAACCTGATTGGACTGCTCCCCCTAGGGGACCGGGGATGGATAAGAGACCAGGATAGGGGTGGGAAGCGGGGCAGCCTCTTCAGTCTTTCTCTTTCTTTCTCTCGGCTGCTCTGCTCTTTCTCTTTCTCTCCTTTCCTTCTGCTATCACTAAAAATAAAACTTCCTTGAGAACCGATCAACAGCGGTCGTGTCGTGTGTGAATCCGTGGGTTGGACCCTCGCTGGCGAGGGTTCAACACCTGTGCACTGGTGGGGATGGCAGAAGCCAACCCCACCCCTGCCCAGCAGCCTGGGAGCCAACTCAGCCGGCGCTGGCAGGTGGGACACACCTCAGTAGGTTCTCAGTGTATGACACACACACCAATTTAGCATTTGTCATAAATCCATGGTTTTCTTGTGGTTATTCAAAAAAAATTTCAAAGATTAGTGCATTCCCCCCCCACCCCCCGTGATTCAACCTTGGCCTTGGGGAAGGTGGGGTGGACTTTTGTAGAAACGTCAGGTGCCTTCCTGAGGTCAGGTGGGGAGGGGCCAACCTGCAGAGGGATTTGAAGGGGACATTGGGTTTTCCTGGGCCTCTCTCGGGCCTGCTGACACACAGCGGAGAAGGGATTGCTTCCCTGCTAGGATTAATACCCTGCCCTGATTCCAGGATGAGACGGGGCAACAAACAAGGAGATGCCCACATGGGGAGATGCGGAGCCAAGCCCTTTCCTGTGGGTACTGAACCCTTCCCCAGGCCTCCAGGAGCTGACCCTCTCCTCCTTTACAGTCCCTGCACCTGCACCTCTGCCACCTGTGGGCAGCCCAGGCCCGCACCCCTCCCACGCTCTCAGCTGCCTGCCCTGTTAGGCTCATGTGGGTAGACTGCCACTTGGAGGCCAACTGAGTGACAACAGCGGGAGGAAGATCAGTGTGTCTGGGTCAGGTCCCCATCTCCACCCTCAGCGCAGCCCCTCCTCCCGAGTCCAGCAGGGCTCTGCTTGGGCCTGACCACCAGAAACCACAACGCCCGAGCTGCAGATTGCCAGTAGAGGGTGCGTTGCCGGAGTGAGCAGGGACTCCGCCGTGGGCCTGGCTGGGTATGGCTCTCCAGGACGCCGAGGCGACGGGTCAGGGTGGAGACGTCCTGGGCAGGGGCTGGCGGAGGGCGAGCGTATGTTCGCGGCAGTTGCCGCTGAGACATTTGGCTCCTGCCTTGCTCCTCAGCCTCTCTGACAGCCACGATTAGGATTCGAGGGTCCCGGGCTGGGGAGCAGTCCCGCCCCCTCCGCCCTCGGCGGTCTCCCCCAGGGCTTCCCTGGCAGTGGCTCTAAGAGCAGGTGCGGCCCCCAAAGGAGGGATGACTCCTCCAAGACTGCAGAGCGCCCCCTGCTGGCACGAGGAGCCCTTCATGCCGGGCTGGGATCTGCACCCCTGTTCTCCTCCCTTGGGTCGGCTGCCCAGGAGCCTCTGGTTGGGCCGGAACCTCCGTCCCTGCAGCCCAGCTCCTGGGCCTGTCAGGAGGCCAGGGCCCGGGAATTCAGGACTGGGCGGTGGCAGCGGAGGCAGCCCAGCCCTGGCTGCCTCTGGCCCAGCCCCGCCCCAGCTCCCTGCCCCCTTTGCTCCTCCTCCTGCTGGGAAGGGCTGGTCTCGCCCTTACCCAAGAGCCCTCCGTGCACACCTGTAGGGGTCGCTCTCCAGCCTTTGTGGGTCTCTGGAGGAAGCTGCCTGCCGTGTCCCAGCCCTGTGATACCAACAAAGCTCAGCACCTGCCATGCCTTGGCCAGGCCAGACCCCTCGATCAGTGGGGTCTTCCTGAGTTGAGACCCTGGAGGTCTTGCGGGTTCCGACTCTGAATGTGACCTGGCAGGACAGGCCCAGTGTACCTGAGGGCAGAGGGCAGTGGCAGCAGTGCCCAGGGGAGGCGGGTAGGGGTGAGAGAGCCACACCTACTTGTGCACACAGCCCCTCCTCCCTCCCTGCAACTCTGGGGCTTGCATTCCAATGTGTGCACCTGTGGCTGCACCTGTATGGGTACCTGTGTGTGTGTACAGGATCCGAGGGGAATCAGAGAGGAGTGGATGGGCAGGACACAGGTTATGATGGACACACATGCACACTTACACGTGTACACACAGGCACACATGTATACATGTACTGTATACATGTACACATGTATGTGCACACATATATACACACACATACATATGCACAATGATTTAGATAATATGTGTATTCCAGTTCAATAAAAACTCTGAAGTCCACACATAGGAGTTTGAGCCCTTGCAATAGCAGTCCAAAGAGCAGAGAGGAGGAGTCAAGATTAAAAAAACAATCTGGAGGACAGACATTGGTCAGGTAGGAAGGCAGAGCCAGTGCCAGAGTGCCTGATCAGGCTGCCTACTGCATTCCTCCGGCTGCTCCCTCCTCTGCCGGAGCAGGTGCCACACTCAGGTTTCACCGCAGCCTGTCTGTGCATGACCCCCGCAAAGCCATGTGGCTGTGGCTGGCGGTCCTCGTGGGCCTGCACTACCTGGTGCGCTGGTACCGGGAGAGGCAGGTGGTGAGCCAGCTCCTGGACAAGTTCGTCTTCATCACGGGCTGCGACTCGGGCTTCGGGAACCTGCTGGCCAGACAGCTGGACAGGAGGGGCTTGAGGGTGCTGGCTGCGTGTCTGACGGAGGAGGGGGGCCGAGCAGCTGAGGCGCCGGACATCGGACAGGGTGGAGACGGTGACCCTGGACGTCACCAAGACTGAGAGCATCGAGGCCGCCGCCCAGTGGGTGCAGGAGCGCGTGGGGGACCGAGGTACCAGCCCCTCCCTGCTCCTGTCTGCTGGCTGCTTCTCCCTCCTCCCCGGCAGAAGTCCCAAGGCGTTTCTCAGGACTTGTGCAGTCTGACTCTGTCCCTCGCCTATAAGGCCAGTCTGGGCCTCTTCTTCCTGCTGCGGGCCCTGTAGCCAGGGTGGGAGGCCACCCTGCTGAGAACCTGCCCCCAGATCCCTCCTGTCTCGGGGCCTCCTTTCCAAGCAGCAGTTCTCATTGCTGGATGCTGATGCCTGGGCTGGAGCCGCCCACCTGAGTGGGGGGAGGGGAGCAGAGCCCTGGTCTCGGGTTTGCCCTGGAGGCTGGGGCGGCGCTGCAGCCAGGCTCAGGCCCTCAGGCCCTGCCCTGCTCCTCCGGGTGACCGTAGGCTTCCACCAAGAGAGGGGAACTCCTCCCATTTTCAGATGGGTCCGAAGGTTAAGGTCAGGTTTAGGGAAACTGTGTGATGGGTGGTAGGTTCCCTTTTCTCTCTATCTTTCCCGCTTTTTACCTGTCTTTTAGGAAAGGAAAAGAACATTCCTTACACTTTTCCAAATGGGAACCATAATCTTTGTGGAAAATACTGAAAAACATAAAAATAGAAACCAAATCATCCTTAACTGCACTGCTGAGAGAGGTAGTTTTTATTTTAGATGTCTACAGAATTCTATTTTTTGTCTAGTTTATATCATATTCTTTTTACTTAATATAAGTATTATTACAATAAAAGGGAAATATCTTCAAAACTCTATGTATATTCAGTTAGAATATTCTGTCCTTAAAGCCTGCTATGCTTATGTCAAGTTATCTAATTCCAACTTTTAATTGTCTTGGTAAACTTCTGTACATTGCCTCTCTGTGTGCCTCTATGTGATTGGGATATTGGGAATAAATCTCTCTGGGTAGGCATTTGAATGGCCATGGGGCTGGGCAGGGTTCGAGCAGGGGAGGAGCCTGTCCACTGGCCACACCCCCTCATCTGCCCTGCAGTCCACGGAGCTGTGTCTGTAGGCGGGGAAACTATGCAGTTCTGGAGCTTGTGTGTGGGTGTTCCAGGGCAGTTTCCTGGAAGATTCGTAAACTGGGGACCGGAAGAGCTGAGGACATGGCGGCCCTCCCAGTTCACCGAAGAGGGCCCATGTTTTCTGGAGCAGAGGATGGCATGCCAGGGTGGGAGAAGTCAGCCTTGCCTGCTCCCCCAAGCCCTCCCGGTGGGTGCTTTCCACTCTTTACAAAAAGGCTTTTTTTTTTAAAAAAAATTATTTGAAAGGCAGAGTGACAGTGAGAAAGGGAGAGAGAGAGAGAGAGAGAGAGAGCAAGAGATCTTCCACACGATGGTTCACTACCTAAATTGCCCTCACAGATGGGGCTCCATCAGGCAATTGCCCCAAGCAAGGATCACCATCCAGTTCTCACACTTGGGGGTCAGGGACCCAAGTGCTCTGGCAATTGTCCACTGCTCTCCCAGGCGCATTAGCCTGGAGCTGTGACGCAAGATAGCTGAGACTAGAACCAACACTCTGATTGGGGATGCTGGTATCCCAAGCAGCGGCTTATCCAGCTTTGTTCAATTCTGGCCCCACCCACTGGGCTGCAAGGCACTTCCTGCAGGAATGTTCTTCAATATTGATACAGTGGGGGCCAACACTGTGGCACAGTATGTTAATCCTCTGCTTGCCGCAACAGCATCCCATATGGGTGCCGGTTCAAGTCCCGGCTGCTCCACTTCTGATCTGGCTCTCTGCTCTGGCCTGTGAAAGCAGTAGGAGATGGCCCAAGTCCTTGGGCCCCTGTACCCATGTGGGAGACTCAGAGGCAGCTCCTGGCTCCTGGCTTCGGATCCATGCAGCTCTAGCCATTGTGGCCATTTGGGGAGTGAACCAGGGGATGGAAGACTTCTCTGTCTCTTCCTCTCACTGTCTGTAATTCTACCTCTCAAATAAATAAATCAATAAATATTTTTTTTTCCTTTTTCCTTCTCCATCATTTATATATATTTTGGGAATTTTTGTTTTGTTTTGTTTTTAAAAAAAGATACAAACAATCTTCAAAGTTTACCTTTTTGGACTTAAGGAATAACATGAAATTGCGCATTATTCTAAAGCTTAATTTTGAAATGAACTAGTTTAGTGCTATCAAACCCTGTTTGCGTTTACAATATTTTAAATTATATAGTATTTTATTTCTGTTCTTGCTGTAAATTCTAATGCTGTAATCAATAAATATTTTTAAAACATTTATACAGTGGGTTTCAAGGCAGTCCACTGACATCAAACACGTGACCCCTCTCCACATTCCAAATTCACTTTCTCAACAAACCTTACTCATATCTCAGCTTGCTTTGTTTTTCTTCTTTCTGCTTTTTTTTTTTTTTAATCTTCCTCTATTCCCCTCTCTTCCTTTTGCTTCTCTCTATGGTCTGTCTTCTCCAGTGATACACGATCAGCACTCACTACAAGCTGTTCAGAAAGTCTGAAAATCCAGTGGGGATGCTGACGGTGCCCAAGGGGGCAACATGAGTGCGTGAACACGCAGACGTCAGTCCCACATCTCCAGACAGTGCGGGCAGCAGGTCCTGTAGTGCGGCGTGTTGTGCTGGGTGGCCGCCTGCTGTCCACTGCGCACGCGCTGAGCTGGGTCGTGAAGAGCAGACGGAGGAAGGCTGCCGGCTGCCGCCCAGCAGCTTACAGGATCCTCAGCCCCTCAAGCCCAGCAGACCCCGTGTGCTTCTCTGTGCTACCCCTTGCCCCCATGCCACACCCATCCAGTGCTGACAGGCTAGTGGACGTGGACTTGAACCACAGCTGTGTCCTCATTGCACACACACAACCTAGAGCTGCCCGCTCCTTCCCCAGGGCTCTGGGGCCTGGTGAATAACGCTGGCATCTCCATGCCCACGGCCCCCAACGAGTGGCTGACCAAACAGGACTTTGTGGACGTGCTCAACGTGAACCTGCTGGGGACGATCGAGGTGACCCTGAGCCTGCTGCCCGCAGTGAGGAAGGCCAGGGGCCGCGTGGTCAATGTCGCCAGCGTCATGGGCCGCCTGTCGCTGTTTGGTGGCGGCTACTGCATCTCCAAGTATGGCGTAGAGGCCTTCTCGGACTCCCTCAGGTATTGGGGTGCTCTTGGGAGGGGGAATGGACAGGGCCGGGTCTGACCAGAAGGAGGCTGGTGGGCTTGTGGAGGGCCAGGGACCCTGGGGAGGTGCCACACTTCGCTTCATGGAAGGGATTGAGTCAGGGAAACCACTTAGTCCAGTCAGCATCTGGGAGCCCCCTGGCTGCAGGACAGGGCATGGCTCTGAGTGCAGGGGCCAAGGCCAAAGGCAGAGAGGCTCCACGGGAGATGGTGACGATGGATGAGCCAGGAGAGGGCCAGGGAGCTGACCAGGGCGGGCATAGATGGGCAGCATGGAGGAGGTGAAATGGACAAAGCCTGGTGATCTGTGGGATTGAGGGCTACAGAGGGGGCAGCATTGCTCGCCGTACTTTGCAGCAGAACAGGTAGGATTTAGCGTTCTGTGAATTAGCATCCCACATTTCTGGGGCAATGCTATCAGAGTTTGTACCCTGGGGATGCTGCATATTATCCTGGTTTACGTCACCCTGATTCTACAAGGAGGTTGTCTTGTTTCTTGTGTGTGTGCTGCCGCCCGAGACCACGGAAGTCCTTCCTCTCCATCTCCCTGTCTTCCAGGAGGGAGCTGTCCTACTTTGGGGTGAAGGTGGCCATCATCGAGCCCGGCTACTTCAAGACTAGGGTAACCAGTAGCGAGAGATTCATCCAGAGCTTCAGGGGACTGTGGGACCGGGCCAGCTCAGAGATCAAGGAGTTGTATGGCGAGAAATTTCTGGCAGCCTGTGAGTGAGCTGTGGGCGATGGGGAGAGAAGCACCTCCTTATTTGGAATCTGGGTCAGCATGAGCGCCTCCAGCAGTATCAGGATGTGTCTGGGCCTCTGCTACCACCCCACCCCCACCCCAGCAAGTGCAGATGTACAAGTCCCATTTCCATGGTGCTGTGCAATCAACTGGGCACCTAAGCAAGTGTCCAGGCTGATTAGAACATAGAACCGCTGTTTCACTAGAACATCCGATTATTCTAAGGGGCGACGTGAAGCCAGAGCAGGAAGGCACGCCTGGACTCGTGGCTGGCTGGCGTCAGAGACAGCTAGTCCTAATGTGCTTAGATTGCGTGAGTCTTGGCTGAGACTTTGAATTCGTGCAGCCCAGGGATCCCCAGGAAGAGTGACCAGAACAGCTGTTCCTCTTGTCGGGACAGTGGGCACTTCCAGGGGAATTCGATGGATTAGATATTGGGCATGGGTTTTGGGGGTGGGTGACATGAATTCTTAAGAGAAATGTCCCTTCCTGAGTTGACCCCAGAGCAGGAGCAGTGGAGGTGGGAATACACTTGCATTGTTTCCTATTCCATACAGACATGGAATCAAGTAAATCTATGGAGCAAAAGTGCACAGGGGATCTGTCCTTGGTGACGGACTGCATGGAGCATGCGCTGACGGCCTGCCACCCCCGCACCCGGTACTCGCCCGGCTGGGACGCCAAGCTCTTCTACCTCCCCATGAGCTACATGCCCACCTTCCTGGTGGATGCCATGGTCTACTGGGGCACCCCACGGCCAGCCCAGGCCCTGTGAAGCCACGCCCGGGGCTCCTGGTGGTGCAGAGCTGGACGTTGAGTGAGTGAGTGAAGGGGCACCTCAGGGAGAGGAAGTGGGCGGGGAAGCTGTCATGTCACCAGGGCCGGCCTTCATCTTTACCTGTTCCCAGGACTCTCTTGGGGTACCAGCTCTGGGCTCATTAGGAGGGAAGACCCAGGCCGGCGCCGTGGCTCAACAGGCTAATCCTCCGCCTTGCGGCGCCGGCACACCAGGTTCTAGTCCTGGTCGGGGCGCCGGATTCTGTCCCGGTTGCCCCTCTTCCAGGCCAGCTCTCTGCTGTGGCCAGGGAGTGCAGTGGAGGATGGCCCAGGTGCTTGGGCCCTGCACCCCATGGGAGACCAGGAAAAGCACCTGGCACCTGGCTCCTGCCATCGGATGAGCGCAGTGCGCCGGCCGCAGCGCGCCATCTGCGGCAGCCATTGGAGGGTGAACCAACGGCAAAGGAAGACCTTTCTCTCTGTCTCTCTCTCTCACTGTCCACTCTGCCTGTCAAAAAAAAAAAAAAAAAAAAAAAAAGGAGGGAAGACCCAAGAACTCAGCTGTAGAGCAGGGAGCTCAGTTGAATTGGGCGGCCACTCAAGCCTCGTGGTCAACCCCAAGGAAGCCACACCAGGGATGGAGGCTCTGCCCACAGCTGCTCTGCCGCCTGTCCACCTAGCCAGGGTGTCCCTTGGCCCTGGCCAGTCTGCAGCCTCCCATAGGATGGAAATTGCATATCAGGCCTGGCATGGGATCTAGGGACCAATTTCATATTTGTCCTGAGACCATGGGGTTTTTTTGCTTTTTTTTTTTTTTTTAATAAAAGTCGCACATTTCAGACACATACAGTGATTTCCCAGCCTTGACCTGGTGGAGTCTGGGGCTGTGGGCCTGCGGGAAGAAGCGCTGGGGGTTTCTGGAGGTCAGGGATGAGCAGGACCACCCAAGGGAGAGCTGTCCCTGCCTTCTCGGTCTCCCTGCCATGGGGGGAGGGGCACTTGCTCCCCTCTGCAGACTTCAAAAGGAACCTAGAGTGGCAGGGTTAGAGACCAAGACGAGAAAGGTTGACAATGCAGACTGAGGGGTCCCAAGCCCTGTGTGGGGGAGCTCCAGCACCTCCCCTCAGTGGCTGCCCTGGGCTGCAGGGGTAGTGCAGATGCGCTCCTGCTGTCCCTCAGGGCCCAGGCCACCTCCCCTCCTACACCTGTGTGCGGCGTGTCACTTCTGGGGTCCATTTGTCCTTGTCCTCTAACCCGCGTTGAGCTTGCGGGGCTGGAACCTTCTGGAACCACCCACTGCCTGTGAGACCTGGGTCTGCATGTTGCCGGCTTCCCGGTGCTCCCAGAGAGCATGTTGCAGGCTCCTGGGCTCCTGCAGCTCGCAGTGGCACCTCGGGGGTCTCAGTTTTTTCCCCAGTACTAAAATCAAGGAGCGGTGGGGCCAGCGCTGCGGCGGCATAGTGGGCTAAGCCTCTGCCTGCAGCGCCGGCATCCCGTATGGACTCCAGTTCGTGTCCCAGCTGCTCCTCTTCCCATCCAGCTCTCTGCTATGGCCAGGGAAAGCAGCCGAAGACAATCCAAGTGCTTGGGCCACTGCACCCACATGGGAGACCCAGAGAAGGCTCCTGGCTTCTGATCAGCCCAGCTCCAGCCATTCTGACCATTTAGGGAGTGAACCAGAGGATGGAAGACCTTTCACTCCCTCTGTCTGTAAGTCTCTCTCAAATGAATAAAGAAATAAAAAATCAAGGGCGTGGAGTCTTTTGAGCAGCAACAGCAAAGCGAGGTACACACCCTGGGAGGCATGCACGGTGTTTGGTGTTGGACTCTGCAGCTGAGGACCCAGAGGACAGGGAAGGGACGCCAGGAGCCCAAAGGGAGTCCCCCGGCGCCAACCCAAAGGCCAAGCTAGAGGTTCCCTCTCAGGGCGAAGCCCCCAGTCCTATCAAGCCTGCACCCGCACTCACTCACACTCTCCCATAACCACACTACACACCATCTCCGAGTACAGGCTGCAGCTGTGCGCCCCAGCCCCCCACTGGGGGGATGGTAGGCGTTGAGGGGGTCCTTCCCCACAAGTCCCCTCCACAGTGCCAGGGAGGAACCAGGGAGGGCACAAAGCCCCACCCTCCATGCTGGGCTCTGGGTTTGCACTGAGGTGCAACTGTCCCAAAGGGTGCCCTGCCACTCAAGGGTGCACTTGGGTCACCACAGGACAACTGCCACCAGAAAACAAAGCTGGAGCCCAGAGGCCCCTGCTCCACGCAGTCCTCCCCCTCAGCAAGGGTCCGTCAGTCCGGGGGACCTGAGCAGGGGCAGGGGGGTCCCATCAGGGGTCTGTGGCTATCACATCAGCGCCTCTCCTCCTTCCCTTCCCTGCCAGCCCCCTGGGAGCAAAGGTCTCTGAGCGCCCACCTCAAAACACTTCCCTCCCGGCCTTAGGCGCGGCGGGCGGGCAGGGGTCTCTTGTCTCTGGGACCCACTGCACACTTGGTGGGGGCTGCGGGCTGCAGGGAGGGGCCCAGGTCTGGCGAGGCGGCCCTTCCCGCCCTTCCAGCTGTGCTTCCATCTCCGACACTGCCCCCTCCCCCTGCGAAGCCACAGCCAAGATGGAGAAAGGGGAGCGGCGGGGGCCCTCACTGCCAGGCTGAGCCGGGCTCCCCTGGGGCCCACACCCCGAGGGCCACCGCCAGTCGCCGCAGGCCGCCAGTAGAGGGCGCGCGTGGCCAGAGCGCGCAGGGACTCGATCTGGGCCCTGGCTCCTGGATCTGTCAGGGCTGTGGCTCCCCAGGAGGCCGAGGCGCAGGGGTCAGGGCGGGAACGGCCTGGGCAGGAGGCTGGCGGAGGGCGTGCGTATGCACGCAGGAGACGCCCGCAGAGACGTTTGGCTCCTGCCTCGAGCCTCAGCTTCTCTGACAGCTACGATTAGGATTTGCGGGTCCCGCCCTCTTCGTCTCCCCTAGGGCTTCTCTGGCAGTCGCCCCAAGGAGCTAGCGCGGCCCCCCTGGAGGAATGACGCTTCCGGGGTGCAATGCGCCCCCTGCTGGCACGGGGGAGCCCTTCGGGCAGGGCTGGGATCTGCACGCACGCCGCGCGCGCACACACACCCACACACCCACCCACACACACACTATTCATCTCCTCCCTCTGGGCCAGCTGCACGGGAGCCTCTGATGGAGGCAGGAACTTCTCCTCCAACCTCCCTCTCACCCCTCCCTGCAACTCTGGGACTTTCACTCCTGGGGTCCCCAGTCCCAGTCCTCCTTCCCTTTCTCTGCTTCTGATGCCCGACCCCCTTGGCATTCCCCCACCTTCTTTGCAGAGCGCTCATCCCGGGAGGGGACCTCTTCCTGCCCTCTCTCCTCCCCCTTCCACTCCTGGAGAGACTCTGACTTGGTTCTCCAAGGGGCGAGTCTGGATGCTGAGCCGGAAGAGGTTGTGCAGGCTCGGAGAGGAGATTCCGTCTACTGTGTCTTGCCCATGACTGCAGCTCCCCAGTGAGATGGTCTTGCATTGGGGAAGGCCTGGGTCTGGCAGTGTGGACAGACAGGATGTGTAGACAGACCAGACCTTGGAGTGATGCCATTGTGTGTGGGCTCCGTGTGGTTACCTGAGTGTGCATCTGTGTGTGCACAGGAAGGCAGAGAGGGATCAGTAGAATGGGAAGTGTTGCTGAGCAGCGCATGAGTTATGAGACACACATACACACAAACATACAGACACAGTCACACACACACAGACACACACACATACACACACCCAGACACAGACACACACAGACACACACGGAGACACACAGACACACACAGAAACACGCAGACACAGACACACACAGAGACACACACAGAGACACACACAGACACACAGAGACACGCACACACAGACACACACACAGAGAGAGAAGGGTACTTCAAAAAGTTTATGGGAGGGGGCCAGTGTTGTGGCATAGTAGGTTAAACCTCCGCCTGCGGCACCAACACCCCATATGAGCTCTGGTTCAAGTCCCAGCTATTCCGCTTCTGCTTCTGGTTTCAGATGGGCCCAGCCACTGCTATTTGGGGAGTAAACCAGTGGATGGAAGACTTCTCTCTGTCTGTAACTCTGCCTCTCAAATAAATAAGTGAATCTTTTATTTAAAAAAAGTTAATGGGAAATGTAATTAAAATATGTTTGTTTGGTTCAAATAAAATTGAAGTCCACGCATCGGAGTTTGGGCACCTGCAAAACAAGTCCAAAGAGTAGAGGGGTGGAGTTAGAATAAATAAGAGTTTCAGAAAGACAGTGGTTAGCTGGAAAGGCGGAGCCAGTTTCAGAGCACCAGGGGGCAAGCTGTCTACCACAGCCTTCTGGCTGCTCCCTCCTCTGCCGGAGCAGGTGCCACACTCAGGTTTCACCGCAGCCTGTCTGTGCGTGACCCCCGCAAAGCCATGTGGCTGTGGCTGGCGGTCCTCGTGGGCCTGCACTACCTGGTGTGCTGGTACCGGGAGAGGCAGGTGGTGAGCCAGCTCCTGGACAAGTTCGTCTTCATCACGGGCTGTGACTCGGGCTTCGGGAAACTGCTGGCCAGACAGCTGGACAGGAGGGGCTTGAGGGTGCTGGCTGCGTGTCTGACGGAGGAGGGGGCTGAGCAGCTGAGGCGCCAGACATCGGACAGGGTGGAGACGGTGACCCTGGACGTCACCAAGACTGAGAGCATCGCGGCCGCCGCCCAGTGGGTGCAGGAGCGCGTGGGGGACCGAGGTACCAGCCCCTCCCTGCTCCTGTCTGCTGGCCGCTTCTCTGTGCAAAGGAGACACTGCCTGCCTGCTAACTGGGAAATGCCAAGGGTTTTGTTTCAGTTTTACTTTCAAGGGTTTGAACATCACGTTCCTCAGAGTAGGATTCCTGCAGTGATTGGGCTGAGCCCCAGCTAGGCTTAGAGCTGACCCTCTGGCCAAAGGCTGCATCTGGAGCCAGACCTGGGGTTGGCACGGGCCCTGGGGAACTGGGCCAGGCTGGAGGCTGGAGCCAGGCGCAGGAGCTCTGCACTTCTTATTGGATCCATCACATTTCTCCCCTCTGTAAGGCTTTAAGGTCATCTGTGCCTGACTTAGAACTGAGGTTGGGAGCGCTGAAGGACTTTTGCACCCCTACCCCATGGTAGATCCTATTCTGCCGTGTTAGGCTGCCTGCTCTGTTTGTAACACTAGAGATCATTGGTTTGTCTTTCTCTGATTGGAAATGTAAAACACGCCCTTTCCAGAAAGCACAGAAGAGGGTCAGGTGAAACCACGTTCACCCTAATCCCACCCTCCAGAGCCGATGACTCGCTCCAGGGTGCACCTGTGATCAGCGTTTCCCTCACCACCCCTCCAACACCTGGCATTCAGTGTCTGTGCCTCCCAGCTGTGAGACCGTCACAGCACTGCCACAGCTCTCCTACCCTTCCTGCTTTCCTGGCAAAAGTTGGTTCATATGCTCACAATATTATCTAGATGGAATACAATAATAGGATCCAAGTATTCCTTTCTCGGAGGCCAGAGAAGGTTTATGGGTAGTAAGGACTTATGTTCTTCCCAGTATGCCCAGGGCCAAGCTGTCTCCCCCACATCCCCGGCCCTCGCCCACCAAAAACTCCTGGTCCTGTTGATCTGAGGGTCATGGGTCAGGAATTCTGACTGTTCCACATCCCTGATGACCTGTCTCTCCCCGTCCCACCCCCACTTGTCTTCCAGGGAATTTTCCCAATGCCGAGTGGGCTGGGGGCTTATGAGCTTAGGGCAAGGGTACAAAGGTGGTCTTTTTGCTCCCAACCACCAGTAGCTTAAAGTACGTGCACACCCTGACACCCATATCACCACGCATCATTTCCGCCCCATCCCTCTTTTCCTGATGTCACAAATCGTTATGTACACAATCAATAAATCCCACTGGGACATGAACTTGGACCACAGCTGTGTCCACACTGCACACAGAGCCCAGAGATGCTCTCTCCTTTCCCAGGGCTCTGGGGCCTGGTGAATAACGCTGGCATCTCCATGCCCATGGCCCCCAACGAGTGGCTGACCAAACAGGACTTTGTGGACGTGCTCAATGTGAACCTGCTGGGGATGATCGAGGTGACTCTGAGCCTGCTGCCCGCAGTGAGGAAGGCCAGGGGCCGCGTGGTCAATGTCTCCAGCGTCATGGGCCGCCTGTCACTGTGTGGTGGTGGCTACTGCATTTCCAAGTATGGCGTAGAGGCTTTCTCGGACTCCCTCAGGTATTGGGGTGCTCTTCGGGGGAAGGCTAGGCAGGGCCTGGCAGGTGGATAGGTGGGCACAGTGGGCTGGGTGGGGCTGTCCTTCCTGCTGTTGGCATGGAGCCCCATGGGAGAGATTGAATCAGGGAGCCACTTAGTCCAGTCGGTGTTTATAAAGCGCCCTGGCAGGAGGGCAGGGCATGGCGCTGAGTGTGGGAGGCAAGGCTAGATACAGACGGACCCTCCCCAGAAGACGGTGGTCATGGCTGAGATGGTACCGGGTTGGGATAAGTTGGGCGGAGGCGGAGGAGCAGGGTGGGGGTTCTATGGGCGGGTCCTGGGGCTGCATGGGCTGTGAGGGCACCGGGAGGGCACAGCGTGGGAGTGACTGGCAGCAGAATACATCTGACTTACAGCCAATGAGCGCCTGGGGGTCCAATGCGTGGGCCCCGAGCAGAAGCAGCGCTGTGTCCCAGTGCCATTCCCCAGCTGTGCCCTCCTGCTCCCCGGCCTCCCCGCCCTAGTGCTCTGTGGGGTTTATTGTGTGTGGGTGTGGGTGTGGATTCCATGAGCGCTGTGTCGTTGCCCTCCGCCGCTCTGCCTTGCAGGAGGCAGCTCTCCCCCTTCGGGGTGAAGGTGGCCATCATTGAGCCCGGTTCCTTCAAGACCAACTTGATGGACCTGAAGAGATTCAGGCAGTCCTTATGGGCGGCCTGGGAGCGCACCAGCCTGGAGGTCAGGGCCATCTATGGCGAGGACTTCCTGGCAGCCTGTGAGTGAGTGTGCACATGGGAAGAGTGGCAAACTTTTTTTTTTTTTTTTAGATTTATTTTATTTGAAAGATGCAGTGAGAAAGAGAGAGAGAGAAAGAGAGAGAGAAAGAGGGAGAGAGAGAGAGAAAGAGAGAGAGAGATTCCATTGGTTGGTTCACTCCCCAAATGGCTGTAATGACGGTGGCTGGGCCAGGCTGATCCAGTAGCCAGAAACTCCATCCTGGTCTCCCATGTGGGTATCAGGTACCCAAGTACTTGGACCACCTTCCGCTCATATTTCAAGCACATTAGCAGGGAATTAGATAGGAAGCGGAGCAGCCGAGACGTGAACCAGCACCCATATGGAATGCCCACACTGCAGGAGGCTTAACTGGCTGTTCCTCAAGCCAGCCCTCGCTTCCTTATTTTTCAAGGGCATACTAAAGCCAGAGAGGGGAGACACTGTGGGCTCCTAGCCAGCTGGACTCAGAGAAAGTCAGTTTTCCTGTGCTCAGAGTCCCAGTAGAGACCTTTGGCATGTGTTCTGGAACTTTCCAGGAAGGGCTGAAGAGGCAGCTCTAGGGGGAAGGGTGCCTCCCTGTGGGTGAGGCTAGGTTAGACTTGAGCCCTATCTGAGAGGATTGGGAATTCTTAAAAACTCTCCTTAATTGATAGCTCTAAATAGGAGAGGAGATGAGCAAGTACTTTAAGATCTTTTCTCATCCTGAACAGACACCAAAATGTCTGAAAACAACCTGAAAGCATCCAAGTTGGATCTGTCCACGGTGACGGACTGCATGGAGCATGCGCTGACCGCCTGCCACCCCCGCACCCGGTACTCGCCCGGCTGGGACGCTAAGCTCTTCTACCTCCCCATGAGCTACATGCCCACCTTCCTGGTGGACGCCATGCTCTCCTGGGGCACCCCACGGCCAGCCCAGGCCCTGTGAAGCTATGGGGGGGAGTGCATGGCTGGGTTTCCATGGGGTGCTGCAGGCAGGGCAGTGTGTCAGGGGGTAGGGACTGGCGGAGGGGGAGGACACTCTCAAGTCTCTTTAGCTCACCCCCTCCTCACCTCTGCCCTGTGTTTTTCCTGGGACAGTCATTGTTGGAAGCCTGGGCACATTAGGAGGAATGAACCACTTCTTAGAGTTGAAGAATAGAGACCCGTTGCATGCATTGGCGTCCTGTGGCCTTGGGGAGCCACATGAGGATTGAGTCTTCTGGCTTTGGGAGGGGTGGGTGTCGGGGGGGCCTCATTTGCTCTGTCCCTCTACCTGCTGAGCTCTTGAGTGACATCAGCTGACTTCTCCCAGCCATGGCTGCTTGTCATTCACCCAGCATGCCAGCCTAGGGGGCGGGTACAGAACAGGGGAGCTTCGCCTTCCTCTCTCCACAGTCCCACCATGCATGAGCTGGAATCGGGGTTGACCCTCCTCGACTCCCTGGCGTAGAACAGCCAGGCCCTGCGAAGCATCCCGAAGGTGCCTCTGGCCTCATCTCATCCTGGCTTTGGTCAGATGTGGTGAAGCGGCACGTGGACAGGCATCATTTGTCCTTCCGCTTAGGCCACTGGCTGGCCCCGTTTCTGCGTCGGGCCCTCTGATCACAGGTGTGCAGTGTGAGCCGGGGACCGGTAGCTTGACTCTGGGCCTCGTTCTAGGCCCCAGCCTGGTCCTGGGCCTGCACCTTATGCAATGCTGGGTGTGCCCCTCCACCGCCCACAGCTTGCCCCCTCCGGCATTTCCTTTGCTTTACCAGCTCGCCTCCTGCCTTGCCCAGTGCCTGCAGTTTCTCTCCTTCCCCTCAAAGTTCTGACTCTGAGAATTTTCCAGCAGGTCTCTGCCCTGTCCCTCCTCTACTCCTTCTACATCTCGTGTCCTCCCAGAGCCCAGGATTCTTCCCTCGGCCGCCCGCCAGCCTGCCCACACATCCTTGTCATGCAGCCGTCGCTCAGAGCTCTCTGTTCTTCTGCCTTCCCTCTCTGTGCCCGGCGTCTGGCCTCCGACCTCTTTAGCCACCTGTCGTCCTACCTGTCGTTGGCCCCTACCTTTGACTCCACTGCTGCTTCCCCTCTGCACTTCCCATTGAACACCAAGTCAGCCGATCTCCACGCCCCCTCCTCCCAGCCCTCCTTCCAGCTCCTTAGCTCACCTAGAATGTGCCTGGTGCTGGGGAGGGGCCCTGGGGGTCCAGTCCTAGGGGAGCTGGGGTGCCCTCAGTCCTCGGCTCCCCCTGCTGGCTTGGTCACCAGGGACCTGAGCATCACCCTCCCAGGGGCCAGGCCGACGTCCCTTGGGTCTATCTTCTGGAGTTGGGGCCCACAGCCCCAGCCACTTCCACGAGAAAGCTGCTGCCTTGGCCTTGGGCTGATGGAGGCGCACCCAGCCGGAGGACGTGAAACCAATTTTTGTTTTCTAACCAGTGAATCTCTCTTTCTTTCCCCCCTGAAAATAAAAATTGAATTTAAAGTACATACATGCATTCAGGACAGATGATTCTAGTTTTGATCCCTGGCCTGGGGGGTGGGGCTGAGGTCGGGCTCGAGTGGGAGATTTCCGGGTAGGGGAGGGTCTTGGGACTGGATTCCCCTTCCTCAAGCTGCCTCCCTCACCCCATGACACAGAGACCCCTCCCGGCACCCGCCTGGCCCATGGGGGCTTTCCCGCATCCTTGGTGTCTTCAGCCATCAGGGCAGGGACAGGGAGGGAGGCGGCCAGCAGGGCTGTCAGAGGTGACAGGGCTTCAGGTTGAGCTTGAATTTCTTGCATCCGGACTAATTGGTGTGGTGACACATCCACCTATAAAAATTACAGAGTGGCTCACTCAGGGCCCCGCATCTGTGGCGAGGGGTGGAAGGCAGGGAGCCCTCCCCCGTGGGCTCCGCAGACTGCTGACCAGGGCTCCAGGACCAGCCTCTCCCACCGTCCCCAGAGCCCGTGCTTCTTGGCCGGCCGCCCCCATCCAGGCCCATGGCGGCTCTCACAGACCTCTCCTTTATGTACCGCTGGTTCAAGAACTGCAATCTGGTCCCCGACCTCTCGGAGAAGTTCGTCTTCATCACGGGCTGTGACTCGGGCTTCGGGAACCTGCTGGCCAGGCAGCTGGTGGAGCGGGGCATGCGGGTGCTGGCGGCTTGCTTCTCGGAGGAGGGGGCCCAGAAGCTCCTGCGGGAGACGTCCTACCGGCTGCACACCACGCTCCTGGATGTCACCAAGACCGAGAGCATCCGGGCGGCGGCCCAGTGGGTGAGGGACCAAGTGGGCGAGCAAGGTGGGGCAAATGGCTTTTTCTTTGCCTTCCTCAGGTTAGCCCTCCCGTCTCTGTCCATGGCCCACGGCATCTGATAGCGCCCAGGGGCCTGGTGTCCAGAGGGTGGGAGAGGTGACACAGGGAGCCACCCATAGCTGGCCAAGGAGGTGATTTCCCGGGAAAACGTCTTTTCTCTCCCTGAAGCCCAGCGTGGGACGGGGCAGAGTGGCAATGGGGGGGGGGGGATGCATTTTGTTTGTCCAGACGCTGCTGACAGAGGTGCCTCTGGGACTGCGTCGTCCTCACCGCAGCCCCTCTGGAACACACCCGCATCTCTGGCTGGGGTCACGGGGAGGGGGGGACAGGAGTTTGCACTTCCCGAGTGAGGAGCACCCGCTCTCCTCCCTGTCAGGCAGGGGAGCAAATTTTTTTTTTTTTTTTAGATGTTATTTATTTATTTGAAAGGCACAGTTACGGAGAGAGAGGGAGAAACAGAGAAAGAGGTCTTCCACGTACTGGTCACTCCGCAGGAGTGCCATCTGGGTCTCCCACATGGGCAGGACATGGGTCATCTTCTGCTGCTTTCCCAGGCGCACCAGCAGAGAGCTTAATGGGAAGTGGAGCTGGCGTCGCAGGTGGCGGCTGAACCCGGCTGTGCCACAGCGCCGGCTCCAGGCCTAGGCCCCCAGTCCCTGGCCCCCAGATCGGAGCGTGAAATCTTTTCTCTTCCTGTGTCACGTTGTGGCTGTTGGTTTGACTCAGGGAGAATGCCTGCATCATAGCGTCTGCTCCTAATTGGCAAAGGAGGCCGGATGCCCACGGGGCTCTGTCCAGCGACTTTCCGACACGCAAGGCGTGGTGTGGACATGGGCACAGGGAGGGGAGGAGCAGGAAAAGTGGGTTGCAGCCTGGGGCGGGTGGGGGTGGTCCTCGCCCAGAAAGGGGTGGAAGTGCACGGCGGGGCCGCAGAGCCCTGCTTAACCTTCTGTCCGTAGCCTTCGTCGCCGTGCAGTGCGCAACGCCTTTTACTTTACTTTTCTGATTTATCATAAATATTTGTTAAATGAACTAACTAATGAATAATTCAGCAGGGGTGAGCCTCTTTCCTCCACAGGCTGCCCGGCACCTCCCTCCTTCACCCCTGGGCCACACAGGGGAGTGACTCGCCAAGTAGCTTAGTTTCCCACTGCACTGGGTGTACCTGTTTCAGGTAACAAATTACCGTGTACCTCGTGGCTTAACATGACTCAGCTTTAGGACCTTGTAGGAGGACAGAAGCCCAAGATGGACATCCCTGGGCTAAAGCCATGGAGCTGGCAGAGTAGCACTCCTTCCGGAGGCTCTTGGAGAATCCCTTCCGTTGCCTTCTCCAACTCCTGGAGCCGCCTGCATCCCTTGGCCCCCGGCTGCATCCTCAAGGCCAGCAAGGTTGGGCTGGGTCCTTCTCCATCTCTGGTTCCCTGGCCTCAGTCTCCTTGTCCACTCTAGAAGATCCTTGTGATGACACCGGGCCCCCAGGCTGATCCAGAGTTGCCTCCTCCCTTTAGGGCCAGTGAGGCGCAACCTTGATCCCATCTGCTCTTTCCCACATAACCAACACAGTCACAGGTCCGCAGGGTGAGGGTGCGGACATCTTTGAGGGGCCGTGATCCTGCTTGGTGTCTAAGAATAGAGCACAGGGCCCTAGGGGGAAGGGGAAGGTGGTTCTCATGTCCTCTCTTGCTGCCCCTAAGAGTTACTGGACACACGAGGTCAGAACGCCCCTAAAGTGGCTAGCACGGCTCTGGCCACTTGCTGTCCTGACTCCGCAGCTGGGAGTGCATCCCCAGTGGAGCTACTTGCTGGGGTGATGGGAGGGGCGGCGAGCCTGAGCCCTTTCTCCACAGGCAGGGGCTGCTTGGGTTTCGTGGTCTCTGGGTCTGGGGTGCTTTTTCTCCTCTATAAGACCAGAGATCCCCCTCCAGCTGGGAAGGTTCTAGGTGCTGACAGCCCGCTGGTCTCCCGGAGTCTCTGTAACTGGAAGGAAGCAGGAAATAGGGTGGGGCATGGCTTGGGTGGGCACCCCTTGTCTTGGGGGCGGGGTGGCCCAGAATTGATACAGGAATCCAGGCCGCCCTGGAGAGAGAGTGGAACGTGTTGGAATGTGCAGGGATCTTGGGGCTGTGGGGGCCAAGGACGGGGTGTGGTCTGGGGGAAGGGGGAGGGGAGGAGCCAAGGCTGTGGGATCATGGACCCTTGACTGAAGGAGCTGGAAGGGGTCCCTGAGGACCGTTTGGAGGCCCTGCCAGTGTCTTTGGCATCACCCTCCCCGCAGTGGAGTTGGCCTTGGAAGCTCCATGTGTAAAGCAAATGCAAGGAGAGCCACCCCTGCACTTCCCTCTGGCTTGCAAAACACAGGCTGGACGCGGAGACCCGAGACCCGAGGAGGGGAAGTCACTCGCTCAAGGTTGGAGGTGGAGCCCCAAGGCCCTGCAGAGCTGGACAACGCTACCCAGCGTCGTTCCTGCCCTCTTTATCCCATCCAAGTTTAAATATCTCAGCGAGTGCTTTTCACTTTTCCCATAACCATTTCGTTTGAATAGGTTGTGTCTTTACCTACACATTGTTCCTCTCTGGTGTGTGAGCCCCTGGAGGGAGAAGCTTGTCTCCTTGGTCCTGTAAGTGGCAGAGACTAGAATGAAGGCTCGAGTGGATGAGTGGCTGGCTGTGAGAATGAACGCATGAGGGAGGGACTGATTTTGGTAAAGTGAAGTGAGTACATTTCTCGTGCTCTGGTGAGTAGAGAAGGGGAGGATTTACACGTGAACTCACTGGGATGGCAAGGACACTGCTTAGCCCAGAGCCAATAACTTGGTGCTCTTAGCTGAAGCTGGGACTGTGGCCACGACAGAGCCCCTGCCGGCCAGCAGGTTTTATGTGAATGTCCCTTAGAAAACTAGTAAAAGGCTGGCATGCTTTAGGCTGTTACAGCTCCACACCCCAGGCCCCAGGCCCCAGGCCCCAGGCCCCAAGCCCCAAGCCAGGCGCTCTTGTATCTTTTTTTTTTTTTTAAGATTTATTTATTTATTTGAAAGGCAGAGTTAAAGAGAGAGAAAGAGAGGCAGAGAGATATCTTCCATCTACTGGTTCACTCCCTAAATGGCCAGGGTTGGACCAGGCCAAAACTAGGAGCCTGAAACTCCATCCGGGTCTCCCACATAGGTGCAGAGGCCCAAGCACTTGAACCATCTTCTGCTGCTTTTCCCAGGCCCTTATCAGGGAGCTGGCTCTGAAGTGGAGCAGCCAGGACTGGAACCAGCGCACGTGTGAGGTGCCCGCATTGCAGGCAGTCGGCCCCTGTCTTGTTTTAGGCACCTGCACCACCTTTCTCGGACCCTAAGCTGGCAGGTAGTATATAAGCACTGTTGATTTTCTGTGGTTCTTTGTCCCTTCATCTCATTCCCAGGCCTCTGGGCCCTGGTGAACAATGCAGGTGTGGGCCTGCCCAGTGGTCCCAACGAGTGGCTGACCAAGGAGGACTTTGTGAAGGTGATCAACGTGAACTTGGTGGGGCTGATTGACGTGACCCTGCACATGCTGCCCATGGTCAAGAAGGCCCGGGGCAGAGTGGTCAACATGTCCAGCTCTGGTGGGCGTGTGGCTGTCATCGGTGGTGGCTACTGTGTCTCCAAGTTTGGCGTCGAGGCCTTCTCTGACAGCATCAGGTGACTGGGTCCTAGGGTCACCCCACTCTGGGTGGGAATCCTTGGGGTTTTACCTAGGAAGAGAGGGTCAGGGGGGATAGCGTGTGGGCAGGGCCATTCTGGAGGGAGGAAGACAAGTCTTCTAGGGGCCTTCTCCAAGGACCAGGCAAAGAAGGGATGAGAAGAGGGGGCTGAGAGCCATCAGGTGTCTCCTCTCTGGAGCCATCCCAGGGTGACTAGAACCCTGTTTGGGCCCACGGGCGCAGGACAGAGAGGCCTGGGGGCACAGGTGCTACAGGGGGCCCTCGGAGGAGCCTCCTGTGTAGCCCTTGTATAGACCGTGTCACCCCAACAGCCACATGGGTGCTGGGTGTGGGGCCAAGAGTGGGAGGAACTGGTGGGTGTTGAGGTCTTGGCCTCAATTCTTTATCGGCCTCCTCTGTGCTGGGTTTGCCTAACACGGTTGCTCAGCCTCTGCGGGGCCAGGCTGGGGAGGGGCCCAGCCCTAAGGAAGGGCTTTTTCTGCTTGAATGCAATGCGTGGGCCAGGGTGGGGAGCACACTGCCAGTTCCTGGAGAGACAGGTCCCTCCAGAGAGATGGCTGTCCCCTCGTGGCCCAGTGTGAGTGTGACTCTTAATGCCCAGGCGTGAGCTCCACTACTTCGGGGTGAAGGTTAGCATCATTGAGCCTGGGAACTACCGGACGTCCATCCTGGGCAAGGAGAAGCTGGAGGCGCGCTTGCGAAAGCTTTGGGACAGGCTGCCGCAGGAGACCCGGGACAGCTACGGCGAGGAGTACTTCCACACCTGTGAGCTGCCCAGGGGCAGGGGAGGGGCGGGGTGGGGTGGGGGGAGTGGGAGGAGGGTCGGGGTCATTGCGGGCATTGCTGACAATTGTTCAGTGTCCAGATGAAGCGTTGGAAGCTCCCAGGGGTCCAGAGCCCAGGGCACACAGCTAGTGGCCAAGCTGGGGTTTTGGAGAATGGAGACCGAGCAGTAGCACCATAGCTGCTGGGGTGATAGGGGGATCAGGAGAGAGACTTCCCACACCTGGCATCTACCCCCCCACCTCGACACCATCATGCAGGTGAATGCCGTGACAGCGTGCGGAGATGAGTGGCATGGCTCCTGGAGCCGGGCTTCCCGGGCTCAAGGCTGGTGCTGCCAAGTCCCAGCCGGGAGATAGCGCACACGTGTGGGGTCTTCCCACGCCCCAGTGCCAGTGCACTTTCCGGAGCCGTAACAGCCGGGGCTGAGCACCGCATAAAGAAAAGGAGCTTATTTAGCTCAGAGTGTGACAGATTGGAAGTTCAAGATCAATGGTGGCCCCACCAGGTCCGCCTCGGACGTGGGCCTCATGCAGATGGCATTGCGGTGGCGAGGGCTCGTGGGGAAGAGGTCACAGAGCAAAACACGAAGCCGCCTGGCTCGAGGGTCAGCTGGGCTCTTTTTGTAGCAACTTGCTCCGTGGGGACTGACCGGGCTCCCCAAGCAATGCACGAATCTCTTCAGAGGCTGATGCCCCCAGTGACCTCACGACTTCCCGGCAGGTCCCACTCCCTAAAGGTTCGCCCACCTCCCAACACTGCCTCCCCAGGGACTGGGAGTACACTCCCAAATCAGTCCAGTCATAGCAACCTCAGTGTTCTCATCTGTGAAATGGAGCTAACGACAGCGCCTGTTTCACAGGGTGGGTATGAGGATGCCTAGGTGGGAGGTATCTTACACCAAGCACTTGATAAATAAAGAGGAAAATGAGCACTGGGTGTTTAAAGGGAGCTTCCCGTGCTCTCCTTGCGCTGAGGGTCACCCGCGAGCCTCAGGTGCCCTTGGAAGGTGGATGAGGGACAGCTCCGCTGCCCCTGCCCAGTTTAGTGCGGCTCTTCCAGTGGGAAGGGGGGGCGGCCGCTGTGGAGCCTGGCAGCGGGGGGCCTGCAGGAGCAGGGGAGGAGGAACTGGTCCGAAGGCCTGTTGGGACATCTCCTGGTGAGGGAGAAGCAGAAAGCCCCGCAGTCGCCGGCAGCTTCTGATTCAAAGCCGGCCCGTGTGGTTTCAGCGGGGGATGACTCGCGACACCTCCCAGCTCTCTCCAAATTTGGCTCCACCGGCCGGGAGGCAGAGCACCCCTAAGAGTCACCCCAGCCGCCAGTACCTGGGCCAACCTCTGCCCATAGAAGCAGGTTCCGGCTCATTGTGCAGGCAGCTCCCTCAGCAGTCACAGTCGGCTGTCGGCTCTCAAATGGGGCCACCAGCCAAGAAGCTGGGCTGGTTCCTGGCGGGCTCAGGAGGTGTGCCACCCCCTGAACGCAGGTCAGAGCAAAGCAGCCGCACTGCCGGCCCTGCCTCGCTCCCTCGGGGCCTCAGCCACATCCCACATTTCCCTGACCTGTTTTTTTTTTCCCCTCTCTCACTTGGGACAGTTTTCTGTCCTGGTCAGGTTCTTAGCTTGGAACCAGGCCACCTAGGTACGCATTCCAGCTGCCTGCTCACCTGGGGGAGGAGACTCACCCTCTCAATGCTCTCATCTGCAATGAGTTCTGAGAATCAAGCAAATAGAGCTATGCAAAGCACACGGACTAGCGCTGGCCCCTGGTGACCACGGCGGGTTTAAAATCTGCATAGCTGGTATTATCTTTGCTTGGACTGAGTGAGGCTTCCTTCTCTTCCAAACACTGCCACCTACACGCTGTAGGTTCCAGTACTGCAAAGAGAGAATTTTTTAAAAAAGTATTTATTTGAAAGGCAGAGTTACAGAGAGACAGGGAGAGGCAGAGAGAGAGAGGTCTTTCATCTGCTGGTTCACTCCCCAGATGGCCGCAACAGCCAGAGCTGCACCAAACTGAAGCCAGGAGCCAGGAGCTTCTTCCAAGTTTCCCACGTGGGTGCAGGGGCCCAAGCACTTGGGCCATCTTCCGCTGCTTTCCTGGGCCATCAGCAGGAAGCTGGGTGGGAAGTAGAGCAGCTGGGACTCGAACCACACAGGTAGCAGCTTTACTTACTGAACCACAGCGCCAGCCCCCAAAGAGAGATCTCAAAATCGTAATTATCTGCAGACTGAAGTGATGAATCCTTGATGTACACACAGAAACTCTGGGTGAGCTAACTACAATCACTCAATCAGGTCCAGGGCAGGTCTCCAGCCACCTCAGGTTATTTTAGTAACAGATTATCCTGGGTGCCATGCATCAACAGAGCTCAAAACCAAGACAACAAAACCGAGACAGCCATATCTGCACTCAATACAGAGTTCAAGGGGAGGCCACCGCCTGCGGGGTGCTGAGAGAGGCTGCAGAGTAGCCGGGAGCCTCAGACAGAGCTCAAGGAAAACAGACTTAATGACCCACGTGGCTAAGGGCCATCCAGGACAAACACGAGGCCTTGAATGACAGCCAGCCATGGAACCGGGCTCCCGTCCAGAACGAGCCGACCTTGTGGATGATCAGGATCCGGGTGTGCCGCGCCGTAGAAAGGGAGGATGGCTGGGACTTTTTTCTTTTTTTTTGCAGGCTGTCTCTGGGGCTGCAAAGTGCTTCTGATGTTTAAAGAAATGCACATGGGTGCAGCAAGGGGGGACCAAGGGGGCGGAGGAGAAACTCGAGACGGGAAGGATCCTGCGACCCAAGGATGGCTCTGCTTGCTGCTTGGGCAAGGCAGCCCCAGGGGCTGCGCGTGTCAGCGGGGTGGCTGGAGAGCAGTCGACGGTGCCCCATGTGTGTCACGCCTGGTGTTGCTGGAGAGAAGGAAGGGGAGCCAAGAAGAAATGCAAGCTGCAGATCAAGGAAGCCGGGGCTGGTGGCATCAGTCACTGACTTAGAGAAAATGTGGGGCGGGGGGAGGGTTTGGGGGGGGACGGAAATCTTCAGAAAAGTATTCTTTGAAGAAAGTCATCTTTCAGTTCCAGACATTCTAAAATTCGGGGAGAACACACGTCCTCAGGATTTTTATCACTGGAGACTTTCTCAAGTGACAGAAAATCTAACTCGAATCACTGAAGCAGTGTAGGTATTTCTTGCTTCACGTGGCTGGAAAGTTGAGTGAGACGGGCTTCAGGCACAGACCGATCTAACCTCCAGCAATGTCGTTAGGCCTGGTTTCACCCTGGGTCTTGGCTCTGCTCTCTGTGTCCACTCCAGACCACACGCTCTCTCCCCCTGGTTGCAGCATCTCGTCACTTCCTCCCATGGTGAGGTCCTCTGGGACAGAGGGAGTGTCCTTTCCAGTAGCTGCCCGAGAAGTGCTAGATGTCCCTCTAACTCAGAGGGACCATGGTGTGGGCATCAGAGCGCGCAGCCGGATGCCCCCGGCCCTGAGCTCCTCCCTGCGCCCGGCAGAGGCGAGCGTCTGATTGGCTCAGGCTGGGTCCCCTGCTCTGCCCGTGCGGAGGAACTCTGGATGAAGCAGGTGCGGCTCCCCAGGGGCAGGTCCGCCCTTGTTGGGAATGAGGGGAGTAGATGTCAGGCAGGGGTGGAACAATCCGCGTCCTCTGTGTGAGTGCTTAACGACATAAATCAGCAGATGATTTACGTCTGGGGGAAACACAGATTCCGCCAGGGTCTGGACACACTAGGAGCCCTTTTCCAAGTGCCCCCTGAGGGCAGAGGGTGCAGAGGCTTCCGTGCAGCCCAGTAAGGAAGGGGCGCCACGGTGACAGCCACGCAGCTCAGTAAGGCTGCGACTCTTCTGACAGCCACACGGTGATTTGAAGGAGTGCTCTCTGGCCCATGCCAACTGCTTCTAGAAGGTTGTCCTCCTCCCGAGCGCTAACACCCTACTGCTCCTCGCGGTGCCCACTGTTTGCAGAGACACAGAAGGGACAGTCTCCAGGCAGCAGCTCGGAAAGCGAGCCCAGCACTACACGGAGCATGTGTCCGAGTGGCCAAGACAAGGCCGTGGTGCCCCAGATTCTGCCGTCCTAGGAGCCACGCAGAGAGGCTGCTAGTGCCTTCGTGCACTGTGAAGACTGAACAGGAGTTCGCACCGTGGGAAAGAGGTGGCCGATCTCCCCGCAGGAGGCACCTGAGCAACGCTGCAGAGCCCCGGCCCAGCAGAGCCTGCTGTGGAGTCTGGCCGTTCCTCTGATCATGTTCCAAAGCCACAGCCCAGGGCCTGGTACTTGATACATCGCTCATTCGCATGAGAATGAAACGATTTTCCCCAGGGCGCGCAAATCCAAGGATGCTGTAGTCATCTGACTTGTGTCCAGAGAGGGACGAGCAGACTAGAACCTCTGTCACCTTCCCCCTGTAGCCTGCAGGATGCCCAGCACACTGGGAGCCAATCTGTATTTGAGAGAACCGTGAGAGGGTGCCTCCTGCCACCTGTGGGGTCCCCTGCCCAGCCCCCCTCCCCTGCCTGAGCCTCCACAGACTCTGCTTGCCCCTGAGCAGTGCACAGAGCCCCAAGCACCCGGAGCAAACCCTCTGACAGTCGCCTCCCTGTCGGCCTCGCCAGGGTGGCAGGACAGAGCGTGGTCCACAGACGTTGTCACGTTATAGGTGGTCAGGCAGGACATGTGCTGGCTCCCTAGGGGACCCTGACGTGTATCCTAGCATCTTCTCCATGCATGTTTGCTCCCCAGGAAGCAGAAACGGAGGTCTTCAGGGTGGGGGGTGAAGGGTATGTGGGAGGCACTGCCCTGCCCTCAGCAAGCACCCCCGAGGGTCCTGACACTGAGGGGCACTTCCCAGTCGGCTGCACCACCCCCAAAGCCAGCCTCAGTCCCCAGGGGGCTGAGCCCCGCCCCCAGCCACCTGCTCCCCCGACCCCCTGCTGCCTGTTGCAGCCCCACTTGTTTCCCAGGGCAGACAGAATGGACCCTCCCGGCTTCTAGAGTCTTCCAAGACACCTATCTGTGCCGTAGGTCACTTGAGTCCGCAGTGGCCTAAGACTGCGTTGGGGGCAGCATTTCTAACTTCTCATATAGTTTTTTTTTTTTTTTAATTTTTGCCTGCCATGAAGCACTCGCACATGTTTATGGGGTAGAATGCAGTATCGCAACACGCGCACCGCATAAGCCAATCAACCTTGCCGTTCCTGTATCTTTGTCTATCTGGAGCCTTGCCTGTATGCTCTGTGTGCAACCTGTAATTCCTTATTGTGAACTACAGCCACCCCCCTCCCCTTGCAGGGGGGCACTTGAACTTGTGACTTCTACCCGGCGGATTTTGGTGCCCTTTTTCCATCGTCCAGTATTTCTATTTCTGAATAACATTTTTTTTCTTATGTGCTTCGCTAGAAAACATGGTAACTCAGGAAAGGGCACAGAAGGAAAACAGACAACTCTGCAGTATGTGAGAGTCCTACCAGCAAGACAGGGTTTTCCCTCCTCCCATTTTCCATGCACACATATCTATGTTTGCTCCTGTCCTGCCCCATCATCTCCCTGCCTTTCATCATCCAAGCGTTGCTGTCCCCACTTTGCAGATTGTGAGCGTTTAAACTCAAGGTTTTGTGACTACGAAGTGGCACAGTTAGAGGAAGAACCAGGCGCAGCTCTCATCACGGGACTAACGCAAGAAAAGGAAGTCCATGCACTGCACTCGGCAGGAGAAATACGATTATTTGCTATAACCTGACAAGTGGCTGTTTGTGAAAGGTCAATGCCAGGTGGTTGGCAGAGCTACCTGAGACATTAGACCCGGGAGCTCAAGGAAACGGAGCTTGGATGGCACTCAGAAGAAACCACCTCGGGGCCGGCGCTGTGGTGTAGGGGTAAACAGCCGCCACCTGCAGTGCCAGCACCCCATATGGGCACCCGTGCGAGTCCTGGCTGCTCCACTTCCGATCCGGCTCTCTGCTATGGTGTGGGAGAGCAGTGAAAGATGAACCAAGTCTTTGGGCCCCTGCACCCACATGGGAGACTAGGAGAAGACTCCTGGCTCCTGGCTCCTGGCTTCAGATGGGCACAGCTCCAGCTGTTGAGTCCAATTGGGGAGTGAACCAGAGGATGGAAGACCTCTCTCTCTCTCTCTGCTTCTCCTTCTCTCTCTGTGTAACTCTGACTTTCAAATAAATCTTAAAAAAAAAAAAAGAAGAAGAAGAACCCACCTTTCACGAACAGTAACAGACCCTTTTGTGTTTGTGCCTTGAAACAGATACCGAGAAGTTGACACACACGATGCAGCTGGCAGAGCCGAGAATCAGGGCCGTCACCGACAGCATGGAGCACGCCATCGTCTCCCGGAGCCCCCGCATCCGCTACAACCCCGGCCTGGATGCCAAGCTCCTCTACCTCCCCCTGGCTAAGCTTCCCACCGCGGTGACCGACTTCATCCTGAGCCGCTACCTCCCAAGGCCGGCAGACAGTGTCTGAGCTGGGCAGGCTGGAGCCGTGGTGGGTGGAGTGTTGAGGAGGCGGTGGGGGAAGGGAGGACACGATGGAAGCGGGGGTCTCGCCCGTCCCAGGGGTACTTGCTGCTAAGGACACTTTGCTCGGCTGATGGCCACCCCCGGCGGATTGACCTGTAACTTCTAACAGAAGAGTGGCTGCCTCTGCCCACACCCTGGGGCCCACAGAGACCAGAAGTGGTCTTGGCAGGCTCAGAGCGCTGCAGCATGGCGGGAGGACGTCTTTGGCCTGGAGAAGTCAACGAGAGGAGACTCACTGCCTGCTGGGGTACAGTCCAGTGGGAAACCCAGAGAATTTGGCCTTGGGGGGACTCCCGACCCCCTTCCTCCTGGGTCTTCAAGCCTGCGCTAAACCCGTTCACATGGCCTCTTCCTGGAGCAGGCGGGCAGTGCGAGAGTAGGTCGGACAGTTTAAAAAACGCTTTCTCTCTCCAGATTTCTCTTTTCATAGGTGATTGGGCTCCGCATGAAACAACATTCGTTTATTTGCTCACCATGGATGAAATATTCAAATATTTATCCAGTGCCTACTACCCATGAGGCACTGCATAGTTGCTGGGAAGTAGGGTGGTATAAATATGATTGAATCATTGTCTTTTTTATGATTTGTTTGTTTTGTTTTAGCAAAATGTCTGGTAGTCTGGATAGGATAAACAGTGATAGAAAGAACAGAAATCAGAAACTACATTTTTAGAGAGATCATGGATGCCATCGCCCAGTAACTTCTAGACGGAATTGTACATTGTCATCATCCAGTTAACTAAAACTACAGCTCCGTCGGCCTCAGTGTTAGAGTGATCTGATCCAGTAGGCCTGAGAGAGAGCCCAACAGTGTGTATTTGCACCTACAACCTGGCTGACGCTGATGCCTTAGGGCACTTGGGAGCCACTGATAGTTCCATGGACAAAATAACCAGTGCTCAGAAGACAGAGGGGTCTACCCAAGGACCCCAGCTCACTGGCCAAGGACAGAGCTCAGGTGTTCAGACCCCCAGACCTGGGATCCTTTTTCCATCGTCAGAGAATCAATTGCTTAAATTAGGGACACCATCAAATGAGTCTTGGAACTAATTCTTTCACAAAACCTTAAAATTCTGGCTTAAGTTCTGTTGAAAATACTTTTTTGATCTTGATGAGTGGTCACGTAATAGAGGTCAAATTTGCATTTTTTAATTAAAATGTCTTGAACTTGTGTATCCGCAACATCTGGTTGAACTTGAAAACAAGAATGTGATTTAATTATATCCATAGCTAAGACTATTTTTCCAAATAAGATAACATTCACAGGATCCAGAAACTAGTGTGTAACATAGTGTGTTTTTTTTTTTTCTGGGGAGGGGGGTGCCCTGCAACCCACTACTGTCTACTATTTGCAGTAGTTCTGTTCGTGGCATCAAATTCCGAATCAGGAGGAATGCATGAAGCAATAGCAACAGAAAAGCCAACCCACGCTGACTCCAACAGTGGAGCGCCGACAGGACCCTGTGGCTGACTGCTGACATCAGCACATGGGCTCTGTCTGATTCTGTGCTCCGCCATGCAGCTGCCATGAATTCCTTAATCATGGGACAGAATGAGGGTGTTGGGGAACTGGTCACAGTGCCTACTGCCTCAGAAAATTCAAAACTCAGACCTACGCAGGGTTGAGAAGGTTACAGAGGCCCAAAAGTAATTTTCTTAGTTGAAGACACAAAAACTTTACGGAGGAAATCAGGACTGGGAACTACTTTGAGATCCTAACATATGCTTTTCTGAAGTTCCTTGTTTTCTCGTTCCTCCCCCACCCCCGGCGGAAGTGGGTAGCCATTGGCACTTCACAACCCGGGTGAGATGCGGGAGAGGCCTGGACACAGATTTCCTCCAGCTTGAGTTTCCCTGACCGCAGTATCTTTAGAAAACATGCAGAGTTTGGAGAAAGAAGCAGAAGGGTGTGTGAGCTGTGGGTGTCCACACGTCTCAGAGAAGCGGTGCCTTTCCCCTAATGCAAGGAGAGTCACTGGCCCATGGGAGAGGAGGGCAAGGTGTGGGGGCCCCAGAGCACGAGGGACCAGGACTCACTTTCTGGAAGCACCTCTGTGAGTGGCACGGCCTCAGGGAGACACAGCTCCACCATGCGCTTAGGCAGACCCCAGACGACCTCACAGACCGCGCGTGCTCTGATGAAGCTGGCCTGAATAGAAAGGACACACGGTCTGGGACGGAAGCTGTGTAAGTGGTAACCTGTGCATTTAGTTAGAAGACGTCATTTTTAGTCATCATTAATAGTTGAAGGCGGGGGCCAGCACTGTGGCATAGTGGGTAAAGTCATCGCCTACAGTGCCAGCATCCCATATGTACACTGGTTCAAGTCCTGGCTGCTCCACTTCCCATCCAGCTCTCTGCAACGGCCTGGGAAAGCAGTAGAAGATGGCCCAAGTGCTTGGGCCCCTGCACCCGTGTGGGAGACCTGGAAGAAGCTCCAGGCTCCTGGCTTCGGGTCGGCCCAGCTCTAGCTGGTGCAGCCATTTGGGGAATGAACCAGCAGATGGAGGACCTCCCTCTGTCTCTCTCTGCCTCTGCCTCCGTAACTCTGCCTTTAAAATTAAATAAATAAATAAATAAATCTTTGGGGGGGGGAGGAAAAAAAAATAGTTGAGGGTGGTGTAGCGTGGGTTGCTTCTGTTTCCATGAACTTTCTAACCTGCCTTGCTTGGGCCCCTCTTCCAGCTCTTTCCAACAGGGGCAGGGGTCAGCTACCCTCCAAACCTCTCTCCCCTGGGCCAGGCTTACCACGCCCACCGCCGAGTCTCAGCACGTTCCCCAGGCCCCAGTGGATCTCAGCCGAAACAAGGGGCAGCAGGGAGAAGAAGGAGCCTGGAGTCATATGAAGGTCATTGAACTATGGCCGGCCTGCCCGAGACATTCTCGAACAAGAGCAGCGAGAACTCCCTCTGCATCAGTGCTACCAGGTACAGAGAAGGCCACAGCCAAACTTGGAGCAATAGACACAAGGTCCCGGTCGGAGTTTCTGACATGAAACAGGCAGGGTAATGACTGAAGAAATGTGTGTAAATAGACTTCTTAGCCAAGGACATCTTCCGATGAGGAGGCAAAAAGCAAGTATTGCTAGTCAACAATTCTTGAAGGCAGAATGGAGTCTCCACCTAGGAGACATCACAGAGCGCCTGGTATCCCAGGCATGTGATGTCAACCAACTGATGAAAGATTTCCGTCTGCCTCTGTCTTTCTCTCTGCCTTTAAATAAATAAATGCATACATACATCTTTTTTAAAATTTAATACACTATTTTAGTTCCTCTGTTGATTTTTATTTACTTTTTTTTTATTTGACAGGTAGAGTTAAAGACAGTGAGAGAGAGAGAGAGACAGAGAGAAAAGTCTTCCTTCCGTTGGTTCGCTCCCCAAACAGCCGCTATGGCCGGTGCTGCGGCAATCCAAAGCCAGGAGCCAGGTGCTTCTTCCTGGTCTCCTATGCAGGTGCAGGGCCCCAAGCACTTGGGCCATCTTCCACTGTCCTCCCAGGCCACAGCAGAGACTGGAAGAGGAGCAACCAGGACTAGAACCCGGTGCCCATGTGGGATGCTGACGCTGCAGGCGGAGGATTAACCAAGTGAGCCACGGTGCAGGGCCCCCTCTGTTGATTTTTTAAAATTTTTTTCAAAATATTTATTTTGGCCGGCGCCGTGGCTCAACAGGCTAATCCTCTGCCTTGCGGCGCCGGCACACCGGGTTCTAGTCCCGGTCGGGGCACCGGATTCTGTCCCGGTTGCCCCTCTTCCAGGCCAGCCCTCTGCTGTGGCCCGGGAGTGCAGTGGAGGATGGCCCAGGTGCTTGGACCCTGCACCCCATGGGGAGACCAGGAAAAGCACCTAGTACCTGGCTCCTGCCATCGGACGAGCGCGGTGCGCCGGCTGCAGCGCGCCGACCGCGGCGGCCATTGGAGGGTGAACCAACGGGAAAAGGAAGACCTTTCTCTCTGTCTCTCTCTCCCACTGTCCACTCTGCCTGTAAAAAAAAAAAAAAAAAAAAAAAAAAATTTATTTTATTTATTTGAAAGACAGAGTTACAGAGAGAGGTAGAGCCAGAGAGAGAGGTCTTCCATCTGCTAGCTCACTCCCTAGGTGGCCGCAATGGCCGCAGCTGCGCATATCTGAAGTCAGAAGCCAGGAGCTTCCTCCGGGTCTCCCAAGCAGGTGCAAGGGCCCAAGCACTTGGGCCATCTTCCACTGCTTTCCCAGGCCATAGCAGAGAGCTGGATTGGAAGAGGAGCAGCTGGGACTTGAACCGGCACCCATATGAGATGCCGGCACTGCAGGCTGGGGCTTTAACTCGCTATACCACAGCGTCAGCCCTGAGTTTTTAAAAATTTTAAGAAATGTTATTTACTCAATGATTGCTCTAGAGAAATGGTTGTCAACCAGAGACAATGTTGCCCCCGCCCCCAGTCCCACCTGAAGGCGTTGGGAACATCTGGAGACATTTTTGGTTGTCACAGCCTGGGAGGGCCTTCCAGTTCCAGACAATGATCAGTGTTGGCTTTGCTTTCGGCTCTGCTCCAGTATTGCAATGACTGGTTTCCAGGCTATAGATCACAAACTAGATTTCTGGCTGGTCTACAGCTGGCCCAACAGGCCAGAGGAGCTGTGTTCCCTATTGTCTCTGTTCCTTTTCTACCGAGTTTGCTGCTTTTACTGGTAAGGCTCTGGTGTGTTGTCACTTCTGCCTGAAACTGAGCCTGCCCCAACTGGCAGCAAAGTTGTTGGCTTTCCAGCCAACCCTGCACCTGCAGCACTGTCATCTTGCCACACAGGGTAGGGACAAAGGGAGTGGCCTCAGCTGGAGAAGCCAGATTCCCGCGATCTTGCCTGAAGATCTAGCCATTTTCCACAAATAAATGATTCTGAATTTGTCATTTACCTGTGTTTGATGTCAGAGTCCCTGACCACTGTCTTCAGGTCCTCACTGTGGTGGCAGCTTCTCCCTAGCACATGAGGTGTCCCCATTTCCCTGGCTTTCCTACTGCACCTTGCACACTTGTGTGGATGCCCAGAGAATCGGGCAGTTTGCTTTCTGGAGCAATCCAACTCTGGCTTCAGTGAGACCAGTGAGGTGCCCTGGGAAGGATCTGCTGTAGATCTGCTCCTCCTCGTGCCAAAATCAGGGATGACCCTTTATTCATTCATTAAGCTGACACTCGGGGTGAGCCATCCCCATACGCCGGTTCTGTGCCTGGGGCTGTGGACGTGGTGGTGAAATGCCACGATCTCCATCTTGGAGGAACTTCCAGTTCTATGGCGTAGGACAAGGAAATAAGTACTTATAATAAAGCATGATTTGCGTATCGCTGAGAGAGGAACCATGTGTTGCAGGAACTCGTACAAGGCAGGGGCAATTAGTCTTGCCTTGAGGGATCGGAGGAGGCGTCTTGAAAGAAGAGATGTCTAGACGGACACTAAGGCATGAGCTAGGCAGGAACCAGCTGGTTAACTCTATGAGATATTTACCACTGTTCAAAACTAGGCAAGCTTAACTCCACCTCTCCCCCAGCCTCCTCTGCTTTGCCTCCTTGCCTCACCCCGCCCCTGTAATTGTGTGATCTTCCAGGAACACCAGCTCATTGCATGTGCATTTGAGCCACATAGATTTAGCAAGGCAAGTATGCAGCAATAAAAACAATTGCTGACTTGGGGACTGAGCAATCAAGCCCTGAAATTCCTGGCAGCCTCTGAGCATGCTCCAGAAAACCAGTTAATGGGGTTTCTTCCGTACCGGGGGTGGACTACCCAGCCCTGACATTCCAGACCAGGACCAACCATTGGGTGACTGGCAGGCAGGACTATTATTATCAGCATTGCTGACAGCAGTAGGAGGGCTGCAGTAGCAGAGACACAGAAATAACATAACAATGAGAATAGAGTTTATCTAATGAGGTTAAATAAAAACTGTACAACCAGAGGCACAATGGGGACAATACATGAGAAAAATATATACCATAGAGACCTGCCCCCACCCCACTTCCTTTAGTGGTCTCCTTTATTGGGTAGGGGCATACCCTGAGTATACAAATGGGGTGGAGCTTGGGCTGCAGTCAGTGCCCACGATAATCTCTGGGAAGGTTTTATGGCGTCTCCACATGGAGTTCAGCATACATGTGTTCAACATGGCGTCTTCTTCATGGTGGAGGAGGCCCAGGTGCATCATGGGAAAGTGGGTGTGCTGAATTGGCAGGGAAGGGGGTGGAGTCAGGGTGCCAGGCCGTGGGCCAGAGACTGCGGGAAACCTGTCAGCTGCTTTGTTCCTCACTCCTTCCCTGCCTAGCCCACGTCGCAGGAGAAGTACTGCTTTCCCAGGTCATAAGCAGAGAGCCGGATCGGAAGTGGGGCAGCTGGGACACGAACTGGAGCCCAGATGGGCTACCGGCACCGCAGGGGGAGGCTCAGCCTACTACGCCACAGCGCCAGCCCAAGTCACGTTTGTTTCAAAGCCGAATTGGTGGTGCCATAGACAGCAGGCTGAGGTCCTCACTCAGAACAATGGTTCCTAACACGCCGGGTAGAGTTAAGGAACAGAGCTGGGGCCCCGTGGCTCTCTACCACTTACGGTGCAGCCCCCTCACAGACCCTTTCCTCGACACGTGGTGGAAGGCCTTGCGCCTACCTCCCAATGTTACTGAGTGCAGCCAATCAGAGCTGCCCCTCGGGACAGGCTGCGAAGGACGGATGCTGACTGGTTCCTATCCCCATACTTCCTACGCTGCTGACGTAAATGCTGCCTTCCCCTGTCCTACTAATCAGCTTTCCTGGAGGAACCCCCATCCTAACTGAGACCAGGAAAAGCTCTGCATAAGCGAGGTAGCCCCTCCGCAGAGCCCGCGCCCGCATCCAGAGGGTCGTTTGCACGAAACCCGCATGCTCTCTACAGGCTGTGTGAATGGCTCGCAGCCTGGCGCCTCCCCTCCCCTGCTCCCCAGTGCCTACGAGAACCCTGCGCTTACACTGAAAGGATCGCCTTCCGCCTCCCGCCCGCTGCACCGGGGTCGGAGAGAAGCTGGGAACTGGAAGCCGGCGCCTGGGGCCAACTCCTCAAGCAGAACACCACTTGCCGGTTTTCAGCCAGGCCTCCTGAGTCACGCTGCTGCCAGCATTTTCAGCAGAGGACTTGGCCCCCGGGGGCTTTGGTTTAATCTTAGTAGGATTACTAAGGAGAAACTGCCAAGATCAGTGTCCGCTTTTGACATGAACACACAAAAGGCCAATAAGGAAGCTACCAAATTCTGTTCTCTGGGTGTACTGTCTCCTAGAGCGTGGCTGACATAACTGAGAATGACCTTGTTATCTTTGGGGTAGCTTCAGTCACAGAAGTTGAGGCAGCATCATTGTCCGATGACCCCAGGTGGTTATTTCTTCCAGGTTTATTGTCCCAATAAGCCACCGCCTGCAGCACCAGCATCCCATATGGGTGGTGGGTTCAAGTCCCGGCTGCTCCACTTCTGGTCCAGCTCCCTGCTAATGCACCTGGGAAAGCAGTGGAAGATGGCCCAAGTACTCACACCCCTGCCACCCACAGGAGACCCAGATGAAGTTCCTGGCTCCTGGCAGCTGCACAGCAAAACATTTTTATTTTTTTAACCTGTGAGGCTTGTTTAATTTTTTTTTTCTATTATCAGATTAAGAAAAAAAAAATCTCAGCCCTCTTGACCTGAATTGACTTAAAAATGTAAAGAATTTCTTTTTTGAAAGATTTGTTTACTGGGGCCGGCATGGTGGTGTAGGGGGTAAAGCCTCTGCCTGCAGTACTGGCATCCCATATGGGCACCAGTTGGAGTCCTGGCTGCTCCACTTCCGATCCAGCTCTCTGCTATGGCCTGGGAAAGCAGTAAAAGATGGCCCAAGTCCTTGGGCTCCTGAACCTGCGTAGGAGACCCAGAAGAGGCTCCTGGCTTCGGGTTGGCGCAGAACCGATCGTTGCAGCCATCCAGGGAGTGAACCAGCGGGTGGAAGTCCTCTCTCTTTCTCTCTGCCTCTGCCTCTCTGTAGCTCTGCCTTTCAAATACATAAATAAATCTTTTTTAAGGTTCACTCCTCAAATGTCTGCAATAGCTGGAGCTGACCCAGGCCTAAGCCAGGAGCCAGGAACTTCTAAAACATCTGAGGCTGTGAGAATTAAGTTCAAATTAACACAGTGTTATTTTATTAGTAAAAAAGAAGGCAAAGAGTTCTTCAGTCAATCCCCACGCTGCTTTTACTTCTATTACAGTGAATCCAACCCATAGCACAGTTAAAGGACAGGGCTGTGTCCTGCCTCCTGGCCCTGTGCCTAACTCAGTGCCTGGCACCTGCTGGGTGCTCCGCCCGGCTTGTTCCGTGCAGTTGACTCAACCTGTAACGGAAATGTGCCAGGTTAAATATTCGACTGGGAATGCATAAATACTCTGAGTCTTGGCTGAAATCCTAACAGCAATTATGTTTGGGTAGTGAGATGCTTGTGGCTTTAATTTCCTTCTTTATGCTTTTGGTATTTCCTCCAAATCACAGCTTTAGCTGTTTGCAACAGAAGGCTGCTTGCAGAAATCAAGGGAACCTTCTCTCCATCTCCTTCTTTAAATTGTGTATAGTTTTCGTTTTAAATTTATATGGGAGGCAGACACACACACAGAAACAGAAAGAGAGGAGAGACAATGAGAGTGAGATAGCATGATCCCATTCACCGGTTCACTCCCCAGATGACTGAAAAGGCTGGACTGAGTTGAGTGGGAGATGGGAGCCAGGAACTCAGTTGAGGTCTCCCACGTGGGTGGCAGGAGCCCAATTACTCAGACTATCATCGGTGCTGCCTCCCAGAGTCTGCATTAGCAGGAAGCTGGAGCGAGCAGCGGAGCCAGAAATCAAACTCAGGCACTCCAACAAGGGACAGGGGCATCGCACCTGGCATCTTACCCACTAGACCAAATGCCTGACACTGCATGGTGCTTGTCACTTTTACAACTTTTACCAACATTGAATAGGGACCCAGCCAGCTAGACGGTTCTATAAAGACGGCTATGGAGAGCAGAAGCCCCCCTCCCCGCTTTCCCACCATCTCCCACCCCATGGAGGAAGTGCTTTGTTTTCTGGTAGCTGATTCTCTGGGTTTTTGCGGCCATACGTCTGATTGGGATGCTCTCTTGGGTCGGTTTTGATTTGGATGTGTTCCATGGCCTCTCAGTGTGGAGCCTGATGCTTCAGCTAGTTTCCCCTCCTCTGCCTCCGCAGCCTAAGAAGACTAGGCAAGAGGCCAGCATTGTGGTGTAGCAGGTAAAGCCACTGCCTGTGACGCCAGCATCCAATATGGGCACCAGTTTGAGTCCCAGATGCTGCACTTCTGATCCAGCTCCCTGCTAATGCACCTGGGAAAACAGCGGAAGATGACACAAGTGCTTGGGCCCCTGCACCCATGTGGGAGACCTGGGAGAAGCTCCTGCCTCCTGGCTCCTGCCTGGCCCAGCCCTGCCCATTGCAGTCCTTTTGGGAGTGAACCAGAAAATAGAAGATCTCTTTCTCTCTCTCTCTATCAAATAAAATAAATAAAATCTTTTTTAAAAAAATACTATGCAAATAATTATTTTTTATTTTCTGCACATTTTATTTTCTCTAGAATTAACAACTGTCTTTATTTGCTTAGTTTTTTTATATCCTAATCACCTAAGTGAATATTCCTCTAAAACTGCCATTGTTTATTGCTTTTCTTATCCTCTCTCTAATGCAAAGAGTATGCAGTGATACATACCTTTTTAAAAAAATGTTTATTTTACTTATCTGAAAGGCAGAGTTACAGACAGAGATCAGAGAGAGAGAGAGAGAGAGAGAGAGAGAGAGAGAGATCCTCCATCTGGTGCACTCTCCAAATGGCTGAAACAGCCAGGGCTGGGCCAGGCCCAAGCCAGAGCCTGGAACTTCACCCTAGTCTCCACGCGGGTGTCAGGGACCCAAGTCCTTGGGCTGTCTGCTGCTGCTTTCCCAGGTGCATTAGCAGAGAGCTAGAATTTGTACCAGCACTGAAATGGGATGCTCGAGGCACAGGGGGCAGCTTAATCTGCTGGGCTACAATGCCAGCCCCAAGGTGATAAGTATCTCCTCTATCTTATTGGGAGTGAAATTATAGAAATAAAGGATTGGTTCTTATTTTAAAGTGTAGCAAACAAGTAAATGAAATCCTAGTAAATAAGTAAATGAGAGCAATAAATAAATAATATTGAAAGCAATTAGTCAATTCACCCTTGTTTTTCCCAGTGTTTGAGGAAGCAGAATTGGAAAGAAACATCTGCCACTGTGGAAAAAAGGTCACCTATTCTCCCAAATCCAGATCTCCAGGTTCAAGATGTTAAATCCCAAGAGAAGCTCCCAGATTGGGATTGGGTGCAAGGGGTGGGAGGGAATTTGTTCCCAGAAATATTAGAGTGTCAGGATGCAGCCCTCCATTTTCTGTCATTTACGGCTGCAAATTGATTGCACTAACCTGAAATGAGCCAGCTAGCTCCAGTGGGCCAAGGGAGAGTAAGATCAGCCATTCATCTGAGATCAGAGAGTCCATGAGATACATAGAACCAATTAACGCCCCCCACCCCACGCGTCCAGCGGAAGAATTCCTATGAAAACCAGGTCACTTACTGCAAACCATGGCTGCAGTAGGGATCAGAGTTAAGCATTTGTGTGCCATAAGCCAGGAAAACACAGGCAAGGAGAGTGTGTGGGCAGGGAATGTCTTTGTGCAACCAGCCAGTGAGGTGCTCAGGGCCCAGTCCCACAGGGTCAGTTGGACAAGTCTTACAATCCAGCAAGAGGAGCTTTTGCTTCAGAGAACAAGTTTCATAAACAGAAGAAAAACCTTATCATCTGTCGAAGAGAGGGAAGGCTAACGCTAGTGCCAAGTGTTAAGCCCAGAAACGAATCCAGGGGTACAGCTGAGTCAATCAGGCAAAGGTTAGGCAGCAAGGCAGGTGCACTGCTGTCAGAGGAGCATTGAGCTGTACACGGAGAGCAGTGGTAGTGAGTGAATCAGAGGAAGACCACGCGTGATTTGCTTTGTTTCCTGGATTCCCCAGAGTAGCTACTTCCACGAGCTCCATGGGATCAGAGGGTTGCCTGACAGGGAGTTCAGCTGGACAAGTTCCCCTGAAGGAGAGGATGCTCTCTCAGCCGGCACCCTGCAGGCACAGGCAGATGTCCAATACACACAGCCAAGTATGAGTGAGATGATCACTGAAGCTTAATAAAGCTAATTTGCACGCCAAATGAATCCTTCTTTCTCTTGGGGAAATGGACAATGAGTTGGCTTCTCATGCTAATGAGGCATGCAAATGGGGTGCTTATTTGTGTGATTGCACTATGCACCTGCCAAAGACACGGGGATTGCCACCCAGAAGTGAATATCGATAGGGCCTTGTGTCTTCTCCTTGGAGGAGGAGAATGAGAATGCCTTCATTGTACAGGGGAACGTGCATCTCTCAGCCAAAGGCACAAGTTGTTTTGTTGTCTTGTGCCCAGAGGCACTGAGTGGTTGCAGAGGGACTGAGAGACGGACTGCGTTGGTTATGAAGCCATTTTCTCTAAGCTTCTGGTTTCTTTTCGTTACCGTGCCTGGAAACCTGCAAGTCGTGTTTCTCCTCTGCTAGCTTCTCTCCAGGATCTTCTAATAGGGGCTCCACGGGGAGAGCAGGTGCGGGATGTCCTCGTGTTTGCTTTCCTTCCCTGCCAGTGCCACCCAGGCAACTGTCCTTCACCTGGGCATCAACACAGGGTCCAGCAGCGACCCTGGGCTGCAGGTTGCAGCTCTTCTCCACCCCAGGCACCTGCTGCCTCCTCTGCAGGGTCTGAGTTCCAGCTCCTTCGGGAGCTCTCTGTGGAGCAGGGAGATTCAAATAATCAGGCGACTTTTCCTCCGCAGTCCTAGGAGCGGCCATTGCTTCAGGCAGTTTCCGTGTCATAAAACCCAGTGTTCCCTTCCTCTCTTTTCAGTTCTCCCAATTCCTGGTTAGCAATTACATAGGTCCCATTCTGGTGTGGTTTCTGGCTTTCTGCTTGGACTTTACATGCGGCTTGCACCCCTGAGTGTTCTGACATATTCATTCACTTATGGAAGATTCTGTCCTTTCCCCATTTCAGAATCGCCACTATAACCAGGGTTACCATATATCCCAGTTTGCCTAGAAAGATCCAGGGTTACGCTCATTGTCCAAGCACAGCTGATAGTAGTATCCCCCTTTCTCTTTCGAAGGCATTTCTATGAAATGAAATACACGGCTGTCTTTTATATAAGGAGCCACTGTTCCTGGTGCACACCTCTGGTGTGGTGTAGGGCAAGAAAACAGAAACCATGGCTTAACAACAAATGCATGAAATTAATTAAAAGTAAAAAATACCGACAACAAAATAGATTATGGCATTTAAAAATTCATGAAAGAAATTAAGCAATCCAAAATTAATGTAGAAAATATTAAGTATGATATATTAGAAAATTGCTAAGAAAGATTTAAGTGTTTTTACTACAAAAAAGAGATTAATATGTGAAGTTATATATATGCAAATTAGCTCACTTAGCCATTCCACAAAGTATACATATTTCAAAGCATCATGTTGTATAGCATGGTTATATATAATTCTCATCAATTTAAACAATAAATTATTTAAAATGATGATTATTTTTAAATGTTTGGTGTCAACATGGAAAAATATATCTAGTTTAGACAGGACTAATTTATAATAATGTTAAAAGAAAAATAAGTTTCAAGTTTGTTATAGAAATTACATAACTGAGAGCCAAGCATGGTGCACAGTGGGCTGAGCCACCTGGGATGCCCACATCCCACATTGGACTGCCAAGTTTGGGTCCTGGATCCTCCACTTCTCATTCAGCTTCCTACTAAAGTGCCTGGGAAGGCAGCATATGATGGCCCAAGTACGGGGTCCCTGTCACCCACATGGGACACCCAGATGGAATTCCTGGCTCCGGGGTTTGGCCTGGCCCAGCTCTGGCTTTTGCAGTCATTCGGGGAGTCAATGGGTGAAAGGGCGATCTCTCACTCTTGCTTTCAAATAAATAAATAGATCTTAAAGAAATTATATAACTTAACAGAGAAAGTAAACTCTCATTAAAACTAGAGCATTTGGGGCCAAGACTGTGCTGGTTAAGCCTCTGCCTGCAGTGCCAGCATCCCACCAGTCTGAGTTCTGGCTGCTCCACTTCAGATCCAGCTCCTTGATTCTGGCCTGGGAAAGCAGTGGGAGATGGCTCAAGTGCTTGTGCCCCTGCACCCGTGTGGGAGACCTGGAAGGAGCTCCTGGCTCCTGGCTTCAGATAAGCTCAGCTCTGGCCATTGTGATCAGAGTGAATCAGCAGATGGAAGACCTCTCTCTCTCTGTAACTCTACCTTTCAAGTAAATAAATATTTTTTTTTTAAAAAAGGGTTAAATGAGGATATGTGGGTGGGCCTAATCCAATTTCTAAGAAGTGGAATGGTTGGGCCGGCGCCGTGGCTCAACAGGCTAATCCTCCACCTTGCGGCGCCGGCACACCGGGTTCTAGTCCCGGTCGGGCCGCCGGATTCTGTCCCGGTTGCCCCTCTTCCAGGCCAGCCCTCTGCTGTGGCCCGGAGTGCAGTGGAGGATGGCCCAAGTGCTTGGGCCCTGCACCCCATGGGAGACCAGGAAAAAGCACCTAGCACCTGGCTCCTGCCATCCGATGAGCGCGGTGCGCCAGCCGCAGCGCGCCATCCGCGGCAGCCATTGGAGGGTGAACCAACGGCAACGGAAGACCTTTCTCTCTGTCTCTCTCTCTCTCACTGTCCACTCTGCCTGTCAAAAAAAAAAAAAAAGAAGTGGAATGGTTGGAGCATGGGCAGGAGGGAGCGTAGAGTGGGAAGTATCACTATGTTCCTATGTATATCTGTATATACAAAATACGTGAAACTTGTATAACTTAAATACAATTTTAAAAATAAAAATTTTAAACATTTTAAACAAGAAGTGGAAGATCTCTCCCCCCTCCACATGAGGACACAATGACAAAGCAACCATCTACAAGCAAGGAAGGGCTCTCATCAGAACCACATCACACTGGACTTTATCATGGACTTCGAGCTCCAGAACTGTGAGACAATGGCCTCCTGTTGTTTAAGCCACAGGTCTAAGGTATTCCATTACGGTAGCCCCACACTGATATTAATTAGTTAATGGGTAACACAATATTTATGTAGCTTCATAGTTACCCCCCTCAAAACACTAATTACTTCATGGAAGCAAAGCCTGGCAAAGGCCGCCTGAGCCAAGTGACGAACACAAACGATGTCGGGAATGAGACAAATCGGAATTATGCGCCCCCTAGAGGATGCAATGAGATCGCAGCTTCCTTTGGATGAGATTCCTGCCAAAGATGCCTAAATCCAGCCACCAAAAATTTATCAGACATTCACGAACACAGCTGGTCCATGAACTTCAAAACCATCTGCGTCGTGAAATTCAAGGAAATACAGGAAAATGTGTACTGAAGAAGATGCTCTAATTCCTACTGCTGAGCTCTGCAGGAGCAGCTAGGCTTGGGGGTCAGTGTCCCGCAACTGCACAGCGGGGGCCCCAACACCGCTTCCTCGTGCTTACACACGCTCACTCTCCAGGCCTCCTCTGCACTCCCACCATCCTTACTTTTCTACTGAAGACCACACCTTTAATCCACTCAGCAATCACAGGCGTGAGCTTCAAGCCTGGAGACTAGGACACCCCCACTCCACATCATCGTGTCAGGTAGGAAGTTAGAAATGAGCCTGTGTGTGAGAAAGGGGCCTAGGAAAACAGCATCTGCAGAAGCCCACCCTGGAAGCAGCCCAGCATCTACGCTGCAAAGTCCTGCCCAGACACATAACCTTCCAGGTGGTCTCAGCCCTTCCCACTAGGAACGCTCCCCAGGATAATCCTCTCTTCTCAGCACCCAGTGGCTACCCGCCTGATAACACTGAGCAGTAAAACCACTGGGTTCTCCCTCCGAGGCAGGCGCCCTATGGGAAGCTCCTCTGGCCCAGGTGGGCTTCCCGGTCTGAGAGCTCTGCGTAGCAAAGCCTGGGAGGAATTGTCTTTGTCCTGGAGAATGAGGGGAAGGAGAAACAGCGGGGAAAACTGGACGCTTTCCCTTACAAGCCGCAATCTGAATGCAGACTGTGTGCTCAGTGCTCAGCTCTCTGCCGAGCCGCCCACCCGGCCGGCCAGGTGTGTCCTCTCCGTTTAACCATGGAGCCTTGCTTTCCCCAGTCTGACTGCACAGTCTGACTGGATTCTGTCCCCATCCATTCTGATGGATGCCCTACCCCCAATAAACCTTGCCACTTTGCTCACCACTGCTCTCTGTCTCACACCTGAATTCTTTCTTGTGCGAAGATAAGAACCCCACACTACTCATCTCCGCTAACAATAGCACCTGGGTTCATGTCTCTGCGCTGCTTCCGACTCCAGCTTCTTGCTAATGAAGACCCTGGGAGGCAGCAGGGGTGACTCAAGTACTTGGGTCCCTGATCCCCACATAGGAGACCTAGATTAAGTTCCTGCCTCTTGGCTTAGGCCTGGCCCACCTCCAACAGATGTGGACATCTGAGTGGGGAGTGAACCATTCAGAGAGCTTTTTCAGTCTCTCAAATAAACAAATTTTTAAAATTTAAAAATGTATTTTATTTATGTCAAAGGGAGAGAGAGAGAGAGAGAGAGAGAGAGATCGATCTACTATCCACTGATTCACTTCCCAAATGGTCACAACAACCAGGGCTGGGCCAGGGTGAAGCCAGGAATCTGGTATGTCATCCATGTTTCCCTCATGAGTGGCAGGAGCCCAAATCCTTGAGTCCTCATCCACTGTCTTCCTAGGCACATTAGTAGGAAGCTGAGTCGGAAATGGAGCAGCTGGGACTCAAACCAGTACTCTGATATGGAACGCCGGCTGGCATTGCAACCCATAGCTTAACCCGCTGCACCAAAACAAAAACAAAAAGGAAAAAAAGAAATCAGAACCCCGGGTCTGCACCTGTCAGTCTCCCTCCCTGTGTCCCCCGGTCTGTCAGTGGCTCTCAGTGCTTTTGGGCTTCTCTGCAGAAGGGAACAATGGGACTGCCCCAGTTGTGACAGTGAAAAATTTCCCCTGCCAGTGCCAAATGTCCCCTGGAGGCAAAGTCACATCCTGGAAAGCAACTGATTCAAAAGAACAAACAGGGGAGAAAGGGGAAGGAAACTGCCTTACCAATTCAAACCTCTTCCTCTACATTAAAATTGCGTGGTGCTATCCAGACACTGACCAATACCTCGAAAGAACAGAAGAGAATCCCAAAGCAAACACATGTGTATGTGAACATGCAGTACATTGCGATGGTAACATTCCAAATGAAGGAGGAAACGCTGAATCATGTATTTGTTCTGATGAATGGTGTTGTCTCAATGGGGACAAGTTAAGGCTCTCACACTACAGTCATTCATCGGTCTTCTTGGGGGACTGGTTCTAGAACCTCACGATACCAATATCTGCTCAAGTCCCTTAAGAAGGGGGCTTTGTGACAGCCGAGCAATCTCTATAATAATCTCAATGCTGCCCAGCTGCTAACAAAAGGCCACCAGAAAGATAAACAGCAGCTAACAACCAGGCTGCTTCCCCAGGCCAACTCCAACCCCAACCCTAGTATCAAGCCACACCCACTCCCCATTCACCAAGCCCACAGGCCACTCCCAGGGGAGGACTGGAAGACTGACTTCACTCAAACGCCACGAGTTAGGCGGACATGTTACCTTCTGGTTATGGGGGACACCTCAAGGTGGCTAGGAGATTTCCCCACTACTGACAGAAGAGCTTCCTCCACTCCAACTGTACCATCCCAAGGTTTGGACTACCCACTTCCATTCACTCTGCCTCCCAGGATGACCACTGTGACCCCACACCTATGCAAATATTGTTTTCTACCCTCTGTTTACATTTTTTACCATAATACACTATCCTTTTTTTTTTTTTTTTTTTTTTTTTTTTTTTTTTGGACAGGCAGAGTGGACAGTGAGAGAGAGACAGAGAGAAAGGTCTTCCTTTTGTCGTTGGTTCACCCTCCAATGGCTGCCGCGGCCGGTGCACTGCGCTCATCCGATGGCAGGAGCCAGGTGCTTTTACCTGGTCTCCCATGGGGTGCAGGGCCCAAGCACTTGGGCCATCCTCCACTGCACTCCTGGGCCACAGCAGAGGGCTGGCCTGGAAGAGGGGCAACTGGGACAGAATCCGGCGCCCCGACCGGGACTAGAACCCGGTGTGCCGGCGCTGCAAGGCGGAGGATTAGCCTGTTGAGCCATGGCGCCGGCCCACTATCCCCTTTGCCAGTGTCTTTAGTCAGTCTTAGCCCTAATCCTGGCCTCAACTGACTAAAAAAACTTCTCTTAGCACCCTCATTTCCTCTTCTAGGAAAGATGCTTTACTGTTGTCTGCCGCTTCTAACCTGGCCCCCTTTCATGGCTCCAGGCCTCCACTACCTCTCACCCCTACTTGTCACTCTTCCAGGCCCACCCCCTACCGGCCACCACTCCTCCTCACACCCAGTGGAAGTGGCTGCCATGGCAATTACTCATCCAGTCCCCCGGCCAGGAGGAAGCCTAAAGGTTGTCTCTTGCCACACAGTTGCGTGTACAGGACCAGAAGCACGGGCTTTCCTTCTCTGTGGCAACCAGGCATACCTCTGCCTCCCCACCAACCAGACAGGGACTTACACACTCACCTTCCTGTCTCCCACTTTTTCCTATACCCTAGACCAATCTATGTTTTCTGTCCCTCTAAGCCACCTCATTGAGAGGAATTTTGGGCTCGGCCCCTTGATAATATCATTGGGTGGCTTGGTAGGAATTGGAACAGGAATAGTTGATTGGCCATTTTGGTAGACAAAGCAAATAAAATTGAAGACCTATCCCTCCCTCAGCAACTGTCTCATCTCCAGGATCAGGTGGATTCATCAGTGGCTACTAGTAGTTCTCCAGAATCATGGGGGCTAGACCTCCTTTGCCTCTTTTTGGGTGAATAATGTTGTTTTTACACCAATAAATTGGATGTGGCAAGAGAAGGGTTCAAATGCATTAAAAAATGTGATAACAAAATGTGTTCCCAGAATAATCCTGCCTCATCTTGGCCATCTTTTCTGCCACAGGCAAGGTCTCTAATATCTCCTTTTATCCTCCTAATCATGGTGCTCCTACTCCAACCACTTGTAATTAACTTATTTTGGGTACGGCGCTGTGGCGCAGTGAGTCAACGCCCTGGCCTGAAGCACCGGCATCCCATATGGGCACCAGTTTGAGTCCTGGCTGCTCCTCTTCCAATCCAGCTCTCTGCTGTGGCCTGGGAAAGCAGTGGAAGATGGCCCAAGTGCTTTTGCCCCTGCACCCATGTGGGAGACCCAGAAGAAGCTCCTGGCTCCTGGTTTCACATTGGCGCACCGGCGGTCATTGCAGCCAATTGAAGAGTGAACCAACAGGTGGAAAACTTTCTCTCTCTGTCTCTCCTCTCTGTATAACTCTGACTTTCAAATAAATAAGTAAAAATCTTTATAATTAACTTATTTCAAAAATTCTTACAGGAATGGATGACTACTCTATGCCAAGCCATCATGCAGGAACAACACATGACTGCTCTCCTTCTTCCATCAATCCGATCCTGAGTATAGATTCCCCTGCCCTGTGGCTATCCCCGTATCAGCAGGAAGTAACCAGAAAGAAACTGGAATCCATCTCCTCATCTCTACACAGAGCCAGGATTGATGGAACAAAGACATAAGCTTCAGCCATTCTAGCTCCTCAACCAAAAATAGATAAAACCAGAATTTACCCCTTATCCTTAACATCCTTTCAAGAGACCAATTGAGTCTCACACCCTCACAGCCTGTGTTGTTCCCCACCCCAACCTCTGCAGTCTTTTCCAGGTTTGGAAGCCAGTGCCAAACTTGAAAAAAAACAACTGTGGAAAAATTCGCCTCCATCTGTCACCTCCACCTCCACTCCAGACCCCTAGCACACCATGAGATATAACAAGTCCAGTCTGCTAAGGACTGGGCCCTCTGCCACGTGTTCAGTCTGTGTGTGTGCTGGCAGTGGGTCACCCACCTCTGCAAATTTATTTATTTTCCTTGAATAAATTTGCTCTGGCTGAGAGTTCGCATCTTATCTCCTCTCAGTTCTGCACCCTTTTCCTTATAGTGTTTGCATGTAACCAGCACATCCTCCCATATACTTTAAAATCATCTACAGATTACTTATAATAGCTAATATGGAGGCTGCTATTGTGGCATAGCGGGTTAAGATGCCACCTGCAGCACCAGCATCCCACAGTTGCCAGTTGATGTCCCGACTGCTCCACTTCTGACCCAGCTCCTGCTAACGCACCTGGAAAAACATCAGAGACTGGCCCAAATGCTTGGGCCCCTGAACCCATGTGGGAGTCCCAGATGAAGCTCCTGGCACTCATCTGGGGAGTGAACCAGCAGATAGAAGATCTCTTTTTCTCTCTGTCCCCACCTCCTCTCTCTGTAATTCTGCTTTTCAAATACATACATACATCTTTGGGTGAAAAATAGACTTGGCATGCTGTATTGTTTAGGAAATGATGACAAGCAAAAAATCTATGTGTTCAATAGGGGCACATTTTTTCCCCAATATTTTTGATTGATGGTTGATTGAGTCCACAGATACAGAGGACTGACTGTACACACAAATGTGAGTTTCAGATGGATTGTGATTACAACTGGCTTAAAGCTTATAGAAGTATTAAAATAACATATAAAGGACAATATCTTGGGTGCAGAGAATGTATTTGTAAACATTATGCAAGACATACAAGGGTACCTGAAAAAGCTGGTGGAAAATGGAAATAAAAGATAATTTTAGGGGTGGGCATTTGGTGCAACAGCTAGGACACCACTTGGCACACCTGCTCCCACGTCAGAGTGCCTGGGTTTGAGTCCCAGGTCTGCTCCCAATAATCCCTTCCAGCTAAAGCGCATCCTGGGAGCCAGCAAGGTGATGGCTGAAGCAGTTGGGTCACCACAGGAGAGTCCTGCTCCTGCCTCCTGGCTTCAACCTGGGCCAGGCTACGCTGTTGTGGCCTTTTGGCAAATGAAGCAGCTAATGGGAGATCTATACATATAATTTTATCTCTCCCTTTCTGCCTTTTGAATAAGTAAGGCAAACAACAATAAAGTGACTTGTTGAAGGGAACTTTCTTTTTCATGCAGCAAGTTTTTGAAATCAATGCACAGTGTTTTCACACTACATATTCTCCTTGAACATTTTGAAGAATTCACCCAGATGAAATAAAGGAAACAATCAATAAAAAGCCTTCTAGGTTTAAGAAAGAAAACACTTCAAATAAAATTAAAAAGAAAATTGGGAGAAAATATTTCATTATGTTTACTAAATAGTTACACACACAATAAATACCAGCTCTGCAGACAAGACACAGAAAGCGAGACATCATTAGTGAGTGAGTGTGAAAAGTATTTAAACATTCTCACTATCACAGGAAGGATCTTTTTTAAAAAATTGTTTATTTATATGAAAGAGTTACACAGAGAGGGGAGAGGCAGAGAGAGAGGTCCTCCATCCAATGGTTGATTCCCCAGTTGACCGCAGTGTCAGAGCTGTGCTGATCCAAAGCCAGGAGCTTCTACCAGGCCTCCAACACGGGTGCAGGGACCCAAGGACTTGGGCCATTTTCTACTGCTATCCCAGGCCATAGCAGAGAGCTGAATGGGAGGTGGAGCAGCTGGGACATGAACCAGCGCCCATATGGGATGCCAACACTGCAGGCGGTTGCTTTACCTGCTATGCCACAGCGTCAGCCCCAAGAAATAGATCTTAAAATATGTTCTATTCAGGCTGGCGCCGCAGCTCACTTGGCTAATCCTCTGCCTGCGGCGCCAGCACCACAGTTCTAGTCCCAGTTGGGGTGCCGGATTCTGTCCTGGTTGCTCCTCTTCCAGTCCAGCTCTCTGCTGTGGCCCGGGAGGGCAGTGGAGGATGGCCCAGGTCCTTAGGCCCTGCACCTGCATGGAAGACCAGGAGGAAGCACTTGACTCATGGATTCCAATCAGTGCAGAGCGCCGGCCGTAGCAGCCACTTGGGGGGGTGAACCAACAGAAAAAAGGAAGACCTTTCTCTCTCTCTCTCTCTCTCTCTCTCTCTCTGTAACTCTGCCTGTCGGGGGGGGGGGGAGGAAACGTTCTATTCATTCATCAAATACAAGTGTGAACATGTATTTTAAAATGATAGCTTATGTATATAATTGGAAAAGTACTCAGTTGTTGAGAATTGTTTAGAGGAATATATTAGAAAATGTTCATGACATAGAAATGCTTATGATTGGGGCTGGCACTGTGGCATAGAGGGTAAAGCTGCTGCCTGCAGCACCAGCATCCCATCTGGGCACTAATTCATGTCCTGGCTGCTCCACTTCCAATCCAGCTCTGTGCTGTGGTCTGGGAAAGCAGCACAAGATGGCTCAAGTCCATCTTCTGCACTCACATGGGAGACCTGGAAGAAGCTCCTGGCTCCTGGCTCCTGGCTTTGGATCAGTGCAACTCTGGCCATTGCGGCCATTAGGGGAGTGAACCAGCAGATGGAAGACCTCTCTCTCTCTTTCTGCCTCTCTCTTTCTGTAACTCCAACTCTCAAATAAATAAATGGTTTTTTAAAGATTTTCATTTATTTGAGAGGTAGAGTTACAGACAGTGAGAGGGAGGGACAGAGAGAAAGTCCTATCCACTGGTTCACTCCCCAAATGGCTGCAACGGCCGGAGCTGCGCCGATCCGAAGCCAGGAGCCAAGAGCTTCTTTCTGGTCTCCCACGCAGGTGCAGGGGCCTGAACACTTGGGCCATCTTCTACTGCTTTCCCAGGTCACAGCAGAGAGCTGGATTGGAAGAGGGACAGCCAGGACTCAAACGGGCGCCCATATGTGATGCCAGCACTTCAGGCAGAGGATTAACCTACTGCGCATGGTGCCGCCCCCCTAAATAAATATTTTTAAAACAAAGATGTTCTTTATCCATTTTAGTATTTTTTTATTCTAGTACTAGTGGTTGAACACTGTAATTAACACACAATTATTCTTAGGTGTTTAAATTTTCACTGAAAAGGGGTCCCTGTGAAATATAAAAGTGGGAATAAGAGAGGGAGGAGATGTACAATTTGGGACATGCTCAATCAGACGTGCCCCAAATGATGAAGTTAAAAACATGCCAGGGGATTCCAATACAATCTCATCAAGGTGGCATGTACCAAGGTCATCTCACTAGTCCAAGTGATCAATTTCAGTTCACAATTGATCACACTGATAGGTCTAAGAGTCAAAGGGATCACACAAACAAGACTAGTGTCTGCTAATACTAACTGATAGAATCAAAAAGGGAGAGAATGATCCAACATGGGAAGCAAGACACACAGCAGACTCATAGAATGGCAGATGTCCTAAATAGCACTCTGGCCTCAGAATCAGCCCTTAAGGCATTCGGATCTGGCTCAAGAGCCCATGAGAATATTTTAGGCATGGAAAGCCAAGACACTCTGGAAAAAAAAGAAGACCTAAATGAAAGATCTCTGTGAGTGAGATCCCAGTGGAAAGAATGGGGCCATCAAAGAAGGAGGTACCTTTCTCTGAAGGGAGGAGAGAACCTCCACTTTGACTATGACCCTGTCGGAACAAGATCAAAGTCAGCGAACCCTAAAGGCTTCCATAGCCTTGGCAACTCATGACTAGAGCCTAGGGAGATTACTGATGCCACAAACAAGAGTGTCAAATTGTTAAATCAACATCAGGAGTCACTGTGTACTTACGTCTCATGTGGGATCTGTCCTTAATGTGTTGTCCAATGTGAAGTAATGCTATAACTAGTACTGAAACAGTATTTTACACTTTGTGTTTCTGTGTTGGTGCAAACTGATGAAATCTTGACTTAGTATATACTGAATCGATCTTCTGTACATAAAGATAATTAAAAATGAAAAAAAAACCTTGGTGTTAAATTGGAAATTGCATAGAAAATTAATCAATTAAAAATATATCATGTAGGATCTCTGTCCTTAATGTGCTATACATTGTGAATTAATACTATAACTAGTACTCCAACAGTATTTTTCACTTTGTGTTGCCATGTGAGGGCAAACTGTTGAAATCTTTATGTAATATGTACTAAACTGATCTTCTGTATATAAAGAGAATTGAAAATGAATCTGGATGTGAATGGAAGGGGAGAGGGAGCAGGAAAGGGGAGGGTTGCGGGTGGGAGGGAAGTTATGGGGGGGGAAGCCATTGTAATCCATAAGCTGTATTTTGGAAATTTATTTTTTTTAAATAAAAGCTTTATAATAATAATAAAAAAGAGAGATGTTGATTATTAAATAAGTGAAAATGACAACCATCAACCCGCGTGGGCAGCATGGTCCTGTATAGGGGGATGCAGAAACAGAAAAGATAGGCAGACTCTTAGCAGTTGTTGTCATTAGGTGGTGGGATTTCCTTTGATCTTCATTTTCCTCTTCATCTTTATCTCTTCCAATTTTATCAACTGAAACAAATCTATTTTGAAGGACAGTTAGGTCTTGTTTTAGAAGAATAATGAGCATACACCCATCTGTCCAACACTGGAGACCACTGCATTCGCCCCCACCCTCCCCGGAAGATTCCCCTCTTCTCAGAGAATCTGCTCACACAGTCCCCAAGGGTGCACCCTGCCCCACAGGAACTTGCCCTGCAGGCTCCAGCTAATTGGTCCACAAGATCTTTGATCATTGTAAAGCAGCAGAAACACTGCCAGCGTGGGCTGAAAGCGACAGGGAGAATATGAAATGAAAGAAGCCCTCAGGCCCCCCAGCTGGATTGACAGGAAGCTGCCTGATCAAACCACTCAGCTGCAAGAGCCTGCATTCATTGAAACGGGAAGATGGATCAGGACGACAAAAGCACCCAGGGAAGCGCCCAGAGCATAGCACACGGGCCTGGGGACACGGAGGACGATCGCTTCCAGCCTGGCTGGGTTTCAAAACGCTAAACGGACCTGGCCTGGCGATTTTTTCCCCCAAAGATTTATTTATTTATTTATTTGAAAGGTAGAGTTACAGAGAGGGAGAGGCAGAGGCAGAGAGAGGTCTTCCATCCACTGGTTCACTCCCCAAATGGCCGCAGCAGCAGGAGCTGCGCTGATCTGAAGCCAGGAGCTTCTTCTGGGTCTCCCACGCGGGTGCAGGGGCCCAAGGACTTGCGCCATCTTCCACTGCTTTCCCAGGTCATAGCAGAGAGCTGGATTAGAAGAAGAGCAGCTGGGACTCGAACCGGTGTCCATACGGGATGCCGGCACTGCAGTTGGCGGCTTAACCCACTACACCAACCTTCCACTTCCTCCCCTTTGAGCCGGAAGGCTCGTAACTATGATCCCAGCCCAGACCATCATTACATGTTGGGAGCAGGTGACTTGTTTACTTACCTGCTCAAGTCCACAGATGGAGAGGAATTGTGCCGAGATCCTTGTCCACACCTGATTGAGATTACAGGCTGAGATTTGGGATCTGGGAGTCGATGACATTTTCGGGTAGGATTTCTTTGCTTCTACCATATGCAGCCCAACCTTGCCTGGAAGAAGTTGGCCTGATACCTGCTTTTTCATCCACAGTAAGTGTGGAACAACGGTCTGACAGTCCACAGGGATGCCTGAGGGGCTAACTCCTAAAGAATGGTAAAGGAATATATATATTTATATATTTTTTTTGACAGGCAGAGTGGACAGTGAGAGAGAGAGACAGGTCTTCCTTTTGCCATTGGTTCACCCTCCAATGGCCGCCGCGGCCGGCGCGCTGCAGCCAGCAGCACACCGCGCTGATCCGATGGCAGGAGCCAGGTGCTTCTCCTGGTCTCCCATGGGGTGCAGGGCCCAAGCACTTGGGCCATCCTCCACTGCACTCCTGGGCCATAGCAGAGAGCTGGAATGGAAGAGGGGCAACCGGGACAGAATCCGGTGTGCCGGCACCGCAGGTGGAGGATTAGCGTAGTGAGCCGCGGCGCCGGCGGTAAAGGAATATTTTAACAAAAACCCTCCCTAGTTCTCCCGATGACAGGCTGGGAAAGATGGGTCATGGGCGGACAGTTTACGCATGCGCGGGCCGGACCCACCTCGACCCCCCCCCCCAGTGCGCATGCTCTGGCGGACCCCCGCATGGACCCCTGTAGGCGTTCCCTCCAGTTGTGCATTGCATTCCCAGGCAGTCTTACTGCCATTCCAACAAGAAATTTCCTGTCCACGCTTGGGTGAGGACAAGAATACACCCTGAGCGCTGGACCCCTGTAGGCGTTCCCTCCAGTTGTGCATTGCATTCCCAGGCAGTCTTACTGCCATTCCAACAAGAAATTTCCTGTCCACGCTTGGGTGAGGACAAGAATACACCCTGAGCGCTGTTTTTCCTGGAGCTGGGCACTTGGCAGGCACTAGAAGCCCACATTACAAAGCTCACGTGTGGCAGACGTGCGGTCTGTTTGTCAAGCTGCTCAAATCCATACACGTTTCAGGCGAAAGAGGCCCAACCCTGGGGCCTTCTACACTCCTCTTCTCTCCTTAGCCACTCACGGTTCAGAGGCTCCGAACCAAGTGTGCCCAGCTGCTCTGAGGAAATTCTCAAGTAATGAAGAGAAAGGGTCTCCCACGTGGGTGCAGGGGCCCAAGGACTTGGGCCACCTTCTGCTTTCCCAGGCCGTTGGCAGAGAGCTGGATCAGAAGTGGAGCAGCTGGGACACGAACCAGCACCCATATGGAATGCTGGCACTGCAGGTGGCAGCTTTACCCACTACACCACAGCATCAGCCCCAACCATAATCCTTTCTATGTCGTGAACATTTTCTAATATATTCCTCAACTGCATACGTTTCCGATTATAATCATAAGATAATCAGATTGGCTCAGTTCTGGCTATTGTGGCCATTTGGGGAGCAAACCAGCAGATGGAAGACACCTGTGTCTCTTTTTCCCCCTTTGTAACTCTGATTCTCAAATAAATAAATAGGGGCCTACGCTGTGGCGCAGCGGGTTAACGCCCTGGCCTGAAGGCTAGCATCCCATAAGGGCGCCAGTTCTAGACCTGGCTGCTCCACTTCCAATCCAGCTCTCTGCTATGGCCTGGGAAGCAGTGGAAGATGGTCCAAGTCCTTGGGGCCCTGCACCCACGTGGGAGACCCGGAGGAAGCTCCCGGCTCCTGACTTTGGATGGGCACAGCTCCAGCCATTGCAGCCAACTGGGGAGTGAACCAGGAGATGGAAGACACCTGTGTCTCTTTCTCCCTTTGTAACTCTGCCTCTCAAATAAATAAATACAATCTTGAAAGAGAGAATGTGCTTAGACCGTTTTGTGTTCACCCAGATCGATACCACAGTAGATCCTTTGGACACACATTTTTGCCAATGTTTCTGTGGCATAAGTTTCAAGGTCTCAAATTGCTGGTGGGACTCTGCGACCTGTCTGGGCTGTTCTGGCCCCACCACGCTCTCCAGGCTGCCACAGGTGGATCCACGAGCTTCGGGCAGTGGGTAACAGGAGAGATGGCTGCTGTTCTAGTCCCAGGGCTGAGACACCTGCTCCACGGTCTTGCCCCAGCTTCCACCCCCTGGCCTGGCCCTGAGCGCAGGCAGAGACACAGACAGAGCCACCGCCTGGCCACTGGACACCCCCAGTCTCAGTGACTGAGCTTTGGATTCAGGGGGCCAAGGGTAGCCGTCCATGGGGCAGCTGGAAGAATTCACTCCAGAGCCTGGGGCAGCGGACTCGGAGTTTCTGGGTGCTGCTTCCTAACTTACGAGCGCCCTGCCTTGCGGTTTGAAGCAGTTTGAAGAGGCACCAGATTCAAGGGTGCGCCTAGCAGCAGCTAACACTGCAGTTTTACGGTGTTGGGAAATAGCTCGGGCCATCGTAAACTGAGTCGAATTTTTCTCGTTACGGAACAGAAGGCACGGGAAGCGGAAGCATTGAGACCGAAGGCGAGCTGTGGATTCAGCGGCGCAGTGGCCAAGACCGCGGGCGGTGGCTGGGCAGCACCCCCGGACCCTCACAGGGGGTCTGACGCTCCTTGCCGGGCGCTGCCACCCATGGGAGCAGAGCTGCAATTTCTCAGCTCGCTGTCCACTTCGGAAAGTCGGCTGGCTAACGCCTGTGACCACTCCTGCTGTTCAAATGGGCAGCCTCAAGGGACAAACACGGTGAAAATCATCAGGATAAAAGTGGCCACAGAGGTTTGCCTGTGAAAGCTGCCAATTAAAAACAGGGTGAAGGGGCCGGCGCCGTGGCTCAACAGGCTAATCCTCCGCCTTGCAGCGCCGGCACACCGGGTTCTAGTCCCGGTTGGGGCGCTGGATTCTGTCCCGGTTGCCCCTCTTCCAGGCCAGCCCTCTGCTGTGGCCCAGGAATGCAGTGGAGGATGGCCCAAGTGCTTGGGCCCTGCACCTTATGGGAGACCAGGATAAGCACCTAGCACCTGGCATCCTGCCATCGGATGAGCGCCGTGCACTGGCCGCAGCACGCTGTCCGCGGCAGCCATTGGAGGGTGAACCAATGGCAAAGGAAGACCTTTCTCTCTGTCTCTCTCTCTCACTGTCCACTCTGCCTGTCAAAAATAAAAATAAATAAATAAATAAATAAAAACAGGGTGAAGAATGTCCCTGGTTAGCGTGGCAAGCGCAGGCTGGCGCTCCTGGGCCAGAGGCAGGCTTTAGGTGAGGGTTGGGGCCAGGGGAGACGCTTAACAAAGAGACCACAACTCCAACTCAACAGGCAGCAGGTGAGCTGGGAAGGGCCATGTTTATGATCACCTTGGGGACATGGGGCTATCTCGGCTTCCCTCCATGTCCTAGCCTATGAACCTGTGGCATCAGCCAGGAAACTTGCCCGGAGAGCAAACTCGGCTCCCACCCCATGTCTGCTGAATCAGAACTTGGGGTCAGCGGCCCCTCCAGGGGATTCTGCTGGCTGCTCCCATCTGGCAACTACCAATGGAAACCAGCAGCCTTGGCCTGGTGTGGCTCTCCCCTCCCCCTCCCCACCCAGGAAATGCTGGGCAATGCCTGTGACATATTTGGCACAGTTGGGAACAAGAGGGTGCATTTAGCCAGACAGGTCAGAGAGGCTGCCCACAATGGCCCTTCCCAGGAACCCTGCTCTGCCACACCTGTTTCCCTGTCAGTCTGGCCTTGCCTCCTGCGTGGCAGGCTCAGCCACATTCCAAGTGCTGCCAGTCCCCAGCCACAAGCACACCCTCCCCACAGTGAGGCGTCCGTGTCTCCACCTGAAGTCTGGCTGACATGATGCAAGGGGAACCTAGCAGGGGAAGCAGAACCAAAAGCCAGCTGAACTCAACGGCCTGGAAACAGCAGAGCTAACGCAAGATCAGGCACTTTGCTTTGCAAACAGGAAAGACACTGCAGCATTGCATCCCCAGTAGGTATCGTCTTGGGGCAAACGCTGCTTCTAGGAACCACGTGGAAAAGACACCTTTCCCCAACTTTTTTTTTTTTAAGATTTATTTATTTGAAATTCAGTTACAGAGAAAGTGAGAGAGAGAGAGAGAATCTTCCATCTGCTGGTTCACTCCCCAGTTGGGTGCAATGGCCGCAGCTGTGTGATCTGAAGCCAGGAGCCAGGAGCTTCTTCCAGGTCTCTCACATGGGTGCAGGGGCCCAAGGGCTTGGGCCATCTTCTGCTTTCCCAGGCCACAGCAGAGAGCTGGATTGGGAGTGGAGCAGCCACTTTCCTTGAAAAAATGACCAAATGCAGGGCTGAAGCAGGGAAAATGCAAGATGAGTCTGGAGGGGCAGGCGCTGTGGCATAATAGACTAAGTCTCCCTCTGCAGTGCAGGCATCCAGTATGGGAGCCAGTTTGAGTCCCAACTGCTCCACTTCCGATCCAGCTCTCTGCTATGGCCTGGGTAAGCAGTAGAAGATGACCCAGGTCCTTGGGTCCCTGCACCCGCGTGGGAGACCTGGAAGAAGCTCCTGACATCTGCCTTCGGATCTGCCCCACTCCAGCCATTGCAGCCAACTGGGGAGTGAACCGGTGGATGGAAGACCTCTCTCTCTCTCTGCCTCTCTGTAACTCTACTTCTCAAATAAATCAATTCTTAAAAAAGAAAAATGATGACTCTAGAATCTCCTGTTTTACCAGGAAGTTTGGAAATGCTCTAAGAACATTTTAAATATACTTTATATATTTTATACTTTTAAAAATAAACTATAAAATTATAAGTATATTATAAAATATAAATATATAATATAAATATATTTTAAAATAAACTTTTAAAAATACAAAAGACAGTCCTACAGGGTATGCATTGGACAACTCGATAATTTGAATATCAAACTAAATAAACAAAGTATAGCTCACTGAATAAAATAGGAATCCATGAATATGTTGATATAAATAAGAAAGGAATATTCTTCCTTATTGTAGAATGTCAACTAATAAATGTCAGAGATGACAGAATTAGAAAGTCACCATTTGACAGTCATCAGAGAAATAATTAAGCACAGGATCAGTGCTGTGGTATAGCAGGTAGAGCCACCACCTGTGACACTGGCGTGCCATGTGTGTGCTGGTTCAAGTCCCAGCTGCTCCACTTCCCGTCCAGCTCCCTGCTAATACTCCTGGGAAGCAGTGGAAGATGGTCCAAGTCTTTGGGCTCCCGCACCCACGTGGGAGACTGGAAGAAGCTCCTGGCTCCTGGCTTTGGCCTGGCCCAGCCCCAGTCATTGCAGTCATTTGGGGAGTGAACAAGGGATGGAGGATCTCTCTCTCTCTCTCTCTGTGTTTCTCTCTCTTTGTGTAGCTCTGCCTTTCAAATAAATAAAATAAGTCATTTTAAAAAAAGAAGCACAAATCAATAATAGATGCCAAAACCAGGGAATGAATTCTTCTTTTTAAGATTTTGTGACTAATTAATGAGAATTGGGATATTTACATAATCTCAAAAAGTGTCTCCCACAAAGTACTTATTAATTATAGAGGAAAAATATTAATTTTACAGTTACAAAAACTGGCAGAGAAAATAGAAAGTGATCCAAGCCATAATAGGATAAATTGACATCACGGGCCTCTTGATATGGTACACTAAGGTTTTGGGTCTTTTTCCCTCTGAGGCCTCTTGGGGGACTCATCACACCTGGTTGTCTTGGAGACCCTCCGAGCCTAGCTGCCTGCTCTACTTCCTGCCTGGCTGGGGCGTGCAGGCACAAGACCTGCAAACTCAAGCTTCAAGCAGCCAGGAGCCCTCCCACAATGCAATGCTTCCTCTAAGCCTTGGGGCTGCTGCTTGTTGAAACACAGCCCTTCACAGCTCAGAAAAGTAAACCTTTGCCAATAAACCCCTGCCAAACCAATCTTGGTTATCCCGTGTCCCTGGGCTTGCCAAACACCTGCCATTAACCACTAGGCGAGACACCTGCACCTGTAGTGCTCAGCATTTCAAAATCAAAGAAGAATCTTGATGAGCTAAATCAGATGGCCATTAAATTCCTTTTCCTATGAGGTTACTAACCTATAAAATGAAAAAGAGAAAATAAAAATGGTCAACTTATTACAACTACAGACTTCGAGTGTGGACTTTATGGATTGAGCAATTTCTTCCTGCTGCTGCCACCAGGAAGCACTCAGTGTTGCCCCTCTGTGCATGATCACGACTGAATTTTGCTCAAAAAGTCTCATTGTCACACCAAATAGACCAGAAAATGACGTTCCACAGTCAATATACTATAGCAAGAACTATTTTGCACTTCTGTAACAAGAAGTTGTGCATTGAGCCTCAGCAGGTTAAAACATGACTTGTAACACTAGCATCGCATCACAGAGTGCCAGTTCAAGCCCTGGCGAATCCTCATCTGATCCAGCTCCCAAATAATACTCTTGGGAAGGCAGCTGATGGTAGCCAAAGTCCTTGTGCCCCTGCCACCCACATGGGAGACTCAGATGGAGTTCCTGGCTCCTAGTTTTGACCTGGCCATTTAGGGAATGAACCAGTGGATAAAGGTGCTCGTCCTCTCTCTCCCCTGCCCATCTCTGTCACTCTACTTTTCAAATAAATAAATAAATATTTTTAAAAAATAATAAAGTAATCATCAAAGACTCTAAGCTTCTCTGAGCCACCTCCAACATCATGTCATAGGGATCGCTTTAGCAGATGTCACAGTAACCAAATTTAACAGCTGGAAGGTAGAACAAATGACACTAAAGTGTTGGCACCTGAAAGGCAGGCCTCTAACTCTGGCAAACCCACCTGCAGCGAGATTCAGGTTCAGAGACAAGACACTGGGCCTTTTAACAGGAAGTAGTCTTTTATTATCTATGCTGGCTTAAGGCCCAGGTGGAATTTCTTATCCAAAAGCCTGAGCCCAGGGGCCAGCACTGTGGCGCAGTAGGTTAATCCTCTGCTTGCAGTGCCGGCATCCCATATGGGCACCAGTTCTAGTCCCTGCTGCTCCTCTTCCGATCCAGCTCTCTGCTATGGCCTGGGGAAGCAGTGGAAGATGGCCCAAGTGCTTGGGGCCCCGCACCCATGTGGGAGACCCAAAAGAAGCTCCTGGCCCACCTCCGGCCTTTGTGGCCATTTGGGGAGTTGAACTAGCGAAAGGAAGACCTTTCTCTCTGTCTCTCCCTCTCACTGTCTATAACACTACCTCTCAAATAAATAAATAAAATCTTAAAAAAAAAAGCCTGAGTCCAAGACAAAAAAAAAAAAGGCATTTCCTTAAATATGGTTTTAGCTTTTTTGTCTCCCTGATGTGGATATTCTAATGTTACATGGCAGACACAGGAACAGATATAATACTGGGCACAAGTATGTAGTTACTGATGATGTTTTTCCACACACATACTGAGCCCTACGCTGTCTGGCAAGGGTTGACACCTGCAAGCAGCCCCTGAAATGGTAACATATAAGCCCACAGTAACTGCCCTTGAAGCCTTCACAGTCAAGCAGATAACAACCACAGTCCATTCCCAGGACAGATGCCTCCCTTTATCTTCTGACCTTGGAAGGCCTCTGACACGACTTCAATCATGTCCGTTAGAAACCAGTTTAATTAAAAGACAGAGGCCTCTGCCACACACCCTTCCACTGGGTGAGCCTGGAAGATTTTCCTTCTTTCTCCAGGAGAGATCCCTACCTGGTGGCCCTTAGGGGCCTGTACTACCTCCTGTGCTGGTACCAGGAGAGGCCAATGGGGAGGCACCTTTGAGACAAATTTGCCCGCATCACCAGCTGTGACATGAGCTCCAGGAAACCGCTGGTCAGACAGCTGCACCCGTAGGCTTAAGGATGTTGGCTCCTGGCACTGCCAACCAGATCAGGATGACTCAGGCCAAAGTGGGATATGCATCCTCACTGGAATAATCTGATTTATTTTTTTCATTTGTTTTTATTTTTGAGATAAATCTGGGGCTGTGCCAGGCAGAAGCCAGGAGCTTCTTCCACGTTTCCCATGTGAGTACAGGGGCCGAAGCACTTGGGTCCTCTTCTACTGCTTTCCTGGGAGCATTAGCAGGGAGCTGGATTGGAAGTGGAGCAGCCCCGAACTGAAATCGGTGCCCATATGGGATGTCAGCATTGCAGGCAGTGGCTTTACCACTGTGCCACAGCGCTGGTCCAACATAATTCTAATTTACATTACAGTCAAAAGCTTAATGCTCGACTAAATAAAATCAACAAACAGAAGTAAAAAGATCATAATGAATGGCAGAGTTTTAAACAGCAAGGTTTTGGATACTCTGTGCTATTAGGGAGAACTCAGCAGCCACTCAAAGAAAGGGATTGTTTGGTGGCTTTGACAGTGAGATCCGGGTCCTTCTGGAAAACCTCGGGCCGGACAGGAATTTCCTGAGTTAACATTTGCTTCCTTGGGGAGCAGGCCAGGCCAGGCGGGTGGAGGGTGCATGATTGGCAGGAGGCACAAGAACTTGGTTAAATGATTGCTTTCTTTGTAACTCACTGCGCGGTTATTTTGGCTTTGCTTACTGCGCAGGTCCCTCTCTTCCCAGTTTTGAAAGGAAATGAGGAACTGATATTCTGTCTGCCCCCTCTTCCAGCTCTCCCAGCCCCCGTGGCCCTAGGCTCCAGGCGGCTGTAGGAAGTTGGTAAAATACCCACTCTGGGAGGAAAGCAAAGCAGCTTTCTATTGAGACTGGAGCAAACAGAGGCCTTTCACAATACAGTTACACCTCTCAGCAAGGAAACTATTTAATTTGTTTTCTTAGGTTCTTGATTTACTTGACAATAAAGTGAGGCAAAAAAGGGGGTGGAGGGTGGAGAATGGATTCTTTGCTATCCTCGCCACAGCCTGGCTGGCTTACTACTCACATCAATCAAACACCTGACCTGGGGCTGGCACTTAGCTCAGCAGTTGAGACACCACCTGCATCCCATGTCAGAGTGCCTGGTTTCAAGTCCCAGCTCTGGTCCAGATTCCAACTTCCTGCTAATGCACACTCTGGGAGACAGCAGCTGATGGCTCAAGTGCTTGAATCTCTACCACACACGCGCACACACACACACAGGCAGAGAAGCAAGTAAGAAAAGAAACCTCTTTTCCACAAGACGTCCTGTGCTGCCTCAGGACTGTGCCAGCAGGAAGGTTAGCACAGCTGTGGTTTCAACCTTGGCTGAGAACTGCGTCTCAAAATAAACCTCTTTCTGTATTGAGTTCTGAGCCACAGCAGACAAAGAAGCCAGGACCCAGGCTCCTATCTCGTGTGGTGAAGCTGGCTAAAATGGAATTTTATTAAAAGAGTTTTGAAACGGAGCCTTGGTAACCAGAGTATGCTAATGTAACGCTGGACTGTGGCCTTCTGTCGCTCAAAAGGACACAGCTCTCTTGGTTCACTGCCTTTACTTGTTAAATAATCTACCTGGAAAAAAAGATTGTGCATCTTGTGAAAATATCTTCTTCTGCTTCCTGTTTTTGTTTTTTTTTTTTTAATTTTAGAAAAATCAGCCTTCTCAGTGGTGCTGTGGCATATCAGGTAAAGCCGCCGCCTGCCGTGCTGGCATCCCAAATGGGCGCCAGTTCGAGTCCCGGCTGCTCTTCTTCCGATCCAGCCTCTGCTATGGCCTGGGAAAGCAATAGGAGATGACCCAAGTCCTTGGCCCCTGAACCCGGGAGACCTGGAAGAAGCTCCTGGCTCCTGGCTCCTGGCTTTCGATTGGTGCAGCTCCAGCTGTTGCAGCCAACTGGGGAGTGAACCAGCAGATGGAAGACCTCTCTCTCTCTCTCTGCCTCTGCTCTCTGTGTGTAACTCTGAAGGGGCCTACAAGTCAGGACACCAGCTGGGATGACCACATCCCACAGGGCAGAATGCCTGGGTGTGAAGCCCGGCCCTGCTCCTGACTGTGGCTTCCTGCTGGTACAGCCCCTAGAAGTCGGTGGTGATGACTCAAGTGATGTAGTAACTGCTGACCACGCTGGGAGACCTGGCTTGAGTTCCCAGCTCCCGGCTGCAGCCTCACCCAGCCCTGGACATGGTTGTGGGCTTTTGGGGAGTAAAGAAACAGAAGCAATCTCTGTTGTGTTTTTTTCAAATTTAAAAAATTATAAAGATACCTACATGGGAGTATTCAACTGTCAACCTGATAGTAATCTATAGCTAAAAGAATTTGGAAACCCTGATCTTTAAAATTTGCTTAAATTTCTTTGAAAGGTAGAGAGACCAGAGAGAGAGAGAGGTGAGAGAGAGAGAGAGAGAGGTGGAGAAAGGCAGAGAGAGAGAGACAGATGAGAGAATTCTACCATTCACTGGTTCATTCCCCAAATGCCCACAACAACATCCAGAGCTGGTCCAGGCCAAAGCCAGGTGCCTGCAGTTCAATGTGGGTCTCCCATGCAGATGACAAGGACCCGAGTACTTGAGCTACTCCTCAGGGATGCATTAGCAGGACACCTGATGACTGGAAGTGGAGCAGAGACTGAAATCTAAGCACTGGGATGTGGAACAGGTGACTCACTGCTGCACCAAACACCCACACTACTTCAAAAAAGATTTTTTTCAGGAATAATGGCAAAGTTCACCTCCAATTAGAGCTGTTTTAATTGGATAGAGAGCCACCATTTTAAAGCACTAATTTCCAAAGTTTTCATAAGGGAAGAAAGACTATTCCAAGCACATTTCTTACACCTCTCAGCAGCCCTGCGAGTGGCGTCATGTTCTCCACTTGCAAGCCATCGGCAGAGCAGGAATTAACCCAGATCTGTCTGTGTGAAGGGCCTGTGGTTTGGTTTTTCTGTTTCCTTTTACTAAAGTTCTGTCAGATAGAATTTTCTAAATGAGAGTTTGAATAACCGAAAACAACTCCTACCGAAATTCTCCAGGCAGGCTTTATTTCAGAATCACACCTCTGTCAATGAGTATCTGTTCTGTTGGAGGAGCTGTGGGTCCCTATCTTTTTTTTTTTTTTTTTTACAGGCAGAGTGGATAGTGAGAGAGAGAGAGAGAGAGAGACAGAGAGAGACAGAGACAGAGAGAGACAGAGAGAAAGGTCTTCCTTTGCCATTGGTTCACCCTCCAATAGCCGCTGCGGCTGGCGTGCTGCGGCCGGTGCACCACGCTGATCCGAAGGCAGGAGCCAGGTGCTTCTCCTGGTCTCTCATGCGGGTGCAGGGCCCAAGGACTTGGGCCATCCTCCACTGCACACCTGGGCCACAGCAGAGAGCTGGACTGGAAGAGGGGCAACCAGGACTAGAACCCAGGGTGCCGGTGCCGCAGGCACAGGATTAGCCTAGTGAGCTGCGGCACCAGCCCCCTATCTTTAAAGTGAAACCACATTTTTCCCATCTCCCACACCTGAGCTCTCACATGCAGGGGCTGCACCCCACCACGCCACCTCAGTCTGGACCCTAGCTCCCCGCCCCTCAACGTCTCCTAGGCCACCTAGGAGGAAGGGGTGGCCCTGAACAAGAGCTCCAGACATCAGAAACTCTGCTCCACTAACGTTCTTGGCTCCGTGCGACTGCATAGTGCCAGGTGCCCCCCTGGACATTTGGAAAACGAATCCCACGAGTGTTCTTGAGGAGCCCAGGGCCTGAAGAGGAGACAAGCCGGTGGGTGGTTAAGTCCCCGCCATAAGCTGTCAACATCAGAATCCACTGCCACCCTGAGCTCAGAAAACAACAGACTCAGAAGGTGACTACTGTTTTCTGCTAACTTAATCATTCAGGACATCTCTCTGAGAGGGGATGGACAACTGCCCCCTGAAGTCGGCCAAGGCCTGGCATGCTGCTTATGCAAGAGATGCAGGCGTATGTGTACACAGCAGGTCCTCAGAGGATCAAGGAGGCAGGTACATAATCTCCCTGAGGCTCTGAGTCAAGGAGGGGCTCGCAGAGCAGCTGTGCTATGAACGAAGATGTAGATGGGAGGAAAGGGTTTTCTGGGAGAAGAAACATGCTGTGCAAACACCAAGTTAAACCCCAAACAGTGGTGCTGGCGCTGTGGCGCAGCGGGTTAACACCCTGGCCTGAAGTGCCAGCATCCCATATGGGCGCCAATTCAAGTCCCGGCTGCTCCACTTCCAATCCAGCTCTCTGCTGTGGCCTGGGAAAGCAGTAGAAGATGGCTCAAGTCCTTGGGCCCCTGTACCCGCATGGGAGACCTGGAAGAAGCTCCTGGCTCTTGGCCTCGACACAGCTCCAGCTGTTGTGGCCAACTGGGGAGTGAACCAGCAGATGGAATACCTCTCTCTCTTTCTCTCTCTCTCTCTCTGCCTCTCCTCTCTCTAACTCTGGCTTTCAAATAAATAAACAAATATTTAAAAAGAAAACCCCAAACAGAGATCATATGTCCAGGAAAACAAGTGGTCCAACCCCTAGCTGTTGCAGCCATTTTGGGGAATGAATCAGCAGATGGAAGCACTTGCTCCCTCTGCCTCTGCCCCTGCCTCTCCCTCTCCCTCTCCCTCTCCCTCTCCCTCTCCCTCTCCCTCCCCCTCCCCCTCCCCCTCCCCTTCCCCCTTCTCCTCTCCCTCTGTAACTCGGCCTTTCAAATAAATAAAATAAATATTTTTTTTAAAAAGGGAGGGGCAGCTCTGACATCTCCCTCTGCCTGAAGCATGTCGGGATCCAGGAAGGAAGTTCATTTCTATCTTGTGCCTTTGAGTTTGCCTTGGATGTGTTCTCCAGCTGCCTGGAGTTTGCTCTTCCATATTATTGACACAGTACCTTGCCTTGAGCATCTTTGGGAGGGCAGAGACAGGACTGTCACGGGCACACACAGTCCCTTGTCCTGTGTTTCAGAAGACACCTTTGTCTTTCCATGTTTGTGTGGCTTTCGTAGGTCAGGATATTTCTCTCTCTCTCTCTCTCTCTCTCCTCTCTCTCTCTCTCTCTCTCTCTCTCTTTTTTTTTTTTTAGATAGGCTCTATTTGTTCCATGTTGCCATGGAACAATTTTTTTTAAGATTTATTTATTTGGCCGGCGCCCTGGCTCAACAGGCTAATCCTCCGCCTTGTGGCGCCGGCACACCAGGTTCTAGTCCCGGTCGGGCCGCCGGATTCTGTCCCGGTTGCCCCTCTTCCAGGCCAGCCCTCTGCTGTGGCCCGGGAGTGCAGTGGAGGATGGCCCAAGTGCTTGGGCCCTGCACCCCATGGGAGACCAGGAAAAAGCACCTAGCACCTGGCTCCTGCCATCGGATCAGCGCAGTGCGCCAGCTGCAGCGCGCCAACTGCGGCAGCCATTGGAGGGTGAATCAACGGCAAAGGAAGACCTTTCTCTCTGTCTCTCTCTCTCACTGTCCACTCTGCCTGTCAAAAAAAAAAAAAGATTTATTTATTTATTTGAAAGTCAGAGTTACACAGAGAGGACAGACAGAGAGAGAGAGAGGTCATCCATCCGATGAGTCCCTCCCCATTTGGCCGCTATGACTGGAGCTGTGCCGATCCGAAGCCAGGAGCCAGGAGCTTCTTCCAGGTCTCCCACGTGGGTGCAGGGGCCCCATCACTTGGGCCATCTTCCACTGCTTTCCCAGGCCACAGCAGAGAGCTGGATCGGAGGAGGAGCAGCCGGGTCTGGAACTGGCACCCATATGGGATGCTGGCACTTCAGGCCAGGGCATTAACCTTGGACATTTCAAAACAGGATTTGCTCAAGGGCTTTGGATACCAGCCTCCCAAGGTGAAGGAGAACAAGGACACATTCTATAAAGGCTGTAATTCCCTCCTCCGTTCCCAGAGAACAGGGTGGCAAGCATATTTGTTCAACCCATAGTTACTGACCACCAGTTCCAGGTTCACATTCTGGCTGCCTTTTCTCTGATCTCAATACTCAGTGCACATGTGCTAACTATCAGGCTGTATCCTCACTACTTTAGAATAACTCAGAATGTTCAAACAATCCATTGTGTGTACTTTAATCAACTCCTTTGTGTAGGTCAGCAAATTAAGGTAAGTAGGGGACTGGCATTTCGGCAGAGCAGGTTAAGATGCTGGCATCCCTTGTAAAAGCACTGGTTCCAATCCTGGATTCTCTGCTTCTGATCCAGCTCCCTACTAATGCACCTGACAAAGCAGCAGACGATGGCCCAAGGGCTTCAGTTCCTGCACCCATATGGGAGACTCAGATGGAGTTCCCAGCTCCTCGCTTCTGCCTGGCCCAGCCCTGGCTGCTGCAGGTATTTGGGGAGTAACCAGCCCATGGAAGGTTCTTTGTCGCTCCCTTTCTCTCTCTGCCACTCTTTGAAATAATAAAGAAAAATTTTACACAAAGAAAACTAAGGTAAGCAATGTAGTTTTTTGCCACCACCCAAGAAGTCAGTGGCAGGAGCAGGGAGGCAATCCAGGCAGTCAGCATGGAGGTGGGGGCCCTCCTTCCTGTCACCTCTCATCACATCCGCCAGCAGCCACTGCTCAGGCAGCAGACCCCAAACTGCTGCATCCACAGTGCAGGTGGAAGGCTGACCCCAAAGAGGAATGGCGTGACACAGGATAAAGAGGCAGACTCAGATGAAAGACTTCAGTGTGGGGAAACCGGGGGGCTCTCTGTCAAAGACCAAAGGTAACGGCAGAGTCCCCAATGCCCAGTTCGTCCCAGTTTTATTATCATCAGTGACATAATCCATTCATCATAAACAATGTGCAGCTTCACAAAAACAGGGTCTTGCATCAAGGAAGTTTAAACACAGAAAACAAGCAATAATAAGTCTCAGTGCTTACAGGAAAGTATAGGAACCACAGGTTACACACAACGACTTAAAAACTAGTAACTACAATGATCATCCTAGGATCGGGAAATCCTAAAGAAAACACATTCTTCCCCACCAAACACTAACCAGGAGAGAATGTTTCAACTGCTGCTGCCTGAGCCCACGGCATCTCCACACCTGCCTGGGTGTCAGGCGGCTGACCTCTGCCAGCCGCACAGCCTGACGGGTCACCTTGGCGGCTCGGCCAAGCGCGCTTCAGCAGAGCTCAGGCCATGCCTCCCGCTTTTTTATTATTAATTTTTTGAAATGGCAACACTGTCATGGTAAGCTGAGGCAGAATCATCTTTAACTGGTCTCTTACGTGGGTTGCGTTTTGGCAGACTGCAAAAGAGAAAACAGAAAAGAAAAACCGTGAGCAAAATAATCATCAAAAAGATACAGTTTCTTCGAAACCAAGTCCTTGAATAAAAAACCTGTAAGTCTTTAGTAATACTAGAAATGATATCATCTCCAGTGGTATCCAAATGCAGAGTACAAAAGCGATCGATATCCTTTTTAAGAGCAATTACATCTAAGGTAGCATTGTGCTGTCCCCAAGCACCCAGAACATGTGCTTCAACTTGATTCCAGCTATACTCAGATACATTGTATCTTAAGGGAGTAATGCAGTAGGCAGTGATATTAACATGACATGGCAACTCCATCTGAGTAGGCACAGTATCCAAATCTTGTCCCAGCCAGGAAATGGCATCTTTCAGACTGTCTAGTTCATCCCTAACTGCAATATCCAGTCGATGCTGGGTTTGCCAGAGCTGTGAAGAGTTCATTACCATGTTACTGACAAAGGCATGTGTTTGTATGTCCTGAGTGAGAGCCACCGCAGCGGTAGCCACGGCTGAAATTATGCCAATTATGGTCAGACTAACGCCAATAAAGAACTCTAACATACGTTTAGTCCTAATGACAACTGCTTGTATCACTGAATGAAGAATGGGTAATGTAGGAGTTTGTGTCCACGGCTCAGTTAAATTCACAGGGAGCCAAACAGCAGTGGGTTGATACATAAACAAAATGGTTTGATTTTCATTATCCTTAGAAATGCAATGATGTAAAAAACAATGTTTACAGGAAACATGAAAGAGGCCTGTGTGGTTATCCTTTTGGATGACCACGTTTTGTCCGACAAGCAAAACATAAGGTGCAAAAACACAAGATCGGATAGGGACAGTATAGGCAAGAGGTACATAAATAGAGGTTGCATTAGTGGCGTCTAGGGTGACATTCATTTTAAAAATACTTAAAGCACCTAAAGCTGCAGCAACCTTCCACTGGGTGTCTTGTAAGGGACCAGAGCTAAGCTGTAGCTGTGGTCCAGCCATGCCGCCATCACGCCACCGTAAAAGACCTGGTGAAGTGACGGTTTTAGTAGTACTGTTATAAAAAATATTAAGATGAGAAGGGGAAATTATATGCCCATAGGGGCCCCAATTAAAATAAAACTCATCTAACAGTTTATAAGCTTTTGAGTAAGGAGAGATGCAACTGTGCCATTCTAATTCCCCCACCACCCAGGAAGATTGGTGCTGACAAAAGTGTTTGTCTGGTCGGTCAGGGAACTTAGAGGAATTGACCTCTGCCCCTCTAAGACTATATGCTCTAAGCAAATACAGACCCTGAGTGGAGGAGTCTGTATCCGATGACTGCAAAAGCCATCCTTGATACCCAATGGAAACACATGCTGGACTAAGAGACTGATTTTTTGTGATACAAAAGGGCCTGTATACTGTTTGACCAGTATAATTAAATGGAGTTCCTTCTTTTGTCATATCTGGAAAATTTGTAATTTTGGGATGGGGCATGTAAGTTGTATCATTAACATATACAAGAGGTGGTCTGTCAATCCAGGTCATTGCTCTCAACACCGGGGGCCTGGGGATAAATGCCCAGTAATGTTCCCCCTGCACCCCCGCTACCAAAACAGAAAGCATGGTGAAGACAGCCATCCGGAGGCTGGCTGAGGAGGTGAGAGGAAGGGTTTGTTGACAAAGGTTTTCAGCGGCTTGAATGGTGTTTTTGAACTGGCCCCAGGTGACTGGAGAGGAATCAGGGGTTGCTCTGGTCTTCGTAGTCGGTGTCATACTAATGGCTGGCGCCTTCCGGGGCCCGCCGGGGTTCAGGGCCGTCCTCCGGAAGCTCTGGTCTAGCTGGTCACCCTCCACGCCACGGCTTGGTGGAAGCACCTGGGATCCAGAAGGGTCTGCAGCTGTTTCAGGAAAGACAAGCAAATCCCCGTGCCCAGGTTAGTAAGGGGTCCGGTCCTTCCAAATTCCTTCTTCCTGGTTTTCCAATTGACAAGTGGAGAAGTGCTTGCAGATTTTTGACCAGAATGTCTTTCCATAGGACTCACATTTTGATTATCACAGATAAAAAAATTAAAGTTAGTAGGGCTAGTTTTAGTCTGTGACGGGACTTTGCTGTCATGAAAGACCATCAGATTCCCCCTTTGGCTTTTTAGTTTTAAGTAAGAACATCCAATTATCTCTTGAGCTTGTGGGTTATAAGGGATGCCAGTAATACGGAGAACTCCCCAAATTTGACAGAAATCAGCAAAGGCCTTACTTGTACAAGCTGGGCCACTGTCAGTTCTTACAGAGTGCAGAACGCTGAGGACAGCGAAAGCTTCTAAACAATGATTTTTTTTTTTTTAATTTTTGACAGGCAGAGTGGACAGTGAGAGAGAGAGACAGAGAGAAAGGTCTTCCTTTGCCATTGGTTCACCCTCCAATGGCCGCCGCGGTCGGCGCACTGCGCTGATTCCAAGGCAGGAGCCAGGTGCTTCTCCTGGTCTCCCATGGGGTGCAGGGCCCAAGCACTTGGGCCATCCTCCACTGCACTCCCTGGCCACAGCAGAGAGCTGGCCTGGAAGAGGGGCAACCGGGACAGAATCCGGCGCCCCAACAGGGACTAGAACCCAGTGTGCTGGCACCACAAGGCGGAGGATTAGCCTGTTGAGCCACAGCACCGGCTCTAAACAAGGATTTTTAACATGGTGAAAGGTTCCACCCACCTGTGCAGGTGCCCAAATGAGTGAGGAGAAGGTATCAACTATGACATGAACACGTTTTAGACGCCCAAGTGAATTTGTATGCATAACATCCATTTGCCACAGCTCATGGCTCCCAAGTCCTCTAGGATTGACTCCTTCATTAACCAGAGTGGGAGCCAAATTTTGACACATTCTTAGAATATTCTGGGCCTGGGACTTGAAAATATGAAATTGTTGTCTTAGCATTGTCACAGGTTCATGCAACAACGTATGGGAGGCCCTAGCCGTTTCAAATGCTGACATCATCAACTCGTCAACTGTATCATTTGCTGTGTGTGGAGGTCCTGGCAAAGAAGTATGAGACCTCACATGAGTAATAAAAAAGGGTGAGGTCCTATTTCAGATTACTTGTTTCGTCTGGAAGAATAACATAAACAATTCCTCATCCTGTAAGTACTTTAGTTTAGCTGTTTCCAATTTTTGTACTAGAGTCTGAATAACGTTTGTAAGATCGGGGGCCCTTTAGGGCAGCCTTCCCATTGGGGGACCCATCGGTAAAGCATGTCTCTGCCCTGGAATAGGTTGTGTCCAAGTGATTTGAGGAACAATAAAAGTAGTTTCTTGTAGAAACGTTAGAAGTTTATTTTTGGTGGGACCATTATCAAGATGTCCTGTGAAATTTGGTAAGGCTATCTGCCAAGGAACAGAAATTTGAAAAAGGGTCTCTCTCTGACATTTATCTAAAGACACATGTATAATTGCTGGATCTTGCCCGGTAAGTTGAGTAAGACACTTACGTCCTTGGTTGATGACTTTTGCTATAAGATTCACATACAGTGCAGCTGCCTTCATTTCCCGATTAGCGGGATGAATCCACTCTGCAACACGGAAATGTGGCCGTTGCTGTATAAGAACAGCCGTGGGAGACACACTGGCAGGAAGAACCACGGGAAGTACTAGCATGATCAGTGCGCTGTGATTGCGCTCTACGCTTCGACCAGCTGTGATTCGGCCAGCACAGCAGATGACATCTGTCGAGGAGATGAAGGGTCTGGGTCCCCTTCAAGCATTTTAAATAAATTTGCTAATTGGTGAGTAGAAATTTCTAAATAAGAATGAAGCCAATTTATATTTCCCAATAACTTTTGAAAATCATTAAGAGTTTGTCCCTTTGGATCTCTATCTTCTGTGGCTTAATTGATCTATTTGCAATTGTTGTTCCCAAACATTTAAAGGGTGGTAGTTGTACTTTTTCAGGCGCAGTAGAAAGCCCTTTTGCTTTGAGATGCTGTTCTATTTCTAGTAATACCTGCTGAACCAATCTTTCTGGAGGAGCTGAAACTAAGATAGCATCCATATAATGGACAAGATAAATAGAAGGAAAGTTGGAAGTATAGCTGCTAAGGCTTTGTCAATGAATTTCTGACACATAGTAGGTTTATTTTGACTATTTTCATTCTTTGAGGCAAAACCTTCCACTGATACCTTTGCGTGGGAGCTATGTTATTGAATGTTGGTCCTGAAAAAGCAAATCTCTGTTTACCCTGAGGTGCTAAAGGAATTGAGAAAAACAAAAGAAGCAGTCTTTGAGATCTAGAACTACTAACTTCCACTCTGCAGGAACTGCTGTGAGGGAGGGAAGCTCGGGCTATAAAGCACCCGCAGTCTGCAGTTCTATTTATTTCTCTTAAAGTCATGTAGAAGTCTCCATTTTCCTGACTTTTTAGGGATAGTAAAAATGGATGTGTTCCTAGGGCTAGTGGTCTCTTCAGTATGTCCCACCTTAAGTTGTCCATCAACTAAATTCATGTACGTGTGAGAGCGTCTCCTCACCCGGGGCCACTGATCCACCCATACAGGGTCAGCATTAGTCCACTGCACGGCTCTGCATGGACTAATGGAGAAGCCTCGGCGGCCCCAAGGAAAAATCCTCAGAATAGCTGAGTCCTTGCCGATTGTTTTTTGGTTGAGTCTCAGTAGGCTCAGGGACTTTTTGACTATTTTCTCTTGACCCTTGACCTGATGAATAATCACACCTTTTCATTATTTCCCAGCCCAGGGAACTATGAGACACATCAGAAGTACTTGTAAGAAAAACATCCTCAGGGCCAGCACCGTGGCGTAGCAGGCTAGGCCTCAGCCTGTGACGCTGGCATTCCATATGGGCGCCGGTTTGAATTCCAGCTGCTCCACTTCCCATCCATCTCTCCACTATGGCCTGGGAAAGCAGTGGAAAATGGCCCAAGTCCTTGGGCCCCTGCACCCACATGGAGACCCAGAAAAAGCTCCTGGCTCCTGATCAGCTCAGCTCCGGTTACAGTGGCCTTTTGGGGAGTGAACCCAATGGTTCTCTCTCTCTCCTCCTCTCTCTCAAATAAATAAATCTTTAAAAAAAAAAATTGCAGCGGTAAATTTTAGTTTCATGGCTGAGAGCAAATCTTGATCCCATAAGGTGACGGGAATATCAGCTATACAGAGCTTAAAATAGCCTGATTTTCCTTCAGGCCTTCCCCAGAAAAGTTCCCCTGTACTTTGCCTTCCTAGGGTAGGAGTGTCTAACCCCCTCAGCTTGCACTCTGGGCTGTGGCCTCCCAAGCCTGTGGATCCCAGAGGCATCGGCCCCTGAGCCTGTGTGCCTGTGAGCCTTCCCCCACTTACCTTTGTGATCATCCGAGGTCTTTCTGCAGGAAGGGCCAGAGTCCAAAGCACTTGAGAAGTGCCCAAACCGCCACGCCCCTTAGAGCGGCCTCTTCCTAAGTGAAGATAAGGTCAAATCAGTAACGGTGCAATTCTCATGCCTGGTTGCAATGTAGGAATAGGATTTGATTTGCCATTACTTTAATTCCCCCCTTGAAAATCAGCGTCAATGACTCCAGGTAACACTGGTAAACCCTTCTTAGTGAAGGGTTCACTTCTTCCAATGATTAATCCAACTATTTTTTTTTCCTTTTTTTAAAGATTTATTTATTTGAAGGCAGAAAAAGAAAGAGAGAGAGAGAGAGGTCTTCTATCCGCTGGTTCACCTCCAGATGGCCATCTTCTACCACTTTCCCAGGCCTTAGCAGAGAGCGGGATCAGAAGTAGAGCAGCCCGGACTCGACCTGGCACTCATATGGGATGCTGGCACTGCAGGTGGCGACTTTACCAGCTACACCAAATGCCCCGATCCTCCTATTTTTGACAGAACAGGGCCATATATTCCTGTAGGAATGGCCTAGACTTCTTGTTCAAAGGTTAGCACTGTCGAGATGGAGCAGGTAAGTCCAGCCCTGCACTGTCTGAGGTGGCTCTGAAGACAGAGCAAACCTGCTTGGGGTCGGAGGCACAAACGCCCTCATTGGTTGACAGGGCCGAGGCGGGCCCCGTTTCCCGATTCCCGAAGGCTGAACAACTAAAGGAGTGCCATCCTGATAGAATTCAGATTCCCGCTGATTTGCCCAGTGGTTGCCTCTTTTACATCTAGGGCATAACCCTGGAGCAGCAAAAGGCAGGCGACTCATTGCAGTTTTTGGATTCTGTCTGCAATCCTTTCACAAATGTCCTAATTCACCACAACTGAAACACCTCTTTTGGCTGCATTATATGTTCCTTTAAGAGCCACTGCCAACATTGCTTGGGAATGGCCAGTTCTGCCGATAGCCTGACAAACTCTAATATGGCCTGAAATTCCCCGTGGGTTTTTTTTTTTTTAATGAGTGCTGCAGCCTTCTTACCATCTTTATTTACATTTTCACATGCCATTTGCGTTATCAGAATTTCTGCAGCCTGACTGTGTGATACCTGTCTGAACTGCTCGTGTTAACTGATCCACACGTTGGGAATATGGCTCGCTAGGGCCTTGGAGACACTGAGTAAAGGGCCCCTGGGCGTTCCGTGTTTCTGGTATAGTCATCCAAGCCCTGTGGGCTGCTAGTCATCCAAGCCCTATGTGCTGTTCATAAGCTCGGAGTTCGTCATAAGTTAGCTGATTCTCCAATTCTAGATAAAGTCCTATTCCAGTGAGCATTTCAAAGGTAATTGGGATGTTATTTCTTTGATTAGCCTGTGCTCATTCCTGACAAAAACCTGCTAAGCTAGATTTCCAAATCAAACACTCTCCTTTATCTAGCGTAGCTTTGGCTGACACAAACCAATCCCATGGCGGGAGTGTCACTCGACCTATGGTTTCCGTCACACTTATAGCAGAAGGGGCAGTCACTCGGATTTCAATCACACTATCTCTAAGAGCTTTCAGAGACTTGAAATCGAAAGTTTGACGTAAAGGCAGCATGTGGCCTTCTGCTTGTGGACCAGGTTCCATGGTTGTGGGACCTGCGAGCTGGGCTTGATCTAAGCTGACTCTGCTGCAGCTTGGACTGAGGGCAGCCTGCCTAGGCTCGTCAGCAGAGGAAGTGAAAGGGTTTTTGGAAGGAAGTGCAGCAGTGGGGCCATTTTGCCTAGGAGGCTCTCTTAAGGGCTCCAAGATGTGTTTTATTAGACTCCAAGTAGAGAAACTTGTCACCAGGGGAGAAACTCCAGTTTTGTGAGCCCTTTTAAAATTTTCCCCTACTGGGGTCGGCGCTGTGGTGTAGTGGGTAAAGCTGCCGGCATCCCACATGGGCACCGGTTCAGGTCCCAGCTGCTCCACTTCCAATGCAGCTCCCTGCTAATGCACCTGGGAAAGCAGCAGAAGACAAAGTCCTTAGGCCCCTGCACCCACATGGGAGACCCAGAAAAATCTCCTGGTTCCTGGCTTCAGATAGGCCCAGCTCTGGCCATTGCAGCCATTTGGAGAGTGAACCAGCAGATGGAAGATCTCTCTCTCTCTCTCCACCTCTCTCTCTCTCTCTAACTCTTTCAAATAAATAAATCTTGAAAAATAAATAAATAAATAAATAAAATCTTTCCCTACTCTATCCCAACATCAGCATCTACCGTACCTTGTTGAGAACCAAGGATTATGCTTAACTACAGCATCTAAAAGGTCCTCCAATTTAGTTTCTGGGATGTTAGCTCCGGATTGTTTAAGCATACATTTCAGTAACTGAACAGAATGCTACCTCCCAAAGACTGATTTTGCTCCCAGTTACCCTGGTTTGAACAAAACAAAACTACTTGCCTTCTCACGGTCGCGACTCTGACCAGCACCAAGGCTGCCGCTGGCCGTCTGTGTTTCACTTTCTCCTCTCCTCTCCTCTCCGCTCGCGGACTTTCTCTCCAGACCCCACGCCGCGGGCCACTCGGCTTCGTCCAGTGCGGCAGGGCAGGGCACAGAGTACAGAAGTGATGTGGGACAAGTCAGGCCACAGCTTGAGTTCAGGACCTGGAAGCCACACCTCCCCTACTCCGTGTTACCATATCAACCCGCCTGTCAATCAGATGATCCCTTCCCCAGGATGCACCTCTCCTCACTGGCTCTCTCTCTCTCTCTCTCTCTCTCTCTCTCTCTCTCTCGCTCCCCTGCTCTCTCCCCTTGCGGACCCAGGGAAAGTGGGGTGTGAAAGTCCCTCTTTACCCGTCCTTGCGCACTCTCCCTAGATAAAGCCCTCCGGTGCCTGTGCATTCTCTCACTCTGTAAATAAACCTCTTCGTGCTGCACGGCACGTTTGTGCCTGTATTCAGAGTCCTCCACGTAAAAGGCAAGAGTCTGGAATAGAAATTTAGGCCCAACCTCGCCCACAATGGAAACAGACGCAGATGAAGGATTCTGTGTGCGGAAACCGGAGTCTCTCTGTCAAAGACCAAAGACAACAGCAGAGGCCCCGATGCCCGGTTCGTCCCAGTTTTATTATCAGCAGTGACGTAATCCATTCATCATAAACAATGTGCAGCTTCACAAAAATGGGGTCTTGCATCAAGGAAGTTTAAACACAGAAAACAAGCAATAATAAGTCTCAGTGCTTACAGGAAAGTATAGGAAACCACAGGTTACACACAACGACTTAAAAACTAGTAACTACAGGCCGGCGCCGTGGCTCAACAGGCTAATCCTCCGCCTTGCGGCGCCAGCACACCGGGTTCTAGTCCCGGTTGGGGCGCCGGATTCTGTCCCGGTTGCCCCTCTTCCAGGCCAGCTCTCTGCTGTGGCCCAGGAGTGCAGTGGAGGATGGCCCAAGTGCTTGGGCCCTGCACCCCGTGGGAGACCAGGAAAAGCACCTGGCACATGGATGAGCATGGTGCACCGGCTGCAGCACACCAGCCGCGGCGGTCATTGGAGGGTGAACCAATGGCAAAGGAAGACCTTTCTCTCTGTCTCTCTCTCTCACTGTCCACTCTGCCTGTCAAAAATAAAAAAAAATAATAAAAAAAAAAATAAAAACTAGTAACTACAACGATCATCCCAGGATCGGGAAATCCTAAAGAAAACACATTCTTCCCCACCAAACACTAACCAGGAGAGAATGTTTCGACTGCAGCTGCCCGAGCCCACGGCATCTCCACACCTGCCTGGGTGTCAGGCGGCTGACCTCTGCCAGCCGCACAGCCTGACGGGTCACCTTGGCAGCTCGGCCAAGCTCGCTTCAGCAGAGCTCAGGCCATGCTGTGGTCTCCAGCACTGAACCACAGATAAACCTTGTCTCCTTCCCTGCTTCACAGGCTACACTTAGTGTTCTGCGTGTTTTTTCGTAGTTGCTTTCCTTTTCATGTGCTGACATCTCCCCTTAGGAAAGAAGCCATCCCAACACAGTGAAGCCATATATGAAAAACCCGCAGTTAGCATCACACTCGATGGTGGAAGACTGAAAGTTTTTCCTGTAAGATTGCGAACAAGACAAGGATGTCCACTCTTCATCACATCTACTCAACATTGTGTTGGAAGTTCTAGCTGGAGCAGTCAAGAAAAAAAAAGCTGGAAAGGAAAAATAATCTCTGTTCACAGATGAAATGATCTTGTCTGTAGAAAAATCTTGAAGAGAACACACACACACATACACACACACAGTTACATTAATTCCACAAAGTTTCAGAATATACAATCAATACACAAAGATTAGTTGCATTTCTTTTTTCAAAAAAAGATGTATTTATTTGAAAGCCAGAGTAACAGAGAGGGAAAGACAGAGACACAGAGATCTTCCATCCACAATGGCTGAGGCTGGGCCAGGCCAAAGCCAGGAGCCTGGAACTCCATCCTGGTCTCCCACACGGACAGCAAGGAGCCAAGCACATGAGCCATCTTCCACTCCTTTCCCAGGCATGTTGGCAGGGACCTGGATCGGAAGTGAAGCAGCCAAGACTCCAACTGGCACTCATATGGGAGGTCGCCATCGCAAGCAGCAGCTCAAACCACTGCACCACACACCATCCCTAGTTGCATTGCTATACATGCACAATAAACAATCCAAAAAGGAAATCACAAAACTAATTCCAATTACAATAGCATCCAGAAGAATAAAATCCTCAGGAATATATCTAACCATGACAGCAAAACATTTGTATATTGAAAGCCACAAAACATTGCTGAAAGAAATGAAAGATGACACAAATAGTGGAAAGACATCTGTGTTTGTGAATGGGAGGACTTGAGACAGTTAAAATGCTATCCAAAATGGTCTACAGCGCCAATGTAATCCCTATGAAAACCTTAACAACTCTTGCAAGAGCAAAACTATCCATTCTAAAATCCACTTGGAATATCAAAGGCCTCTGTATTAGTCAGCTTTTCTTCACTATAACAGACACCTGTGAGAGCCAGGAAGGAAGGAAGAAGGGTTTTTCCAGGATCCCAGTTTTGCAGGTTCACAGTCGATGATCGGGTAACCCATCAGCCTTGCAGTTGATGATGGTGGAGGTTGGTGAGGGTGGAACACGTTACACAGGGATGATCACATGCTGAGCGAGGAAGCAGAGAGACAGAGAACACATTCTTCCCGTGTCTGGGGTCCCTCCTTATAAAATCACCCTGATTCAATCACATGAGCTCCAAACCAGCAGTCCAGTCCGATCTGATCCCTTTCTAAGGCCCCACTTTCAGATACCCTAATTGAATTAAGCTCCTTCCTTAATCCATTAATTTAAGACTCTAAGGATCAAGCCCCTAATACATGGGACTTGAGGGATACTCAAACTATCATCCAAACCATAAAAGACCCCCAAGCAGCCATCCCTGCTAATGTACCTGGGAAAGCAGTAGAAGATGGCCCAAGTGCTTGGGTCCCTGCACCCATGTGGGAGACCCAGATGAAGCTCCTGGCTCCTGGCTTCGGCCTGGTCCAGTTCCAGCCATTGCGATCATTTGGGGAGTGAACCAGCAGAAGGAAGCTCTTTCTTCCCTCTTCTCTCTCTCTCTCCCTCCTTCTCACCCTCCACCTTGCCCCCCCCAACTCTGTCAAATAAGTAAATAAATCTTTTTTTTTTTTTTTTTTAGAAAAAGGCAACATTATAATTGATGCTACCAAACCCAGCTAGGGTCCCCACCAAGCCCAGCTGGAGTCACCCCTCAAACACCTACAAGGGAGTATGCTGAAGGCCCCTAAGATAGAGCTGGTGGAGATTCCAAAGAAGCCCAGAAGGCCACGGGCACTGCAGTGACCCTCATGAAGTGTAAAGAGAGAAAATTTTCCTACTTAGGTTTGTCCTCTACAAGGGGATGGTGGCGCCGTTTTTATGAGGGCTTAAGGAACTCAGCTCAAGAATGGAACTTGTTTCTTTCAGTGTTCTAGGCAACAATCTAAACACTTTTATCAGTGCCTGGCAGTGTCCAAGGCTCCCGCATGGATTCAAGCTGGCAGAGAAAGACATACAGTTAGCCTGTTCATCGAAGGGTCAAAATACTCTCTTTCTCAGGACAGAGAAAAGGGTAGGAAAATCAGGGATCCTAAGTGTATTAGCCAAATGGTCTTTGACCAAAAGCATTAACAGAAGTAGATGAGAGGCCAGCATTGTGGTTCAGGGTTTAAGCCACCAATGCAACGTTGACATCCCATATGAGCACAGATTCAAATTCTGGCTGCTCCACTTCTGATCCAGTTCCCCACTAATGTGCCTGAGAAAGCAAGGGGAAAAGGCCCAAGGGGTTGGACCCTGCCAGCCACCTGGGACAGACGGATAGAGTTCCAGGCTTCTGACCCAGCCCTGGCCATTGCAGCCATTTGGGAATGAAGCAGCAGATGGAGGGGTGTGTGTGTGTGTGTGTGTGTGTGTGTGTGTGTGTTTCCCCCTCTATCATTGTAACTGCCTTTCAAATAAAATAATAAATAAATCTTAAAAAAAAAAAAAAACTGGAAGTAGGTGAAACCAACCCTTCATGTGGAAAATCACTTCTCTCTCTAGAGCTTATCCAATATTCCAGACAAAACTCTTTTTCTCGCTGATGATCCATGTTGTCTCTGATGCCTTCTTACATGTTCCCATGTTCTAATTACAGATCGCTGCATCCTCTTAGTCTTGTCATCCAGCCCAGCCTCCCCCGTTCCATTTCAACAAGAAAAAGAGCGCAACTTTGCTTTCATTATCTCTGTTAGGCAAAATGTTCCCTGAGTTCCCATCAAGATTTGATTTTATCTAAGAAACCTCATCACGGCTCTCTCAAAGGCCTGTTCCGAGTTGTCAATCCTCTGCCTCTGAATTCATCACAAGGTTCCACCAGCACAAGCTTCTTTGAGTCATGCTTGTTTGCACTTAATGAAGTCATGTTGTTCAGGATCTGGTAGAACCTGGGGCCATGCTCCACCGCAGCCAAGGACGGCAGGACTGGCCGGGCCTGGGAGACCTCGGAGCTGTCGTGAGAAAGCAGACAGACTCTCGGGAAGCAGGCCCAAGCCTAACTTGGCAAACAGCCTTGGTCTGCAGCAGGCAATGGGCTTGTACCACAGTACAACCAATCCCTCCAATGGGGATTCTCTTCCCTTTCCCCTTCCGATGTCCATCCCAAAGCCTCAAAAGGAATGTGAGGTTCAACCAGGCAAAGCAGGTCAACCACCACCCGGACTCAGGACCACAGAAAGGACCTGCCCCGGCTTGGCCTCAGCCAAAGGGGAACCTTAGAGAGAAAGTGCAGGCATGAGGGTCTCCGGAAGACAACTCCACCCGGGCCCAGGTGAGCCTGGAAAAACGCATGGATGCAGTTAATAGACCGCTTGGCTGTGGCATTCTCAACCAGACTGATGCTTTGCAATGTGTCTTCCTCACATCCCGAAACAAGTTCATCTCACACGGTGAAAACATAAACTCTGCGCACTAACCTGCCACTCATGGTACCTGCGCTGAATCTAACGTCTCTCTAACGCAGACGCTGCCTTGTGACGCTCTGGCTGGAGCAAAGACGAACCATGACTGACACTGAAGCCCGACGCTGTGGAAACCGAGTCCCAGGGCACATTAGAAAGCTCACGGGGTTGTGGGGCAGGGAAGTGAGCACACTGTGCAGCTGGCAGATGGCGACCGCCTTGTGAGGATGGGAACCAAGCACCCAGCGTCTCCAACCAGGAGTGGGAAAATGCCAAGCAGGAGGGCCCCCGGGCATTCTCGGCTTGGGTCACAGGCACCTGAGGCATTTACGTCACCAGAACTGAAGCCGCTGGGCTCCCACACCCAGTGCTCACTGCACCCTCCCCCTCCCAGGCTCAGCTGCCTGCAACCATCTTGAGATCCCGCCTACCTGCCCCACCCCCACCTCGGGTACTGCTCCCTGCAGCTCCGCAGCAGTGCGGAAGAGCCCTCCCCTGCAAGCCTCCCTTCCTAGCCATCCTCTACTGCTTTCCCAGGCCACAGCAGAAAGCTGGACTGGAAGTGGAGCAGCCAGGACTTGAACCAGTGCCCACATGGGATGCACCGCAGGCAGCACGCTATACCACAGCACCGGCCCCAAAGACAATTCTTTTTTTTTTTTTTTTTTTTTTTTTTAATTTTTTGACAGGCAGAGTGGACAGTGAAAGAGAGAGACAGAGAGAAAGGTCTTCCGTTGCCGTTGGTTCACCCTCCAATGGCCGCCGCAGACAGCACGCTGCGGCCGGCGCACCGCGCTCCTCCGATGGCAGGAGCCAGGAGCCAGGTGCTTTTCCTGGTCTCCCCATGGGGTGCAGGGCCCAAGCACCTGGGCCATCCTCCACTGCACTCCCGGGCCACAGCAGAGGGCTGGCCTGGAAGAGGGGCAACCGGGACAGAATCCGGTGCCCCGACCGGGACTAGAACCCGGTGTGCCGGCGCCGCAAGGCGGAGGATTAGCCTGTTGAGCCACGGCGCCGGCCCAAAGACAATTCTTAAAGCTGGGGCTGGTGTTGTGGTGTAGGGGATAAAGCCACTGCCTACAATGCCGGCATCCTTACATGGGCATCTATTCATTTCCTGGCTGCTCCACTTCCAATCCAGCTCCCTGATAATGACCTGGGAAAAGCAGAAGAAATGGCCCAAGGGTTTGGGCTCCTGCACTCCTGAGAAACCCAGATGAAGCTCCTGGTCCCTGGCTTCCACCGGGCCCAGCCATGACCCTTACAGCCATCTAGGGAGTGAACCAGCAGATGGAAGATTTTCTCTCTCTCTCTCTCTCTGCTCCCCCACTTTCTTCCTCTCTTTGTGAATCTCTGACTTTCAAATAAATAAATAAATAAATAAATTTTTAAAACCAAGAGAAAGGCATAAGTCAGTTACAAGAGAATGCCCGTTAAATCAATGGCAGACTTCCTCTGAAACCTTACGGGCAGGAGAGAATGGAATACAACATTCAAAGTCCTAAAAGAAAAAAAAATGCCAGCCAAGAATACTATTCCCAGAAAGCTATCTTCCAGAGGTGGAGGAGAAATAAAGATTTTCTATGACAAGCAAAAGCGGAGGCATTATCAGCACTAGAACAGCCCTGCTGGAAATGCACACGGGCCGGCACTGTGGCGTAGCCAGTAAAACCACTGCTGCAGTGCCGGCATCCCATATGGGCACCAGTTCTAGTCCCGGCTGTTCCACTTCCAGTCCCGCTCTCTGCTACGGCCTAGGAAAGCAGTAGAGGATGGCCCAAGGGGCTTGGGCCCCTGCACCCGTGTAGGAGACCCAGAGGAAGCTCCTGGCTCTGGATTGGCACAGCTCGAGCTGTTGCATCCAATTGGAGAGTGAACCAGCGGATGGAAACCCCCCCCCCCCCGCCTCTCCTTCTCTCTGTAACTCTGACTTTCAAATAAATAAATAACTCTTAAAAACAAAAAAAGGAAGGAAGGAAGAAAGAAAGAAATGCTCACAAAGTCCTATCTCGGAAGCCGAAGCGCAGTAACTACTGCCATGAGATCACACCAAAGCGTACACCCAAACAGCAGAGCAGATACACAAAGGAGGAGAAGAAAAAGCGAATGATTCATGCCTTAATATTTCTGGATTTGATCTGCCATACACTTAATGGAGGGTTTTTTGTTCACCTGTATGAATTAAAAGTGTAGTTCTGAAATGTTTTTTCTCTTATAATCATTAGGGTCTGATATCTGGGTTATGTTGTTCTCTTAAAATGAATTGGAAAGCATTTGATCCATCTCTGTTTTCTAAAAGATTGTATTATTATACTATTATTTCTTCTCTCTAGTAGAAGTCACCAGTGAAACTATTTAGGCCTTTAAGTTTTATCTCTGGGGAAGCTTTTGAAAATGAATTTAATTTCCTAAATGCATATGATGCTGCACAAATTTTTTTCTTTCCAGGTCAGTTTTCTGAATTTGTGTTTTGGAAGAACTATGTGCATTTCACATAAGCTGCCAAAATTGTTAGCATAAAAATGTTTAACAATCTTTTTAAAAAAATAAAAATAGAGCTACCCAATGATGCAGCAATCCCACTGCTGGATAAATATCCAAAGGAAATTAAACCAGCCTGCCAAGAAAACATCTGCACACCCACGTTATTTTTTGTTTTAACTTCTGTTGTTGTTTTATTTGAGAGGCAGACATACACAGACAGAGAAAGAGAGAGATCTTCCATCTACTGGTTCATTCCCCAAATGCCTACCACAGCTGGTGCTGGACTAGGCCACAGCCAGAAGCCTGGAACTCAATCTGGATCTCCCAGGTGAGTGGCAGGGACCCAAGTATCGGAGCCATACCTGTGCTTCCCAGGGTGCACATTAGCAGAAAGTTGGAATCAGAGATGGAGCTGGGACTCAAACCCAGGATATGGGGTCCAAGGTGGCATCTTCTCCATTGCACCAAACACCCACGCTCACACCTGTGTTCACTGTTCACAATAACCAAGACAGAGAGTCAGCCCAAGTACCTGTAACAGATGAATGGAAACGTCATATACAGATGTATGTATAATACGTCTAAGTAAAATGGAATACTATTCAGCCATAAAAAGGGCTGAAGTCCTGTCATCTGTGACAACATGGATAAGCCAGAGACCATGAGGGCAGCTGAAGTTAGCCACACACAGAAAAGCAATGCTGAAAACTGCAAGATCTCATTCAAACGTGGACTCTAAAACAAGTTGATGTCACAGAGGTTGAGTAGCCCAGTGGTGACCAGAGGGTAGGGGGTGGAGTGGGGCATGGAGAGAGATTCGTCAATGGGTGCAATGTTATAGTTAGTAACACAGGAGGAAGTTTTGGTGTTCTGTCACAAAGTAAGATTGCTGTCGCTAACAATAAGGCATGACATATTTCAAACCAGCTAGGAGAGGATATTTAACGTTCTCATCACAAAGCCAAGATACATTTTGACGTGATGAATATGCTAATTAATTTATCATTATGCAATGGATACACATCAAAACATCACACTAGAGACTAGTGTTATGGCATAGCTGGTTAATCTACTGCTTGAGACACTAGCATCCCATATCAGAGTACTGGTTTGAGTCCTGACTATTCCACTTTCAATCCAGCTCTCTGCTCTGGCCTGGGAAAGCAGTGAAGGATGGCCCAAGTGCTTGGGCCCCTGACACCCACGTGGAAAACCTAGATGAAGCACCAGGCTCCTAAGTTTGGCCCAGCCCCATTCCTCTGGGGAGTGAACCAGCAGTTGGAGGATCTCTCTCTGTTTCTCCCTCTCTGTTTCTCTCTCTGTAACTTTCCAATACATACATAAATCTGTTAAAATTTTGTGGGAGGGGCCAGCGCAGTGACGTAGCAGGTAAAGCTGCCCCCTGCAGTGTTCGAGTCCTGGCTGCTCCACTTCTGATCCAGCTCTCTGCTATTGCCTGGGAAAGCAGTGGAAGATGGCCCAAGTCCTTGGGCCGCTGCACCCACGTGGGAGACCTGGAAGAAGCTCCTGCTCCTGGCTTCAAATCGGCGCAGCTCCGGCCATTGTGGCCAATTAGGGAGTGAACCAGTGGATGGAAGACCTCTCTCTCTCTCTCTCTCTCTCTCTCTCTCTCTCTCTCTGCCTCTCCTTCTCTCTCTGTGTAGCTCTGACTTTCAAGTAAAATAAATAAATCTTTAAACAAATTTTGTGGGGGAACGGAACTTAAAGATGTTTATTTTAGTGCAATTTTTTAAATTCACCCATAGAATGATCTTCAAGAAGTTCACAGAAAATGCATACTATAGAAAAACTATATATGGATTTTTAGAAGTTTTTTGTGCCAAGAAAAAATGTTTATTTATATCGAGATAGGGTAGTTGAAAGGGAGAGAGAGATCCCTGCCCACTGATTCATTCCACAAATGCTCACAATGGCCATAGCCGGACCAGACCCAGAACTGGAATTCTAATGCAGGTATCCCACATGGGTGGCCGGAGCCCTGACACTTAGGCCATCACCGCTGCCCCCCAAGACCCAAATCAGCAGGAAACTGAGGTCAGGAGAAGAGCCAGGGGCAAACCCAGATGCTCTGATGTGGGACAAGGGCATCCTCCTGACGTCTTAACCACTAGGCCAACACTTGCCCCCACACTTGTATTTTAATTCCATTTTGCCATGAACTTTTTGAAGTACCCTTGTATTTCAATACATTTTCAATATTTCATGTTTGTAAAACGATGTTGGTGTTACAAGCGTTGTGTAAATTGAATTGAACTAGATGCTTTCCTGTCTGGATTTATTGAATTTTGTTAGAGTTTCTATTTTATCTTATAAGAAGCAGCAAAGAAATTGATTTTTTTTCATGTGTACACATTGAGCAATTTACAAAAATGCAGAATTCCTATCGATAGGTGAGAGGCATGACAGTAGCACAGAGAACAAGCTTTTCATCAAAAATCATGTAATAAACACCTGATTGTCAAGGTCAAGGTCATTGCTCTTGGTCCTTAAGTGACTGGAGCAGAGTCCTTCCCCACCATTTATGTAATCACCCACCAGGTCCCACTCGTTCTTTTCTTGCAGTGACTCTAGGCTGAATCCCTTTCTCTCTACTATAAAATAATAGTTCTTTTTTTAAAACCATTTTCTGTAAATGGACAGCACTGGGATGTTGCTGTCATCCCAGCTGTGGTCTCCTCACTCCAGGCCAACACCAGCATCAGCACCTCTCTGCCCTTCTGATCTCCTTTCCCCAGTCAACGCCTTCCACTCACTGATCTGCCATTAGAGATCATGACTGCCTTTGTCACAACTGTGTCTCCTCTCTGGGACACAGGCGGTGTAGCACACATGACAAACAAATCTTCACTAGCTGTGTCATATAACACGTCCCACCCACGCTGGGCGACAAAAGCATCAAGACCCATTGGATACAAAAGCATAGAATTACGCTCATTGGTACAGAAAAGAAATGCAATGAGAGCCGGCGCTGGGGCACAGCAGGTTAAAGCCCCAGCCTGCGGCACCAGCATCCCATATGGACTTCAGTTCAAGTCCCGGCTGCTCCATTTCCAATCCAGCTCCCTGCTAATGTGCCTGGGAAAGCAGTGGAAGATGGCCCAAGTGCTTGGGCCCCTGCACCCGCGTGGGAGACCCAGAAGCAGCTCCTGGCTCCTGGCTTCTGCCTGGCCCAGTCCTGGTCGTTGCAACTATTTGGATAATGAATCAGCAGATCTCTGTCTGTCTCTACCTCTCTCTGTAACTCTGCCTTCCAAATAAATAAAAAAAGAAAAAAGAAAAGAAAGAAAGAAATGGATCCAGAGAGACCTCAGGCATCTTCGCTGTCATTTAAAGGAATTTATCTATTTTCAAACTAGCTGTTGTGGAATCATGAAAATGTCTTTGCTCCTGATCTCCTTTCAAGAAAATAATAGAGGGCAGACTTTTGGAGTAGTTAAGATGCTGCTTAGGACGCTTGCATCTCATACCAAGTTCTTGAGTTCACATCCCAGCTCTGTTTCTGATTCCAGCTTCTGCTAAGGCACCTGTTTGGGTGCCGGCTCATGACCCAGCTGCTCCACTTCCAAACCAGCTCCCTGCTAATGGCCTGGGGAAAGCAGGAGATGAGGGCTCAAGTGCTTGGTTCCTGCTCCCATGTGGGAGGCTCTGAGTTCCCAGCTCCTGGATATTGCAAGTATTTTGGGAGTGAATTTGCAGGTGGGAGGACTCTGATATAAATTTCTAAGATAAAAAAATAAAATGATACAAAGAAACTATAAACCTATAGTCCCAGTAATGCTTAGTATTTAAAATCACAAATATTTGTAAACAACTTAAATGTGCAATTATTAAGTTACACAAATTACAAACCATAATACCACTGATTAAAATATTTATGTCTGTATAGTGACAAGAACTAGAAGGAAATGTGAAAACAAATCAAACAGGTTAATTTGTTAGGCTGACTGAACTTTTTTTTTAAGATGCATTTATTTACATGAAAGTCAGAATTACAGAGAGAGAGAGAGAGAGTCACAGGGAGACATCTTCTATGCTGGGTACAGTGTGATCGTTCCACACATAACGCAGTGGGTGATAAGCATTTTCCAGCTCCTTAAACATTTAAATTAAAACTTAACTTCTTGCACATATTTATGGGGCACAGTGCGGCATTTCAACAAAGGTACCAATCCTATCAAAGCAACCAGTGCATCCCTCTCCCGTTATCATTTTATGCTAGGAGACTTTGAGCTCTCCTTCTATCTCTTCATAAAATATGCAATGGGTTATGATGTCGTCCTATTTAATAAGTCTCTACTGAATAACTACCAAGACAAAAAAACTTACAAACAATTGACTCCCCTTAACTAACAGAGCCATCAATTTCCTTTGAGGAACAACATAAACTCTAAAGAAGTAACTCCTAGGCTGGTGCCGCGGCTCAATAGGCTAATCCTCCACCTTCTTCCGCCGGCACACCGGGTTCTAGTCCCGGTCAGGGCGCCGATTCTGTCCCGGTTGCTCCTCTTCCAGGCCAGCTCTCTGCTGTGGCCCAGGAGTGCAGTGGAGGATGGCCCAGGCCCTTGGGCCCTGCACCCCATGGGAGACCAGGAGAAGCACCTGGCTCCTGGCTTCGGATCAGCACAGTGCGCCGGCTGCAGCGTGCCGGCCGAGGCGGCCATTGGAGGGTGAACCAATGGCAAAGGAAGACCTTTCTCTCCATCTCTCTCTCACTGTCCACTCTGCCTGCAAAAAAAAAAAAAAAAAAAGTAACTCCTAGGGGCTGGCACTGTAGTGAAGCAAGTAAAGCCACCGCCTGGGACGCCAGCATCTCATATGGGCTCTGGTTTGTGTCCTGGCTGTTCCACTTCTGATCCAGCTCCCCTGCAAATGTGCAAGGGAAAGCAGCAGAAAATGGCCCAAGGGCTGGGCCCCTGCACCCACATGGGAGACCTGGAAGAAGCTCGTGGCTCCTGGTTTTGGCCTGGCCCAGCTCCGGCCATTTTGGTCATTTGGGGAGCGGACGAGCAGGTGGAAGAACTCTCTCTCTCTCTCACTCTCTCTGCCTCTGCCTCTTTGGAACTCCACCCTTCAAGTAAATAATAAATAAATATTTTATTAAAAAATTCATAAGAAATGAGAATTATGCAACAACTATGCTTGAGTTTATGAACAGTTGCAACAGTTAAGAATCTTTTAATCCTACAGTCTTCTAAACTTCCCTTTGCCACTCAGCCTTACACTGCTAAGACTCCTCTGTGTTGACATCATACAGGATAGCTCATTCATTCTCACTGCTGAACAATTTTACACTGCATGACTAGGCCACAATGTACTTCTCCTTTGCTGTATGCATGAACACTTTTTGTCCTTCTAAAATCTTATTATGAAGTTTCTTAAAATGTAAAAATAAGACACATTTATTATAGATTAAAATGTTGAAAGATAAAAATAAAGATAACTATAATTGCATCACTGTTAGCATCTTGATTTATGTGTTTTCAGTTATTTTGACCTATACCTTTTACAGAATTTCCTTCAAATGTAAAAATAAGACATATTTATTATAGATAAAAATACTGGAAGATAATTTGAAATTACATCACTGTTAGTATCTTGCTTTATGTATTCTCAGTTATTTTCTTTTTTTTAAAGATGTATTTATTTATTTGCAAGTCAGCGTTACACAGAGAGAGAGAGAGAGAGATAGGTCCTCCATCCGATGATTTACTCCCCAACTGGCTGCAGTGGCTGGAGCTGCGCCGATTCGAAGCCAGGAGCCTGGAGTCTCCTCCAGGTCTTCCCATGCGGGTGCAGGAGCCCAAGGACTTGGGCCATCCTCCATTGCCTTCCCAGTCCACAGCAGAGAACCAGATTGGAAGTGGAGTAGCCAGGTCTCAACCCAGCGCCCACATGAGATGCCAGTGCTCCAGGCCAGGGAGTTAACCTGCTGAGCCACAGCGCCAGCCCCTCTCAGTAATTTTCAAGCTATACATTTAACAGAACTTGGGTCATTCTCAAAATAATCTATATTTTATTTAAACATATACTGTGAACACTTTCCCATTCATTAAGCATTGCCTTCTACAATTTGACTGTGTCTACTGTTTCACCCTTATTGTGGAGGGGTTGGATGCCTGAAATTTTTTGAGCAAGAGAATTGAGGTTGTTATGAAAAAGTATTGTGAAAAGAAGTTACAGGTGGAAGGAAGTTAGAGGCAGAGACAGTTAGAGGTGGAGGAAGTCGGAGGTGCAAGACCCATTCAGAGGTCTGTGTGATCGCCTGTGCCAGACCGCCCTTCCCTGCTTCAGGGAGCTCCAGGAAAGACTGAGAAATGTGGCCAGCGCCGAGGCTCAATATGCTAATCCTCCACCTTGCGCCGGCACACCGGGTTCTAGTCCTGGTCGGGGCGCTGGATTCTGTCCCGGTTGCCCCTCTTCCAGGCCAGCTCTCTGCTGTGGCCAGGGAGTGCAGTAGAGGATGGCCCAAGTGCTTGGGCCCTGCACCCCACGGGAGACCAGGAGAAGCACCTGGCTCCTGCCATCGGATCAGCTCGGTGCGGTGGCCACGGCAGCCATTGGAGGGTGAGCCATTGGAGGGTGAACAAATGGCAAAGGAAGACCTTTCTCTCTGTCTCTCTCACTGTCCACTCTGCTTGTCAAAATAAATAAATAAATAAAAAAGACTGAGAAATGCGACTGCAGCAGCTCAACAAACGCATGTACTCAGATACAGAGGTCCAGGGCACAGGAGTTGCCATGGTTTGGGTGTGGTGGGCCTCCCAGGGAGATTGGTCCCCGAGAGGTATTGGGAGGTGGTATGGAACCTTCAAAAGATAGGGCTTGGGGCTACCTGGAGCGCCGGAATCTCATATGGGCACCGGTTCGAGTTTCAGCTACTCCTCTTCTGATCCAGCCCTCTGCTATGGCCTGGGAAAGCAGTAGAGGATGGCCCAAGTCCTTGGGCCGCTGCACCCACGTGGGAGACCTGGAAGAAGCTCTTGGCTCCTGGCTTCAGATCAGCATAGCTCCAGCTGTTGTGGCCTACTAGGGAGTGAGCTAGCAGATGGAAGACCTCTCTTTCTCTCTCTCACTCTGCCTCTCCTCTCTCTGTGTCTCTCTGACTTTCAAATAAAATAAATACATATAAAACAAAGCAAACAAACAGAGGTAGGGCTTTAGGTCAGTTGAGGGTATACCCTTGACAGGGATTAAGGTTTTGCTCATGGGACCCTGTTAGTTCTCTCAAGAGCATTTTGTTATAAAACCTGAGCCTAGTCTCTAGTTTCCTGTTTCAAGATGTGACATTCTTCTCCCACACACACACTTCCACCATTACCACCTGCCATGAAGTGACACAGCCAAGTTGGGGGGTCGGAGAGAGGACCCTCCCTTGAGCCACAGCCATGCAGTTTGGACTATGAACCTCCAAAACTGTGAGCTAAAGAGAGCTCTTCTCTTTACAGAGTTAGCCCACTTCGTACTCCATTATAGTAACAGAAAGCTAACAATAGAGGAGAGAAGCCTGGAGTGAGTCCTGCAAGAGCTTAGGGGGTGGGGGCAGGGGGCCTGGAAGTCTGGCAGGGATTCCTCAGGGCAGAAGGTAGACTTGGGAGGAGCGGTTGGGATGGGGCACGGGGCCTCAGCAGCTGCTGCTTGCTGCTCACCTGGGTAAAGACAGTACCGGTTGCGAACTCCTTCCTTCTCTTCCTTCTTCCCCTTTCCCTGTGAGGACTCCTTCCCCAGCCCTCACAGAGAAAGAGCAGCCCAAAGGACCTCCAGCCCCAAGGAGGGTGACTCCGTGGAACTGCTGCTGCCTGACTTCCAGTTTTGGAAATGACCTTTGGCAACTTCCTATTTATCTCCCTCATCACTTCATGCTTTGTCAGCTGCTGATTCCAGGCTGTTTCTCTTTAGAACACATACGTGGGGCCGGAGTTGCAGTACAGCAGATTAAGCCACTGCCTGCAGTGCCGGCATCCCATTCGAGCACTGGTTTGAGTTCCAGCTGCTGCACTTCCGATCCAGCTCCCTGCTAATGCGCTGGGAAAGCAGCGGAGGATGGCCCAGGTGCTCGGGTCCCTGATGGAGTTCCAGGCAACTGGCCCAGGCCTGGCTGTTGTGGCCATTTGGGAAGTGAACCAGCGGACGGAAGATCTTTCTGTCTCTCTCTCTATGTATCTCTGCCTCTCCTTCTCTCTCTGTAACTCTGCCTTTTAAATAAATATTCTTAAATAAATAAGACATACACATGTGCACACACACACACGACAGATGTGCACACACACTTTCTTTAGCAGCAAATTTCTGCTTCACTTTCAAGGCCTCTCTCACCTGCTACTTTCTCTAAAAAAAAACTTCCCCTAAATTCATTGCTCCCTGCCCGCACCCCCAGTACTGGCTCCGTCTCTGAGCCCATAGTCCAGCCCAGCCCTGGTGTGTTCTCTCCAAAGGCAGGCATCCTCAGCTCCCCACCGGGGTGGCCTCAAGTGTTCAGTGGACACCAACTTGAAAAATAAAATCAAAAGGAATTGGAGAAAGGTTTAGGGGATATCCATGGCAGCATTTCTATCCTGCACAGGCATGTTCCACTTCAAACAGAACTTTGTTACCCCTGCCACCCACACCAGCAACCCCCAGCATAACCCAGTGAGCAACTCCTCACAGTGCAAAGATCTGAAGTGGCCGTCTCTGCTCTCCTGTTCATTGAATATTTATTAAGCAACTATTATGTTCCAGGAACAGGCTCTTTTGGCAGCTCCCTTGAGACTGCACAAGGGACGAGTGAAGGCGTTATTGCAAATGTACACCCAGACACTGGGTAATGACAGCTGAAGGAGCGCCTAGCTTTTCTTATGCAGCTCATGCATTCAGAATCGCTTCACCCTGTCCCAGCTTTCCGTGTACATTTTAAACCTTTATAACTTGGGCTGTCAGCATGATACGAGCCATGGAGAAAGAGCTTTTAAAAGACTATTAAAGTCAGCGAGAACTTTGTTGTTTGCCACCGTTCCTGGGCCTAATGAGAAGTGAGTATAATACAAGAGAAGCAGAGTGTGTCCTCAGATCCAGGGAACTGAAGGCCTTGTCTCCTGTCACCAAATTCGTCCATCTTCCGCACTAAATTGCATTGACATACAAGTTCTGTTTCTAACTTATCAAGAAGTTTGCAAAGCAGGCTCTATGTGGAGAAAAGGGCTGGGGTCAGTGGGGGAGCCCAGGGACACGCAGAGGAAGGGGTCTTCCTCCCCGGAGACTTAGGGGCAAGAAGAATAAAAACAACAGAGAGAGCAAGAGGCAGGTCCAGGCACAATGAAGCTGAAATAAAGGCTGAGTCGTAGCCACGAATTTTGCCGTCCACAAATGGCAAGGGCAGTGCCGAGGCTGGCGACGGAGATGGCTGAGCTGCGCTGCACTGAGACGGGCCTCAGGGGACCAAGTGCAGGGGCGAGCACAGCCCGCTCCACCGAGGAATCTGATTTCACAAAGAAGAGCAAGGGGGAGGAGACGGCTCAGCAGACAGGACGCCACCGACATCAGAGTCCCTGGGGTGACTCTGCTTCCCACTCTGCTTCCTGCTAGTGCAGACCCTAGGAAGCAGCAGACGGCGGCCCAGGTACTTGGGCCCCTGCCCCACCCCCCCAAGGGAATCCAGGCTACTGGCTCAGTCCCAGCTGTTGTGGGCATTTGGGGAGTAAACCAGCAGACGGAAGATCAATCTCTCTTGCTCACTCACTCTCTGTCTGTCTATGTCTTTCAAAGAAAGAAGCAATAAATGAGTGTTTTCAATGCTGCAAATGGAATAAAGAAAAAATAGTTTAACAATTTTTCAAAAGAAGGTATAATTTTTTAAAAAGAAGAGCAAGACAGGAGAGTATCCAGAAAGGTACTAGGGCCCAAAGGGACACAGCAGAGACCCAAGTGCGTATCTAGGCATGGGGGTGGGGGGCAGTGGACAGCAGACGCTGAGGACAAAGAAGGGACAGGCATGGGGAGGAATAATGAGTGGGGTAAGGACAGGGAGGGAACGAGATTCAGAACCACAGGAATTAGCCCTCATAGGAGGAAGGACACTTACTCCATAAAACTGCAGGAGAGGAAATTATGTTGGTCCATGGGGAAAACAGCAAAGAGGGAAAATGTCTCATCTGGGTATCTTCAATCTTCTTCGCGGGGTCAAGGCATGCAGAACAAGGATGAATGCTTAAGATAACTCCTGCAGAAACAAGACAGCTGGTTAAGGACGGAGATGCTGCTGCAGCAAGTTCAGGGCTAGACCACGAGCTCATTATATTAGCAGAGAGTGAGAGGAACAATAGGGTCTGTTCTCCCCTGGGAAGAAAGCAGAGGCAGGAGCGGTGACAGACTGGAGGAACTGCCAAGGGACCTGTGTCTCCCCATGAGGACTCTGTTTGAGGTAGAAGAACAGGATTTGGGACGGAGTGAGACCAGTGTGGTGGAGCTGCAGACGGCTGAGGAGTGGCTCTGCATGCTGAAAGTTGAAGCTGCGACCTGAAGTTGCCTGAAGCAGAAATGAAAGTCCCTGAGGTCGGGGAGATCAAGTAGCTAGGGGCCCGTGCTCTGGCGTAGCGAGTAAAGCCACCGCCTGCAGTGCCGGCATCCCATATGGGCACTGATTGGAGTCCAGGCTACTCCTCTTCCGATCCAGCTCTCTGCTATGGCCTGGGATAGCAGTAGAAGATGGGCCATGTGCTTGGGCCCCTGCACCCACGTGGGAGACGCAGAGGAAGCTCCTGGCTCCTGGCTTCAGTTTGGCTAATTGGGGAGTGAACCAGCAGATGGAAGACTCTCTCTCTCTCTCTCTCTCTCTCTCTCTCTGCCCCTGCCTCTCTGTAATTCTGCCTTTCAAATAAAGAAAAGAAAGGGGGTGGGGGAGAAGCTAGATACCATCATACCATCCTCATGAGCACTGAAGTCACCCAAAATCATGGCAACACTGCAATGGAGGGGGAGCCAGGAGAACACAATGAGCACAGTGCACGTGGCTTTTCACTGCCCAGCTTCTGTTTCTTCGCTCTTGAAAAATTGTATTTATTTGTTTGAGAGGGAAAGAAGGAGGTGGGGAGGAAAAAAGGGAGGGAGGGAGAGACGGGATCTTCTTCACTAGTTCACGCTCCAAAAGCCTGCAACAACCAGGGCTGATCTGGGGCCAAAACCAGAAACCAGCAAAACAGGAATGCAACCACCAGAGCCTTACCTCTGCTTCCCAGGGTCTGCACTGACGGGACGCTGGTATCAGGAGCCGGAGCTGGCACTCATCTCTAATGCGGGATGCAGGCATCTTAACCTTCAACATAAGTGCCTACCCTTCTTCCTCTGTTGATGTTACACTGTGATTTCCTTTCAGGGACGGACCTCTCTGTATGGACTGCACCTCGCTTTTCTCTAGCCAAGGGTTGGGCACAGCACCACAGTCCAATAGAAATCAGTCTCTCTCTCTCTCTCTCTCTCTCTCTCTCTCTCTCTCTTTCTCTCTCTCTCTCTCTCTCCTTCCATCTCCTTAGCTTTCCCTCTTGACTCTGAGCAGTACAGAACAGTGCGAATGCAAATGGTGGCTGGGACACATCTATCTCAGAGTGGTGCCTGACGAACAAGGGGTTGTCACTACTGAGAGTCTTTCTCCAAGCCTGGATCTCCAGCCTTCAATTCTTTGCACCACCCTCAGTAATTTTATGCATAATTTTTTGTGTTTTCATTAGCCAGAGTTAGCCTCTGTTGCTTGCCTGACTACTAGAGAGCCTCACTACTACAATTATGAGATCTTGGTTTACCTGAACAGTCCCAGTTGACCCTGTACCACTGTCACATGTGGCTAACACTTATCCTAAAATTTCTCCAGTCGTAATGGAGTTTTACTTACAGTCACTAAAATAAACAGGGATGGGTTCCACTTTGTGCTTTTACATTTTACCCCACTTGTTTGGAAGCAGTGACGTGAGTTCTCACTTAAACAGATAATTAAATCCAAAATAAAACTAGCATTAATGAATCTCTTTTCCCAAGTATTCCCAAAGTGCTTAATAATAAAACAAAAGGCAAGGTGTAAAAAAATAAAAAGCCAAGTGTGTTTGGGCATGAGCAGGCAGGGACAGCTAACTCCTTCTGGTCTCAAATGGTCACCCCTACTGGTCACTCGGTGAACAAACCAGCCCACTGTTCATGGTCTGTACCATGGCCTGTGAGGTGTACTTGCCCTGAGTTAAAAGCTTATGGGGGCAAGGAGAAAGTACAGATTAAGAGTATATGATGGGCTGGCGCCGTGGCTCAATAGACTAATCCTCCGCCTTGCAGCACCGGCACACCGGGTTCTAGTCCTGGTTGGGGCGCCGGATTCTGTCCCGGTTGCCCCTCTTCCAGGCCAGCTCTCTGCTGTGGCCCGGGAGTGCAGTGGAGGACGGCCCAAGTGCTTGGGCCCTGCACCCCATGGGAGACCAGGAAAAAGCACCTAGTACCTGGCTCCTGCCATCAGATGAGCGCAGTGCGCCAGCCGCAGCGCGCCGGCTGCGGCAGCCATTGGAGGATGAACCAACGGCAAAGGAAGACCTTTCTCTCTGTCTCTCTCTCTCACTGTCCACTCTGCCTGTCAAAAAAATAAAAAGAAAAAGAAAAAAAAAAGAGTATATGATGGGCCGGCGCCGTGGCTCAATAGGTTAATCCTCCACCTTGCAGCACCGGCACCCCAGGTTCTAGTCCCGGTCGGGGCCCCGGATTCTGTCCCGGTTGCCCCTCTTCCAGGCCAGCTCTCTGCTGTGGCCCGGAAAGGCAGTGGAGGATGGCCCAAGTGCTTGGGCCCTGAACCTGCATGGGAGACCAGGAGAAGCACCTGGCTCCTGGCTTCAGATCAGTGCAGTGCGCCGACTGCAGCAGCCATTGGGGGGTGAACAAACGGAAAAGGAAGACCTTTCTCTCTGTCTCTCTCTCTCTCTCTCACTGTTCACTCTGCCTGACAAAAAAAAAGTATATGATGGGGGGCCTGTGCTATGACATAGCAGGTAAAGCAGTTGCCTAGCGGTGCCAGCATCCCCTAAGGGGGCCAGTTCTAGTCCCAGCTGCTCCACCTCCAATCCAGTTCTCTGCTATGGCCTGGGAAAGCAGTGGAAGATGGCTCAAGTCTTTGGGCCCCTGCACTCGCATGGGAGACCCAGAAGAAGCTCCTGGCTCCTGGCTTCGAATAGGCGCAGCTGCAGCCATTGCGGCTAATTGGGGAGTGAACCAGCAGATGAAAGACCTCTCTCTCTCTCTCTCTCTTTCTGCCCCTCCTTCTCTCTCTTTGTAACTCTGACTTTCAAATAAATAAATAAATATTTTTTAAAAAGAGTGAGCTAGTATCATCCAGGGTATTTAAAAAAAAAAAGACACCACTTGGGACACTTGCATCCCATGCAGGAGCTCCTGGGTTTGAGTCCCAGGTCTGCTTCTGATTCCAGTTTCCAGCTAATGTGCACTCTGGGAGGTAGCAGGTGATGGCTCAAGTACTTGGCCACTCTTGTAGGATCCCAGGCTGAGTCCCAGGCTCCTGGATTTGGCCCTTGTCCAGCCCTGGCTGGTGCAGGCATCTGGGCAGTGGCTCAGCAGGTAGAGAAATCTGTCTCTCTCTGTGTGTCTTTCAAATAAATAAAATTTTAATGTCATCCTTACAAAATCAAGATAGGAACAGAACAAATTAACAATGAGAACTCAAACTGTGAATCAGGTTTAATTTTGAAGTTATGTAAGTGCATTTTGGATTTATCTCCATATATTCATATGGACTTATGGGAAGAAAATTTTGACAGAACTCCTATTTTTAATGCATAAAGTTATATTCTTGACTTTTAAATCCAATTATTAAAATCAAAATGAAGCTCTTGGAAGTTATTCTGTCAGGTGGAAAAATATGTGGCATAGGCCAGCACTGCAACTCAATAGGCTCAATAGGCCTGCTGCGCCAACACACCAGGTTCTAGTCCTGGTTGGGGTGCCGGATTCTGTCCCGGTTGCCCCTCTTCCAGGCCAGCTCTCTGCTGTGGTCCGGGAGTGCAGTGGAGGATGGCCCAGGTCCTTGGGCCCTGCACCCGCATGGGAGACCAGGAGGAAGCACCTGGCTCCTGGCTTCGGATCAGCACGGTGTGCCGGCTGCAGCGGCCATTGGAGGGTGAACCAATGGTAAAGGAAGACCTTTCTCTCTGTCTCTCTCTTTCACTGTCCACTCTGCCTGTCAAAAAAAAATGTTTTAATAAAAAAATAATAAAAGAAAAATATGTGGCATTGTGAATGTTACTGTAATTTCAGCTTTACTAAAACTGAATGTAACTAAGAAGGTCTGTTATTTTGTAGAATCTAAATTTGGTGAAACCATAAAGGCAAATGTTTTTATTTGATTGATTTTTGGTTGTATATGTGTTTGTGTCAATTATCAGTGATTCAGTAGAGATAAAGCTAATACTCTCATTAAGGGACATTAATTAGTACCAAACATAAGAATTCTGGTTAGGCTATATTCGTGTTTAAAAAATATTTTATATTAGTGTTCAATCAATATTTAAATACAGAAGATTTTATGCTTTAATATTTTAGGTATATGCTATTTTTTAAAGATTTATTTATTAATTTGAAAGTCAGAGTTACACAGAGAGAGGAGAGGCAGAGAGAAAGGTCTTCTATTCGCTGGTTCACTCCCCAATTGGCCGCAACAGCCAAAGTTGAACCGATCCAAAGCCAGGAGCCAGGAGCTTCTTCCGGGTCTCCCACGCGAGTGCAGGGTCCCAAGGTCTTGGGCCATCTTCTACTGCTTTCCCAGGCCATAGCAGAGAGCTGGATTGGAAGTGGAGCAACTGGGACTAGAACCGGCCCCCATATGGGATGCCGGCGCTTCAGGCCAGAGCATTAACCCACTGTGCCACAGCGCCGGCGGTATATGTTATTTTTAATAAGAATTTTATTTTTCAGAATAGACTTGAGAAGAACTATTATGTTTTCCATTAAATTTATAACTAATTTGTGGTGCACCAGGTAAAGCCACAGCTTGCAACACCAGCATCGCATATGAGCACAGGTTCCTGTCCTGGCTGCCCACTTCCAATCCAGCTCTCCGATGATGTAGCTGGGAAAACAGCGGCAGGTGGCCAAGTACCTGGCCCCTGCCACTCCCGTGGGAGACCTGGATGGAGTTCCAGGTTCCTGACTTCAGCTGACCCAGTCTTTGCTGTTGTAGCCATCTGCGAAGTGAACTAGGAAATAGAAGATCTCTCTCTGTCTCTCTCTCTACCTTTCACATATATAAATAAATCTTTTTAAAAAAAAAAAAACTAATTTTTTCTGTTACTATATACTTCAAACATTATATGGCTTTATTATTTCAGCACCTTCTTTCATTCCCCAAAGCGTCCTGGTTTTGACCAAAAATTCTTTGGTCCTCCTATAGTTGGGATCATATGCCATTTTCAACTTTTTCTTTTTTTTCCTAAAGAGTTATTTATTTATTTATTTGAAAGTCAAAGTTACACAGAGAGAGAAGGAGAGGCAAAGAGAGAGAGGTCTTCATCCGCTGGTTCACTACCCAACTGGCTACAACGGCCAGAGCTGAGCCTATCGGAAGCCAGGAGGCAGGAGCTTCTTCCAGATCACCCACGTGGGTGCAGGGCCCAAGGCCTTGGGCCATCCTCTACTGCTTTCCCAGGCCATAGCAGAGAGCTGGATTGGGAATGGAGCAGCTGGTACTAGAACTGGTGCCTATATGGGATGCCAGCACTGCAGGTGGCGGCTTTACCCGCTATGCCACAGGGCCGGCCCCTGAACTCTTTTTTTTCTTCCAATTAACATTTTTATTTATTTATTTATTTATTTTTATTTATTTATTTTTATTTATTTATTTATTTTTTGACAGGCAGAGTGGACAGTGAGAGAGAGAGACAGAGAGAAAGGTCTTCCTTTGCCGTTGGTTCACCCTCCAATGGCTGCCGCGGACGGCGCACTGCGGCCGGCGCACCGCGCTCATCCGATGGCAACATTTTTAAAAATATTTTCTCATACTCAGAAATTTTCAAAACATTCTACTGTTTCTATTTATGATGTGCTGTTCGCCTCTGCACTTGTCTCCATCTTTCCCAGCCAAAAGTTTAAAATAAACAACTTGTCTTAAAAGCCGAAAATAATTTTGCTACATTAGAATCTGCTCTATTCAATCTGACATATTGATGCTGGAAAATTGTTTATATCCACTTGTTCTACAAATATTTACTATGTTTGGTGCAGGCATGATGGCACAGCTGGTAAAGCTGACACTTGTAACATCTATGCCCCATATAGAGTGCTGATTTGAGCCCCTGCTACTTCGGGTTCCAGAATGGCTTCTTGCTAATGTGTACCCCGGGAGGCAGCGGTTGATGGCTCAAGTGCTTGGATCACTGTTACCCACGTGGGAGACCCAGATGGAATTCCAGGCTCCAGGCTTCAGCTTTGACCCAGTCCTGGCTGTTGGGGGCATTTGATCAGTGAACCAGTGGGTTTTTCCTTCTCTATCACTCTACCTTTCAAGTCGATAAAAATAAACAAACAAACAAACAAACATTAAAATGTAAATTTACTGTGGTCTAGGTTGGCCTAGGGATAGCAGGTACTAAGGGACAAGATATTGATTTTTTTTAATAATTTTAATGTATTTAATTTCATTGTATTTTAAAGATGCAAGCAAACAAAAAAGACGTATAGAGCTCTTCCATCTGCTGGTTCACTCCCCAGATGCCCATAACAGCCAAGGCACGGGCCAGGCTGTAGCCAGGAGCCAGAAACTCCAGCAGGGCTCCCACGATGGCGGCAAGGACCCGTGCACTGGAGCCAGCACGTGCATTCACTGAAGGCCGGAGTCAGGAGAGGCTCCAGGAATTGAACCCTGGCACTCTGCATTTTAATTGCTATGCTAGACACCGCTCCCTACGTTTCCATTTTTTAAATCAAAATGACAGCACACCATTCACTGTTTGGTAGACCTTTTTCACTTCTGAAGTACACTGTGAATACATGTATGCAATTCTCATATTAGATTAAATGTTAATAAAGTTTGGGTGACTTTCATTTAATATCAATGTTTATATGTATCTTATAAATATTAATTTATTGAATGCTCTTAAATCTGTAAAAATTTACATATTATTAAATATATTGTATTTGTAGTAAATATTCTCCTATGCCATGATTGCTGTGTTTTTGATATAATAGTTCCCCTATTTTGGGAAATACATATTATTTCTTAATTTTTCTGTATTACTTCTTTTTTTTTTTTTTTTTTGACAGGCAGAGTGAACAGTGAGAGAGAGAGACAGAGAGAAAGGTCTTCCTTTTCTGTTGGTTCACCCCTCAATGGCTGCTGCGGCCACGCTGATCCAAAGCCAGGAGCCAGGTGCTTCTCCTGGTCTCCCACGGGGTGCAGGGCCCAAGCACTTGAGCCATCCTCCACTGCACTCCTGGGCCACAGCAGAGAGCTGGACAGGAAGAGGAGCAACCGAGACAGAATCCGGCGCCCCAACCGGGACTAGAACCCAGTGTGCCAGCGCCACAGGCAGAGGATTAGCCTAGTGAGCCGCGGCGCTGGCTATGTATTACTTTTTTTTAAAATACAATTGTGGGGCAGGCATTTTGTTTACCCACTAAGACACCACCCATTAGGGTTGGCTTTGTGGTGTAGTAGCTTAATCCATTGCCTGCAAACCTGGCATCCTATATGGGTGCCTGTTCAAGTCCCCAGTTGCTCTGCTTCTGCTCCAGTCCCTGCTGATGCACCTGGGAAAGCAGCAGAAGATGGCCCAAGTACTTAGGACCCTGCTCCCGTGTTGGGGACTCGGATGAAGCTCCTGGCTCCTGGTTTCGGTCTGGCCCCGGCCTTGCCATTGCTCTATCTTCCTCTCTCTCTCTCTCTGTCTCCCCCTCTAACTCTGCCTTTCAAACAAATAAAATAAAGCTTAAAAAAAAAAAAAAACTGCATTCCATATTGGAGTGCCTGGAGTCAGGACCCAGCTCCACTCCCAATTCCAGTCTCCTGCTAATATGCACCCCACATGGTAGCAGGTGATGCCTCACACATTTGGGTCCCTGCCACCCACGTATGTGGGAGACATAGATTGAGTTCCTGGCTCCTGGCTTCAGCCTGGTCCAACCCTGGCCATTGTAGGCATTTAGGGAGTGAACCAGCATATATGAGGTCTCTCTCTCATCCATATTCATTCTCTCTTACCCCACCAATCTCTCTGTCTAAAATAAATCTGTTGGGGCTGGCGCTGAGGCATAGCAGGTAAAGCCAACACCTGCAGTACCGGTATCCCATATGGGCGCTGGTTCGAGTACCGGCTGCTCTTCTTCTGATTCAGCTCTCTGCTGTGGCCTGGGAAAGCAGTAGGAGATGGCCCAAGTCATTCGGCCCCTGCACCCGCATGGGAGACCTGGAAGAAGCTCATGGCTCCTGGCTTCAGATGGGCACAGCTCCGTCGTTACAGCCATTTGAGGGGTGAACCAGGGGAGGGAAGACCTTTCTCTCTGTCTCTCCCTCTCATTGTCTGTAGCTCTACCTCTCAAATAAATAAATAAGCATCTTTAAAATAATAATAATAATAAATCTTAGAGCTTTCCTGATAAGAAGTTGATAATGTAGAGATTTGCTGAAATAGTCCATTAACAGGAAGGTCAAAATTTTGTTTATACCATCCAGCCCATCTAAATGAATATGTAGAGACTCCCAGCATTATGAAATAGTGCAGTGCACAGGAAAATTCAGACCTACATAGAGAGCATCACACTGTCTTGGGTTCCAGTTAGCAATTCAAACACTGCTTTTATTTCCTTTGGCTTTTACTTAGCAAGAACAACTCCCTCTCAAAGCATCAGCAAAACAGCCTTTATGCTTCACAATCTTGTATTTCCTGCATTTGCCTCCCTCAGCAAATATTTATCTGTCAGTTGACAGGCTATCAGGACTTCCTGCGAGTGCTCTACCTGGACAGATTCTTTATAATAGTCTTTGGCCACAAGAAAACTCCCAGCAATAGTCACGAAAATAGAAAATACAGAAAAGCAAATCCAAATTACTAGTCCCCTGTTGAAAATGCAGCATATGGCTTACTTTCTACATTCAAAAAATACTTTTTGACTTGGGTACCCTGTAATAGGTATATAAAGAGGTAGGTCCTGCCGGCGCGGTGGCTCAATAGGCTAATCCTCCACCTGTGGCGCCAGCACACTGGGTTCTAGTCCTGGTTGGGGCGCCGATTCTGTCCCAGTTGCCCCTCTTCCAGGCCAGCTCTCTGCTGTGGCCTGGGAGTACAGTGGAGGATGGCCCAAGTGCTTGGGCCCTGAACCTGCATGGGAGACCAGGAGAAGCACCTGGCTCCTGCCTTCAGATCAGCGCGGTGCGCTGACCGCAGCGGCCATTGGAGCCGCGATAGCCATTGGAGCGTGAACCAATGGCAAAGAAGACTTTTCTCTCTGTCTCTCTCTCTCACTGTCCACTCTGCCTGTCCAAAAAAAGAGAGGTAGGTCCTAAAGTTTGAGATTATACAGACCAAGAAATCCACTCAAATTTTATTTTTACTATTAAATATTTGAGTCACAAAAGTAGTATCAAGAATATTAACACCTACACTTATATACCTAATACTCAGCTTAAGAAATACAACACTACTACAGTTGACATCTCGGTATACACTTCCTCAGTCCCAAAAGGTAATCATTGTCAGGAATTGCATAATTATCATCCTCATAACCACTGCAGTATTTACATATTTATCCAGACACAACATATAGCATTGCTATGGTCTGAATACGATATGGCACTTGAAAACATGCAGACTTTAATTCTCAAAATCATGTGTTAATAGTACTAAGAAAGCTAGAAATTTAATGCAATGACAGTATTTGAGAGGTGGTCCTAGTAGGAGGTCCTTGGGTCACTAGAGACATGCCCTTGGAAAGTAAATCTCACAAGAGATTTGGTTATAAAAGCCACGTTGAGTCCAGCCCCCCTGCTTCCTGGCTTGCTTTGTGATCGGTCGCAGACTGCCCAGACAATGGAGGTCTATGAACCTCCAAAACCATGAACCAAAATAAACCTCCTTCCTTTGTAAGCAGCTTCTCTCAGGTATTTTGTTAGAGTGATGATAAGCTGACTAACACAAGCATTTTCTGCAAGTTTTAACACTTTGAACAACATGTCATACCACTAATCACATATTCTATAACTTAATTTTTTCATTCATTATGTTCTTATATTTTACCTACATTGATACTTGTAATTCAACCTCATTCATGTCAACCATCATAAAAATAGATGACTGGATGGATTAATGGTGGATGGGAGTATGGATGGAGAGTTAGCTATAGAAAGACCAATCAACCCATTCGCATGTGAACGGGCATATAAATTGTTCTAAATTTATCATGATTTAAATAATAGAGCAATGAAGATTCTTTTTTTTTTTTTTTTGACAGGCAGAGTGGACAGTGAGAGAGAGAGACAGAGAGAAAGGTCTTCCTTTTTGCCATTGGTTCACCCTCCAATGACCACCACGGCCGGTGCGCTGCGGCCAGCGCATCGCGCTGATCTGAAGGCAGGAGCCAGGTGCTTCTCCTGGTCTCCCATGCGGGTGCAGGGCCCAAGCACTTGGACCATCCTCCACTGCACTCCCGGGCCACAGCAGAGAGCTGGACTGGAAGAGGGGCAACCGGGACTAGAACCCGGTGTGCCGGCGCCGCAGGCGGAGGACTAGCCAATTGAGCCGCGGCGCCGGCCACAACGAAGATTCTTATACAAGTCTCCTTTGCACATGTACGATATTTACAATATGTATGTGATATTGAAATTGTTGCATCATGGGTTAAATAGTTCAACTTTTTAGTTGACAGCTATTTCCCAAACTGCTTACCAAAGTCGCTATATAAATTTATACCTGCCTGCAGGAGGATGTGAGCTCTCAGTGATCTATAGCCTCATTCTTAGTACTGGCTGACTGTAATTTTTGTCAACATTATAAATGTGAAATTGTATCACACTATGGCTTTATTTTGCATTTCCATGACAACTAGTGAAAATTAACATATTTTGTATGCTTATTGGTCATTCTGATTTTCTTTTATTCTATTTTTGTCAAGATCTCTTTTGTTTATAAATTGACAGGAGTTCCTCCTACTTCTTAATAATAAAACTTTATGGTTCTCTATGTTGCAAATACATCCCCCAGTTGGTGGATTATTCTTTTGCTCTAAGCAAGTTGTGTGTTGTTGCAGAGAAGGTCTTGATTTTATTGTAGTCATACTTAACAAAGAGAGAAGAGACAGAGAGAGATCCTCCATCCACTGGTCACATCCCAGATGGACAGGGCTGGGCAAAAGCCAGGAGCTAGAACACTATCTGGGTCTCCCAAGTGGGTGCCAGGGACCCAAGCACTGGAGCCATCCTCTATTGCTTTCCCAGGTGCATCGGCAGGGAGCTGGATGGGAAATGGAGCAGCAGGGTCTCCAACTGGCACTCCTACAGGATGTTGGCATTGTAGGTGACAGCTTAACCTGCAGTAGCATAACATCAGCCCCCAAAATAAATTTTTGGTATCAAAATAAACTTACCTGTAAACCCATATTTCCACTAACTTTTTGAAGTTACATAACAGGTTATTGTGAATTATGAGGTTATACAGCAGGTTATTGTGAATTAGGGTCAGCCCACTCTGCTGTGCAACAGTAGAACATATTTCTTCTCTCTGTGTTCCGGTGACCATTATCCACCCTCCCTTGGCCCACTCCCACCCATGTCAATCTATAATAATCACTATTCTAAGTTTTTTTTTAAGCTTCCACATATGAGAGCGAGCATGCACTAATTGTCTTTCTGTGCCTGGCTTATTTCACTTAGCATAATGTCTGCCAGTTCCATCCACTTTCCTCAAAATAGCAGGTTTTCTTTCTTGTTTAAGGCTGAATACTATTCCATTATAGAGATATATCACATTATTCATTCATGCATCAGTGAGGAAGCACCTGCATTGGTTTCATATCTCGGCTATTGTGAATAGCCTCAATAAACAAAGACTTTATTTGATGTGCTGATTTCACTTCCTTTTGCTTTACACCCAAAGAGGGGATAGCTGGACCACAAGGGAGATCTATTTTTTTGTTTCTTTAGGAACCTCCATACTATTCTCCATCGTGATGCCCGCTGTGCTCTGTTGCTCTGCTAGTCCCCATGTTTAGCTCTAAAGCTCTCGGAAGCCCATCTGCAGCTGGCACAGGGAATGGTGCATGACAGATGTTTTGTAAATGTTGTTAGATGCACCAAGTAATACTAAATGAAAATATCCTGAGGGATAAACAAGGAACAGGGAGAGTGAACCAAAAAGTAATAGGAGCTGACAGGAGCCCAGGGAAGAGGGACAGACTAGGGCAGACCAGAAAGTATTTGGAGGGCACTGGTGGCCTTAACAGGGAGATTCTTAGGAAGCAAAGGGCACAGAAGCCAACCTGCTGCAAGCTGACGGAGGCACTGGAGGGAGAAGGTGGAACCACTTGGAGGCTTTTCCAAAAGCCTGGTCTGGGACAGAGGGGAGAGAAGGCAGAAGCCAGTGAAGTGCAGTGCAGGGTGAAGAGAGCACAGGGAAAGAGGAGAAAATAGTTGGCAGAGGCAATGCATGCTCCTCCCCCTTCTCTCCTTCTCCGATACCCCCGCCCACCACAAGCCTTCTGCTCTCCCGGGTTTGAGAGCTGGTATCCTCCAGCCAGGGGCCTCTGTCCCGCCCACCTGGCACTCTCTGGTAAGGCAGAGGGCTCCGTCAGTCCTGCCTGTTTGTTTATTTCCCGAGGTCGGTCAAAGGTGAGAATCCACATCCCCATTAAGGAGAGGCTTGGACCCACAGTTTCCCAGGGTGCCTAGTGACAAGAACACTACACTTGCAGAACAGACAGGCCTGGCAGAATCCCAAACTCCAGGTCAAACATGATCAAATACCTGTTTCAAATATCAACCCAGGGGCCAGCACTGTGGAGCAGTAAGTGAATTAAGTCACAGCCTGCAGGTCCAGCATCCCATAGAGGCACCGGTTCGAGTCCTATCTGCTCCACTTCTGATCCAGCTCCCTGCCAATGTGCCTGGGAAAACAGCAGGAGATGGCCCAAATGCTTGGGCTTCTGCACCAATGTGGGAGACCCACAGAAAGCTCCTGGCTCCTAGCTTCCACCTGGCCCACCCTGGCCATTGCAGCCATATGAGGAGTAAACCAGCAGATGGAAGATACATCTCTCTCCCTCTCTCTTCCCCCCCCCTTTCCTTCTCTCTCTGTTAACTCTGTCTTTCAAATAAGTAAATCTTTATAAAAATAAAATACTGGCAATAACAAATACACTGGCACTCTTCCATTTTTTAGTAGTTTATGCTAACAAGAGACATAACCCATATAAACTGAAATACAACCTTGCTCCCATGTGGATAGTCCCCCTTTGTTTATTATGTTCCTGTGTCAACAGAACAAATTCTCTAATATTCTCTTCCTTATCTGATTGAAAGGGAAAACTACTATCATAGAGGTACGTTAAGTTTTCAACAGCTTACTTATTTCAACAAGAATATTACTTCCAAGTTTGCTGATCAAATGTTGATATGATCAGTATTTCATTTCAACCAAAGCTGGATAAAAGTGGAAGAGGAATAAATTTTACTTCCACATTCCTGCAGAGCTCAGTCCATGGTTTGTCTCTCAGCCGCATTCCCCACTATGCCTCCCCTGAGTCTGAATGCTGTCCGTGTGGATCTACTGATCCGATGGTTTCCTGAAAGCGCCATGCCACTTCAACTTTGTGCCTATGTTCTCTGTACCAATCTTATGCAAGTTTTAAGGACTATCGTGATATCAATACACAATGCAGGGGCTGGCACTGTGGCGTAGCGGGTGAAGCCGCTGCCTGCAGTGCTGGCATCCCATATGGGCGCCAGTTCAAGTCCCAGCTGCTCCACTTCCAATCCAGTTCTCTGCTATGGCCTGGGAAAGCAGCAAAAGATGGGCCAAGTGCTTGGGCCCCTGCACCCACATGGGAGACTGGGAGGAATCTCCTGGCTCCTGGCTTTGAATCAGCCCAGTTCTGCCCTTTGTGGCCATTTGAGGAGTGAGCCAGCAGATGGGAGACCTCTCTCTCTCTCTCTCTCTCTCTCTCTCTCTCTCTTTCTCTCTCTGCTTCTAACTCTCTGTAACTCTGCCTTTCAAATAAATTAAAAAATCTAAAACAAAATAATAATTGCAGCTATGAGGGTGCTTCACAAAGTTCATGGAAAAATGGAATTGCAGAGTTTGTTTTGGCACAAAAATTTTTGAAATTTATGCATAGTTTTTTCATGATATGCATTTTCTGTGAACTTTTTGAAGACCTCTCACATAGTATTTTATTATTTTTTAATATTTATTTTATTAATTTGAAAGACAGAGTTACAGAAAGAGGTAGATAAAGAGAGAGAGAGAGAGATCTTCCATTCACTGATTCACTCCCCAAATGGTTACAACGGCCAGAGCTGAGCTGATCCAAAGCCAGGACCCAGGAGCTTCTTCTGGGTCTCCCACATGAGTACAGGTGTCCAAACACTTGGGCCATCTTCTACTGCTTTCCCAGGTCATCAGCTGGGAGCTGGATCAGAAGTGGAGCAGCAGGGACTCGAACTGACGCCCCTATGGGAATGCTGGCACTGCAGGGGGCCTTTAACCCACTGAGCCACAGCACTGGTCCTTATTATACTTTTTTATTTGTGTCTATTGCCCCAACAAAAAAACTGCTTTCTCGGAAGCAGAAGCCATTCATTAGTTTTTTTTCTCATAGGTAGAAACTCCCTAGAATCTCCCAACACAGATGATATTGGTCAGGATTCTCATGTACCTACGTGTGTGTGTGTGCAAGTGCATTTATACACACACACACACACACATATGAGTACTTCACAAAGTTTGTGAAAAATAAAATTAAAAGATAAACTTATTTTGGTGCAAAAAATTTAGAAATTCACATATATACATTTTTCATGGATTTTTAAAAACCATCTCATATGCACAGGTTTCAAAATTTTTTGCACCAAAATTAATTTATTTTTTAATCCATTTTTCCACAAATTTGTTTGAAGTACCTGCATACAGCCATAGACTGCGATATATGAGAGGGGATTTATTAGGGGAACTGTGTCACACCACAGACAATAGAGGGTGGGGCGGGAAGAAGTCCCATGCCAGGGACTCTGGTGGCTGCCCAACTCCAAGTCCAAAGGCCAGGGAAGGCCTGGCGAGCCTGGAATTCTCATGTCCAGGAGCAGAAGAGTGACCCTGTTCCTAGAGAGCGGAAACCACCTTCCCTTTGCCTCATTTGTTCTATCCCAGCCCCCAGCTGATTGCCTGGGGCCGGCCCACAGTGAGGTGAGATGTCCTCTTGGTCCATAGATTCCCACACCAGTCTCCTTACAAACACAGATGCAACGCTTTACCTATAGTTTAGGTGTTCCTAGTCCAGGGGACACATAAAATTAACCATGGCAATACGTTCATTAACCATTTGTGAAATAAGTGAAAGAATGAAAGAGTGACTGATGAGTCATCTTCACAAAATAGATCTTCCTTTTAGATGCTAAAAACACCCAGAATAACATTAGAGTTGAATGGCAAGGGAGGTCCATGAGCAGGTTCCAAGCCTGCAAAGAACTTAGGGAGAGAGATCTAGGCTGACAGGTAAGTCCAAAAAGGTTGAAGAGGGGGGCTAACCAGAAGCCGTTAGACTTGAAGGAGAAAAGGGTTTTTGTACCACTGTGGATAAAAGCACAAGGGGAAACTATCTGAATGGCAACACCGCCTCCTAGTGGCAGTTGGGATAAAGATCTCTACAGTTGATCCTAGCCAAAAGGCCGAGAAGCAATATGAAGGTCTCTGCACCAAAGCATCTTTAAAGAACCTTGTCTTGTGTGGCTCTGGACTTGGACTGTGTACCACATACTCCTCAGTTTATCCAATGTAACCCTCACAACAAGCCCTTGTAGAAAGATACAGCAGGCCGACGCCGCGGCTCACTAGGCTAATCCTCCACCTTGCGGCGCCGGCACACCGGGTTCTAGTCCTGGTCGGGGTGCCGGATTCTGTCCTGGTTGCCCCTCTTCTAGGTCAGCTCTCTGCTGTGGCCCGGGAGTGCAGTGGAGGATGGCCCAAGTGCCTGGGTCCTGCACCCCATGGGAGACCAGGAAAAGCACCTGGCTCCTGCCATCGGATCAGCGCGGTGCGCTGGCCACACTGGCCACGGCGGCCATTGGAGGGTGAACCAACGGCAAAGGAAGACCTTTCTCTCTGGCTCTCTCTCTCTCACTATCCACTCTGCCTGTCAAAAAAAAATTAATTAATTAATTAATTTTAAAAAAGAAAGAAAGAAAGATACAGCAGCATACAGCTTAGGAGTTAAATATAGAGACTCTGGAAGCCAGGCTGTGTGATTTTCTGCTTAATGCCTCTCCCACATACTAGCTCTGTGATGTCATTCATATTACTGAAATTTTCTGCATTATGGGGGTACTTCAAAAAGTTCATGGAAAATGACATTAGGAGTGCAAGCTGTGGCACAGGCGATTAAGCCACCGCTTGTAACATGCACATCCCATATCAGAGTGTCAGTTCAAGGCCCGGCTCCTCTACTTCAGTCCAGCTTCCCACTAATGCATCCTGAGAAGCAGGGGGTGGTGGTTCAAGTGCTTGGGCCCCTGCTACACACATGGGAGTCCCACATGAAATTTCAGGCTCCTCACCTGGCTAATCCCTAGCATTTGGGGAGTGAACCAGCAAGTGGAAGATCTCTCTCTCATTCTCATCTCCCTTTCAAGTAGATGCAAATAATTTTTTAAATTAACTTAAAAAATAGGGACTGCTGTTGTGCCAGAGTGGGTCAAACTACCACCTGCAATGCAGGCATCCCATATGGATACTGGTTTGAGACCCGTCTGCTCCACTTTCAATCCAGCTCCCTGCTAATGCACCTGGGAAAGCAGCAGAGGATGGCCCAAGTGCTTGGGTCCCTGAACCTATGTGGGAGACCTGGAAGAAGTTCCTGGCTCCTGGCTTAGGATTGGCCCAGCTCTGGCCATTGTGACCATTTGGGGAGTAAGCCAGCAGGTGGAATCTCTCTCTCTGTAACTCTTTCAATTAAATAAATAAATCTTTATAAAGGAAGAAAATCAACCAAGTTTTGCATAGGAAGCCAGATCTCTAGGAATATTCAAGTAGGTCTGATATACCTAGAGCCCATTTTTTTACTACTTTGCCCACAGGCACGAGGAAACCAGTTCATTTTCTGAATTAGACTAATTAACAGCTGACTAGAGAGTCTAGTCTTTCCTTCCTTTCCTACTATTATTGTAAAAATAAAATTTATTCAGATGATGATTTTCTTTTTTTTTTAAGATTTATTTTATTTATTTGAAAGAGTTACAGAGAGAGAGAGAGAGGTCTTCCATTCGTTGGTTCACTCATCAGATGGCCTCAACAGCCAGAGCTGCGCCAATCTAAAGCCAGGAGCCAGGAGCTTCCTCCAGGTCTCCCACGTGGGTGCAGGGGCCCAAGGACTTGGGCCATCTCCTACTGCTTTCCCAAGCCATAGCAGAGAGCTGGATCGGAAGTGGAGCAACCAGGACTAGAACCACTGCCCATATGGGATGTGGGCACTTCAGGCCAGAGCTTTAACCCGCTGCGCCACAGCGCCGGCCCCATCAGATGATGATTTTCTAGTGACAGGATACTTGGTCCCCTGTCTTTCCCTCTCAATGTCTATAACTCTGCCTCTCAAATAAATAAATAAATCTTAAAAAGAAAAAAAAGCCCATCTTTGTGCACAAACAAGCTAATAATATTTTTTTTTTAATGATATGAGTATTACTTCTAAACAGCCATAAGGTTAGCATGGAACTTCTTTTTCACTTCATTCCCTAAGTCAGAACCTTTCCAGCCTCGCGTCTCCGGGGATCCTTCCAGAATAGACAGGGACCACAACAGCGGTGCCCCTAGAGCTCCCGGGGCCTAGGCCAACCCTAAGCAGGAACTACAATTCCCAGCAGCCCCAGCGTCGCGGGGACGCGGCCCAACGCGCCTGCGCAGTAGTGGGCGCTCGGGCCGCGCCGTTCCCGCCAATTCTTGCGGTAACCCTGCTTGGACCTGGTTCCGCTCTCATGGAGTCGTTTGACCCAGCCGAGCTGCCCGAGCTGCTTAAGCTTTATTACCGGAGGCTGTTCCCCTACGCGCAGTATTACCGCTGGCTCAACTATGGCGGAGGTGATGGAGGCGGGCGGTGGGGCGGGAATTGGTTGCAAGCGGGGGTCTTAGAACGACCATGAGGTGCCGCCTGCGCGCTGAGCGTCGCGTCGGAGCCTTCCCACCGCTCTGCAGTCGGCGCCCCCGACCCCCTATCCCGGGTGTGAGCCGCTGGCGACCCCTACGCGGTCGGGCGCACAGCGGGAGCGCGTTACGGGGTCGCAGCGGGAAGCTGCGGAGGCGTGATCTGCCCGGGACGGGACGGAGGCGCGCCTCCTGGGGAAGGGCTTTCTTACTGACAGCCGAATTTATTCGTGCCCGCCGAGGAGAGAGAAGTGACATTGCAAGTTTTAATATCGCTTATCCCTTGTAAATGCGGGACGGTAAACTTCTTCAAATTAGGAGCTAGGTCCTGTCTTTTTTTTTTTTTTTTTTTTGTGGTAACCCCTAACACATTGTGGGGCATCTTCTGATGGATTGATGTCGTAATACCCAGAGCTGACTGAAGCACCGAATTGACTGAAATGCGCACTTGTTTTGCAGTGGTAAAGAATTACTTCCAGCACCGTGAATTTTCGTTCACTTTGAAAGATGATATTTACATTCGCTACCAGTCCTTCAACAACCAGAACGACCTGGAAAAGGAGATGCAGAAAATGAACCCATACAAGATTGATATAGGCGCAGTGTATTCCCACAGAGTAAGAGAGCTCTTCTGTGTTTTGTGGCTTTGTTTTGTAAACCAAGAATGGGTCGGCGCGCCCAGCGTTTTTAGATTAAGATTTTAGAGTTTGTTCTAGAGTGTGGTTTAAGAGCAGGTAATACTCATAAAAGAGAAGCACTGGAGGTGTTTTCGATCGTCTCTCAACACTCACACCCATTCCAGTCCCTTTGACCTGGCCGTGGTAGACACCTGAAGTCCAGCTACCGCTGCCACCATTCCTCTCACCTGCACTACTATAAAATCCTCCTCCCAGAGGACCCCCGGAAACTAGAGGCCGCTCAGCACAGCAGCCACAGTGGTCCTCTTAAAACAATGCAGATTTTCAGATTTTTCTGCTCAAAACCACCACCTCTCGCCCACCCCCCATTTCGCTCAGACTAGAAGCTCCTCTCTCCCCTCTCCTGCCACACTGGCCCTTGCTCAGGCCATTTCCACTGCCAACAACCCATTTCCCCAGATGACCACATGGTTTATTCACTCACCTCCTTCCATTCTGACCCACGTAGCCCCTTCTCAGTAAGACCTTCTTCATCCTGTCACTGGACCATCCGAGTGCCTAGAATAACACCTGCCAGAAAGAGTACACCATAAACATTTGGTAAATGAATGAGCAAATTAAAATTGTCTTCATTCCCCTCCTTATAATACATAGGAGAATAGCTTCTTTATGAAGTTTTTTACATGTTATACGATTGTCCATGTCTGTGGGAGGTTAGTTGCAGAACCTCCTGCAGACATTAAAATCCCTATTGTCTTACATAAAATGGCATAATGTTTGCATATAACCTACACATGTTCTCCTGCATACTTTAAATCATCTCTAGATTATTTATAATACCTACTGTAGTATAAATGCTTTATAAATAATTGTTTAGGGAATAATGAAAAAAGTCCACATATTCAGTGCAGACACAGGTATGTGTGTGTATGATTGTTTTTTAATCTGTATTTTTTGTTGTTTAATCTTTTAATAAAATGTAGAAAGAAAAACTGGTTTACTCTACCGGTTTCCTCCCACAACAGTCAGGACTGTGCCAGGTCAAAGCCGGGAGCCCAGAACTCATTCTGAGTCTCCCATGTGGGCAGGGTCCCAACTGCTTAAGCCATCACCTGCTGACTCCCAGGGTGCACAAGCAGGGGGCTGGAACTGGAGCAAAGGTGCCAGGCCTGGAACCAGCACTCCAGTGTGGGATGCAGACGTCTGTGCTGCAGCTTGACCCGCTGTACCACAACCTACCACAGTGGCAGTTCTAAAAGTTCTTCTGTTACACTATTCTCTACATTGCTTTTTTTCTATTTTTCCCCTGTCTTTCATATTAGAGGCTTGCCTCAGATGTTTGGTTATTTTTTGCTTCCTGTTTATATTTGAGATTGGAGTACTAAAAAGCTGGCTAGAAGCTCCACACAGACATCTGTGATTTCTCTGCTGCAGGGGTGACCTGGCTGAACCGTGTTATTCCAGAATCTAATGTGAATTTCTCTAAATCTTTGTCAAAGGATGAAAATTCCACTAATGCAGAAATATTTGTTTTGATTGCTGATCTATACCTTGAGCCTAGAACAGTGCTTGGCCTGCCTGGTCAGTTTCTTCAGAGAAAAATCTTCCAGTCTCCTGCCTGGGTTGACACTGGAAAGGTATAGAAGTTGAACCCCCTAATAGCAGGACGATACACTCTTGTTCAGCTGAGTTTGTTGTCCCCTCAGCCTGGAGACTGCTTATGCTGTCCAGATAATAATTCAGGTGTCTTCTGCCACGGACACAGAAGAGCAGTCGCCTGGCTCTGCAGATTCTGGGGGCATCCTGCTTCTTTTTTCTTTTTTGACAGGCAGAGTGGACAGTGAGAGAGAGAGAGAGAAAGGTCTTCCTTTGCCGTTGGTTCACCCTCCAATGGCCGCCGCGGACGGCGCGCTGCGGCCGGCGCACTGCGCTCGTCCGATGGCAGGAGCCAGGTGCTAGGTGCTTTTCCTGGTCTCCCATGGGGTGCAGGGCCCAAGCACCTGGGCCATCCTCCACTGCACTCCGGGCCACAGCAGAGGGCTGGCCTGGAAGAGGGGCAACCAGGATAGAATCCGGCGGCCCGACCAGGACCAGAACCCGGTGTACTGGCGCCGCAAGGCAGAGGATTAGCCTGTTGAGCCACGGCGCCGGCCTAAACAGGCTTTGAATCAATCTTTTTTCTAATCTCAGCGTCACCACCACACAAATGCTTCCTCTTCCAGAGACACCTGGTGTTGCTACTACGGAGCCTTTCCGAGTTCTCAAGTATAAATTGGGTATCTCTTTCTTTACAATTCAGCTTTCATGAGTTGTAAGTTTTCCTCCTGAATTACAAAGTTATAAATTTATAAAACATTCTGGTGGTATTATCTCCTCTCTGATTTTTTTTAAAGCCTTATGCCTTTTAAAAAAGAAAAAAAAGCTTTACTCACTTTTGTAGGGGTTTGGAGGGAGTAGAATAAGTACCTGTATTCAGTCCACCTGCTTTATCTGGTAGACCATAGCCTCTTGATAATAAACCTTGGTTCAAACTACCTGGGTAGATTTTTTTTTTGAGTTATTGAAAAATTTAGGCACCAGCGCTGTGGTGCAGTGGGTTAAAGCCCCAGCCTGCAGTGCCAGCATCCCATATGGGTGTCAGTTCATGTCTTAGCTGCTCCTCTTCCAATCCAGCTCTTTGCCTATGGCCTGGGAAAGCAGTGGAAGATGGCTCAGGTGCTTGGGCCCCTGCACCCACATGGGAGATCTGGAGGAAGCTCCTGGCTCCTGGCTTTGGATCTACTCAGCTACGGCCGTTAGGGGAGTGAACCAGCAGGTGAAAGACCTCGCTCTGTCTCTGCCTCTCTCTATAACTCTGCCTTTCAAATAAATAAAATCTTTTTTTAAAAAAGAAAAATTTTAAAATTAATACATGTTACCTTCGTATAGTACCAAGTAAAAGTCCTTAAAACATCTTGCGGCCGGCGCCGTGGCTCAACAGGCTAATCCTCCGCCTTGCAGCGCCGGCACACCGGGTTCTAGTCCCGGTCGGGGTGCCGGATTCTGTCCCGGTTGCCCCTCTTCCAGGCCAGCCCTCTGCTGTGGCCCGGAGTGCAGTGGAGGATGGCCCAGGTGCTTGGGCCCTGCACCCCATGGGAGACCGGGAAAAAGCACCTAGTACCTGGCTCCTGCCATCGGATTAGCGCGGTGCACCGGCCGCAGCGCGCTGGCCGTGGCAGCCATTGGAGAGTGAACCAACGGCAAAGGAAGACCTTTCTCTCTGTCTCTCTCTCTCACTGTCCACTCTGCCTGTCAAAAAAAAAAAAAAAAAAATCTTGCAATAGGGCATTATCTCTACATACTTGTCCTTATCAGAAACCTAAAAACAGCTCTATTGTAATTTCTATCAGCCAACAAATATTAAGTGGGTAAAAGTGAAAACTGTCTTGAATTCTGGGCACGTGGGATCCAAAGTAATGCACTTCAGGGCCAGGTGTTTGGCACGGTGATCAGTCACTGCTTAGGATGCATCCATCCCATGTTGGAGTCCTAGCTACTTTGGTCCAACCCAGCTTCCTGCTCATGTACGTCCTGGGAGGCTGCAGTTGATGGTTCAAGTATATGGGTCCCTGACACCCACGTAGGAGACCACAATGGAGTTCCAGGGCTCCTGGCTTCAGCGTGGCCCAGCTCTGGCTGTTGCCACCATCTGGGGAGTGAACCAGCAGGTAGAAGATTGCTGTCAATGTCTCCGCTTTTCAAATAAAATGAAAATTGTACTTTAAAAAAAAAAGTGATGAGGGGCCAGCATCCCACATGGGCACCTGTTCAAGTCCCGGATGTTCCACTTCAGACTCAGCTCCCTGCGAATGGCCTGGGAAAAGCAAGCTCAAGTGCCTGGGCCCCCGCCTCCTACATGGGAGACCTGGAAGAAACTCCTGGCTTCAGCATGGCCAAGCCCTGACCATTGTAGCCGTCTGGGGAGTGAACCAGCAGATGGAAGCGCCCTCTCTCACTTTCTCTCTCTCTCTCTAACTCTGCCTTTCAAATAAATAAATCTTTTTAAACAAAATGATGAACTTGGACATAGACTTGGCATTATATAGTTTCTTCATTTCTTTTCGACCACTTTTTCCACATAGCTAAAAAATAAGCTTTCAGCAATGTGGCAGCTACTGTCAAGCTAAGCAGTGTTTTTTGTGCCTGTAGCCCAGTCAACACAATACCGTGAAGCTGGGCGCTTTCCAGGCTCAGGAGAAAGAGCTGGTGTTCGACATCGACATGACGGACTACGACGACGTGAGGAGATGTTGTAGGTGAGCCCCCGGGGCCTGGCTGCTGGAGGGGGGGGCCTCACTGACGGGGAGTAATGGCGCCTCTGCTCCAGTTCCGCAGACATTTGTTCCAAGTGCTGGACCCTCATGACCATGGCCATACTCATCATCGACCGAGCGTTGAAGGGCAAGTATCAGCGGTGTCTGAGCGGGATCAACTGCGAGGCAGTGTTCTCCTCCGAAGAGTAGTCTCTGTGTTTGATAAGTTTCTAATACATTTCCTTGAAGCACATAAGAGGAAAATAAATTATAAGGATAAAGTTGGAGTGGAAACATTACTACAGCTATTGAGCAAACCAGTTATTTTTTTCCAATTCAGTCATCTATTGAGCAGCGACAGGCACTAGGTGCTATTCTAGGTGAGAGAAATAAAAAAGGTAATTTGTGTAGGTTACACAGTCTGAGGAGACGAGTAAGAAAAGTGAGGGTTAGATTCGTGGTGACTAATATGCACGGCGAGGTGTGGGGACACCGAAACAGCAGGGATGCAAGAAGGCCTGGGGAGAGTTTGACTCAGAAGAGGCTCCCAGAAAGGGGTGGTGGCAGTGACAGCAAACTCAGGCTTGTATAGAGGGTTCATTGTGTGCCAGACAATGTTCTATTTCTACTCTTTAAATATTCCTAGACCAAGGTTGTTTTTTTTTTTTTTTTTTTTTTTTTTGGTTTGTGGTTTAGTTTTTGTTTTTGTTTTTTTAAGATTTATTTATGTAGTTGTTTTGAAAGAATCCTACAGAGAGACAGAGAGAGAAACAGATCTTCCATCTGCTGGTTCACTCCCCCAAGACAGCCGCAACAGCCAAGGCTGGGCCAGGCAGGAGCCAGGAGCTCTGTCCGGGTCTCCCATGTGAGTGCAGGGGACTTAGGACTTGGGCCATCTTCTGCTTTCCCAGCCCATTTTCAGGGTGCTAGATCAGAATGCTAGAAATGGAGCAGCTAGGACATGAACTGGTGCCCATATGGGATGCCAACATCACAAACAGGCTTTACCCACTATGCCACAAGGCCAGCCCTGTGGCGTAGCAGGTAAAGCTGCCACCTGCAGTGCTGGCATCCTATATGGGCGCTGGTTTGATCCCAGCTGCTCCACTTTCCAATCCAGCTCTCTGCTGTGGCTTAGGAAAGCAGTAGAAGAAGGCCCAAGTGCTTGGGCCCCTGCACCCACGTGGAAGACCTGGAGGAGGCTTCTGGCTTCAGATAGGCATAGCTCTAGCCCTTGTGACCAATTGGGGAGTGAACCAGGAGATGGAAGACTGACTCACTCTCTCTCTCTCTCTCTCTGCCTCTTCTTCTCTCTGTGTAACTCTGACTTTCAAATAAATAAATCAATCTTTTTTTTTTTTTGACAGGCAGAGTGAATAGTGAGAGAGAGAGAGAGAAAGGTCTTCCTTTTGCCGTTGGTTCACCCGCCAATGGCCACCGCGGCCAGTATGTTGCATGCGGCGCACCGCGCTGATCCGATGGCAGGAGCCAGGTGCTTATCCTGGTCTCCCATGGAGTGCAGAGCCCAAGCACTTGGGCCATCCTCCACTGCACTCCCTGGCCACAGCAGAGAGCTGGCCTGGAAGAGGGGCAACAGGGACAGAATCCGGTGCCCCGACCGGGACTAGAACCCAGTGTGCCAGCGCCGCAAGACGGAGGATTAGCCTAGTGAGCCACGGCGCCAGCTAATAAATCTTTAAAAATAAATAAATAATAAAGATAAGTGGTAATGGGTCAGGGACAAATGAAAGTGCTTCTTGGCAGAGGAACCAGGATTAGTAAAGACAGGAAGGCAATACCATGAGGGACTCAGGAAACTGGAAGCAATTTAGTGTAGTGAAGAGACGAGCACATGTAGATAACAGGTGAGACAAATGGAAGCCGGGAAGTAAGCAAGAACTGGAAGTTTATGTATTTGTCTTAAAACCTGTGGTTGCTCCCCTTCTCAGAGGACTTTGGATTTAAGCATCGTCTCTGGGTGTATTCTGGAAGGAGAGGTGTTCATTGTTGGGTCTGCGATGAATCGGTTAGGAAATTGTCCTCCACAGTGCGTTCTGGAATAGTTGAGTATTTGAGTCTTGTAAAGGTAAGGCCCTTTAAATTATAGTTTTATGTGTGTGTGTTTGTTTGTTTACTAGATGTTTCCAAGCCTGGTATGTTTAGTAAAAAAGAAATTTAAACCATCTTTACAGCATTCCCATTCCAGAGTGGATTATTTTACCAAAAGATCGATTTAAGTCAATAGCTGCATTTAAGTATTTCGTAACTTGCTGTAAGTGTACTCTTTCGTGGCAAAAGGAAAATTAACTTACTTTTCTAGTGTAATTATGTTGGTTAAAGTTAGCCCAGATAGTTACAGTTGTTGAAACTCTACAAAATAGGATTCAAGCTTCTGTGTTTTGACAGAATTTAATCAGTATTTTTGAATTTACATGATCTTAACTATAATAATAGAACACATTAAAGGAAATTTTAAATTATTTCTGTTTTAATATACATGAAGTCTTTTTTTGATGGTTTATTTTTCAGGGCGGTCAAGACGTTAAGAAGAAAGTTCACCTAAGTGAAAAAGTTCACCCTTTTGTCAGGTCAGAAAATACTCCACACAGGTTAAGCTGTGTCTCATTTGCCTGCGTGTGTGTGTGCTCTTAGATTTACCATGCTGTCATTTTCACTGTGGGGTAGCATTTTACAACAATATCAGCTACAGCTGCTTGAGAGCCTGTTTTCTGCAGCAGTATTGATGAGGGTGCTCTAACATTGTTCCCACTATCTACCATCTATGAGAAACATGACAGTGTCTCTACTTACAGATGAGAAAAGTGTGCTTCAGAGAGAGTCTGTAATTTGGTGTTACACAGCAAGTCTTTTTGTCTTTTTTTTTTTTTTTTGAAAAATTAATATCCCAGGTTCTTTTACTTAGATAAATTTTTTTTTTTTTTTTTTAGTTTTATTTATTTACTTGAAAGTCAGTTACAGAGAGGCAGAGAGAGAGGGAGATGTCTTCCATCTGCTGGTTCATTCCCCAAATGGCTGCAATGGCCAGAGCTGAGCCGATCTGAAGCCAGGAGCGTCTTCCAGGTCTCCCATATGGGTGCAGGGGCCCAAGGATATGAGCCATCTTCCTCTGCTTTCCCAGGCCACAGCAGAGAGCTGGATCAGAAGTGGTGCAGCCGGGACTCGAACTGGCGCCCATGTGGGATGCCGGCACTGCAGGCAGTGGTTTTACTTGCTATACCACAGCACCAGCCCCAGCAAGTCATTGTTAAATTTAGCATTCATGGCCCAGTGTGCCTGGCTCCAGAGCTCATGTTCTTCCATTTAATTCACTACTTCTCTGACAACGGAAAGAATGTTGCATTAGGTGTAGGAATCCCTGTTCCACCTATAACCTTGATAAAATATTGGAGCCTCCATTTCCTTGTCTGAGGAGAACCTCACCTGCTCTCAGTCATGGCAAAGATTACTGAAATTTTAGATGAGAAATACAATTTGCAAGCACTATAATTATTGAGATGTTAAAACAAGCAATCAGAATATAGACTTTATCCCCACAATCTACTACTCATGTCTTTTTTTGTCTTTGCTTTTGTTTTAAAGATGTTTATTTATTTGAGAGGCAGAAAGAGAGAGAGGTCTTCCATTTACTGGTTCACTCCCCAAATGGCCACAATGGCCTTATTTGAGCCAATCCAAAGCCAGGAGCCAGGAGCTTCTTCCGGGTCTCCCACGTGGGTACAGGGGACCAAGCATTTGGGCCATCCTCTACTTCTTTCCCAGGCTGTAGCAGGGAGATGGATTGGAAGTGGAGCAGCCGGGACTCAAAATAACACCCGTGGGATGCCAGCACTATAGGTGGTGGCTTTACCTGCTACACGAAAGCCCCAGCTCCTACTACTCATGTCTTATGAAGTCCTGGCATTGGTCTCTTTCTACCCTTGTCGCACAGGGACTTGGGCCATCATCCGCTGCTTTTCCCAGGCCATTAGCAGAGAGCTAGATCAGAAGTGGAGCAAACTGGTGCCCAAATGAGATGCCATCATTGCAGGCAGAGGCTTTACCTGCTGTGCCACACCACCAGCCTGTTATACAACCTGGATACCTGTTCTTGACCAAGTACTATGCCTGGGTCTTTTTTTCTCATGTAACACTCATAACCTTGCAAAGGAATATATAATTCTGATTTTAGCTATTTAAGTTCTAGAATTTCTCCTTTTTACTTGTTCAGTATGTTCAGTAGCGAATTAGAAGTCTTTGAAAATAGAATGGATTAAAATTATATCTTTGCAAAAAATGATGAAGAGAGGGGAGAGAGGGACACGGATGAGTGGGGGGAGCAGAGGAGTGAAGGAAGTGTCTTCTTGGAACCGTACCTATCAAATAAATAAAATCTGTTCTCTTTGTTGCAATAAAAAAATTTTTTTTTAAAATTACAGAAATTCGGTAAAAATAAGCATAGCCTCCCACCCAGTGGCAATAATACCTGTGTCACATATGTGATGTTAAACAGTGTTGGGACTTTGTTGTCATTGTTCCTGCAGAAGATCCATAAACATAATTAAAAAATACTTTGAAGAATATGCCTTGGTTGGTCAAGATATTCTTGAAAATAAAGAAAGCTGGGATAAGATATTAGCCCTTGTTCCTGAAGATATCCTTTCCTGAGACCATTTCTAGTTGTATTGGTCTGTGATATGCATTCTGCTTGCATATTCTCTTATGCTTATTCCTGTAAATTTAACCCTTATTGCTCGAAATATCTCCAGTGTTTTTTTCCTTTTTCTTTTTCTCTTTTTTCTTTTCTTTTTCTTTTTTTAAAGATTTTATTTATTCGAAAGAAGGAGGTCCTCTACCCACTGGTTCACTCCCCAAATGGCCGCTAAGGCCAGACCTGGGCCAATCCAAAGCCAGGGCCCGGGAGCTTCTTCCAGGTCTCACACAAGTGCAGAGGCCCAAAGACTTGGGTCTTTGCTGCTTTCCCAGGCCATAACAGAGAGCTGGATCAGAAGTGGAGCAGCCAGCTCTCAAACCAGCATCCATATGGGATGCCAGCACTGCAGGTGGCAGCTTTTCCCACTACGCCACAACACCAGCCCCTCCTCCTTTTTCTATCATCTTCCTGCAGCACAGTCAGAAAGAGGATCATTTTGGCCGACGCCGTGGCTCAACAGGCTAATCATCCGCCTTGCGGTGCCGGCACACCGGGTTCTAGTCCCGGTCGGGGCGCCGGATTCTGTCCCGGTTGCCCTTCTTCCAGGCCAGCCCTCTGCTGTGGCCCAGGAGTGCAGTGGAGGATGGCCCAAGTGCTTGGGCCCTGCACCCCATGGGAGACAAGGAAAAAGCACCTAGCACTTGGCTCCTGCCATCAGATGAGCGCGGTGCCCTGGCCGCAGCGCGCCAGCTGCGGCAGCCATTGGCGGGTGAACCAATGGCAAAGGAAGACCTTTCTCTCTGTCTCTCTCTCTCACTGTCCACTCTGCCTGTCAAAAAAATAAAAAAATAATAATAAAAAAAGAAGAAAGAGGATCATTTTATAAGCCAGTTTCCTCGTTTTGGAAATTGGTCCTAGAATGAATGGCTAAAGAATGTTTCATCATTTAATCAAAATATGTGCAGGCCAGGGAAATCTTAACCTCTTCCAGCTGCTCTGACATTCTTTCTGTGATGTTACCACTGTATTTTTACTGGGGAATTTTCTAAGGATATAAATGTTAAACATTTGTGTTTTAGAGGGCCTTACTAATTACTTTCTCAGTAGTTAGAAGTGTTAGATAACGTGGTGATCCACACTGGAAACTGAGTTGTTCATGGATATGCCCTGAGTGGGTGTGTTCCTTAATGATCCATCACCAATTCATGCTGATCTTCAACAAGGCTTCCAGAAGTGTCACAGCTCTCTTCAGCGTTGGGAGCACTTGAAGAAAATAATAGCCAAACATCAGGTATGTTCCACTGAATCTGTGTTACAAATATAATATGGCAATTCTTTGTTAAACTCTGTTTTGCTTAGTCAGCTAACGATGGTTGGAAATCATTTTTTAACCTTCCTCAAAGAAATCTTCAAAAGGTCCTACCAGTCCTCATAATGAGCTTACCTCTGATTTTAGAATAACCCCAAAAACGACAAATGTGCACCCTGGCTGGAGTGGGAGATTATGCTGCAGTACTGTTTTCCACGGCTGGATATCAATGTTAGCAAAGGAATCAATCACTTACTGAAGAGCCCTTTCAGTGTGCATCCTAAAACAGGTACTATGTGACAACAGTAAGGAAAACTAAAAGAAAAATTAGTTGTTTTTCTGTTTCAGCGAGCATATCACTAGATGTGAACACACGTGATGTCTGTGATAGTATAGGCTAAAGGATTGCTCTTTCAGCCAATACCTAAGTTAATATTTTGCATTGTTGATTAAGTAGCTACCAGGTGAGTTTCCACTATGGAAATATTTTCCGGTTGGGTTTCTGAAAAGTCAGAAAGTAGAATCAGAGTTGGCAAGTACTTCATAATCTCAGGACAACAGGTATTGTAATACAGAGGAGAAGACAGTGGCCCAGGAGTTTAAAGTGACTTGTCCAGCGTCATGAACAAATGTCATATGTCAATGCCAGGAACAGAGTTCGCTCCTTAAAATTCTGGGGCCGGCATTGTGGCATAGCAGCTTAAGCCACTGCCTGTGATGCTGGCATCCCATGAGCACTGGTTTGAGTCCCAGTTGTTCCACTTCTGATCCAGCTCCCTGCTAATGTGCCTGGGAAAAGCAGTGGAAGATGGCCCAAGTCCATGGGCTCCTATACCCACATGGGAGACCCAAATGAAACTCTTGGCTGCTGGCTTCATCCTGGTCTAGTCCTGGCCATTGTGGCCATTTGGGAAGTGAACCAGCAGGTGGAAGCTCTCTCTGTCTCTCCATCTCTCTAACTCTGCCTTGTGAATAAATAAAATCTTAAAGGAAAAAAACAACTCGAAATTCCATGCATTTTCCACTATGCTGCTTCCAATAGTTCTGTCTGCTCTCTTACATTTTTCTTAAATAATACTGGATGGACTGAAGTTAAAGTAGATATAAAAGTAGCAATATTCTCATAAAACATTACTCCATGTAACCAAGGGACATATTGCAGAAGTGTATTTAGTTGTGCTCTTTAAAATTGTTTGGAAAGCAGAGAGAGAGAGAGATGGACAAAGAGGTCTTCTCTCCACTCATTCACTCCCCCGGTGGCAACAATAACCAGGCTTGGCCAAGCCAAAGCCAGGAGCATAGAACTCCATCTGGGTCTCCCAAGTAGGTGACAAGGACCCAAGCACTTGAGCCATTATCTGCTGCCTCCCAGAAAGCACATTGGCAGGAAGCTGGATCAGAAGTGGGGGAGCTGGAACTTGAACCAGGCATTCCAGTATGGGATGTGGGTGTCCCAAGCAGCAATGTAACCACTGCACCACATGTCTGCTGCTAGTTGTCCACTTCAGTGTCAACAGCCCAACCCCACCACTTGTTATGAGATCTTAGACAAATTCTTTTCTGTGCCTCAGTTTCTTCATCTATAAAATGGAAACAATAGTGTCTACCTCAGTGAGGTATTGTAAAGATATAAAATGTAAAGTGCTTAGAAAAATGTCTGCCACACATTGCATTCTTCCAAATGGCTCGGTTTCTTTTAACAGTCTATAATGACTGCAGTTTATATGCTTACCATAGCAGTTCTTCAAACCTGTCAACTATGTGTTTTTAGCTTCTTTTGCTAATGAGCTTAATATTTATTTTATGCAGGCTGGCACAGTGGCTCACTTGGTTAATCCTCCACCTGCAGCGCCAACATCCCATATGTACACCAGTTCTAGTCCTGGTTGCTCTTCTCCCAGTCCAGCTCTCTGCTATGGCCCAGGAGGGCAGTGGAGGATGGCCCAAGTGCTTGGGCCCCTGCACCTGCATGGGAGACCAGGAGGAAGCACCTGCCTCCTGGCTTCGGATCAGCGTAGCTCCGGCCATAAATCTTTTATGCTTAATTCTAAAGCTCCAATAGATATCAGGTTTGAGTAAATAATTATGCTCACTCATAAGTGTATACATTTTCCGGGCATCTGTTTGCCTTTTCTATCAAGTAACTGCAGGCCTGTTACTCTTTCTTCAAGTAACAACTCCTAATTTTCTTAATTATTCTACTTAGTACTCACCTGGCATTCTGTAGACTCATTTTGAAAATGTGGTCTCCCAGGTGTAGATGTTGTAGAAAAAGTAAGATACTGTTAACTACAATCATGCATCATTTAACAATGGGGATACTTTCTGGGAAATGCATCATTAGGCAGTTTTGCGGCTGTGTGAATATTCTAGCAGATGAAGGATTGTGTGTGCCTTAACTTGTCTCTTCCCCTCTGTCACTCTGCCTTTCAAGTAAGTAAGTAAATAAATAAATATATAAATAAACTGAGAAGGAAGTACGTAGTTAAGATGCCCAAATCTAGCTTCTGATTTCAGGTTCCCACCAATGTAGACCCTAGTAGGCAGCAGTGGTAGCTCAAATAATTGGGTTCCTGTAACATCAACATGGGAGACCTGGATTGAACTCCTGGTTCAGTTGTCCCAGCCATCATAGGCATTTGAAGAATGAATCAGTTCTCTGTCTCTCTGTCTGTCAGATAAGTATTATTCGAAAGAGATATGAAAGGCACAGTTAATGTGAAAATGTGAAAGTATATTTCTAAATACTGGATTTTTTTATTTTTTTAAAGATTTATTCATTTATTTGAAAGAGTTACACAGAGAGAGGAGAGAGAGAGAGAGAAAGGTCTTCCATCCACTGGTTCACTCCCCAATTGGCCACAACAGCCAGAGCTAGGCCAATCCAAAGCCAGGAGCTTCCTCTGGGTCTCCCATGTGGGTGCGGGGGCCCAAGAACTTGGACCATCCTCCACTGCCTTCCCAGGCCATAGCAAAGAGTAGGATCGGAAGTGGAGCAGCTGGGACCAAACCAGTGCCCATATGGGATGCCAGCACTACAGGCGGTGGCTCTACGTGCCACACCACAACACTGGCCCCTTTTATTTTTAATTTATTTATTTATTTGAAAGAGTTAGAGAGAGAGAAAGATCTTCCATCCACTGGTTTACTCCCCAAGTGACTGCAACGGCTGGGCAGGCCAGGAGCCAGGAGATTCTGGGTCTCCCACATGGGTACAAGGGCCCAAGTACTTGGGCCATCTTCTACTGCTTTCCTAGGCCATAGCACAGAGCTGGATCGGAAGTGGAGCAGCCAGGACTCCAGTTGTTGCCTATATGGGATCCTGGCTCCACAGGTGGCAGCTTTACCCACTATGCCACAGTGCCAGCCCCTAAATATTGTCCTTAACAGATAAGTCTGTTTCATCTGCTGGTTCTCTCCCCAAATGGCCACAATAGCCAGAGCTGGACAAATCCAAAGCCAGCAGCATTCTCCGGTCTGTCACAGACGTGGATCATCTTCTGCTGCTTTCCCAGGCACATTAGCTGGGAGCTAGATCAGAATTGGAGCAGCTGGGACTCGCACCAGTGCCCATATGAGATGCTGGCACTGCAGGTGGCAGCTTTACCCACTACACCACAGTACTGGCCCCAGATAAAAATTTTAACCAAAAATAACTTGTAGAAGATAGCCAGTCTATGATGATTTGTATTTTGCAATCATCACTTTGTAACTTTTGGTTCTTACAGGTCGCATTTCTGTGCCCATTAATTTACAGAAAGTGGACCAGTTTGATCCATTTACTGTTCCAACCATAAGGTATGTACCAAATCATTGAACACTCTGAGTTGTGTGTGAGTGTTGCTCTGAATCTGAAGCCAGTTAGATTAGATACCTTAGAGACCAGCTGGAGGAGCATGCTGTATATCGTCATGGAGATTATGACCAATGGTTCTACGGTGAGATGATGATGCCCTGAAATAGCTGCTATACAAGCTATTCCACTGCTATGTAGGAAAAAGATTTTAAGGTCAAATCAATTTGGGAAATGTGGACTGAAATAGATTATTTCTTTTATGCAGGATTTCCCTGTCTTTAGTATGATAATGCACATCAAAACCTCTAAGAAGAGACCATAGTTTTTAGAATATGCCAAATTTAGTTGGCCACATAATTTTTTCACAGAAAATATTGTAGGATTTGTGTTCTGTTTCATACATACACAGGGGAATGCCAACCAGGACCCAGGTTAAAATTCTTAACTCTGTTACTTATAGCTCCATCTGCCATGAATTAGATGCCATTTCCAACAATGAAGAGGAAAAAGAGGAGAATGAAGCTGAATCCGATATCAAACGTAGAACCAGAGGTTGGTTAATATATTGAAGTTTCATATGAACACAGGCTTTTTATTTTATTGTTACTGTTTTTTAAAGATTTATTTCATTATAAAGGCAGAGTTACAGAGAGGGAAGGAGAGACAGAAGTATTCCATCTACTGGTTTATTCCCCAAAAGGCCTCAATGGCCAGGGGTGGGCCCAGCTGGAGCCAGGAACTTCATCCACATCTCCCCTGTGGGTTAAGGTCCCAAGTATTTGGACCGTCTTCTGCTGCTTTCCCAGGCATATTAGCAGGGAGCTGGATTGGAAGTGGAGCAGCTGGGACTCGAACTGGTACCCATATGGGATGCTGGCACTGCTACACCACAATGCCAACCCCAACACAGGCTTTATATGGATAAGCATCTGTCATTCCAGTCATTAATTCTCCTTGGATTTAGCCCAGGATAGGTCAATGTTTTAAGCAATTTGAAAGCAACTCAGTAACAAGTAAGTTTGTAGCAATGTTTCTGCCTTCATCAATTGCCCAAATGGTATTTTTGCATCCAATATTGGATTCAACAAATATTTACAAAGCAATTTCTAAATGCTGGAATCTAAGAACAGTGAGTTGTCAGTTGTTACTGATAATTATCTAACTCAGCATCTTAGATTCAATAACTATTTATTTCACACCTAGTCTGCCTACAGTACTTATGTTCTTTATTTTGGATAAATCCAGATGGGTTTTATGGTAAATATGTTTAAGCTGTTGACTGCATTGTATATTCAAGAGTTTGAAGGAGCTGAGGAATCTTTAAATCTCCCTGCTACTGGCAGTTAGATCTTATACTAGCACCCAAAAGATGCTCTGTAGCAGTAGAATCAAATAGCACTTTTTGCAGTGACGGGAATGTTATGTATTCCACTGCCCATTACGATAGTCACTAGCCACATGTGGCTTCTGAACATTTGACATGTGCCTGGTGTGACTGAGAAATTTTTAATTTTGCTTTCACTTAAATAGCCAGAATGGGATGCTGGCTATTGTATGGTACAGATAAGTGGTCTGTTAGACCTTTTTACTCAAATATTACTAACCTACTGTTAACATCCAACACCTAATGTTGCTTCAGCCATTCCAGCTCTAACATGATACCAAAACTGTGGCTGGCATTATGGTGTAGCAGGTTGAGTTCGCCATTTGCAATACCAGCATCCCATATGGTCAAAGATTCAAGTCCCATCTGCTTCACTGCTGCTCCAGTTCCCAGCTAATGTGCCTGAGAAAGCATGGAAGACGGCCCAAGTGCTTAGACCCTGCCACCCACACAGAAGAACCAGAACAAGGCTCCTAGCTTCAGCCTGACCCAGCTGTTTGGGGAGTGAACCAACAGATGGAATATTCCCTGCCCCTCTTTGCCCCGGTCACTGCCTTTCAAATGAATAAAATAAATATTTTTCTAAAAGTTCAGAACACAGACTTAAAATCCTGAGTAAGAGTTTTCAGAATCATCTTCTCCTCAACCCCATCCCTCAAAAAAAACCACAAACTTAGAAGGAATGACCTCAGATTTCTAAATAACAGGGAAAATGCTAATTTGTTAAAAGTAGTTGTCATTCAAGAGGATAGAAGTCAGAATTAGGGCAAGTGGATGCTACGGTTTGCATTATGCACCTGTTAGCACTAAATTTATTATTTATATGTTTGAAAGGCAGAGCAACAGAGAAAGATTTCTGTCCTCTGGTTCACTCCCCAAATGACTGCAACAGCCAAGGCTGGGCCAGGCTGAAGCCAGAAGCCAGAAACTCACTCCAGGTCTCCCACATGGTGGCAGGGACCCAAGTACTTGGGCCATCCTCTACTGCCTCCCCAGGTGCATTAGCAGGGAGCTAGATGGGATATATGGCATCCAGGACTCAAACTGGCCCTCCAATATAGGATGCCACATTGCAGGTGGCTGCTTAACCCACTGTGCCACAACACCAGCCCCTATTTTATTCTTTGAATAGTATGTATTTATTACTTTAGCACAACTTTTCAAGCTGAATATTATCTTTGTGAACATCTTTTTTGTTTCACTCAAAGTTTTTAAGGAGACAAGTTTGGCTTCTTACAAGGAAAACCTATTAATAAATACAATTGCAGGAATAAACTGAATGGCCTGTCATTTCATGTATTCATAAATAGACGACTCGCTGCTAGTCTGGGATGTTTTAGAACTGATGGACGTTGGAATAGGCGATACGTAAATTCCTTATTTGTTTAGTGCCTATGATTTTAATCCTTTGCCCTTTTTCACAATAGTTCTGTTTGCTCTTTCCTTTCTATTCTTAAATCCTTAATGTTCTCCAACCTCCACTCTGTTCTAATTGTGCCTTTTACTAAGACCCAACTCATAATCCACCTTAGTCAATATGGATGGATTCTTTGGATGCCTACAGTTACCCCTATGCCTGTTTGGCCTTTAATACATATGTTGATTTTATAGATGGATTTTGTTACTATGCATAGTTCTTGTTTTTCCAGTTTATTTTTTAAAAAATACCTAAAACCCAAGTGCTATGCCATATGCTTTTTTACACTTTTTTTTTAATTCAGAGTTAGTGAGAGAGAGACAGAGAGAAAGGTCCTCCCTTCCGTTGGTTCACCCCTCAAATGGCTGCTACAGCTGGTGCGCTGCACCAATCCGAAGCCAGGTACCTCCTCCTAGTCTCCCACGCGGGTGCAGGGCCCAAGCACCTGGGCCATCCTCCACCACCCTCCCGGGCCACAGCAGAGAGCCAGACTGAAAGAGGAGCAACTGGGACAGAATTCGGCGCCTTAACCGGGACTAGAACCCGGGGTGCCAGCACTGCAGGAGGAGGATTAGCCAAGTGAGCCATGGCACCGACCAATATGCCATATACTTTTTTTTTTTAATTTAGAAAATGGGACCAGTGTTGTGTCATGGTGGGTAAAACCACCACCTTCAATGTTGGCATTCCATATAGATGCCCGTTCATGTTCAGCTACTTCACTTCCAGTCCAGCTCCCTGCTGATGGCCTGCAAAATAGCAGAAGATGGACCAAGGACTTGGGCCCTGCCACCCAAGTGAAGCTTCTGGGTTCAGCTTGGCACAGTCCCAGCTGTTGTGGCAATCTGGGGAGTGAACCAATGGATGGAAGATCTCGCTATTTCTTCCTCTCTCTCCATAACTCTGCCTTTCAAATAAATATATCTTTAAATATATATATGTATCTTAGCATAGTACTTAATATATAATATGTGGGCAGAAAATATTGGTTTAAATAATTATTGACTGTTATATCTTCCAAATGGTAAACAATATAAACTTCATCCAAAGGGCTTAGAATCTTGAATTAAAAGCTCAAAGTACCATGTAGCTGATCCCAAAATAAGCTGTTTCTTTGGTATAAATTTATTCATTACATGAAAATTCATTACATATAAAGTTATAACAAAATTGTAATATACTATCATAATTGCCACAGCTCAGATATTCATCCTTAAATATTGTCGTCAAGATTGTTTTTCCAATCCCAAGTAAACCCTGTAATTTTTTTTTAAGATTTTATTTATTTGGCCGGCGCCGTGGCTCAACAGGCTAATCCTCCGCCTTGCGGCGCCGGCACACCAGGTTCTAGTCCCAGTCGGGGCGCCGGATTCTGTCCCGGTTGCCCCTCTTCCAGGCCAGCCCTCTGCTGTGGCCCAGGAGTGCAGTGGAGGATGGCCCAAGTGCTTGGGCCCTGCACCCCATGGGAGACCAGGAAAAAGCACCTAGTACCTGGCTCCTGCCATCGGATGAGCACCGTGCGCCGGCCGCAGCGCACCGGCCGCAGCAGCCATTGGAGGGTGAACCAACGGCAAAAGGAAGACCTCTCTCTCTGTCTCTCTCTCTCACTGTCCACTCTGCCTGTCAAAAAAAAAAAAAAAAAAAAAGATTTTATTTATTTGAGAGGCAGAGGGAGAGAGATCTTCCATCCACTGGTTCACTCCCCTAGTAGCTGCAATGGCTGGAGGTAGGCCAATCCGAAGCCAAGAGCCAAGAGTTTCTTCCGGATATCCCATGTGAGTGCAGGGGCCCAAGCACTTGGGCGATCTTCCACTGCTTTCCCAGGCCATTAGCAGAGAGCTGGATCAGAAGTCGAGCAGTCAGGCTTCAAACTGGTGTCCATTTGGGATGTCGGCACCTCAGGCTGTGGCTTTACCTGCTACGCCACAGTGTCAGTCCCAACCCTATAATATTTACTAAAATTTTTTAAGAGTATAACTTTTTGAAGACTTATTTATATATTTAAAAATCAGTCGAAGAGAGAGGGGAAGAGACAATAGAGGTCTTCCATTCCCTGGTTCACTTCCCAAGCGGCTGCAGTGGCCAGGGCTGATCCAGGCTGAAGCCAGGAACTTCATCTGGGTCTCACGTGGATGGCAGGGTCTCAAGTCCTTGGGCCATCTTCCACTACTTTTCTTAGGCCATTAGCAGGGAGCTGGATCAGAAATGGAACACCTGGGACATGAACTGCTACCCATATGGGATGTCAGCATCATAGGCTATACTTTTACCCACAATGCCACACCAGCCCTGAAGAGTATAATTGTTTTATACTTTTTAATGAACTATTATGAGGACTTTTAATTTCACATAGACACAGATACTGCCAAAGCCAGACTATCAGGCTAAAGCCCTTCTCAACCAGATTCTTCCCTTGTTTGGTATTAATTATAGATTTTATAATGAAATGGATAAATAATATTTTATATTCAAATTTTTGTTGTGTACTTCTTTTCAATTTTTTTGGCCTATTTTTATTTGAAAGCTATAGAGAGGGAGACAGAGAGATCTCCCATCCACAGGTTCACTCCCAAATTCCCACAACAGCCAGGGCTGGACCAGGCCAAAACCAGGAACGCAGAACTCAATCCAAAGTCTTCCAGGTGGGTGACAGGGACCCAAGTACTTGAGCCAACATCTGCTGTCTCCCAGGGTGCACAACAGCAGGAAGCTGGAGCAGAAACATCATAACTGGGACTCAAAAATACTGATACAGGATGTGGGTATCCCAGCCAGCAACGTAATCACTGTACCATGGTGTGTACTTTTTTTTTTTTTTTTTTTTTTTTTTGCAGAGTGGACAGTGAGAGAGACAGAGAGAAAGGTCTTCCTTTGCCGTTGGTTCACCCTCCAATGGCCGCCACGGCCAGCATGCTGCGGCCGGTGCACCGCACTGATCCAAAGGCAGGAGCCAGGAGCTTATCCTGGTCTCCCATGGGGTGCAGGGCCCAAGGACTTGGGCCATCCTCCACTGCACTCCCGGGCCACAGCAGAGAGCTGGCCTGGAAGAGGGGCAACCGGGACAGAATCCGGCGCCCCGACCGGGACTAGAACCCGGTGTGCCAGCGCCACAGGCAGAGGATTAGCCTAGTGAGCTGTGGCGCCAGCCCGTGCTGCATACATTTTAAACATTATTTTATGAATCAGGTAAGACATATACCCGATGCAGTGCATTTATCACCATTCTGAAGTTTAGTTTTGTTAGTAAAAAGCTATTTCTTGGGGGCTGGTATTCTGGCACAGAGGGTAAAGCTACCTGTGATACCAGCGTCCCATATGGATGCCAGTTCAGGTCCCAGCTGTTCCACTTCTGGTCCAGCTCCCTGCTAATGTGCCTGGGAAAAAAAGCAGAGGATGGCTCAAGTACCTGGGCCCCTGCCATCTGTGTGGGAGAACCAGATGAAGCTCCTGGCTCCTGGCTAAGCCTGGCCCAGCGTTAGCTGTTGCAACCATCTGGGGAGTAAACCAGTGGATGGAAGATCTGTGTCTCCCTATCCTTCTGTAACTCTGACTTTCAAAGAAATAAAATCTTTTTTCTTTTTTTTATAAAGCTACTTCTTATTAAAGCCAGAGTTTCTTTTTTTTTTTTTCTTCTTTTTTTTTTTTACAGGCAGAGTGGACAGTGAGAGAGAGAGACAGAGAGAAAGGTCTTCCTTTTGCCGTTGGTTCACCCTCCAATGGCTGCTGCGGCCGGCGCACGGCGCTCATCCGATGGCAGGAGCCAGGTGCTAGGTGCTTTTTCCTGGTCTCCCATGGGGTGCAGGGCCCAAGCACATGGGCCATCCTCCACTGCACTCCCAGGCCACAGCAGAGGGCTGGCCTTAAAGCCAGAGTTTCTAAAGAAGGGAATGGTAGGGCATGCATTTGGCAGAGCAGTTAGAGAGCCACTTGGGATTCCTGCATCCTGTGTCAACACCTGGCTCCAGATCCCAGCTGCGCATCCTGAAAGGCAGCAGGTAATGCTCCAGTACTCGGGTCCCTGCCACACACCTGGAAGACTTGGATTAAGCTCCTGGCTCTTGGCTTAGCTTTAGCTGTTTTGGGCATTTAGAAAGTGGACTGGCAGATAGAAGGTATCTGTCTCTATTTTTAAAAAAAGTTGGGGCAGGGGATGTTGAGTGGGGCTTAATAGAGTATGTTAGTCTGATACCAGAAAGCATGACTACCAGAGTAAACGTGTGGTTTTAGATGCTACAGAGCAGCCCTGTTCAACACAGTGACCACATATGCCTACTAAGCACTTGAAATATAGCCAGAATAACTAAGGAACTAAAGTTTTTCCTAATTAATTTTAATTAGATTTAAAAGCTAAGGATAGGGGACCGGCACTGTGGCTCAGTGGGTTAACGCCCTGTCCCATATGGGCGCCAGTTCAAGACACAGATGCTCCACTTCCAATCCAGCTCTCTGCTATGGCCTGGGAAAGCAGTGGAAGGTGACCCAAGTCCTTGGGCCCCTGCACCTGTGTGGGAGACCCAGAGGAAGCTCCTGGCTCCTGACTTTGGATCAGCACAGCTCTCTCTGGCTGTTGCGGCCAACTGGGGAGTGAACCATCAGATGGAAGACCATTCTTTCTCTGCCTCTGCTCTCTCTGTGTAACTCTGACTTTCAAATAAATAAATAAATCTATATTTAAAAAAAAAAAAAAGCTAAGGATGAGCATTTGACACAGCACTTAAAACACCACTTGGAACGCCTGTGTCCCACACTGGAGTGCCTAGCTCGAGTCCCAGCTCTGTTCCTGGTCCAGCTTCTTGCTAATGCAGGCTCTGGGAGGCAGCAGGGATGATGCCTCAAGTACTTAGGTCCCTGCTGCCCATGTGGGAGACCTGAATGGAATTCCTCGCTCCTGGCTTTGATCTGTTACAGCCATTTGGGGAATGACCCAGTGGACGGAATACTTCTATGTTTCCTTCTCTGTTGCTCTGCCTTTCAAATAAGTAAATTAAATAAAAGAAAGATTCCCACATCAAGGTCCCTGAGTTCAGTACTTTGACTTCTTGCTATACCTTCCTGCTAATGCAGACCCTGGGAAGCAGCAATGATGGCTCAAGTAATTGGGTCCCTGCCACTCACGGGGGAGACATAGATAGCATTCCTGGATCCTGGCTTTGGCCTGGCCCAGCCGCAGCCATTGCCAGCACTGTAGGAGTAAACCAGCAGATGGGAAGAGCAAATCAGTGGATGGGAGCACTGTCTCTCTTTCTCTCTGTTGAAATAATATTTTAGATATAATGGGTTAAATATCTTACTAGAATGAATTTTGCCTTTAATATGACTATTAAATTTTTAAATTATTTATGGTTTTCTCATATTTCTATGGGGTGGCACTATTTTACACAATTCTTACAAGAAAGTCAAAATTACATTTTCCTTTTATTCTTGCTGCTAACATGCTAATGATAATATGCTTTCTTCATTCAGATTATAAGAAGACCAGTCTGGCACCTTATGTCAAAGTTTTTGAACAGTTTCTTGAAAACCTTGATAAATCCCGAAAAGGAGAACTCCTCAAGAAGAGTGGTAAGACTCTGTGCCTCTCCTATTTATTCAGTCAAGTCTTAATGTAGCAGTTCAAAGCACCCAACAAATGAGAGATTTCTGAACTCTAGTTTTTGCCTACCTCCCAAAATGTACTATTTTACCAGCTTTAATGTTTTTTTAAGTTTTTATTTATTTATTTTAGAGACAGATAGAAAGATCTTCTGCCTTCTGGTTCATACCGCAGATACCTGCAACAGCCAGGGCTGGGACGGGACCACAGCCAGGAGCTAGAGTGTCAACCCAGGGCTCCCACATGGGTGACAGGAACCCAGTTACTCGAGAGTCATCACCACTGCCTCCAAGGGTTTAACATATATCTATTGAACACATTTTCTCTGTCAAGATACTATGACAAGCAAAGATAGATTATACAAAAATAAATTCCAATGTGAACTCCTTTCAGTGAGCTTCTATTGGGAATTCTAATCCCCAGTGCCTTGAAATCTGAGTAGGATTTCCATAAGCAGAGATTTGGTGAGATAAGGCTACTGCATACAGAAAGGAGAAGAGCTATTCACTCTTCTCTCTCTCTCTCTCTCTCTTTTTTTAAAGATTTATTTATTTGAAAGGCAGAGTTACAGGGGTTGGGGAGGGAGGGGGGCAGAAAGAAAAATCTTCCATCTGCTGGTTCACTTCCCAAATAGCCACAACAGCCAGGGCTGAGCCAAGCTGAAGCCAAGAGCATGGATCTTCATCCAGGTCTCCCATGTGAGTACAGGGTCCCAAGGACTTGGGCCATCTTCTGCTGCTTTCCCAGACACATTAGCAGGATGCTGGATTGGAAGTAGAGCAGCTGGGAACTGAGCCAGCACCAATATGGGATGCTAGCATTGCAGACATCAGCTTAACCCATTATGCCATGACGCTGGCTCCTAGCTGTTCATTCTTGATGGAGCAGCAAGAGCAAAGGCATAGAGGCAGAAAAGCATCCTATCACTCTGGAGGCAATCAAATCTATCATGTAGTAGAGCTAACCTGGAAAAAATTATGTCAGGATGTGAGGAGGTACACATCTGAAGAAGCAGGCTGAAGCCAAAGTGTGGTTGGCCTTGAATTACTCCAGACTTGGGAGTTCAGGCTTCATTCGCTGGGAACAGGAAAGCCATTTAGAGGTTGTGCAGGGAGTGCCTTGATGTGTAGGTTTATGTGGAAAGAAAAATCTGGGGGAAAACAGGATGGAAAAGAACCTAAGAGGCTAGTTGGGCTATTGCCATTAGGACAGTAGCATTGGAGTCTCCAAAAGATACCAATACTGGAACCATCTTTGACACTTGGTAATGATTTAGAAATGGAAAGGTGTGGGTACTGGGGCCGACGCTGTGGCGTAGCGGGTAAAGCCGCCTCCTGCAATGCCAGCATCCCGTATGGGTGCTGGTCGTTCAAGTCCCAGCTGCTCCTCTTCTGATCCAGCTCTTTGCTATGGCCTGGGAAAGCAGTAGAAGAGAACCCAAGTCCTTGGGCCCCTGCACCCGCATGGAGACCCGGAAGAAGCTCCTGGCTCCTAGCTTCTGATTGGCACAGCTCCAGCTGTTATAGCCATCTGGGGAGAGAACCAGCAGATGGAAGACCTCTCTCTCTCTGCCTCTCTCTGCCTCTCTGTAACTCTGCCTTTCAAATAAATAAATAATTTTTTAAAAAAGGAAGGGAGGGAGGGAGGAAGAAAGAGGTATAGGTTTTTTTTTTTTTTTTTTTTTTTTTACAGGCAGAGTGGACAGTGAGAGAGAGAGACAGAGAGAAAGGTCTTCCTTTGCCATTGGTTCACCCTCCAATGGCCGCCGCGGCCGGCGCACGGCGGCCAGCGCACCGCGCTCGTCCGATGGCAGGAGCCAGGAGCCAGGAGCCAGGTGCTTTTCCTGGTCTCCCCATGGGGTGCAGGGCCCAAGCACCTGGGCCATCCTCCACTGCACTCCTGGGCCACAGCAGAGGGCTGGCCTGGAAGAGGGGCAACCGGGACAGAATCCGGTGCCCCGACCGGGACTAGAACCCGGTGTGCCGGCACCGCAAGGTGGAGGATTAGCCTGTTGAGCCACGGCGCCGGCCGAGGTGTAGGTATTGTGGTACAGCAGGTTAAGCCTCAGATTGGGATCTGGCAACCCTATGGGAGTGCCTGGGTGTGAGTCCCAACTCTGCTTCCAATCTAGCTTCTTGCCAATGCACACCTTTGAAGGCAGCAGATGATGGCTCAGGTAGTTGGGTCCCAGCTACCCCTGTAGGAGACCCAGATGGAATTCCAGGCTCCTGGCTTTGGCCTGCTCCAGCCCTGGTTGTTGCAAGCATTTGGGAGTGAACCAGCAAATGGAAGATTGATCGATCTCTCTCTCTCTCTCTCTCTCTCTCTGCCTTTTAAATAAATAAATATTTAAAAGAAGTATAAGGCCCATTGTGGCACAGCACATAAAGCCACCACCTGCAACACTGGCATCCCATATGGGTGCCAGTTTTGAGTCCCAACTGCTCCACTTCTGATCCAGATCTCTGCTTCTGTGCCTGGGAAAAAAGCAGCAAAGGATGGCCCGAGTGCTTGGGCCCCTGCCACCTACATGGGAGTCCCAGATGAAGCTCCAGGCTCCTGGCTTTGGCTCGGCTTAGTCTGGCTGTTGTGGCCTCTTACAGAGTGATCAAGCAGACAGAAGTTCTCTGTCTATTTTTCCCTCTCACTCTGTAACTCTGACTTTCAAATAAATAAATATTTTAAAAAGAAGAAGCCATAGTAGAGAGATGCAAGGTAGAAAGGACAGTTTCAAGATGAGGAATTGATGGAGTCCTGTAGGATATAGCAACGAGGAGGTTCAAAGAGAACAGCAGTGTCAAATGAAGAGCTCTTTGAATGGGAGACCTGAGCGTATGTGTGAGCCAAAAGGAAAAACATCAGAATACTGTTCAAGAGATTGATGGGTATACTAGGAAAACAGAGGCAACATTACAGAAATACAAACTCTTCTCCACTTTATTTTCTAATTAAATGTGTGATAGTTTAAGGAGTACTGCCTAAGATAATGCTCTACTCAGACACTCAAATTTGTTCTTACTGAATGAACAATGATGACTCTGAACTTGGAAAGCCTTGCTGAGCCACCATTCCAACTGGCTGTATTAAGTCCTTTGTATTCTCGTTGTTCTATACTGGCTCAGCCTAGAATGTGGGCTTCAGCAAATGTGAAAGCAAATCTTCATGCATGATGTGAATTTAATGGAGGCATTAAGCAAATCAGAATGTGAAAATAAATGGGTTTTGTTTTCTTTTCTCTTACTGTCCCTTGATGAAAATATATTTTATTTTAGATCTACAAAAAGATTTCTGAAGACAGCGTGCCTCAAACCAGTGTGGATATCTTCTGTTTTCACCCAACAATCAAATACTTCAAGAGCCATTTTAATTTAATAAATATGGCAGAACTGTGTAGGCATCTTCATGCTCAAGTAAAATTTTCTTTTCTTCAGAAGTAATTTATGTTGAAAAGACATCTTGAGACAACCAAAGGGGAGGGTTGAGCTTCCTGGAAGGAGCAATTAAGGAAATAATAAGTGGACTGCAGACAACTTGTAAATTTAATATTATACAAAGGTCCTAAGACATCAGATAGAAATGCTGAGTTTTGGGGCCAGCACAGTGGCTCACTTGGTTGGTCATCTGCCTGTGGCACTGGCATCCCATATGGGCGCCGGGTTCTAGTCCCGGTTGCTACTCTTCCAGTCTGGCTCTGCTGTGGCCCAGGAGGGTAGTGGAGGATGGCCCAAGTGCTTGGGTCCTGCACCCGCAAGGGAGACCAGGAAGAAGCACCTGGCTCCTGGCTTCAGATCGGCGCAGCACTGGCCGTAGCAGCCATTTGGAGGGTGAACCAACGGAAGGAAGACCTTTCTCTCTCACTATCTATATCTCTACCTGTCAAATTAAAAAAAGAGCCCAGGCTCTATTAAAAAAAAAAAAAAAGAAAGAAAGAAAAAGAAATGCTGAGTTCTACCAGCTGCCATGTATAGTAAGTGAGCAAGTAATATGTCCAAGACTTTCATCTCAGTTCACTGGATACCATCTCTATATTTCTGGGTCAATGAGGGCTTTGTCCTTAAGTCTTAAGACATTTAATTTGGCCGGCGCCTCGGCTCAATAGACTAATCCTCCGCCTTACGGCACCAGCACACAGGGTTCTAGTCCCGGTCGGGTGCCGGATTCTGTCCCGGTTGCCCCTCTTCCAGGCCAGCTCTCTGCTGTGGCCCAGGAGTGCAGTGGAGGATGGCCCAAGTGCTTGGGCCCTGCACCCCATGGGAGACCAGGAGAAGCACCTGGCTCCTGCCATCGGATCAGTGCGGTGCGCCAGCCATGGTGGCCATTGGAGGATGAACCAATGGCAAAGGAAGACCTTTCTCTCTGTCTCTCCACTCTGTCAAAAAAAAAAAAAAAAAAAAAAAAACATTTAGGTTGGGGCCAGTGCTGTGGCATAGCGGGTTAAGCCGCCACCTTCAGTGCCAGCATCCCATATGAGTGCCGGTTCGAGTCCCAGCTGTTCCACTTCTGATCCAGTTTCTGCTATGGCCTGGGAAACAGTAGAAGACGGCCCAAGTCCTTGGGCCCCTGCACCCACATGGGATACCCAGAGGAAGTTCCTGGTTCCTGGCTTTGGATCGGTGCAGCTCCGGTCATTGCAGACATCTGGGGAGTGAACCAGTGGATGGAAGACCTTCTCTCTCTGCCTCTCCTTCTCTCTCTCTGTAACTTTCAAATAAATAAATCTTTAAAAATAAAAATGGTTAAGTTGATTAAACCTGGAGTGTATGTTCAGGCACTTCCTAATTCGCCTACTGATATTTTCATTGGTCAGGTGACAGCCTCCTGTCTTTTTTTTTTTTTTTTTAATATTTATTTTATTTATTTGAAAGAGAAAGAGAGGTCATCCATCTGCTGGTTCACTCCCCAAATAACTGCAATGTCCAGAGCTGAGCTAATCCAAAGCCAGGAGCCTCTTCTGGGTATCCCACGTGGGTGCAGGGGCCCAAGCATTCAGGCATCCTCTGCTACACCACAGCACCAGCCCCCTGCCCATCTTTAAAATCACTGTATGGGCTGGCGCTGTGGCTCAGCCTACAGTGCCAGCATCCCATATGGGTGCTCGTCGAAGTCCCAGCTGTTCCACTCTGATCCAGCTCCCTGCTAATGTGTCTGGGCCCCTGCAACCCACACGGGAGACCCAGATGAAGCTCCTGGCTCCTAGCTTCAGCCTACCCCAATCCTGGGTGGCCATTTGAGGAGTAAATCAGCAGATGAAAGATTCTCTATATAACTGCCTGTCAAATAAGTAAATCTTTAAATAAATTAAGTAAATAAAATCACTTTATACTGTGCATCTAAACCTACCAAAAGTTCAACTTGAAAGATATGTTACTAGATTAACAATATTAGGGCCTAGTAGGGTCGTTTTCACAACTACAGCAATCATAGCTCCTAACTTTCCATCAGAGAACCAGAGGGGTTACTGTAAAGAGCAGCTTAGAAAAAATAATCCAACTTTATTTACATAAAACCTGTTTTTCTCAGAACACTTGGACTTACATATCTACATAATTTGTTTCTTCCATGTTTGATTTTGTTTGAGGGGTTCTAAGTGTCATGTTGCTCTTGCCTGGATTTACAACAAGATTAAACAAGACAGTCCTAGTGTACTTTCTGTCTTCTGAGAAGGAGAGGAAGCTGTCAGGTTGGTGCTGCCATTTAATGGAAATTTTCCTTCATGTTTCCTTTAACATAATTTTTTCTTTCATTTTATATAAAATGCATTATAATACAGTCAGCATGCTAAAATGCTTTGCATTTCTTCAAACTTTTTTCCTATTTAAAAAAAAAATATTGGGACTATTGACTGGCATAGCTGGTAAAGCCGCCGTATGGGCACCAGTTTGTCTCAGCTCCACTACTGATCCAGCTCTCTAAAGTGCCTTGGAAAAGCAGGTGAAGATGGCCCAAGTACTTGACCACGTGCACTCAAATGGGAAACCTGGAAGAAGCTTCTGGCTCCTGGTTTTGGCCTGGCCCTGGCCATTGCGGGCCATTTGGGAAGTGAATCAACAGATGGAACACCTCTCTCTCTCACTCCCTGTCACTCTCTGTAAGTCTACCTTTCAAATAAATCTTTAAAAAAGATGTGCAAAGTTCCTCATTAGTTGAGCACCAGGGCTGGTGCTGTGACATAGCAGATAAAGCCGCTGCCTGCAGTGGGTGCCGGTTCGAGCCCCGGTTGCCCAACTTCCAATCCAGCTCTTGCTATGGCCTGGGAAAGCAGTAGAAGATGGCCCAAAATGCTTGGGCCCCTGCATCCATGTGGGAGACCCAGAGGAAGCTCCTGGCTCCTGGCTCCTGGCTCCTGGGTTGGATTGGCACAGCTCCGGCCATTGCAGCCAATGCAGGGAAGTGAACCATCGATGGAAGACTCTCTCTCTGCCTCTCCTCTCTGTGTAACTTTCAAATAAATAAATCTTTTTAAAAAAATAAAAAATTACTGATGACTCACTAGTTCATCTTAGTGAGAAAGACTGGTATTAGGCTTCCAACAAGAAACACAATATCGTGGTTTTTAAATTAACACTTTAATATCAAAGTACTTGGACAAAAGCTGGTATACTTGTCAGTGAACTTATTACAGAACATACTATACTCGTTTGAAGAAAAACCATTCTCAGAGAATGCTAGCTTTCTTTTTCTCTGAAAAAGAAATTCACATATACTAAAATTGTAGAACCAAAGGGCCTCATCCCCAAACTTGGAAATGTAGAAAGAACCCCAAAGAAAAAGAAAATACATCCTTAGGCTAGTCACTTCAACACAGAGTTAGGGAAACTCAGTGTTGGGGAGGAAGGGGGAATGGTCCCTGTAGGAGGTCTGAGGAGATGGCTATTTCTAGTCCTGACAGTAAATAGCAGAGATCGCATATTTGCTTAGCTAGAAATGAATCTTATCTACAACTTTAATAGTAACTAACATTTGTTCAGCAAATGACATGTATTACCTAATCTTCCTAATGGTCCCCATTTTACATATAAGGAAACTGGCAAAGATGAATTAGCAGGGACGGGGGACCTGCAAATGGCCATTTGGATATTTATGATATTTGCAGGACATACAAAATTATCAACTCAAAAATTATCCTACTATAGGGGCCAGTGTTGTGGTGTAGCAGGTTAAGCCGTCACCTGCAACGCTGGCATCCCAAATAAACACTGGTTTGCGTCCCAGCTTCACTTCTCCGTGGATGTGCTTGCAAGGCAGTGGGAGATGGCCAAGTACCTGGGCCCCTGCCACCCATGTGGAAGACTTGGACAGAGTTCAGATTCCTGGCTTTTGCCGGGCCCAGCCCCAGCTATTATAGGCATTTGGGGGAGTAAACCAGCAGATGGAATTTATTCTCTCTCCTTCCTCCCTCTGGGAAACTACCTTCCAAATAAGAAAAATCTTTAAAAAAAAAAAAAAAAAGTTATAGATGTACTAAATTTTGAGTCCTGCCTGTGGTGGCCGTGGCAGAACCACACCAAGTGATTTGGCAGCATAGGCCTACTGACCAGACCCCCCAGCCACCCCTGGAAATTGAGTTGAGATTCAGATAAAGAAGTCTGACTTCCGAGTCTATTCTTAATTTCTCCACAATACTGCCTCCTGAGAATTTCAAAATCTCCCATTCCCAGTAAGCTCAATCTTATTTAATTCTAAGCCTCATTTTACTATGGCAAAGCTCTCAGAAATTTTAAAACAGCTTTCAGGGTATTTTAAATTCCCTACTTCCAGGGCAGGCACTTGATGTCGTGGTTAGGACCGGGCTTGGAACACCTGCATCCCATACTGGAGTGCCTGGGTTCCCATCCTGGCTCTGATTTCTGATCCCAGCTTTCTGCTAATGCAGACCCTGGGAAGCAGCATGTGATGGCTGGGTCCGTGCAAACTATGTGGGAGACCAGGGTGGAGTTCCTAGCCCCAGCTGCTGCAGATATTTGGAGAGCGAGCCTCTCTCTGTACCTTTACTCTTGCCTTTCAAAGAAATAAAAATAATTTTCACTTCTCGCAAAAAGCAGCCGCAAGTCTTAAATGGCTCAGAGAACTCAGGGACGTTTGCTGCGTCCTCTTACAGCAGAGTATGGGAGTCAGTGGCCCTTGTCTCACCAAAGTGCTGATTTCACATCCTACTCTTCAAGACTGCGTTCTTGAGGACCTGCACTCCTAAAATGGACGTTTGAGGATATCCAGGACGCGCCCAAAAGAGCAGGCAGAAAAAACTGCGTGTGTGCCTGTTTTCCAGGGAGGGGGACACGCTGTAACAACTTCAGCATCGTGTACTCCAATAAAACTACCGAGGGCTAACCTACGTCACTTCTGCTTTCCGGCGCTGTGAACACCCTCTCTGTGCCTCTCGCTCTAATTTATACTCCCCTATCTTCCCGCTGTAGCGTCAGGCAGGGAAATCGCGAAGGCGCCTTCCCACAGACGCCAACCGCGACTTCGGCGACCGAAGCCGGAGCCTGCTCCTCACGGTTTCTTTCTCACACACGCTCGCGGGTGTCTGAGGGCCGCGCCGCTCCGCGCCGAGTTCCGGCCGGGCGAGCTCGCCGAGTGCGGAATTCTTCCCTTATTTAGACCTCGTCGCCACCCCGGCCCCGGGCACTGCCGGACGGTCACGCGGAGGAAGTGGCTGCCCGCGGCTCCTGACCCGGAAGCGGATCCCGGCCCCGCCCCTGCGCGCAGCGCTTCCTTCTGCAACAGGCGTGGGTCACGCTCTCGCTCGCTCTCTTTCTGCCGCCATCTTGGTTCCGCGTTCCCCGCACAGTAAGTGCTGTCTGCGCCGCTACTCTCTATCCGCAGCCATCCGCCCTTCTTGCAGGCCGGGCCGCCCTGGGGATGGAAAGTTCAGGAGACTTGGAGGCTTTATGAGCCCACGGGCTTTCTACTCGTCCCTGGGCCTCAGGACAAAATGGGGACTGCCGTTGGTGTCGGGCAAAAGCAGGGCATAAGGGCCTCGGGGGCCGTGGGCCCTGCGTCCGGGCCTGGGGACATGGGGGGCCGTTGTCGTAGGGGGGCGGAAGCGGAGTGCGAGTGCCGTTGGGAACGGCTTTGTCAGAACCCGGAGGTTACGGGGTCACGGCCTTCGAACCCCTCACACCGTACTTACTGTGACAAGCGAGCGTTGGGATTTAGGCGCCCCACCCCCCGCGCCTTCTCCCCTCCTGCCCCCTGAAGGGTGGGCAGAGGGGAGGGGGTTCGAGGTAGCGTCTGAAGCCCCCCGCGCTCGGGAGCCGGGCTGGAATGCTGCCCCTCGGGTGGAGAGCGCACCGGCGGCCGCTGGCCTGGTAGGGTTTGCAGTGTGGGATAAGACGAGCCCGGGCCACCGGGACGTCCCGTGTTTGCAGTGAGAAGCGGCTCGAGGAGAGGTGATTGGCTTGCCGGAGGGAGTCCTGAGGGTCGCGTCGTTTTCTGCCCGTTCCCTGCTGCCTTGGGGGGGCGGGTTGTCGCCAAACTGTCGCGTGACTTGTTTTCTCAGGAGCCCTCCGCGGAGTTCTAAAGGATACTTGACCCTGGGTTAGAGAGGGGATTCCTGCCCGTGCATTGAGGCCTCCTTTTAATTCCCTTCCTTCAGAAATGCCCGGCGAAGCCACAGAAACCGTCCCTGCCACCGAGCAGGAGTTGCCCCAGCCCCAGGCCGAGACAGGTAGGTGCCCTTAGCCCCCTTGCGCATCATTAACACGGACCCTGAGGCCGTTTGCTGGGGTGGGGGGAGAGTGAGGAAGGGGACCTGGGCGGCGGCCGCCTTCCAGAGTTAGCTGTCATTGAAGTGGGGGTTGCAGCTTTACCAGGTAACAGCCATCCGGGGAGGATTTCTTCAGGGGGTGGGCTAAAAGATAGTACCCTTAGGATGTGTGGACATTAGGAGCCCTCTAGCCTGTTTTGTGATTTAGCCAACTGCCTCAGAAGAGGCTGTGCTGGACTCAGGGATTCCTGCCTATGAGGACTGGGTCACACAGGCAGGCCAGGGAGACCTGAGCTTTTGAGAAGTTGCAGCCAGCGAGTTGCATCAAGGTTTTAGATATCAGTTCTTGGCACGGTGCCTTCATCACATGTCTGGATGACACGGGTGCTGGTGGTAACCGTGTCCTGCTGGGCCCCAGAGCTCTCCGAGGTCGGTTCGCTTGCCTTACGGGTGGGTGCTGAGATATTTCTGGTGTGCTGGAATAATGCCTCTACTATGATCTGGCACTCGGGATTGATTGAAACAAAGCCTGCCTTTGCCTCGTCTTAGGTGTTGGAAATAGTGGATGGAGAATATGGTGTGAAGGCAGGTTTTGAATTCTGCTTAGAACATGACTCTGTAGAAGATTTGAGGTGGTGAAAAAAAATGTTTGAGGTGGTAGTCTTGCGAAGTCGTGCAGTACTAAATGAAAGGCATCTTCGGGCTGTGACCTCCGCTCCCCTGTGTTTATGGTAGATTTAATATTTCTTCGAGTTCCACCTGTCGCTTAAGGGCACCTTTTGGAGTTAAAATAGAGTTGTTTATGGCTGAAAGCATTGAGGTTCTCCCTCTCCACCTGTCTGATTTTAGCAGCTGAGGGGATTACTACAGCTGCTAAGAGAGAGGAGCGGGCCAGGAGCTGGGGCATGAGCAGTGTGAAATACCCACACAGATCTTAAGGAAGGGGGACATAAAGGACTAGTGTAGATCCTGTAGTTTTAATGCTAGGCGGTACATTTTAGAGGTTGTTTCGTTGAACAACTTACTATTTACAGATGTGGAGAGTGAAGTTCAGGTACATGTAGGGTATTCTGGTTTCACGCTTCCTAACTATAACACCATGTACTTCGGAAGCAGTCCCCAGACAGTGCTATTTCAACATACACCTGAATGGTCTGAGTTTGTCCGGGTTTATAATAAAGCTGTGCTGGCTAGAACACAGGTTCTGTCTGTAGTTAAATAGAATGAATGAAGTAACTACTTCAGGGAGCAAAGCAGGTAAAAGTGTATTCTAATCCTAAGACTTTGAGCTGTCAATTCTCTGGAGAAAAATGGTTGAACCATTTGCCTTTTCTACAGTGGGACGCCATAAGAACTTCAGAATTACTGGTTGAGTGAATTTTGGATGCTACTGGCTTTTTTTTTTTTTTTAACACCCCTTCTAGGCATTGAGCATTTGTTAATCTAACCCTGTTTTACTCCTGAATGACAGACAATGGTGTTTTGCCCCCCATGACAAAACCTTTTACGCAGTTTTACTGTAGTGCCAAGTATTGGTCTGTTTTGAATGAAAAATAACTTGTCCAAATTAGTGGGTAAGGATCCAGTATATTCTCTCCACTCTAATTTTCTCCTTCCAAAATAGAGCTACAGTCTGGTTTAACAAGTTGGGTTACAATTTCATAATACAGTCCCTACCCTTGTGACTAAGCTGTGTCCCTGGAGGTTTTATTCATCGTTGATTGATGTCTGAAGATCTAACATTACCAAGGAGGATTTGTAGAGACTAGAGGCCAACCCAATCATGGTTGGTTTTGTTTGTTTTGTTTTTGGTTTTGATGAATAAGTAACTTGGCATAAGGAAGCTAAGAGACTTAGTAAAGGACTAAATTGTACCAGGCACCCATATCCTAAAACTGTGTTCTAGCACAGTCAGATTTTTTTCCTAGTGGAAGTCTGGAAGTATACATACCTTGATTTTCTGGTTTTTTGTTTGTTTTGTTTTGTTTTGTTTTGTTTTTTTCCTTATTCAGCTCTGATTTGCCATTGTTGTCACTGCGAGTTCCAGTTTCCAGTATCTGTTTCAGCCAGACCACGCTCCTTGGGTGGACAGGGTAGCACAGCTGTTCTTCAGTGGTAGTTCTGTTGGCTGTGTGAAATGCTTGGGAGTGGGGTCCATTTCAGGAGGCAGTTGGAGGGCATAGTGGAACACACTACAAAGCTGTTCCCGGCCTTCTGGGCCTGTGTTCCCTCTTACAGATAAGCTTGTCTTGCATTGTTTTCCTGTCCTAAAATAGTTGGTTTATTTTAGTAGAACTTGGGAAGTGTGGGGAGATGAGGAGAGGAATGTATTCTCTTGAACACTGATAGGTGTTTTGGGAAGGTTTGTTGCGTGTCACCTTCATCTAATCCTGCGTGGTGACTCTCAAATCTCAGATTTTAAATTCCAGTGTTCCCTGTGAGGCATGTTGTACCAAGTTGGGCTGCATAACTCACCTTTGTTTTTGTTTGTTTTTTTCCTTCCCTTCTTTATCTCTTTTTTTGCTTTTCCAACTGTGCTTTTTTCAGCTATGCGTGTCACTGCTGCCTTAGGGCAGCCTGGACCTGCCCTTCCCCCTCCTGGCTCCCTTGCCCCCCAACAGTGCCCTCTGGCAACTGCTAACCAGCCTTCCCCGTTCCCTCCTCCCTCTGCTACTGCCTCAACCCCCTTTGAAGTTCCTTTTCCCCAGTCATCCTCTGGAACCGCCCTGCCTTTGGGAACTGCCCCTGACACCCCGGTTTTCCTGCCAAACCTGATAGGGCCTCCAATCTCCCCCGCAGCCTTAGCTCTGGCCTCTCCCATGATAGCTCCAACTCTGAAAGGTGCCCACTCCCCTTCAGCTCCCTTGGCTCTGGTTGCCTTGGCTCCCCACTCAGTTCCGAAGAGTTCTACTTTTCCACCTCTTAGCTCACCACCTGCAGTTGCTGTAGCTGAGTCAGGCTCAGAGACATCTAAATCAGGCCCCACTGCTCCAGAATCAAAGACTTCTATTCAGATTCCCCCTCCAGGAGTCCCTAATCCTAAAGGTATTGCCAGTGCTCTTCCCTCCAACCTTGTAACCCCCTTGGCATCTGTTCCATCTGGAGTAGCCTCCTGTCCTCAGACACCACCCGCCACTCCCCTGGCCATTACTTCTCAGGTCACTTCCTCAGCTCTGACTTCTCCACAAAACCCTGTAAACCTCCCCCTGAAGGAGCCTGTTAGTCCACCTGCTGCCTTACCCTTTTCAACCCAGTCTGTTCCTATGGTAGCCTCTTCTCAAAAGACTGTGGCTCCCAGCAGCCCCTCAGTTTTCCCCACCGTGCTGGGTTCTCATTTTGGACCTTTACATCCGAGTTCTGTTGGTTCTCCTGTACAACCATTAGGTCAGAGAGAGCCTAATGATCTGTGCACACTGCATACCACTTCTCTAGAGCCTTCAGGAGCCTCTTACCTCTCTCATAGGTCTGCCATTCCTCCCCTTCCTTCCAGAAATGAGCTGGTGACTACTCTTCCCGCAGGAGCTGCCGCTTCCCCTCTGGCTCCATCAGTGAACAGTCCTTCTGACTCCCCAGATGTAACCACGTCTTCACTATCTCCTGCATCCTCTTTTGTTCTCAAAGGCTCTTCTAATGCCACTCAGCAGCAGCCTTTTGGAACGCAGATTCTTCCTTCTTCAGGAACAGGCATTGGAGAAGCACCCATTTCTTCTGTTGGAACCTCCCCATTTGTGATGCCTACTAACCCCTCTACAATTTCTGCAGCACCTACTACCTTTCAGGTAGCTACTTCTGCCTCTTCTCCAATCTCATCTAGTCCAGTAAGTGGGAAAGAACCAACTTCCCCTAGTGCCATGGTTACGGCACCTGTGGCTCCCCAAGTGCTTGCTCCTACTCAAGCAATAGCTAGTCTGGCAGAACCAGTCTCTCCTCAGCCAGTCCCTGAAGATTTCAAAAATCTCCCCACTTCAGAGTTGGTAAAGTTCCCAACCCAAAAAGATCTTCAAACTATATCATCCTGTCCTCTTTCTCCAGTCCAGGCCGGACTCTCTGCTGAGAATGACCCTACTCTACCACCATTGGCCTTGGCAGCCCCTAAAAATTCCCCTTGTTCTCAAAATACAGCATCTTGTCTGGACATGCCACTTTCTCCAGAAGCTGCCCCAGCAAAGAAAAGCCCTGTGGGTCCTCTCCCTGGAGATAAGTCAGCAGTTGCTACTGCTGCTCCTCTAGGTGGTAAATCCCCAGCCTCTATCATCAGGACAAGCACGGACCCTGCTAGTCTGCCTCTCAAAGGTACTTTCACCACCTCACCCGTGGTTCCATTTTCTTTGGAAAGTAGAGACTCTGTGGCTCATAAAACTCCCACAAGTGCCTCTACTGTCACTACAAGCAGCCTTTTCCCAGAAGGAGCTGTCTCTTCAGCTCCTACCACAAAGGGAACTTCCACTCTTCCTACTTCACCTGTGGCTCCTGAAGCCTCTGGAAGTTGCCCTGTGCCTCCTGGGGTTATATCCTCCCAGACTATTTCTGCTTCTGCAGATGTCTTGGCCCTGGCCCCTGAAATTCCCAAGTCTCTGCCCTTTCCCTCTCTTCCCCCAGCTGGGACTTCTCCAGGCACAGAGAAAGTTTATGGTGTTTCTCAAACCTCAGCACTGGCTCCTGTGATTTCCTCTCCTGAGGGTGCTGGTGCCTCTGTCACTGCATCTTCCAAGGGCTCTCTGACTTGCCCAGCTGGCTCTCCGTCTCCTTCAGGACCTCTTGCATCTCCTCAGACTAAAACACCCCCAGCTAAGAAGGGGTCTGCTCTTCCTGATGCTCCAGTTGGGAATCTCCCATCTGCTGTTCCTTCAGGGGAAACTTCCTCTCCTCCAGAGGCCAGTCTGTCTGTGCAAGGCCCCAAAAGCTCACCAGCCAAGAAGCAGTCTTCTATTTCTCCATCTTCCCAAGAGGCTCCCACTCCCCCAGCTACCCCATCCCTTAAAGGAGTCCCTGCTAAGACGTGTCCCTCTCCCAAAAAGGCCCCATCCTCCAAAGAGGCCCCTGTTCCCCCAGTTGTGACTCCCTCTCCTAAAGAGCCCCCAAAAACTTTAGCCCTCAAAGAGGTCCCAGCTACCCCATCTACCAAAGAGGACTCTCCTCCCCCAGCAGTGACAATTCCCTCCTCCAAAAAGGCCCCATCCCCCAAAAAGGTCTCCACGCCCCCAGCTGTGACACCTTCATCTCCCAAAGAGGTCTCAGTTACCCCATCTCCCAAAGGGACCCCCTCTCCCCCTGTTGCAACTCTGCCCTCCCCCAAAAAGGCCTCAGCCCCAAAAGGAAGCCCCACTGCCCCATCCCCTAAAGGAGGCCCGATTTCCCCATCCCCTGAAGGGACCCCTATGTCTCCAGCTGTGACACCCCCATCTTCCAAAGAGTCCCCCCTAGTTGCATCTCTTCCCTCTCCGAAAAAGGCCTCAGCCCCCAAAGGAGGCCCAGCTACCCCACCCCCCAAAGAGGCCCCTGTGCCCCCAGCAGTAACACCTCCCTCCCCCAAAGAGTCCCCTATTCCCCCAGTTGCAACCCTTCCCTCCCCGAAAAAGGCCTCAGCCCCCAAAGGAGGCCCAGCTACCCCACCCCCCAAAGAGGCCCCTGTGCCCCCAGCAGTAACACCTCCCTCCCCCAAAGAGTCCCCTGTTCCCCCAGTTGCATCTCTTCCCTCTCCAAAAAAGGCCTCAGCCCCCAAAGGAGGCCCAGCTACCCCACCCCCCAAAGAAGTTCCCATGTCTTCAGCTGTAGCACCTCCCTCCCCCAAAGAAGTCCCAACTACCCCGTCCCCCACTCCCCCAGTTGCAACTCTTCCCTCCCCGAAAAAGGCCTCAGCCCCCAAAGGAGGCCCAGCTACCCCACCCCCCAAAGAGGCCCCTGTGCCCCCAGCAGTAACACCTCCCTCCCCCAAAGAGTCCCCTGTTCCCCCAGTTGCAACCCTTCCCTCCCCAAAAAAGGCCTCAGCCCCCAAAGGAGGCCCAGCTACCCCACCCCCCAAAGAGGCCCCTGTGCCCCCAGCAGTAACACCTCCATCCCCCAAAGAGTCCCCTGTTCCCCCAGTTGCAACCCTTCCCTCCCCGAAAAAGGCCTCAGCCCCCAAAGGAGGCCCAGCTACTCCACCCCCCAAAGAGGCCCCTGTGCCCCCAGCAGTAACACCTCCCTCCCCCAAAGAGTCCCCTGTTCCCCCTGTTGTATCTCTTCCCTCTCCGAAAAAGACCTCAGCCCCCAAAGAGGCTCCCTTGCCCCCAGCTGTAGCACCTCCCTCCTCCAAAGAGTCCCCTGTTCCCCCTGTTGTATCTCTTCCCTCTCCGAAAAAGACCTCAGCCCCCAAAGAGGCTCCCTTGCCCCCAGCTGTAGCACCTCCCTCCTCCAAAGAGTCCCCTGTTCCCCCGGTTGCAACTCTTCACTCCTCAAAAAAAGCCTCAGCCCCCAAAGGAGGCCCAGCTGCCCCATCCCCTAAAGGGACCCCTACATCTCCAGCTGTGACACCTCCATCCCCCAAAGAGTCCCCTGTGCCCCCAGTTGCAACTCTTCCCTCTCCCAAAAAGGCCTCAGCCCCAAAAGGAGGCCCAACTACCCCACCCCTCAAAGAGGCCCCTGTGCCCCCAGCTGTGACACCTCCCTCCCCCAAAGAGGGCCCAGCTATTCCAGCTCCCAAAAAGGCTTCAGCCCCTAAAGGAGGCCCAGCTGCCCTATCCCCTAAAGGGACCCCCACTTCTCCAGCTGTGGCACCCCCCTCTCCCAAAGAGGCTCTGCCTCTCCAAGCTGCAATGACTCCCACTTCCAAAAAGGCTCCAGCCTTCAAAGGAAGCCCAGCTACCCAACCCCTTAAAGAAGTCCCCACTCCCCCAGCTGCAACTCCTTCCTCCCCAAAAAAGGCCCCGGCCCTCAAAGAGGCCCCTATTTCCCCAGCTGTGGCACCTCCCTCCCCCAAAGAAGTCCCAACTACCCTATCCCCCAAAGGGGCCTCTGCTTCCCCAGATGCTACTCTTCCCTCCCCCAAAAAAGCCCCAGCCACCAAACCAAACCCACCTATATCACCTACAACTGCTTCCTCCCTCAAAAAGGCTCCATCCTCTAAAAAGGCCTCTACTACCCCAGTTGAGACATCTCCAGCCCCTAAAGGTACCCTGACTCCTGCCACTTCTCCCCACAAAAAGGTCCCGACTCCCAAAGCAGATCCAGCTACCCTATCACCCAAAGAATCTTCCACTTGCCCGGTCATGACTCCACTTCCACCCAAAGAGGCTTCCACGCCTCCAGTTGCAGCTCCTCCCTCTCCCAAAAAGATTGTCGCCACTCCAGCCCACAAAGGCAGCCCAGCTACTCCACCCCCCAAAGAGGCTCCGGTATCCCCAGCTGCAACACCTCCCTCCCCACAAAAGGCCAGAGCCACTTCAGCACCCAAAGGTGGCCCAGCAACCCCATCCTCCAAAGGAGCCCCGGCTGCCCCATTCCATAAAGAAATTCCCACTCCTCTACCTATAACTCCTGTCTCTCTCAAAGGCTCCTCTAGTTCCCCAGTGTCAGTCAAAAGTACCACTGAGGCCATTGCCCCTCAGGCCTCTGAAGGGCTACCAGCTCTCAAAGAAGTACTTGTTGCTCCAGCTCCAGAAAGTGCACCCGTCACGACAGCTCCCACTCAGAAAGGTCCACCACCCAAGAAGAGTTCTGCTGATTCAGCTCCTGTGTGCTTGGATCCTTCAGCTAAGACTGATACTAAAGGACCTGTTTCAGCATTGGCTACAGCCCCTCTACAGACAGTCCCCATTCACAAAGACTCTGCAAAGGCTGCAAAAGTGGTCCCTATTTCTCCTGTGAAAGGCAAAGATTCTTTTCATTCCCTAAAGGGTCCCTTGTCTCCTCCCCCTGAGTCTGAGACATCTCCCCCTCCAGCAGCAGCTGCCTCTGAGAAGGGCCTTCCTAAAGCTGGATCAGCATCTGTCTCTCCAGCATCCACCCCACCAGTCTCTCTGCCTCTTGCTCCCTCCCCAGTTCCCCCTCTGCTTCCTAAACAGCAATTTCTGCCGTCCTCACCTGGGCTGGTGCTGGAATCACCCCCTAAGCCCGCAGCCCCTGCTGATGAGGATGAGCTGCCGCCTCTGATCCCCCCGGAACCAATCTCTGGGGGAGTGCCTTTCCAGTCGGTCCTCGTCAACATGCCCACCCCTAAACCTGCTGGGATCCCTGCCCCAACCCCCTCTGCCAAGCAGCCTGTTCTGAAGAACAACAAGGGTATTTGCCTTGGTTTGCCGTGTGCATGGTGTGTTGCCCACACCCCTCTTGGGGGCTACCCACCAGTACTAACCCTAGGATGCGCCGCTTTCTCCAGTGTATCTGCTTGTGTTTAGATGTAGAACATAGAGTGATAATTCTAAATGCAAAAGCTCTAGGAATGAGAGATTGAATCTTGGTGTTCATCACCTCAGGTAGTTTGGTATGGTCCAGAATACACCCTTGGTCTGCCATCTATTTTACCTACCTGATGTGACGTTGAAAACCAAGACCTTCCAGACTTCGATTTGCTCTAATCCCTACCACTTCACTAACCTTGTCCCTGGGCCTGGGATTTGCTAAACTATTGGGAATCTGAAGTTAATGTCAACTTCTTTTCACTTCTTAGTAATGACCAGTTGCCCAGGGACTCCCTTTTCTTTAAAATGTAGAGACCTGTTTTTCTTAGCCTCAGAATGGTGCAGATGTACGCTTTTTTCCCTCAGTAGTCTTTATTGATGCTTGGCCTTTCAATGAAGAGAAACTTAATGTGTTTGGAAGAAATGGAGGAAGTCATAGGACAGTATCTAATAGAGAAAATGACTTATTGGAGCTCTAAGTTGCCACCGAGAATCTTCCAGCTGTGCTGATTGAATCAAATCACTGTGATGGATGGCTTGAAAATAAGGCTGAATGTGTGTACACAACTGCTTCTGGCCTCCTCCAACCCAGTTTAAAGGATGCAGGGAAAGCACCCTGCCTTTCCTGCCTCTACAACGTAATTCTATTGTTTTCCACTTAAGTATATATGGAGATACCTTCTACCAGAACTTTCCCAGGATTGTTGTGCTAGTGGGGACAATTGGAGTTAATGGGTCGTTGGTGTTTACTTGTGCCAAGAAATAAAGACCTCAAGGGAAAGAAAGCAGTTATAGTGCATAAACTGCTTGGCTATATCTCGTGATGATTACCTCTCGTTTCTGGGACTAGGACTTTAGTAGATATGTATACACTACTTTATGACCAAGTTGGAGGCTGTCAAACTGGCCTCACACAAACCAGTTGGCTTACAAATGTTTAACTTTGTCAGGTCTAGCATAGAGCAGTGACCTGTAGTCTAGATAGGCTGTGGTGAGTTACCTCCTCCTTACCGTCTATACTATGAAACGTAAAAGTTGTTTGTCGTCTTAGGGTCTGGAACAGAATCTGACAGTGATGAATCAGTGCCAGAGCTTGAGGAACAAGATTCCACACAGGCAACCACGCAGCAGGCTCAGGTAGGTATTCTAGTGGTATATGTCCTTGAATCATGGGACCATTGGATAATCAAGGTTGATCACAGATGACTTTTCTACTGGGGGCTTGTGAACTTTAATAAAGGGAAAGCCCTGTGGAACATGTGGTATCTAGATCTTAGTTTCATTTAACTCAAAGCTGTTTTATCTTAGCTGGCCGCTGCAGCTGAAATCGATGAAGAACCAGTCAGTAAAGCAAAACAGAGTCGGAGTGAAAAGAAGGCACGGAAGGTAAGACTGAGTGATACGCAAGGATAAAATGGATCTGTAGTAGAACCCTTGGTAGCAGTAGAATCTTCCTTAAATTAATGTCATATAAAAGCCACTATTGGAGAAAGCCCAGGAATCCTGAAAAACTATTCTCTATTCTTGTATAAACTTCTTAACCTGGGAAAAGACTTTGCTTTGGGTGTTGTATTACTGTGTTCCTTGCTTCCTGGAGCTACTTCTAAGAAGTTGAAACCTGATGTTCTTTTCTGTTCTGTAGGCCATGTCCAAACTGGGTCTTCGACAGGTTACAGGGGTTACTAGAGTCACTATCCGGAAATCTAAGAATATCCTCTTTGTCATCACAAAACCAGATGTCTACAAGAGCCCAGCCTCAGATACCTACATAGTTTTCGGGGAAGCCAAGGTGAGTACAGTTTTCTATAGATTGCTCTAGATGAGGGTTTTCAACCTCAACTACTGACATTGTGAATCAGATAGTTCTTTGTGGTGGAAGGGCCATTCATCCTGTACATCTTAGACATTTAGCAGCATTGTATCCAGCTGTGATAACCAAGAAATTGCCCAGACATTGTCAGCTGTTCTTTGAAGGACATTATCACCCTTCTTTGAGAACCACTTCTCTTTGTACACTGATACATAGGCTGAGTGAGGGGAAGCAGTTAAAGCTATTTAGTAAGTGGGTGTAGACTGAGGGTTTTGAGGGACTTTGATTTCTCTCTCTCTCTCTCTAACTCTGGCTTTCAAATAAATAAATAGGAGCCAGCACTATGGTGTAGTAGGTTGAACCTTTGCCTAAAGTGCAGGTATCTTGCATGGGCATGGGTTCAAGTCCCAGCTGATGACTTGGGAAAGCAGTGAAAGTTGGCCCAAGTGCTTGGGTCCCTGCACCCACCTGGGAGACCTAGAAGAATTTCTGGCTCCTGGCTTCACTTGGCCCAGCTCTAGCCACTGCAACCATTTGGGGAGTGAACCAGCGGACGGAAGACCCTTTCTCTGTAACTCTGCCTCTCAAATAAATAAATCTTAAAAGTAAATATTTTTTTTAAAAAAAGAATTGAGGATTTTGAGAATACATACATGATTTTTTATTTCATGCACACTAATTATTTCAATTTCTGTATTCTCCGCCCTGTAGATTGAGGACTTATCTCAGCAAGCACAGCTGGCAGCGGCTGAGAAATTCAAAGTTCAAGGTGAAGCTGTCTCAAACATTCAGGAAAACACACAGACTCCAACCGTACAGGAGGAGAGTGAAGAGGAAGAGGTAGGTATACCAGGAAATGTCTTACACTTTGAATCTTCTCAATAGCAGTGTTTGTGTTGGCAGATAAAGACTTTACCATTTCAGGCCAGAGGCAACTGCTGTCAGGACTTGAAATTCAGCAAATCTTTAACAAGCTAATTTGTAAATTGAAAATTTGGTGCGGCCTGTGAGTTATATTATAAATATGCAAATAGATCTGTTTTGGGCTAGGGACTCAGCTTGCATTGAGTTGAGTGGCTTTTTAATTGTATTATCTAGATTTAAGAAACTGACTCCAAAGAACTACTGAAGTTACTCTTGCCCTCCTTTCAGGTCGATGAAACAGGTGTGGAAGTTAAAGATATAGAGTTGGTCATGTCACAAGCAAATGTGTCAAGAGCGAAGGCAGTCCGAGCCCTGAAGAACAACAGTAATGATATTGTAAATGCTATTATGGTGAGTGTCCAAGCCCTCTGCCCTGACCAATTAAGGGTGGCATCATTTTTTCTCTGCTTAATATCAGCCATTTAAGAAGCCTCATCCCAAAGCCTCTTCTGAGTTGCCTTAGGTTTTAGTGACCGGGATTTGCCGGTTCTGTCTATAACTACCTCTAACTATCTTTTTTTTTTTCCTTACAGGAATTAACAATGTAACCATCTGAAAAACAAAGATCTTTTTTGGTGTTTCAAAGAGTAACTGCAGCTTGGTTTGAAATTTGTACTGTTTCTATCATTAATAAAGTTATGGCTTCTTGTTGGATGAACTCAGTAGGTGCTTGGTCTCTTCCCCCAAGAAAAACTATGAAGCTTCTTATTTGATGTGGTCTTTAAGATGCAGTTTGGAAAACCACATCCCATTGTCAATGTGCTTAATTTTAGTACCAGCTACACTACTTTTGATCCAGCTTCCTGCTAAGGCACACCCTACAAGGCAGCAGATAATAGCTCAAATTGTTGGTTCCCTAACACCCCCATGAAAGTCTTCAGATTGATTCCAGGCTTCTCTCCCTTTCAAATAAAATGAAAATAAGCAGTCTCTTCACCCATTGTAAGAAGTTTTTCAAGATTTATTGTATTTATTTGAAAGGCAGAGAGAGAGAGGGAGGTCTAATCCCATTCCCCAAATGGCCACAGTAGCCAAGGATGGGCCAGGCTGACATTAAGGGTGCAGGGGCCCAAGAGCTTGGACTGTCCTCCTGCTCTCCGAGGCAAGTTAGCAGGGAGCTAAATTGGAAGTGAACAGCCAGGACTCAAACATGCGCCCATATTGGATGCTAGCACTGCAGGTGGTAACCTTACGCACTACGCCACAGCACTCTGTCTTTCAAATAAATCTTTTTTTAAAAGAAAAATTGTACTTGTGAGTTTGAATTTTCGTCTTTTCCTGAGCTGGCAATATATGATCTAGTATACCAGCTGGGCAGTGGGGCACAAGGGTAAACAACAGATTCTTGCACTTTTTTTTTCCCAAATTTTATTCAAGAACTCATACAAAATAGTCCAGATAAATGAGTTTTAATCCTCCTCTTCATCCTGGCTAATCTGGAAGTATAATTCCCAACTCTGCTGTTAGCAGCTATTTGTAACTGATCATGTAGATGATTATTCAAATGTTTTTTAGCAAGATATTTCAAATATTTTTTGGAAAAAGGCACCTCAGAAGTCATGGTGACCTCACTCTTGCTCCTTTCGATTGTCACAATCCCTCCACCGAGATTCCCAGCTTTTCCATTCAATTTGATTCTCTGGAGAAACTGCTCAAAATTTGCAGCATCATGGTTCCATCTTCCACAGGGTGGGTGGGGTTGAGAGTGAACTTCAGAACCTACTTTTGCCCCTCTTTGCTACAAGCTTTTTCACGGACACCATAGCAGCAGCCTAAGTGCATTTCTAACTTAGGTGTTTTACAGCTTTAGGTAGGTTTCTCAGAACATAATTGCATGCTACCATCTCAATGTACACTGAGGTTTGTGTGGCCTCTGGGGAGTTTAATTTTGACATCTAAGAGCTTGTACAGGATTAGAGAAGATGGATGCAGATGAAGAGTCTGCTGCTGTGGAGTACACATGTGGGCTTTTTTTGTGCCTGCAGCGCCGGCACACTGGGTTCTAGTCCCAGTCGGAGAGCCGGATTCTGTCCCGGTTGCCCCTCTTCCAGGCCAGCTCTCTGCTGTGGCCCGGGAGTGCAGTGGAGGATGGCCCAAGTGCTTGGGCCCTGCACCCCATGGGAGACCAGGAGAAGCACCTGGCTCCTGCCATCGGATCAGCGTGGTGCGGCGGCCATTGGAGGGTGAACCAACGGCAAAAGGAAGACCTTTCTCTCTGTCTGTCTCTCTCACTGTCCACTCTGCCTGTCAAAAAAAAAAAAAAAAGAATCAGAGCTGGAACGTGAATCCAGACACTCTGATATGGGATGTGGGTGTCCCAACTGGCAGCTTAGGCATTAGGCCAAACACCCACTCCTCTCTGTATTTAAAGTGGGTTTCTTCTGGTCGCAGCGGCCATTGGAGGGTGAACCAACGGCAAGGAAAACCTTTCTCTCTGTCTCTCTCACTGTCACTCTGCCTGTCAAAAAAAAAATTTTTTTAATCCCTATTTTTTTAAAAGAAATTTATTATTTGAGAGGCAGAGAAACAGGCAGAGCTCCCCTCTGGTGGTTTACTCCCCACATTCTTGAAATGGCCAGGTTGGGACTAGAGCTAAAACCAGGAGCTGCGAACTCAATCCAGTCTCACATGGGTGGCCTTTGAGCCATCCCTATCAGCTGGCAGGGTCCCCATGAGCAACATGGGTCACATTTTCCTGCTTTTACATGTGTGTTAATTTTTTAAAGATTTATTTTATTTATTTGAAAGACAAAGTGACAGAGAGAGGTAGAGACAGAGAGAGGTCTTTCATCCACTGATTCACTCCCTAGATGGCCACAACGGCCAGAGCTGCGCCAATCTGAAGCCAGGAGCCAGGAGCTTCCTCCAGGTCTCCCATGCGGGTGCAGGGGCCCAAGGATTTGGACCATCCTCCACTGCCTTCCCATGCCATAGCAGGGAGCTGGGTCAGAAGAGGAGCAGCTAGGACTAGAACCCGCGTCCATATGGGATGCCAGTGCTTCAGGCCAGGGCTTTAACCCTCTGTGCCACAGCGCCGGCCCCATGTGTGTTGATTTTTTATTGAGTGCCAGACATGTGAATTTTACTTTGTTAGGTTCTTAATAGTTTGAGATTTGTTCTAGGATGCAGTTAATTACTTGAAAATAATTTGATCCTTCCAGGTGTTGCTTTTAGCCTTGTTAAATGGCACCAGAGTACAGTTTAGTCTGGGCTAATTCTCCACAATTCATTCCCCAAATGGCCTCAGCAATAGGAGCTGGGCCAGACAGAAGCCAGGAGCTAGGAGCTTCATCCAGATCTCCCACGTGTGTGTAGGGGCACAAGGACTTGGGCCATCTTCCACTCTTCCCAGCCCATAGCAGAGAGCTGGATCGGAAGAGGAGCAGTGGGGTTTCGAGCTGGTGCCCACATGGGATGCTGGCGTCAGCTAAACCTGCTATGACACAATGCTGGCTCCTCAGATGCTAGTTTTTATCAAACGTTTTTAGCAGTTATTGTAATATGTTAATATGATCAAAACAAATTACAGTTATTGCTATTCTTAAGAGTAAACCACCACAGTATTCCCAAAATAATTTTACTTGGTTGTAGAGTATTATTATACACTGATAGAATCTCATTACTAATATTCTATTTAAAATTTTTCACATCTGTGTTTGTAAATTGTATTGGTCAATAGTGGGTTTTTTTTTTTTTTTCAGAGAAGTGTTTATCTTTTTTTAAGATTTATTTTATTATTTGAAAGGCAGAGTTACAGAGAGGCAGAGGGAGGGAGGGAGAGAGAGAGAGAATCTTCTACCCGCTGGTTCAGAAAGAGAGAGGCAGAGAATCTTCCATCTGCTGCTTCACTCCCCAGATGGCCGCAACAGCCGGAGCTGCACAGATGCAAAGCCAGGAGCTTCTTCCAGGTCCCCCACACGGGTGCAGGGGCTCAAGGACTTGGGCCATCTTCCACTGTTTTCCCAGGCCATAGCAGAGAGCTGGATTGGAAGTGGAGCAGCTGGACTCCAACAGACACCCATATGGGATGCTGGCACTGTGGGCAGCATCTCTACCTGTTACACCACAGTGCTGGCCCTGTAGTTTTCTTTTTTTAATTAACTTTTTAAATTAATTAACTTTTTTTTTTTTTTTACAGGCAGAATTAGACAGTGAGAGAGAGAAAGAGAAAGATCTTCATTCCGTTGGTTCACCCCACAATGTGGCCGCTACGGCCAGCGCACTGTGCCGACCCGAAGCCAGGAGCCAGGTGCTTCCTCCTGGTCTGCCATGGGGTGCAGGGCCCAAGCACTTGGGCCATCCTCCACTGCCTTCCCAGGCCACAGCAGAGAGCTGGACTGGAAGAGGAGCAACCGGGACTACAGCCCAGGGTGCCACAGGCGGAGGATTAGCCTAGTGAGCCGCGGTGCCAGCCAATTAACTTATTTTTTAAAGAATACAAGTTTCATATGTACAACTTTAGGAATATAGTTATTCTTCCCACTATACCTGCCCTTCCACTACACTCCTACCCCTCCTCCTCCTCTCTCTCCCCTTCCCAGTCCCATTCTCCGTTACGATTAATTTCAATTAACTTTATACACAGAAGACCAATACAATACTAAGTAAAGATTTCAACAATTTTCACACACACACACACACACACAGAGAACTAGTTTCACAGTTAACTCTCATAGTACAACTCATTGAAGACAGAGATCCTGCATGGGGAATTAGTGCACAGTGACTCCTGTTGTTAACTTAACAATTAACACTCTAATATATGATGTCAGTGATCACCTGAGGCCCTTGACATGAGCTGCTTAGGCTATGGAAGCTTTTTGAATCCACACACTCTGTCACTATTTAGACAACGCCATAAGCAAAGTGGAAGTTCTCTCCTCCGCCCTGTAGCTTTCTTAGAAAAGAAAAAAACCGGAGCTGGCTCTGCAGCATAGTAAGCTAAGCCTCTGCCTGCGGCTCTGGCATCCCACATGCGCTCCATTTCATGTCTCTGCTGCTGGGGGGTGAACCAATGGAAAAAAGGAAGACCTTTCTCTCTGTCTCTCTAATTCTGCCTGTCAAAAAAAAAAATGTTTACAAATCAGAAAATATGATTACATTAACACTAGCAAATCAGAATAAAATTTTTTTTAGGATTTATTTATTTATTTATTTGAGAGACAGAGTTATAGAGGCAGAGGAAGAAACAGAGAGAGGTCTCCCATCCGCTGGATCACTCCCCAGGCAGCCGCAATAGCTGGAGCTGGGCCAATCCAGAGCCAGGAGCCAGGAGCTTCTTCCATGTCTCTCACATGGGTGCAGGGGCCCAAGTACTTGGGCCATCTTCTACTGCCTTCCCAGGCCATAACAGACAGCATGATCAGAACTGGAACAGCCAGGACTCAAACCGGTGCCCATATGGCACTGCAGGCGGTGGCTTTATCCACTACACCACAGCACCAGCTGCAGAATAAAATTTTTTTAAACATTTATTTATTTGTTTGTTTTAATTAAATGGCTGATCCACTGTAATCACTGGCGCTGCTAATTGCAGACAAGAGAGGTGAGGTGAAGATTCATTTCTTGGTCTCCTTCCTTGGACAGTCTTTTTTTTTTTTTTTTTTCCAAGATCTGTTTATTTGGGGGCCTAGCTGTGGTATAGCAGGTTAAATTGCCACCAACAGTGCAAGCATCTCGTATGGGCATCAGTTCAAGTCCCAGCTGTTCCACTTCTGATCCAGTCCCCTTTGGCAGAGTTACAGAGAGAGAAAGAAAGAGATCTTCCATACACTCGTTCACTTTCCAAATGGCTGCAACGGCTGGATCTGGGCCAGGCCAAAGCCAGGAGCCTGGAACTCCATCTGTTTCTCCCACATGGGAGCAGGGACCCAAGCACTTGGGCCATCATCGGCTGCCTTCCCAGGCATATTAGCAAGGAACTGGTTTTTTTTTTTTTTTTTGACAGGCAGAGTGGACAGTGAGAGAGAGACAGAGAGAAAGGTCTTCCTTTGCCGTTGGTTCACCCTCCAATGGCCGCCGCTGACGGCGCGCTGCGGCCGGCGCACCGCGCTCGTCCGATGGCAGGAGCCAGGAGCCAGGTGCTTTTCCTGGTCTCCCCATGGGGTGCAGGGCCCAAGCACCTGGGCCATCCTCCACTGCACTCCCGGGCCACAGCAGAGGGCTGGCCTGGAAGAGGGGCAACCGGGACAGAATCCGGCGCCCCGACCGGGACTAGAACCCGGTGTGCCGGCGCCGCAAGGCGGAGGATTAGCCTGTTGAGCCACGGCGCCGGCCAGGAACTGGTTCAGATGTAGAGCAGCCAGGACTGAAACCAGCACTCAGATGGGATGCCAGTAGCCTAACCCACTGTGCCACAACAGCGGCCTCTGGACAGCCTCAATGGTCTCCTCCTTCTTGGCCTGAAGGCGCTCTTCATGACGTTTGCCTGCTCCTTTGGTCTTAGACCTGCAGGCTTCAGCCAGGGCAGCCCGAAGCTTCTTGCGGAGCCTTGTCTGCTTCCATTTGTGGATGTGTTCTCTGAGAATCCCCTTGTTTTCACACATTTCCCCTTCCCTTCAGGTGTAGGCTGTGTTGCATGGAGCGATCAGTCTTGGATTCACAGTATTTTCTGAGCAGCTGGTCTGAACCCACCTCCTCCTCCTCCTCCAGGTTACCTTCTCTGGCTTTTGAGCATTGGCTGGGTGCTGTTGTGCCCATATGTTTGCCCTTCCGCCTGGCCAAGGTGTTTTTCTGGCTTTGAGCCCTGGAATGGACAGGCACAGGCCCCAGAGCTTCCAGATCTGTGGACGGGAGTTGGCATGGGAGATTTCCTGAGTCTCACTGGGATCCAACTAGACCTTTCTAATCTCAGCAGAGGACCCTGAAGACAAGTCTCTTCTGAAGCCTGAGCATGCTCGTGGCTGTGGCTGAGGTAGCAAAAAGAACTCCCATCCATAGATTTGTGTCTTTTTTTTTTTTAAGATGTATTGATTTGAAAGACAGAGGAAGCGACAGAGAGCGAGAGAGAGAGAGATCACAGAGAGGATATATACACAGAGAGAGAGAGAGAGAGAGAGAGATCTTCATCTGCAGGTTCACTCACCAAATGGCCACAGCAGCCAGGACTGGGCCAGGCCGACCCTAACGGTCAGGAGCTTCTTCCAGAGGCAACAGTGATGGCTCAAGTGGCTGGGTCCCTGCCACCTATGTGGGAAACTTAGATTGAGTTCCTGGTTCCCAGAGTCTTCCCAGCTCTGCACCAGCTGTTGTGGGCATTTAGGGAGTAAATGCAAATGGGAGCTTTCTCTCTGTCTGTCTCTGTCTCTCTGCCTCTCAAATAATAATAAATATTGAAATCTTCTTTGCTCTTGCTCTCACCCCAGCAACTGTAGAATACATCAACCACTGAAAACCTAGGCACACAGATGGAAATCTGTTGCTCTCAAAGGATAATGGAGGGCTTCATGGAAGCTCTAAAGGGACCCAGAGATAGATTGGATGCAATTCACACAAGCCTCTCTCCTCACCCTCCCAAGATGCCTTATTTCTGCTATGCCTTCTCCCCTTACTTGAAAACTAGAAAATAGAAAAATAGAAATATAATCAAATGGTGATATTAAAAAGTGGTTCTCTCGGCCGGTGCCGCGGCTCACTAGACAAATCCTCCACCTGCGGCACTGGCACACCGGGTTCTAGTCCCGGTCGGGGCACCGGATTCTGTCCCAGTTGCCCCTCTTCCATGCCAGCTCTCTGCTGTGGCCCGGGAGTGCAGTGGAGGATGGCCTAAGTCCTTGGGCCCTGCACCCCATGGGAGACTAGGAGAAACACCTGGCTCCTGCCTTCGGATCAGTGCGGTGCGCCAGCCGCAGCCGGCAGCCATTGGAAGGTGAACTAACGGCAAAGGAAGACCTTTCTCTCTGTCTCTCTCTCACACTGTCCACTCTGTCAAAAAAAAAAAAAAAAAAAGTGGTTCTCTCAACCTCTGACTTGGAGAGGGCAGGGTGAGAGTCCACAGACACAAGAATACAACAACTTACACTCACAATCAAACCTACCGAAGGAATGTAGAAAACTAATTTACAATAGGCAGTAAAACTACATCCCCCTTCTCCCCTTCAATTACCTAGACAAGCAGAAGAAGATAATTTCACCTTGAAGCAACTCTGAAGGAATTGAAGCTGGCGAACACGAGCTGGGCTCTCCAAGTTTCTTGGTGGCTTCTGGGCCATGATGCAGAACCAGAGGAAAGGGGGACCTGACCCTAATTTCTCTGCAGTTTACAAAACTGAAGTGAGGGTGGCTGAACACAGCTCATTAGGGTAGGCAGGAAATCAAGATTGGTTCTTTCAGGAATGTGTTGTGCATTTGACAGGTAGGTCCCTGCCTTTTGGATTATACTTCTATCAGGTACAGGTAGCTGTGAGAACTCCCAGAACCTCAACAGGATGCAGCTCAGATGAAGCTACCAACAGAATCTTGTCTTCTTGCCCCCAATGAATTGAAAGGTGTGTGTGTGTGTGTGTGTGTGTGTGTGTGTGTGTTTGAAAGAGGCAGGTAAACAAGGTAAATGCATTAATAAGTGGTCCCACAAGTTTTAATTTATAAATATATACATGCACACATAGTTGATCCTCATTATTCACAGATTCCGTGTGAATTTGTGGTCCTCCACGGACACATGCAGAGCTGTGCAGTCCCAGCTGAATTTGAACAAGAACATGTTCTTTCTTCTTGTTTCAGCTCTCATATTGTAAACAAGTATCTTCTTTGCAGAACACTTAGTGCATTTTTCACATTTTTGCGGTGTTTGTTGGTGATTTCGCCGTCTAAAATGGCCTGCATACCGGCCTTGTGGCCCAGCAGGTAAAACTGCCGCCTGTGACACCAGCATCCCTTATGGGCGCCAGTTCATGTCCTGTCTGCTCCACTTCCAACCCAGCTCCCTGCTAATCGCCTGGGAAAGCAGTGGAATATGGCCCAAGTGCTTGGGCCCCTGCCATCAGCATGGGAGTCCTGGATGAAGCTCCTGGCTTCTGGCTTGTGACTATATGGGGAGTGAACCAGTGGACAGAAGATCTCTATGTGTCTCACCCTCTCTCTCTCTGACCTATAAAATTAAAAAAATAAGCAAATCTAAAAAAAAAAAAAAGTCTCCATGGAGACCAGAATTGTAGTATAGCAGATTAGCCCTCTGCCTGCTATGCTGGCATCCCATATGGGCACTGGTTTGTGTCTCAGCTGCTCCAATTCTGATCCACAGAGAGAGAGAGAGAGAGGTCTTTCATCTGCTGGTTCACTCCCCAAATGGCTGCATGGTTGGGGCTGAGCTGATCTGAAGCCAGGAGCCAAGAGCTGCTTCTGGGTCTCCCACGAGTGCAGAGTCCAAGGCTTAGGCCATCCCAGCTGCTTTCCCAGGCACATTAGCAAGGAGCTGGATCAGAAGTGGAGCAGCCAGGACTCCAAACCAGCACCCATAGGGGATGCTGTCACTGCAGGCTGGGGCTTTAACCCACCGAATAAAGTGCCGGCCCCAATTTACCAGTTATCATTGCACTTATTCATGTTCTCACTTCATATAGATGGAAATTATAAGTCTCTGCCTCTCTTTGTGCTTACTCAGTTTTCTACTCATAACCATCAGGAAATAAATCATATGTCCTAACAGAGGGCCTAAAAACCTAAGTGGCCTTTGGCATTTTCCTGAAAGTTTCAAAGCTTTTCAAATTACCTATATTGCGTCAACATTGCAGTACAACCGCAGTTCCATGCTAATGTGCCTGGGAAGGCAGCAGGAGATAGCCCAAGTTCTTGGGCCCCTGCCACCCACCTAAGAGACTGGGCCATACTTCTGGACTCTTGGCTTCAGCCTGGCCCACCCCAGCTGTTACGGTCATTTGGGGAGTGAACCAGCAGATGGAAGGTCTCTGTCTCTCCATCTCTCTCTCTCTCTCTCTCTCTCTCTCTCTCTTTCTCTATCTCTCTTTTCCTCCCTCCCTCCCTTCCTCCCTCCCTTCCTCCCTCCCTCTCCGTCACTCTGTTTTTCAAATAAATAATTTTTAAATAAAGAAAAACATAGTTATTTATATAAAATGTAAGATACAGTGTTAGAGTTAAGATATTAGTTTTATTTCTATGTTGCATTACCTATCAAGTCTGGAAACAGAACTCAAGTGGAAGATATTTTTCTGTCTGTTTCACCCTATCTATATGCCTCTGCCTTTCAAATAAATAAATAAATAAATATTTTAAGAATTTATTGGCTGGTGCTGTGGCATAGCAAGTAAAACCACCGCCTGCGGTGCCGGCATCCCATATGGGCGCCAGTTTGAGACCTGGCTGCTCCACTTCCAATCCAGCTCTCTGCTATGGCCTGGGAAAGTAGAAGATGGCCCAAGTCCTTGGGCCCCTGCACCCACATGGGAGACCCAGAAGAAGCTCCTGGCTCCTGGCTTCAGATCGGTGCAGCTCTGGCCGCTGCAGCCATCCGGGGAGTGAACCAGTGGATGGAAGACCTCTCTCTCTCTCTCTCTCTCTCTCTCTCTCTCTCCCTCCCTCCCTCTTCTCTCTCTCTCTCTCTCTGCCTCTCCTCTCTCTGTGTAACCCTGACTTTTAAGCAAAATAAATAAATCGTAAAAAAAAATTATTGAGCAAGAATCAAAATAAAGCCCATTCAGTAGAAATAAAAACAATTCTCTGAAGACTACTGTTGGCATCTTCAGGGGTCAAGAGAGTGACCTTGGGCTAGGAATTAAGAATGTTCCTCTATAAGCCCAAAGCTTCCTGAGAAGTCAAGAGTCTGATTTATGCACTTTATTATTTTTTAAAAAGATTCATTTTTTATTTGAAAGGTAGAGTTACACAGAGAGTGAGGGAGAGACAGAGAGAGAGAGAGATCTTCCATCTGCTGGTTCAATTCCCAAATGGCCACAATGGCTGCAACTGGGCCAGACCAAAGCCAGAGTCAGGAACTTCTTCTGGGTGTCCCATGTGGGTTCAGGGGCCCAAGCACTTGGGCCATTTTCTACTGTCTTCCCAAGCACATTAGCAGGAAGCTGGATCAGAAGCAGAACAGCTGGGAATCCAGTCAGTGTCCAGGCACTGCAGGCGGCAACTTGACCCACAAAGCCGCAATGCTGGCCCCAGATGTATGTACTTTAATGTAAAATTCAATACAAATTATTACGAAACAAGGCAAAACAAAGTCTTACCCACAAGGAAGAATAGGCTTTCTGAATGTCTCATTACTGGTATCTATCAGCAAAGTTCAAGCGGTAACCCCCAAAATCTCCATGTTCTGGCAAGATTCCCCACTCTTCCCAACATTCATAGTCTTTCTACCTCATCCTTATTTATGTCAGTTATCACTAGAATCCAGGACTGCCTGGCTATGCCTCATGTCCTAGACTTGAATGTTCCCACAATCTGTATATCACTGTTTCTGACTCCATCTTATACCCCTTCCAATTGCTTGAAGCCCTTTCACAATTGAACTGAGGCTCAAAAATCTGCAAAATCTCTGGTTTTCAGTTTTGTCCAGTCCTGGCTGTTGTGGCCATTGGGAAGTGACCAGTGGATGGAAGACCTCTCTTCCTGTTACCTGCTTTTTTTTTTTTGTAAAGCATCAATGATGTCACTATTCTTCCACTCAGACTTCACCATAAACTTGTTTGTTCTTGGTTCAGTTTAGCAGTATGCATGTTTCTCTGACAGTTCTTTTCAAACTGAAGCAATGTCTTGTCCTTCCTAGAGCCTTGAACTAGATCCTATTCAAATAAAATTTTGGTGCAAAAAAGGTTTGAAATCCATACATAGGGTTTTTATTTTCTTTTTCCTTTTTCTTCTAAGGAAAGGTTTATTGTCAGGTGGGGAAACATAGTTTTTTATAATGTGCGTTTTTTTTTTTTTTCTTACAGGCAGAATGGACAGTGAGAGAGAGAGAGAGAGAGAGAGAGAGAAAGGTCTTCCTTTGCCGTTGGTTCACTCTCCAATGGCTGCCGCGGCCGGCACACCACGCTGATCCAAAGGCAGGAGCCAGGTGCTTATCTTGGTCTCCCATGGGGTGCAGAGCCCAAGGACTTGGGCCATCCTCCATGCACTCCCAGGCCACAGCAGAGAGCTGGCCTGGAAAAGGAGCAACTGGGACAGAATCCGGTGCCCCAATCGGGACTATAACCCGGTGTGCCGGCACGGCTAGGCAGAGGATTAGCCTATTGAGCTGCGGCGCTGGCCTATAATGTGCCTTTTCAATAAACTTAAAACACACCAATTAAGAGCTCCCATCCACTGATTCACTCACCAAATACCAGCAACCACCAGGACTGGGCCTGGCTAAAGCCAGAAATTTCTTTTTATTTATTTATTTATTTTTATTTTTATTTTTTTGACAGGCAGAGTGGACAGTGAGAGACAGACGAGAGAAAGGTCTTCCTTTGCCGTTGGTTCACCCTCCAATGGCCGCTACAGCTGGAACGCTGCGGCCGGCGCACTGCGCCGATCCGATGGCAGGAGCCAGGTGCTTCTTTTGGTCTCCCATGGGGTGCAAGGCCCAAGCACTTGGGCCATCCTCCACTGCACTCCCTGGCCACAGCAGAGGGCTGGCCTGGAAGAGGGGCAACCGGGACAGAATCCGGCGCCCTGACCGGGACTAGAACCTGGTGTGCCAGCGCCGCAAGGCAGAGGATTAGCCTAGTGAGCGCGGCGCTGGCCTAAAGCCAGAAATTTCAAAAACGTCTTCCTTATGGGTGTCAGGAAGTACTTCAGTCATTAATTGCTGCTTCCCAGGGTAGGCATTAGAGGGAAGCTGGGGTTGGAAACAAGCCAAGACTTGAACCTAGGTGCTCTGATATGCAAAGGAGGCATCCTATGTAAGTCACCTCAATGTAGTTTAAACCAGACTGATAGTGAATACTTCTAAACTATGAGAACGATTGCACCAGAAAAAAAAAAAAATTTAAGTGGACATCTACAATGTTTATACTGGGCCATGATGTCTCCTTTGGGGTTTGTGGCCAATGTTTCATTCCCTAGACCCAGAAGCTAGTCTTACCCATTGCTTCCCTTCCTTTGACTTAAAATATGAAATTAACCTCTAGTTTCTTGTTTTGTTAGAAGACTCACCTTAACTGGAAAGTTCTCACCATCTGTTGTGTAATTTAAAGAAAAAAATTGTACATGTCAGTCTATAAAGTTATTTTGCTGTTGACTATCAGTTCAGTTCTCAGAAAAATAACTGAGTATACAGATGCTAAGATCATAATTGATAAAATTACTATGATCTGGTAATTTTTTAGGAGCTTGTTAGGATTAAATTTGTAAAATGGCATCTAATACTTGCCAAATATTTTCTAGTTTGTCCCAGTCAGGTTACAGATTTCTCTCCCAAAAGCCCTGACACCTTTAAAATGTTTGAACTTAAGATTATTTTTGCATGTATAAAGGAAGTTAATTTTAAAAAGGGACCTGAGATAACTTGGGTCCCAGCAGCTAATGGAGATTAACGGCATGGAAAAACTGTTTACAAACTGAACTACAGAAAGAAGCATTTCCAGAGCTAAAATGGAATTCCCTTAAATATGCTCCGCAAAGAATGATACAGGAAATAGGTAAACTGAGAATTAGAATGGGTCTAAATTTTTAGAAACTATTTCATGTGAAACTATTCCCCATGGATGTTCTTTTGGTAAGGGAAACTGCTATTTGGGATTGCAGTCTTACAATCTTTGATTCACTTTTAACATCATTACCAAATTCTTTCTAGAACAAAGTGTTAGTCTTCTTAGAAAAACTTCAGTAGCTTGCCACTGTTAGAGCAGTGCCATTATCTGGATGTGACTTTCTTAACTTTTATCTTGGATCAGTTCCTCACACTCTGGACTAGCTAGGCCAAATACTGCCTGCAGTCTACATTCAGCCTACCATCAAATTGACTCGAGTTATGGTTTTTAAATTTTTCAGTCGGAAAAAATGAAATTGCTGTATGTGAAAACACATTCAAATTCCAGATCCTGCAATAGTTTCACTGGCACACAGTCATCCTCATTTGTACACATTGTCTACAGTTGTTTAAGCAGTTCTAGAGTTGAGAAGTTACAACAGCGCCCTTATACAAAGCTATCTGACCCTTTATAGAAAAAGCTGGCCTAACCCCTGATCTAGACATTCTGCTTTCTATCTCCTCACCTATCAAGGTTTCTACTGTCACCTTTATGAGGCTGTCAAGGTAGAATTTTCAAGAAAGTTAAAAACATGACTCTCTAAATTTGAAAGGGAGAGAGGCAGAGGCAGGTCTTCCATCTGCTGGTTCACTCCCCAAATGGCTGCAAGAGCCAGAGCTGAGCCCATCTGAAGTCAGGAGCCAGGAGCTTGGATCCTCTTCCCCTCTTCTGGGTCTCCCACGTGGGTGCAGAGGCCCAAGGATTTGGGCCATCCTCTGCTGCTTTCCCAGGCACATTAGCAGCGAGCTGTATCAGAAGTGGAGAAGCTGGGACATGAACGCATATGGGATGCCTGCACTGCAGGCGGCTTTACCTACTATGCAACAGTGCAGGCCCTTAACAACATGATTCTTCCACAGCGAGCTAAACTCCAACTGGCAGAATCAGTGAAATGGTAAAGCTGGTTCCAGGAACATTTAAAGAGCAAAGTATTGACAGGTTTAAGGGTAAAAATTAGAGTAAGGCTGCAAGTTACCTTTTTTTTTTTTTGTAAAGATTTTATTTGAAAGATTTAGAGGTCTCCCATCTGCTGGTTCACTCCCCAGATGGCTGCAATGACCGGAGCTGGGCCAATCTGAAGCCAGGAGCCAGGAGTTTCTTCCGGGTCTCCCACGTGAGTTCAGGAGCCCAAGGACTTGGGCCATCTTCTACTGCATTCCCAGGCCATAGCAGAGAGCCACATTGGAAGTAGAGCAGCCGGGACTAGAACTGGCACTTCAGGTCAGGGCTTTAACACACTGTACCTCAGCACTGGCCCCAAGGCTGCAAGTTAAATTGTTTTGCATCCCACAGGGCAATACCACCTTAACTTTGGGGTTTGTTTTTCTATCAGAAATCTTACAATTCAAGAAATTTCACAATGTCTAGCCAGGTCAAACACAGGTATCTAGAATTAAATAACCATGGGGCAGGTTATAAACAACAGTCTAGTGTGAACTGAAAGGCCATTCCTCCACTCTTTGCCCTATTTGCCGCTTTGGGTAGTTTTTTTTAAGGCCTGTCCTGATTCTTCCAGCCAAAGTACACCTCTCGCCCTTTCAGGCTCCCATTCCTTTTCCTACTTTTATTACAGCACCCAGTTCTGTCTTCCTCGACAGGTTTTAGTTCCTAGGCATCCCAGTACTTAAACTGGGATTTTATCTTCCTTTTGGGACTTGCGTGTAGGGTCCAAGCTCAGTAAGCCCCCAGCACTGGTCTTGCCTAAGTCAAAACACCTTCTCCCTTAATATGACGGCCTCATTCTCTCCAAGCGTCTTATGCTATTTTCCTTAAGCCTCCGTCTTCCTAAGAGGTGAATTTCCCCCTTACTTCTGGTAGGCGAGCTCTGTTTTGATTATTTTTGGTTACCACCTATTAAGATCCTTAACTCGTAAAAAAAAAAAAAAAAGAGAGACCCTTCCCCTAGCTGACTCCTCAGAGCCAAGGAGCGTCGTAGTCTCTCCAGTTCTTTCAAACATCATCCCTGCGCCACCTTGGGCACCAGGGTCTCAGAGCGGCGGCAAATGCCCGCCGCCTCCCGCGGCGACCGCGGCTCCCCAGCCAAGGCCTCCGACCTTCAGAAACATGGCCTCAGGCCCCGCACGAAGTTGGGCCGTGGTGGCAACTGCGCCCCCCACAGGCTCGCCACGTCTCCCCGCGGCGGCACGTTGGCCTCCCGCGGCCGGCTCACTCCCTCCAGAGCGGCCAGGGCCCCACTGCGCTTCGCCAGGATCGCGACCCCGCGTCCCTCCGCCTTCCTCCCACTGCCGCCGCGGCCCGTTCCCCAGCGACGTCGCCGGGGCCGCGCGGCCGCGGACGGTTGCGCGGCCAACGGCTCCTGACGCGAGGAGGCAGCGCGGCGGGCGAGGCGGGAACGAGGCGGCCCGGGGGAGGCGGCGCCGGCGCGGGGAAGGATCGCGAAGCAGCGGGAGGCCCCGCCCTTTCCGTAGAGATCTCTAGAAAGCCGCGCAGCAGCCCGAAAACACGGACTGCGCACGCGCGGCGGCCGGGCCCGGGCATTTTGCTGCGTCACCAGCCGCCGCCCGGCCTCACCACCCCTCGCTCGCACGCACGCACGTTCCTCCTCCGTCCTCGCGCCCCTTTTCCTACACTTTCCTCTTCTCCCCGACCGGAGGAGCCGCTCGCGCCGCGCGGTGCATTCTGGGGACCCGGGTCGAGCCCGCCGCCGCCGCCGCCTGAGGGGAGCGAGGAGAGGCCGCGACCGGGGAGAAAACGCCGGAGTCGCCGCCGGAGGAAAGTCGACTCCCCAGCGCCGCCGCCGCCAGCGAGGCCCGCCCACCCGCTCGCCCGTCCCCTGCCCCGTTCACAATGTGAGTGCGACACCCCGCCGAGCGAAGGTCGCCCCGGGAGTGAGGCCGAGGCCGCCCCGGGGCCCCCCGGCCTTGGGCCCCTTCGCCCTTCTCCGCTCCGTGGTGGCAGTCGTTCCCGGGGGTGGGAGGGCCGGGGTCCTGGTTCCGGTTACCGTCGGCGGGGGGAGGACATCTTTGCTCCAGATGTCCTCTCCCCCCACCTTTAAGCCGTCCCTCGGCCTCCCCTGCCCAGAACTCGTCCCTTTTTCGTAACTTAGCCCCAGGCCCTCCGCCCTGCGAGCTCTCGGCCATGCGGGCGCCCTGCAGGCGGGGACCCTCGTGGGCTGCCCGGGCAGTCGCTCCCGCCGCCCGTGACGCCGCGCCAGGGCCAGGTGCACCTGTGGTGGCGGCCACCGGACGGCCGCGGCCCGGGCTCCCCGGTGGAGCGGCACGCGGCCGTGCGCCATGCGCGCCGGGCACTGCTAGGCAACTGGGGGGTGGCCATGCCGCCGCCACAACTTCCTGTCTGCTGGGTCGTGGGGGTCTTTGCAGGCCGCCTGCTCCCCCCAGTGCCTGGGGAGAGGAGGGCGAGTGCCCACCACGCACTCGGCGGCGTCCCTGGCGGCGAGGAGGAGTGACCGTTGAGCAGGTAGTTGCGCACGTGTCCAGGCCAGGCCGGAGAGAACTTGTGGACATGTTCTGTGTTCCCCAGGAAACTTGAGGAGATCTTTCCTGATCTTTTCGCTGTGAGATGGGAAGAGGTGTGCGATCACCTTTTGTTGACGTGGAAGCGACTGCAGATTTTTTTTTTTTTGCACTTTTTTTTTCTTTTTATGAATCATGGTAAAGTCAAACCTTGGTAGTTTTCCTAAGAATTTTTGGCCCTGCCGCCGCCAGGCCTTCCGTTCATTTCAGAAAAAGCTTTACCTCTTCCGCTGCGCGGATAGTCGGGGTTTGGGGGTCATTTTTGCTTCATGTTCTTAGGTTTCCTGGGTGCTGACTTCCCTGAAAGTTTTAGGGATGAACAGTTGAAAGGGAGCAATTTTAATTCCCACAGGAAGTAATACACTTGGAAGAGTTAATATCAGGTAAGTATACAGGGTAGAAATCTCCATGCCCTCCAGCCAGTTGAAGAGCGCCAAGGACGCTCCACAAGAAAGCCTGTATCCCTGCAAGGGCCTGTGTTTGCATTGTGGAGAATTTTTTTTCCTTCAAAAGGGATGTCTAAATTTTTTTTTTAATGAAAGATTTAGGTCTATATAAAACAGCTCCTAATTTTTCCTTTGAAATCTGAGTTACATGGCAAAGAAAGAGTCATTCTTAAAACGACTTTTATAACTTGAAAATTGTCAGATACAGCATTACTAACTTGTAAATGCAGTCACATAGCCAAACGAAGTAGCTTTTCAAAAAGGAATATTTTTTAAACAGCTTGAAATAGTGACTTTGGAGGTCAGAAAAAGTAGCTAAATGGGAAGAAACATGAAGTTTTGTAGATACGTGGGGACTTGAAGTTTGTAGAAAAATGAGATTAAAAGGTAAGGTTATTTTAGTCCAAAAATTTTTGGGCTCATAGTTTATGGACAATGTATATTAATTTAAAATTGTGCATTACAAAAATTTTTACACCAGAATTCTTCCCCACAAATTCTTTGAAGTACCCTCTTAGATTAAAAACTTGGAAGAAAAGTGTAGCAGCTGTAGTCCAAAAAAGCAGTCTCCATGTGGTCACATGAACGCTACCTTCAAAATGAGTGTTTTCCAGAAAGCAGGTAATTCTTACTCTGTTCAAAATGGTATGTGCCCTCTTGTAAATTTTTCAGGGGGTTTTACCTAACCTAGTGACGTAAGTGAAATTATAGAATGAATATTATGAGTTGGAAGAAACCTTTAATGGGCCATCTAGTTCTCAGAATAATCTGACTTGACTGATAAGGGTTCATTTTATTGATTTTATTGATGTCTGTTACAAAGATTTAAAAAAATATATAGAGGGAGACAGTTATGTATCTTAAAGGCTTGGAGGTGTGTGTTTATCCGAAGTTATAAAAGTTTTAATAGTTTTTATGAGAACTCTTAATTTCACTTCTTCCTTGTAGTAGGTTGGAATTTTAAAGCCTCTTTCCCCCCTTTTGAGAATTTGTGCTAACTTAACCTTATGAGGGGTGCCACTCTTGAGGTTTTCTTTTAGTTATTGTTGTAGGGTACATTAACAAATATAAAGTAAAATGTTTTATTTTGAGATCCTCGAAGTCATTTTTAATGCTTCATGTCTTTATTGTCTTGAAACACACTATGTCTCTGTTGGTTTGCTACAACTCAGCATTGTAGGATAGGATCCCCAAAATAAAATCGTCAGTCTTTGGCTTTCAGGACATCTTTGCCTAGTGAGCATATGGTGTATAGTGAATTTCTGTAAGTTAGAAAAGAGTAACTCCTCATGGCCTTTGTTCAGTGTTGATTTTCTAACCACTGTAACCTGGCAACTGGATTTTCTTCTTTTTTTTTTTTTTTTTTCCCTGTGCTGAGTTAGACTTTAACTAGAAGGCAGTAGAAACTGGAAATGACATGACTGAGTGCAAGCCACTTTTGCTAAATTAAGATTCTACTGTTTATATTTTGCTTGAAACTCTTTCAGAAACTATTTTAGAAGCCATATGATTTGGTGGTTTTAACATGGTTAGTGATTATTATATCAACTATTTAGAATCACCCTAACTCTTATTGCATTTATTGTGTTTTGCCATGGGAAATTGAAGCATGTGGTATTAAATTTATTAATATATGTGGATGGGCAATGATAGGTTTTAAGTTGAAGCTGCTTCCCTCATATATGTATGAACTTAGAGTTTACCATGAAGATGCCAGTTAACATTTACCTTGAGCATTAGGCCCTCCCCATAACATATTATTACAAAGCTGAAATAAAATGTCTGTTGTTGGTAGATTTTTTTTGTCCCACAGTTCCTTTTCACATTTAGTTATGCTTTGTCAATAAAGAATGTATGTATAAGTATCATTTCCAACTCAGGATATTCAGATACCTTCATGGATTGAAAGGATCTCAGTCAACAGGTATTTTAAGTTTTTAATATTAGGCTATGGGAACTAATTCTTAAAAGTACTGATTAGTATCATAAGAGGAAGTCCAAAATGGGATTGGAACCCAGGGTTTTCGACAGACTTTCTTCTTTCTTGAGATGTATTTATTTTGACAAGAGAGAGCTTCCATCCACTGATTGACTACCCACTGACTGCAACAGCCAGGTCTGGGCTAGGCCAAAGCCAGGAATTGCATCCAGCGTGATGGGAACTCATACTTGAGCCATCAAGTATGCTTCTCAGGCGCATTAGCCGGGAGCTGGATCAGAAGCGGAGTAGTTGGAACTAGGACTCAAACCTGCTCTCCATTATGGGATTTGGATATCCCAAGTGGAAGCTTAACCCACAAAGTACCTCCAGAAGACTTTTGCTACTTCATAAAAAGGAAAACAACTTTCAGGGTGTACCTCCTTTTTCAAAATAAACATCCATGTCTCTCTGGTTCAGATTTATTATATACTCTAAGCTGCTTGTCTTAACACCTATGCTATACTTCTTTTTGATTTATTTATTTGGAAGAGTTACCAGAGAAAGAAAGGCAGATGCTTTCCATCTGCTGGTTCACTCCCCAGATGGCAGTAACCACTGGGACTGGGCCAGGCCAAAGCCAGGAGCTTCTAGGTCTCCTACCTGATCGGCAGGGACCCAGGTACTTGGAGCATCTTCTGCTTTTTCCAGGCCATTAAGCAAGGACTTGCAACAACACCCATATGGGATGCCAGTGTTGCAGGTGGTGGCTTTACCTGCTGTGCCACGATGCTGGCCCCTGTGCCGTACTTGACATGTTAGTAAATGCTTGTTTGTATAAAATTTGTATCTTATTGAGGCAATAAGATTGACAATTAACCTTGAGTCTTTTTTATGAAGAAAAAAAACTAAGATTTATTTCAAAGAGTGGCAGAAACAGAGGTCTTCTATCCACTGGTTCACTCCCAAAATGGCCGCAGCTGCCAGGGCTGGTCCAGACTGAATTCAGGGACTTCCATGTGAGTGGCAGGGGCCCAGGTACTTAGGCTATCATCTGCTGCTCTCTCAGGCACACTAGCAGGGAGCCGAATCAGAAGGAGTGCAGGCAGAATTGGAACTAGCACTGATATGGGATGGTAGTCTTGCAGCTTAATTCACTGTGCTAGGGCACTGGCCCCTGGAGAAATATTTTTATCTGCTTTGGGGATCTTAAAAAGGAAGAATGCGCAGAAGCAGTAAGGTGAGGAGGCTGTTAGCTTGAATAACTTTTACCTTTATATCTTGGAACAGAAATTGCCAAATAAAGGAACTAGCACAAAAATTCAAAGATGTTCCTGTTTCATGGTGCCTTTGGTGCTTTTTTACTGTCTTGGTGGTCCAAAAGGAGTAATTACCAATTCTTCCCAACAGACTCCCAGTTATTTGAGAAGCTAATACACAAATATACGTACCATAGCTACTAACAGATTATATATGTTGGGCACTGTATAACTTAGCTAATCTTTGGAGTCAGAGGTTTGTGTGTGATGGGCTGGTGAGTTGGGAGTACTTGTTTTGATTTTGATTTTTTTTTTTTTTTTTTTTTTTTTTTGTGAATCAGCTGTCACCAGAAATCCAACTTTGAGATGAGACTTTTTTTTTTTTTAAGATTTATTTATTTGAAAGTCAGAGTTACACAGAGAGAGAGAGGTCTTCCATCCTCTGGTTCACTCCCCAAGATGGCTGTAATGGCTGGAACTGCAGCTTTCCAGAGCCAGGAGCTTCTGGGTCTCCCACGTGGGTCCAGGGGCCCGAGGACTTGGGCCATCTTCTACTGCTTTCCCAGGCCACAGCAGAGAGCTGGATTGGAAGAGGAACAGCCGGGACTAGAACTGGCACCCATATGGGATGCCGGCACTTCAGGCCAGGGTGTTAACCCAGTGTGTCACAGCACCGGCCATGAGAAGATGAAACTGAACCATCTCAAACTGGTACAATGGCTTACTTGGTGTCTTGTGTGACGTTCAGTGAATTCCTCTCATTTTGTTTTTTTTAAGATTTATTTCTTTATTTGAAAGTTAGAGTTACACAGAGAAGGAGCGTCAGAGAGAGAGAATGGTCTTCCATCTGCTGGTTCACTCTGCACATGGCCAGAGCTGAGCCAGTCCGAAGCCAGGAGCTTCTTCTGGGTGTAGGGGCCCAAGGAGCTTCACCTGCCATCTACTGCTTTCCCAGGCCATAGCAGAGAGCTGGTTCAGAAGTGGAGCAGCTGGGACTTGAAGCAGTACCCATATGGGATGCCAGCACTACAGGCTGTAGCTTTACCCACTATGCCACGGCGCCAGCCCTTCAAATTTTATTTATTTTTTTTTTTTTGACAGGCAGAGTGGACAGTGAGAGAGAGAGAGAGAGAGACAGACAGAAAGGTCTTCCTTTTGCCGTTGGTTCACCCTCCAATGGCCGCCGCGGACGGCGCACCGCGCTCCTCCGATGGCAGGAGCCAGATGCTAGGTGCTTTTCCTGGTCTCCCATGGGGTGCAGGGCCCAAGCACTTGGGCCATCCTCCACTGCACTCCCGGGCCACAGCAGAGGGCTGGCCTGGAAGAGGGGCAACCAGGACAGAATCCGACACACCGACCGGGACTAGAACTCGATGTGCCAGCGCCGCAGGCAGAGGATTCGCCTGTTAAGCCACGGCGCCGGCCCAGCCCTTCAAATTTTAAATAACCCATACAACCCAGTGAGTTCTTCCAGGATATTCTGGTACCCCTTGGCACATGATTTGAGAACCACAGAACTATCACATTTATTCAAGTGGCCATTTAGAAAGTTTTATGTAGTAGTATAACTAATGTGCAGAAGATCTGAAAATATGAAAAGTATATCTTGGGGTTTCTCTAAACAGTGTGTTAGTGATGGTTTCAGATATTTATAAGCAGATTTTCTTTTGAACCATCAGCTAGTTCACTCCCTAAATGGTCACACTGACCAGGGCTGGCCTAGGTCAGCTTGGGGCCGGCACTGTTGCGCAGTGGGTTAAAGCCCTGGCCTGAAGCACTGGCATCCCATGTGGGTGCCGGTTCTAGTACTGACTGCTCCTTTTCCGATCCAGCTTTCTGCTATGGCCTGGGAAAGCAGCAGAAGATGGCCCAAGTCCTTGGGCCCTGGCACCCACATGGGAGACCCAGAAAGAAGCTCCTGGCTTCGGATCGGCACAGCTTTGGCCATTGGGGCCATCTGGGGAGTGAACCAGCGGATGGATGACCTCTCTGTCTCTACCTCTCTCTGTAACTCTTTCAAATCAATAAAATCTTTTTCTTTTTTTTTTAAAGGTCAGGAGCCAGGAACCCCATTTTGGTCTTATATTTTTGCACTGCCTACCCAGGTGTATTAGCACTCAGATGCCAGTCCCCACACTGGGCTTTCTCCACTTAAAAACTGCTTTGTTTGAACTCAAGACTTCCTCATTTTCCATAGCAGAGCTTAAGTATCTCACTTCAGCTATTACAGGCTGAAGTAGATTTAGTTCTTTTATTCCCTTTTGCAAATGGTAAACAAATTTTTATTTTGAAATTGGTACTTCTGGGGCTGGTGCTGTGGTGTAGCGAGTAAAGCCACCACCTACAGTGCTGGCATCCCATATGGGTGCCGGTTCTGGTCCCAGTTTCTCCTCTTCCGATCTGGCTCTCTGCTGTGGCTTGGGAGAGCCCAGATCCTTGGGCCCCTGCACCCACATGGGAGACTGGGAAGAGGCTCCTGGCTCCTGGCTTTGGATCGACGCAGTTCCGGCTGTTGTAGCCATCTGGTGAGTGAACCAGCGAGTGGAAGACCTCTCTCTGTAACTCTTTCAAATGAATAAAATAAGTTTTTTTTTTTTTTTTTTGGAAAGGTCTTCCTTTTTGCTGTTGGTTCACCCTCCAATGGCCGCCGCGGCTGGCACGCTGCTGCGGCTGGCGCACCGCGCCGATCCGATGGCAGGAGCCAGGTGCTTCTTTTGGTCTCCCATGGGGTGCAGGGCCCAAGCACTTGGGCCATCCTCCACTGCACTCCCTGGCCACAGCAGAGAGCTGGACAGGAAGAGGGGCAACCGGGACAGAATCCGGTGCCCGACTGGGACTAGAACCCGGTGTGCCAGCGCCACAGGCGGAGGATTAGCCTATTGAGCCATGGCGCTGGCCCAAAATAAGTTTTTTTTTTTAAATTAGTATTTCTGCAGCCGCTGTAAGCTACTGCTAATAACTCCAGCATCCTCATTGGAGTGCTAAGTGCTGGCTTCTATGCTTCTGATCTGATTTCCTGTTAATGTACCTGGGAATCAGAAAAAGGTGGCCTGAGTGCTTGGGCCCCTGCCATTCACATGGGAGACCTTCCTGGAGTTCCTGGTTCCTAGCTTCTGCTGAGTCCAGTCAGACCTTTCTGTTGGAGCCATTTGAGGACTAAATAAGTTAATGGCAGATCTCTGTTCTCTGTCACTCTTTCAAATAATAAATAGAAGTTAGTGTTTCTGAATTTGACATCTTTTATTGCTGCTGCTCTTTTTTTCTTTCATCTTAGTGTTGATTGTTCTACAACACTTGTTTATATACAGATACTTTTTGGCTATATAAAAGATTAGCTAATCCAGTCTTCAAATAGTTTTTTCTTTTATTAGAAATCTGTTTAGTTTATTCCTAACCCTAAAAGACAATTACGCTGTTAGTAAGCTGTAGTAAAAAGCTAGTCGTATTATTTTCAGCATTCAGTCATCATGCTCTTGTAGTAAGCTCACAAGGGAAGTACGATTACCTTTGAATAAAGCATATGAGGTTGTGTACTAGACAATGTATTACCTTCTCTAGTATTTTACATATTTACATATCAAAATAGACAAGTTTTTGAAGTACTAACAGTAAAGAATATCTTAGGATAAATCATATATCAAGAAAGGTAAACGACAAACAGTAACATGTTTGCCTACTTCTTTTTTTAGAAGAAGGGTTTTGTTGTTGTTGTTTGTTTGTTCATTAATTTGAACGTAAACTTGAGGGATTTTTTTTCTGTTTCGTTGGCTGTCACAAGGATTCTTGGCAGCATGTCCAGGAAGTTCACAAAATACTTTACCTGTATAGCTTAAGTACATGTAAAGTACTTTATGGTTAATGCTGAGTCTAACTGGGGATTCCTGCAACACCTGCTAGGTCAAATTCAGTATCGTATTCATTGGAAAGTGGATTGTAGATGAGAGACACAGTATTTTTTGTTTTGTTTTTAATCTTTTTTTTTTTTTTTTTAGGATTTATTTAATGGGGCCGGCGCTGTGGCATAAGTGGGGAAAGCCTCCACCTGTCATGCCGGCATCCCATATGGGTACCGGTTCGAGTCCTGGTTGCTCCACTTCCAATCTAGCTCTCTGCTATGGCTTGGGAAGGCAGTAGAAGATGGTCCAATTCCTTGGACCCCTGCACCCGCATGGGAGAGCCAGAAGAAGCTCCTGGCTTTGGATCAGTGCAGCTCCAGCTGGATGGAAGACTTTCTCTCTCTTTGCTGCTGCAACTCTGCCTTTCAAATAAATAAATTTTAATAAATAAATACCTTTTCTAAAAAATTTATTTGAAAGGCTTAGAGAGGTCTTCCATTCACTGGTTCACTCCCCAGATGGCTGCAACAGCTGGAGCTGGACCCATCTGGAGCTAGGAGCTTTCTCCCAGTCCCCCATGCATGTACAGGGGCCTGAGCACTTCGCTATCTTCTACTGCTTTCCCAGGCCACAGCAGAGAGCTGGATTGGAAGTGGAGCAGCCAGGACTCAAACCAGCACCCGTAAATAAGGGATGCCGGCACTCCAGGCGGCAGCTTCACCCGCCTGTTAACACCACAGTGCCAGCCTCAACAGTTTGTGAGAGCAGCCTATAAATCCAGTTTTCTTTTATAGTTTATTAAATATTGAGGCTTTGCTGTATTTTCAGAATTCTGAAAAAGAAGTATAACCAAGTCAGTATATAACAAAGTACATTTGGCTTCTTTGTGAGCCTTTATTAAGAGTGTTTAGCTTGTTATTCATGGTTGATTGAGTCTCATCTTTTTAGAGTGTGTCAACCCCATAAGTTCCTCTTTTTAATTTAAAGAGGTTGACTTTTTAATTAAAACTCTTACTTTTGCTTGTTCTGTTTTTTATTTCTTTGATAGACCACTAAATTAGAATGGGGAAAAAAAAAGGTTTCTTTTTTTTTTTTTTTTGACAGGCAGAGTGGACAGTGAGAGAGAGAGACAGAAAGGTCTTCCTTTGCCGTTGGTTCACCCTCCAATGGCCGGCGCACCGCGCTGATCCGAAGGCAGGAGCCAGGTGCTTCTCCTGGTCTCCCATGGGGTGCAGGGCCCAAGCACTTGGGCTGTCCTCCACTGCACTCCCTGGCCACAGCAGAGAGCTGGCCTGGAAGAGGGCAACCGGGACAGAACTCGGTGTGCCGGCCCCCCAAGTGCTTCTTTTTTTTGGGGGGGTGGGGAGTGGGTTACAGATCTTCCATCTGTTGGTTCGCTCCTTAGAGAGTGGCAGGGGCCCAGACACTTGGGCCATCCTCCATTGCTTTTTCTAGGCCATTTAGGGAGCTGGATCAGAAAGGGAACAGCTGGAATACGAACCAGCACCCATATGGGGTGCCACCATTGCAGGTGGCAATTTTACCTGGTATGCCACACACTCAATCCTCTAAAGTCAAACTGCTTGAAATTGTCTACAAGATAGAATTAAGACCCATCAGTTTTCTTGCCTGTATAAATTTGTGGCAGGAGGTGGATCTGGCAGTTAAGACAACAGCTTGGGTTAACCTCATCTCATAGGAGGGCCTCGTTTGAGTCCTGGCTCTGCTTCCAGTTCCAGCTTCCAGATAATGTTCACCCTGGAAGGCAGCAGGGGATGGCTGCTGGATCCCTGAGTACTTGGATCCCTGCAATCCGTGTGAGAGAACAGGTTGAATTCTGGATTTGTGCCTTCAATCTGGCTAAGCCTTGGCCATTGCAGGCAATTGGGGAAAAAAGCAGCAGATGGAAGATCTCTTTCTCCATGGCTCGGTCTCTGCCTTATTTTTTTTGACAGGCAGAGTTAGAGAGACAAAGATCTTCCTTCTGTTGGTTCACCCCCCAAATGGCCACCATGGCCAGTACACTTCGCTGATCTGAAGCCAGGAGCCAAGTGCTTCTTCCTGGTCTCCCATGCGGGTGCAGGGCCCAAGCACTTGGGCCATCCTCCTGCCTTTCCGGGCCACAGCAGAGAGCTGGACTGGAAGAGGAGCAACCAGGACTAGAACCTGGGGTGCCAGCGCTGCAGGCAGAGGATTAACCAAGTGAGCCGTGGTGCCGACTGGTCTCCGCCTTTCAAATGAAAAATGGAAAAAATTTAGTATGGTGTTTGGGAACAACATTTTCATTCAGTCTTTTTTTTTTTTTTTAAATAAAGTTTTGTTTGTTTATTTATTTGAGAGGTAGAGTTAGGGAGGTCTTCCTTCTATTGGTTCACTTGCCAGATGGCTGCAACGGCCAGAGCTGCGCTGATCCAAAGCCAGGAGGAAGCCAGGTGCAGGGTCCCAAGCACTTGGGCCATCTTCTGCTTTGTCAGGCCATAGCAGAGAGCTGGATTGGAAGAGAAGCAGCCGGGACTATAACCAGCACCCATATAGGATCCTGGTGCTGCAGGTGGAGGATTAACCTACTGCACCACGGTGCCGGCCCTAAAAGTTGTCTTTAGTCAGAACTGTTCTGGAGATTTATGTTATTCAAAACTTAGTTACTTTAATTGGCATATAAGAGGGTTCTTTAGAAAGTTCATGGGAAATACTTACTATGCAGGGACTTAAAATTTTTTGGACCAGGATAAACTCATTAAAAAAACTTTTTTTTTCTAAATGCCAGCAACTGCTGGGGCTGTGCTGGGCCAAAGCTGGGAGCCAGGAACACAGTCCAGATCTCCTGTGTGGGTGGTAGAAACCCAGCAAATTGGGTCAACACTGCTGCCTTCCAGTGTCTGCATTAGCAGAAGTTGATATCAGAAGTCAACAGCTGGGAATTGAATCCAGCTGATAATTCTCTGATGTAAGATTCAGGGCTCCTTGCGGCGCCGGCACACCGGGTTCTAGCCCCGGTCAGGGCGCCGGATTCTGTCCTGGTTGCCCCTCTTCCAGGCCAGCCCTCTGCTGTGGCCCGGGAGTGCAGTGGAGGATGGCCCAAGTGCTTGGGCCCTGCACCCCATGGGAGACCAGGAAAAGCACCTAGCACCTGGCTCCTGCCATCGGATGAGCACGGTGCGCCGGCAGCAGCACACCATCCGCGGCAGCCATTGGAGGGTGAACCAACGGCAAAGGAAGACCTTTCTCTCTGTCTCTCTCTCACTGTCCACTCTGCCTGTCCAAAAAAAAAAAAAAGAAGAAGAAGAAGATTCAGGGCTCCTAACCAATAGGCCAAATGCCCACCCTGACTCCATTTTTTGATAAGCTGTTTTTTGTTTTTTTTTTTTTTTAAGATTTATATATAATTTGAGAGGTAGAGTTACAAAGAGGGAGGGAGAGACGGGGAGAAAGGTCTTCCATCCACTGGTTTACAGCAGCCAGAGCTGGGCCAATGTGAAGCCAGGAGCTTCTGCCAGTTCTCCACACAGATGCAGGGGCCCAAGCATTTGGGCCATCTTCCACTGCTTTGCCAGGCTATAGCAGAGAGCTGAATCGAATAAGAGCAGCTGGGACTTGAACTGGCACCACAGGTGGTTGCTTTACCACTGTACCACAGTTATTTATTATTTGAAAGGCAGATCGGTATAAGTAGAGAAATATCTTCCATCCACTACTGTTTGAGTTTGCTGTATAGCATTAATGTTTAGCATAGAAATGCTAGACAAAAAAGCATAGAATGTGATTTTTTTTCATAAAAAGGATTTCATAAATGTCAATTTGTGTTTATTGTTGGCTTTAGTTAAGTGTGGGACATTTCACTCAGAATTGTATTTTTGGTTTCTTAGAGTAAACAAAGCTAATAATACTGAATTACAGTCCCTCTCCCTCACTCCTTTTCACCCCCTCCTTTTTTGTGAAACTTTTACAAACATAGAATTAAATTTTGGCTTACAGAACACCTTCTGGTTAGGTAATTTAAATTGTTTTATATGGGTCCAGCTTAGTGGCACAGCAGGTTTAACTGCTGCCTGCAATGCCAGCATTCCAAATCCTGTGCCAATTCAAGTCCTGGTTGCTCTGCTTCTGATCCAGCTCCCTGCTAATGCACCTGAAAGAGGAGTAGGGGATAGCCCAAGCATTTTAGAACCTGCTACCCTTGGGGCCAATGCTGTGGCGCAGCGGGTTAACGACCTGGCCTGAAGGCCAGCATCCCATATGGGCACCAGTTCAAGACCTGGCTGCTCCACTTCCGATCCAGCTCTCGGCTGTGGCCTGGGAAAGCAGTAGAAGATGGCCCAAGTCCTTGGGCCCCTGCACCCGAGTGGGAGACCCGGAAGAAGCTCCTGGCTTCGGATCCATGCAGCTCTAACTGTTGGGGCCAATTGGGGAGTGAATTGGTGGATTGGAGACATCTCTCTCTGCCTCTCCTCTCTCTGTGTAACTCTTTCAGATAAAAATAGATAAATCTTTTAAAAAAAGAAAAACCTGCCACCCAAATGGGTGACTCAGATGGAAATCCTGGTAGTGTAGCCATTTGGGGAGTGAACGAGCTCTGCTTTTCAAAATAAGTATTTTTTTTAAAATGGGAAATGGTTGTACTGGTTTGCTGAGACTACTATAACAAAAACAAGCTGGAGAGTTGAAACAGCAGTTACTCCCCCCACACACACACACATCTTCTGAGGCTGGTATTCCAAAATGATGGGGTAAACTGGGTTGGTTCTTATGTGCGGTCAGCCTCCTTGACTTGAGATAGTCAATATATTGTTCCTTTCCTCTGTGTTAAAGCCTACTCTATAGCTTCACTTTTACTTAATTGCCATCTAAAGATCCTATCTCCAAGTATAGCCACCTTCTGAAGGACTGGGTAGTCCCAGGACCAACATTAAGATTTGGGGGAAATATAGTTCAACCCATGACAATTTCATGACTAGATTACTGTTTGAATATGAAAAAGATTGATTGTACCCTGATTCCATGTTCTTGATAGGAACAGAAGCTGAAGAGCTGATAGACTTAGTTTTTGATATAACCTTTGCAATAACCCAGTCATCAGTGGGTTGCTCCCCTGTTACTTTAAAGATTTATGTATTCATTTGAAAGGCAGAAATAGAAGGGGAGGGAGAGAGAGCTACCTAGTGACGGTGGAGGCTGGGCCAGGCTGGATCCAGGAGCTTCATCCAGGTCTCCCATGTGGGTGCAGGGGCCCAAGGACTTGGGCCATTTTCTGATTCTTTCTCAGCCACATTAGAGTTGGATTCGAAGTGGAACAGCCGGGGACTGGAACCAGCGCCCACATGGGATGCTGGCACTGCCGGTGGAGGCTTAACCTTCTGAGCCACAGCGCCAGCCCCTGTTACTATAGCCTTAATATGGCATTTGATGTTTACAGAGTAAGCAGTACTGATAAATATGTTCAGGTTATGTGGCTACAAAAGTATTTACTAGAATTTATTGAAATAAACATTTATGAAATCTATTAGGATAAGAATGCCTGTCAACAACCAGGCTAATTTTTAACTTGATTGTGGTTTTAAAGCAAAGGTAGAACAGTACAGTGAATCCTCAAGGACATGTTACTCAGCTTTAGCTATTATCAAGATAAAGTATTTTATTATATATTGCTCCCCTTCTTCCCTTTAAGCAACACCAACAATCTGAGTAAAACTAGGGCAACATTTACTTGCCTCTAATTTCTGAGGTTTTTCTTTAAGATACATTTATTTGAAAGATTTACAGAGAAGAAGAGTCAGAGCTATCTTTCATCTGTTAATTCACTCTCCAGATGGCCATAATAGCCAGGCCAGAGCCAGGCATTTCTTCCAGTCTTCTGTGTAGGTGGCAGGAGCCCAGGTACCTGGGCCATTAGCAGGGAGCTGGATCAGAAGTGGAGTGCCCAGGAAATGAACCGGTGTCTATATAGGATGCTGGCCTCACAGGCTGTGACATTACCCATTGAGCCACAGTGTGGCCCTTCATTTCTAAGAATTTAAAGTGAATGGTAATTGGACAGTCATAGCTGTATTTTATATGTATATGTGTGTGTGATTATTGTAGTCTTTTAATATTTATTCATTTATTTGAAAGGTGGACAGTCATTTCCTCTGCTTTTTTTTTTTTTTATAAGATTTATTTACTTGAAAGTCAGAGTTACACACACACACACACACAGAGAGAGAGAGAGGTCTTCCATCCGCTGGTTCACTCCCCAGATGGCCACAACGGCCAGAGCTGCGCCGATCTGAAGCCAGGAGCTTCTTCCTGGTCTCCCACACAGGTGCAGGGGCCCAAGGACTTGGGCCATCTATTACTGCTTTCCCAGGCCATAGCAGAGAGCTGGATGGGAAGAGGAGCAGCTGGGACTAGAACTGGTGTCCATATGGGATGCTGGCAATTCGAGCCAGGGCATTAACCCACTGCACCACAGTGCCGGCCCCTACCCATGCTTTTTAATACCCATAGTTCTTAACATAAGTAGAGATGTTGAATACTATAATTTCACTGAAATTGTGTCAGTTTACTTTTTTTATTCTGTAAAGTTTAGTTTTAGGAGTAGGGCTATAAAGGAATAGCAAATGATTTCTTACAGGGCTAACCAGTGGTTACTCTGTAAGGCATTGTTTGATGTTTTAAATCTCGTGTTAGGAAATTGGTGTCATTCTGAAACTAAACCTTGGTAGAGCCCTGACTTACCTTGGAATGTAACATCATTTATTTGTTTAACTTTAGATGTCACAAAAAATTCATTGGCCTGACTTTGTTCAATTTTATCTTTGTAGGCAGCCTGCTTCTGCAAAGTGGTATGATCGAAGGGACTATGTCTTCATTGAATTTTGTGTTGAAGACAGTAAAGATGTTAATGTAAATTTTGAAAAATCCAAACTTACATTCAGGTAAATTGCCATTTAATATCATTGGATGAAAAGCTTACTTGAGACAACTAACTTCCGCTTGCTTGTTTTAGTTTTTCACTGAAGTTTTCGTTACTTTTTATCTCTTTGAAAAGACTTAATTCTTCTTTTTTCCCCCAACAGTTGTCTTGGAGGAAGTGATAATTTTAAGCATTTAAATGAAATTGACCTTTTTCACTGTATTGATCCAAATGTAAGTAATCTTGATGCTTTAATCTGATTTTTTTTTAAAGATTGATTTATTTGAAAAGCAGAGATGGGGTGAGGAGAGAGAGAGAGATGGAGAAGGAGATGATCTTCAGCTGATTATTTGCTCCTTTGATGACCATAGGGGCCACAGCTGAGCTAAGCTGATACCAGGAGCCCTGTCCTAGTCTCCCACGTGGGAAGCAGAGGCCCAAGTATTTGGACCATCTCCTGCTTCTTTCCCAGATCTATTAGCAGGGAGCTGGAGCTGGAGTGGACATAGAGCAGCTGGGACTCCAACCTGTGCTTATGGGATGCTAGATCTAGTCTAAGGTAGCTTAACCCACTCTGCTACAATTACAGCCCCCTTTAATAATGGTCAAATCATGAGGAAATGGACATACTTCAAGTATCCTTAATAGTAGACATTAATCCTGATTTTTTTTTCTTTTTTTTAGATTTTTTTTTATTTAAAGATAGAATTTCTTCTCTGATTTCCTCATGCAAACTGCACATAAAAGAATAATCCTGTTTTCCTTTACTCTAGGATACTAACTAGATATATTTCTGTCTTGAATATTTTCCCCTTTAATTCAAAATTCTTTTCTGCTTGTTCTTTTGTTTTTGCTATCAGTATTTGAGAATAGGAAGCTACTTTTAAGACTTTATTCTGTTCACCCTATGTAAGGGAGGAGGGAAAATGATAACTTCCCAGCTTTTGGTTTTGTTTTTTTGAAACTAGATAGTCACAGGTGTGTTTCTTTTCAGTCTAGAGAACGTAAGGGAAGAAGTAAGAAAGGAGAGGTGAGAAATGACAATCCTTCTTTCTGTCTTGTCCTGATACTGGAGAGAAATGGTGTGATGATGCTTTTCTTTTTAGGATTCCAAGCACAAAAGAACGGACAGATCAATTTTATGTTGTTTACGAAAAGGAGAATCTGGCCAGTCATGGCCAAGGTTAACAAAAGAAAGGGCAAAGGTAGGTTTCTTTTCTTTACTTTTTGAAAGTTTAATATTTTTACCATTTGTCGTAGCCAAGTAAAAAACTCATGTGTTGTGAAGTTTCACAAAACAATATATACTATTACTACCTTTTTTTCTCCACACTGAATGTTTTAGCCTTTTTTGTATATGTGTGCTAATTACGTGCCCCCACAGCTCATAAAAAATGTGGATTCTTTTGTTTTTTGTTTGTTTTGTTTATTAAGAGTTAGAGGGAGAGACAGATCAGTCTCCCATCCGCTGGTTCACTCCCCAGATAGCTGCATTGGCCAGGGCTGAGCCAAGCTGAAACCAGGAGCTTTATCAGGATCTCCCATATAGGTGGTAGGGGCGCAACAGTTGGGCCATTTTCTGCTACTTTTTCTTTTCTTTTTTTAAAGAACTTTTATTTAATAAATATAAAGTACAACTTTTGGATTATAGTGGTTTTTCCCCCAATAACCACCCTCCCACCTGAAAACCATTCCATCTCCTCCCTCTTGCATCCCATTCTTAAGATTTTTTAATTCTCTTTATATAATTTCTACTACTTTTTCAAAACCATCAGTAGATTGGAAGTAGAGCAGCCAGGACATGAATTGCTACCCAGACGGGATGCCAGCATCACAGATGACAGCTTTACCCACTATGCCACAGCACAGGCCCTAGATGATGTGGGTTTTAAAGTGCAGATTGACCTAGTCACGCATACTGTGATGTTTTTGTTGATTCATAGCTCAATTGGCTTAGTGTGGACTTCAATAATTGGAAAGACTGGGAAGATGATTCAGATGAAGACATGTCTAATTTTGATCGTTTCTCTGAGGTAAGTTCCTTTCACTACATTTTCCCACCCCTCTGCAGTGCATTTCTTTTTTAAAGCTTTATTTATTTGAAAGTCAGAGTTAGAGAAGGAGAGGCAGAGAGAGAGAGGTCTTTCATCCACTGGTTCACTCCCCAGTTGGCTACAACAGCTGGACCTGTGCTGGTCTGAAGCCAGGAGCTTCTTCCTGGTCTCCTACATGGTTGCAGGGGCCCAAGGACTTGGGGCATCTTCCATTGCCTTCCCAGGCAATAGCAGAGAGCTGATCAGAAGTAGAGCAGCCAGGACTTGAACCAGCTCCCATATGGGATGTGGACACTGCAGGCGGCAGCTTTACCCACTACACCACTGCACTGGCCCCTGCAGTGCATTTCTATATAGTCATTTTAATTTGGTTGTAAGCACCTGGTAGTATTCAAAATGCGCACCATTTTGTTTCTAAAAATCATTCTGCAGTGATAGTTTTGAAGTGTAACCTCTATGATTTCAAGAGTTGTTAAAGCTGATGTGTAAAAGCAAAAGACAATTCATACAGTCTTATCAGTCCAACACACCTAGTTTTCCTTCTAGCATTGGAATAAGTCTGTGGCGGAGGGTGTGAACACAGTAGTCTTGCATTTTGGATCTATAAAATACAAATAAACACCTTTAAACACAATCCTTGTGAAATGTTGACACTGTGAAGTATTCAGGAGTATTTTTAGTTTGCAAAAAAAAAAATGGGGTTTAATTAGCCTTTTTTCTAGGATGTCACTCAAATGCATATTGTTATGGCCAACGAAAAAATGATATCTGTAGGCAGAATAAATCTTAAATGTACTAGAGATGAGTATGTTAGGTTATAAGTTCAGCGTGCATTTAAGAAATCCATTTCTCATTGGTAATTTGAAATTTTGAATTAACTAGACTTCATTTGTATTTCTTCATTGAGAACTAAGAGTTAAAAAGAGCCAAGTTTCCACCTCTGTGCATGCAACTGCTTATTTAACATCTCTCAATTATTCTGGCACTTTCAACAGAAGAGAACTATATATTGCTGTGATTATCCTTATTTGTGTACAAGTCACATCTTAAAATTGTTCTCTTTGCTGTTTTTGTTCTCCCTTTGAAGTAGCTCTTGAATACTTCAAATTTCTCTTGCTATTCTATTCTTTTCTCTTAATATTGTGCCTAGCACACTTTGAGCATTTTTCCTGCTCAAAGAAACTGAGTATCATTGGAGATGGAGAAACGGCTAGTTCCTCCTGTTTACACAAGACTGGATTGCCCATAATTTTTGTGCTGAGAGATTTGACTAGGGGAAGTGTATGTGTTTATTAATTGAGATAAGAACATTTAATGAGATATACCTCTTAACAAATTGTAAGCACAATGCAGCAGATATTTAGAACTTGCTCATCTTGTATATAACTGGAACTTTGTACCTGTTGGAACAGCAACTCCTTGTTTTCCCTTCCAAGCACTTCAGCCATTTTTTTTGCTGCCTTCTCAGTCTTTTTAACAGGAAACTGGATCAGAAACAGAGAAACGAGACTATAGGATGTCGGCATCACAGTTGTTTCTGTGACTGTCTTATTTCTCTGAGCTTAATATCTTCAAGGCTCTTAGGCTAATAGTACTCAATTTTAAAAAATAATTCATTTAAAATATTATATATTGCTTATTTGAAATACAAGAAATTTGCTGGCTCATCCCGTAAATATCATGACAGCTAAGGTTGAGCCCAGTTGGATCTGGGGGCTCAGTTCAGGTTTCCTACTGGAGTAGCAAACACCCAATTATTTGAGCTACCTAGGGTATGCATTAGCAGGCAGCTGGAATGTAGAACAAGTCTTGTAGAACAAGACTCAAACCTAGACACTCCCAATATGGGACGCATGCATCCTAAGTAGCATCTTATCGAAGGTATCAAGTCAGATGCCTGCCCCAGTATTCCATTTTATTTAAGGCCCAACATTCCATTGAATATGTTATTAAGTATCTTTCTAAGGCCCCTTCCAATGTTAAAATCTAGGTAGGCAAATGTTTTTGCTATAAACTGTTTGTATTTACAAAGTTAATATATTGGATTTTATTTTTCTGAAATTCAAATGTTACAGAGAATTGTTAATTTGAGGAAATAAATCCACATCTGTTAATAGTAGTTTAGTCCTTATTTGTATGTCCTCAAAATCTGTACTATTAGCTTTATGATTTAAACAACTGAAATTTGAGAATTTGTCATATAGTTGTTTATTTGCTCTTTATACTATAATTACAGAATACTACAAATAATAACATACACCTATCTTAAGATAAAGTTTTAACAGCTGCAAAAAATCCTACCCACCCCCCCTTTATTTAACCAAAATAACCACTATTCAGGATTTTGATGTTTAAAACATTTCTATCATCTTGCTGGGTGAATTTTAGTAACTTCACTTTTCTTTAGAAAAGATTTAGTCTTCCCTACAGGTTTTCAGGATTTTATGTAACTACCTTTTGCAAAAACAAAGGTGCTTGAGTTTATCATGTGCAAAAAAATCTGACAGATTTACAATCTATTCTGGAGTATGCAATCTAGCAATTAGGGCTTAATTTAATATCTTTGAAATTTTACACTTCACATAGATGATGAACAACATGGGTGGTGATGAGGATGTAGATTTGCCAGAAGTAGATGGAGCAGATGATGTAAGTCTAAAATTTTATTTTCTGTTTACTTTAATAGTAAGAAACAATGTATTTACAGGATAAAATTTAAGGTTACTTTCTTGCCACTTCTAGGGGTTTGTTTTTTGCTAAAAAAGTACAATAGGGAAAAGGAGTTTTTAAAATATGTGCATTTTAAAGACCATATCTTAAAGTGGCCAGATTTTGCATAGATGCATTATGTGTACCTTATTTAATAGTTACTTTAAGGATTATTTTGTCTTCTTTGTTAGAAAGTTTATAGAGAGGGAGAAACACAAACCTTCCATCTGCTAGTTTACTTCCCAGATGACTGCAGTGGCCAGGGCTGGACCACACCAAACTTCTGCTGGGTCTCCCACAAGGATGGCAGGGACCCAAACACTTAGGCCATCTCCTCTGCTTTTCCCAGACCATTAGCGGGGACCATTAGCAGGGAGCTGTATCAGAAGTAGCATGGCCAAGGCTTGAACCAGTACCCATCTGGGATGCCAGCATTGCAAGCAGTGGCTTTACCTGGCCATAGTGTTTACCCCAGATTATTTTGTCGTAAAGTTAAATAAACAAGTTTTATAGCAGAATTGGTCAGAGGCTAGATTTTTTATATTTGAGACTACTTTCTCAGCATTCTCTGTTAGCTTTTTTTTTTTTTTTAATATTTATTTATTTGAAAGGCAGAGTTAAGCAGAGAGATGGTCTTCCATCCACTGATTCACTCCGCAGATGGCCGCAATGGCCAGAGCTGTGCCGATCCAAAGCCAGGAGCTTCTTCCAGGTCTCACATGAGGGTGCAGGAGCCCAAGCACTTGAAACATCTTCTGTTGTTTTCCCAGGCCATAGCAGAGAGCTGGATCGGAAGTGAAGTAGGTGGGGCTTGAACTGGCACCCATATGGGATGCACTGCAGGTGGCAGTTCTGCGCACTATGCCACAGCGCCAGTCCCTCTCTGTTAGCATTTTATTAACATCTACCAGAAAATGACTGAATGCAGTTTGGAAATTAATTCAGAATGAGCTAAATTTAAAGTTGATTGTCCATTTTTCCTCTTTGATGAAATGCCAAGTGGGAGGGGGACGATTTAGGACCAAATTCAAATGATAGGTTAAATTCTTGGCAAAAGCACATGCTAGTTTTTACAAGGGTTAGATGCTTAACTGTTGATTTGTTCACATCAAATAGATAAACTTGGCCTTAAATTAGATGCTTTAATTCCTTGACTTAATGTAACTATGTATTTTTGTTACTTTGGTTTAAAGAATATGATAATTCAGCTTTTTGAAGGTAAACTGTTGAGTTCACAGAGTAATTTGTTAAGCCTAGTAAAAAAAATTTTTTTTCTACTTCTTTAGGATTCACAAGACAGCGATGATGAAAGTAAGTGTCAATTTATTTTTGGTTCTTTTCCTATAAGACTTACTTAAAATTGGTATTATTCCCTGGTATTTCATATTAATGTTTCTTAAATTCTTTCAGAAATGCCAGATCTGGAATAAGGAGTATTGTCATCACCTGGATTTTGAGAAAGAAAGTGATTTCTCTGCAAAATTTCATAATTGAGAGAATTCCTGAGTTGATAGCTCTAAAGGCGGTTGCTGTATTTGCCTCCTTTAACCCATTTTTCAACTTATTTGTTTTTTTAAAAGGCTTCACTAAGGGTTGATATGTACCATTGTATGGGGCAGTTTTAAGTCAGCTAAGGCAATAACCTTATGCATGAACATTTCCCAGACTTCATGAAGCTGTTGAGGTCCTAGATAATTGATACAGCAGTTGTGATAAATAAAAACATTTCACTTAAGTCTCCTTTACTTCTTCATAACATAGATACTGACATGATAGGAAGTGCTCAGCTTAGGGAAAGATAAGTAAATTTTAGGGTTTAGAACATGGACTCAAAAGTGACTGAAACAAATTGGCTGACACCTTAAACTGACAACCGGCTATTCCTCTGGTGTATCCTTCAGGAGTGTTCCACTAAAGTTTATTTTTCAAAAAATTCACTTCACATTATTCTATGTAAGTGATCACTTGTCAGTGTTCCAGATGTATCTTAGCTAAAACTAGTGAATGCCCTAACTTAGATGGTTTTTGAAGCCTATACATTTGGTATTGTTTGGCCCTTAAGCTTTTACATCTCTTAGCATGGAGGACGAAGAAAGCTGTACATTGTTGCTTGAGAGTCTGTACATTTAGACCAGATTGTATTTGCACTGTCGGTATGGCAAATGAGTGAAAAAAATGTTAATACACTATTGGAATTTTTTTTTATTTCTTTTTTTTTCTGATTCAGCTTATACCAGGGCTGAAAACCTCAATTTATGTTCATGACAGTGGGGATTTTTTTAAATGTCTACATTCTTTCTAATAAACTGTTGGAAGACTTCTTGGCTGTCCTTTTAAGTGTCTGGTTTACCGTAACTTCCTGTATTTACCATTTACTGGAATGGAATTTTTATTTTTATTTGAGAAAGAACTTGGGACTATTCCTCTGTTGAATAAAGAGGCTTGCTGTAATGTCACAGGAAACCTTCTTAAAGTGGATCTGTAATAGAAAATTGTAGATGCACTTGGCAGCAGTTGAAAAAGGAAGTTGTTGTGATTTGATTGAAATAAAACTAAATGTGTTGTCCTCCACTACATCTTTGAGCTTCTACATGTTGGTAGTCTTCATTGCCTCACAGCTTCTGTATTTGTCATAGCCCAGAAATGCGTAGTATTTCAGCACTTTAATTTCAAGAGGAAAGAGAGCGAGCTTTTGGTTGGTTCACTCCCCAAATGCTTGCAACAGCCAAGTGAAAGCCAAGAGCTGGGCACTCAATCTGGGCTTGTCCCAAACTCCTTGAGCCATCACTGCCTTCCCAGGGTGCACATTATCAGGTAGCTAGAGTAGAAGCAGAGTAGCCAGGATAGGCAACTTAACCAGTGTGCCATAGGCCTGCCCCTCGACACTTCCTATGACCAGTAATTCAGGTCCAGTGCCATGCAGTGTGTTAAAAGTGCTAGGAGGGGCTGGTGCTGTGGTGTAGCAGATAAAGCCACTGCCTGCAGTGCCGGCATCCCATATGGGTGCCAGTTTGAGTCTCGGCTGCTCCACTTCCGATCCAGCACTCTGCTGTGGCCTGGGAAAGCAGTAGAAGATGGCCCAAGTCCTTGGGCCCTTGTACCCACATGAGAAACCAGAAGAAACTCCTGGCTTCTGGCTTCCAATAGGCTCAGCTCTGGCCATTGCAGCTAAATGGGGAGTGAACCAGTGGGTAGAAGACCTCTCTTCTTTCCACTGGCTCACCCCCCAAATTAATGCAGCAGGATGAAGTCAGGCACTCTGTCCAGGTTTCCCACCTGGGTGGCAGGGCCTAAGTACTTCCTACCAGTGAAGGCATTGTATATCATTGTTTTGCTTGGCAGTAGGCATGTGTCAAAGACCTAAGTATTTGTTGCATGAATTCTCAAATACTATAGCATGACTAGTGTTTTGCAGAAGGTTATGGAGGTAAGGAAACAAGTTAGTGCAATATTCAGTTGATGGGGCATGGGAAGTCATGTGTCTCAAAGTGATTTAAGCCACTACCTACAATGCCGGCATCCCATATGAGAGTGCTGCTTTGAGGCCGGGGCCGTGGCTCAACAGGCTAATCCTCCGCCTTGCAGCGCAGGCACACCGGGTTCTAGTCCCGGTTGGGGCACCGGATTCTGTCCCAGTTGCCCCTCTTCCAGGCCAGCCCTCTGCTGTGGCCAGGGAGTGCAGTGGAGGATGGCCCAAGTGCTTGGGCCCTGCACCCCATGGGAGACCAGGAAAAGCACCTAGCACCTGGCTCCTGCCATCGGATGAGTGCGGTGTGCCGGCCGCGGCAGCCATTGGAGGGTGAACCAACAGCAAAGGAAGACCTTTCTCTCTGTCTCTCTCTCACTGTCCACTCTGCCTGTCAAAAAAAAAAAGTGCTGCTTTGAGTCCCAGCTGCTGTGCTGTTGATCCAGCTCCCTGTGAATGATCTGATAGTCTTAAGTGCTTGGGTCCCTGCCACCCATGTGGGAAATGGATGGAGCTCCAGCCCAGCCCTAGCTGTTTCAACTGTGGCACTTGAGAATAACCAACAGGGGGAATCTCTGGCCTTTTTTTTCCACTCTGCCTTTCAAAGAAAAAAGGAAGGGACAGACTTAAGCACTGGCAGTAGGACCCAGACACCCACCTCCCCCCAGACAACCTAGGAGACTACCAGTCTTGCTTTGCTCTTAAGTACTGGTTAGGTGCCAGTGGTGTGGCACAGTGGTTTAAGGCCCACTTGGAATGCTGGCATCACATGGGTGCCAAGTCCCTGCCACTTCCCTTGCAATCTAGCTCCCTGCTAATGCACTGGGGAAGCAGTGGAAGATGACCCAAGTACTAGATGATAGGGCCCTAACCACGCATGTGAGAGACCAAGATGGAGTTCTAGGCTCCTAGCTATTTGGAGAGTGAACCAGTGAGTGGAAGATTTCTCTGTAAAACAAAAAGATGTACAAGCTTCTATCTGCTTTTTAAGACTTTATTTTAAAAGTTGGTTACATATAGGGAGGGAGCCAAAACTATCCACTAGTTCATTCGCCAAATGGCCACACTGAGCCAAGTAAACCAGGAGCTTCTTGGGAGGAACCCAAGCATTGGGCTGTCTTCTGCTGCTTTCTCAGGTGCATTAATGGAGCTGGATTGGAAGTGGAGCAGCTAGACTAAACCTATGACGTTGGCATCCCAGTGCTGAATGCCACAGCTTAACCCACTGCACCACAGCACTGGTCCCATTTTTTTTTTTTTTTTTGGAAAGGCAGAGAGCCAGTTTATATCTTCCATCTGTTGATTTACTGAACAGGAACTCTGTGCTACATACGTAGCAGGGATCCAGGTACATAAGCTATTATCTGCCTTCCAGGATGTACATCAGCAGGAAGCTTGACCTGATTAGAGGAGCTGAGATTCAGTCCAGGCCATCTGTCTCCAAAACAGCAGTTTACCCTCTGAACCCAACAACTAACCCCCTATGTCTTCTGAAATGAAAAATGTCAGCAATATTGGATGATTGAATGATTTCATTTGTGAGAGGAATCTATCAGTGTTCTTTTATCATTTGTGAAAGAGTGACACTCTGCTGGTTCACTCCCCAACAGTGGGAGCTGAGCCTGGAACTCCATCCAGTTTTCCCATGGGGGTTTCAGGACTAAAGCACTGGAGTCTCCCCGGAAGTATTACTAGGAAACTGGGTTGGAAGTGGAGGTGTGACCTGATGCCAGATATTCAGATATGTATGGGGTGCAAGTGTCCCAAACTGCAGCTTAACCTGCTGTGCCACGAAATTTGTTTTGAGAAGCAGAAACAAGTATATTTGCTCCTTCATTTCCTAAATTCCTGCAACAGTGGGAGCTGGGCCAGGCCCAGAACTCAGTCAAGGCCTCCCATGTAGATGGCAGAGCCGCTTCTCAGGGTCCACACTGAGCGGAGCTGGGGCTGAAACCTAGACACGGTGACATGGAAATGCAGACTAAAATGTTCACTTTTAAGTTTTGTTTGAAAGGCATAACGACGTTTTCTATCTGCTTGTTTGCACCTCAGGAGCCTGGAATTCCATCTGGGTCTTCCATGTGAGAGGAAGGAGCCCAAGCCCTTAAGCCATCACCTGCTGCCTCCTGTGTGTGGCAGGGACCTTTCATAATCAGTCTCATGACTATGCCATCTTATAAATAGTGAAAGAGTTGTGATTAGTGGCAACCGAGTCTGTCAACCAGTGTTCTTTCTCTGACATAATGAGCTTCCTAATTCTCATTCCCTATGTCTTCAGCCCTGTTTGATCTTGAACCCAGCGCTCTATCAAAGTTACAGGGTTCTAATCAACCAAGGGGTCCATCATCAGATGAATGAATAAAGAAAATGGTTTATGCATATAATGAAATATTAGCTATGAAAGAAGCAAGATGGTTGGAACCGGAGGACATGTTGGGTGGAATAAGCCAAATACAGAAAAACATCGCATCTTCTGCCTTACATGTGGGGCCTATAATTTAAAAGAAATGCTAGGGTTCTTTGTGATAATGTGGATTCTTAGGTCCCAACCGAGAGTTCTGATTTTGATTACTTGATACCAGTCGTTCCTCGGGTGTGGTCCTTCCATGAGCAGCATCAGTCTCACATAGAAACTTTGAAAACATAAGTTCTGGATTGCCTCACAGACCCACTCAATTTGAAACTTGGGAGGGCAGGGATTCAACTGCCTGTCCAGCTCTCTGGGTAACTCGGTGGTAGGAAAGTTTCGTAACCAGTGTTCCAGATGTAAGTGCAGATTCTGATGCAGTTGATCCACCCTTGTTCTAGTGTGACATTCATGAAGGGGGTGTTCTAGATTGCCACAGACTGATACGGTAAGTACTAGCCACTTAGTTACTGAAGGTCTAAAGTACTGGTTAGTGAGACTGAGGAAGTATCCCAATGTGGTGGTTTTTTGAGGCTGGCGCCGCGGCTCACTAAGCTAATCCACCTTGCAGCGCCAGCACACCAGGTTCTAGTCCCAGTTGGGGCACTGGATTCTGTCCCGGTTGCCCCTCTTCGAGGCCAATTATGCTGTGGCCTCGGAGTGCAGTGGAGGATGGCCCAAGTGCTTGGGCCCTGCACCCCATGGGAGACCAGAAGCACCTGGCTCCTGCCTTCGGATCAGCACGGTGCGGTGGCCATTGGAGGGTGAACCAACGGCAAAGGAAGACCTTTCTCTCTGTCTCTCTCTCACTGTCCACTCTGCCTGTCAAAAAAAAAGATACTATTTGAGAGGCAGAGTTACAGACAGAGGGAGATAACAGTATGAGAGAACGGTCTTATATCTGCTGGTTCACTCCCCAGATGGACACAACAGCTGGTGCTGGGCTGATCAGGAGCTCCTTCCAGGTCTCCCACGTGGGGCCATCCCCCACTGCTCTCCCAGGTCACAATGGAGAGCTGTATCAAAAGTGGAGTAACCAAGACTAGACCGGCACCCATATGGGATGCTGGCACCACAGGTGGAGGCCTACCCGCATCGCTGATCCCCTAGTATTTGAAAAGAGGAGAGGTGGCCTGTGGCGCTGCCACTCCGGGTTCTAGTCCTGGTCGGGGCCCCGGATTCCATCCCGGTTGCTCCTCTTCCAGTCCAGCTCTGCTGTGGCCCAGGAAGGCAGTGGAGGATGGCCGAAGTGCTTGGGCCCTGAACCCCATGGGAGACCAGGATAAGCACCTGGCTCCTGGCTTCAGATCAGTGCGGCACGCCGGCCGCAGCAGCCATTGGAGGTGAACCAACGGCAAAAGGAAGACCTTTCTCTCTGTCTCTCTCTCTCACTGTCCATTCTGCCTGTCAAAAAACTAAAGAAAAAAAAAAGGAGAGACAGATATTCCATCCATCCACTGGTTCACTTCCCAGATGGCCACATTGTGTGGGACTGGGCCAGGCTGAAGCCAGGAGTCTAGAACTTGAGTCTCCCAAGTTGGTGCAGGGGCCCAAACTTGTGTTCATATGGGATGGCGATGTCACAAGTGGTGGCTTAACTCATCTCACTGTGCCAGAGCACCAGCCCCCTCTAAGTTTATTTTATTTGGAAGGTTACACTTGACTGGTTAGCTCCCCCATAGGCCATTGGCTACCAGGGGTAGGCCAAAGTCCAAGAGTGAATCCAGGTCCCCACATGGGTGTCAGGAACACAATTACTTGAGCCATCTCTGCTGCCTTCCAAGGGCTGTATTAGCAAGGAGCCGGAGGTGGGCATGGGATCCAGGCATAGGGAACGTAGGTATCCTAACCCAGTGTCTTTTTTTTTTTTTTTTTTGACAGGCAGAGTGGACAGTGAGAGAGAGAGACAGAGAGAAAGGTCTTCCTTTTGCCGTTGGTTCACCCTCCAATGGCCGCCGCAGCCGGCGCACTGCACTGATCCGATGGCAGGAGCCAGGTGCTTTTTCCTGGTCTCCCATGGGGTGCAGGGCCCAAGCACTTGGGCCATCCTCCACTGCACTCCCGGGCCACAGCAGAGAGCTGGCCTGGAAGAGGGGCAACCGGGACAGAATCCGGCGCCCCGACCGGGACTAGAACCCGGTGTGCCGGCGCCACAAGGCGGAGGATTAGCCTGTTGAGCCACGGCACCGGCCCTAACCCAGTGTCTTAACTGCTCAGCAAAGTGCTTCCCCCAGTGGTGAAGATTTTATGATTCTTAGGTGGTTCTTGGAACACTCGTTGACAATACAATTCATTCATTAATTCCTTTAAGAGTTCATTTGAAAGAGCAACATAAATCTTCCATCCACTGGATCACCTCCCAGATGGCCACACGAGACAGGGCTGGGCCAAGCCGAATCCAGGCTCCCACAAGGGACACACAGAGTCCCAAACACTTGGGCCATCTTCCAGTGCTTTCCCAGGTGCAGTAGCAGGAACCTGCATCGGAGAAGCATACTAGCTGGTACTTAACCTGGGCTCCAATATGGGATGACAGTGTCACAAGTGCATCTGCTACACCACAATGCTGGCTCCTAAAACATTTTTTAATGTCTGTTCATTTTTATTTTTTTGAAAGGCAGAACAACAGAAACAATGATCTCTCGAGCTGGGGCTGGGTCAGGCTGAAGCCAGGAATCAGGGACTCGAGGTCTCACACATGTTCCACAGGGACTGAAGTACTTGAGCCATTACCTACTGCCTCCCAGGAGCCAGGAACTCCTTCCGGGTCTCCCACATGAGTGCAGGGCCTAAGAACTTGGGCCATCCTCTACTGCTTTTCCCAGGCCACATCAGATTGCTGTATCAGAAGTGGAGCAACCAAGACTAGATTTATTTATTTATTTGAGAGAGTTAAGACCTGTGACGCCGGCACCCTGGGCTCTAGTCCTGGTCGGGGTGCCAGGTTCTGTCCCAGTTGTTCCTCTTCCAGTCCAGCTCTCTGCTGTGGCCCGGGAAGGCAGTGGAGGATGGCTCAGGTGCTTGGGCCCTGCCCCCGTATGGGAGACCAGGAGAAGCACCTGGCTCCTGGCTTCAGATCAGCGCAGTGCACTGGCCACAGCGCGCCGGCCACAGCAGCCATTGGAGGTGAACCAACAGCAAAAGGAAGAGCTCTCTCTCTCTCTCACTGTCCACTCTGCCTGTCAGAGAGAGGAGAGAGAGAGGTCTTTGATCCGCTGGTATACTCCTCAATTGACAGCAATGGCTGGAGCTATACGAGTAAGGAGCCCGGAGCTTCCTCTAGGTCTTCCCATGCAGGTGCAGGGGCCTAAGGACTTGGGCCATCCTCCACCACTTTCCCAGGCCATAGCAGAGAGCTGGATTGGAGAAGGAGCAACCGGGACTTGAACCGGCACCCATATGCGATGCTGGCACTGCAGGCCGAGGCTTTACCCGCTATGCAACAGCACTGGCCTTCCTGGTACGTTTTGTCTAGGATGCAGAGGCAGGGCTCTATCTCAGGCTTTCACATATGAAACACAGGATCCTAAGCCCCCCTAATTACAGCATTAAAAAAAAAAAAAACCTTGGTATCACTACTTTTTTATTTTTATTTTTTTAGAAATTTACTTATTTGAAATAGAGAGAGAGCTTCCATCCACTGGTTCACTCCCCAATTGGCCGCAACAGCTGGAACTCTGCTGACAACAATCCGAAACCAGGAGCCAGGAGCTTCTTCCAGGTCTCCCGTGCGGGTGCAGGAGCCCAGGACCTTGGGCCATCTTTGCTTTCCTAGGCCACAGCAGAGAGCTGGATGAGAAGCAGAGCAACCAGGACTCGAACCAGTGCCCGTATGGGAAGCTGGCACTGCAGGTGGTGGCTTTACCTGCTATGCCACAGTGCTGGCCCCTATTTACAGCATTTAGCAACATGACATTTGAAGAGCACTTACTCATTTTTTTTTTTTAAACTATTTATTTGTAAGTCAGAGTTACACAGAGAGAAGAGGCACAAAGAGAGAGAGAGAGAGCTTTCATCTTGCTGGTTCACTCCCCAGATGGCCGCAACGGCTGAAACTATGCTGTTCCGAAGCCAGGAGCCAGCAGCTTCTTCCAGGTCTCCCATGCAGGCACAGGGGCCGAAGGACTTGGGCCATCTTCTGCTGCTTTTCCAGGCCACAGCAGAGAGCTGGATCAGAAGTGGAGCAACCGGGTCTTCACCCAGTGCCCATATGGGATGCCGGCGCTTCAGGCTAGGGCATTAACCTACTGTGCCACAGTGCCGGCCCCATAGCACTTAGTCATTATTACAAGCCAATGGAAAACAAATGGCATTTGAAGGCAAAATATAAGGAGTAATTGAAAAAATACAAGTGGACAATCAATGTGAAAAAAATACTATTAGTAGCAATTAAGGAAAACACAACCTAAGTCAATAATTTCATTATATTAGCCACACCTTAAAAAAAATTTTGGTAAGGTAGGCCAGCGCTCTGGCGCAGCCAGTAAAGCTGCCACCTGAAGTGCTGCGTCCCATATGGGTGCCGGTTCAAGGCCCGACTGCTCCACTTCCCATCCTACTATCTGGCTCCTGATCTGCACAACTCCGGCCTTTGCGGCCATCTGGGGAGTGAACCAGCAGGATGAAAGATCTCTCTCTTTCTCTGCCTCTGCCTCTTTGTAACTCTGCCTTCAAATAAATAAATACATCTTTTTTATTTATTTTTTTTTTTTTGACAGGCAGAGTTAGAAAGGTCTTCCTTCTGTTGGTTCACCCCCCGGCGTGCTGCAGATCTGAAGGCAGGAGCCAGGTGCCTCCTCCTGGTCTCCCATGGGGTGCAGGGCCCAAGCACTTGGGCCATCCTCCACTGCACTCCCGGGCCACAACAGAGAGCTGGACTGGAAGAGGGGCAACCGGGACAGAATCTGGCGCCCCAACCGGGACTAGAACCTGGGATGCCAGCGCCGCAGGTGGAGGATTAGCCCAGTGAGCCACGGCAACGGCCAATAAATACATCTTTAAAAAAAAAAGTTTTGGCAAGGATTCTGGTAAATTAGCAGGAGGATTTTAGAAGGCAATTAGGGTCGGCGCTGTGGCTCAACAGGCTAATCCTCCGCCTTGTGGCGCCGGCACACCGGGTTCTAGTCCTGGTTGGGGCGCTGGATTCTGTCCCGGTTGCCCCTCTTCCAGGCCAGCCCTCTGCTGTGGCCCCAGAGTGCAGTGGAGGATGGCCCAAGTGCTTGGGCCCTGCACCCCATGGGAGACCAAGATAAGCACCTAGCACCTGGCTCCTGCTATCGGATGAGCGCGGTGCGCCGGCTGCAGCGCGCCATCCGTGGCAGCCAATGGAGGGTGAACCAATGGCAAAAGGAAGACCTTTCTCTCTGTCTCTCTCTCTCACAGTCCACTCTGGCTGTCACAAAAGAAAAAAAAAAAAAAGGCAATTAGGCAAAATCTTACATAAGTGAATACTTGAATACATGGATTTCAAGTTTTTTCTTGTTTTTTGTTTTTATCGAAATAAGTATCTTGGGTTGGGTGTTATAGTGGTTAAGACACTTTGAGGGGCTGGCGCTGTAGCATAGTGGGTGAGGCTGCCTTCTGCAGTGTTGGCATCCCATATGGGCAAGTCCTGGCTGCTCCACTTCCAATCCAGCTCTCTGCTATGGCCTGGGAAAGCAGTGGAAGATGGCCAAGTCTTTGGGCCCCTGCACCCACGTGGGAGACCCAGAAGAAGCTCCTGACTTTGGATAGCCCAGCTGCAGCTGCTGTGGCCATTTGGTGAGTGAACCAGGGGATGGAAGATCTCTCTCCTCCTCTGCCTCTCTGTAACTCTGTCTTTCAAATAAATAAATTTTAAAAAAATAAAAATAAAAAAGCTTAGAGACATCAGTATGCCATATTGGAGTGCCTCGGTTTGGGTCCTGGCTCTGCCCCAATGGCAGCTTCCTGCTAACGCAGAGACGCTGGGAGGGAGTGCTGACGGTTGAAGTGTTTGCGTCCCTGCCACCCACCCAGGAAACCCACATTAAATTCCTGCCTCCAGTTTTGCCCAGACTCAGATGCTGCAGTCATGTGGGTAGTGTTTCAGCTGAGACATCTCTGTCTTTCAATAAATAAATATTTTAAATCTTTTTCATTCCATTTTCTTTGAACTTTTTGAAGAACCCTCATACTTTAGGCCAGTATTTTATTTTTGGAACCAGTGTTAGCTGGTACAGACAATCCTGTATCATTAGATTTTTCTTTTTTGCTTCAATGCCTTGTGGACTAGACATTTGAGATAACCCCAAGTGGCAACTTTGTAAAAAAAAAAAAATTGTTTGAGGGGCAGAGTAACAGAGACAAGGGTGGGAAGAGAGAGAGAGAGAGGTTTTGGTTCATCTGCTGGTTAGCTCCCCAAATGGCCATGACAGTAGGCTCTGGGCGAAACCAAAGCCACAGGCCAGGAATTACATCCAGATCTTCCATGTGGGTGGCAGGAACCCAGATGTTTCGGTCATCATCTGCTGCCTCCCAAGTACACCAGCTGGAAGCTGGATCTGAAGCTTGACGCACCTGGGACTGGAATCAGGCACTCCCATGTAGGATGCGGGTACCCACTGCACAACGCCCACAGTGCAAATGACTATTAATGAAATGAAGGAAGTTATGGCCTGATCCTACTATGGCATATAAGCAGTCTTGATCGGTAAACTAAAATGGACTGATACAGAAAGTTCTCCAAAACACAAGTATCAGAAAACCTACATTGCCTATAGGATGCTCTAATTGAGATTATTAATTTGGGACCAGTGCTGTGGCGCAGTAGATTAATCCTCCGCCTGTGGCACCGGCATTCCATTTGGGCGCAGGTTCTAGTACCAGCTGTTCCTTTTCCAATCCAGCTCTCTGCTGTGGCCTGAGAAAGCAGTGGAAGATGGCCCAAGTGCTTGTACCCCTGCACCCGCTTGGGAGTCCAGCTCCTGGCTTTGGGTCAACGCGGCTCCAGCCGTTGCGGCCATTGGGAGTGAACCAACGACGGAAGACCTTTCTGTCTCTCCCTCTTACTGTTTGTAACTCTCTCTCTCAAATAAATAATCTTTTAAAAAAGAGATTATTAATTTGTTTTGGGAGATGGAGAGTGAGCTTCCATTGCTAGTTCACTCCTCAAAAGCCTGAACAGTCCAGGGCTGGGCCAGGCCAACTCTGAGAGCCAGGACTCCATCCAGGTCTCCTACATGGGTGGCAGGGACCCAACTACTTGAGCCATCACCTGTTGCCTCCCAGAATACACATCATAAAGTTGTTACTGGGAGCGGAACCAGAATCCAGACCCAGGCACTCTGATGGGGTAGGGGCGTGGACATCCTAACCATCTTCTTAAACGCCAGGCCAAATGCTTCGCTGAGTGTTTTTTAAAAGTGGGAATATACGTTCAACTCCATGAAGTGACTAGAAAGTGAATCGGCTGTATGTAAAATGCTTTTCCAGTAGTTACTTCTGGGCAAGGGAGTGAGATTTGGGGGGGTAAATTGAAAGAATGCATTCCCTACCATGTACAGTTAGTATGTTCATGTATTACATGTGTAATAATAAATAATTCCCCAAAACTGTGGCCTAAGAAGGAAGTACCAGGAGCAAGCATTGTGCTGTGGGGGCTAAGCCCCTGCTGGGGCGCCTGCATGCCATGGTGGAATACTGGTTTGAGTCCTGGCTCCTCTGCTTCCAACCCAGCTTCCTGCTAGTGTCCACCCTGGGAGGCAGTGTCCTTGCCACCCCGTGGGAGACTTAAATGGAGCTCCTGGCTCCTGGCTTGAGTCTGTCCTAGTCCTGGTTGTTATGGGCATCTGGGGAGTGAGCCAGGGGATAGAAGCGCTCTCTGTCTCTCCACTCTCTCACTCTTTCAAATAAATAATAAAAATTAGTAATTTTTTTAAGGAGGGAGTATCAGATGTCTGAGGTAGAGCATTTCAGGAGGAGTGGGAAAGGAGCAGGCTGCTTAAGTGAAACGTGATCGGAATCGAAGAGGCTAGAAGCTAGAGTATGAATGGGTTACACGGCCTCTCCTCCTCGGGGCTCTGTTTTCCACGTGTTCAGAGAGCCTGTCAGCCAGTAATTGCCGTGTCTTAATGACCCTCTTTCAAAGGTCACCCGTAGCCTAATGCCTAATGCTTCCTCGCAGTGCCCTGTCTTCCCCTCACTTTATCTCGTCCTGGGGGCATTGCACCATCTCACATTGCTAGAAGAAGGCTGCGAACAGTAAAGTACTTTGAGAGAGATCGTATTGACGTAGCTTATTATGGTGTATATGATAGTGTCGTTCCAACTGTCCCTGTGCCTCACTTGCAAGTTGAGCGTGGAGGAGTTGGTGCAAAGTGAATTTTCATCTTTTTAAAATTTTATTTATTCATTTATTTTTGACAGGCAGAGTTAGACAGTGAGAGAGAGAGACAGAGAGAAAGGCCTTCCTTTTCCGTTGATTCACCCCCAAAGTGGCCGCCGCAGCTGGCACACTGCGCTGATCCAAAGCCAGGAGCCAGGTGCCTCTCCTGGTCTCCCATGGGGTGCAGGGCCCAAGCACTTGGGCCATCCTCCACTGCACTCCCTGGCCACAGCAGAGAGCTGGACTGGAAGAGGGGCAACCGGGACAGAATCCGTTGCCCTGACCTGGAATAGAACTCAGTGTGCCAGCGCCGCAGGCGGAGGATTAGCCTAGTGAGCCACAGCGCCGGCTGAATTTTCACCTTAAGATAAAATTGGAAAGGTTTTCAGTGATAAATTGCAGGGCACAGTCATTTGGAGTTAGCTTCAAAAAAGAAGCTAATTGAGTCTCTGTAGTTCCTATTGTCTCATGGAAAGAAAAATCTTAATTTTACAAGAAATTTAACTCAGGCCGGCGCCGTGGCTCAACAGGCTAATCTTCCGCCTTGCGGCGCCGGCACACCGGGTTCTAGTCCCGGTCGGGGCACCGGATTCTGTCCCGGTTGCCCCTCTTCCAGGCCAGCCCTCTGCTGTGGCCCGGGAGTGCAGTGGAGGATGGCCCAGGTGCTTGGGCCCTGCACCCCATGGGGAGACCAGGAAAAGCACCAGTCTCCTGGCTCCTGCCATCGGACGAGCGCGGTGCACCGGCCGCAGCGCGCCGACTGCGGCGGCCATTGGAGGGTGAACCAATGGCAAAGGAAGACCTTTCTCTCTGTCTCTCTCTCTCACTGTCCACTCTGCCTGTAAAAAAAAAAAAGAAATTTAACTCAGACCATTTGAATCTCGATCAATAAATAAGTATAAGTAGTAGGACCAAAACATGTCAGAAGATGACTTCACTTGTTCCAAAAGCCTGGTAAGGGACCAGCGCTGTGGCTCAGGTTAGGACAGCACCTGGATGCCAGCATTCCAAAAGAGCGCTGCCTGACTTCTGATCCCTGCTAGTCTGCCTGGGAAGGCAGCAGAACTGGCCCAAGTACTTCAGCCCCTGCACCCACATGGGAGACCCAGGTGGTGTTCCCGGTTCCTAGCTTTGCCTGGGTCAGCCCTGGCTGTTGCAACCATTTGGGAAATAGACCAGCCAATGGTTCCCTGTCTTTCTGTAACTCTGCCTTTCAAATAAATTTAAATTTTTTTTTAAAATGGGGCCAGCACTGTGGCACAACAGGTTAAGCTGCCACCTGCAACACCAGTATCCTCTATGGGTGCCTGTTCCAATCCCGGTTGCTCCACTTCCAATGCAGCTCCCTGATAATGTGCCCGGCAAGGCAGCGCAATGTGGCGTGAGCATTTGGCCCCCTGCCACCCATATGGGAGAGCTGGGTGGAGTTCTGGGCTCCTGACTTCAGCGTGGCACAGCCCCAGCCATTGCAGCCATTTACAGAGTGAACCAGAGGATGGAAGATATCTCTCTCTGTCTCTTTCTCCCTCTCAGCAACTCTGCCTTTCAAATAAAATAAATAGGGCCAGCGCTGTGACTCACTTGGCTAATCCTCCGCCTGTGGCGCCAGCGCCCTGGGTTCTAGTCCTGGTTGGGGCGCCGGTTCTGTCCCGGTTGCTCCTCTTCCAGTCCAGCTCTCTGCTGTGGCCTTGGAGTGCAGTGGAGGATGGCCCAGGTGCTTGGGTCCTTCACCCTCATGGGAGACCAGGAGAAGCACCTGGCTTCTGGATTTGGATCAGCGCAGTGCGCCAGCCACAATGCGCTGGCCGTAGCAGCCGCTTCGGGGGTGAACCAATGGAAAAGGAAGACCTTTCTCTCTGTCTCTCTCTCTCATTGTCTAACTCTGCCTGTCAAAAAAATAAAATAAAATAAATCTTTTTTAAAAATTACAAAAGAAAAACAAAGTCCGTTAAGGTCTCTCTCAACCTAAGCTAATCAAGCATATTTGATCCTGTTTTAGACGGTATTATTTATAGATAGAACAGGTTATCTGACTTCAGGAGAGGGGAAGAAGAGGTTATAAAGATCACAGACTTGAGCTTGATGGTCTCTCTTTTTGTATTTTCCTTTTCCTTTCTTTTATTTTCTTTTTTAAAAATTCACCTACTTTATTTGAAAATCAGAATTACAGAGAGAGAGAGAGAGCGCTATCTTCTATCTCCTGGTTCATTCCCCAGATGGCTGCAATGGCCACTGCTGGGCCAGGTTAAAGCCTGGAGCCAGGTGCTCCATATGGGTCTCCCATATGGATGGCAGGAGCCCAAGCACTTAGGTCATCTGCTGCTTTTCCTAGGCAATAGCAGGGAGCTGGGTAGGAAATGGAGAAGCCTGGACTCGAACCAGTGCCCTTATGGAATGCTGGCATTGCAGGCAGTGGCTTTACCTGCTATGCCACAACCACAACACCAGCCCCCTTTTGTATTCTATTATTAAAGATTTGTTTGTTTATTTGAAAGGCAGAATGATACAGAGAGCAAGACAAGGAGGGATCTTCCATCTGCTTTTCACTCCCCATAAGGCCACAACAGGCAAGGGCTGCACCAGGCTGAAGCCGGGAGTTAGAAACTCCATCTGGATCTCCCAAGTGGGTGTCAGGGTCTCAACTACTTGAGCCATCACTTGCTGCTTCCCAGGTGTATTAGCAGGGAGCTGGATCGGGAGTAGTGTAGCCAGAACTCTAATACGTGATATATCCCAAGTAGCAGCTGAATCACTGTTCCACACTGGCCATCCCATGAGAGTCTCATTCATGGAGAAATAATTCTACACATCCTTCTCAGTAACACTGAAAGAATTTAGCATTATGATGTGATACAACGAGGAACCCAAATGCCCGAGAAAAGTTAAATTACTTGATAATCTGCTAAGAGAACAAAGACCAGTGTGATCTATTTTAAAAGGTCAGGGGCCAGTGCTGTGGCATAGTGGGCTAAGCCTCCAGCTGCAGCACCTGCATCCTTTATGGGTGCTGGTTTATGTCCTGGCTGCCCCTCTTCTGATTCAGCTCTCTGCTATGGCCTGGGAAAACAGTGGATGATGGCGCAAGTGCTTGGCCCCTGCACCTTCATGGGAGACCTGGAAGAAGCTACTGGTTCCTGGCTTCGGATTGGCTCAGGTGTGGCCATTGCGGCCATTTGGGGAGTGAACCAGCGGATGGAAGACCTCTCTCTGTAACTCTACCTCTCGAATAAATAAAATCTTAAAAAAATAAAATAAAAGGTCTTGAGCTTGTTATCTGGAAATTTATGTGATAATCTTTCTGTGTAAATATATTTGATGTTTAATAAAACTGAGTTTGGCCAAAGCCAAAATTACTCATACAAACATAATTTCTAAGTGATATTAGGTCTTTCCAGTCTTGCAGAAAAGAGGGAAGAAGAAGGAAATTTTGGAGCTTCTTGTTGAAATAAAATTACACTTGTTCTTTCAGGTCAGAAACAGCTGAGGCCATAGACAGGAAACAATGGGCCCAAAAAGCTTATTTTGGCCAGGAAGACAAATAAATATTTACTGGTTTGTTTTTAAGATTTATTTATTTGAAGGCTGAGTGACAGAGAGATGGGGACTCGGTGTGTGTGTGTGGGGATCTTCTATCCACTCGTTCACTCCCTAGATGGCTGCAAACAGCCAAGGCTTGGCTAGGCCGAAGCCAGGAGCCAGGAACTCCATCAATGTCTCCCACAGGGCCCACGGATTTGGGTCATCTGCAGAGAGCTGGGTCAGAAGTAGAGCAGTAGGGACTTGAACCAGTGCTCTGATATGATGCCAGTGCTGCAGTTGGTCGCTGTACCACAGTGCTGGCCCCAGAAATATTTATTGTTTCCTTTCCTCTCTCATCTTTTTTTTTTTTCTTTAAGCAACTGTTTCTATCTAGAATAAAAATATAATAACAAAATATTATTTGCCATTTATTCCTTTTTTGAGGGTATTTACATCAAATAAACTTTGCTTACCAAATGTATGAGTTCTTCTAATAGTAAGTGAATAGTGAAAATAACAACAGCAGGGGCAAGCGTTTTGGCATAGTGGGTAAAGCCACCACACGTGACACCAGCATCCCATATGGGTGCTGGTTTGTGTCCTGGCTGCTCCACTTCTTATCCAGCTCCCTGCTAATGGCCTGGGAAGGCAATGGAAGATGCCTCAAATGTTTAGGCCCCTGCCACCCACATAGGAGACACAGATGCGGGTCCTGACTCCTGGTTTCAGCCTGCTTCCGTCTTGACAGATCTGGGGAAGAATTGGTGGCTGGAAGATCTCTCCTCACCGATTCTTCTGTCTCTGAAACTCTGTGTTTCAAATAAATAATTAAATCTTTAAAAAAAATCCATTAGCTAACACATTCCTAACAATGGGCCAAACATGGCTCTAAATGCTTCCTTTATGCACTAATCTGTTGAATTCTGAAAACAACCCTGAGATAATTTCCATTTTATTCTTTTCATTTTTACAGATAAGGAGGTTGATGTACAGGGAAAGTAAATAACTTGCTCAATGACAGAGTTTCTTTTTTTTTTTTTTTAAGATTTTTTATTTATTTTATTTGAGAGGTAGAGTTATAGACAGTGAGAGGAAGAGACAGAGAGAGGTCTTCCTTCTGTTGGTTCACTCCCCAAATGGCTGCAATAGTTGGAGCTATGCCAATCCAAAGTCAGGAGCCAGGAGCTTCTTCCAGGTCTCCCTTGTGGGTGCAGGGGCCCAAGGACTTGGGCCATCTTCTACTGCTTTCCCAGGCCATAGCAGAGAGCTGGATTGGAAGTGGAGCAACTGGGATTAGAACCGGCACCCATATGGGATGCTGGCGCTGCAGGTGGAGGATTAATCTACTGTACCACAGCACTGGCCCCAAGCTAGATTTTCACCCAGTCCTAGCCCATCTAAGGAAACTTCAGCTATAAGGGTTGAGGGAGGCAATGACACACATGGGTCTTTGTTCAGTGGAAGCCCCCTGACATGTGGAAAGAGCATAGAATTTGAATCCAAAGTGGACATCCTTTTTTTTTTTTTCTTTAAGATTTATTTATTTATTTGAAAGTCAGTGTTACAGAGACAAAGGCCGAGACATAGAGATATTCCATCTGCCGATTTACTCCCCAAAGTTTTGCAATGACCAGGACTAGGCCAGGCTGAAGCCAGGAGCCAGGAGCTTCATCTGGGTCTCCCATGTGGGTGGCAGGAACCCAAACATCTGGTCCATCTTCTGCTGCTTTTCCCAGGCCAGGAGCTGGATTAGAGGTGGAGCAGCCAGACTCGAACTGTGATTCCAGCGTCACAGGTGGCAGCTTTACCCACTGAGCCACAACGCCAGCCCCTAAAAGTGGACATCCTTGTTGCCGTCCACTGAAATGGCTTTGATCCCATTCTACCAAGAAATGTTTTTTTTTAAGATTTTTTAGATGTTCTTTATCTAAAAAAATTGTTTTAGGATTTTTATTTTATTTGAAAGGAAGAGTTGCAGAGAAAGGGAGAATGAGAGAGACAGACAAAAATTTCATCCTCTGGTCAATCCCCAAATGGCTGCAGTGGCCAGGGCTGGGGGAGGCTGAAGCCAGGAGCCAGTTTCATCCAGGTCTCCCACCTAATGCAGGGGCTCACGTACTTGGGTCATAGTCTGCTGCTTTCCCAGGTGCATTAGCAGGGAGCTGGATTGGAAGTGGAGCAGCTGGGACTGGAACTGGTGTTCCAGGACGAGATGCAGGCATCACAGGTGGCAGCTCAGCCAGCCATCATAGTGCTGCCTTCAGTCCAAATTTTATAGGAAATGTGTCGCTTCTTTCTCCTTGACGTTTTCTATCTTTGATTCTTTAGTCATTTAAAAATATTTATTTATTTGAAAGGGTGAACTGCAGAGACATACAGAAAACCTTCCCTCTGCTGGTTTGCTCCCCAAAGGGTCACAGTAGCTGGGGTTTGACCTGGGACAGGCCTCCATATGGGTGCCAGGGACCAAGTACTTGAGCCATCTTCCATTGCTTTCCTAGAGCCATTATCAGGGAGCTGGATCAGAAGTGGAGCAGCCTGGACTTGAACTGACACTTAGGTAGGATGCCAGTATCCTCAGCAGAGGCTCAATCAGCTGAGCCGTAAAGCTGCCCCTCTTGCTTTGATGCCTTTTTTCTTTTAAGATTTATTTTATTTGAAAGGCATAGTTCCAGAGAGGGGCAGAAAGAGAGAAATCTTCCATCCACTGGTTCATTCTCAAATGGCCATAATAGCCAAGGCTGGGCAAGGTCGTGCCAGGAACCAGGACTCCATCCGGGTCTCTCATGTTGGGTGGCAGGAGCCTGAGCACTTGGGTCACCTTCCGCTGCTTTCCCAAACGCACCAGTGCGGAGCTGGATAGGAAGTGCAGCAGCTGAGACTGAGCTTACGTGGGATGCGTGTGTCCGGTGGCAGCTTACCCAGCTGTACCACAACGCCAGCCCCAAAAGCTTCATCTTGAAATTTACCTTTCAGACTTAGTGCTTGCGACTAAAACACTTTCCTGACAATTTTCCGTCCTTTGATACAGAAACTATGCTAGATCCTGCCATGGACACATTTACACACACTGGGACCGCCACGGTCCCCAGGCATGCTGTTGCGTTTCAGACAACCTCCTAAGAACATGAGGTCCCACAGCAGGAGCCCCTGGATGGCTGCCGGGCACACGCCGTACACAGACCTGGGTGCTTTCCCACAACCTTCTTGGTCTAAGAGGGCCTGAGAGCCTCGTGTTGTTGGAGGCAGTACTACAGGAAGGTTTAATGTGGTATGTCAAATGCTGCACTACCTGAGTGTCTCTAGACCCCAGCAAGCAGGGGCTGACTTTCAGTTCTCAAAGCACACACCATCCCTGCCCAGCCCCTGCTCTCACCAAAAGCCCCCTGGATCCGGCTCTCGCTTTTCATTCTATACGCTCACTTCTTCACTCACCTGGACCTTAACAGGAATGGTCTAAAAACAAAATTTACTTATTTGATTGGCAGAGTATGAAAGTGAGACACAGATCTTCCACCTGCTGGCTCACTCTCCAACTGGCCACAAGATAGGGCTGGGTGGGGGGTGGGAGCCAGGAGCCACAAACTGGTCCATCCGGGTCTCCTGGGTCTCCTACCAGGGTGGCAGGGCCCCAAGTACGTTGGGCCATCAGCTGCCTTTCCCAAGTGCAACACTAGAAGCTGGATGGGAAGCAGTGTGACCGTGCTGCTCTGGGATGCGGGGATTCTAAACTGCGGGCACAACGCCCACCCTGGAAACATGTGAGGGGGGACAAAAATGGGAAAAATTTTTTAAACAGGAAAAACGAAAGGCCCCGAGTCCCACTCATTTTGTCTCCTCAATGTCTAGGATACATATGTTCAGTGACTGGTTGCATTCGTTTCCTTTTCGAACAGATTTAAGCATTGATGATCCTTCCGGGTTTCTGACCTGCTGAGCCGCCCGGGAGCTTCCGATCTCAGCACTGCGAAAGAAAACCCGTGTTTTTGATTCTAGAGAAAGCGCCTTATTTCGTCACGGTCACAAAGAGGACAGCTTCCCGACGATATTACTTCTCGAACCCCCACCCTGTCATCTAGCTCAAGGTCTCGCTAAGGAGACAGCCCAAGGACAGGCAAAGACAGCCCACGTGCTTCCCGACAGGAACTCGGCCCCTTTCCTAAACGTAGTTCCGCCCAGTACCCTCTCTGACTGACATTCCTGTGGCCCAATTAGGTTTCCAGGCTTGGAAGGCGTCAGCTCCAATAAAAAAGGGAGTTTCAGATTAGCACGACAGTTGACCAATGATTGAGAGGATCAAAGCCTAGTACCCTATAGGAGCACGGCTAAAAATGATAGGCAGAAGAGTTAGCCAATGGACGTATCTACAGCAGACTAGACTTCGCCCCAACTGCTGGGTTGCCGGTGGCGGGGCAGCTGCGGCACTCAGTCTCCACCCGGACTCCGCCATGTTGAGTCTTGTAGGTCGTGTGGCCGCGGCGTCGGCCTCCGGGGCCTTGCGGGGACTCACCCCTTCAGCGTCCTTACCCCAAGCTCAGCTCCTACTCCGGGCCGCTCCGGCAGCGGTCCAGCCTGGTGAGTGCTTTCCTATAGATGAGTTCATTTCTGCCGCCCCAGTGACCTTGAGGCGCGGCGGATTGAAGTTCGGGCCTAAAATCCGTGGTGCAAGAACGCCAGGGTGGTGTGCAGCCTTCTAATCGCAGAAGATCAAGAACGGTTCGCCCCTGCGAGCCTTCTTCGACCTAGTTCTGTGTCATTTTGGAGGAAGGGCTTTGTGTGACGGGAAGGTGTGGGCAGGTGCGTTGACCTTCCCCTGCAGCGGGGCTGCCGAGCTCTTGCATAATTCGGTGCTGTGCGTGGAGGTGGGGAGGTCGTGCAGGCGCTCCGCGGCCCCTCGCTCTGGACACGCCTTCCGTACGAGCGGAAGGAGGCCCGGCCAGGGCGGACGTTGCTTGTCCTTGTGGGTTAAGTCGGAGCTTTCGAAGACCTTTAACGTCCCGAACCCTTGCGATATGTTTCTGTCTGTTAGCTCGAGACTATGCCGCGCAAACCTCGCCGGCGCCGAAGGCAGGCCTTGCCACCGGGCGCATCGTGGCCGTCATCGGGGCCGTGGTGGACGTCCAGTTTGATGAGGGCCTGCCACCTATCCTGAACGCCCTGGAAGTGCAAGGCAGGGAGACCCGGCTGGTTTTGGAGGTGGCCCAGCACTTGGGTGAGTAGATTTTTTTTTTGGTACCATAAGGACTTGATTTAACCAAAATAAATTAAAAACCAGCCTGTCTCCTTTCAATGATGATTTTATCAAATGACTTTCGTTCTTCTGAGTCTGCTGAAGCCATGTTTCGATACTGAGAAGGAGTCTTGGTTGAAGTCTTTCATGCCAGCTACACTTGATTAAAATGTCAGGAGCTCAGCTTGTCCTTGTGTGTAACTGTGCAATGTCTTTTCCTGACAGGTGAGAGCACAGTACGAACCATTGCTATGGATGGCACAGAGGGCTTGGTTAGAGGCCAGAAAGTCCTGGATTCTGGTGCACCTATCAAAATTCCTGTTGGTCCTGAGACTTTGGGCAGAATCATGAATGTCATTGGAGAACCTATTGACGAGCGAGGTCCCATCAAAACCAAACAGTAAGTCTCTCTTGCCGTAGCTTGCAGTTTTCCATGTTAAAATGTCACCATCCAGTAAAACAGACCATTCCTGCAGGGGATCCTTACAAGTGCAGTTAAGGGTGCAGAAGTTCTGATGGATAAAGATCTGCTATTTAAGACACTAGGTGATTATTAAAAGGTCAGGTTTACAGCTTAGGTTGTGGAGTCTCCAAAACGTGGAACTCTGTATTTCCTGTTGGCATGCTAATAAGGAAGTCTGCTTTATCGTAGAAAGTTGGGGTGCGCGCCGGTGACCGCTTTCACTGAGGTGACTGGACACTGATCCTCCTTGCTCCTTCCCTGCAGATTTGCTGCTATTCACGCAGAGGCTCCCGAGTTCATAGAGATGAGTGTCGAGCAGGAAATTCTGGTGACTGGCATCAAGGTTGTGGACCTGCTGGCTCCGTACGCCAAGGGTGGCAAAATTGGTATGTTGGTGGGCAGGTGTTTTCCAAACCTAATACGGAAGGGGAAAAAAATAGGTACTGAGTGCTCTGTCCTTCACTGATGAGTAGCTTCTGACTTTCGTTCTTCTGAGTTTGCCGAATGAAGCCAGATGCCATTCCTGAGATGGAAAATGCAAAAGTTTTTTTGAAGTTTGGTACAACAGGGCAGACCTCTTAAATAATCCTTCTTTTCAACCTCTTGTAGGGCTCTTTGGTGGTGCTGGAGTTGGCAAGACAGTACTGATCATGGAGTTGATCAACAACGTTGCCAAAGCCCATGGTGGTTACTCTGTGTTTGCTGGTGTTGGTGAGAGAACCCGAGAGGGCAATGACTTGTATCATGAAATGATTGAGTCTGGTGTTATCAACCTGAAGGATGCTACCTCCAAGGTGAGCATTGAGCTGACTGATGGCCTTGTCAGAAACTTGCCAGCCGAACCTGTTTTTAGCATCCTGGGCCTACAGAGGAAATTCCTGCTTTTTTTTTTTTTTTAAACACCCAATTTCCTAAGACACTAATGGCACTTAGTTTTCTCTTTGACATTACATTGCATTTTTAGATTTTTTTTTTTTTGGTAGATACTCATAGTCCCATCATTTGGGAAGGTAAAATTTTTTGGAGGGGGAGAGGTGAAGTTGGAGGTGGATCCTGTGCCTCAGATAACCCTATTTTGTACCTTTCACTTAAACAGGTGTTTACTAATTTCCTACGTTGACCCCCTTCTGAGAAGGAGGGTCTGTGCTACCTCTTATTTGGTTGTGTTGGGCATGTGGCTTCCTCAGTCCTCTGCCGGGTTTTCTGATTATGTCTGATTACTGCAGGTAGCGCTGGTGTATGGTCAGATGAATGAACCGCCCGGTGCCCGTGCCCGGGTAGCCCTGACTGGACTGACTGTGGCCGAATACTTCCGAGACCAGGAAGGTCAAGATGTACTGCTGTTTATTGATAACATCTTCCGCTTCACCCAGGCTGGCTCAGAGGTAAGGGGAAGCCATGAAGCACATCGTTCATGTGAGGTTTCCGTTGTGCAGATGAGGCTAACTGGAGGCATTGAACACCTCTTTCTTCTTACTCTCCTTCAGGTGTCTGCCTTACTGGGCAGAATCCCTTCTGCTGTGGGCTATCAGCCTACTCTGGCCACTGACATGGGTACCATGCAGGAACGCATCACCACCACCAAGAAGGGATCCATCACCTCCGTACAGGTAAGGAAAATGAAATTGATGCATAAAGGCACTCAGAGTGGGCTTTTAACTGGGGGGAGGGAAGCGGCTCATGAGTTTCTTGGAGTAGTGTGTAATATACTCTGCGTGCATGTTAACATCCCTAAAAGATTAAGAAATAATGGTCTAAAGGAATTGAAGAAATACAGGTAAATAAATAAATCATGGTTTTGAGGCCGAGGGAAGTCTGAGACTGTGTGGAAACTTAGCTTTAAATATTTACTGCATTAATATACTATAAACTATCTAAACAAGTGGCCAGATTCTAAACTTTCGTGATTCGTTGAGCTGTTGTAGTACAAGGAGAATTTTGGCTATTTTTTAATTCAAAGTGAGTATCGTTAGAGTTAAAATACAGAATGAAGAACAACATAACACAGTTCTTTCATCATGGCCTAGAGGGACCAGGTATTCCATAAGCTCAGCAGATACAGGGATTATAAGAAAGCTCACTGTTCTTAGCATTCAAAAGTTCGCCTCAAAAAGAGTGAAGTGAGGTGATGATGAGAGGTCAGAAAAGGGGGTGGCTTCGGTGCAATGACTTTGGTTCCTGCTGTTTATGGGTTCTTGACTCCCTGTAGGCTATCTATGTGCCTGCTGATGACTTGACTGACCCTGCCCCTGCCACTACCTTTGCCCACTTGGACGCCACCACTGTGCTGTCCCGTGCTATTGCTGAACTGGGCATCTATCCAGCTGTGGATCCTTTAGACTCCACCTCTCGCATCATGGATCCCAACATCGTTGGCAGTGAGCATTATGACGTTGCCCGTGGAGTGCAAAAGATCCTGCAGGTGAGTGTGTTGCTGTGAGGGATCAGTGGCCCTAAGATCCCTTGCGGAATTTGGGGAGTCTGTTAGGACTACATCTGTCCTAGTAAGTGTGATAGAGTTTGGAATTGGGAAAGTTGCGACGAGCATTGGAATTGTTAGTGCTAATGAAGACTTGGGTTTCCAGGTACTTAGGCTGGGCTTTGGAATTCACTTTTTTTTTTCTAACAGCACCAGATTAGCAGTTGGGAGAACTAAACGCGGAGGCCAAGGGCCCTTGTGACCTGCGAGTGTGTAACTTCCCCTTTGTTTGCCTTTTTGATTTTTGTCAGAATTAAAGGAGTATGAATACTTAGACCTTATTTTCATCTTGTTTTCTCCTAGGACTACAAATCCCTCCAGGATATCATTGCCATCCTGGGTATGGATGAACTTTCTGAGGAAGACAAGTTGACTGTGTCCCGCGCACGGAAAATACAGCGTTTCCTGTCCCAGCCATTCCAGGTTGCTGAGGTCTTCACGGGTCATATGGGGAAGCTGGTCCCCTTGAAGGAGACCATTAAAGGATTCCAGCAGATTCTGGCAGGTGAGATTTTTGATTAGTACAAATCGAACATAAAATGATAGGAAAACTAAAATCTTACTGTTCCTATTCCAGGAGCCAGCAAAATGTGATGTGCTATACCCAGTTCACCTTTCTTTTAATTACAAAAATAAGCTATTATTTCTCATAAATTTTGTTTGGAAATACTCTACACTGACTTGAGAGTTTGAATGCCTCTCCAAGTCGCTGGCTCCCTTTCGTGCATAATCCAGCACTTGCTGTGTTCAGTGCCAGCTCCCCTCTGCTGTGAGGGGCGCAGCCTCTTCAGGAGGCCTCGTCCTGCTTAGTAAACTGCCGGGATGCAGGCAGGAGAATCTGAGCTCAGGGTGCTGTAATCCACCCTACATCATATTTTCTTGTACATTTGAGGGTGAGAGAAGTTTGAAAAAAGGTTTCTTAGATTACATGAATGCATCACATTCCGACCCATATATGGCCTTGAGTGGTGATCAGAAAGTTCATGCCCTCTACTTCTCACAAGTTGTTTTTTTTCCCTGTGTAGGTGAATATGACCATCTTCCAGAGCAGGCCTTCTACATGGTGGGACCCATTGAAGAAGCTGTGGCAAAAGCTGATAAGCTGGCCGAAGAGCATTCGTGAGGGGTCTTTGGCAAACTGCAAGCACTCACCCCATGCTGTCCCTCTCCTTACCTCTCCAAAACGTTTCAGTTTTCTGTGTAGGCCATGCAAGAGCCTTGATGGAAGACATTATGTTCTGTTTGAAGAATATTTAAGGTTTGCAATAAAATGTAACCCCTCAGAATCTGTCTGATTTTATTGGTTCTACCAACACTGCTTTTTTTTTTTTTAAAGATTTAATTTATTTGAAAGAGTTATTCGCAGAAGAAGAGGCAGAGAGTGAGGTCTTCCATCTGCTGGTTCACTCCCCAATTGGCTGCAATGGCTGGAGCTGCACCAATCTGAAGCCGGGAGCCAGGAACTTTTGGGTCTCCCACATGGGTGCAGGAGCCCAAGGACTTGGGCCATCTTCCACTGCTTTCCTAGGCCACAGCAGAGAGCTGGATCAGAAGTGGAACAGCCAGGACTCGAACTGGCGTCTGTATGGGATGCTGGCACTGCAGGCAGTGGCTTTACCTGTGCTGGCCCCAACACTGCAGTTTTTGACAGATTTTTAGTGACCATAATCAGTTTTAGCAGAAAGTAGGCTTTGTTTGTTTAACATGGGGTTCTCAAAAATGAAAAGCTGTTCTCTTGGGTTGATAGGCAACTAAGTGTAGGTCTTATGAGAAGATTCCTGTGGGTGGTGGGATCTTAGTAGGGCCTCTCCTTTGGCTGTTTGATTCCATTAGTTCAAAGCAAATGGATGTTTTTTTCCTCTTAAATATTCTGTACTTCACATTTAAAAGGGCATATTGGGGAAAATGGGTTGGTTTTAGAAATAACTCCTAGAAGAAGCGGGGGGTTCTTCAGTTAATTTTTGTAGGAAATGATGGAAACATCCTTAAGATGGAGTCAGAAGGGCCCCCTCCACCGCGGCTGGGTGGTTAGGCCTTCATTTCTTCAGAGTGCCCCACTTTGGGCAAGCCTGGACTTGCATGTTGGATTCCTTGAGGCTCTGCAAGGGTATAAAGTAGCATGAGGCCTAGTCTGAGCTCTGCTAAGAAAACTCAGGACAGAGAATCTGTTGCTCAGAAGTGGCAGTCTGCAGGGTTGCTGGCTTGCGCTGCTGAACTAAATGGAATTCAGTCATTTCCCATTCATTTTCGCCCACTAAGAGGTGTAGAGTGGGAAGATAGCACCATTTCAATTTATAAAACAACGCAAGGTCAGACTTGGTGCCCCTTGTGTTCCCTTCGGGGCCCAGACCGTCCTACTGCCCTCTTGTGGTAGTCGGGACCCGGTCTGCAAGAACTCTGATCTCACCATTTTGAAATCCGTGAGGGCCATTTGCTGGGAAGTGATTCTCTGCAAATGACTGTTTACAAACCAGCTGGGGCTTTTGTCCTGAGGAGGAGCCTGTTCCTCCAAGCCCCGCCTCCTGGGGCCTTCAGCTGGGTAGGAGCTGGGCGGAGACAGGCTGAGCTCCCAATTCAGAGGCCCCTGGGGGCTGAAGGCTGGGGAGGGGCCTTGGGAGAGGCGCCCGGGGTGGAGTAGGGGCCTCTGAGCTTCCTCCCTTCTGCCTATGACGTCCTTGGCACCATTCTCCCCTGTGTCAGGATCTGGACGGAAGGTGGAGCCCCGGAGCTGCTTGTGCCCGTAGTTTGCTCCCAGAAAAGCTCGACTGGGGGAAATGCTGAGTTATGGGGGTTGGGACACTTCCTCCGGGTCCCGACCTGAGTGGGGAAGATAGTGGGGGGAGGCCCCAGGGTATGGGTCAGCCCTTTCCGCTTTGTTTTCCCACACCGCCCAGAGGCAGACCTGGGAACCTAAAGGTTGTTTGCATCCCTCCACCCCTTCCCCTGACACGTTCGCGTCCTCCAGCATTTGTCTAGAACATTCTCCCTCTCACCCGGCTGCAACAGCTTATTTCCTTCCCTCTTTACCGCACCCTCTCAGTGCACGCCGCTGGAGTGTCAACACAGCCTAACCTCCCTCCATATTTCTCCTGGTCTGCCCTGTCCTCGCCTCCTCCCTCTCTCCACCCAGAGAAAGCCCCGCCCTTCCCTCCTCCCTCCCCACCCCGGTCTGTCACACAGGGACATCACCCTACAGCAGTTCGGGCTGTGTGGCTCGCAGGAAGCATACATTGGCCTTTTGGTTCTTGCTAGTTCCCAGCTCACAGTTTGGGAGGATCCTACAGCAAGCCTCCCAGCAAGAAGGGGGTCCAGCAACAGCGAGGAGCTGGGTGGTCCCAGCCTGGAGCCCTGGCAGCCTGACATGGGTGAGTCTGGGGACCAGCCCCGGGGAAGGCCTGAGGGATGCCTAGCTCCCTCCCAGGCTGACTCAGCAGGGGTGGGGCTTAACCTTTGCTCGTTTGGGGGGTGAAGGAGGGGAAATGAGACTGGGGGGGGGGTACAGGGCTCAGCTGGTGAGGCTGCCGCCTGGGATCCTGAGCATTGGCAGGCTGAAGCTCTTAAGGAACAGTGAGGCTGTACCTTAGGCCTGGGCGCCCCCCCCCCCCCGCGTGGAGTATGGCCCCTGGCTCCTCCCCATCTGAGCTGCTGGGAGTCCAGTCACATTATAGAGTACTCACTGCTGGCCCCCACAAGAGCAAGCAGTGTTGGAGGGTCTCCACGGTGTCTCCCCTCAGCCTGTTAGTCTCAGGCCTTTAAATCCCTGGCTTCTCTCCTCCCCCACCCTGACCCACCACCAGGTGGGGGCTGCCTTGAGCAGCTGCTTCCTGTGGCCCCAGAGGTGGCTGCAAGGGTGGCGATGGTGGGGAAACTGAACTAAAAGTCAAGCCACCCCCAGGGTCCCACAGCAGCCTCCCTGCAGCTCTGCTGATGGCCTCCACGCCAGTGCCGGCGGCCCTTAGGCAGCGCTAGCATGGAGGCTGAGCTCTCAGGAGGCGGCTGCCCTCGTGGCTTCCTGATTCCACAGCCCCCGCAGCTGTGGGGACGCGGCCCCAGAGGAGCTGGGACGCCGGGAACCTGTTCCCCTAGTAGGGCGCCGTGCGTGACCCCCCGCACGTCAGGCCTGGAGTTCCCTCTCCTGCATTCCCGGGCCTCCTCCGGGCTCCTGCAGCGCGGGCACCGGCTCCCAAGTTCAGGCCCACCGCCGCCCCCCACTTCCCCGTAGAAGTTTCTGCGTCTTCTCGGGATCCGTCCTGTTCCGCCTTCTGGGACCCTTCCTGGGTCTGGCCCCTAGGAGACGCCTCCCGCTGCCCCCTCCCCGAGCGCTCGTCCGCACCCCAGCGGCTCCTGCCCCTTTAAGCGCCACCTCCTCCGCGCCGCCGCCGCCGCCGCCGCCGGCCCAGGGCTGGGGGAGGAGGCGCCGCCGCCGCCCGGCTCGGCCACCTGCGCCGCCGCCGCCGCCGCCGCCCGCGGCCCGGCTCAGCTCCAGGTGAGGCCCGGCACCCACCTCCGGACCCGGAGCCCCGGGCGGGCCGCTGCCGCGGCCGCCTGGCCCGGGATTCAGGACTGGACGCTCCCGCTGCGGGAGCTGCCCTTCCTCTTCTCTCCCCCGCACTATCGACTCGGCCGTTTTTTTCCCCTGTCCTCTGCCGCCCGGAATCCGGAGGCTCCTCACGCCCCTCCGCCATCCTCCCCGGCGACTCCTCCAATTCTGGGCCGGGGTGGGGGCTCCCCTTCCCGCGCCTTCCTCGCCAAAAAAAAAAAAAATCTCCCGCGGGCTGGGCTTCGCCTCCTCCCCTCTGGAACGAGCGCTTTCCCACGCCATCCTAACCCCGATGGGAGGGGGAATAACCGCCACCCCCTCGCCTCTCCTTCCCCGTAGTAAGGGGCGGGGGAGCCGCAGCGATTACAGTCGCCGCGCCGCCCTGCAAGTTCAGCTAAGTCCTAGTTGAAGCCGCTCTGGGGCCTCACCCCCTCCCACGGCTCCCGGAGTTTGGGGTCCGACCTCAGCACCGCCTACTGAGCCCAGGTGGGAAGGGCCCTCTTCTAGGGCCGGGGTTGGCGGGTCCAGCCTGGGAACGCCCCTCCCCCAGAATCCCGGAGCTGGGGGGGATGGTCTTGTGTTTCAGGATTTAAGGGGCTGTTGGTGGAGAGTGGGGCGCGGGGCTAGGGGAGTGGGGGCCGGGGGCCTGTGGGAGTTGGTGGGGAAGGCCAAGGAAGCGCCGCTTTCTGTATTCAGATGCAAAGGGAGCCCCCACCCCCAAGGAAACAGATTTCTCCATTTTCTAGCAGCTTCGAGGAGAAGCCCTTTGGGAAGTTTGGAAACCGGGCTGGATCTGAGGTGGTCCTGCCGACCTGGAGGGGAGATGGGGAGGCTACCGTTCCCCCAAACTATGCCGGGGGGAGCTATTCTGCCTTGACCTGTGGGGGTTGGGGGTTGGAGAGATTATAGGGTTGAGAGCCGGCTCCTTCCTCGCCTTCCTCGCGCCTGTCTGCCAGCGTGACCCATTCTGCCATGGCCGGGAAAGGAGGTCTTCCAGGGCTGCCTATTTCCACTGGTCAGTCCTCCCTCCCTGCTCCAGCCGGGCTCCAGCTCTGTGTCTGGCCTTGGTGTTTTCACCGTCCACTGCCCACCTCCAGAAGTGGGGGCCTGGGTGTCAGGAGGGTCTTCAGACTACTGAGTGGTGTTCCAGCGGGCTTGAGAGGAGGAGAGAGGGCTGGTGGTGGGAGTGTCTGCAAGGTAGAGGGATGCTAGCGAATCCCTGGGCTCTCTTCCCCCGCCTGGAAGTGGAGCCCGACGCCATGGCAGCTGGCCCCAAAGTGCGGGAGGTGCCACAGGAACATGGGGGGAGCAGGTGCTGTTCTCCCTCCCTCCATTGCTCCTGGCTCGAGGGGGGGGCACTCTGTTCCCCAGACACTTTTCTAACAAGTTGCTAATAAAATGGCCCCTTTCCCCCTTTCTAGGGGTTGATCAGTCACAGCTGATGGGGCTGAGGACTGTCTGGGGACAGAAGGGGTCAGTGTGTCCTGTGTTGTCAGGATAGAGGGACGCACTGCTGCTGCTTGGGGTGGCTTCTGGCTGCTGGGTGTGTTGGCTGCACGGCACGAGGCAGGGGGATGGTAGCCCCCTGTGTCAGGTGGGGGAAACGGACTCTGTCTCATTTTATTTTCCACCACCCCTGTGCCCATCCACTCCCGGCTGGGAGAGTCCTGGGGGTTGCCCCGGAGACTAGGCCTGGGGCTCGGAAGGGGCGGGGGCAGTCTGGGGCACAGGAGTAACCGGCTCTTCCGGAGCCGAGCGGAGCCGAGCCGGCGGTGGGTGTGAGTGGGTGTGCTGCGGCCGGGGGAAGGGGCGTGGCCGCGGCCGGCCGGCTGGCGCAGGCTCCTCCCCTGCCTGCCCGGGCTCCCACTGGCCAGCTCTAGGACTGGGGGCGGGAGGTAGGAAGAGTCTCCCTCATCTGCCCTGGAAATGCTAAGGGAAAAAAAAAAAGGGATATTAGTTGTCCCCACCCTATACCCCCACTCGCCACGCTCCTTCGCCCCCGCGACCTTCAGGTGCTAGGTGCATACTCCGAGCTCTGTCCCCCTGCCTTTATTTTTTATTTAGAGGGTAAAGAGGGCTTTCCTTGGCAGGAGTTTGCTAGGTCCCTGTCCTTTCTCTAGAAGGAAGTAACCTCTCTCGCTCAGCGTGGCCTCTACTTACCCGGGCACGCGAGGTCAACGGGCTGTTGGGGGTGGGGAGAGAGGTGTCTGCATTTTTCCCAAGGTGACCTATACATTGGTTTCGCCCGGGAGGAGAGGTTTTTGGTTTCTACCTGTCTACTCCTTTTCCTTTCCCTTGTAATCTACTTAGGAGACAGAGAAACCTTCCTCTCTCTGGCCCACATACCTTGAAGCTTTGCTGAAGCAAGCTTCCTTCTTATCCTTTCTGAGCTACTGGTAGCCGTGGGTGGAGTCTGTTTTCAAAACTCAGAAAGAGCCCCCTGCTCTGTGGAGTAAGGAAATCCAGTCTAGAGTGGATTTGGCTTTCCCTTTGTCCTGTCCCCACCCGGTTTTCAGATCCTTCTTATCAGACCCCTAGAGGTAAAGCTGCCGGAGTTTCATCATCCCCGCTTCTGTTTCCCTTCTAGAATATTCCGCCAGAGTGTTGCACAGTTTAGGCAGTTGTTTACAGAACCGCATGACATTGAATCGAGTGGGAATTATCTTGAAACCTGCAGTGTTGAGTTCCTAGCTCTGTTCTGTCCAGGTTTGACCTTGAACGAGTCCGAGAGCCTCTCCGGGCCTTAATGCCTTCGTCTGACTGGGAGAGGGTTGAACCAGGCGATCTGGGAGCTCTACCTCCACGTGACGCCGGTTCCCGCCCTGCAGCTCTGCAGTAGACACTAGGTGACAGGCAAGCTCTGGTCCTGTGCTGCATTTGACTCTCAGGTTCTCGGAAGGTGTCGCACTGTTAGGTAGCCTTGTCAAACAAGTCTTAGAGCAGTGGGCATTTGGGGCTAGACACAGGTCTTCGTTGTCTGGTCCGAGTCGAGGCTCCTTTACCCCACGCACAGGGATCTTTCCGACGCTCAGGGCCCTGCAGATGTCGCCAGGAAAGTGGTGATCCAGGCAGGACCAGACTGCCCCAACAGGACAGAGGTGAGTGGGCGGCAGACCCTTGCCTCTCTCTACCCCTTTACCAGGACTGACTCGGGCCCTATTACTAACCTTTCCACTTCCACTGTCTCGCTACTCTATCATGGCCCTCCCTACCCCCCTACTCAGGGACGCACGCTTCTGCCCTAGAAATCTGGCCCGACCTGTAGAGACGGTGGCCCGCCTTTCAGTTTGCCCTGTGTGAAGAAAGTCAATTGCCTGCAATGAGATTTGGTGCAGAGGCAGCTGCTAGGTGAGCCAAGGAACCGGCGTCGCTGCAGACGCAGCGGCGCTAGGACCTAGATCCGGGGCGGGTGCGCCGGCTGCCGGCGCTAGGACCCCGTGGCGAAGGGCGGCGCTCTCTAGGCCGCAGCTTCCCCGCCCCCTCCGGCTGCGACTCACTCCTCCCCCGCCGGCCATGTTGGCTCCGCTCGGGCCCCGCGGTTGAGCCGCGTCCCCCTCCCCCCTCCCGGACCCCGGACCCCGGACCCCCGCCTCCCCGGGCGGGCGTCTCCTCCCCTCCCGGCGTCCGGAGCGCGGCCATGTGAACCGCTGGTCCCCCGGGGAGAGGCGAGCCCCGAGCCGACCGGACGTTGCCGCCTCAGGTTTGTGGGGTCTGTGCCCGGGGGCGTGAGGGGGCGAGAGCCCCACTTTGACCTGCGGCTTCCCTCCGGGAGCAGAGGCTCCCGAGCCGCCTTAGAGCCTTGCCTGGGGCGGGAAGCCGGCTCGAGCCGAGTTCCTGCTCGCGCCCTGCGGGGGCCGGGGGTCTCCTTGCCCTTCGGGCCGGGAGGAGACCGGGGCTGGCGGCTCCGCCGAGGACGCCGGCAGGGGCCGCGGGGGCGGGAGGAGCCGCGCGCCGGGGACGGGGAGGCGGAGGAGCCTCCCGGCTGGTGGAGCCGACTCCCGTGGGGGACTCGGGGTGGAATCCCCGGGAGGGGCTCCACCTCCTCGGGTGGGGGTGGGGATTGCCCGGGTGCCAGCGCTGGGTGCGGGGGTTCCCTGGGCAGCTTGGTCGCTCGGTTTGTGGGGCGCGGGGCGTTTTGGCTGTGGTGAGTGGAGGGCAGAGGGGGGCTTCCAGGGGTCCCGAGGGCGTCTCTCTCGGGAGCACGCTAGTGCTGCTGAGCGCGGGGAGCTGGGGACGGTGCTGCGCCTGCCTGGGGCCCTAACGTCCCGGGAGACTCCCCCACTCCGGGGGTGGGGGTTGGTGAGGCTGACGCTCCAGCGTCCGGGTTTGAGCGAGCCGAGGGGCTGAAGGGGAGAATAAAGAGGGATTCCTTTCCAAGGAGATCCCTCACCAAGGGGATCCCCGCTTCGGTGGCAGACAGGATGATCTCACACCATCTCTTTCTTCCCTGTTGTTCCCAGCTTTCTGGAGAAAGCAAGCCGTCATCCTTTGTAGGGTTTATTGGAGTGAGGGATTTGTATCCTTTGGGGGGCGATGGGGGGATAGCCTCCACCTCCATCTGTACACAAACAGCCCCTCCCCCAGCCTCCCGCAGGAAGTGGCCAGGGAAATGGCAGCTGTGCGTGTTGCCGCTGCGTCTCTTGTTGTTTTGAAATGTCCATTTTAATCAGGTTTGGTTTCATTTTCTGAGACCTTCTGGGCAGGCGTGGATCCTGCCAACCATGTGGCCTGCGAGATCTCTCCTTGGACTTTTTGGTGTTGTGAGAGGGTTAAACTCAATTTGTCAACTGGAAGTAGTGACCTGCAGTTGACTTCCTGATCCTCTTGCCCCCCTCCACAGCATCTCCTCTCTCTCTGTGTTTTTTTTTTTTTTTTTCCTTTTTCTTCCCCTTGAGCTAGAGGTCATAGAGAAGCAAGCTCGGTTATTCACTAGCAGGGTATTCGCTGTGCAAGTGATGCAAACCACCACAGCACAGGGAGCTGCCAGCCCGGACTGGAGATCTGTGGCCTGCTTCTTGAGGCTGCCTCGTCTTTTCTTAAGTTTGACAGTTTTGTCCTGCAGAACGCCTAAGCAGGGAAGCTTGTGGGGTGAAGCAGGGTGGAAGATCTGAGACGTGGAGCAAGTGGAGGGAGTGGGGAAGGTTTTCACCATGACTGGGGTTTATGTATTGCAGCAGAACCTGTGTTATAGAGTGAGAATGGTGCGCTTGTTCCTCAGTGATGTAGCCCAAGAGCAGTCCCTTTGGGAAGCCTGTCGATTGAGGTAGGCTGCTGCAAAACCAACTAACTAGAACAGTGTGCTGTCATGTGACTTACTCTTCAGTCATTTGAACGCCTCTCTCGTTCTTGGAGAGGCAGAGCTTTTCCTGTCTTCTGTGCACAGCCTTGCACCCAGATTTTCTCTAGTTCACACCTGGTAATTCCACTTTTTCTCTGTAGCATGACGGGATGAACTATGTGCTGTGTCCCTAGGCATTTTATCGGATAAGGGATTTGGTTAGGGACAAGAGTTGGACACAGGATTTTAGATCTTGAGAGTTGAAGATATTAACATCATTTGGACTATCCTGAAAACTCTGTAAATCTGGCCTGTAAGTCATCTTTTCACTGCTTGCCAATCAAAAGCCCTCCACCTGCGTGTAGATCCCTAGATTAAAGATCCAGGAGAGGAACAGATGGACATACGACTGTGAAAGTGTCTTCATCACTGGTAGTATCGTTGCTCTTTTCACTGGAGTTCTTAATATTCTGAAAACAGTAAAAACAAGTCCATCTCCTGTTAACATTTTTTCTTCTGCTTGTCTGGTTGATTCCTTTGGGTTGCTCTCCAGTAGGGTTGATTTGACACTGATTTTAAATTCCTCCTGCCTCTTCTTCCACCTGAGCTTACCTAAATTGGGACCTGATACAGTAAATTGATTTATCCTGTTGGGGATTAAAAGTGAAAGAAGAGTAAACTATTCTTTGGGCTTTTTGCAAGAAATAGAAGTAGACTTTGAGAAAATAGTGACTTCATTTGATGCATGATTGATTTAGGAGCTGAGTGAAGCCAGTCTTTCATGTCCTTGTTATAAAATTTGTGCATTTTTCTGTTATGGAAATGGGTTTCTTGATATTGACTGGTTGTTATCCCTCCCCTTCTCCCCCAAAGACTCTCCCTTCCCTTCCTCCTCCAGGTTTTTAGGTATAAAGAGACTTACATGGATTGATCTCAGTACCAGTCAGAAATCTAGAATGCCTTGAGAGGCTCAACCTCTTGATTCTGGGAGTCAGATGTTGCCAACAGAGAAGCAAAGCCTCTTAGGGTGACTGTCTTCCAGTGGTTGGCGTTTGCTATCACCTCTGACAAGGTCAAGCACCAAAGTGCTGTCATTTTTTTTTTTTTTTACGATTTATTTATTTATTTAAAATTCAGAGTTACAGAGAGGGAGAGACAGATCTTCTGTCCTCTAGTTCATTCCCTCGATGGCCCCAATCATCAGCACTGGGCCAGGCCAAAGCCAGGAGCTTCCTTTGGGTCTCCCACGTGGGTGGCAGGGACCCAAGCATTCATACCATCTTCTGTTGCTTTCCTAGGCCATCAGCAAGGAGCTGGATTGAAAGTGGAGCAGCTGGGACACGAAACCGGTGCCCATATGGGATGCCGGTGTCACAGGGATTCACCCCACTGTACCACAATGCTGACCCCAATTCTTTTATTCTTAAAACAGTAGAGAAGTTAGTCATAATTGGTTGGATATTTGACCTTGTGTGACATGTGTAAAATAAGGCAATAATGCCAGTTTTTATGCCTCAGGATATAGAGTCAAGTACATAACTCTTAAAGTATTTCCAGAGGTAAATATGTGTTTCTCAGGATATTGATGTTCTCGTAGGTCTCATAGCTCAAGAAGAATGCTTTCCCAGTATTGCTGCATGTAGATCAGGAGGACTGCTTCTCATTAGCTTGTCAGTCTGCATTGTTTTGAAATTTTAGAAAATTATGCAAAACCAAACCTTTCTGCTTTGAAGAGGTGTGGGAGTTCTTGTTACTAGCCGTGATAGTAGTGTTTTATACTTCTCCTGGTTAAGAGAATACAGTCATATCCTTGGAGGACTGGTTCTAAGACCCCATGGGTACCAAACTGCAAATGCTGAAGTCCCTTACATAAAATGACCCAGTGTTGGCATTTGAATATAATTTGTATACATCATGCCATATATTTAAGATTTTAAAAATTTTTATTTTATTTGAAATACAGAGATCTTGCAACTGTTGGTTCACTCCCTAATTATCTGCAACAGCCAGGGCTGGGCCAGGCCAAAGTCAGGATCCCAGAACTCAATCTGGATCTTGCACATGAGTAGCAAAAACCCCAGTATTCGAGTCACCATCACCTCTTGCCTCCCAGGGTATGCAGTAGTAGGAAACTAGATTTAAAGTGGAGTAGCTAGGCCTTGACCTAAACCCTGAGCTGTGGAATGTGGGTGACCCAACTGATGATTAAACCACTGCTTCAAATACCTGTCCCTTGCATGTACTTAAGTCATCTCTGGATCACTTATAATACCTAATACAGTGTAAATGTTGAGTAAATAGTTTTTTGTTTTTTTGACAGGCAGAGTGGACAGTGAGACAGAGAAAGGTCTTCCTTTGCTGTTGGTTCACCCCCCAGTGGCCGCTGCAGCCGAGCATTGCACTGATCCGATGGCAGGAGCCAGGTGCTTCTCCTGGTCTCCCATGGGGTGCAGGGCCCAAGCACTTGGGTCATCCTCCCCTGCACTCCCGGGCCACAGCAGAGAGCTGGACTGGAAGAGGGGCAACCGGGACAGAATCTGGCACCCCGACCAGGACTAGAACCTGGTGTGCTGGCGCCGCAGGTGGAGGATTAGCCTAGTGAGTCGCGGCGCGGCTGAGTAAATAGTTTTTATACCATATTGTTTAGGAGATAATGACCCAGGGGCCTGTTCTGTGGCGCAATGGGTTAATGCCCTGGCTTGAAGTGCTGCCATCGCATATGAACGCTGTTTCAAGACCCGGCTGCTCCACTTCCTGTCCAGAAAAGCAGTGGAAGATGGCCCAAGTCCTTGGGCCCCTGCACCCACTTGGGAGACCCGGAAGAAGCTCCTGGCTTCAGATTGGTGCATCTCCAGCCATTGTGGCCATCTGGGGAGTGAATCATCAGATGGAAGACCTCTCTCTCTCTCTCTCTCTCTCTCTCTCTCTCTGTAACTCTTTCAAATAAATTAATAAATCTTTAAGAAAAAAGATAATGACTCAAAAAAGTGTGCATGTTCAGTATAGATACCATTTTTCTCCTTCCTATTTTTTATTTATTTATTTATTTATTTATTTTTTTTGACAGGCAGAGTGGACAGTGAGAGAGAGAGACAGAGAGAAAGGTCTTCCTTTGCCGTTGGTTCACCCTCCAATGGCTGCCGCGGACAGCGCGCTGCGGCCGGCATACCGCGCTCATCCGATGGCAGGAGCCAGGTGCCAGGTGCTTATCCTGGTCTCCCATGGGGTGCAGGGCCCAAGCACTTGGGCCATCCTCCACTGCACTCCTGGGCCACAGCAGAGGGCTGGCCTGGAAGAGGGACAACCGGGACAGAATCCGGCGCCCCGACCGGGACTAGAACCCGGTGTGCCGGCGCCGCAAGGCGGAGGATTAGCCTGTTGAGCCACGGCGCCGGCCCTCCTTCCTATTTTCAATCTACAGTTGGCTGAAGCCACAAATGCAGCATCTACAGATGTGAAGAACCAACTATGATTATTAAGGGGGCATTTTATTGACTGGAATAATACTGTAACCTTACAGGAAGTTAACAAAAAATTGAAGGTTCTTAAGAAACAGGTTGTCTTACTACTTTTAGTTTTCTAGGATTGAATTCAGGAGGTATTTAACCTCCATGCTGCACTCCTTTTGAGGGTAAGGGAACATTTTCTTGGAGGAAAAGGTGGAGTCCTTTACTATAAAGTTGAAATTCTGAGAAACGGTTGAAAGGGAGAAATAACCTTAACACTCTGGACTGTGGCTTTTAGTGTCCTGCAATTTCAGAGACATTTCCAGTCTTATTTATGACAGTGACCAGAGTTGTTACAGAAAACCAAGTCAAGGTTGTTATGTAGTGCCTTATTTAGGTAGGCTTTTTAGAACCTTCCACTCACTTTTGGGTGTTTAGTTAAGCAGAAATTTTACTAATTTAGAGCTTAAGTATATTGTGTTCCGGTACTTTCTTTTTTCTTTTTAAAGATTTATTTATTTTAAAGATAGAGCTACAGAGAGGCGGAGGAAGAAAGAGAGAGGTCTTTCACCTGCTGGTTCACTCCGCAGATGGCCACAATGATGGAGCCAGGCCGATCTGAAGCCAGGAGCCAGAGCTGCTTCTGGGTCTCCCATGTGGGTGCAGGGGCCCAGGGGCTTAGGCCATATTCTACTGCCTTCCCAGGCCATAGCAAAGAGCCAGATCAGAAGTGGAACAGCCTGGACTCAACCGGTGCCCGTATGGGATGCCAGCACTGCAGGCAGCAGCTTTACCCACTACGCCACAGCACTTGCCCCCAGTACTTTCTTGTTTGAAGGTTGTATTTTCTACCGAGGATGGCTATCTAAAATACATGAAGATTGGAAGCTTTCTTTCCTCTGCGGATTTTTTTTTCCTAAAATCTCTGAAGAATGAAGCTCAAATTTTGGGATCTCTGAAAATAGGAACAAAGCTTTTACAACCTTTGGATGAGTAAGCTAGTCGTGTCAGAAAAGGTAGATTTACTCTCCATTTATTCAGTTCATGGTTTCAGTAAATATTTCCTTGGTTATTTTACGTACTGAGTAGTACTAAGTTAGGTGCTGGAAATGTAAGGGTGGAGTTTAATATCCAATTGATGCTATCGAACTACATTGTATAGGAGAAATAGAAAACAATTACCTTTGTATTTTCCTGAGCAGCCTAGACAGTGGCAGTTTTCTTTGAGTAGCTCTTTTATTGTAATCTTCCTTCTTTCATGATCATCCTCCTGCCTCACATAGAGTCCTAGCTAGGCAAGGGTTGAAGGAGTGGATATCTGAAAGAGAATGAGCCTCAGTCAGTACAGGCTGAGGTTTATCTGAGTCAGGCTTCCAAGGGCTGTCAGAATGGGGTAATTTTCTGCATGGAAATGCCAATTTTGTGGTTTGGCACTTTGAACTTTTAGTTTATTTGAAAGGCAGAGTTACAGTGAGAAATCTCTTCCATCCACTGGTTCACTCCCCTCGATGGCCGCAGTGGTCACAGCTGGGCTGGTTTGAAGCCAGGAGCTTTTTCTGGGTCTCCCAAGTGAGTGCAGGGGCCCAGAAACTTGGGCCATCCTCTGGTGCTGTCACAGGCACACTAGCAGGGACTGGATTGGAAGTGGAGCAGCCGGCACTCAAACTGGCACCCATATGGGATGCTGACAGTGATGGCCTCCACTTGGAACTCCTTATTCCTAGACGATGGTTTAGCTAGGGAGAAAGGGATTTTAGACAGAAAAGTCAAAGCATTCTTGCTTTTGGTATCAGGAACTAGAAGCAGTGAAAACTTAGAACTTTCCTGGGTGTGGAGCAGGAATGGGACAGTTTCTGTGTTGGAGCAAGATTTCTCAACCTTGACACTGTTGTTGTCTTGGGCTAGATAATTCTTTTTTGTGGGGGGCTTAGAAACATCCCCAGCTTCTACTTGGTAAATGCTGGTAGTATACACCTTCAGACGTTACTAAATGTTCCTTAGGAAACAAAATTGTCCCTGGTTGGAAATCTTTGCATTAGAGTCTGGTAGGCAGTCTAGAGATGTGTAGAACTGAGAAATGTCTTTAACTTTCACAGTTATAAAGCTAAAAGGTTGGCCGGTGCCGTGGCTCAATAGGCTAATCCTCCGCCTTGCAGTGCCGGCACACCAGGTTCTGGTCCCGGTCAGGGAGCCAGATTCTGTCCTGGTTGCCCCCCTTTCAGGCCGGCTCTCTGCTGTGGCCCGGGAGTGCAGTGAAGGATGGCCCAAGTGCTTGGGCCTTGCACCCCATGGGAGACCAGGAGAAGCACCTGGCTCCTGCCTTCAGATCAGCGTTGTGCACTGGCCGCAGCGGCCATTGGAGGGTGAACCAAGGGCAAAAAGGAAGACCTTTCTCTGTTTCTCTCTCTCACTTTGCCTGTCCCCCCCCAAAAAAAAAAAAAAAAGCTAAAAGGTAGTGGCATGATTCCTTTATCATATAGTAGAATTTACTTTCCTTATTTAGTTGGCAAACATTTGAAATCTCAATTCCCAAAAAAATGTGGACATCTCCCATTTGTGGGATTTTGGTGTTTTACAGTGAGCATGAAACAAAGAATTGCAGGGGGCAGAGTCCAGCTAGAGGGTGTTAATGTATCTTTCATTAGACTTGATCAAGCAGGGTACCTGTAACAGCATTGAAATCTAATATTTATTTCAACACCTTGCATTGTCAGCCTTTTTCTGTTAAAACCATGTTACAGGCCCACCAAGTAGAAGCTCTCTGATTGTAGTTGGGAGAAAAGCAGTCCATTTGGACATGTGGCAAGAGCTTTACTGTGTTAAACTTAAGGGCAATGTCTCTTTAACTCTTAAAAATGAAACATAGAGACGCTTAAGAGATCCATTTATATACACCTGGACTGGGGCTGGGTTCTTGTCTGATTGTACTTCCGGTTTGAGAGCTGTCTGCTGTTCTTTGGGTGATTTCTTTTCATTTGGTGAAAATCCTGTTCAAAGGGAAACACCCTCCTTTGCTTTACTGTTCTTTCCAGCTCTGGATTGGAGGGCAGTTTATCATCAGGCTTTGTTGTGAAGAGCATTTTGGGTAGGAAGCTTACAATGAAATAACTCTAGGTTTACTGCTGAGAACTGTTTTCAATTTCATTGTAGCCCAGTATTGTAATTCCATATTTAAGTGACATCTGATACCAGGAATCAAGTCGCATATGAAGAAGAATGGCTGGATCATCTCTGGTTTTGTAGTATCTTCCATTTGGTAGTAATTTTAAATTATATTTAGATCTTTTATTTGTGTGTTTTTTTTTTTGTTTTTTTTTTTTGACAGAGTGGACAGTGAGAGAGAGACAGAGAGAAAGGTCTTCCTTTGCTGTTGGTTCACCCTCTAATGGCCGCCGCGGTCGGCACGCTGCGGCCGGCACATCGCGCTGATCCGATGGCAGGAGCCAGGTGCCAGGTGCTTCTGGTCTCCCATGGGGTGCAGGGCCCAAGCACTTGGGCCATCCTCCACTGCATTCCCGGGCCACAGCAGAGAGCTGGCCTGGAAGAGGGGCAGCCGGGACAGAATCCGGCGCCGCAAGGCGGAGGATTAGCCTGTTGAGCCACGGCGCCGGCTTTTATTTGTTTTAAAAATATTTTATTGGGGCTGGTGCTGTGGTGTAGTAGGTTAGGTCTCCGCCTGCCAGAATCCCATATGGACTCCAGTTCAAGTCCTGGCTGCTCCACTTCCATCCAGCTCCCTGCTAATGTGCCTAGGAAAGTATTAGAGGATGGCCCAAGTGCCTGGGCCCCTGCACCCACATGGGAGACCTGGAGGAAGCTCCTGGCTTTGGATTGGTCCAGCTTCTGCCATTGCGATGGACCGCTTAGGGAGTGAACCAGTGGGTGGAAGACACCCCTCCCTTCCATCCTCCTTCCCTCTACCTCTCTCTCCCTCTCCCTCTCTTTGTCTCTCTGTAACTCTGCCTCTCAAATAAGATCTTTTTAAAAATATCTTTATTTGAAAGACAGAGTTACAGAGAGGTATAGGGAGACAGAGACAGCAAGAGAGACGTCTTCCATCTATCTGCTGATTCACTCCCCAAATGGCTGCAGTGGCTGTAGTTGCACCGATCTGAAGCCAGGAGCTTGAGCAGAGGCTCAAGGACTTGGGCCATCTTCTACTGCTTTCCCAGGCCATAGCAGAGAGCTCAATCAGAAGTGGACCAGCTGGGACTCGAGCCAGTGCCTATATGGGATGCTGGCACTGCAGGTGGCAGCTTTACCTGCTATGCCACAGTGCCAGCCCCAATAAATCTTTTTATTTTATCTATTTATTTGAAAGGTAGAATGACAGGGGGAGAGGGGTGAAGACAGAGATCTTCCATCTGCTGGTTCACTCCCCAGTTGGCCACGGTTGCTGGGGCTAGGCCAGGCTGATGCCAGGAGCCTGTAACTCCATCTGGGTCTGCTACAGGGGTCCCAAGGGGCCTGAACATCTGGGACATCTTCTCTTACATTTTCAGGCCATTACTTGGGAGCTTGAGTCTGAAGTGGAACAACAGGGACTTGAAAACCTGTGCTCTGGCATTGCAAATAGTGGCTTAACCTGCTGTGCCAGAACACCAGCCCCCTATTTAGACCTTTTAAAACTAATTATATTTTTGAAAACTAAGCAGTTCTAGTAATAATAGCTAGTGTTTACTAAGTGCATTTTGGATGACAGACACCATACCAGGGCCTTTGTATAGTTTTTCTTGTTCAGTCTCTCAAGCCTTGTAATTGGGCACTTTTTTTTTTTTTTTAAGATTTATTTTATTTATTTGAAAGACAGAGTTTCAGAGACTAGAGAGAACTTCTGTTCACTGGTTCACTCCCCAAATGGCCAGGGCTGGGCCAGACTGAAGCCAGGAACAACTTCTGGGTCTCCCACATGGGGAGAGGGGCCCAGCGACGTGGGCCATCTTTTTCTGCTTCCCTAAGCACATTAGCAGAGAGCTAGATTGGAGGAGGAGCAGCTGAGACTTCAACCAGTGCCTACATGGGATTTCAGTGCTGCAGGCGGAGGCTTAACCTGCTCTGCCACAAGACTGGCCCACTAAAATTTTTATAAATAGTGAAATTGAGGCATACAAGTTGAAGTCAACTTGTTCAAGGTTAAGCAGCTTGTAAGTAGTAGAGCCTGCTGCGTTGAGTTACCCTCACTGCATAGCACAGAGAATTTTATGTGTCTGGGAAACTTGTTGTAAATGAAGTGGTGGTCTGATGACCCTCGGGTAAAAGTGCATGGAGAAACAGATGCCAGGCACCAGATAACTTACCATTCCTTTTATTTTCTGATTCTTGTAAGCCATCCATGTTGTAACTAGTTTGTAATTTGTGAAACAGGATGTGCGTTTTGCTCTCAATGGCAGCAGAGAAGAGGTCTCTGGTTTCTTCTGGATTCAAATAGAGAATGGAAGAATGAACTGTGACTCTTGAATGAGTGGGAGGATATAGTCCAGTGTGCATTGGAAGGCTGCGGTGTGTGTGTATCCCACACACCTGGGGAGATACGGCTGTGCTTAAAACTGTGGAAGAGAGGGGCCAGCGCTGTGGCGCAGCGGGTTAACGCCCTGGCCTGAAGCGCTGGCATCCCATATAGGCGCTGGTTCTAGTCCCGGCTGCCCTTCTTCCGGTCCAGCTCTCTGCTGTGGCCTGGGAAAACAGTAGATGGCCCAAAGTCCTTGGGTCCCTGCACCCATGTGGGAGACCTAGAAGAAGCTCCTGGCTTCGAGTTGGCGCAGCTCTGGCTGTTGTGGCCATCTGGAGGGTGACCAGCGGATGGAAGACCTCTCTCTCTGTCTCTACCTCTCTCTCTCTAACTCTTTCAAATAAATAAAATAAATCTTTAAAAAACAAATAACAACAAAACAACTGTGGAAGAGGAAAGGTGGGAATCAAATAAATTGGCAGGATTTCCAGGATTTCTGAAGTGAACTACTAAGTGTCCTCATTGCTCTGTGGTATAAATTTTGGAAGAAATTTAACAGAAATTAGGGCATGAACTTTCCTTTTTTGTTAATTTCAAATGGAATTTTTTTTAAAAAAAACTTATTTATTTGAAAGGCAGAGTTACAGAGGGAGACCGAGAGAGAGAGAGAGATATCTTCCATCTGCTGGTTCACTCCCTAGATGTCCACAATAGCCAATGCTGGGCCAGGTCAAAGCCAGGAGCTTCTTCCGGTCTCCAAGTGGGTGCACTTGGGCTACCTTCTGCTGCTTTCATAGGCGCATTAGCAGGGAGTTGGATCAGAAGTGGAGCAGCTGGGACTCAAACTGTCATTGATATGGGATGCTGGTGCTGCTGACAGCAGCTTAACCCACTGTGCCATAGCACCAGCACCCTTAGAAGGATTATTCTCATGTTTATATTTCAGACCCACCTGCTGCTGAAGAGTGGCTTTAACTGATAGAGAAATGCCGGAGAACCTTGAGATTTTTTCCTTTAGAGGGCCAGTTTTTTCTTGAACGCCTATCAGATTGAGGTTGTTTTAGAATGAAGATAGGAAATCCTGTATGGGAGATAAGTCAGTCCTAAAATGTTGATTTTTTTCCCCCCTTAAGTCAGCAAAACACAAATTGCTTTTATTTCTTAGAGTTCATTTAAAAATTGGTTGGAGTAGATATAGTTATGATATTTAGCCAGGAATATAACAGTTATCATGCCATGTATACTATACAGCATTTGAATTTCGTATTCAGAATTGTGTTATATTCACACATTTGCCTGGTAGTGTCTGACTTGAAGTGCGCAGCACATTCATGAGTGTAACTCTTACCGACCTTGTCCAGAGATCATATGTATGTTCTGAACCAAGCTACTCATCTTCTTAAAAGCTTTACCTCTGGTTCTCTTTTAAAAGGTTATTTGAAACATTACCTAAATTTGCTTATTGCCAGTTCTTGGGAGCTTTCTATCTGAATTCTTCTGCCCTTATTGAAAACATTGTGACATAATCCAGGGAGATGGCTTTTTCTGTATCAAGATGGATTGTGTCTCATATCAAGTTAGTGTGTACTGTTTCAGCAGAGTATATGATTGATGTGTCTTGTCAAACTTTACCAACAGTTTTGGCTTCTGCATCTTTCTTTCCTCTTTGCTCATTTAAAGTGCAATTGTGATCAGAAACTTCACTTTTTATCATTCCTAGTATTAATCATATCATATCTGGGAAAGGGTAAAAAGCTAAAAATCCCCTCAGTGATGTCAGCATCATGTTGTTATATGACCCTTTTTTTTTAAGTTAACATGATATTAATACAAAGCGAATAGATTCAGTATAGTTCATAGATACAATTCTAAAAATATTGCGATAGTCCTTTCTTCCTTCCTTCTCTCCCTCCTGACCTTTAATATTTAAGCCACAAAACCAAGGAAATAACTATTTTTGGGACACCATCTTAATTTCTGTGACAAAGGGAAAGAGAGAGAGAGGGAGGGAGGGAGGGAGGGAAAAGAAGAGATAGGTCTTCCATCTGCTGGTTCACTCCCCAAATGGCCATGACAGCCGGTGCTGTGCCAGGCCAAAACCAGGAGCCCAGAATTCCATCTTGGTCTCCCATATGGGTGTCAAGGACCCAAGTACTTGGGCCATTATTGCTGCTTTTCCATTAGCAGGGAGGTAGATTGGAAGTGAAGCAGCCTGGATTGGCACCAGTCCTCACATTAGATGCTGGTGTTGCAAGTGGTGATGCACTGTGCCACAGTGTTCTTGGAACACCGTCTTAATGAAAGCTTTTCACTGATGGCATTTTTCTGATCTGTGTTCTTGGAGTCCATGGTATTTCCCATGTATAAGAAGTAGAATATTTCTGGATGATTAGGGTTTTACCATTTTCTGAAATGTATTCTCCTTTTCAAATCCCTTGACACATGTACCTAACTGTATTGTCTTTGGTTGTCTAGGGCTATAGATAGGATAACTAGAAACTTTGTTTAGCTCAAGTATAACAACAAAACCGAGCAGGGTATATATCAAATGCTTTTCCTGTCAATGCTTCCTGGGACATTCTGTGGACTCTGGGAGTGGATCTCTGGTCTTGCTTTGAGAATTAAAAACACAAGGATGGAGAATGTTTAGTGTTAAAATAGAGGGAAGATACCTAAAATAGAGGAATAACCTAGGCTGGGAATTTGGAAGGCGGGACTTATACTGAGGAAGACTCTTCCAGGCTTGTGTCTTGTTTATTCTCACTGACTCTCCATAGCTCTAAAAAGCTAGCATTATGTCTCACAAATTTTATTTATTTGAAAGGCTCAGGGAGAGGGGAGAGAGAGAGAGATCTCCCAAGTGCCTAACAGCTGAGGCCTGGCCACGTTGAAGGTGTCTCCCACCTGGGTGGCAGGGACCCAACCATTTGAGCCATTACTTACTACCTCCCAGGGTGGCAGGAAACAGGAATTAGGAGCAGAACTGGCACTGAAACTCAAGCACTCCAGTGTGGAATGTGGATGTCCCAAATGACATCTTACCTGCTAGAACAAGTGCCCACCCTTGCAAAGCTCATAAGGCTGTTTGTGTAGGGAATATTCTCTTTTCTCATTCTCCACTTCACCTCAAAATACTTAGGTAAGAGAAGGGTAAGTAGGTAGAGGGCATTCCAAATGACGTAACCTTGTTTAACCGCCAGTATTTTTTTCCTCCCTCTCTCTCCCCTCCTGCAGAAATGGAGGCAAACGACCATTTTAACTTTACTGGCCTTCCCCCTGCACCTGCTGCCTCAGGACTGAAACCCTCTCCTTCCTCAGGGGAGGGCCTCTACACTAACGGGTCTCCCATGAACTTCCCCCAGCAAGGGAAAAGTGAGTGTGAGGGTCATCACGTGGTCCGGGGAGGGAGTGGGTCTCATTCCTTTTTAGAGCAAGTTGATGGGAGAAGACTTGGCTCTACATCAGCCCATCTGCCCTACAACGACTCCTGTCTGCCAGGTGGGGAGGGAGGAATTGAATCCATAGAATGCCAGCTGCTGGAGAGAAATCAAGCCTCTAAGAGCAAATTGTAGGGGTTTCTAGAAGCACCACTTTTAATCTTAAAGTTGGAAGGGATTAGAAAAATTACTGGCTTTTTTATATTAGTCTGCTCTTGTCAGGACTATTTCCTGGCTACCACCAGAGAGTGATGAGGTGGCTACTGCTACTGATAACCAGGTTGGACCCATGAGAAAGAGATAAAGGACCAGCCCTCTGAGAAGCTGTTTATAGAGGTTGGGGAAGCTGGGCTGGGCTGGAACCAGTAGTGCCCTGGGTGGGGAAATGGGGTGAAGGGGGAGATGTGTTTGTCTTTGAGCTTGTAGCAAAGAAGGCAGATGCTAGAACGGTTTGTGCCACCTTCTGTCCTTGGTAGATGGTAGGGACAAAGGAGGGGCCGGTGCTTACCTAATTCCCCAGAGAGTCATACATAATTCCAGATGGAAGTGTTGCCACCAGGCTCTGGCTTATCAGTTGCTCTGTACCAAGGCTCTGCCAAGTGCCTATCTAATCTGGCCTGGTTTTCAGGTCCTTTCTGCTGAGAAGCAGAGAAGCTCACGTGCTTCCTTCCTTGCCGCAGAGAAATACAGGCTTTTTTACCTGCCCTTTCTCCCTCCTGTTTTCTACGAGGGGGTTGCAGAAGAAGCTTCTTTATTTTATTGGGGTTCTTCCCCGTCTCAAGATTTTTTTGGTGTCATGATTCCCATTATTTGATGGTTTTTCCTTCATCATCCCAGAGGTTGCCATTGGCATTCAGAGCTGAATTCCCTGGTCATGCCAAGATTTTTATTCACTACATATGACCCTCTAGTGCCCATGGGGAGGGCTCAGCCAAGCCTCTGAGCTGGAATCTTGTCGCTGTGGTGACTGCAAATTCTATTCTTAGCCTAGCACAAAGTGCAGGATCTGCATGTGCCAGTGAGGTGGAGGCTGTCCCTTCTGGTGCCACTGTGGGGCCAGATAGGCACTAGGAAAGGGGTGTGTGTGTGTGTGCAGAGTTCAGTCATGCCCCTCTGAGGGAGACATTCCCTAGGGAATCAGAGTGGGGACGAATGCAAGTCACTGTAGGAAGTCTGCAAACAGCTTCATTTAATAATAAAAAAAAAGCCTGCAGCCACAGCAGCTCATTGCTGGTGGCTCCCATGGCAGGCTGGGAAAGCTCTCCAGCCCCCTATCCAGCAGCTTCAGTGGCAGAGACTAAGCATTATGCAGGAGCAGCTGGGTTTGGTGTTCCCCAGAGATCCAAAAGCTAAATATAACAGGGGAATCTCCCTCCTCTTTACCTTCCTGTTTTCTAGCCAGTGCTGTTACTTTGGGGTTCTTTTGTTAGCGTTCCTGACATACTTATATGTTACTGACCCATCTCTCTCCTTCTCTGCCAGGTTTGAATGGGGATGTGAATGTTAATGGCTTATCTACTGTATCTCACACTACTACTTCAGGGATTTTGAACTCTGCTCCCCACTCCAGCACCTCACACCTCCATCACCCCAACGTGGCCTACGACTGTCTCTGGAACTACTCACAGTACCCATCTGCTAATCCTGGCAGCAACCTCAAGGACCCACCCCTTCTCTCCCAGTTCTCGGGGGGACAGTACCCACTCAACGGCATTCTTGGGGGCAGCCGGCAACCTTCATCCCCAAGTCACAACACTAATCTTCGGGCTGGGAGCCAAGAGTTCTGGGCCAACGGTACCCAGAGTCCCATGGGGCTTAACTTTGACTCACAGGAACTGTATGATTCCTTTCCTGACCAGAATTTTGAGGTGATGCCCAATGGACCCCCTAGTTTTTTCACCTCCCCACAGACTTCTCCCATGTTGGGATCTAGCATCCAGACCTTTGCACCCTCCCAGGAGGTAGGCAGTGGCATTCATCCTGATGAGGCAGCAGAAAAGGAGCTGACTTCCGTGGTGGCAGAGAATGGCACTGGCTTGGTAGGCAGCCTGGAGCTGGAAGAAGACCAGCCAGGTATGCCTGGGTCCCTGAGCTGGGGGGCAGGGGGGGAGGGGAAATTGGGTTGTGGGGACAGTGGCTTTTGAGGTGAAGAAAAACTTGTCTTTCTAGCTCTCTGCAGTGGAGGCTGATTTGCATGTTGATGATTAGCAGAGCCAAGTGGCTGGTGTTTTTGTGGCAGCAGCACCAGCTCTCGAGTGGGAGTGTAAATTATTTCAAGCTCATGCAGAGCTGCTGGCCTGGAGAGGGCAAGTGGGCGAGCCTGAAACAGCCCCAACAGACACCCTGCACCGAGAAGGCCTTCTTCCAAAGTGCATAAAGGAGTTGGGCCTTTAGCAGTTTGCATTGAGGCCATTTGGACTGGCCGAAGCAGGTCAGACTGGCCACTAAGGTGGCCGGAGCCCCAGTGGTGATTGGCATGTGCAGGAGGGAAGGAGGCAGGCCGAGCACATCATTGCTTGTCTGCTCAGTTTCCCTCATTGTTAGTGTTGGGACATGTGACGACTCCTCGTCTTCTCAAAAGAGAAAAGTTTAGCATGCAGTTGATTCCCTGTCCAAGGGAACCACCCTGTAAAATCATAGTGTGTTTTCCCTTCCCACTGGATGGGGAAGATTTCTGAGAATGTATTGGGGTTCTTGTGTCAGGCCTAACTCTCCTTTCCACTACCTCAGGATTGATTTTCCCAGCACACTTCTGCTGACACAGGGTATCTTGATGTGGCTGGTTCCAGCATGTAGAACTGGCATCCTGGCAGCGATAAATGTTGAATGAATGAAAATGCTTCTAGCAAAGACTGCCTGCTTATTGTAGCTGAATGAGTCAGTGGAAGGCACTGATTTTTGACTTTTGCTGTCTCCTGGAATTCCTTAGAACTGAAGATGTGTGGCTACAATGGTTCTGTCCCCTCTGTGGAGTCATTACACCAAGAGGTCTCAGTCTTGGTTCCTGACCCCACAGTGAGCTGTTTGGATGATCCTTCACATCTTCCTGACCAACTGGAAGACACTCCGATCCTCAGTGAAGACTCCCTGGAGCCCTTTGACTCCCTGGCACCAGGTGGGCTGGCTCCCTTCAGCAGCTGAAGAACTGGTAAACTAGGAACAGGATTAAGGAATACGGGGCGCTGGGACCTCTAGATAATCCTGTGGCAGACCATAGTCAACACACCACTGGCCTGCCTGGGCCAGCTGCACTCTGAGCTGAATTGGTTCGTTTCCCAGGTTCTCTCCTAGTGTTCCCTTTGGCCAAGAGCCCTGAGCTGTAATAATTCACTGGATAGGGACCTACTACCAGACAGATGGACTGTTTGGGTTCTAACTAACTAGAAAGAAAACATTCACCAGTTAAGAATAACCTTTTACCCTAGTGCAATATTAGGGAGTCCTGTTTCGTTTCTTTTCTTTTTCTTTTTTTTTTTTTTAACAGGCAGAATGGACAGTGAGAGAGAGAGACAGAGAGAAAGGTCTTCTTTGCCGTTGGTTCACCCTCCAATGGCCGCCGCGGCCGGCGCACTGCGCTGATCCGATGGCAGGAGCCAAGTGCTTCTCCTGGTCTCCCATGTGGGTGCAGGGCCCAAGCACTTGGGCCATCCTCCACTGCACTCCCGGGCCACAGCAGAGAGCCGTTGGAAGAGGGGCAACCAGGACAGAATCCGGCTTCCTGACCGGGACTAGAACCTGGTGTGCCAGCGCCCCTAGGCGGAGGATTAGCCTATTGAGCCACAGCGCTGGCCAAGGGAGTCCTGTTTCAATGATAAATGCTAGAATTTTGCAAATCTATGTAGGTAGATGTTCAGTTAATGCCCTTCCTTTTGTTTCTATCTCAGACTTATGATTTCTACAGTTTCATGGATTGATTTATTGTCTTAACGATTTTTCTTTTTTTTTCTTTTTTTTTCCTCTGATTTTTTTATTTTTGAACAAAGATTTATTTATTTATTTGAAAGAGAGAGAAAAATTCTATCTGCTGGTTCACTCCCTCAGAAGGCCACAACAGCCGAGGCTGGGCCAGGCCAAAGCTAGGAGCTTCTTTCAGGTCTCCCACATGGTTGCAGGGGCACTAGCAGTTGTACCATCTTGTGCTGCTTTCCCTGGCACATTAGCAGGGAACTGACTTGGACGTGGAGCAGCTGGAACTCAAACTGGTGCCCATATGGGATGCTTGTGTCACAGGTGGTGGCTTAACCCAGTGTATCTCAATGCCGGCCCTGCATGACTTTATTTCAGGAACTGGGCAGTAAATTTTTCCCTAATTTAATATTAGAAAAAAATCTTTATACTGTGAAAATAGAATTGGGTATTGGGACCGGCGCTGTGGCATAGCAGGTAAAGCCACTGCCTAAAAGTGCCAGCATCCCATATGGGTGCCGGTTCTAGTCCCGGCTGCTCCACTTCTGATCCAACTCTCGGCTATGGCCTGGCTTTGGATCCGCGCAGGTCCTGCTGTTGCGGCCATCTGGGGAGTGAACCAGCCTCTGCCTCTGCCTCTCTGTAACTAACTGCTTTTCAAATAAATAAATAAATCTAAAAAAAAAGTACAGTGACACCTTCTTTAAAAAAAATTGAGTATTAAACCAATGTTGTTTCTTTAATCTTGCTTTTTGATTTTTTTTCTCAATATTCTGTATTCTGATTTTCCCACCCCCTGTGAACAGAGCCAGTGAGCGGGGGACTTTATGGTATCGATGATACTGAGCTGATGGGTGCAGAGGACAAGCTGCCTCTTGAGGACAGTCCTGTGATCTCTGCCCTCGATTGCCCTTCCCTCAACACTGCTACTGCCTTCAGTCTCCTGGCAGATGACAGCCAAGCTTCGGCCTCTATCTTTGCCAGCCCCGCCTCTCCACCCGTCCTAGGGGAGTCTGTCCTCCAAGGTAAGTAAAGAGAGGTGGAACAAAGTTCTTGACCTGTGAAACGTGAGAGTAGGCTCCATAGTTAGGGCCTAAAGGGTAGGAAACCTCCAAGAGAACAGTACAAAATATTATATACAGTACATAATACTTGATAATAACAATAACCATGCTGGAAGCCGAGGGGCTCTGACTAAAGAGAACAAGCCCCAACCTGCGCTCTGCACTCAGAAGAACTCGGAAGACTTGGATGGAGTTTGCAGGCAGGAGGAAGCTGGAAGCTCAGGTGAGAGAGGAGTTTTCATAGAGTGACGTCCAGCAGCAGCTTTGTCCTGTGGGAGTGCTTGGGGACGAAAGCCAGCAGCTTATTTCTGTCTAACCCTAAGGAAAAACCCTTGAAGTTGCTCTGTCTAGCTTAGTCAGGTTTGAGGAGATTCTCACCTTCCGTGACACCATTTTTCCTTTCCCACCCTGTTTGATTGGATTCCAGATAACAGCTTTGACCTGAATAATGGTAGTGATGCTGAGCAGGAGGAGATGGAATCTCGGGCTTCTGACTTCCCACCTGCCCTGATGGAGCCAGCCCCTGACCAGGCGTCCGCTAGTCAGCTTCGGCCCGCAGCCTCCCCAGCAGTCTCACCCACAGCCTCCCTCGCAGTGTCTCCGGCAGCCTCCCCAGAAGTGTCTCCAGCCGCCTCCCCAGCTTCCTCTGCAACCCTCCCAGCAGTCTCCGTGGCAGCTCCAGTGGCCTCCCCAGAAGTCTCTCCTGTAGCTTCCCCAGCGGCTGCCTTTCCATCCGCTTCCTCAGCAGTGCAGGAGGCCAGCAGCTTCCCTGAAACCACTGCTGGCCTGGACGAGGTCGCCGGAGAGGGGGTCGCTGCTCCCAGTAGTGGTGAGTGTCCAGACTGCTGCCTGCAGCTGCTTCCCGGATGGTTATGTCTTTCCTCCTGGCCTGTTTAGTAGTTTGCTGAAACTCGAAACTCTTGGGTAATCCCCTGTTTTCCCCCCAAGGTGATGTCCTGAGAAGACGTATTGCTACCCCAGAGGAAGTTCGTCTCCCGCTGCAGCATGGGTAAATGCTCTCGTGTGCCACATGCATGGACGAGTTGAATGCATGTCTCTAGAACAAGGGCGCTGCTCTGTCCATCTGAGGTGGGGGAGGAACGGGCTAGGTTCGAGTAGATGACAGGAAACTTACCTGCAATGCTACTGATTCTTGAGATGTCCTGGGTTTTCCTTCTCTCAGGGTCTGTCTTCACTCACATTTTCTTCTCTTGGGACTCAAGTTTTGCTCAAGGGGCTCCAGCTATTACCTTTTCCAAACCAGCTGGCTTGTCCCCTTTTCAGGGAGAGAGGATAATGATGGATGGGGAGTGGCTTATTACCAATGAATTGGTGGTTTTGTTGTGGTCCCTCTTTGGTGAAGTTAGGGCAGGAAGCTCCTCCACAGAGGAGCGAGCCAGCTAACCCCAAGGGTCTGGTAGGATTAGCTGCCTTCCTGGGTTTTCCCCATCTCTCTTGGCTACTTGTGATCATCAAGTCTGAGTGTGAGGTTTAGTCTTAGAATAATTTTGCTGCTTAGAACACAGGGTTCGTAATTAAACCCTGGCCTGCGGAGTCATTTCATGGAGTCAGCGTGGATTTCACTCTGCTGCCTGCCTCCCCACCCTCTGTCGGCTCTGTTCCCTTAGGCCTGCAGCTCTAGAGTGGAAGCTCAGTGATTGCCCTGAACAGCATTGGGGAGGGCTGTCTGGCTGCTTAGACCTCTGCCTTTGGAGAAGAGGGGTGGCATTCTGCTGCATTGCTTTCCTCCTGAGGGGTTTGCGGATTTTTTGCAGTTCAAATCTGCCTTTTAATCAAGCTTGTGTGTCCTGCAGCATTTGCATTTGCATGCAGTTCTAGTGAGACAGATGCGGGAGGGTCATCTGCTCCTCGGGCTTGCTCCTGGGTGGCATGGGGAGTGAGTAGGGGTGTGACCTGGCGACAGGGCCCGTGTGCTTCTCTGGCAGGTGGCGGAGAGAGGTGCGCATCAAGAAGGGCAGCCACCGATGGCAGGGGGAGACATGGTATTATGGCCCCTGTGGGAAGCGGATGAAACAGTTTCCGGAAGTGATCAAGGTAATGTGGCTTTTGTGGGCTTTTTAGAAGGAAGCACAGACTCCTTTCCTTGCGCCCAGGAATAGCAGGCTGGCATTGTCTGCTCCAGGGCCTCTTCTGCCTGTGGTATTGCTTTCCAAAGGCATGATAGGGCTGTGACTTCATTAATGTTGCTCTACTTCCTCCTTGTAGTATCTGAGCCGCAACGTGGTACACAGTGTCCGCCGTGAGCACTTTAGCTTCAGTCCCCGTATGCCTGTTGGAGATTTCTTTGAAGAGAGAGACACACCAGAGGTACAAACTCAAGGGTTATATATACTTCTGTCACTGAGAAAGATAGTGGACAAGCTGCAGCTCCTTGTAGGGTTTGGGGATTCTGAGAGGCACTGACAGATTCCTTCCTGTAATGGTCTTCCTCTTTCCCTTAGGGCTTGCAGTGGGTACAGCTCTCGGCCGAAGAGATTCCCTCCAGGATCCAGGCAATTACTGGCAAACGAGGCCGACCTCGAAACACTGAGAAGTCTAAGACTAAGGAAGTTCCCAAGGTGAAACGGGGCCGAGGTCGGCCCCCCAAAGTCAAAATCCCTGAGCTATTGAATAAAACAGATAACCGCCTCTTAAAGAAACTGGATGCCCAAGGTACAGTGGTATTTCTTACTGTGGGATTCCACTCCTTTCGTGAGGAACCTGAAGCGTGGCTGGTTACTAACGCCTGGGTTCCCCAGAACTGGGACTGCCATTATCCGGACAGAACGAGTCTGGAATACAGCATCTGGGTCCCAGCCCTTTGGGTACTACTTTTCTAACCCGCTTCTTCCTTGAGTTGCTCTGCCCCTAGACGTGGTTTCATAGCCCAAAGGAGAGACCTTCTGTACCCCTTGTCACTCATTCTGCAGCTCCGTACTTGCCTGGTTGCAGCTGTACCCTTCCCCTGCCTTCGTAGAGATTCAGAATTCACATCTGAATTCAGGAGATAATCAGCTCTATTTTAGTAGGATAGAGAGGTGGGAAATGTCTAGGATTTCTTCAGTAAATACTGCATTTACTCATTTAGTGTGAAGAATAGGAAAACATTGAGTCTGTGGATTCTCATTCAGAGTTCAGCTCTGCCATGTTCTTCTGACGCAGGAATGAGAACCAGTCTGGTGTTGAACGATGCTTTAAGTGCTTCATCTGCCTATGCTGGATCTGACTTAGAGGATGTAGAAGTAGGGTGGTGTTTCTATACGAGAAACAAGACTATGCACTGTTATGTTGAAAGTATCAATTTGGAAATGCCTATTGTTTGCAAAAATTATACTTCAATATTCAGTTTTCCAGAAAGGAATAAATTCAGATAGTTTAGTGGAGTGAGACTTAGGAACTGACTGTAAGCGATGCCACGTCAGGGTTAGTGTGACTGTCGTGAGGCGTCTGCCTTTTCATCTGGTGTATTCTGGGTTTGTTGGTGCCTCTGTCCGCTGCCCTCCTCTCCGGTAGTGTGGCCTTCTGTTTCCGTTCTCAGTTCCCTCTGCTATCAAGTCTGGGTTATTGCCCTTGTTGGGTAGCCTGGGAGAGAGACAGGCCAGAAGGCTACTCTGCCATTGTGGCTTCTTTTCCATCAGCAGGACCCCTTCCAAAGCAGTCCGATTGGAGCCAGGGGTTGCTGCTTCTGGGCAGGAGATGCCATTTGAGTTCTTTGTGCCACCTCCATAGCAGGTGCCTCACCTACATTTTTTCTCCCAACGTTTTATTATGTATACTTTAAAATTAAAAAAAAAAAAACCTCTAGATTCTTCAGGGTGCTGCTTGGGAGGCCAGCTTTGTGACAGGTGTGTGCCGCCCTGGATGCCAGGGATTCATCGACCTGTCTCACTTGTTTACTTTTTCTTTCTGCCTTCACAGAAACACTGAGTGAGGAGGATAAAGCAAAAATCAGTAAAAGCAAGAAGAAGATGAGGCAGAAGATACAACGGGGAGAGTGCCAGACCACCCAAGGGCAGGTGAGGACATCAGTGGTGGTGCCCTGGTCACTTTGCCTACGTCCTGCTTCATCTTTTCTTCCATCTCCCACATCTGCCACCCCTGTATAGCAGCACTTCCATTACCCTGACATTTCTTGGCCTTGATTTTAGCGAATTGGCTTGTTCAAGAAAATGTGGACACCTGCAAGGTGAGGGAGGATCCGTTGCCAGCCTGTCACCCTGTCGCTCGCCTCTCCTCCAGCACCTCTGTCTGGTCTTGAATCCTAGCCTGTGCAGGGATGCTGTCGAGAGCTTGAGGAGAAATGATGTCTTCCTTTATGGTTTACAGGCCAGAAACAAGCGAAAACAAGAGACCAAGAGCTTAAAGCAGAAGGAAGCTAAGAAGAAACCTAAGGTAAGTGCATGGACACTTTTGCTGAATATAATTTTGAAGCCACTGAACCAATATTTTGTGCCCCAGTCTTGCTTTGTATTTGCATTTCTGGGCTCTCAGGCTGGGAAAGACCAGGACCGGGACAGGGTGGTGACTGGTGTCTTCATGGCACTCTTGGTTTCTCTCTGCTTTGGGTGTGTAGGTTGAGAAGGAGAAAGTAAAGACAAAGCAGGAAAAACTAAAGGAAAAAGTCAAGAGGGAAAAGAAGGAGAAGGTGAAGGTGAAGGAAAAGGAGGAGGTGGCCAGAGCCAAGCCAGCCTGTAGGGCAGACAAGAGCGTGGCCACGCAGAGGCGCCTGGAGGAGCGGCAGAGGCAGCAGATGATCCTGGAGGAGATGAAGAAGCCCACAGAAGACATGTGTCTGGCTGACCACCAGGTAAGAGGGGAGGGGCTCTGGTGGCGGCAGAGCTTCGTGAACAGCGCTCACGGGATGTGTGACAGAACTCCTTGCTGCTTCTGCCCCTCCAGCCTCTGCCTGACTTCTCCCGCATCCCTGGTCTGACCCTGCCCAGTAGGGCATTCTCAGACTGCCTGACCATCGTGGAGTTCCTGCATAGCTTCGGCAAGGTGCTGGGCTTTGACCCTACCAAAGACGTGCCTAGCCTGGGGGTGCTGCAGGAGGGACTCCTCTGTCAAGGTGACAGCCTGGGTGAGGTGCAGGACCTGCTGGTGCGGCTCCTGAAGGCTGCCCTCTGTGACCCCGGCCTGCCTGCCTACTGTCAGGTGAGCTCAGCTCCTGGGCAGCTGGGAGGGCCCGAGGGCCAGCCCTTTATCGTCTTAGTTTCGCTTTTTCTTTAAGTTCCTCCAGCGGAACAACTAGAGGAGACACAGAGCTTTCATTTCTGTTCTCCTTCTCTTTCCTTTTCTTCCTCTCCTTATTTTGTCCATTTCCCTTTATTTTATTCCTTTTCTTTTGTACTCTTCCTTCATAGTCTTCATCCTGTCCTGTCTTGATCCCATAGCGTTCTGTGTTTTACTGTTCCAGGTTCATGCGTCTCAAGTTGTTTCTCTTCCCTCCTCACTCCCGTTATGCTCTCCTCTACACAGTCCCTGAAGATCTTGGGGGAGAAGGTGTCCGAGATCCCCCTGACGAGGGACAACGTGTCTGAGATCCTGCGCTGCTTCCTCATGGCGTACGGTGTGGAGCCGGCCCTCTGCGACAGCCTGCGCACGCAGCCTTTCCAGGCCCAACCCCCGCAGCAGAAAGCAGCTGTCCTGGCTTTCCTCGTGCATGAGCTCAACGGCTCCACCCTCATCATCAAGTGAGAGGCTGGGGGTGTCACAGTGGGCTGGGAGAGGGGCTGGCCTCCCAGGAGTCCTGGGGTGACGTGGATTCATTGCTGTGCTCTGAAGATGCCCAAGGCACTTGGCACTGAGTCTCGTTGCCCTCCTTGCCCTCTGGGTTCTAGGCTGAGACTCCATGTTCAGCTGCAGCCCCTTTTTCTATGACCCTCCCTCCCCCTTTCCTGTGCTGCCACTTTCACCTCTCAGTCTCATTCCCTGTTCTGCAGTGAGATTGACAAGACTCTGGAGAGTATGTCCAGCTACAGGAAAAACAAGTGGATCGTTGAAGGTCGGCTCCGGAGGTAGGGACAGGACTGAGCCTGGAGAGGGTGGGCCATAGCCAGAACCTCTGCCCGGAGCGCGATGCCCTTGCTCCTTCCTCCCGTGGGTTTGGGCTTGCTAGGGCTCTGAGGGGCCTCGAGTCTGGGTCTGTTAGCAGGTGCCTCAGCACAGTTTCCCTTACTCTCCTCATCTGTCTCCAGACTGAAAACTGCTCTGGCTAAGCGAACTGGGCGCTCTGAGGTGGAGATGGAGGGTCTGGAGGAAAGCCTGCGAAGGAGGCGCAGTTCTCGGATCATGGAGGAGACCAGTGGCGTGGAAGAGGAGGGAGAGGAGGAAGCTGCTGCCGCCGCCCATGGCCGCAGGGGTCGGAGGGATGGAGAGGTACTGGCCAAAGAGCAAGGAAAGTGGAAGTGGGAAAACAGATTATTTCTCTTTTTTGAGTTCTTTTTCTCAGTGTCATCTTGTCTCTCTGCAGGTTGATGCCACAACATCTAGCATCCCAGAGCTAGAGCGCCAGATAGAGAAACTCAGCAAGGTACCGCGCGTGCTGCTCCCAGGAGCTGGGGATGTGTGTGGGGCGGGAAGTGATTCCCTTCGGAGCTGGGCCCAGGTGGTACTGATTGTACAGGAACTGAGCTGCTAACGTGTCTCCCGTGTACGGGATGCATCCACCGTTGTCACTTCGGAGTGTGGTTTTTATTTGTTGTCTTCCTTTTCCACTGCCTACCCAGCGTCAGCTCTTCTTTCGCAAAAAGCTACTACATTCATCTCAGATGCTTCGAGCAGTCTCCTTGGGACAAGACCGATACAGACGCCGCTACTGGGTGTTACCATATTTGGCTGGTATCTTTGTGGAAGGAACAGAGGGGAGCTTAGGTAGGTGTGTGGGGGAGACGGAAGGGGAGAGCCTAGATTCTGAATCCTGTCCAACAACAAAAGTTACACAATTTCTTTTCCTCTACCTGGTAGTCTTGAGTCTTTCATTTTACGAGAATCAGTATAGGGATTAAGAGTGCAGGCACTGGGGCAGTTGTCTTGTCTACCTGTGAGCGTGCACCACATGGAAGCACACCTGGGTTTGATACCCGGCTCCAGCTCTGTCTTCTAGCTTAATGCCAGTACACATTCTGGGAGGTGCTGCTGATGGCTCAAGCAGTTGGCTTCCTGCCAAGTTTGTGGAAGCCCTAGATTGAGTTTCCTGCTTTGGCTTCAGCCCAGCCCCAGCCTTTCTGGGCATTTGGTCAGTGAACCAGCCAGTGTGGGCTCTGTCTCTGTCAATCTCATTTTCTCTCTGGAGTAAGATTGCTCACCTCTTCCATTTACCAGCTGTAGGCTTCAGTGTGTCATTTGTAGAGGTCTTTCATGAGGCTGGGAGACAGTAACATGAGTTCATATCCTTCGAATACTACTTAACAGAGTTGGTTCTCAGTAGATGCTGGCTTATCTGTTGCTGCTGACTTTGGAGGCAAGTGTTTCTTTTCCAGATACTATATTTAGTGATATAAGCTGTTCTTATTCAAGAGAAAATGAAAGTATATACTATGTTTAAATTTTTTTTTTTAATCTGAAAGGCAAAGAGACATAGCTCTCATCTGCTGGTTCACTTCCCAAATGCCTGCAACAGCCAGGGCTGAGCCACACTGAAGCCAGGAGCCAGGAATTCAATCTGTATCCTGCACGTGGGGGCAGAGACTCAAGTACTTGAGCCATTACCACTGCCTTCCGGGTGCAGATTGGGAGGAAGCTGGGACTGGGACCAGAGCCAGGACTTGAACCCTAGCACCTCAGTGTGGAATGTGGACTGCCCAAGTAGCATCTTCACTTCTCCATCCTGGCTTATGTACCTTCTTCCTTTCTCGTTACATAGCTGTATGTGTCTTAAGGTCTTTGCTTCTCTTTGTAGTTCCTGAGGATGCTGTAAAGCAGGAAACGGAGTCCTTAAAGGTGGCAACTCATCCTCCACCCAACCCTGCGCTCTTCTCTGTGAAGAGGGAGCCTGGTGGCTGCAGCACGGCTGCCAGTTCTCCTGCTCGGGCCCGAGGCCGACCTCGAAAAACTAAGCCTGGGTCTCTGCAACACAGACACCCGAAGTCCCCTGCCAGGGGGCAGGATTCAGAAGAGCCCCAGACCCAGCTTCAGCTGGAGGCTCAGCCCTGTCCTCAGCTTCAGGCTCCTGCCCAGCCCCAGCCCCAGCCCCAGCCCCAGCTTCAGCCGTGTCCTCAGTCCCATAATGGATTCCTGGAGCCAGAAGGCTCCCCCGTGTCCCTGGGTCAGAGCCAGCATGATCTCAGCCAGTCAGCCTTCCTGTCTTGGCTGAGTCAAACTCAGAGCCACGGCTCCCTGTTGAGTAGCTCAGTCCTCACACCTGATAGCAGCCCAGGAAAACTAGACCCAGCCCCGTCACAGCCCCTGGAGGAGCCAGAGCCTGAGGGGGCTGGATCCAGTCCTGATGCTCCAGCACCCTGGTTTAACTTCCCAGCCCCGATGCCCTGCAATGCTGCCCCGACACCGCCCCCTGCAGGTTCCGAGGACCAGCCCGCACCCTCCCCTCAGCTGCCTGCCTGCTCCAAGCCAGTAAGTAACCAGCACTAGCTTCATCTGGCCACAGGCTCCGTTGCCTGAAGTTGAGGGGGCTCAGAAGCACAGACACGCCCTCATTCCCACGTTCTGTCCTGTTCACAGGGCAGCAGAGCCAGTGCTGCCAACTCCTGCTCTCCGGTGCAGTTCTCTTCTACCCCTTGCCCTGGGGTGGCCGCTAAGAGGCGAGCAGGAGACCCTAGAGAGATGACACAGAGCCCCACAGAGTTGGGACAACTGAAACGGAGAGGGAGGCCTCCCAGTAAGTTCTTCAAGCAGATGGAGCAGCGTTATCTAACCCAGCTGACAGCCCAGCCTGTGCCCCCTGGTGAGTGACCTGGAAGTGGCGTGGAGGAGGGGTGACAGCTGCTTCCTGCCCCTGCCGGTCACACCCATGTGCTCTGCCCACAGAGATGCGCTCAGGCTGGTGGTGGATCCGGGATCCTGCCGTGGTGGACGCCACGCTGAAGGCCCTGCACCCCCGAGGCATCCGGGAGAAGGCACTGCACAAGCACCTCAGCAAGCACAGGGACTTCCTGCAGGAGGTCTGCCTGCGGCCCTCAGCCGGCAAGTAGACGCGGGCGCCTGCGCGGCGGGGAGCGCGGGCGGCTGCTCTGGACAGCGGCCTGATGGCCTCGCCCTCTGCCCTCCCTTCTCAGACTCCATCTTCGAGCCCTGCCAGCTGCCTGCCTTGCAAGAAGGGATTCTGAGCTGGTCCCCCACAGAGAAGACCTATGAGACAGACTTAGCCGTGCTGCAGTGGGTGGAGGAGCTAGAGCGGCGCGTCGTCCTGTCGGATCTGCAGATTCGGGTACCGTGGGGCTTGCCCTGGGCGGGGAGGGTCTTAATCCCTTCTTCCCATTTGCAGAAGCCCTGAGTGCCCACTTGACAAACGACCTAATGTTCGTTTTCTTCCTGTGTCCGGTTTCCCTCCTGTATAATGAGTTTTATTCCTCTCTCTGCCGTCAAGGGCTGGACATGCCCAAGCCCAGACTCGACTCGTGAGGACCTGGCCTACTGCGAGCACCTGCCTGACTCCCAAGAGGATATCACGTGGAGGGGGAGGAGCAGGGAAGGACTGGTACCGCAGCGTAAAGCCACCAACCCGCTGGACCTGGCCGTGACACGGCTGGCCGCGCTGGAGCAGAACGTGGAGCGGCGGTACCTGCGGGAGCCTCTCTGGCCAGCCCATGAGGTGGTGCTGGAGAAGGCCCTGCTCAGCGCACCCAATGGTGCCCCTGAGGGCACTGCCACAGAGATGTGAGTGTCTCCCACTTCCCCCGTCTTGCTCCTGGAGAGAGAAGGTGTGTGTTCTCCCTTCAGTGGATCCCGCTCCTCATCCAGGGGTCATCATCTTCTTTCTCTAGATCATACGAGATCACCCCTCGCATTCGGGTGTGGCGCCAGACGCTTGAGCGGTGCCGGAGCGCAGCACAGGTGTGCCTGTGCCTGGCCCAGCTAGAGCGCTCCATCGCCTGGGAGAAGTCCGTCAACAAAGTGGTAAGGGGGGGCAAGCCGCACTGGGGAGGGTCGCTCTCAGGTGGGGGCCTGAAGCCTCACTCGGCCTCCTCACAACCTTGGTCCAGACCTGTCTAGTTTGCCGGAAGGGTGACAACGATGAGTTTCTTCTGCTTTGTGACGGGTGTGACCGTGGCTGCCACATTTACTGCCATCGGCCCAAGATGGAAGCTGTCCCAGAAGGAGACTGGTTCTGTGCTGTCTGTCTGGCCCAGGTGAGGCTTCTGTTCCTTCAGAGCCCTCCCGTTTACTACCAGTCCTACAAAGGACCCTATCACACCCTTGGTCTTTGCAGCCTCGGTGGCACGAGACTTGGGTTCTAGTCCTCCTTAGGATGTGTTACTTAACTTCTGTGGCCTCAGCTGCTTCCTCTGTAAAATGGCCATAATCAACCACCTTCTATGTAGATTCACGTGCTGGCTTCTGTGTGAAAGGATTCTTTTCAAGATTATTTATTTGGAAGGCAGAGAAAGAGACAGAGGTCTTCCATCCATTGGTTCACTCTCCAGATGGCCGCAGCAGTCAGGGTTGGGTCAGGCTGAATCCAGAAGGAGGACCTCCATCCCGGTCTCATGGCTGGCAGGAACTTAAGTATTTGAGCCATCTTGCCTTGCTTCCCAGGTGCATTAAAGCAGGGAGCTGGATTGGAAGCGGAGTAGCCAGGACGCGAACTGGGCACTCTGGTGTGGGATCCGGGCGTCCCAGGTGGCAGCTTAACCTGCTGCGCCACGACACCAGCCCCTGTGAAAGTGTCTGGATTCCCGTGACCTGGAGGGCACGCAGCATATGGTGCCAGCGGTGGCTGCTTTTACTTTTTTCCTATCCTCAGCAGGTAGAGGAGGAATTCACTCAGAAGCCTGGTTTCCCAAAACGAGGCCAGAAGCGGAAAAGCAGTTACCCGCTGAGCTTCTCAGAGGGGGACGGCCGCCGGCGCCGGGTGCTGTCCCGGGGCCGAGAGAGCCCTGCGGTGCCTCGGTTCTCAGAAGAGGGGCTGTCTCCGTGCAAGCGGCGGCGGCTCTCAATGCGGAACCACCACAGCGATCTCACGTTTTGCGAGTGAGTTGAGCTAATTCTGGGAACAGCTGGCTGTACATACCCTGCCAGAGCCCAAGGGCTGGGTGGGCTGCGGTTGTCCACGTCTGTCCATGCCTGTCCTGAGACGGAGCTGTGGCTGTTCCTATGGCGCCAGGATTATCCTGATGGAGATGGAGTCCCATGATGCAGCCTGGCCTTTCCTGGAGCCTGTGAACCCTCGCTTGGTCAGTGGGTACCGGCGCATCATCAAAAACCCTATGGATTTTTCTACCATGCGGGAGCGACTGCTCCGGGGCGGGTGAGTAGGTGTCAGCTGCGTGCGTGTGCGTGCACACACCCACACACCCACCTCTTCACCGCAGCTCTGAGCCAAACTCCCGCCCCCCACCCCGCCCAGGTACACCAGCTCTGAGGAGTTTGCTGCAGACGCCCTCCTGGTCTTCGACAACTGCCAGACCTTCAACGAGGACGACTCTGAAGTGGGCAAGGCCGGGCACATCATGCGCCGCTTCTTCGAGAGCCGCTGGGAGGAGTTTTATCAGGGAAAACAGGCCAATCTGTGAGGCGAGGAGGCGGGGCGGGCACGCCCCGCCCACCTTGCAAACAAACCAACCTGCCATTCTCAACTGCTGATGCTGCCCTGGGTCAGGCTGAGTCAGATAATCCTGATTTTGGACCCTGCACACGGCAGCACCCACATCCTCTCTCACCCCGCACCCATCTCCCTCCCTCCTCCTGCTCCTCAGATGACAGGGGCAGAGATGAGGTCCTTCTGGACTGAAAGCCAAAAAAAGAAAAATAATTTCTTTCTGTTTTATTTCCTACTTACAAATGGGAGGGGGAGAAAAGGCCCCGCATCCTCCTCCTGGCCCAACCCCCTCCCTGTACGCGCCCCAGCATCCTGGGGTTATTTAACAATAGCAATAGTTCTAGTGAATGTGTGAAACCGAGAAACACTCTGTACTGTGTGCGGACCCGCAGTGACGGCCAGTAAGTGGACTTACTCCCAGTGTGTCGAGCCGGACACCGGGCCCTGGACATGCTGCTTCCATGTTCAGTCTTTCCTGCTCCTCACTTGCTCTCCAGTGTTTCCTTTCCTTCCCCTCTGCCCTCCATTTTTCAAATTTTCTCTCGTCCAATAATGGAAAACTATCGTGTACGGGTTCTTCCCCCCCTTTCTCCCACTTTTTACCCTGCAAAGGAAAAAAAAGTTCGGAGGCCGCGTCTTTCTGTCCTTCTGCCCTGGCTGTCCTCCACGCCGAGTTTCCAGCCTTCTCTGAAACTCGGCAGCTGGGGAGGAGGGCGGCGGGCGCCGGGGCCTTCCCGCCTCCTCCCCAAACCTCCCGCTCGGGAACTCCTCAGGGACAAGTACTGCTGAGTTTGGGCACACCCCAAGATGACGGCCAGGGAGCAGTTAACTGGCCTCAGAGCAAGTGTGAGTGTGTGTGTGTGCGTGTGTGAGTGAGTGTGAGAGACGGGGGGAGGGAGGGGATGCTGTGACTGCTGGGATCCCTTTCAGTTTCCCCAAATACCCGTTTTTATCCGTTTTCCTGTTGTCTCAAACTGTCGTTTTTTTGTCTTTGGGAAACCACAGGAACAAGCTCCTGGGGACAAGGCTGTTCCCTCCTCTCTCCCGGTCCCTCTGTTCCAGCCTCTGCAAACTGTGCAATCTTTCAGCAGGCGCTCCCTCCTCAGAGGCTTCGAGTTTGAAGCTTTTGCAGGGAGAGGGCTAGAACTGGATCTTTCCAAAATCCCGTGAGCTTCTGTGGGTTTAGTTGTGCTTTCTGCCCCGTCCCCAGCAGCAGAGACCCCGGAGCACAGGAGAGGGCAGGGGGAAGCCCTGGGTCTACCACTGTCCCGCAGGGCCAGTGCCCAAGTTAAGCCCCCAGCAGGTGAGAGGAAAGCGCCTAAGTGCACGTGATAGCCATGGGCCCCGGCCCCCGCTTTCCTGCTCAGCAGAGCGCCTCCCATCGGAGATTACGGGTACTTGCACTGGGGAGGCCGCTGCTCCCTTGGTGGGGGAGGGTGCCGGGCGGGGCACAGCACTGGCGGGGCGGGGCAATGTGGGCCGGGGCAGCCCCTCCCTCTCCTCTTTGTCCCCTCTCCCCCATAGCCTATTTCTAAAGTCGCCTTTTCTGTCAGATAAACCTCAAAACTTTTAACTTTATTTGAGATTTTTGTTTTTTGCTTTTAAATAAGAGGTGGATTGAAGAATATTTGAATTGACTTTATATTATGCATAAATATTTATATTTTATCTAAGTAACTGCGCTGTAACAGACTTTGTGTTGGCCAGCTGTTTGGGCTGTTGGAGTGGGGGCTCCTCCACCCAGGCTTTCCCGGCGGCGCCCCGCCAGCCCTCCCTCCTCGCAGGGGAGGGGGGGGAGGCGGACGAGGCAGACGGCCCGGCTCTGTTCCGCCCCGCCCACCTCTTTCCCTAGGGACCAGGCACTCTTCAGGTGGGGGGGTCCTCACCTCAGGTTTGGAGGGGGTGGGGAGCGGGGATGATCACAGGGGCCATTTCTCAGTTCTCTTTCCTCATCCTGACCACCCCTTGAGCTAGGTGGGTTTTCTCTTCTTGACGATAAGGAGTATTCTGTAGGGAAGACAGGTGAAAAGACAGACAAGCCCCCCCTGCCCTGTTTCCCCTCCCCCATCAGTCTGGTAACAGGAAGAAACCACACCATCGACACCAACAAGTTTCCACGTTCCTTTTACAACAAAAGGGACTGACTTTTTATATAACCAAATGTGGTGTTTTAGTGACTTTTTGATAATGTACAGTTTTTTGTGAATTTAAATTTATTTCTTTCTATATTTTTAGGACCAATCTCATTTTTAATAAGGTTAAAAGGAAAAAAAAGTCTAGAGAAAGACTCCTGTTTTTGCCATGTGATGTTCCACAAGTGCAGCTGTAGAAAGTGCTTGTCAGTTGAATAAAAACCACATTTGATAGAGATTCAAAGCGTCTGTGTGTTTATCTTCCCTTGCGCATGGGCTGTCACCCAGCCCTGGGGGGGGTCGGGGCGGGGCGGGTATACTCCTGAACCTCCCCACTAGGCCCTTTCTGTTAGAGGGCTTCTTGAAGGGTCCCCACTTCACCCGCCCAGCACGCGTGGAGGCGTGGTTCTCGGTGCGGCAGCCAGGAGTGAGTGAGGTCACTGGGCAGAGCGGGGCAGTGTGCCTGGTTCCTGCCGCCTTAGCTTCCTAAGCTGCTGTCCGTGTTTCTGGAGTAGCAAAGTACGGGCCCATCACCAGCTTCCCTCCTAACCATGGAGAAGGCACCAAGATGTGAACTTTTTTATTAAAAAATAAGGCAAAACACAGCTCTCAAATTGTAGGACAGCAGTGTGGGAAAACCAGGGGGTCAGAAAAGCTACACGGCCGGCGCTGGCACGCAAGAAATAAAGACTGGATAATGAAAAAATATGCAGAAGCTGCTTAAGCCTACTTCCTGTCCAAGGCGGTAAGTGCATGCGACAGACTGCTGGCCCACCCAGAACGGCCGGGCAGGGCGTTGGCGTGGGGATGCCGGTGATGCGGGCCCTGCGGAGGGAGGGTAGCGACAGCACCTCCCGCAGGTGCCCGGTTACCTTCTCAGCTCCTCCACTGTGTTCCTGGGGGCGACGCCAGGTACGCCCAGCCTGCCCAGCCCATTCTAGGGTGAGGTGGGAGCTAACCTCTTCAGAGACCTTCCAGAAATAGAAACAGCCAGTGGTCATTTCCTAGCCCTCAGCTTCCCCACCCTTAGGAAGAGGACAGTGAAGAGTGCCTGGGAGGCTGAGGTAGATGAGTAACTAGGACAAGGAAGCTGGATCTGCCTGAATGGCGGTGGTGATGGGTGACCGCCCTGAGGGTGAGGCACAGCTCTGTCTGGGGCTGCTTTTAGCTGCTGAGAGAGGACTCTCCACAAGGGCAGCTGAGAGTGGAGTAGCGTGGACAGACCAGAAATGTTGGTAGCAGTCATGGAGTGGTTGGTTTAAGAGGAATCAGGACGAATCGCTAGATGGCGCAAGATCTAGGCCCACAGGCCTCAGACTGGCTTTAGCGACACCCACGTTCTCTGAAGCCCACTGATTCAAGCGGATCCGGCGCAAGTGTGGACCTAGACCTCATCACCAGCCCAAGCTTAGTGCCCAGGGCGAAGCAGCCCTTCAACAGTGCAGTGCTGCCGCCTGTCCAGCAGGTGGGGCATGTGCCTTAGTCCCTGTGGGGACCTCGCCACATTCCACCGAGGGCTCTCCCAGCATCGTCACCCACAGAGTGATGGCCCGCCACAGTTACCTGCTGGAGTAGCAAGGAGTGCGTGCTGGAAACACCGGGGGCGCAGCGGGAGGTGCCGGAGCTCCTGCAGTAGCAAGTTCGGGAAGCCAGGAGACTGGACCAGGGCCCAGGTGGCCTGAGCCAGCACAGCCTGTGCGGCGGCGGTGGTAAAGCCAGGTTTTCATCTTTGGCTCAGGCGCGTCCTCAGACCACCTACCGACAAGCGCGGTCACCGCATCAGGGCCACTGGGCTTCCTGGACGGGGCAGCTCCAAATCCGTTGGCTAAACAAACTCTGGAAAAACAGATGTCCTGCCTGCCATTCCACCTCTTCCTGACCTCCCCACTGCCCTCTGGGAGTCCAGTCAGCCCAGGGTCTGAGTTTCACCTCCAAGCCTGAGAAGAGCAGCGGCAACCCAGGCCTGGGGCCTGGTGAGGGCCACACCATCTGCTGCGCTCCCTTTGTAAACAGGAAAAGCACAAAGTACTAAGAGATCTCAGGGCTGAATGGGTAACTAGCTGGGGCAGGAGACCAGGGACAGAGAGGAGAGAGAGGAGAGTGGGAGCGGGCCCGTCCGCTTGGGCGGCTCTGGGCAGGCCACCTCCTCTCTGCTCCAGGCACTCCTGGAGCAGGGCCTGGAAGCCAAAAGCACCAACAAGGAGTTCCTCCACGCCCCCCCCCACCACCACCTCAGGCCCCAATGAGACCCTCGGGCTCCAGCAGGTCCGTTCCCATGAGGAGCTCCCGGAGGTGGTTTGACAATTGAAAGCAGAACAAAGTGTGATCATTTCAACATTTTTAAATACAGAGAGAAGGGGCAGGAGCAGGGGTGGTTCTGGGAGGCGGAGGAGCGTGGCAGTGCTGCAACAGGCCCCACGCACCCGCCTCCTCAGCACGCCGCCTCAAGCCTCCGTCAGGCGTGGACAGGGTCCCAGATGTGTTTTCTGTCTCTCGAAGGCATTGACAAGAAAGCAGCTATGCTGCGCTTGACTGAGGCTAGAGACAGAAACAGGCTCACCTGCTCAGCCAACTCCTCCATGGTGCTGAGCCTGGGGCCCTTCTGTGAGGAATGTCTCTGCTTTGCATCCTGGGCGGGGTCAGGGGGCACTGGCGGATGCCTGGTGGGGGCGGGGGCAGGCTGGGCCCCAGCTCAGCTCCTGCTCCCAGCGCCTCACCAGCGCCTCTTCCCCCCTCCACTGTTCGACTTTGGCCTGGCGCACAGGCGCGTGCCTGGAAGTGAAGGGAGCAGAATTCTCGCCAGGCGAGGCAGCGGCCAGGGAAGGCGGCAGCAGGACCTTGCTCCCCACAAGCCAAGCCATGGCTCCCTCCTGGACAGCAAGAGGGAGGGACTCGGGCTCGACTTCCCATCCTGCTCCCTGTTGTCCTTCCACAAGAAGGAAAATGCTTGCTGATGGCCTGGGCCCAAGCTCGGGGAAGGGGTCCACACACGTTTCTAGAGCTTGGCTCTTCCCCACCCCCACGGCCAAGTGTGTGCGGGCGCAGCGGCCACAGCCTTCTGAGGCTGGCTCCTGCTGGACGCACAGGGGTCACAGGTCAGAGCCTGAGAAGTCAAGGATCCCACGGCTGTCCCTCCAAGCCAGGTACACGGATGTGTGAAGGCACGCGGTGTCCAGAGCTGGGCTGGGGATCTTCCCCACCCCAGAGAGCAGGGACAACCCTGGGTCAAACTCTTTCAGCTTTGGCATGAGGGATGACATCGGGGGCCAGAGACGTCTTTGCTGTCCGGTGCTCTGCAGGCTGCCCAGCCGCAGGTCCCCCGTGGACAGAGGCTGTGCCGCAGGGAGTGCAGGGAAGAGGGCCGGGAGACGTCCAGAGGCAGGGAGGCAGGTGTGGAAGGACCTTTGTTCAGGTGGTGTCGGCTGGCATGAGAAGCGTCGGTCAGAGGCCAGGCGAGTCCTGCGGGAATGGTCTTCAGCTCCTTGGGCCCACAGGCGCCTTCCAAAGGCTGCAGTTTGTCTCGCGCAAGAGCCTCGGTGCTGTGTCCACGTCCTGAAGCCCAAGTGGACTCCTCGCCCGGGAGGAGCAGCAGCTTCCGTCACCTCCTTCCTTGCCCAGCTCCCCCAAATTCCACATGAAGTTTCATTCGAAAAATAAGCCCACAAAATTAAAGACTGAACAAAGGTAGCAGAGGCGACTCGGCTGTATGGGAGAGAAAAATGACCAACCTGGAGGAGAGAGAAGGCACAATGCGCGAGGGCCCACGGGGTGGGGACAGGAGTGCACGTTAGCAGCCCGCACCATGTCCCCAAACACGCATGCGTCCACGAAGTCTGGGACGGCGCACAGCAAGCGGGGCTCCCTCATCCATGTCCTAGCACCACAGCTTTCTGGGTTTTCTTAAAGATACAATGACAAGTCATTTAAAAGACCTCCAAAAATAATCCCAATACAGACAAAAGAGGTTTTCTCGGCCGGCTAATCCTCTGCCTGCGGCGCCGGCACACCGGGTTCTAGTCCCGGTCGGGGCGCCGGATTCTGTCCTGGTTGCTCCTCTTCCGGTCCAGCTCTCTGCTGTGGCCCGGGAGTGCAGTGGAGGATGGCCCAAGTGCTTGGGCCCTGCACCCCATGGGAGACCAGGAGTAGGCATCTGGCTCCTGGCTTTGGATTGGCGCAGCGCGCCGGCCGCAACACACTGGCTGTAGCGGCCACTTGGGGGTGAACCAATGGACAGAGGAAGACCTTTCTCTAACTCTGCCTGTCAAAAAATAAATAAATAAAAAACAGGTTTTTTCATGGGGAGGAGCTGCTCCAGCTGAGCTCTTTGGTGGAGGGGAGAAACCCACAGCGCAGCTACAAGGGGACAAAAAGCTTTCTTTGCAGAAGGAAAAATGCGTTTTAAACCCTGAGACTGCAGCACAAGTGAGGGCCACACAACCCCATGGCCAATGAGACGGCGCAGAGGGCGGGTCGCCCAAGCCCGTGGAAGACAGTGGCTTCGGCTAGCGCTCTGCGAGCGACAGACCTATGTCTGGAGAAATCCATTTTTGTCTGACCTGGCAGGGGGGGGAACCTAACGGAGGCACAAACCAGGGAGGCGAGGGAGGGGCAGGCCTCCCCATGCGCGGGGCTTACCCGGTTACTTGGAGAACTGGAAAGAATAGACCCCAGGGTCAGAGGGGGCATCCACTGCCACTTGGCTCTGCTGGCCGCTGCTATCCTGTACCATGCCCAAGAACGAGAGTCAGCTCATGCCTCCCACCGAGGCATCCGGCCTGGACCACCCCTCCATGCTCAGCTGTGCCAGCATGCACACCGCCCCGCCCCCCCCCCCCCCCCCCGAGCTCAGGGCAGCCTCTCTGCGTCCTGCAAGAGGAAGGCCCTGAGCAGGGGAACCTGCCTCTGTTCACCTCCCTTAGCCTCAGTCCAGAGAGGCGACGAAGGCTCTTACCTCCACTGACACACTGGACGCGGGCACCGGGGCGTACTGGGGGATGTAAGCGCCCTGCAGAGCCGCCACCGTGGGCATGTACTAGAACGAAAAACACCGATGGGCTTAGGGCAAGGACTCTTGGCAACGTTTGCAGCACCTGGGACGCTTAAAATAAAAAAACAAAACAAAGCCCTGATGCCTGTGTTCTACCTCCAGAGCCCTGGTGTCTTGAAGGCGTGCCAGGCCATCTAAAGTGCTCTGCGGCTTAGAGACACTCCTACTACAGGGCTTTCTCCCTCCTTCCGGTCCTCCTGCTTCTCCTGGGTCTATGCCTGCTCTGCCCTGAAGCCCTCCAGTGTGGGCCAGGAGGCAGCAGACACAAGAAACTGAATGAACGTCACCTATAACTCTTCCTATAATTCCTGAGTATTTGGTGAGAAGGTCCAGGAAATGAATTTGAACACTTGAACTCACGTAGGAGAGAAACATCATCAGTGCGTCTTGTGAACCAACAAGCAGGGCAGGCTGCAGGGCGGAGGGGCTGCGTTCCCAGCATCTGGACGATCCGCTTATCTCCTGTTCTGAGCGTTCCGCTAACGAAGCTTAAGTGAGTCCACCATCACTCCTAAGTAACTAGGCTGAAGGGCATCACAGATGTTCCCTCTTCTGCAGGACCCAGTAATCAGAAATCTCCGCTTTGGGCTGGCCCTGGGGTGTGGTGGGTTAAGCTGCTGCCTGTGACGCTGGCGTCCCCTATGAACACCAGTTTGAGTCCCGGCTGCTCCACCTCTGATCCAGCTGCCTGCTAAAGTGTCAGGGAGAGCAGCAGAAGATGGCCCAAGTATTTGGGCCCCTGCCACACATATGAAAAACTCAGGCGGAGTTCCTGGCTCCTGGCTTTGGCTTGGCCCAGCCTGGGCCACTGTGACCATATGGAAAGTGAACTAGCAGATAGAAAATCTGTCTCTCCCTGTCATTCTGCCTTTCAAAAAGGTAAACATACCTTAAACACCAAAAAGAAAAAAACATGCCACATTACCGTGCCTGTGCTGCCAAGGGAGAGGTGGCCCAGTTGCTGGGCCAGAGGTCCCACCACGGAGGCCGGCGGCAGTGAAACGGGGTGATCCATCCCTGGCGTCAGGACCGAGCCCTAGAGGCAAGGACAGCACCAGCGGTCAGCAGGCAGCACCCTGGGAAGCCACCTAAAGCACTGACTGGCGGTGACCAGGACCGCTGAAGACAGACAAGACAGGTGAGCAGCAACCCAGCTCTGGAGCAGGAACAGGCGCTCTGCCGCCTGTCTGGAGAGCCCTGGCCTCAATCATGCACACAGAATTTAAGGTTTTTGAGTTGGGCTGCACAGGGACTGAGCCAGAACTCACACCCACAACTCCTGTCATCAAAGCCCACTGTTTTTCTCTATATCACATCGCCTCTTTTGCTTCTGCCCGCTTCTGAACACTCACTGAAGGCTGCATGAGGTACGACTGGTGGTGCATCCAAGATGGGGTGGGCACTTGCAGAGGAGAAGTCTGAGTCACTCTCTAATGCAAGCAAAGACAAACAGAAATGTTAATTCCCTAGAAACTACTGTTCAGCCTGATGACCCCATAATGTTCTACAAAGCCCAAAAAAGTTGGAATCCTTCCCTCAGAAAATACAAACATTAAGAGTAAATATTTAGGGGCTGGCACTGTGGGCTTGTGGCTAAAGCCGCCACCTGTTGCAGTTGAGAAGGAGGAGCGTTGTGGGGGCAAGAGGTGCGGAGTCACACACAGACTCCGGGAGTCGGGTGAAAGCCCGGCTTGAGGCAAGCAGCCTGCAAACTCGTTTATTTCAGTTGCTACAACAGCTTATATAGCCAAGACTAGCCAATCTGGTCAAGGGGCGGTCTATGCCCCAACCAATCACAGCCTGTTGCCAGGCAGGCTCCATTGCCATGTGGGTTTCAAAGCCATTCCTGAGAAACTGATGCTCACTTGCCAGTGGCCACCTTGGCATGGCCTTCTCATTCCAGCACATTTTCCCCTTTTCGTTTATTTTTGAGCAACGGGAGGCATGATTCTTGGCCATACCATTGTTGACCCCGTTTCCACGTGGTCTCTGTACGCAGCTGTGCCTGTCTTAGGTTGTCCCCCAGGGGATCTTACCCGTCATTGACTAACCAGTGCTCAAATCGACTCCCGGAGTCCGTGTGGTGACTCCGCACCTCTTGCCCCCACAACGCTCCTCCTCTGCAACATCGTTGAGAAATCAACTGCAACAGTCACCTGCAGAGCCAGTATCCCATTTGGGTACCGGTTCAAGTCCTAAATGCTCCAATTCTAATCCAGCTCTTTGGGAGCTGGCCTGCTATGGCCTGGGAAAGCAGAAGAAGATGGCCCAAGTGCTTGGGCCCCTGCACCTATGTGGGAGACCTGGAAGAAGCTCCTGGCTTCAAATCAAACCCAGCTCCAGCCATTGTGGCCATATGGGGAGTGACTCAACAGATGGAAGATCTTGCTCTCTGTCTCTGCCTCTCAAATAAATAAATCTTTAGGAACAAAACAGAACAATATTGGCACCTCTTCCAACTAAGTGACCCCATTGAAAAATGGACAAAAGAGGTGTTTAGCCTAGCAGTTAAGATACTGGTTAAGGGGTTGGCATTGTGGTGCAGTGGTGAGTGCCAGCTCAAGTCCCAGCTGCTCTGCTTCTGATCCAGCTCGTTACTCAGCTGCTTTCCCAGGCACATTAGCAGGGACATAGATTGGAAGCGGAGCAGCTGGGACTTGAACCAGTGTTCATATGGGACGCCAGCTTTGCAGGTGGTGCCTCAACCCACTGTTCTACAATGCTGTCCCTAATAATAATTACATCTTTTAAAAAAGACACTGGTTACGAGGCTCACATTCCACATCAGAGAGTACATGGGTTCCAGTCTTGGCTCCAGCTCCTAACTCCAGAGTTCCAGGTTATGAAGCCATTGGAGGCATTGGTGCCTGCTCAAGTGAGGGGGTTCCTGCCATCCATGTGGGAGAGCTGAGTGAGTTCCCCGCTGCCAGCTTCCACCAGGCCTGGGCCCACCACTGGCTGTGGCAGGCCTATGGGGAGAACACTGGTAGGTGGTGTACTTTCCTGCCTGTGTGAGTCTTAAACGACTTTTTAAATGGGCAAAATATTTAAACACTCATCTGAGAATGATACACAAATGTCCAATAAACATGAAAGGGACTCAAATAAAAAAAACCAACAACAGCGTATAGCACTTCAAACTCACGAGGAAGGCTGTCATTAAAATGACACTGTTGGTGGGGCTGGCACCGTGGTGTAGGTTAATCCTCTGCCTGCAACGCCGGCATCCCCTATGAGCGCCAGTTCTAGTCCCGGCTGCTCCTCTTCCAATCCAGCTCTCTGCTATGGCCCGGGAAGGCAATGGAAGATGGCCTAAGTGTTTGGGCCCCTGCACCCGCGTGGGAGACCAGGAAGAAGCACCTGGTTCCTGGCTTTGGATCAGCACAGCTCCAGCCTGTCTGTCTCTCTCTCTAACTCTGCCTCTCAATTAAATAAAAATATTAAATTAAAATAAAAAAGACACTGTTGGTGGGGATGTAAAAATGGTGCAGCCACTTCAGGGACCACTTTGACAGACTCAAAATAGTGACTGTGTAACCCAGCGATTCCACTCCTAGGTACACACCCAACTGAAGCGAAAAGGTATGTCCACATAACAAGTACACAAGCATTCACAGCAGCCAAAAAGGGGGACAACTCAGATGGCCAGCTGATAGATGGATAAAGAAAATTCACCACATTCACACAATGGAATATTATTCAGCTAAAAAAATGAATGAAGTACTGACCTTGCTAAGTGAAAGAAATCAAACACAAAAAAGCATGCGTGGTGGGGCTGAGGCGGTGGTGCAATGGTTAAGCCACCGCCTGTGATGCCTACAGGGACCCAAGGACTTGGGCCACCTTCCACTGCTTTCCCAGGCGCATAGCAGGGAGCTGGATGGGGAGTGGGGCAGCTGGGACACGAACTGGCGCCCATATGGGATGCCGGCACTGCAGGTAGAGGCTTCACCTTCTATGCCACAGAGTCTCCCCCCCGCCTTTTTTTTTTTTTTTCCAAAGTCCATGTGTTGTGTGATTCCATTCATATGAAATGTCCTGAAAAGTCAAATCTATAGACACAGAAAGTGTACTACAGGTTGCCTGAGCATTTCAATTCAGTAGGGAAAGGATAGATTTCTTAATAATTTGGTGTGAGGACAACCAGTTACATGCAGTAAGAAAATATAATAGATGGGCCGGTGCCGTGGCTCATTTGGTTAATCCTCTGCCTGCGGCGCCAGCACCCCGAGTTCAACCCCTGGTTGGGGCGCTGGATTCTGTCCTGGTTGCTCCTCTTCCAGTCCAGCTCTCTGCTGTGGCCCAGGAGTGCAGTGGAGGATGGCCCAGGTCCTTGGGCCCTGCACCCGTATAGGAGACCAGGAGTAGGCACCTGGCTCCTGGCTTCGGATCGGCGCAATGCACCAGCCATAGCAGCCACTTGGGGGCTGAACCAACAGAAAAATACCTTTCTCCCTAACTCTTTCAAAAAAAAAAAAAAAAAGCAAAAGAAAATATAATAGGACCCCTATGTTATGTCAGATATAAGAACAGTTTCCTGGGGGACAGACGTTGTGGTCAGTGGGTTAAAAAGCCACTGCCTGGAACACCCGCACCCTGAATCAGAGCAGAGCCATTTTGAGTTCCAGCTCCTCTGCTTTCTATCTATCTCCCTGCTAATGCACTTGAGAAACCGAAGTGGTGGCACAGGTACTGGGCAGCTTCCACCCACACGGGAGACCTGGATGGAGCTCTGGGCTCTTTCCTGTGGCCTAGACCAGCCCTGGCCATTGTAGCCATTTGGGGAGTGAACCAGTGGAAGGAAAGTCTGTGTGTGTGTGTGTGTGTGTGTAACTCTGCCCCATCCTGAGTTTCTAATTCAGTAGATCTGGAGAGTCCCAAAATGTATGCTCTAGAAATTCCCAGGAGATGCAATGCTTTGATCTGGCACCATATTTTGAGAATCACTGATCTAAGACATGATTAAAAGAGACAAAAATTTATTTCATATGGTCCAAGTTTTCTAAACTGAGCAATACATTTGTGTACTTGCATATTTGTACGAAGAAAAGTATGGAAAATCCATGTAGTAGGGAATTCACGTGGGTTTACTATGGGGGTGGTGGAAGAGGCGTAAGAGGGCCCCATGAGCAGTGTGTGTATAAATGTGAGCGTGGACACTGCTCCTACAGACTGCCTGCACTTTATATTTCCATGTTATTTGTGTGCAATATGTAGCAAGGAAACAAAACCAAAACCCAAGTGGTTTCTTGCCTTACATTCCTTCACCTGAAACACAGTGGCAAAGACCCGTCCCACTCTGGGTACAAGCATACCTGATAGGGCGACCCGGGAGATGGAAGGTAAGGGGGGAGTGCAGCCTGAGCAAGCATCCTGCTGGAGGTGATGTTGTAGGGGGCAGGGTAGAACCTGCAGGAAAGAATGTCAATCAGTAGTGAGTGACAGGAGTTGCGAGGTAAGGGCAGAGCCACTTCCTGCTAGCTAACTGGTACCCAAGAACCAGGATGACACCCTGAGTGCCTGGACATGGGTCATGGTCATTTTCAGGTAGCCTGATGATATATAACACCCTTACCCATTCTGCAGAGCTGTGGTGGGGTCATAGGTCAAGGCCATCCCACCCTATAAAGAAAGAACACAGCATTCATATTGTGAGTCTTGGGTGAGAACAGGAGCCAGGCCAGAATGCAAGACTTGCAGTGTATTTTGTTCAACTGCCGAAGTCTGGACAAGTCTCACTGCAGCTGCTGTGGAGTTCTGCTGACTGTGCAGGCTGCGAAACCCTGCGTAAGACAGATGCACAGTGAGGAGCCAGCACCTCTGAGGCACAGCTCTGGAGTTTGCCACCTGAGCTCACAGATGTCACGCCACAGTCACTTCCATTCCACCTTCATGCCCTTGGCACTCCTGCTCCCTCTGAGGTCCTCTTACCATGTCTCCATTCCTTGGCCAGGCCCGTCCATTTTGCACAAATTTTCCTTGGTTCTGTCGTTTCTTTGGGCCGCCATCAGCAAATTTGCAAAGCAAAGGATCAGACGGGGCTGCCGAGAGAGGCAGAAGGGCAGCTGAGACCCACCTCGCTCAGCCCCTCACTCTCGCGCAGTCTGCTCTGGGCATTTCATGCAAGTCGCAGCTTGTGGCTCTCTCGGCCTGACTCCCAGATGCCTCACCTGGTACTCCAGGGGGTGTCTTGATATATTTTCCATTAAAGTGGGTGATGATGGCTTCACACTTCTCTGTGGACTCCATCCTAAGGAGCACAAGAGGGGTTAGGCTCTGGCTTCTGCAGGGGAGCTCTCTGCACATTCCGAGAGAAAGCTCCACATCCCCAGCCCTGCAAATGCCCCCAGGTCGTGACCAGAGGTCCGCCACACATGTCCAAGGCATCTCGAAGAGGGATCCCCAACGTCTACTAAAGGTTCTCTCAACTGTTTCCTGCAGGGGCTTGTTGTAGGAAGGGTGGAGGTCCTCAGGCTACTCATCCCAGAGGTGGGTCTGGGTCATGCGGAAGGATACGAGAAATAGTACCTGTTGCTCTTAACTTTAATACAAAATTCTAAGTGCAAATTGCTCTTTTGCTCTGATGCAAACGCACAAAGTGAGAATTTGTCAGCACTCATTCTCTGCTCTGGCTACAGTTATCAAGGTGTAACCAGCTATGACATCATCACTCAGATCTAAGTCCATGGTCCACTGTGGCAGAAGAAAGGCAGTAAGGAACTACTGGGGAAAGAGGATGGGAAGAAATGTGATCTAGACTCCAGCTGCCCACCCAGTGCCCATTAGGTCTCCCAGACAGGCATCTTCAGTGGGGTCAGGTCCACGCCTCGCAGCAGGCAGGGAGGGTTTCAGAACCTCAGCTTCCTGAAAGGCTCTTCCTCAAGCCCACCGCCTCAGGGATAGCTCTGAATGCCAGTCCCGGTCACTCCTCACCCACACGCAACCTCAATAACAGGCACTGGGGCCTGAGCTGCAGATCCCTTTCTAAGTCAGAGTCAGATGGTTTCCAATTATTTGCTGTCATCAAAGTTGCAAGACTGTAGCAAAGTCTTCACATAAAAAATCATTTTGATGACAGATCACCTTGATTCTGAGCATATAATTCAGAAAAAAGTCTTCCATTCCCGTATACATATTTATGCGAACAAGATTTCTCAGTAGGAAAACAAAAAATCAGCACCATAACTGATATTAAATCCTCTTAATATAGCACTAAACAATATTCACTGATGGCTACATGACCTAATTAGGAAAATCTAAAACAAATTAAAACTTATCTGTCATAGGAGAAACTTTTCTAATAAAATTCACTTTTTAAAATAATTTTAGGCCGGCGCCGTGGCTCAACAGGCTAATCCTCCGCCTTGCGGCGCCGGCACACCGGGTTCTAGTCCCGGTCGGGGCACCGGATTCTGTCCCGGTTGCCCCTCTTCCAGGCCAGCCCTCTGCTGTGGCCCGGGAGTGCAGTGGAGGATGGCCCAGGTGCTTGGGCCCTGCACCCCATGGGGAGACCAGGAAAAGCACCTGGCTCCTGGCTCCTGCCATCGGACGAGCGCGGTGCGCCGGCCGCAGCGCACCGACCGCGGCGGCCATTGGAGGGTGAACCAACGGCAAAGGAAGACCTTTCTCTCTGTCTCTCTCTCTCACTGTCCACTCTGCCTGTCAAAAAAAAAATAATTTTAATGCACATCTTAATATATTTACATTGTTCAGGGGAACCATGGACTACCAACAGTAAAGATAATTCTTTTGGGGCCAGCTCTGTGGTGTAGCAGGTAAAGTCATTGCCTGCAGTGCTGATATCCCATATGGGCACCAGTTCGAGTCCTGGCTGCTCCACTTCTGATCCAGCTCTCTGCTATGGCCTAGAAAAGCAGTGGAACATGGCCCAAGTCCTTGGGCCCTTCTACCCATGTGAGAGACCTGGAAGAGGCTCCTGGCTCCAGATCAGCACAGCTCCAGCCATTATGGAGTATATGTTTTTTGTTGGAGAGACGTATGACAGGATGATCCATAAAAAGACTTCTCACTGTAAGACATGTTTTACTCTAGAGGAGAAAAAAGGAACACTCTAAGAGTGATGAGACTACAAGTACTAAAAAAGAAATAGTCCATGAACTTATTATTGACTGAAAGGCAAAGAGAGAGAGAGAGAAAGATCTCTCACTCACTGGTTCATTCCCCCAAATACCAGTAACAGCTATAGCAGGGACAGGCCAAAGCCAGGAGCTGGAAACTCAGTCCCAGACCTCCCACATGGACGGCTGGGACCAAACCACTTGAGTCCTCATCACTGCATCCTGGGATCTGAATTAGCAGAAAGCTGGGAATGGGAGCCAGAGAAAGCCCTCGGAGCCAGATACTCCAATATGACACAGGCAGTTTAACCGCTAGGGCCAAATGCCTGCCCCCCTTTTATAATTTAAGTTTTTAAGCTTTTTATTCAGTGAGAGAAATGCACAGGGGAGTGAGGGCCCTATCCAAGAAAGGGAAGTCTGGATTCCTACCCAGCAGAGAAGCCAGCCACGTGGAGGGAGCATGCAGGCCTGGAAGCATGGAGCTGCCTGCCCCTTCTTAAAAGGTTGGTTTTGTATGTCAAATTACTATTTTCAGATCTCACTTGGATTTATTTATTTATTTGAAAGTCAGAGTTACACACAGAGAGAAAGAGAGGCAGAGAGAGAGAGAGAGTTCAAGAGGTCTTCCATTCGCTGGTTCACTCCCAGCTGGCTACAACGGCAGGAGCTGCACCAATCAGAAGCCAAGAGTCAGGAGCTTCTTCCGGGTCTCCCACATGGGTGGAGAGGCCCAAGGACTTGGGCCATCTTCTATTGCTTTCCCAGGCCATAGCAGAGAGCTGGATAGGAAGTGGAGCAGCCGGGACTTGAACCAGTGGCCATATGGGATGTTGGCACTGCAGGCCGCGGCTTTACCCGCTAGGGCGAAGTGTTGGCCCCTCATTTGGATTTATTTTAAATGCTATAACAGTTTTATTTAAAATGGCAATGTTTATAAGTTGCTGGAAATTATATTTTGCAAGAATCTAAATGCATGAAAAAAAATTTGTAGATAATACAGAAACATGAGAGGTTTCAGTTTTTCAAAAGCTTTCAGAGTAACAGATCTCAGGCATCCTGGATTATTGTGATGAACTAAAAAAAAAAAACCAGCAACATCTGCATATCACAGGGACTACTAACTCAAATATTAGTTCACTTATTTTTTTAAAGATTTATTTATTTGAGAGTTACATAGAGGCAGAGGCAGAGAGAGAGAGAGAGACAGAGAGAGAGAGAGAGAGATCTTCCATCTACTGGTTCACTCCCCAAATGGCTGAATCAGCCAGAGCTGCGCCAATCCGAAGCCAGAAGCCAGGAGCTTCTTCCAGGTCTCTCACATGGGTGCAAGGGCCCAAGGACTTGAGCCATCTTCTACTGCTTTCCCAGGCCACAGCAGAGAGCTGGAATGGAAGTGGAGCAGCTGGGACTCGAAACGGCACCCATATGGGATGTCAGCACTGCAGACGACAGCTTTACTCACTATGCCACAGCACTGGCCCCTTATTTTTGTTTCTTAAAGATTTATGTAGGGGCCAGCATTGTATTGTGGTGGGTAGAGCTGCTGCCTGCAACAACAGAATCCCATATGGGCATTAGCCGAGTCCCAGCTGCTCCACTTCTGATCAAGCTTCCAGTAGTGGAAGACAGTCCAAGGGCTTAGACTCCCACCACCCACTTGGAAGATCTGAAAGAAGCTCCTGGCTCCTGGTTTCAGCCTGCCAGAACCCCAGGCTGTTGCGGCCATCTTAGGAGTAAGCAGTGGACGGAAGACCCCTCTCTGCATCTCCCTCTCCCTGTGCAATCCCTCCTTTCAAGTAAATATATAAATCTTGAACAAATACTTATCTATTTGAAAGTCAAGTTACAGAGAGAGAGAGATACAGACAGAGACAGAGAAAGATCTGTGGCCAATGCTGTGGCATAGTGGCTAAAGCTGCCCCGTGCAATGTCAGGATCCCATATGGGTGCTGGTTTTGTTTTTTAAGATTTATTTGAAAGTCAGAGTTACACAGAGGAGAAGGAGAGGCAGAGAGAGAGAGGTCGAGAGAGAGAGAGAGGTGTTCTATCTGCTGGTTCACTCCCCCATTGGCTGCAATGACTGGAGCTGCACCGATCAGAAGCCAGGAGCTTCCTCTGAGTCTCCCACATGGGTGCAGGGGCCCAAGGATTTGGGTCACCTTCTACTGATTTCCCAGGCCATAGAAGAGATCTGGATCGGAAGTGGAGCAGCTGGGACTTGACCGGTACCCATATGGGATGCCAGCACTGCAGGCGGCAGCCTTACCCAATACACCACGTGGGAGATCCAGAAGAAATCCTGGCTTCAGAATGGCACAGCTCCGGCCGTTGCAGCCAGCTGGGGAGTGAACCACTGGATTGATGACCTCTCTCTCTCTCTGCGTAACTCTGTCATTCAAGTAAATAAATAAATCTTAAAAAAAAAAAGAAAGAAAAAAAGAAAGATCTTCCATCTGCTGTTTCACTTTCCAAATGGCTGCAATAGCCAAGGCTGGGCCAGGCCGAAGCCAGGACCTTCTTTTAGGTCTCCTTTGTGGGTGGCATCGGCCCAAGGACTATGAGGTAACCAGTGTGCAATGAGAAATGAGGTATGAGTGCCCATTCTGATGGCAAGGTTTAAGAAGCTGTGTATCCATTTTAGAAGTACAGTTACTTAAGGTTGAAGCATTTCCTCTTTCAATATATGTATTATTTTTTCAAACTGTTATGAAATGGCTAAATACTTAAATAGTTGCTTAGATATTTTGATTATTTAATAAATTGAACTGTTCAGAATTTCTTCTGTTCTAGATAGAAAAAGTATTAAGACAACTAAGGGTCCCATGAATTGGGAAAGATTGAGCACCTGTGCTTTAAAAGAGTATGAGAGCAGCTGGCGCCGTGGCTCACTAAGCTAATCCTCCACCTGCGGCACCGGCACACCAGGTTCTAGTCCTGGTTGGGGCGCCAGATTCTGTCCCGGTTACCCCTCTTCCAGGCCAGCTCTCTGCTGTGGCCTGGGAGTGCAGTGGAGGATGGCCCAAGTGCTTGGGCCCTGCACCCCATGGGAGACCAGGAAAAGCACCTGGCTCCTGGCTTTGGATCAGCACAGTGCGCCGGCCGTAGTGGCCATTGAGGGACGAACCAACGGGAAAGGAAGACCTTTTTCTCTCACTGTCCACTCTGCCTGTCCAAAAAAAAAAAAAGTATGAGAGCAAAGAGTTTGCAGGCCCCAAGTCTGGGAAGTCCCCTTTGGTTATTCCTGGGAATGCCAGCAGGTGGTGTCACTAAGACGGAACCTACTAGGGAAAAGGACCTTTTCGCCAAGGTCTGCAACAGTGAGGGAGCACTCAGGAATCAGACAAGATACTGTGGAGTGAAAATGAACCTTAGTCCACTAGTTTTCAAACTCAAAAATGAACAAAACAGAACCTCTTTTTGAACAAAACCTTAAGATAAATAAAAGTAGAAACTTTCTTAAGCGGCTGACGCCCTACCAGTGACACCAGCGCCCAGAAGAGGGAGCCCTGGAGCACTCTGCGGCTCCAGGAACACCTAAGGGAAAGCACTTATCTAAGTCAATGTCCATTTCTCAGGTCCACAAAGGTTCACACGTCTGATACCACAGGCCAGTTAGTGGCAGAGCTGGTCTCTTACATGGGTGCAAGGGCCCAAGGACTTGGGCCATCTTCTACTGCTTTCCCAGGCCACAGCAGAAAGCTGGAATGGAAGTGGAGCAGCTGGGACTCGAAACGGCACCCATATGGGATGTCAGCACTGCAGACGACAGCTTTACTCACTATGCCACAGCACAACACCAAGATGTTGGTCTCCCAACAGATCTGCAAAGGCTTCTGCTTCAGCCTGCTCATCTTGAAGCTGGCAGGATTAAGGCATTGCTGTACCCGCTGTCCCTTGGGCAAATCACTTCACTCTGGGAAATGCACTTTCTTCATCTTCACTTTCTTCATCTATAAAGTGGAGAATCTTTATTTATGTTCTTTAATTTTTATTTCATGATCATGACTTTAACTCTGCAACCCAGCCACACTCAGAGGAACCGAGTAAAGAAACCATGGAAAACCCAAAGAACTGCAGGGTATCAGGAGCAGATGGGATGGAGGGGTGCTCTCCTGAGCTGGTGGTTAAGATAAAACAGAAACCAGAGGATCTGAGTGGCCCACAGTTGGCAATAGTCATCTTCTAGCTGGTCTTGTCATTCTCAGACCCAAAGTGCTCCATGGCTTCCACAATACTCACGCCCCCTCTCACTCTGCCAATGACCATACACTTGCCATTCAACTCTTCTGTCTGGGCAATGCATATGAAAAACTGGGAACCATTTGTGTTGAGTCTAGGACTTGTCACGGACAAGATGAAATGTAGGAGCTGGCGCCATGGCACAGTGGGTTGGTCCTCTGCCTGTGGCACTGGCATCCCATATGAGCAACAGTTCTAGTCCCGGCTGCTCTTCTTCCAATCCAGCTCTCTTCTATGGCCTGGGAAAGCAGTAGAAGATGGCCCAAGTGCTTGGGCCCCTGCACCCACATGGGAGACCTGAAGAAGCTCCTGGCTTCGGATTGGCGCAGCTCTGGCCATTGTGGCCATTTGAGGAGTGAACCAGCAGAAGGAAGACCTTTCTCTGTCTCTCCCTCTTATTGTCTGTAGCTCTATCTCTCAAATAAGTAAATAAAATCTAAAAATAATAAAAAATAAAAAAGATGAAATGTAGAATATTTAGCTCACTGGGTTATTTGTTGTGAAGATGAAATGAATATACCAATAAGATATTCAGTAAGCTGTACTAATATAGAGAGTTATTTTATTCTGGTTAGGTCTAGATCAATGAAACACAGACTAGAGGAGCAGGAAACAGTGGGGAAGAGATAAGGATCTGGGGACTAATGGGTTTTCGAGTCTTGTGACTTATAATAAAATGAACTTTTGATTTACTCAAGTATTTTTGTCCAATAGTTTGAGTAGGCAGAGATTTTTTTTTTTAAGGGAAAGAGTTTATTGCAGGAAACCTGACAGACTGGAGTGAAGGGGCAAATAAGGAAAAGAAGGAGAAGGAGAGCGTAAGAGAAAGACAGAGAGGGCCGGCGCCGTGGCTCAACAGGCTAATCCTCCGCCTTTCGGCGCCGGCACACGGGGTTCTAGTCCCGGTCAGGGCACCGGATTCTGTCCTGGTTGCCCCTCTTCCAGGCCAGCCCTCTGCTGTGGCCCAGGAGTGCAGTGGAGGATGGCCCAAGTGCTTGGGCCCTGCACCCCATGGGAGACCAGGAAAAGCACCTAGCACCTGGCTCCTGCCATCAGATCAGCGCGGTGCGCCGGCCGCAGCGCACCATCTGCGGCGGCCATTGGAGGGTGAACCAATGGCAAAGGAAGACCTTTCTCTCTGTCTCTCTCTCTCACTGTCCACTCTGCCTGTCAAAAAAAAAAAAAAAAAGACAGAGAGAAAGAGGTCAGGAGAGAGACAGAGATATTTTTGGTGACATCCTGACATTCTTATTAACTTTGTCATCTCCCATGGTTGCCACCCCTCACCTTGCAAAGCCGACCCCTCTGCTGGTCCCGCTGGTGTCTCGCAGGATCCGGGTAGAGATGACCTGGCCAAAGGGCTTCAGCATGCCCTCCAGCTCCTGCTCATCCATGGACAGTGGCAGGTTTGAGATGTATAAATTGGTGGGGTCCTGCTCCTGTTGCTATAGAAATAGAAATAAAGGTGAGGAAATGAGGCTGGTGTCTTAACCCTGCCCCACCCTTAACCCTCGTCCACCAAATAACATTTCAGTGAAGAGACAGTAGGAAGAGTTCTGCAGAAACCAAGGGAATCCTGACTTTGTAACACCCAGTTGCACTACCATGGGTTGGACATTGTCCAGAGGGAAAACAGCATATTTAATATTTCCAATACCATCCATGCGCATTGTAAGTCATCAGCGGTGCTGGGCTCTTTAAGGAAGAGGCAGAGCAGCCACCCTCCCCCAGCCTGCTCCAGAGGCTGATTCCCGGGACTGCCTTGCTCCGTGGCTGGGTTGTTTTGAGTAATCCCCCTCCCCCTCTTCCGGCCAAGGCAGAATTCTCTGAACAGGAATGCCTGCTCATTCCCTGAGAGGGAAAGCAGGAAGAGGGGAAGGGGCCAGAGAGGGCCAGATGTGTAGTTCACTGGTCACCACAGAGCTCTGAAAGCTCTCCTCTCCTGGGAACCCTGAAGTCTCTTAAACTTCAGAGTCTCCTCACCCCACTCCCACCTCCTCGCACCCCTACAAAAGGCAGGGTGAGAGAGAGAGGGAGAAAGAGAGACAGAGATCTTGCATCTTCTAGTTCATTCCCCAAATGGCTGCAACTGCCAGAGCTTGGCCAGGCTGAAGCCAGGAGCCAGGAGCCTCATCTGGGTCTTCCACATGGGTAGCAGGAGTCCAAGTACCTGAACTATCATCTGCTGTCTCCCAGGGGCATTAGCAGGAAGCTGAATGGGAAGGAGCCAGGACTTGAACTGGCACGCTGAATCGGGCTGTGGCTGTCCCAAGCAGTACCACAGTGACCACCCCTAAACTTTTGAGCTTTTGTCAGAGGGCTCTCTTCCAGAAAGAGGTGGGAGAGCCCCTCCAGGCAGGTAGGACACACAAAACGGCAATCTCCTGACAGCTGTACTTTGAATCATTTGTCGGGCTGGCATGGTAGCACGGCAGGTTAAGCCACTGTCTGCGATGCTGGTATCCCTTGAGTACCACTTCAAGTCCCAGCAGCTCCACTTCTGATCCAGCTCCTTGCTAATGTTCCCAGGAGGCAGATGATGATGGCTGTAGTGTTTGGGCCCCTGTGACCCACATGGGAGACCCAGACCAAGTTCCAGGCTCCTGGGTTTGGCCTGGACCAGTCCCCACCATGGCAGCCATTTGGGGAGTGAATAAGCAGATGGAAGATCCGTTTCTTCTTCTGCATCACTTTGCTTTTCAAATAAATAAGATCTTAAAAAAAAATTCAGTCGTCCCTCTGCCCTTAACAGTGGGTCCCCAACAATCTTAACACCCCATCTGTCTCTCCTTTCAGGATTTCCTTTTCCTTTAACCGTTTCAGCAAAGGCAGAAGCACGGCGTGTTCACGCCTGCCTCAGACAGCCAGGCAGGGCTCTCCACATAGGAGAAGTGATAGAAAAGCTCTCGAGTCCAGTGATCGGATGACAAGCCAGATCCCAGCAGGGACAGCTTCCTCTCTTGCTGTGCTTCCCCCCCTCCTCCCCAAACCTCCACCCTTCGGGACAGGGACAGGATCCGGAGGTGGAGAACATTGTTCTGCACTTCGGAGTTGCACAACTGGCTTCTTCAGAGAATGTTGCAAAACTGCCATGCTCCCGGAGGCAAGTGGGGTGAGGGTGGGGCCAGGGCGGTAGCAGGAGCCCCAGCAGGCCCCGGCCTTTCTGCTTGCCGACTTCACCTGATACGAAGGACTTGGAATGCAGTCTTCCTCCTGCAGCCCAGGTGCTCACAGCCTCTGTCCAGATGTAGTTAGAAAGCAGAGCCGGCAGCACTGGCCCATCATCTCACCTTCACGGTTCGTAAGCACTCCAGAAGCCAGGGAACCAGAACCTTGGTGCCCACCACAACCCCTTGGGGAAACAGCTGTGGGGACCACACCTTACCTTTGCCATCTGTGCCTGCACGCCACTGGCTCTTAGGGCCGTGACAGCCTTCTGGGCAGCCGAGGGGCTGTCAAAATCCACAAAGCCATAGCCTGGAACAGGGAAACAGCATCACTAGGAGATGGAAGGTGAGAGGGCAGGAAGCCCAGGCTTTCAGGAGACAGAGGCAGAGTTATGATCCATGAAGCAGAAGTGGGAGGGAGAGAGAGAGATGAAGAGTTTCGGGTGGTTATCCATACACGCCTCAAAACCAGACTTTATCTGCTTCGTGGCTAAGAATGCCAGAGGTAATGAGGTCCCTGTGGACCCTGCCCATCTCCCCCCACCTGGAGAAGTCTGAGGCATCAGGAACTAGGCTCTTCAAGTAACCCACAGCCCATCCCCACACCTCAAAAAGAACCCCTCCCCTCTTTTCTAGACATACTCCAGAAATGCAGGCATGCAGGGCAGACAGACACCTGCTGGAGGAGCCTCTCCCACCCCAAACTACGGCCCTTTCTCCTCCTGTGTTTTTCTAGCGCCACCAAGAGCTGCTCAAAACCCAGGAAACTACTCATCCTCAGAGGAGATCTACCAAGTCACCCCCTTCCCCAACAAAGCCACCACCGATGACCCCTGTGCACGAGGTTCAGGGGACACAACCCCGTTTCAGCTCTAGCTATCTGGGCTCCAAGGAATCTAAACATCTACTGATGTTGAAGCCTGAGAACCACAGGCTCCTGCCTGGCACCACATGCTCAGGACTCAGGGGCGAAGGGCAGGAGCAGGGGACGGCCCCTCACTGCCACCTCCACCGGAGGACAGCGGCTTTCTCACCTTTGCACTTGTGTGTGGTCTTGTCCAGGATGGCCTTAGTGGAGACAATCTTGCCATATCTAAGGTAGAGGAGAATGCAAAGTGATACTCTGGGGACAGGGATGGAGACAGCTGGATGAATCCAGGCCCTTTCTTGGTCCCCGTCATGATACTTTTCCTACTCAAATCTTAATAAAAACAAAAAGGAAATGAACAACAAATGCTAGTCTTAGTAGAAACCTATTCCCCAAAGGGGCCTATAAGGAAATACGGTGACTGCAGTCCTTATAACACCAACACTGTTCTCTCCTCTTCCCCAAGACTCAGACACGTAGAGAGAGGAGGGTCTTTTTGGGAAAGAAGCTTGGCAATGTCCACACAGCAGAGGGAAGGGCAGAGCTCCAGCAACAACTCTTGGTATTACTGATTTTCCCTGCACAGATACCATTCCTACCATGGAAAATAGCAGAACTCTCCCCCATCCTTCTACTGACCCCTAGGTGAAAGTCACCTGAGCCCAACTGCTTTGGTTCAAATCCTGGTTCTGCCACTTTCTAGCTATGTGATTCTTTTTAAAGATCTATTTATTTGAAAAGAAGGTACACAGAAGGAGATTTATATGTATACATATACATATATATATGTATTTGGAGAGATATGTATATGGAGAGAGAGAGAAACAAGGATAAAGAAAGAATGAGAATCTTCTCAAATGATCACAATGGCTGGGCCAGAAACTCCAGCCAGGTCTCCCATGTGGATGGCAGGAGCCCAAGCACTTTCAGCCATCATCTGCCACTTTCCCAGGCATGTTAGCAGGAAGCTGGTTATGTGTGATTTTGAATAAGACATTTAAACTTTCTGTGTCTCAGTTTTATTGTCTATGAAATGGAGATAAGATTGTTGGGACTATGAAATAAGTTAAAGAATATAAAGCATTAATATATACTATATGGTAAGCACTTATAAAATCTTAACTGTTGTTATTGTTGTTATATTTACTGGACTTCAACTTTATTGCAAATAGTTCTCTCTTCTGCCTTATTCTAAGACTTCAATTTCTCATTGTCAATATTTGAGTGTGTTAAGAGAGAGAGGAAACAGGACCGGGGGTAAGCACTCAGAAAGCTATCTTGGGGTGAGTGTTTAGCTTAGCCAGCAGTTAGGATACCTGTGTCCCATAGCACAGTGCCTGGGTTCAGTGCCAACTTTGGCTCCTGACTCCAGCTTCCTACTAATGTGTACCCTGGGAGGTAGGGCGATGGCTCAAATAGCTGGATTCCTCCCAACCTCATGGGAGACGTGACTACATTCCTGGCTCAGTCATGGAAGCTGCAGGCATCTGGGGAGTGAACAGGCATATGGGGAGGGTTGGGTCTGTCTCCCTGTCTCTTTCTCTGCCTCTCAAGTGAAACAAAAGAAAAGAAGAGATGAGAAAAGATCATCTAAAACTTGATAAGGCAAAACGCAGGAAAACTGCATAGACTTAAAAAATTTTTTTTGACAGGCAGAGTGAACAGTGAGAGAGAGAGAGACAGAGAAAGGTCTTTTTCCATTGGTTCACCCTCCAATGGCCATCATGGCTGGTGCGCTGTGGCCAGCGCACCGCGCTGATCCGAAGCCGGAAGCCAGGTGCTTCTCCTGGTCTCCCATGTGGGTGCAGGGCCCAAGGACTTGGGCCATCCTCCACTGCACTCCCGGGCCACAGCAGAGAGCTGGCCTGGAAGAGGGGCAACCGGGGCAGAATCTGGTGCCCCGACCGGGACTAGAACCCGGTGTGCTGGTGCTGCAGGTGGAAGATTAGCCTATTGACCCGTGGCGCTGGCCAAAAAAATTTCTTTATTTATTTGAAAGGCAGGGAGACAGGGGGAGAGAGACCAAGAAGGCAAGATCTTCCACCTGCTGGTTCACTTCCCAAATGGTCACAACGTCTGGGGCCAAGCTGAAGCCAAGAGCTTCTTCTGGGGCCGGCGCCGTGCCTCAACAGGCTAATCCTCCGCCTTGCGGCGCCGGCACACCGGGTTCTAGTCCCGGTCGGGGCGCCGGATTCTGTCCCAGTTGCCCCTCTTCCTGGCCAGCTCTCTGCTGTGGCCCGGGAGTGCAGTGGAGGATGGCCCAAGTGCTTGGGTCCTGCACCCCATGGGAGACCAGGAAAAGCACCTGGCACCTGGCTCCTGCCATTGGATGAGCGCGGTGCGCCGGCCACAGAGCGCCGGCCGCGGCGGCCATTGGAGGGTGAACCAACGGCAAAAGGAAGACCTTTCTCTCTGTCTCTCTCTCTCACTGTCCACTCTGCCTGTCAAAAATAAAAAAAATAAATAAAAAAAAATAAAAAAAAGAGCTTCTTCTGGGTCTCCCACATGGGTACAAGGACCCAAGCACGTGGGTCATCTTCTACTGCTTTCCCAGGCACATTAGTAGGGAACTGGATTGGAAGTGGAACACCTGGACTTGAACTGATGCCCATATGGGATGCCGGTGCTGCAGGAGGAGGCTTAACCTTCTACACCACAGCGCCAGCCCCTGGACATTTGTTCAAAATGTCACTCTGGAACATTCTCTAAAAGGCCCTTTTAAGGATTTTTTTTTTTTTTAATTTATTTGACAGAGTCAGACAGTGAGAGAGAGACAGAGAGAAAGATCTTCCTTCCATTGGTTCATCCCCCAAATGGCTGCTATGGCCGGAGCCAGGAGCCAGGTGCTTCCTCCTGGTCTCCCATGTGGGTGCAGGGGCCCAAGTACTTGGGCCATCCTCCACTGCCTTCCTGGGCCACAGCAGAGAGCTGGACTGGAAGAGGAGCAACCAGGACTAGAACCCGGTGTCCATATGAGATGCCAGCACCACAGGCAGAGGATTAACCAAGTGAGCCACAGCGCTGGCCCCAGGAATTTTTTTTTTAAGGTTTATTTATTTGAAAGGCTGAGTTACAGAGAGGCAGAGGTAGAGAGAGGTTAGTCTTCCACCCACTGGTTCACTCCCCAGATGGCCACAATGGTAGGAGCTGGGCCGATCCAAAGCCAGGAGCCAGGAGCCTTTTCTGAGTCTCCCATGCGTGTTCAGGGGCCCAAGGACTTGGGCCATCTTCTACTGCTTTCCTATGTCACAGCAGAGAGCCAGATTGGACATGGAACAGCCTGGACTCGAACTGGCACCCATATGGGAAGCTGGCAAGTGCAGGCGGCGGCTCTATCTGCTATGAGGGCCCTAGGAATATTTCATTATCTAGGAGGCTGTTTCTTGGCCAAATTATTTACTGCTTATTAGGGCCCAGATTTGTAAAGATAGGTTAACTTGCAGACTTTTGTCCAGTAAAAATGCAAACAAAGCCTTTCCAGCACAAAAGATAAACCCAGAGGTTATACTGGTTTTATTATTCCAAAGGATACAGACTACTTTTCTATCTAACTTCACAATCTTTTTTCTTTTTATAAAGTTCAGGTTTGTTTTTCTTTTTCTTTTTTTAGATTTTTATTTGAGATGTAGAGTTACAAACAGAGAGACGGAGAAACAGAGAATGAGGTTTTCCACCCGCTGGTCCACTCCCCAGATGGCAGCAACAGCTGGAACTGGAGCTGCTCGGAAGCTAGGCGCTTCCTCTGGGTCTCCCACGCGGGTGCAGGGGCCCAAGCACTTGCACTTGGGCCATCTTCTTTCCCAGGCAACAGCAGAGAGCTGGATCAGAAGAGAACTAGCCAAGGCTAGAACCAGAGCCCATCTGGGATACCGGCACTGCAGGTAGAGGCTCAGCCCACCACGCCACAGTGCCGGCTCCTAACCTCGCAATCTTATTCCAACAGCCTTTCTTCAGTGTTACAATGAGCTCCCCAAATTCCCTCTGAATCCACTTTACCAGCCTGTTGGTTCCCTCCTTAATGAGTTAAATAAATCCTTGACATGTGCTCATTCTACATTCATATGAGAGTCATGTTTTTCTTTTTCTTTTTTTTTTTTTTGGACAGGCAGAGTGGTTAGTGAAAGAGAGAGACAGAGAGAAAGGTCTTCCTTTGCCGTTGGTTCACCCTCCAATGGCCGCCGCAGTCGGCGCACCGCGCTCATCCGATGGCAGGAGCCAGGTGCCAGGTGCTTCTCCTGGTCTCTCATGGGGTGCAAGGCCCAAGCACTTGGGCCATCCTCCACTGCACTCCTGGGCCACAGCAGAGAACTGGGCTGGAAGAGGGGCAACCGGGACAGAATCCGGCGTCCCAACCGGGACTAGAACCCGGTGTGCCGGCGCCGCAAGGCAGAGGATTAGCCTGTTGAGCCACGGCCGAGAGTCATGTTTTTCAATTTTTTGAAGTCTACATTGGCAGCAGAGTCATGTGGGACTCCAAAATCTTGAAAAGTGGAGTATCACAGACCAGGAATTACACTGGAGGTGTTCCTAGAAAAAAGCCTGTACATGCCACTCTAGGAGGACAAAAATATTAAAGAGACAGAAATTACCAACAGAGTCAGCAGCGCAAGAGCTAACCGAAAACAGTTGGCAGGGACTGAACTGGAGACAAGTACCCAAAACAAGCACTATTTTCCCCACCTCTCCTCTCATCCCTAAAGAACTTACAATGATTGACTTATTTGTTTTCACTCCTTGGCGGCCTCTCCCTGACTTTTTTAGTGGAGCTTCCGTGACCCAAAGGATTAGACAGAATAAGCCAAGCAATGCCCTGGAGGCTGGGCAAAGAACACATTAGAAGTAGGGGTGGGGGGTGGGGTGGAGAGGGATGTGTCAATCCTAGCCCTCTGGGCTGCATACTTGGATTCTTTCCCAAATTTCAGCAAGGGGAGGGACTAGGAGGAGCCTGACTGTAGGCCAGAGGACACACATGCTCTTGCTCTCCCTGTCAAGGCCCCAGGGTGGAGCTGGCTGTGGTCTAGCAGCCTGAGACTCTGAGCTCAGAATTTCCACTGCAGCTGGCAACAGCTGGGTCACTGCTGCTTCCTCCTTGGAAAAAGGAGCCCCTCCAAGAGAACCAGGAGTTCCAGTCCCAGACTCCAAGCCTCTCTTTCCAGCTCACCAGAGTTTAGGATCCAGCAACATTTACTTCTCGTGCAAGCCAGGAAGAGACAACTGGGACAAAGGCAGGAAGTCCTTCTGCACATGAGAAACACCCTTCCTAGAAAGGCTTTCTAAGCCTGCTCCCTGCATCCACTAGGGCTCCACCCACCTGCTCTTTTCAGCCTCCCTTTCCCCTCCCCCAAGCTCTCCTGGCACCAATTCCCCACCCCTGCCTCCCTCTGGCTTCTCCACAGTCCCCTATTGGGCTGCTTACTTCCATCCTACGTGCTGATCCTGACTACTCTCATCCCTTTAGACACAGCAAATGATGAGGCAACTACTGGGAAAGGCAAAGTAAAAGCCTTAAAGTACAGCGAAGCTGAATTGAGTTTCTTCTCTCACTTGTGGTGGGAGAGGATTTTTGTAGCACGTATTGTTTAGTACAACAGAGTATGGAAGGGGCCGGTTTTGTGGCTTAGCAAGTAAAAGGCACCACCTGTGAAGCCGCTGGCATCCCATGTGGACACTAGTTGGAGTCCTGGCTGCTCCACTTCCAACCTAGCTCCCTGCTGATGGCCTGGGAAAGGCAGCAAAGGACAGCCCAAGTGCTTGGGCCCTTGCACCCACGTGGGAGACCCAGAAGAAGCTCCTGGCTCCTGTTGTGGCCATTTGGGGAGTGAACTAGCAGATGGAAGATCTCTGTTTCTCCTTCTCTCACTTTCAAATAAATAATTAAAAAAAAAAAAGAGTACAGAAATCAAGGACCTACATTGATATGATACTGTTCCATCACAGCCAACACATATGTCCAATCCCAACACCCCTGAAAATGACTAGTCCTAGATCAAGTCCCTAGAGTTCCACCTAAATACTTTCCCAGCAAAGTAAGCTAAAAGAAAGAGCCAGCTTTATAGCTACACCTAGCCCTTAGATACAGAGATTGCATGACCTGGTACTGGCAAAACTCCATATGATCTGCATGAGCAAAAAACTACCTCAGAAAACCTTGCAAAGGATTTTCTAGAAGATCTCTGCTACTACAACATTTTGGTTAAAAGGTTCTCCAGGATCTAGAACAGCTAGAATATACCCATAGTGCCACAGGAGTTTGAATTAGCTTAACCACTGCAGAAAATTAGTAATATCTGTAAAAGCCGAGCAGATGTCTATCCAATGACTCAGCAATTTTACTCCTATGTAAATACCTAGTGTGTACACACATGACGACAAGATGACAGTAGGTGGGGCTGGCGCTGTGGCATAGTGGGTAAAGCCGCCACCTGCAGTCCAGCATCCCATATGGGCACCAGTTTGAGTCCTGGCTGCTCCACTTCCGACCCAGCTCTCTGCTATGGCCTGGGAAAGCAGTGGAAGATGGTCTAAGTCCTTGGGTCCCTGCACCCACGTGGGAGCCCCAGAAGAAGCTCCTCGCTCCTGGCTTTGGATCGGTGCAGCTCCAGTCATGGAGGCCAACTGGGGAGTGAACTAGCAGATGGAAGACCTCTCTCTCTCTGCCTCTCCTTCTCTCTGTGTGTAACTGACTTTCAAGTAAATAAATCTTAAAAAAAAAAAAAAAAGATGACAGTAGGTTCATGGCAGTACTATTTATATTCATAAGTTACAAATGGAAACAACCCAAATATCCAACAACAGGAGAATGAGTAATTGTTATATTGCTGCGATGGAAACATACACAGCAATAACAACATTTTGTGGGGGTGGGGATGTTGTGCAGTAGGAAAGTCACTAAGTGGGTATATCTACATCCCACATTGGAGTCAAGGTTTGAGTCCCGGCTACTCTGCTTCCAATCCAGTTTCTTGCTGTTGTATACCCTGGGAGACAGCAGATGATGGCTCAAGTACTTGGGTTCCTGCCACCCATGTGGGAGACTTGGAGTTCCGGGCTTCTGGATTCAGCCTGGCCCAGCTCAGGCTGCTGCAGGCACTTGAGGAGTGAACCAGTGGATGGAAGATCTTTGTCTCTCTCTGCTTTTCAAATAAAATGAAAAAAAAATTTTTTTCTTTAAAAGTTTTGCAACATGCAATGAATCTCACAGACAACATTTAGCAAAAGCAGTCAGACGTAGAAGGTTATATATACCTTATGATCATATTTATATGAAGTTCAAACAGGCAACATCTATTATTTAGAAGCCAACTAGTGAATACCTAAGGGACGGGTGCTTTAATTGTGAGGGAGACTTTTGTAGAGCTGCTCATGTTCTGTTTTTTTGATCTGGGACACAAAGGATAATTACAAGAGGGGGTTCTCTTTGTGAAAACTTCCTGTACTGGGGACAGGAGTTTAGCATAGCAGGTAAAGACACTGCTTGACACGTCCACATCCCATAACAGTGCCTGGCTTCAATTCCAGCTTCCTGCTAATGCAACACCTTGAGAGGCAGCACGTGATGGATCCAGTACTTTACTTTTTACAATATTTATTTATTTGAAAGGCAGAGTAACAGAGAGAAATCTTCCATTTTCTGGTTCATTTCCCAACTGCTATACCAGCTAGGGCTGGGTCAGGCCAAAGACAGGAGTCAGGAACTCCATCCTGGTCTCCCACATGGGGAGGGGTCGAAGTACTTGGGCCATCTTCTCTGCTTTCCCAGGTACATTAGTAGGAAATCTGACTGGAATCAGAGCAGCCAGGACTTGAACCATTATAGGTTCCAATATAGGATACTGGTGCCCCACAGCTGGCCTTGGTTCCAGCACCTGGGTCCTTGCCACCCCTGCTGTTCTCTCAGACCGAGTTCTGGGCTTCTGGCTCAGCCTGTTTCATCCCTGAGTGTTGTAGGCCATATGAGGAGTGAACCAGTGACGGAATATCCCTGTTAGTCTGGCTCTATCTCTCTGCCTTTCAAATAAAAATAAAGTAAAATTTTTTTTCATTTAGAAAGATGGTAAATTCAGTTCTAATTGTTACCTCTTTCTATGTCCCCAGATCAGTTCTTTCTGTCCTCCCATTAGTCTATCTCACTCTCAGTCATCTTCTTCTAACATTTCCCCAAACATATTTTGTGAAACACACGCTTTTCTGCCAGGTGGGACTGAGCTGAGCATCTCTGTGCTCTTGCCCTTCCCAGGTTCCTACCTGGGCTAACCCCATGGTAGCTGTGTCTGCCTTCGAAGGCAGCTCCATGGTGAGACCTCACAGGGAGATGCCGAGTGACAGTCTCCTTCTCCACCTTCCTTACCCACTAACCTGAGGTCTCCTCTGACTCACTGGGACTATCTCTGGCAGCAGAAACCCTTCAAGGTGTATAACTGGCCAGCCCCACTTTCTTCTGCCCCCTGCCAGCTCTCACTGCCTTTTTTTTTTTTTTTTTTTTTTACAGGCAGAGTGGACAGTGAGAGAGAGACAGAGAGAAAGGTCTTCCTTTTTGCCGTTGGTTCACCCTCCAATGGCGCATCGTGCTGATCCGAAGCCAGGAGCCAGGTGCCTCTCCTGGTCTCCCATGCAGGTGCAGGGCCCAAGGACTTAGGCCATCCTCCACTGCACTCCTGGGCCATAGCAGAGAGCTGGCCTGGAAGAGGAGCAACCGGGACAGAATCTGGCGCCCCGACTCTCACTGCCTTCTAATCATTACCTACAGATACTGAACATTTCCCTTGAAGGCCAAGGTCAGCAGTCTTTGCATTAAGGCTAACAGTTCAGGAGAGATGCTGCAAACAAAGTTGGACAGTGGGCCCCAAGGGTGAGCCCCACCTTGGCTCCCCTTAGAGACACATAGAAGATATTTATTAGTAGTGGGCAGACTTTTTTTTTTTAAGGAGAGGTGCTGAGAAACCTTGCGAATATGGGTTAAAAGTAAAACACTATTGTACTCCAAGGTGAGTAGCTGGCAAGCAAGCCAACTCCATCTTGTCCCTGGAAGCCCACCCCCTGTTCCACGACTTACGGCTGGCACAGCTTGACGAGGTCCTGGTCAGTAGTGCCTGGCTGCAGTCCTCGGATGTAGAGGTTGGTTTTGCTCAGCTGGTCGTTTCCACTGCTCCCGCTGCTACTGTTAGGGGTGCTGTTGCTGGGACTAGGAGGTGCCATCTGCTGAGCCAGGGACACATATGGCTGTATGGAGACACCAGGAGCAGGAGGTAAGAGGATTACAAGGGCAGACGTTGGGAGAAAGGGAGATCCTGGCTGCTGGAGAAAAGTGACTCCAATTTTTTTTAAAGATTTTTATTTTTATGTATTTTTGAAAGAGTTACAAAGAGAGGTAGAGACAGAGAGATAGAGACAGAGGTAGAGAGGGTAGAGAGAAGTAGAGGGGAGAGAGGTGGGGGGAGAGAGAGAGAGAGAGAGAGAGATCTTCAATCCACTGGTTCAACCCCCAAATGGCCACAATGGCCAGATCTGAGCCTATCGGAAGCCAGAAGCTTCTTCTGGGTCTCCCAAGTGGGTGCAGGGGCTCAAGAATTTGAACCATCATCCAAGGTGCATCAGCAAGGAGATGGACTGGAAGCGGAGCAGCCAGGACTCAAACTGGCGCCCATAGAGGATGCCAGCATTGCAGGCCTGGGCTTTAACCCACTGCACCACAGTGCCGGCTCTATGATTCCAAATATTAACAGTGATGAATTCAATAGAAGAATGAAGAAATAAAGAAAAGAAAGAAAGAATGGGGGGAAGAGTGGAAGGAAAGAAGGAATTCATTTCTTTGCCACAGAATAAGAAAATATGTAACTGTCCTCCCTTTAAGAAATGAGAGGTTAAAATGAGACTGCTAATGTTTCAAAGAAAGTTACCTTATGTTATAGTGGTTTTTTATAATCATACAGATGTTTCAGAATATGATTAATGTTGGTACCTTAAATAAGTTGTATAAGAAGGCAAGATTAATTAAATCTAAGTTCCATTAAAAAGTGATGAAGAGAAGGGGCAGGTGGTGTGGAGCAGCAGTTTAAGCTCGGACTGGGCTGTCTGCGCCTGTATCAGAGTGCCTGGCTACTCTGCTTCCCATCCAGCTTCCCGCTAATGCACGCCCTGGGAGGCAGCAGGTGATGGCTCAAGTACCTGAGTTCCTGTCACTCACAAAGATTGAGTTCCAGGTTTTTTTTGTTTTTGTTTTTTTTTTTTTTTGATAGGCAGAATTTATGAAGAGAGAGAGAGGGAGAGAGAGAGAGAGATCTTCCATTCACTGGTTCACTCCCCAAATGGGCACAATGGCCAGACTGGGTTAGTCTGGAACCAGGAGCTGCTGCTGCTGCTTCTTTTTTTTGACAGGCAGAGTTAGTCAGTGAGAGAGAGAGAGAGAGACAGAGAGAAGGTCTTCCTTTTTCTGTTGGTTCACCCTCAAATGGCCGCTGATCTGAAGTCAGGAGCCAGGTGCTTCCTCCTGGTTTCCCATGCGGGTGCAGGGCCCAAGCACTTGGGCCATCCTCCACTGCCTTCCTGGGCCACATCAGGGAACTGGACTGGAAGAGAAGCAACCAGGACAGAATCTGGAGCCCCAACCGGGACTAGAACCCGGGGTGCCGGCACTGCAGGTGGAGGATTAGCCAAGTGAGCCATGGCATTGGCCTGGAACCAGGAGCTTCTTTCAAGTCTCCCACATGGGTGCAGGGGCTCAAATATTTGGGTTACCCTCCATTGCTTTTTTGAGGCCATTAGCAGGGAACTGGATCGTAAGTGGAGCAGACAGGATTCAAACCATTGCCCATATGGGATGACTGCATCCCCTGGGAAAGCAGTAGAAGATGGCCCAAGTCCTTGGGCCCCTGCACCCATGTGGGAGACCTGGAAGAAGCTCCTGGCTTCTGGATTCAGATTGGTACAACTCCAGCCATTGCGGCCACTGGGGAGTGAACCATTGAATGGAAGACCTCTCTGTCTCTCTGCCTCTGCCTCTCTGTAACATTGCCTTTCAAATAAATAAAATAAAATAAATTTTTTAAAAAAGAAAAAATGGTAGAGAAATACTTACTTTGAAGGGTAAGAGAATCCAAGAAAATAAGAAGTTGAGAAAATCCCTAGGTAAAGCATATCCAGTTTCCTAAAACCAACTATTTGAAGAGGGCCAGTATCCTGGCTATTCCACTTCCAATCCAGCTCCCTGCTAATGCATGTGGGAAGGCAGTGGATGACGGCTCAAGTGCTAGGACCCTTTGCAACCATGTGGGAGACCAGATGAAGTTCACGGCTTCTGGCTTTAGCCTGGCTCAGACCTGGTGATTGCAGCATTTTGGGGAGTGAACCAGAGGATGGAGGCTCTCTCCCCCTACCACTCATCACTTTGCCTTTCAAATAAGTAAACACATTTTTTAAAACAATGAACTATTTGAAGAGCGAACTACTACTAGTCCACTGTTGCCCATGTCTGTGAGAGAGAAAGCAGCAGGACTCACGAGCGTCTAGAGAACAGAGTTTAGAGCTATGGCTTCTCCAATGCCCTAACTGGGGTGAGTAAAATCAACAAATCTTGTATCTATTAATTTGCCACCAAAGTCATCCCCACTCTGGGCTCCCACCTTTCTATTACCCACAAGAGCAGAAGAAAAACCCATCCTACATCTGGTTCCAAGTTCACGACACACAGTGGGCATCGATGTTGGCTAAGATGAGTGAAATAAACTTATGAAATTTGCCAAGTTCCTGAAGAGTCTTACAGATACACAACCCAGTGGCCTGACATCAAAAGTCCTATTACAACCTAGATACAGATGACCCAATGGCCTCTAGGACATGCAACACGATTTTGCCCAAACACACCGTTTCCTGGGTCCCAGGTCATGGTATCTCTTAGTAAGGGAGAATTCACTTTGTCTCTGGCAAGTAACAGGTCCCCCTCTAGTGATTATGAGACCCTTGCATGATTTCAATCACCCAATATATATGTGAATATCTACGTGCAAGCTGAGTGAAATGTGTGTGCTAGTGGAGAGCTAAGTAAAATGATCTAAGACCATGAAAGAAGACAATTCCTCAGAGAAAATTTTCTCTGAGGCTTTGGCCTAGTGCAGCCCTGGCTGTTACAGGCATTTGAGGAGTTAATCGGGGGATGGAAGATCTCTCTCTATCACTCTGGATTTCAAATAAATAAATCACTTAAAAAAAAAAAAGAAAAATAACAAGTGTTGGTGAGGATGTGAACAAATTGGAACTTTCATATACTACTGCTGGGACTGTTAAACCACACAGCTGCTTTGACAGCTTGGTTAAACACAATGTTACCATAGGACTCACCAAGAGAACCAAAAACATATGCTTACGTAAATTTCACAGCAGCATTATTCAAAATAACAAAAAGAGGAGACAATATAAATGTGCATCAACTGATGAGTGGATAAATAGATTGTGGTCTATCCATACAGTGGAATATTATGTGCCTATAAAAAGTAAGGAAGAACAAATACATGCTACAACAGAAATGACACCAACATATATTATCCTAAGGGGAAAAAGCCAGTAATGAAGGACCTCAAACTGTATAATCCCACTTATATGTTGAGAACATGCAGATCTATAGAGACAGAAAATAGATGAGTGATGACCTAATTAGTGATATCCTATGGCTGGGAGAGAGAAATAATGAGAGGAGTTAGGCTAAGTGGGTGCAGTTTCTTTTGGGGGATAACAAAAATGATTTAAAATTGATATGGTAATGGATGTAAAAACCTAAAAGCCACTGAATTATGTACTTTAAATGGATAAATGGTAGAATATGTGAATGATACCTCAATAAAGCTGTTACAATAAAGTTCTCATGAGGATAGGTACCAGACAACATTCCAACCACTGAAACAGATGCTACCACAGGTTTCCGAGAACGAGCATAGAACGCAGCCTCTTCTGGCATTAGCTTACTTCATCTCCAAGTAGAGAGGTCACAAGACAAATGTATTTGCTGAAGTCATGTCGGAGAAAGAAAGTGGCATTTCCTGCAATCCCCCTTCCTGAAAACAGCAGCAACATAAAACAAGAACAGCATCTCTGAACGTGCAGATTCTGAGGAGAGAACACGTGCTTTGTATCAGTCCACACAGCTGGTTAAAAGCTGACCCTTGCACCGTCTACCATTTCCTTTCAGATCAAGTAAACCTAGCACCATTCCCAGTTCCTCATCTCTTCCCTCTTCCTTCTCTTGGCTCTCACCACTGTAAAGGTAATTGTGTCCCTTACCCCGTGAGTCCCAAGGTAGTAACAGCAACATGCACCAGCCATATGATCTCCTGGAAGTTGTATGTATTCATACCAGCCAGACTCAAACAGGGTTTCAAATATAAAACTGACATCTTTCTAAATTTATGTGAAAGAATTATAGAGAGGGGTCTTTCATACACTGGTTCACTCCCAAATGGCTGCAATGGCCACAGCTGAGCTGATCCAAAGCCAGGAGCCAGGAGCTTCCTCCAGGTCTCCCACATAGGTGCAGGGGCCCAAGGTCTTGGCCCATCCTCCACTGCTTTCCCAGGTGCATTAGCAGGGAGTTGGATTGGAAGTAGAGCAGCCAGGACTCGAACCGGTGTCCATATGAGATCCCGGTGCTGCAGGTCAGGGCTTTAACCTGCTGTGCCACAGCACTGGCCTCCCAGCTGCTCCGCTTCTGATTCCACTCCCTGCTAATGTGCCTGGGAAAGCAGCAGAGGATGGCCCAAGTCCTTGGGCCCCTGAACCCATGTGGGAGACCTGGAGGATGCTGCTGTCTCCTGGCTTCAGATTGGTTCAGCTCCAGCCATTGCAGCCATTTGGGGAGTGAACCAGCAGATGGAAGATCTCTCTCCATCTCTCCTTCTCTAACTCTGCCTCTCAAATAAATTTTTAAAAAGCAGTCCCTGAGGGCCGGCGCTGTGGTGCAGTGGGTTAAAGCTCTGGCCTGAAGCGCCGGCATCCCATATGGGCACCGATTCTAGTCCTGGCTGCTCCTCTTCCCATCCAGCTCTCTGCTATGGCAGAGAGATAGCAGAGAGAGATAGCAGTAGAAGATGGCCCAAGTCCTTTGGCCCCAGCACTCACATGGGAGACCTGGGAGAAGCTCCTGGCTCCTGATCAGCACAGCTCCAGTTGTTGCAGCCATCTGGGGAGTGAACCAGCAGATGGAAGATCTCTCTCTCTCTCTCTCTCTTTCTCTTTCAAATAAATAAATCTTTTTTTTTTTTTTAAAGAAGTCCCTGAAACAGCTCAAATAGTAGGCCAAGGAGATGGATGAGGAAGAGAGATTTTCAAGTAACAAAAAGAAGCGCAGAAGAAATTGGTGGCCAGCGCCTTAGCTCACTTGGTTAATCCTCCACCTGCAGCGCAGGCATCCCATATGGGCACTGGGTTCTAGTCCCGGTTGCTCCTCTTCCAGTCCAGCTCTCTGCTGTGGCCCGGGAGGGCAGTGGAGGATGGCCCAAGTGCTTGGGCCCTGGCACCTGCATGGGAGACCAGAAGGAAGCATCTGGCTCCTGATCCGCATGATGTGCCGGCCATAGAGGCCATTTGGGAGGTGAACCAATGAAAGGAAAACTTTCTGTCTCTAACTCTGCCTGTCAAATTAGAAAAAAAAAAGCAGAAGAAATTGGAGGAACTAAAAGTGAAGGCCATAGGAATGGGCCCTTTGGCCACAGGTGGATTTGAAAAATGTAACAAAAAGTAAGCTGTTCCTTGTGCTTAAAGCCACGGTGACCCTTGATTCCATTCATATATAAACATCTGGATTCCCTGCCATAGCATCTTTGGCTACCCATAGCTAGAATTAAGTGTTACCTTGGAGCGCATTGTACATTACAAAGAATCATTGTTTGAAAAAACAAAGAAAGAAAAAAAGCATACTTTCTTAGTTGTTTTCATGCAGGCAGTCCTTTCAATGATTCAGGAGTTACAGAGAAAGAGCTCGATCTTTCATCTACTGGTTTACTCCCCAAATGGCCACAACAGCCGGGGCTGGGCTAGACTGAAGCCAAGAGCCAGAAACTCCACCCTCATCTTCTAGGTGGGTGGCAGGGGCCCAAGCACTTAGGCCATTTTCCACTGCCTTACCAGGCACATCAGTAGGGAGCTGGATTGGAAGCAGAGTAGCTGGGACTTAAGCCAGCACTCCAACTATAGCAGCTTAACCCACTGTGCCACGTGGGCCCCTCGGTTTAAACATTGCTTGTCTTCAGGTGAATAAATCTGATTCTGGGTTTAGTACTAGAACATCTACTGGTCCCAAATATAAGCTCTTATTTTTTCAAATATTTAATTTTATTTGAAAAGGCAGAGACACAGAGAGAAGAACGAAGGAAAGGAAAAGGGAAAGGAAAGGGGAAGGAAAGAAAAGGGAAAGGAAAGGAAAACTCACCCATTGGTTCACTCCCCAAATGCCCACAACAGCCGAGGCTGGGCCAGGCTGAAACCAGGAGCCCAGAGCACCATCTGGGCTTTGTGGTTGGGTGGCAGGGATCCAACTACTTGAGCAATCCCCTGCTGCCTCCCAAGGGGCATGCTAATAGGAAGCTGGATCGGAAACGGAGGCAAGACTCAATTTCAGGCACTCCGATAAGGAATGTGGGCATCTGAAGCAGCGGCCTAACCTAACGTGCCACAATGTTTGCAACTTGCCCCTACCTTCTTGAATATTAGTTTTATTAGTAATAAAAGCAATACTTTCATTTCCTTTTGAAAGATTATTTATTTGAAAGTTACAGAGAGAGAGATTTTCCACCTGTTGGTTTACTCCTCAGATGACTGCACTGGCTAGGGCTGGGGGAGGCTGAGGCCAGGAGCTTCATCTGGGTCTCTCATGTGGATATAAGGGCCCTAGGACTTGGGCCATCTGCTGCTGCTTTCCCAGGCACATTAGCAGGGAGCTGGATACAAAGTGAAGTAGCACCAGTATGGGATGCCAGCATCGCAGGAGTCAGCCTTTCCAACTACAGCACACCACCAGCCTTGTTACTTTTATTTTCATCTATCAAGCGTTTCTCTCAACAATCTTAAAATTCTAGGCAGGGACCAGGTTGTGGCATGGCAGGTAAAGTTTCTGCTGTGATGCTGGTTTGAGGCCCAGCTATTCCACTTCCAATACACCTCCTTGCTGATGGGCCTGGGAAAGCAGCCACCCATGTGGGAGACCCCAAAGAAGCTCTAGGCCCCTGGCTCCAGCCTGGCCCAGCCCCAGCCCCAGCCATTGTGGCCATTTCAGGGAGTGAACCAGCAGATGGAAGCTCTCTAACTCTACCTTTCAAATAAATAAAAAACAAATCTTTAAAAACAAAGACGGGGGGTGGGTGGGGGGGTGGGGGTGGCGCTGTGGCGCAGTGGGTTAACGCCCTGAAGCGCTGGCATCCCATGTGGGTGCTGGTTCGAGGCCCGGCTGCTCCACTTTCAATCCAGCTCTCTGCTGTGGCCTGGGAGGGCAGTGGAGGATGGCCCGGGTCTTTGGGCCTCTGTACCTGCGTGGGAGACCCGGAGGAGGCTCCTGGCTTCATATCCACACAGCTCTGGCCACTGTGGCCAATTGGGGAGTGGACCATCGATTGGAGGACTTCTCTCTCTCTACCTCTCCTCTTTGTGTAACTCTGATTTTCAAATAAATAAATAAATCTTTAAAAAAACAAACAAACAGAAAAAACAAAGACTAGGCAAATATTACCTTCGGTAGTTGAAATAGTGGAGTAAAATATAGCTCAACCAGTTTGCAAATCCTTTTATAAAATAATAATTCAATAGAATTTCACTTTGAGTTATTAAGGTACATAATTTTCATTCCTAATATAACAAATTAACAAATGAGGAAAAGCTCAATTTTTTTTTTTTTTGACAGGCAGAGTGGACAGTGAGAGAGAGAGACAGAGAGAAAGGTCTTCCTTTTGCCGTTGGTTCACCCTCCAATGGCCGCCGCGGACGGTGTGCTGCAGCCGGCGCACCGCGATCGTCCGATGGCAGGAGCCAGGAGCCAGGAGGTGCTTTTCCTGGTCTCCCCATGGGGTGCAGGGCCCAAGCACCTGGGCTATCCTCAACTGCACTCCCGGGCCACAGCAGAGGGCTGGCCGGGAAGAGGGGCAACTGGGACAGAATCGGTGCCCTGACCGGGACTAGAACCCGGTGTGCCGGCGCCGCAAGGCAGAGGATTAGCCTGTTGAGCCACAGCGCCGGCCAAAAGCTCAATTTTTAATATAATTACTCAATTATCCACTATATACAACTGAATAATCAATAAATCACCATTTATTTATTTTTTCAAAAGTATGCTTTGACTATAGGTCCCATTAACTAGCAGAAAATTATATTAAAATACAGGCTCAAAAGTCACAGAGACTTAGGTTTCACTCCAGCATTGCCATGTTCCAGCTGGGAGACTGTGGGTAAGTTGTTCAACTTCCTTGCACAATGGGGACAGTAACAGCCCCTATGTAATAGGATTGCTGTGGGACTTAAAATAAATTGGTAGCTGAAATATAAATGGAGCTCACATCCCTTCGTTCAGCAAATGCCGATGGTCACTCTAGGGCTCCAGGCACTATGCTCCATACCAAGCACAAAATGCTGAGTTAAAGCAGACGCGGTTTTGGCCCTAACTGAATTCAGCGTTCAGTGGGGAGAGATACATTAATCAATGAATCATAAGATAACTGTGAAGCTACCCACTGAGATAAATGGGCTACCAAACTAAAAAGGAAAGAAGGCTGTGAACTATTTTTGTAAGGCAAGTCAGCAAGGTGATTTCCATTCAGAGAGTAAGAGGAAGGTCACACCAGGAGAGGGAAGAATGGTTAAGACATGAGGTGGGACTGTCAACAGAAACTCACAGGAAGAGAAGGAGTAAAGCTGGAGCTAATGAAGGATGCAGTAGGCAGACTCTTTCGGGCCATGGTAAAGTGTATCTACGTGGGGCGGTGCTGTGGCGTGGTGGGTAAAGCCACTGCCTGTGTTGCCAGCATCCCAAATGGTCACCAGTTTGTGACCTGGCTGCTCCATTTCTTTTCTTTCTTCTTCTTTTTTAAAGATTTGAAAGGCAGAGCTACAGAGAGGCAGAGGCAGAGAGAGAGGTCTTTCATCTGCTGATTCACTCCCCAGATGGCCGCAATCCAGAGCTGAGCTGATCCGAAGCCAGGAGCTTCTTCCAGGTCTCCCATATGGGTACAAGACCAAGGACTTGGCCATCTTCTACTGCTTTCCCAGACCATAGCACAGAGCTGGATGGGAAATATAGCAACCAGTTCTCAAACAGGCGCCCATAATGGGATGCAGGTGCAACAGGCTGGGGCTTTAACCCGATGTATCACATCTGTGGTCCTGATCCAGGTTTTAAAACTACTACTCTAGGCTGGCACCGCGGCTCAATAGGCTAATCCTCTGCCTGCGGTACCGGCACCCCAGGTTGTAGTCCCGGTAGCTCCTCTTCCATTCTAGCTCTCTGCTGTGGCCAGGGAAGGCAGTGGAGGATGGCCCAAGTCCTTGGGCCCTGCACCCACATGAGAAACCGGGAGAAGCACCTGGCTCCTGGCTTTGGATCAGTGCAGTGTGCTGGCCGCAGCGCGCCGGTCGCAGCAGCCACTGGGGGCGGGGGTGGTGAACCAATGGAAAAAAGGAAGACCTTTCTCTCTGTCTCTCTCACTGTCCATTCTGTCAAAAAAAAAAAAAACACAACAACTACTACTTTAGGGGTCGGCACTGTAGCACAACAGGTAAAGTCACAGCCTGCAGCGCCAATATCCCATATGGGTGCTGGTTCGAGTCCCAGCTGCTCCACTTCCAATCCAGTTCTCTGCTATGACCTGGGAAAGAAGTGGAAGATGGCCCAAGTCCTTGGGCCCCTACGCGTGGGGGACCTGGAAAAAGCTCCTGGTTCCTGGCTTCAGATCAGCGCAGCTCCAGCCATTGCAGCCATCTGGGAGTGAACCAATGGTTGGAAGATCTCTCTCTGCATCTGCCTCAACTCTGTGTCTAAAATAAATTTGGGGGGGGGGGGACAGGCAGTTAGACAGCGAGAGTGAGAGTGAGAGAGAGAGAGAGAGAGAGAGAGAGAGGTCTTCCTTTTTCTGTTGGTTCACCCCCCCAAGTGGCCACTACGGCTGGTGCGCTGCAGCTGGCACACCACGCTGATCTGAAGCCAGGAGCCAGGTGCCTCCTCCTGGTCTCCCATGCGGGTGCAGGGCCCAAGGACTTGGGCCATCCTCCACTGCACTCCCAGACCACAGCAGAGAGCTAGACTGGAAGAAGAGCAACCGGGACAGAATCTGGCACCTCGACCGGGACTAGAACCTAGGGTGCCGGCACTGCAGGCGGAGGATTAGCGCCGACCTAAAATAAATAAATCTTTTAGAAAAAATACTACTCTAGGTGCTACAGGAATACATCAGGATGAGACAGAAGCTGAATTGGAAGGATGAATGAGTAGGCCTCTCTAATAGTGCAAATAAAAGAATGATAACACAGAACTAGAGACAGCAGCAAAGACGGAGAAGTTGAAAGACCTGAGATCTGGCAGTAGATAGACAGGGCTTGCCTACAGATCGATTGTAGGCAAGGATGGTGTCTGGCTCGGATAACTTCATGGACAGGAGCATCATTCATTGACATACAGATAGGAGGAGGGCCAATTTGAGAATTCAAAAACAAGTATTATGTTTTGGATATGTTAAGTTTGAATAACCTGTGGGATTCCTGGAGAAAATATCATGTAATCAGTTAGATACAGTTTAGAAATTGTAATATGTGAATCTGTTAGCATAGTGATAGTGAATTCTAGGAAGAAAGTATATTTGGAGAAAAGGCAAGAAGGCCTGAAGAACTCCAGACACTCAGAGATTAGGTAGAGTAAGTAATAAGAAATGAATAGAGAAGGGCCAAAGATAAGACTCAAAAGGGTGGTATGTACTATTAGGGTCAAGGAAGAGAATGTTAAGAATGGGCAACATGCTACTATGAGGTTATTAAAGAGGAAAACTAAAAAAAAAAAGTCAGTTCGGAAGGAGTGGGTATTGGCCTTGCAGTTTAGACTTGCATCTCCTATCAGCCTGGCCCAGCCTAGTGGTTGTTGGAATCTGTGGAACGAACCTGCAGACAAAAGCAAACTTGTGCTCTTTCTCAAATAAATAACCTATTAGGGCCAGCGCTGCGGCATAGCAGGTTAAGCCTCTCCAACTGCAGTGCTGGCATCCTATATGGGCGTCAGTTCAAGTCCCAGCTACTCCTCTTCCAATCCAGCTCTCTACTTATGGGCTGGGAAAGCAGTGGAAGACGTCCCAAGTTCTTGGGCCCCTGCACCCACATGGGAGACCTGAATGAAGCTCCTAGCTTCGACTTGGCTCAACATTGGCTATTGTGGCCATCTAGGGAGTACACCAGTGGATGAAAGATCTCTCTATGTAACTCGGACTTAACAAATAAATAAGTACATCTTAAGAATAAACTGGCCAGTGCTGTGGCTCAATAGTCTAATCCTCCGCCTGTGGCACTGGCACACCAGGTTCTACTCCTGGTCAGGGCGCCGGATTCTGTCCCAGTTGCCCCTCTTCCAGTCCAGCTCTCTACTGTGGTCCAGGAGTGCAGTGGAGGATGGCCCAAGTGCTTGGGCCCTGCACCCACATGGGAGACCAGGAGAAGCACCTGGCTCCTGGCTTCGGATCAGCACCATGCGCTGGCCACAGCACGCCAGCCACGGCGGCCATTGGAGGGTGAACCAACGGTAAAGGAAGACCTCTCTCTCTCTCACTGTCCACTCTGCCTGTCAAAAAAATAAAAAATAAACTTCTTTCCTTATATATTTCCCAGTCTGTGGTATCTTGTTATAGCAATACAAAATGGACTAAGATGGGGCTGGCGCTGTGGCGCAGCGGGTTAATGCCCTGGCCTGAAGTGTCGGCATCCCATATGGGTGCTGGTTCAAAACCCAGATGCTCCACTTCAGATCCAGCTCTCTGCTATGGCCTGGGAAAGCAGAAGATGGCCCAAGTCCTTGGGCACCTGCACCTGTGTGGGAGAGCTGGAAGAAGCTCCTGGCTTCAGATCGGCGCAGCTCCGGCCATTGCAGCCACTTGGGGAGTGAACCAACAGATGAAAGACCTCTCTCTCTCTAACTCTGACTTTCAAATAAATAAATAAATCTTTTTAAAAAATGGACTAGGACAGATGGCCACTATTAAAAAAAATAAAAGAAAAAGTGTTAACAAAGATGTGGAGAATTGGAACTCTTGTGCACTGCTGGTAGGAATATGAAATGATAAAGCCACAGTGGCAGCTCCTAAAAATTCAAAATACTTACTAGCAATAAAATAATTGAAAGCAGTATCTCGATGAGTTTTTTTTTTAAAGATTTTATTTATTTGCAAGGCAGAGGTTATAGGCAGAGAGAAGGAGAGACAGAAAGATCCATCTGCTGGTTCAATCCCCAAACAGTTGCAATGGCTAGAGCTAAGCTGATCCAAAAGCAAGAGCCAGAAGCTTCTTCTGGGTCTCCCATGTTGGTGCAGGAGCCCAAGGACTTGGGCCATCTTCCACTACTTTCCCAAGCCATAAGCAGAGAGCTGGTTCGGAAGAGGAGCAGCCAGGACACTAAAGAGCACTCATATGGTATGTCAGTGCCCCAGGTGGCTGCTCCACTTTCCAGTCCAGCTCTCTGCTATGGCCTGGGAAACCAGTAGAAGATGGTCCAAGTCTTTGGGCTCCTGCACCCGTGTGGTAGACCCAGAAGAAGGTCTTGGCTCCTGGCTTTGGATTGGCCCAGCTCCACCCATTTAAATCATTTAAGGAGTGAACCAGCAGATAGAAGACTCTCTCTGCCTCTCTGTAAATCTGCCTTTTAAATAAAATTTTTTTAAAAAGTAAAATAAGCCCATCATAAAAAAAGGATAAATACCCTGATTCCACTTATATAAGGTATCTAAAGTAGGCAAATTCATACAAAGCCCAGCAGCCCTTGCCAGAGACTGCACAGAGAGGGAGTTGTTGAATGGCTAGAGTTTCAGTTTTGTTAAGATGGAAAGATTTCTAGAGATTGGCTCCAGACCAGGTAGCTCCACTTCTCATCCAGGTTCCTGCTAACGTGCCTGGGAAAGCAGAAGATGGCTCAAATGCTTGGGCCCTTGCACCCATGTGGGAGATCCAGAAGAAGCTCCTAACTCCTGGCTTCGGCCTGGCCCAGTCCTGACCATTGTGGCCACTTGGGGAGTGAACCAGGAGGTGGAAGAACTCACTCTGTGTCTCTTCCTCTTTCTATAGAACTCTTTCAAATAAATAAATCTTGGGGGAAAAGTAAGTATTATGTGACATTGAAAGTGAAATAAACCACACACATCTATATGCAACACGAATGAATCATGAAAACCTAACACTGAATGAAAATAAAACAGAAGACTATGTACTACAGTAAGACAATAGGGCAGTGAGTGAGAACACAGACTCAGAGCCAGATAGCTGGGTTCAAATCCTAGGGGAATCATTCACTAGCAATATGATTTTTTCTTACATATATATTTTTAAAGATTTATTTATTTTGAAAAGCAGAGTTACAGAGGGAGAGGGAGAGAGAGAAGGATCATTCTTTTTTTCACTCCCCAAATGGCTGCAACAACTTGGGAGGAGTGAAGTCAGGAGACTGGAACTCCATCCAGGCTCTCCCACATGGGTGACCAAGTACTTGAGCATCATTGCTTTCCTAGGAAGCTGGATCGGAAGTGGATCAGGCAGACTTGAACTGGTGCTCCTATGAAATGCTGCTGTTATAGGCGGCTGCAGAACCTGCTATGCCACAATGCCAGCCCCTAGCCATGTGATTATTAAACTTGATGCAGCTCATTTGTCTTCATCTATCAAATGGAAGTAATAATGTTGTTGGAAGTATTAAACAAAATACAGATAATTATGTTATGCACTTGTATAACTATATAGCTTATAAAACACTTAAAAACTAAGTAAGCATCTGCTATGGCCCGGGAGTACAGTGGAGGATGGCCTAAGTGCTTGGGCCCTGCACCCCATGGGAGACCAGGAGAAGCACCTGGCTCCTGCCATCGGATCAGCACAGTGCGCTGGTCGCAGCACGCCAGCCGCAGTGGCCATTGGAGGGTGAACCAAAGGCAAAGGAAGACCTTTCTCTCTCTCTCTCACTGTCCACTCTGCCTGTCAAAAAATTTTTTAAAAATTTAAAAAAAAAACTAAGTAAACAAGTGAATTATACACTATTTTACAACTACATTTAGGCCTTCGCTGCAGCTCAATAGGCTAATCCTCCACCTGCGGCGCCGGCACACCGGGTTCTAGTCCCGGTCAGGGCACCAGATTCTGTCCTGGTTGCCCCTCTTCCTGTCCAGCTCTCTGCTATGGCCCGGGAGTACAGTGGAGGATGACCCATGTCCTTGGGCCCTCCACCTGCATTGGAGACCAGGAGAAGCACCTGGCTCCTAGCTTCAGATTGATGAGCTAGAGAGAGCTAGAGAGAGATGCACCGGCCGCAGCGCGCCGGCCACGTGACCATTGGAGGGTGAACCAACAGAAAGGAAGACCTTTCTCTTTCTCTCACTGTCCACTCTGCATGTCAAAAAATAATAAAAAATAAATAAAATTACATTAAAAAAAAAAAAAGCAATAGAGAGAGGGCTGGTGCTGTGGTGCAGTGGGTTAAAAGCCCCAGCCTGCAAGCACCGGCATCCCCTATGGGCATCGGTTCGAGTCCTGGCTGCTCCGCTTTCCATCCAGCTCTCTATTATGGCCTGGGAAAGCAGTAAAAGATGGCCCAAATCTTTGGACCCCTGCACCCGCGTGGGAGACCTGAAAGAAGCTTCTGGCTCCTGGCTTCAGATCAGCTCAGCTCTGGCTGTTGCGGTCATTTGGGGAATGAACCAGCAGAATGGAACACCTCTCTCTCTCTCTCTCTCTCTCTACCTCTCTGTAACTCTTTCAAGTAAATAAAATAATTCCTTAAAAAAAAATAAAGCAATAGAAGGGCTGGTGTTGTGATGTAGCGGGTAAAGACACTGCCTGTGACACCATTATCCCATATTGGGTGTCAGTTTGTGTCCTGGCTGCTACACTTCCAATCCAGCTCTCTGCGAATGGCCTGGTAAAAGCAGTGGAAGATGGCCTCAGTTTTGGGCTCCTGCCACCCATGTAGGAGACCTGGGTGAAGTGCCTAGCTCCTGGCCCTGAGTGTTGTGGCCATTTTGGGAATGAATCAGCAGACGGAAAATCCCTAACTCTTTCAAATAAATAAACCTAAAATAATAAAATTAAAAAGTAATAGAATTAAAAATATAAAATTTAGGATAGTGGTTACCTCTGTCTGCAGAGCAGGAGGGGGCCCAGGATAAGGTGGGAAGAAACTCATGAAATACATGCAACTTACTGGCAATTAGTCTGGTACTTCAGTTGGAACACGGGTTCACAAGTGTTCCTGATACTATGCTTTACATACACATGTAATCTTTTGTATTATTAAATAATAAAAAATGAAAAAGAACAGGAGGAAATAAATTAGAAAAGTACACATGAGAATATTTCAAAAAGTTGGTGGGAAATGGATTTAAAAGGTAAGTTTAAGCGCACGTGTTGTGTGTAGCCGGTTAAGCCACCTGTTGGGATGCGTATCCCATATCAGAGTGCCCAGTCTGTGTCCTGACTGCTCTGTGCTTCTGATTCAGCTTCTTTATGCTAATGTGCTCCGGAGGCAGTGGATAATGGGTCCCTGCCACCCACATGAGAGATCTGGATGGAGTTCCTGTTTTCTGTGTTTTCCCTTGACTCAGCTCCAGCTGTTGCAGGCCATTTGGGGAAAGAACCAGAAGAGAGAAGATTTTTCTCATTTTGCATTTCAGATAAATAAAATTTTTTAAAAAAATGTCTAGAACATTTTTAAGAAATAAAACTTTTTTTACTTTTTATTTATTTATTTTTTTGACAGGCAGAGTGGACAGTGAGAGGGGGAGAGACAGAGAGAAAGGTCTTCCTTTTTGCCGTTGGTTCACCCTCCAATGGCCACTGCGGCCGGCGCACTACGCTGTTCCGATGGCAGGAGCCAGGTGCTTCTCCTGGTCTCCCATGGGGTGCAGGGCCCAAGCACTTGGGCCATCCTCCACTGCACTCCCTGACCACAGCAGAGAGCTGGCCTGGAAGAGGGGCAACCGGGACAGAATCCGGGCCCCAACCGGGACTAGAACCCGGGGTGCTGGCACCGCAAGGTGGAGGATTAGCCTATTGAGCCGTGGCGCCGGCTAGAAATAATGAACTTTAAAAAATATTTATTCATATTTATTTGGGAGGGAGAGCTAGAGAGCTAGAGAGAGAGAGAGAGAAAGAGAGAGAGATTTCTCCCCAAATGGCCACAACAGTCAGGGCTGGGCCAGGCTGAAGCCAGGAGCTAGGAGCCCCATCTAGTTCTCTCACATGGGTACAGGGGCCCAACCACTTGGGCCATTTTCTGCTGCCCTCCTGGGCACACCAGCAAGAAACTGAATTGGAAATGGAGCAGCTGGGCCACGAAGCAGCACCAATATGGGATACCAGTGTTGCAGGCCCCACTAGCTATGCTATAATGCTGGTCCCATATTTATTTATTTTTAAAAAGAACAGATTTATTCATTTATTTGAATGACATAGTGACAGAGATCTTCCATTGGCTGGAAGTAGAGGAGCTGGGACTCCATCTCAGGCACTCCAAGGTGGGATGCACAGGTCCCAAGTAGCAGCTTAACCACTGTGCCATGACACCTGTCCCAGGAGATTTTTATTTGGTGTAAAAAAAAAAAAATTGAAATCTATTCTCTCTCATAATGCTTTTTGAATATCCCTCACCTGCATGGATTTAAAAATTTTAAACTTATCTTTTTAGAATGGATTTATTTATTTGAGAAGAGATTGAGAGACAGATCTTCCATCTGCTGGTTCATTCCCTGAATGCTCTCAACAGCTGGGAGCCTGGAACTCAATCCATGTGGGTGGCAGGGACCCACCTACCCAAGCCACTGCCTGCTGCTACCTCCCAGCCTGTGCATTAGCTGGAACTGACATCCGAAGCAGGGCTGGAACTTGAGTCCAGTCCTCTGATTTGGAATGTGGTGTCCCAGTGGTATCTCAACCCTGGAGTCACACTCCGGGGTGTGGGCTTTCACTGCAGGCTCAACACTGCTCCAAACTTATCTTTTAATTCTATTTTCTGTAAACTTTTTGAAGTACCCTAATATAACTCCTGAATAAGATATTTCAAGATATTCTACTGCACAAGGAAGAAGACAAATGGGATAACAGCTAGAAGAGGCATTAAAAATTTTTGTTTTGATAAGGAAAATAACAATTTACATACTGATATATGATGATAAACATTACTGTTCATCACAATAATCCAATAAAATAAAATAGATAAGTAATACAAAGAATTCAAGGTTATAGAGTCAAAGAAACTTGGCAATAGGCCACATAGCTAATAAATGACAAAAGCCACCTTTTAATTCTATCTAACTCTCTATTTCAGGACTCCTATAGAATGCAATACCGATATCCTTTGCTTAACCTAGATTTAGTGCCTAACACTAGCTTAATCACATTTTTAAAAATTTATTTATTTGAAAGAGTTACAGGGAAAGAGAGAAAAGGGGGCAGACAGGGAAAAGAGAGAGAGAGAAAGAGATCTTCCACCTACTAGTTTCCCCCCACAATGGCTGCAATGGCCGAGCAGGGCTGGTCTGAAGCCAAGGGCTTCTTCCACATCTCTTTTGTGGGTGCAGGGGCCCAAGAACTTGGTCCATCTTCTACTGCTTTCCCAGGCGCATCAGCAGGGAGCTGGATTGGAAGTAGAGCAGCTAGGACTCAAACCAGTCCCATATGGGATGCTGGTGTTACAAGTGGCAGCTTTATCTTCTATGCCATAGTGACAGCCCCCAATCACATTTATTAAGACATTTTTTTACTATCTACTAGATAGGCTTAAGATGCTATGCTACTTTAGGTATTTTTGAGGATAATTAAATGAATAACACTTTTCTTACCCTTACAGAATTTACATCCAGCTACAAGAACACAATTACTTAAGTGATTTCAATATAATGCAAAATTATATATACAGAGAAGCACAAAATATGGAGGTTCAGAAAAAAGTTCCTTTCTGGGGCTGGGAAGTAGAGGGATTAGAGGAGGTAATACTTCTGCTGAATTTAAGCTGCTGTCTGTAAGCCAGCATCCCACATGGTCGCTGACTCAAGTCCTAGCTGCTCCACATCCGATCCAGCTCCTTGCTAATGTGCCTGGGAAAGCACTGGAAGATGGTCCCTGCTCCCACATGGCAGACCTGGATGAAGCTCTTGGCTCCTGGCTCAGCCTGACCCAGCCCTGGCTGTGGTAGACATTTGGGGAGTGAACCAGCAGATAGAAGATCTCTCTCTCCTCTCCACTCCCTTTTCCTGGCCCCTTCCCTCTGTAACTCTGCCTTTCAAATAAATAGAATAAATCTTTTTTAAAAATCCATCTGTGTTTTTTTTTTTAATTAATTTATTTGAAAAGCAGAGAAAGAGAGAAGTCGTCCATCTGTTGGATCACTCCCCAGATGGCCGCAATGGCTGGGCTGATCTGAAGCCAGGAGCCTGGAACTTCTTCCAGGGCTTCCATGTACATGCAGCAGGCCCCAGGACTTGGGCCATCTTCTACTGCATTCCCAGGCCATAGCAGAGAGCTGGATGAGAAGTAGAGCAGCTGAGACTCAAACCAGTGTCCATATGGGATACTGACACTGCAGGTGGCAGCTTTACCTGCTGCACCACAGCACCAGCTCCTAACTGTGAGTTCTTGAAGGGCCACAGTTGTGTCTTAACCCCAGGACCTCTCAGGCTCCAGCTGTTCTATGAATGTGGGTGGAATGAACAGATGAACAGAAAGACCATTTCAGAAGCATGAAACACCACAAAAGGATCAGATAGTGATAAGGATAGGGATAGAAACATTTTTTTTTTTTTTTTACAGGCAGAGTGGACAGTGAGAGAGAGAGACAGAGAGAAAGGTCTTCCTTTGCCATTGGTTCACCCTCCAATGGCTGCCGCGGATGGCGCGCTGCGGCCGGCGCACCGCGCTCATCCGATGGCAGGAACCAGGTGCTATGTGCTTTTTCCTGGTCTCCCATGGGGTACAGGGCCCAAGCACTTGGGCCATCCTCCACTGCACTCCCGGGCCACAGCAGAGGGCTATCCAGGAAGAGGGGCAACTGGGACAGAATCCGGTGCCCCGACCGGGACTAGAACCCGGTGTGCCGGCGCCGAAAGGCAGAGGATTAGCCTGTTGAGCCACGGTGCCGGCTGGGATAGAAACATTTTGAGAATAAGTATCATGATTCTGCTTACATTTAGCTCCCGATTCTCCCACATTTAAGAAAATTGTCTCAGATCACCACATATATCCTCTTCCAGCTTTTATCTAGTATCTCTGCTCCACATCATTTTTTTTTTAAGAGGTGGGGAGCTGGGGGGGGCCCCAAGACCCTACAAGCTAGGCAGCTCTGACAACTCCTGTGTCACTGGTGTCTTAGACCTGAGCGATTAATGTCTCCTACCCCAGGCAGGCCTCTATGGGGAGGTCTGTTTAGAAACTACAGCATTTGGCCGGCGCCATGGCTCAACAGGCTAATCCTCCGCCTTGCGGCGCCGGCACACAGGGTTCTAGTCCCGGTCGGGGCGCCGGATTCTGTCCTGGTTGCCCTTCTTCCATGCCAGCTCTCTGCTGTGGCCCAGGAGTGCAGTAGAGGATGGCCCAGGTGCTTGGGCCCTGCACCCCATGGGAGACCAGGAAAAGCACCTGGCACCTGGCTCCTGCCATTGGATGAGTGCGGAGCGCGGTGCGCCGGCCGCGGCGGCCATTGGAGGGTGAACCAATGGCAAAGGAAGACCTTTCTCTCTGTCTCTCCCCCTCTCACTGTCCACTCTGCCTGTCAAAAAAAAGAAAGAAAGAAAGAAAGAAAGAAAGAAAGAAAGAAAGAAACTACAGCATTCACATCCCAGCTCCATCTTTTTTTTTTTTTTTTTGACAGGCAGCGTGGACAGTGAGAGGGGGAGAGACAGAGAGAAAGGTCTTCCTTTGCCGTTGGTTCACCCTCCAATGGCTGCTGTGGCCGGCGCGCTGCGGCCGGCGCACCGTGCTGATCCGATGGCCGGAGCCAGGTGCTTTTTCCTGGTCTCCCATGGGGTGCAGGGCCCAAGCACTTGGGCCTTCCTCCACTGCACTCCCTGACCACAGCAGAGAGCTGGCCTGGAAGAGGGGCAACCGGGACAGAATCCGGCGGCCTGACCGGGACTAGAACCCGGTGTGCCGGCGCCGCAAGGTGGAGGATTAGCCTAGTGAGCTGCGGTGCCAGCCTCCACATCTTTTTTAATAAGAACTTCACTGAGATATAGTTCACATGCCAGACAATCCACCTATTTAAAATATATGTTCTGGGCAAATGTTACAGCACAGCAAGTTAAGCTGCCACTTGGGATGTCTGGATCCCAAATCAGAGTGCTGGTTCAAGTTCTAGCTACTCTGATTCTGATCCAGTTTCCTGCTAATGCACCTGGGAAGGTAGCAGATGATGACTCAACTACTTGGGCATCTTGCCACCCATGTGGGAGACCCGGATGGATTTCTTGGCTCCTAGCTTCAGCCTGACCCAGACCTAGATGTTGTGCACATTTAGGAAGTGAACCAGCAGATGGAAGCTCTCTGCCATCCAAAATTTTATTTTAAAAGACCCATTTACTTACTTGAAAGAGCTATAGAGAGAATGAGAGACAGAGAGGTCTTCCATCCACCGGTTCATTCCCCGGGTGGTTGCAACAGCCAGGGCAGAGCCTGGCCAAAGCCAGGAACCAAGAGCTGAGAGCCTTATCTAGGTCTCCCATGTGTGTGGCAGGGGTCCAAACGTGTGGGCTAACTTCCACTGCTTCTCCCAGGCCACTAGCAGGGAGTAGAGCAGCCAGGACTTGAACCAGTACCCATATGGAATGCTAGTGTCGCAGGCAGCAGCTTTACTTACAATGCAGGCCTCCAAATCAATCTTTTAAAAAGTAAATAGAAATTCAATGGTATTTAGATCACAGTCATGCAATCATAACCAATCATAACCACAATCATTTGTCACTACCCCAAAAAGCAACCTAACAGCCATTATCAATCACTTATTTCCTCCCAGCTGTGGGCAACCACTAATCTACTTTCTGTATCTATAGATTTGCCTATACTGGACACTTCCTATAGATGGAATCATACAATAGGCGGCCTTTTATGATTGGTTTCTTTCATTAGCATAACGTTTTTAAGGTTCTTCCATTTTGTAGGAGATACCAGTCTCCATTTCTTTTTATTGCTGAATATTCCATTGATTGGGTACACATTATTTTATCTGTTCACAAGTTATGGCTATTTGGGTTGTCTGGGCTACTATGAACACTTTTATATAGATTTCTGGGTGGACATGTTTTCATTTCTCTTGGATATGTATCTAAAAGAATTCTTGGGTCAGGTGTTAAATCTTTTGAGGAACTACAAAACTGTTTTCCTAAAGCAGCTACAACACTCTGTATACCTCCTAGCTGTGTATTAAAGCTCCAGTTACTTTACACCATCATCCATCTTTCTGATGATAGCTGTCCTAGGAGGTGAGAAGTGGGATCGCACTGCGGTTTTGCTTTGTATTTCCTTAATGGCTAATGATACTGAGTGTCTTTTCACGGCCACCTGAAGATACTTTGGAGAAGTATCTCTTTAGATCTTTTGCCTATTTTTAAATTGAATTCTGCTCTGCCTCTTAACCAAAATTCTTAGAAAATCAGTTTAGGGTCTAGCATTTTGGCATAGCGGGTAAAGTTGCCACCTACAATGCTGGCAACTGAAATGGGTGCTGGTTTGAGTCCTAGCTGCTCTGCTTCTGGTTCATACAGCTCCCTGTTAATGTGCCTGGGAAAGCAGTGGAAAATGGCCCAAGTACCCAGGTCCCTGCACCCAAATGGGAAATCTGGATGAAGCTCCTGGCTTTGGCCTAGCCCAGCCGTGGCCATTGCAGCCATCTGGGGAATGAACCAGCAGATGGAACATCTCTCGCTCTCATTCTCTCTTCTTCTGTGTAATCGTACTTTTTAAAAAATATTTATTTATTTGAAAGGGAGAATTACAGAGAGGCAGAGGCAGGGAGAGAGACAGAGAGAGAGAGGTCTGCCATCTGCTGGTTCACTCCCTAGATGGCTGCAAAGGCCAAAGCTGGGCCAATCTGAACCCAGGAGCTTTCTCCAGGTCTCCCATGTGGGTGCAGGGGCCCAAGGACTTGGGCCATCTTCTACTGCTTTCCCAGGCCATAGCAGAGACCTGGATCAGAAGTGGAGCAGCCAGGACTCGAACTGGTGCTCATATGGGATGATGGTACACAGGCAGTGGTTTTACCCACTATTCCACAGAGCTGATCCCACAAGTAAATAAATTAATCTTTAAAAAGAGAGAGAGGGGAAGAAAATTAGTCTATACACATCATCTACATTTCCTAACCTTTCACTCATCTACTCACTCCAGTCTTGCTTTGGCTCCCTATTCTTCTGCTCCTGCTTGTCAAAATCATCAACTACCTGTCACTAACAAATTCAACAGCTGTACTTCAGTTTGCATCTTCTAGCATATAATTTATGGTTTGCACACTTGAATTTTTAATTCCAGTTGACCTCTTCTTCTACTCTGTATTTACCTTGTCCTATTTCTTATCTATACTTCTGTTTTACTGAATATTTTTCTATAGAATGAGAAATGTAAGCCAATAATGAAAAGGGATATCCAGAGAACTGAGGCAACACAACTGGCCTAGCATAGGCAATGCAAGGGAACCAGTGGAAGGAATGGTTGAGTTGGGAGGATAAAGAGAGGCTGGATGGACAGTAGAGACTGGGACAGGGATTTAGACTTTTTTCCAGCAGGTAATCCATAACCATTAAGGTCATCTATCCATTAAATACTTAGGGACCAGCATTGTGGTGTAGTGTGTGTTAAGTCACTCTCTGTGATGCCAGCATCCCATATGGGTGCCAGTTCAAGTCCCAGTTGCTCCACTTCTAATCTGGCTCCCTGCTAACGGCCTGGGAAGGCAGCGGAAGATGGCCCAAGTGCTTGCACTGCCACCCACATGGGAGACCCAGAAACAGCTTCTGGCTCCTGGTTGCAGTCTGTCTCAGCCCTGGCCATTGTGGCCATTTGAGGAGCAAACAAGTGGATGGAAGACTCTGTGTCTCCCCCTCTCTCTGTAACTCTTTCAAATAAATAAGTCTCTTAAAAAATAAATACTTAGCACTAGATGCTGAATTGTTGGAAACTGTCCTTGCAGCAGTTATAAAATTACTTGGCAATAAGGAGTAGGAGGTAGAAAAATAGAAGGCAAAGAGATCATGAGGGATGTTTATTACAGTAGTAAAGATAGTTGGTAATGAGGGCATAGATTAGGGTAGCAAGGCTAAAAATGGAAGGGAGTGATTAATGGAAAGACATCGCCACTAGACTTTAAATGTCTTTTTTTTAAAAAAAGATTTATTTTATTTATTTTAAAGAGAGTTACAGAGAGAGGTAGAGACAGAGAGAAAGGTCTTCTATCCACTGGATCACTCCCCAGATGGCTGCAACAGCCAGAGCTGTGCCAATCTGAAGCCAGGAGGATCTTCCGGGTCTCCCACGTGGGTGCAGGGTCCCAAGGACTTGGGCCATCTTCTACTGCTTTCCCAGGCCATAGCAGAGAGCTGGATGGGAAGAGAAGCAGCTGGGACTAGAACCGGCGCCCATATGGGATGCTGGCACTGCAGGCCAGGGCTTTTAACTCACCACAGAGCCGGCCCCACCACTAAACTTTAACCATCTGAGTTATTACTGGTAACAGTTGAGATGTCAGACCTAAAAGTTCTCAGTTCTGGGGCCAGCGCTGTGGTGTAGCGGGTAAAGCTGCTGCCTGCAGGACCGGCATCTTATATGGGCACTAGTTCAAGTCCTGGTTGTTCCACTTCCCATCCAGCTCTCTACCATGGCCCAGGAAAGCAGAAGATGGCCCAAGTCCTTGGGTCCCTGCACCTGCGTGGGAGACCTGAAGAAGCTCCTGGCTTCTGATCGGCTCAGCTCTGGCTGTTGCGGCCTACTGAGGAGTGAACCAGCAGATGGAAGACCTCTCTCTCTCTCTCTGCCTCTCCATAACTCTGACTTTCTAGTAAATAAATAAAATCTTTTTAAAAAAAAAGGTTTTCAGTTCTAAATTTCATTTGACAGAAATTAGATAGAAATGTAGTAAACACACACACACAGAAAATTTTTTCTGCCTGTTAGAAGCACAAATGATTAAGGAATTGCTTTCTGCTTTCTCTGCTGAGTAAACACTTTTGGCACTATCTGGTAACTCAAACTGCCCAAAAAGTGACGACCTGCCAGTCGATCTTATTTTCATCATTGCTTCCAGCCCCTCATTAATTTTCAACATGTTAACATCAAGAAGAAATTAATGCAAAATATGTGTAGAAGGCAAATTATCCCAAGTTAAACACAGTCCCTTTTCTTTTTTTGCAAAGGAAATGGTTGTTGATGCTACGAGGAGTTAAATTATAATAACACATGCCAGGGAGATGATGTCAGGGAAGGGGTGGTTAGGCTCTTTACAAGTATGAAATTCCTTTAGTCCTAAACATTTCCTCTTTCAATCTCACCTATATTCAAATCTCTCTACTGAGGCTACTCCTTCAAGCAATGAAGAAACAGTGTAGAGACCCTCAAACTGATCTTTTTACTTCAGCCTTGTCTTTAATGAACCAAGAATAACTTAAGACCATTAAAATAGATGTTTTAAAAAAGTACTACATTGAAGTTTCTCACAGAATTCCCTTTTCGGAGTCCATGTTTTCTCCTTCTGTAACTATGTTAATTCCGAAGCAGCGAATGGGAGTGCAACAGTACATCCTGAGAAGGAATCTGCCTTTATTAGGCATTATACATCTGTTGACTGCATTCCTATATTTACTACTAGCCAAAAAAAAGTCAGAAGACTGATGATCAGGAGTTTCCCAGAAACACCTTCCTTGATAAGTGAAGTGTGTAAGAACATTTCAAAGTAAAATAATCCTACTCTTAAAGTCAAATTAATAAAAGCAATATGCTTTAAAATAAGCACATCACAATACTGGGGCACAAATAATAGATTTTCAAACTGAGGACACTGGTGATTATTTTTTTATCCACAAAACAGAGGTGATGACTACAGCCAAAAGCAAACCATATTTCTTACATAAAGGAAGCAGTAGATATTTATAATTTGTGTTTTTCAGAAGTTTGGAATTGGATTTTTGTTTGTTTTTACAGCATTTTGGACAGGTCTAAAAACTTTATTACATAGACTTGCTCTACCAGACAGACAGCTTATAAGAGAAATGGCAAATAAGCCATTGTCAAAATTAAAATCGTCTTTTTTTTTGTTTTTAAATCTGTAAGGATACATACACCAAACTGCTCCCAGTTACTTTTTTTGAGGAGTGGGAATGATTAAAGAACTCCAGGACAGGAAGCAATGACTTCCATTTTATGTACTTCATTATGCTTAGTTTTAAAAAAACAGTGTAACTTATATTACACAAAAGTAATACAAATTTTAAAATTTAACCTTTTGTATAAAAATGCATAAATGACATAAGCACATGCATCCAAACACTATTCCCCAGAGTAACAGCTATTAAGCCCTTCATGTCAACATCAAAACACAGAGCAATGTAGTAACACTTTAGCTTAAATACTTGTCAAAGTTCAAAGCCTGTATTTACACACACAAGGAGTCTCACATGCAGTCACAAAGTGATGCACACATACAGAACCCTCAGACACCATTGTTAACACTGACCTGTAAGAACCCAAAGAATTCTTGATAAGACACGTTAGAAATCAGGTAACTATCCCCCAATGTTTCCTGAATTGCTTCCCAAACCTTACAAGCTATCAGGAATAGTTTTGAGATTTGAAGCCAAATTCATAACCATACCTCTTGTCTCCTATACTATTAGATTTATAAGTTGGTTAAATGTTTCCCATGCCCCAAACGCAGAAAAGGAGTGAAGTGTTGAGAGAAGAAATGTTTAGATAGCTTCAAATACACAGAATCCCTAGTAGAGAAAAAATTAATTTTGGGAAGTCATTTTACTTTATTTTAATGGGTTCTGGGTAACCTGGGAGACTTGGAGGGAAAAAAGAAATCAGGAACAAAACTTATATATATAGGTTTATAGACATACCTACTAAAGTAACTTATAAATCTATATAGACAGATGAACTATCTGTATAATATATAATACATACTTATTTAATGGGGGGTAGTGGTACATGTACATACATATACTGATAACCAACAAATACATACTGACCCATATTTCTTAAGGATGTAAACGGAATGAACACCAAACTTACTCCTGTAAACTAAGTGTTTAGGGTCTGAATATTTACCCATTGCCTGGATCAGACACCGTGTTTCAATCTACGTGTTGTAGTCTCTTCAGGTTCATAAGAAAGTAGCAGGAATCCTTCACCACCTTCCAACACCCCTTTAAATGGGCAAGAGAGCCCTAAATGTCTATGGCACACTTTCTTTCTTCTTCAAAGAACAGCTGCAACATGCAGAGAGAGGTGAAAGGGTCTTCCTGCTGCAGCGCGGGGAGCCCTGCAATGCCGAGAGACTGCCAAGGAAACTCCGCGGTGAATGTGGCAAACTGTCCATTCCTCCCCGACTGCCCATGTGGACAAACGCAGCACAGCTGTCTGGCAGCCATGGGTTAATTATAAAGACTCCAGGGATCCCTGCTGAGCCTAGCTATCTGCAGAGCTTCCAAGGATCAGCTCCAGAGCAAGACTCACAGGGCTTTCTGCCTTAAGCCCAAGGTACATGTCTCTGAGGGCTCCTTCTCTACAAGGTGGGGTAGGGTCTCCAGTCCAGAAGAGTGCGCTCAACTCCTGGCGAGCTATCGTGAGTTCACTCACCCTCCGTGATTTCAGCTACCTGATAATACGGGTGCTGTGGGCTGGAAGGAGGGTGGAATGGAAGAGAATGGAACGTTAAAAAGGTTAGATAACCTTGTGTGTGTATGTGTAGGGTAGACTAGGGACAGAGTCAGATGACAAATTATCCCTGTGGAGCCTGGGACATCAGCAGAAAGTCAAACAACTAACTTCATTTCACAGGAATACAAACTTGCAAGCTACACTTGTGTGTAATCCCTTCTCCTCTCAGCCTTCACAAACCCAGTGTAAATTTCTTAACTCCAGAACCAGGTGAGAAAAAGACAGCACAAGAAGTGGTGCAAAAGGGAGAGGCGCCGAGACAGAGGAGGAATCCCGTTCTTTTCTTGGAGAAGAATGTTAAAACCAAGGGCACTCCCGGATCCCCAGAAAAGGAAGTAGCTAGATTCCAAAACAGCGCTTTCCCCTACCTTCTTGTTGTTCTTGTTATAGCCAAAAGTCGAAATCCCAGGCCTGGAAGTCACTGATAGCAGCATTTTCTCTTTAATGTTAGGGAGCTGAGAGAGTGTGAAGAGGGAGAAGAGGGAGAAGGCAAGGGAGGGGTGAGGGGGGAGCAGGGGAGAGGGAAAACGGGAGGGAGGGAGAGAAGGAGGGAGGGAGAAGGGAGGAGGAGGAGAAAGGGGGAGAAAAGGAGCAAGAGGGAGAGTTGGGGGGGCACGCCTGCGGGTGGAGAATGAGCTAGGGCTGCTGCTCTACGTCAGAGAGAAGTTAAACCAGAGTCTGAATGAGGTACTTCCACTGGGTCCTAATGCCCAAGATGTTATTTTTTTGTTTTCCAGTAGTTAATGCTAGGAAGAAGCATTCTTAGTTGTAACCCCTTTCAAATTTATTTCCTTTCCTCTATGAGTAAGTTGTGACTCTCAAGAAAACACAACTAAATCCTTCCCCCCTAGATCTCCATTAGAAGATTTCAAGCTTAATTATAAAGAGGTTCCTGAGACGCTGCTGCCTCAGAGAACGTGCTGAGAAAGTCACACTGAGCTGGCATGTGAGAGAGGAGCTCAGGGTCCCCCTGCTTCACGTTTATGGTGGTCTGAAAGCACCAGGAAAGGACAAACAGGAACACACCAAAGAGCACAGACAAGCAAAACCGAGCATGGAAAACAGCCAGTTTCACAGCCTCACAGCTGCTTCTCTTGGGCCACACTGAGCCCCTCACTGGGATTTCAGATTCTCCCAGGAAGGAGCTCACATGTTACAGGGCATCATCAAACTGAACAACACTGGGAAACTTGGTGCCTGCAGGTTTCTTCAACAACTGGAAACTGTCTAACATCCGTCTTTATCCTACTGTTCCCTGGTGTTCAAGATCCATGGACCTGACACAGTTGCAGTAACTCACCAAACCTGGCATTTATATCCAGACTGACATTCACAGAGTTGGGATGTGTACTTCAAGCTGTCTCTGAACTGTAAGAAAATATATAACTATTTAAAAACCATAAGCCTCACACAAAATAAAATTATAACATTTCTTAGGAACAAAGGTAAACGTAAGAGTCAAGAACCTAACACAGTTGCAACAACACTCACCTCTAACAGTTTCAAGGAGTGTCCTCAGAGGAGTTGCCTTAACAAGAAACACACTTGTACAAAACTGAAAACTTGAGGACCATACCCAGGAGCTCCTACCAATCCAAGTGGAACAGGGATGGCCGTTGAAAGCCTCCAGACCCCTTCACAGGCCACCTTGCTGCTATGGCAATCCTGTCTGCTGCGTCACAACAAACATGGAGCCCAAATACTCTCTGAAATGAAGTCCTGGTCTCTACTCTAGTTTTCCTGTCACTTTTTGCTATGATAATGGAACAGACAGTACTAACATTCTGCAGAATAAATACACACACACATCCTACCCTCAATCTCTAACTTTCATTTCCAATAGGACAGGAAGTGCCTGCTCAGCTCAAGGGACACAGGAAGGGTGGGAACAGCCTCAATGTGGGAATTGCAACTGAGACTGGAAACAGCAGCCAAGGGCAGTAAATAAATACACAGCATCTTTCAGTGATACCGTATTTTTTAAAAGACCCTTTTCCACCCTCAGAGACTCTCATTCATTATATGCCCATTTGTCCTTGGTAGATATATTCTCCTTTAGTCAAACAATGTGGTTCAGAAACCTTAACTTTTATTTCTTTTGAGAGGCAGAGGGAGAACCAGCTGCTATCCACTAGATCACTCCCCAAACACCTGCAATGGCCTGAACCGGGCAGGGCCAAAGCCAAGAGCTATAAGTATAATCCAGGTCTCCCAAATGGGTGGCAGAAACCCAATTATTTAAGCCATTACTGCTGTCTCCCAGAATCCACATTAGTGGAAGCTGAAGTCAAGCACCAGAGCCGGGAGTCTAACCCAGGCACTTGGGATGTGGGACAAATGTCAACCAAGTCTAAATGCCTGCTCCTCCTTTACGATGGTCATCCTAATGGGCATGAAGTGCTATCTCACTGCAGTATTTTTATTTCATTACGAACTGATAATTTATGATTGTATATTTATGGGGTACAAAGTGAGGTTATTATTTATTAATATAATGTGGAATAACTAAAATCAATGAACATACCCATAACCTCAAATACTTATCTTTCATCATAGTGAGAACATTTGGAAGTTACTCAGCAATTTTGAGATGCGTTAATATGCTATTATTCACCACACTGAACAATATCTCAAAAAATAATCTTCTTGAGATTTTTTATACTTTGATCATTTCTCCATTCCTACTACCTCTGTAACCACCATTCTACTCTCTGCTTCTTATGAGTTTTAGACTCTATATGTACATGAAAACATGCAGTACTTATCTTTAATCGTGTGGTTTATTTTACTTAGTAAATGTTCTCTAATTCTATCAATGTTATCACAGATGAGACTTTCCTTCTTGTTAAAGGCTGAATAGCATTCCACTGTGTGTGTGTGTGTGTGTGTGTGTGTGTGTGACAATTTAACCATTCACTTGATGATGAACATTTGGGTTGATTCCATAACGACTATAGTGAATAGTGCTGCAATGAACATGGGAGTGCAGACACTGCTTCAAAAAACTGACTTCAAAAATTTTTGGAGTGGTGGGCACTTGGCACAGTGGTAAGACATAGCTCAGGATGCCCACATTGTACATCAGAGTGCCTGGACTTAAGTCCTGGCTCTTCATCCTATTCCAGTGACTACTAATGCATATCCCAGGAGGCAGCAAATGATGGCTCAAGTGAGATCCCTACCACCCACAGGGGAGATGTAGATTGAATCCTAGGCTTCTGGCTTCAGCCTGGTCCAGCCCCAGTTGTAGGCACCTGAGGAGTGAACCAACAGATGCAAGATATCCCTCTTTTTTTTTTTTTTCTTTTTTTTTTTGACAGGCAGAGTGGACAGTGAGAGAGAGAGACAGAGAGAAAGGTCTTCCTTTGCCATTGGTTCACCCTCCAATGGCCGCCATGCTGCAGCCGGTGCATCACACTGATCTGAAGCCAGGAGCCAGGTTCTTATCCTGGTCTCCCATGCAGGGTCAGGGCGCAAGCACTTGGGCCATGCTCCACTGCACTCCCGGGCCACAGCAGAGAGCAGGCCTGGAAGAGAGGCAACTGGGACAGAATCCGGCGCCCCGACCAGGACTAGAACCCTGTGTGCCGGTGCCGCAGGTGGAGGATTAGCCTATTGAGCTGCGGCGCCAGCCAACTCTGTCTCTTTCTACTCTTCAAATAAAAATAAAATTTGAAAACCAAATAGTTTTGGTAAATACTCCAAAAATGGAACTGCTAGATCAATTTTAATATTCTTAAATAAATATTAACTTTCTGCATTCCTTAATGTTCAGTGATATCTCAGAATTTTAAAACTGGTTTTTGAAAAAAGAGATTTTAAAGGCCAAATGACAAAGAGGGGAAGGGGGCAGGGGAGAGACAAAGATCTGCCAACTGCTGGTTCACCCCCCAAATTCCCACAACAGCTGGGCTGGGCCAGACTGAAGCCAGCAATGCAGAACTTCATCCAAGTCTCTTACGTGGGTGGCAGGGATTCGAATACTTGGGTCACCTCCACTGTTTTTCCAGGTGCATTAGCAGGAAGCTAAATGGGAAGCAGAGTAGCCAAGACCCAAATACTACTCCAAAATAAGATGCAATAACCCCAATGGCAGCTTCACCCAATGTGCCACAACATTGGTCCCAAAACCATGGGTTCGAGAGAGAGGCAGATCCGAGTTCAAATCCTAACACCACTTCACTTAACTAGATATGTGACTTCAGGTCAGTTTTGTTTACTCATGGACAAAATGGAAATACCTACCTCATTAACCTTTGGAATAAGATCCAAGTTCTGGTTCTGTCATTTACAAACTGAGGTAATTATCTTGTATGTCTGAACCTTAGTTTGCTCATCTGTAAAATGCAGTAAATATTTACTGCCTGAAATTTTAGTGAAATGAAGCAATACAATGCACATAACACCCTTAAGAAAATCCTTGGCAATTGGTAAACACTCCACAGATGTTAGCCCCATTTTGATTAATTACTCTACTGTCTCTCAGTATATATCCCTCTGGGAATCATTTAGCCCAGATTTGAAGATCTGAAGTGAACACTTCTAACAGTATCTTAGTTACATTAAAAATATTCTACTAGGTCTAAACAAGCTAAACTACATACCTGGAAAGTATCAGATAAGAAGTTTCAGGAATCATCCTATCCAGTTTCTTCCCCCCACCTCCGCCGCCAAAGCAAACAACCTGATTATTCAGAAATTCTTTTCATAACTCCCAATTTCATGGAAATTGGCAAAACATCTCTTATCTTAAAGAGCAAAAAGGAAAGAAAACACAGAACCAAAGAGCACTAGATATATGACACCCCAAGTCCCATCTTAGGGTCCCACTACTCTAAGAAATAGAAGCAGAGCTAGGGGGAAACAGTAGGATTTTCATGCATCCAAAGATTTAAACCTGTTTCTTTTCTCTAACAGAAGAAAGTATCAGACAGAAGAGAGATCAACAACGATCTAATAAATTCTGTATGAACTAATATAAAACTATCATACACATGAACATACATAAAACATGAACTGATGTCACAGGTGAATTATGTCAAATGGCACCAACAAAACTAGAAACTATATCCTTAATTTGGGTGACTGTATTTTTTAAAAAGATTTATTTGAAAGTCAGAGCTACACAGTTACACAGAGAGAAGGAGAGGCAGAGAGAGAGGTCTTCCATCTGATGGTTCACTCTCCAATTGGCCAAACGGCTGGAGTTGCCCCGATTTGAGGCCAGGAGCCAGGAGCTCCCTCCAGGTCTCCCACTTGGGTGCAGGGGCCCAAGCACTTGGGCCATCTTCTACTGTTTTCCCAGGCCATTGAAGAGAGCTGCATCTGAAGTGGAGCAGCTGGGTCTCAAACCAGCCCCTATGGGATGCCAGCGCTTCAGGCCAGGGCGTTAACCCACTGCGCCACAGCGCCTGCCCCAGGGTGGCTGTATTTTTGAAGGCAGTTATAGAATTTTGTGGAAGGGCTGAGGAAGGTAATGGAGTTCTGTGGTGAGATTCAGGAGGAAGAAGGAAGAATCTTATTTCTTCCAACGTTGACTCCCTTCTGCTTTGCCCATTATACTATCTGCGTTTTTCTAGATTTAGTCGGTGTCCCAATAGTTCTTAGTTCTCAGGAGACCAGCACCCTAGCTGTTTTGAGGCAGAAAGGTAAAATAAGAGATATTTGGGCGGGCCCTGCGGCTCAATAGGCTAATCCTCTGCCTGCGGCACCGGCACACCGGGGTTCTAGTCCCGGTCGGTCGGAGTGCCGGATTCTGTCCCGGTTGCTCCTCTTCCAGGCCAGCTCTCTGCTATGGCCCAGAAGTGCAGTGGAGGATGGCCCAAATCCTTGGGCCCTGCACCCACATGGGAGACCAAGAGAAGCACCTGGCTCCTGCCTTTGGATCAGCACGGTGCACTGGCCGCAGCGGCCATTAAGGGGTGAACCATCGGAAAAGGAAGACCTTTCTCTCTGTCTCTCTCACTGTCCACTCTATCAAAAAAAAAAAAAAAAGATATTTGTTACTTCTCTTAGGAAAACAGATATTTATAATTGATTTGGTATCAACTGGTTTGTGATTTCTCCAGAAAAACACTTTTAAGCAAGTGTCCCAGGTGAAGGAGGTGGGGTTAGATCAATCCTGGGCTGTGCGTGGAAGGATGTCTGTGTGCCATTATTAGCCCTCCACAGCAGGTGGGGAACACAAAGAATGTGCTACCTGCAAATATGCTGGACCCAAGCCAGGCACTCCCCTGGAGCCTAGCTGCGGAGGCACACGTGGCTGGACGCAGCAAGGCAGGCCAATTTGTTAGTGAGGTTCTGAGTGTGGTTTAGAGACCTCAACAAGGTATAGGAGAGCCCCAACAACTCCCTGAGGGCTATCTTTCCTCCAAAGATAAAATTTTGTGGCCCAAAGGTTATGTAATGGAAGTAGTCAAAAAGTTGAGTTCATTTCCTGGTAAAGGAATGAGGTGAATGTTTTAGGAAGAAATGAAAGAGATTCTTTAACACATTAGCTTCCTTGGGCAGGAAACCTAAGTGGCCTTATCACACCAGGAAGCAAGGCTCAGGAACTGCTTCAGGTGAAGGCTGGAATCACACAACCAGAAGTCTGGCCCTTGAACTCCTTCCTTGACTTACTTCACTAGAAAACTGGGAAAAAAGACAATTTGGAAGAATTATATATATATATATATCACACCTTGGATATCACTGCTGAGAACATGTGCTCTTCTAAAAAAACAGGCATTTCTGACCAAAACTTACAACAGAGAATATTTTTTTTTCTTTTTTTTTTTTTGACAGGCAGAGTGGACAGTGAGAGAGAGAGAGAGAGAGAAAGGTCTTCCTTTGCCATTGGTTCACCCTGCAATGGCTGCCGCGGACGGCGCACCGCCATCCGATGGCAGGAGCCAGGTACTAGGTGCTTTTTCCTGGTCTCCCATGGGGTGCAGGGCCCAAGCACTTGGGCCATCCTCCACTGCACTCCCGGGCCACAGCAGAGGGCTGGCCTGGAAGAGGAGCAACCAGGACAGAATCCGGCGCCCCGACTGGGACTAGAACCCGGTGTGCCGGCGCCGCAAGGCGGAGGATTAGCCTGTTGAGCCACGGCGCCGGCCAACAGAGAATATTTTCAAATGGACTTTTCCTTTGCTAGACGCTGAGGGAATGCAGGAACCAAATCATCTGGAATCACTGGACGAGAAAAAGACTGGATTCTATGTACACTCAGAATGGACTTCATTGATTATAACACAATATTCACCAGACTGTCTAAATATAGGTATGTTTCTTTCACAGGGAGGTATTACTTTTTAATGATTTATTTATTTGAAAGGCAGAGTGACAGAGACAGAGGAAGGGACAGAGCAATCTTCCATCTGTTGGTGCAACGCCCCAAATCACTGCAACAGTCAAGGCTGGGCCAGGCTGAAGCCAGGAGTCAGGAGCTCCAGCTGGGTCTCCCATGTGGATGACAAGAACTCAGGCACTTAGTCATCATCTGCTGCCTCCTAGGCACGTTAGCGGGGAGGATGGCACAGTAGCCGGGATCCCAACCAGTACTTGGATACAGGATGCGGGATCCCAAGCAACAGCTTAACCCACTGTACCACAACACCCACTCCTCTAGGCATTAATTTTGCTTGACCTCAGTAATCCCTAAAATAATTCACATGCTCTCAATAGGGTGTACAACAGAATTAAATTACATTGAATCAAATGAAATTGTTGTTTCTAAAGGTCAAATCTAAATCTTTTTCTCAGATACTGGGGATTTCATATGCTAACCCTTACATACTACAAAAAGTGTGAAACTGTGGCATGATAATGAACCAAAATGCTGATAGTTTTTTTTTTTTTTTCTGACAGGCAGAGTTAGACAGTGAGAGTGAGAGACAGAGAGAAAGGTCTTCCTTTTTCCGTTGGTTTACCCCCCAAGTGGCTGCTACGGCTGGTGCATTGCGGCCAGCCCGCTGCGCCAATCCAAAGCCAGGAGCTTCTCCTGGTCTCCCATGCAGGTGCAGGGCCCAAGTACTTAGGCCATCCTCCACTGCACTCCTGGGCCATAGCAGAGAGCTGGCCTGGAAGAGGGGCAACTGGGACAGATCCGGCGCCCCGACCGGGACTAGAACCCGGTGTGCTGGTGCCGCAGGTGGAGGATTAGCCTATTGAGCCACGGCACCGGCCTATTCTGACTTCTTTATTTGCATATTGGGTAATATTTTTAGGAATAAAATTATAAGGCAAAAAACAACAGGTTCTGTAGAAAACTACAGTTGTTGGGAAGGACTCCTAATGACGTGTTCAAGATTCTGGGGGAGGGGGGTGGAGGGTGGCACTGCTATGGATCAGTTGGTTAAAGCCGCAGCCTGCAGCACCTGCATTCCATATGCATGCTGTTTGAGTCCCAGCTACTCTACTTCCAATCCAGCTCCCTGGTAATGTATTGGGAAAACACTAGAGGATGGCCCAAGTACTTGGGCCCCTGCATTCACGTGGGAGACCCAAAACAAGCCCCTGGATCCAGCCGTTGTGGCCAAATGGGGAGTGAGCCAGCAGATGGAAGATCTCTTTCTCTCTGCCTGTTTCCCTCTCCGGGTAACTTTTAAATAAATAAATCTTTAAAAAAATAATAATAATTTCAGTGAGGCCAGTGCTGTGGCGTAGTAGGCTAAGCCTCCACCTGTGGTACCAGCGTCTGATACAGGCACCAGTTCATGTCCCGGCCGCTCCTTTTCCAATCCAGCTCTCTGCTTATGGTGTGAGAAAGCAATGGAAGATGGCCCAAGTACTTGGGCTCCTGCACCTGCATGGGAGACCCAGAAGAAGCTCCTGCAGCCATCCAGGGAATGAATCAGCAATGGACGACCTGTCTCTACCCCTCTCTCTGTAACTCTCTCTCTCAAATAAATAAATAAATGAAATCTTTATTTATTTATTTATTTTTTAGACAGGCAGAGTTAGAGAGAGAGAGAGAGGCAGAGAGAAAGGTCTTCCTTTTTCCGTTGGTTAACTCCCCAAATGGCTGCTACAGCCTGTGCGCTGCGCTGATCTGAAGCCAGGAGCCAGGTCTTCTGGTCTCCCGTGCAGGTGCAGGGCCCAAGGATTTGGGCCATCCTCCACTGCCTTCCCAGGCCACAGCAGAGAGCTGGACAGGAAGAGGAGCGACCAAGACAGAATCTGGCGCCCCGACCGGGACTAGAACCTGGGGTGCTGGCGCTGCAGGCGGAGGATTAGCCTATTGAGCCGCGGCACCAGCCATGAAATCTTAAAAATAAAAAATTTCAGGGTCAGCACTGTGGCACAGCAGATCAATCCACCACTTGTGATGCCAGTGTCCCCTATCAGGGTGCCAGTTGAAGCATTGGTTGCTCCACTTTCAATCCAGCTTATTGCTAATGTGCCCAGGGGAAGGCAGTAGAGAATGGACCAACTGCTTGGGTCTCTATCACCCATGTAGGAGACCAGGATGGTTGTGACCCAGTGTGGGCTGTTGCAGCCATCTGGAGAAAAAACCACTGGATGGAAGATCTCGTTCTCCCTGTCCCTGCTCCCCGCAAGTCATTCTGCCTTTCAAATCTTTAAAAAAAAAGAAATACTTTCTTTTTTTTTTTTCTTTACAGGCAGAGTGGACAGTGAGAGAGAGAGTCAGAGAGAAAGGTCTTCCTTTTGCCGTTGGTTCACCCTCCAATGGCTGCCGCGGCCGGCGCACCACGCTGATCTGATGGCAGGAGCCAGGTGCTTCTCCTGGTCTCCCATGGGGTGCAGGGCCCAAGCACTTGGGCCATCCTCCACTGCACTCCTGGGCCACAGCAGAGAGATGGCCTGGAAGAGGGGCAACTGGGACAGAATCCGGTGCCCCAACCGGGACTAGAACCTGGTGTGCTGGTGCCGCAAGGCGGAGGATTAGCCTATTGAGCCACGGCGCTGGCCATAATTTCTAAAATATCAATAGATATGATTTACTTACAATTTGCTAGCAGGCTTAACTGGAGGTATAAGCTTGATAAGGACAGAGACTGGAACTATTTGCACCCTAACACATCCTTAACATTCTGCAGTTATCTTGTCGATTTAAAATATTAAAATATTTGTTAAATGAATTAATGAACTATTTCCAAAACACTAAGTTTACATTTGAAAAGATGTTACTCATTAAAAAACTGGAAGTGGCTGACACCGCGGCCCAACAGGCTAATCCTCTGCCTGCAGTGCTGGCACCCCAGGTTTTAGTCCTGGTTGCCCTCTTCCAGGCCAGCTCTCTGCTGTGGCCAGGGAGTGCAGTGGAGGATGGCCCAACTGCTTGGGCCCTGCACCCACATGGGAGACCAGAAGAAGCACCTGGCTCCTGGCTTCGGATCAGCGCGGTGCGCTGGCTGCAGCGGCCATTGAGGGGTGAACCAATGGAAAAGGAAGACCTTTCTCTCTGTCTCTCTCACTGTCTAGTCTGTCAAAAACAAACAAACAAACAAAAAAACCCTCTCTCTGCTTCTCCTCTCTGGAAAAAAAAAAAAAGAAAGAAAGAAAAAAACTGAAAGTGACGACTGGCACACCTGGAAGCTTTTCCCTTTTTTTCATCACTTATTTTTGGATTGAGGAAACAGCAGAGCTTGACTTTATCTGTGTCTCCTAACAATACAGTAAACTCACTCTTACCTGTGTGCTAGATGAAGTTATACTCCCCTATCACACTGCAGCCATCACCTCAGGCTTGCTATAAATTTATATTCCTATAATATTCTGTTGGACATTTTTGTAGGTTTTAAACTTTTCTTGACAGCTATCCATCTCTGCCTCTTGCTCCTAGATTGTGAACTACTCCTAGGAGAGAGGCACTAATCTTACTAATCCTTTTATCTTGAACCCCTAAATATAACTTGCACTCAAGGATGTTTTAAGTATTTTCAATGGGGAAGTGTGAATTCCCATTAAATATTGAAGGAAACACTGCCACCTCCTGGGTAAAATAGGTCAAGCCTCTTTAAACAAATGCTGGGAACACAGTATTGGATTTGTTGAAGTTTGAAATGTAAACCCAGCTCTACCACTTGCTGTGTTAAAATGGAAAATCTCAATTTTTTTAAATAAAAATATCCGTTCCTCTTACAAAGTATCAGTATTGTTTATCTCTCAGGGATTACTAGGACAGTCAAATCACTTTATAAATATGAGATGTATTTTTTCACTAACATAAGATACATTTGTTGAGGTGAACAAATCAATTTCTGTAAGATATTTATTTAATTGAAAGGCAAAGTTACAGACAGACGAAGGGAGAGACAGAGAGAAAGGTCTTCCATCCACTGGTTCCCTCCCTAAATGGCCGCAGCTGGGCCAATCTGAAGCCAGAAGCTTCTTCTGGGTCTCCCACTTGCAGGGCCCCAAGGACTTAGGTCATCTTCCACTGCTTCCCCAAGTGCATTAGTAGGGAGCTGGATTGGAAGTGGAGCAGCCAGGACTTGAACCGGTACCCATATGGGATGCTGGTGCACCCACTATGTCATCACAATGCTGGCCCCAACAAATCCATCTTATACCTTACTATAAACCTAGGCAAGGAACCTACACCTAGAGGACAAAAGCTAGCACATTAAATTTAGGTAACTAAAGGAAAATTTCCTTCTTTACGTGTTAATGCAAGTTCATCATCAACAACTTTTAAAATGTGTTGTTGGGGTGTGCATTTAGCCTAGCAGTGAGGATGCCAGTTAAAGTGTGGGCACCCTCATTAGAGAACCTCAGCTCAATTCCTGGCTCTGGCTCCTGGTTCTAGCTTCCTGCTATTGTCAACCCTGGGAAGCAGCAGAGGATGCTCCAAGTACTTGCATCGCTGCCACCAACATGGGAAATCCAGATGGAGTTCTGGGCTCCCGGCATTTGGGGAGTGAACCAGAAGATGGAGGATCTTTCTTTACATTTCAAATAAAGTAAAAATAAATTTAAAAATTTTTAAAAGAACAAGGGATAGATGGTTGGCATAGTAGTAAAGGCACCAGTTAAGAGACTTGTGTCCCATATCAGAGCGCCTGGATTTGATTTCCTGCTGTAGCTCTTGATTCCAGCTTCCTGCTAATTCAACCCTGGAGGCAGCAGTTAACGGATCAAGTAGTTAGGTCCCCGCCACCCACGTGGAAGACTTGGATTGAGTTCCTTGATCCCAGATTTGGCCTGGCCCAGTCCCAGTATTGTTGAGCATCTGGAGAATGAATTGGTCAATGGGACCTCTGTCTTTCTCTGCCTCGCCAAAATAAATAAGTAAATAAATAATGATAGTAAGAAGAAAAGATTTTGAATGTGTTTGAGAAAATGGGCATGTTTCCCCTGATTGGCTATCGCACAATGTATATGTGCTGCAATATCACAATATCCCACAAATATATACAATTTTAAAATGTATTTAAGAGTGATCGAGATCTCCCATCCAATGGTTCACTCTGTAAATGCCTGCAATAGCTAGGACTGTGCCCAGCCAAAGCCAAGAGTCAGGAACTCAGTCTGGTTCTCCCACAGGGGAGGCAGGGACACACATTAGCAGGAAGCTAGAATTGGGAGCAGAGCTGGGACTCCAGTCCAGGCACTCTCACGTAGGATGTGAGCAGCCCAAGCAGCATCTGAAGTGTGTGCTGAACATCTGCCCCCAGTTTTTATGTCAATTAAAATTTTAAAAAATTTTCAAAAAGGCTAACAATCACAAATAATGTAAATACATAAAATCTATTAGAAACCATTTTCCCCTCTTGACCATCAGTTCTTATTATCATAATGTCTCTGTGCTTAATTTTAAGGCCATAATATTTTCTCTGTAAATGAATTTTTCACCCTTACAGACAGATGACATAGATGACACTCAGTACTCCTAATATCCTAAAGATCATGTTATTGCATATGCTTTAAATGCATGCATTATCTCTTTCAATCCTCAAAGCTCCTCTATCACATCATAAAAACCATGATTTTTTTTTCTTTTTTTTTTTTTTTTGGACAGGCAGAGTGGACAGTGAGAGAGAGAGACAGAGAGAAAGGTCTTCCTTTGCCGTTGGTTCACCCTCCAATGGCCGCCGCGGCCGGCGGGCTGCGGCCAGCGCACCGCATTCATCCGATGGCAGGAGCCAGGTGACAGGTGCTTTTCCTGGTCTCCCCATGGGGTGCAGGGCCCAAGCACCTGGGCCATCCTCCACTGCACTCCCGGGCCACAACAGAGGGCTGGCCTGGAAGAGGGGCAACCGGGACAGAATCCGGCGCCCCGACCGGGACTAGAACCCGGTGTGCCGGCGCCACAAGGCGGAGGATTAGCCTGTTGAGCCACAGCGCCGGCCAAAAACCATGATTTTCTAAAAACCCTAATTAAGGGGCCGGCGCTGTGGTATAGCGGGTGAAGCCATCGCCTGCAGTGCCAGCATCCCATATGGGCACCAGATAAAGAGTTCTGGCTGCTCCACTTCTGAGCCAGCTCTCTTCTGTGGCCTGGGAAAGCAGAAGATGGTCCAAGTCCTTGGGTCCCTGCACCCATGTGGGAGACCTAGAAGCAGCTCCTGGCTTCTGATCAGCCCAGCTCCAGACGTTGCAGCCACTTGGGGGAGTAGACTGACTGATGGAAGACTTCTCTCTCAGATGCCTCTGCCTCTCTGAAACTTTCAAATAAATAAATCTGCCTTTCAAATAAATAAATAAATAAATCTTTAAAAACAGAACCAAAAAAATCCTAATTGATCAATTTTAGAGGACATTATGGAATCAACTTAGTATCCTGAAAACTTGCAAATAAAGGGAAATAAATTGAATATATGGTCTACCTTTTCTCTATGTCTCAGAATAACCAAATAGCTGATGAAGAAAAGCCCCTATTTACAGGATTCAAAATAATAAAGACATAAGAATGGTAGACTAGCACCACTTTGCAACTCTCAGTGAAACAGTTGATCTAGGCAACATTGCCAAAGACTTCTGTATGGGGCCAGTGCTCTGGTGTAGTGGGCTAAGCCTCTGACTGCAGCATCAGCATTCCATATGGCGCTGGTTCATGTCCAAGCTGCTCCTCTTCCAATCAAGCTCTCTGCCTATCGCCTAGGAAAGCAATGGAAGATGGCCCCCAAGCTTGGGCCCCTATACCCACATGGGACACCCAGAAGAAGCTCCTGGCTCCTGGTTTCAGATTGGCCCAGCTCTAGCTGGTGCAGCCATTTGGGGCATGAACCGGCAGATGGAAGATCTTTCTGTCTCTCCATCTGTCTGTAGCTCTACCTCTCAAATACATAAATAAAATCTTTAAAAATAAAAAAGGCTGCTGTATATCAATGTCCCTCATGAATAATACAAGTAGAAAACCTTGACAAAATATTAGCAAACTGACTTCAGAAAAATACAAATAATTGTTTATATACTATGACCAAGCAGGATTTATTCCAGGAAAACAAGGCTGGTTATGTGTCCAAAAAAATCAAGTAAGGTAATATGTTGGTCAGTGCCATGGCTCAATAGGCTAATCCTCTGCCTGCGGCGCCAGCACCCCAGGTTCTAGTCCTGATTGGGGTGCCAGATTCTGTCCTGGTTGCTCCTCTTCCAGGCCAGCTCTCTGATGTGGCCCAGGAAGGCAGTGGAGGATGGCCCAAGTGCTTGGGCCCTGCACCTGCATGGGAGACCAGGAAGAAGCACCTGGCTCCTGGCTTTGGACCGGCGCAGCACTGTGGCCATTTGGGGAGTGAACCAATGGAAAGAACACCTTTCACTGTTTCTCTCTCTTATTAACTCTGGCTGTAAAAAAAAAAAAAAGGTAATATGTCACATTAATAAAAACCAGAAACCACATGATAATCTCAACAGACTTAGAACAGGAATTTGACAAAATTAGTACCCATTCAACTGGGGCTGGCATTGTGGTATAGCAGGTAAAACTAACACCTATGATGTCAGCATCCCATATGGGGAGCAGTTCACGTCCTAGTTCCCCTACTTCCAATCCAGCTCCCTGCTAATGGCCTGGCAGAAGATGACCCAAGTGTTTGGGCCCCTGTACCCACATGAGAGACACAGACAAAGCTCCTTCGGCCTGGTTTAGTTCTGTCAGATATGGCCATCTGGGCAGTAAATCAACAGATGGAAGATCGATTGATTTCTCTACGCCTCTCTCTCTCACTGTAACTCTGACTTTCAAACAAATAAATCTTTAAGGAAAAAAAAAAACAGTAACAAGGAGCCGGCGCAGTGGTTCACTTGGTTAATCCTCTGCCTGCAGCGCCGGCATCCCATATGGGCGCCAGGTTCTAGTCCCGGCTGCTCCTCTTCCAGTCCAGCTCTCTGCTGTGGCCCAGGAGGGAAGTGGAGGATGGCCCAGGTCCTTGGGCCCCTGCACCTTCATGGGAGACCAGGAAGAAGCACCTGGCTCCTGGCTTCGGATCTGCGCAGTGCTGGCCATAGCGGCCATTTGGGGAGTAAGCCAACAGAAGGAAGACCTTTCTCTCTGTCTCTAACTCTACCTGTCAAATAGAAAAATTTTTTTTAAAAAGTAACAAAAAAACCCTCTAAACTAACAGAAGAAAATATTCTGAGTTTAATAAAGAGCAGTTACAAAAACTGTGCAGCTACCATCGTAATGCTGAGAGATTGAACATATTCCCCCTAAGACTGGGAACAAAGCACTCTCACTGCTGTTCAACACTATATAGACAGAGCACTAAGAAACATACAAGCAACAACAAAGGCCCTAGGAGCTTAAAGGCATTCAGACTGGAAAAGCAGCAAAACCAACTGCATTCACACACAACATTATTGTGTGGGAAATCCTAAGGAATCTACAATAATATTACTAGAATAGATGAGTCCAGCAAGGTCACGGATACAAATTACTACACAAAAATCTGTTGTTTTTCTATACACCAGTAGTAAACAGTGTATTAGGAAAATAATTCCGTTCATAATAGCATCAAAAAATGAAATACTTAGCAATTAATTTTCAAAATATTTAAGATTTACACTATGAAAACTATAAAATACGGGCAGGTAGGCCTTTGGCCTAGAAGTTATGATGCCAGTAAAGATTAACAGTTTAGGGGTGGTTGTTATGTTGCACCAGGTTAAGCCACTGCTTGCCACACCTGCATCCCACATCCAAGCGCCAGTTCAAGTCCTAGTTACTCCACTTCCAATCCAGCTTCCTGACAGACAGCAGATGATGGCCCAAGTTCTTGGGTCCCTGCCACCCACATGAGAGACTGGGAAGATCTCCCATTCTGTGCCTTTAAAATAAATCTTTTTAAAAAGAGATACTATCAAGAAAACAAAAAACCAAGCCACAAGTTGAAATATTTGCAAATCACAATCTGAGATAATATGTGTATCTAGAATATAGATCAAACTCCTTTAATGCAACATTAAGACAACTCAGCTAAAAATGAGCAAAAGAGGGGCTGGCATTGTAGCACAGCAAGTAAAGTTGCTGCATCCCATACAGGCACTGGTTCAAGTCCGAGCTGTTCCACTTCCAATCTAGCCGCCCACTAAAGGCCTGGGTAAGCAGAAGATGGCCCAAGGGCCTGGGCACCTGCTACCCATGTGGAAGACCTTGAAGAAGCTCCTGGCTTTGGCTTGTCCCAAGCCTGGCCATTTTGGCCATCTGGGGACTGAACTAGCAGATGGAAAATCTTTCTCTCCATCTCCCTCTTTCTCCAATTCTGACTTTCAAATAAATAAATTTTTTTTAAAAAAATAAGCAAAAGACTTGAATAGACATTTCAACAAAGATATCCAAATGACATCTGATAGCTATGTTCTCAAAATCTTTAGGCATTAGGGAAAGGGAAATTAGAAACACAATATGACACAATATATCTAGCACATAGTATTCACTAGTATGCACAGAATCGGAATCTTTATACACTGTTAGCAGAAGCGTATAACGATACAGCCACTCTGAAAAAGCTCAGCAGTTTCTTAAACCACACCTTATATTACAGCTTTATAAAAGGTTTTGATATCCTGCAGAGATGCTTGGCCCTATTCTTTTTCAAAATTATCTTGGCTTCGCTTGGCCATGCTGTCTTTCACAAATAATTCAGGAATCATGTAAATTCTATGTAAAACCCTAGTGATATTTTTTTAAACATTTGACACAGAGAAGTCTATCATCCAACCGGTTCACTCCCTAAATGGCCACAATGGCTGGGCCAGGCTGGGCCGAAGCCAGGAACTTCTTCCAGGTCTCCCACATGGGTCCAGGGGCCCAAGTGCTTGAGCCATTTTCTGCTTTTCCAGGCATATTAGCAGGGAGCCAGATTGGAAACAGAGCAGCCAGGACTCAAACCAGCACTATGTGGGATGCTGCTGCTATAGATGGTAGCTTTACCTGGTATGCCAGAATGCCACCCCCCCAACATGAAATTTTTGTTGTAACTGAATTTATGAATTGCATTGGGGGAGACATCTTTTTGATACTGAACTTTTCTATTGAACATGTTGTATTAGTTATTTAGGAGTTATTACTATATGATAGTACCACAATTTAGCAGTATAAAACACAGCTATTATGTTTCTGTGGGTCACAAGTCTGGTTGTGATTCCACTGCCGGATGTTAGCCAAGGCTGGGTTCTCATCTGAGGCTCAACTGGGGAAGAATCGGGTTCTAAGCTCACATGATGTCTGGCTAATTCAGTGCCTTGCAGGAGGCTGCACTGAGTGCCTCAGTGTCTTGCTGGCTAAAGGTTGCCGTCGGCTCCTTGCCATACAGTCCTCTATAGGGGAGCTCATGTGGCAAGTTCCTTCTCAAAAGCCAATCATGGAGTCACCTTTGCCAAGTTTCTTTTTTTTTTAATTTATTTGAAAGTCAGAGTTAGAGGTCTTCCATCTGATGGTTCACTCCCCAATTGGCCGCAACGGCTGAAGCTGTGCCAATCCAAAGCCAGGAGCTTCTTCCAGGTCTCCCACGTGGGTGCAGGGGCCCAAGGACTTGAGCCACTTTCTACTGCCTCCCCAGGCCAAAGCAGAAGCTCGATCAGAAGTGGAGCAGCTGGGTCTCGAATTGGCACCCATATGGGATGCCTGTGCTTCGGGCCAGCACCTTAACTCGCTGCGCCACAGCGCAGGCCCCAGCCCAGCTTCAATTCTTAGAATCAAGCCTCGGGTATCATTTACACACCAAAGGAGGAGACAGCACAGGGGCATGAATACCAGGAGGCAGGGATTGGGTGGAGGGAGGGAGCTGACATACAGAGTCTCTTCGCTTTTATAAATTCTTTCCATAAGTTTGTATGCATCCCAAACTAGGCTGATTCATACATGCTCTTTTTTTTTGGACAGGCAGAGTGGACAGTGAGAGAGAGAGAGAGAGAAAGGTCTTCCTTTGCCGTTGGTTCACCCTCCAATGGCCGCCGCGGCCGGCGCACCACGCTGATCCGAAGCCAGGAACCAGGTGCTTCTCCTGGTCTCCCATGGGGTGCAGGGCCCAAGCACTTGGGCCATCTTCCACTGCACTCCTGGACCACAGTAGAGAGCTGGACTGGAAGAGGGGCAACCGGGACAGAATCCAGTGCCCTAACCAGGACTAGAACCTGGTGTGCCGGTGCCACAGGCGGAGGATTAGCCTATTGAGCCACAGCACCAGCCAGTTTATTCTTAAGATGTACTTGTTTATTTGTTAAGTCCGAGTTACATAGAGAGATCCTTCATCCACTGGTGTACTCCCTAGATGGCCACAATAGCCAATGTTGAGCCAGGTCGAAGCTAGGAGCTTCATTCAGGTCTCCCATGTGGGTGCAGGGGCCCAAGCACTCGGGACGTCTTCCACTCCTGGCTTCGGATTTGTCCAGCTCTGGCTGTCGCAGCCATTTTGTGAATGAACCAGCAGGTCAAATCTCTCTCGATATCTTTCCCTCTCAGCCTCTCAAATCAATCTTTAAAAAAAGGCATAATTATTACTCTAATCTATGAAAATTATCTAATTTTGGATATTGATCTCTTATCTAGCAACCTTGTTGAACACTCTTATTGACCCTAACAATTTACCTATAGATACATTTGGATTTTCCTCATACATATCATTTGTAATAATAATTTTAATACTTTGAATTTTTTGTCTTACTGGACAATGAGACTTCCAATAACATACTTGACAAAGGCCTATTCCCTGATAATCCCTTTTCCAAATTTTAGATTGTCCTTTTCTTGTCTAGTTAGCTAAGAACTTTGAAGCTGAATGGGTATTTAACAAATATTTTGTATGCAGTGCTGGGTGGAGGATCATATATATTTTCTTCTCATTTGTTGATATAGCAAATAAGTCATTTTAAAATGTTAAACCATTCTAGCAGTCTTGGATAAACACTACTTGTTCATACAAATATATACAAATGTATAGATTCAATCTTATACTATTTTATGATTTTTACATTTATGTATTTTTTCAAAGATTTATTTTATTTGAAAGACAGAGTTAGAGAGAGGTATTCCATGGGCTGGTTCACTCCCCAGATGGCTGCAATGGCCAGAGGTGCGCCCATGCGAAGGCAGGAGCCAGGAGCTTCTTCCAGGTCTCCAATGTGGCTGCAGGGGCCACCTTCCACTGCTTTCCCAGGTGCATCATCAGAGAGCTGGATCAGAAGAGGAGCAGCCAGGACCAGATCTGGCACCCATACGGGATGCCAGGGCTTTAATCTGCTGCGCCACAGCACCAGCCCCCTACATTTATGTATTTATATAAACTTGGCCTACAACTTGGTTTTCTTCTAGTGTCCTTGTCTGGTTTTGGTTTGAAAGTTTACACTAGTTTCACTAAACAAACTATTAAGTTTTCCTTTTTTTCCTGTTGCTTAGAACAAAGTGCATAAGATAGGTATTATCTGACCTTTCAAGGTTTCATAGCACTTTCACATAAAACTATGTGTATACTGTTTCTTCTGCATAAATGTTTAGGCCAAAATGGGAATGGCATTGTGGTGCAGTAGGTTATGCCACCAACTGAAATATCAGCTTCCTAGATCAGAGTGCCAGTTCAAGTCCTGGCTACACTTCCGATCTAGATCTCTGCTAATGTGCCTAGGAAGGCAAAGATGGCCCAACCACTTGGGTTCCTGCCATCCATGCGGGAGAACCAGATGTTGTTTCTGGATCTCTACTCTAGCCTGGCCCAGTCCCAGCCAGCTATTGCACCCATTTGGAGAGTGAGCCAGTAGATAGAAGATCTGTCTCCCTGTCACTCTGCCTTTCAAATAAATAAATCTTTTTTAAAAAGATGTATAAATGACATAGGATCTCCCTATTTCCCAGCACACTCATAAGACTCTAGAGCGAGCAGCCCCTCCTAGTCTCCACCATAGCTATGCTAAATATTTGACACTCTCAACTTCTCTACTGTTTCTGCTTACATTCTTTGCATATAATACTCACCTGCTACCTTTTCATCTCGACAAAACAAGAACTGGTTAAGCTGCTGCTTGCAATGCTAGCATTTCCTAACAGAGTGCTGGTTCAAGTCCAGGCTACTCTGCTTCCAATCCAGTTCCCTGCTAATCTGCCTGGGAAGGGAGGGGATGACAGCCCAAGAACTTGGGCCCCTGCTACCCATGTGGGAGACCAGAATGGAGTTCCTGGTTCCTTGCTTCAGCCTGGCCCAGACCTGGCTGTTACAGTCATTTGGAGAGTGAATCAATGAATTTAAGATCAATGGATCTCTTGTATATATAAGTAAACAAAAACCCTTTCCTTGAAGTCTAAATTCTTTTCCAGATAATGTTTTAAAGATTTGTTTATTTGAAAGTCAGAGTTACAGACAGAGGAGAGGCAGAGAGAGAGAGAGGTCTTCTATCCACTGGTTCACTTACCAGTTGGCCACAATGGCCAGAACTGTGCCAATCCGAAACCAGGAGCTTCTTCTGGGTCTCCCACGCAGGTACAGGGGCCCAAGGACTTGGGCCATCTTCTACTGCTTTCTCAGGCCACAGCAGAGAGCCGGATCAGAAGTGGAACAGCAGTGGTTCGAACCGGCGCCCATATGGGATGCCGGTGCTTCAGGCCAGGGTGTTAACCTTCTGCACTACAGCACCGGCCCCTTCCAGATATTGTTTAACTTTACCCACAATAAAGAGTAATTTAGGCCGGCACCGCGGCTCAATAGGCTAATCCTCCGCCTAGTTCTAGTCCCGGTCGGGGTGCTGGATTCTGTCTTGGTTACCCTTCTTCCAGGCCAGCTCTCTGCTATGGCCAGGGAGTGCAGTGGAGGATGGCCCAAGTGCTTGGGCCCTGCACCCCATGGGAGACCAGGAGAAGCACCTGGCTCCTGCCATCGGATCAGCGCAGTGCGCCAGCCGTGGCAGCCATTGGAGGGTGAACCAATGGCAAAGGAAGACCTTTCTGTCTGTCTATTCTGCCTGTCAAAAAAAAAAAAAAAAAAAAAGAGTAATCTACACTTGTTGACTGTTATATCCTAATCTCCCATTTGTTTTTACACTATTTGGTTTTTTAAATAAATGTTTATTTATTTTTAGTTGAAAAGTGGAGACAGAGAAATAAAGAGGCAGAGGGGTTGGCGCCATGGCGCAGTAGGTTAATCCTCCGCCTGCAGCACCAGCATCCCATATGGGTGCTGATTCTAGTCCCAGCTGTTCCTCTTCCTGTCCAGCTCTCTATGGCCCAGGAAAGCAGAAGATGGCCCAAATCCTTGGGCCCCTGCACCCACATGGGAGACCAGGAAGAAGCATTTGGCTCCTGGCTTCAGATCAGTGCAGCTCTGGCCGTGGTGGCCATTTGGGGAGTGAACCAATGGAAGGAAGACCTTTCTTTCTCTCCCTCTCACTACCTGTAACTCTACTTGTCAAACTTGTGAAATAAATAAAATAAATCTTAAAAAAAAAAAAGAGGCAGAAACAGATACTGGCTCATTACCCAAATACTCCAGGGTAGCCAGGGCCTCTGGGTCTCCCACATTGGTGGCAGGGGTTCAGCTACTTGGAATTATTACCTGCTCCCTCCAAGGGTACCCATTAGCAGGAAGGTGAAATTGTAAGAGGAGCTGGGATTTAAACACAGGCACTCTGATATGGCATGAGAGCATTCCAAGCAGTATCTTAATAAATGTAAACTCCTGCCTCTTCTATATCTATATATATTTAAATATAGCTTCCTTTTTTCTTTTTTTTTTGACAGGCAGAGTAGACAGACAGAAAGGTCTTCCTTTGCCATTGGTTCACCCTCCGATAGCCACTGCGGCCGGCGCACCGCGCTGATCCAAAGCCAGGAGCCAGGTGCTTCTCCTGGTCTCCCATGGGGTGCAGGGCCCAAGCACTTGGGCCATCCTCCACTGCACTCCCGGGCCACAGCAGAGAGCTGGCCTGGAAGGGGGGCAACTGGGACAGAATCCAGTGCCCTGACCGGGACTAGAACCCGGTGTGCCAGTGCCACAAGGCAGAGGATTAGCCTGTTGAGCCCCGGTGCCGGACTAACCTCTTCTATATTTTTTATTGTATTTTTTTAAAAAAAGAGTTGGAAAACCAGTTCTGGGTCATATAAAAGAGCAATACCATCAGATCTGCATTTCTGAAATATCAATTGTAGCTACATTGTAAAGAAAATTTTGGAAGAAAGCAAAACTAATAGGAGACCTAAATTAAGGAGCTTAACTAAATTAAGGAGCAGTGAGAATGGGAAGTGGATGGATCTGAGACCTGTTAAAGCTGTGAAAGATGAAGAATCAGGATACATAAAAGACTGCACAGAAGTGCCTTAACTGAACAGTGAACTGTTTATGCCATTTATTGAAAATGGGAATATGAATTAAGAAATCTTGACTACAAAAAGAAAACGTTTCTACATGGCAAAAACCACAAAAGAAAACCAAAAGTTAATGAAACACAGGGGAGGGCCAGGCCAGGCATTTGGCACGGCAGACGCTACTTGAGAAGCCTGCACCCCGTCAGAGGGCCGCCAGCTCTGCTTCACGCTCCAACTCCCTACTCATGTGCACCATGGCAGCAGACAATGGCTCAAGCACTTAGGCTCCTGTCACCCATGTGGGAGTTCTTGGCACCTGACCCAGACCTGACCATTGTGGTTATCTGGGGAGTGAACCAGCAGATACAGGACCCCTCTCTGTAACTCCACCTTTCATATAAATAAATCTTTAAGAAAAAGCATGTGGCTGGTGCTGTGGTATTGTGGGTAAAACTGCTGCCTGCAGTGCTGGCATCGCATATAAGCACCAGTTCAAGTCCTGGCTGCTCCATTTCTCATCCAACTCTCTGCTATGGCCTGGGAAAGCAGTAGTAGATGGCCCAAGTCCTTGGACCCCTGCACTCACGTGGGAGACCCAGAAGATGATCCTGGCTTTGGAATGGCTCAGCTCTAGCCACTGCAGTCATTTGGAAAGTAAACCAGCAGATGGAAGACCACTCTCTCTCCCTAACTGAGGTACAGCAGTTTAAGCCACTGTTTGGGACCCCTGCATCCCGTATCTGAGTGCCTGGTTCAAGTCCTTTCTCTGCTTCCAATCTGACTTCCTGCTAATGTGCCCTGGGACCCAAATATCTGAACCATTATCCACTGCTTCCCAGGGCACATTACCACAACACCCATCCCAATATTAACTCATATTTTGCATCTTGTGTGCTTTTTACTATAATGTTTTCATCTAATTAAATTGGGATAAAATATGCAAATATACTTAGCCCTGAAAAATCTCTTTTCTGAGTGGTTATTACTACACAAATTACCTAATGACCTCAAGCTATTTTATCTAAAATTTCTTGAAGGTCAGAGCTATAACATAGCTTCTTAAAACTGTCAAAGTAGAGGATATAAAAAATTTCAAATTACATAAGATCTTAATAATTTATATCTTATGGAACATTTCAGTTAGATAATTGTGGTTAAAATTAATTTTACGGGGCTGGCACTGTGGCTCACTTGGTTAGTCCTCCGCCTGCGGTGCCGGCATCCCATATGGGTACCGGGTTCTAGTCCCGGCTGCTTTTCTTCCAGTCTAGTTCTCTGCTGTGGCCTGGGAGGGCAATGGAGGATGGCCTAGGTGCTTGGGCCCCTGCACCCGCATGGGAAACCAGGAGGAAGCATCTGGCTCCTGACTTCAGATCAGCACAGCACCGGCCTTGGCGGCCATTTGGGGAGTGAACCAATGGAAGGAAGACCTTTCTCTTTCTGTGTCTAGCTCTGTCAAATAAGAAAAATTAATTTTAAGCTGTCTCTTAGAGTTTTGTTTTTCACTATATGGTAATACATCTCTTTTGGCTTAAAAAATAAAAAACAAGTATTAAAATATTATCAATCAAACCTTGAAGGTGTTTTCTTTTTGCTGTTTCAGCAAAGCCTTTCAGATTCTTTCAAATTAGTGTTAAACTACAAAGAGTTCTTTTAATCTTTTAGGAATTCTGGCAAAACCTAAAATATCAGCATATTTTAATGATTCTGACTTGCTATACTCGCTAAAATCTAATGATTATAAGAGAAATAATATAGGAGGCATTTATCAAAATACAGAAAATATGTATTATCAGGCACTGTAAATGAACTGGTGTTATGTTGTTGTTCTTTATTTACTTGAGAGGTAAAAAGACACAGGGAGACAGTGAAAAACAGAGGAAGTGGGGAGGAAGAGCACTCAAGCATACTCCTCATCTGACAGCTCACTCCTCAAATGCCCAGGGAAGCCACGACTGGGTTAGACCAAAGCTGGGAGCCTGGAACTCAAACCAGGTCACACACACACACACACACACACACACACACACGACAGGAACCTAACTCCTGAGTAAGAAGCTAGAGCTGAGACTTGAACCCAGGCACCTGGTAGGCTGCAGGTAACAACCACTAGGCTGAACATCTACCATTTTCTATTTGTTCATTTTATTTTTTCTCAGTCTTATAAAACTTGGTGTTGTAATTGCTAAATCAAAGAGGATTTAGGAAAGGACACTGGGACATATACCAGATACATTTAAATTCTTATGAAATTTCATTTACTCCATGAACATCTAGTATCAAATTAACATGCAGCCCCACCTACATCCTCAACTGCCTTGGCCTGAACATTCTCATACCCTCCTTTTACTCCAGTCAGATACAGAGTCCCTCAAATGTTCTTCTCATGCTATTATCTGTATGCGCAGAGACCTCTAGAGCTCTCTCATTAACAGCTGGTTTCTGGGGTATACAACTGGGATGCCTGCTTTGCTCCCGATTCCAGCTTCCTACAAATATGCACCCTGGAAGGTAGGAGTGATGGTTCAAGTAGTTGGGTTCCTTTCACCCATGTAGAAGATCTGGATGGAGTTCTGGGCTCCTGGCTTCAGCCTGATGTGAACCAGCAGATAGATGAAAGATCTCTGGCACTCCCTCTGCCTTTCAAATAAATCAGAATTGGCTTTTAAGATTTTATTCATTTGAGAGGCAGAGTTACAGAGAGAGAGAAAGAGATAAAGGTCTTCCATCCGCTTGTTCACCCTGCAAATGGTTGCAATGACCAGAACTGGGCTGATCTGAAACCAGGAGTCAGGAGCTTCCTGTGGGTTCTCCCATGTGGGTGCAGGGGCCCAAGGCACCTGGGCCATCTTCCATTGCTTCCCCAAGCCATTAACAGGGAGCTGGATTGGAAGAAGAGCAGCTGGGACAGGAACTGGCACCCATATGGGATGCCAGCACTGCAGGTGGAAGCTTACCATACTATATCATAGCACCAGCCCCCCAGAATTGGCTTTTGTCACCCAACATTCCCCAAGGCCTCCCACCTGTCTTAGCTACCCTTCATCCCAGCTTAGTTAGCTGTTCCTTCTCTGGGCTTCCTTCAGCATATTCCTACATTATATTTAAAATTCCCAATGAAAGATGCTGTAAGTTTTCTCATTTTTCCCAACAGTCAAAAAACATGAGTTTGTTTAGGTATTTATATAGTTTTCAAAACTTCTGAATTCCTCAGCTCTGGGCCTCGTACACTAGAGGAAAACAAATAAAATGTTTGTTAAATGAATGTACGCTGATTATGTTAGAACTCCCCATACTCACTTTATTTTTTATTTTTTATTTTATTTTTGACAGGCAGAGTGGACAGTGAGAGAGAGACAGAGAGAAAGGTCTTCCTTTTGCCGTTGGTTCACCCTCCAATGGCCGCCGCGGCCGGCACACCACGCTGATGCGAAGCCAGGAGCCAGGTTCTTATCCTGGTCACCCATGGGGTACAGGGCCCAAGCACTTGGGCCATCCTCCACTGCACTCCCTGGCCACGGCAGAGAGCTGGACTGGAAGAGGGGCAACTGGGACAGAATCCGGAGCCCCGACCGGGACTAGAACCTAGTGTGCCGGCGCCACAAGGTGGAGGATTAGCCTACTGAGCCGCGGCGCCAGCCCCATACTCACTTTTTATCCAATAAAATTTGAATTTGTATTTTACAAAAATGGAGGAACTAAGGCAGGAAGGAGTTTGCACCAGAGCACTGTTAGCAAAGATTAATGGGAAAAAAAGAAACAATCTTCCATTTTGACTAATTAACATTCCAGTTCTTTATAGAACAAATGAGTCTCTAAATCATTCTCTAAACACAAACAAGTTTCCAGTTTCGCCCACAGAGGATTTAGCTTTTCTTATTTAAGGATTCAGAATCATTAAGACCAGCCCTCTCTCATTCCCCCACAGAACTCTGGCACAGCCAGGGACTAATCTGAAAAGCCAATAATAGAGACACGTGGAAGGGTTTTCCTTTACTTATGAAAACTCTCACTTCCAACTACCCACGTCACAGTTGGCTAGTACTTTAGCACTGATTCAACCCGAAGAGCCCTTTTCAAAACAAAGCAAAACAGGACCTGACCCTGCTCAGTTTGAATCACCTGAGATGACCAACTTGTTCTTGAATTTCTTACATTTTGCACAGTGCTAAGGGCCTCCCAACTCCCCGTTCTTGCTCCGTCCTCCTGCAAAGGCAGCAATATTGGAGAGGAGGCACAATCAGTCCAAGGGTCAAAGTGCAGCTGGGGCTAGTTCTCTATACAAAAAAGAACCTTCTATCGTCTACAGGTGTGTTTCCTTCACTCTCAACTGGTTCCTATTAGCAGAAGAGTGCAGGGAGAAAAAGAGGAACTTCAGCGCTGATTATAACTAAAGCTGATCCAATGCAGCAGAGACAGGAAGTAAAAGAAAATAACTTCTGAGCAACACTTAAAAATTCCTTAACATATGGTCTTTTTCCTCTTGAAGGGATTCAAAATGCTTCATAGAAACAGTAATACTCCTAACGAACAAGGATAAAAAGAGCTTGTGGCCGGCGCCGTGGCTCAACAGGCTAATCCTCCGCCTTGCGGCGCCGGCACACCGGGTTCTAGTCCCGGTCGGGGCGCCGGATTCTGTCCCGGTTGCCCCTCTTCCAGGCCAGCCCTCTGCTGTGGCCCGGGAGTGCAGTGGAGGATGGCCAAGGTGCTTGGGCCCTGCACCCCATGGGGAGACCAGGAAAAGCACCTGGCTCCTGGCTCCTGCCATCGGACAAGCGCGGTGCGCCGGCCGCAGCGCGCCGACCGCGGCGGCCATTGGAGGGTGAACCAACGGCAAAGGAAGACCTTTCTCTCTGTCTCTCTCTCTCACTGTCCACTCTGCCTGTCAAAAAAAAAAAGAAAAAAAAAAAAAAAAGAGCTTGTTACATATGGAGAAACCAGTACTGGACTGAGTACTAAGACTCAAATTTTGCCTCTGAGGCAAAGCCACCCACGAGACAGCAAGCTGGAGTCTCCGAAATTAAGGGGAGTCCCATTGGCAGAACAAAGAATGCCTACCGAAGGGAAAAACAAAGAAAAGAAAGGTCACTCCAACTGATTTCAAACCAAATAAACCCTCCAACCCTAACCAATGCAAAGGAGAGCCGCCTGGCCACAGAACACAGTGGAGTCTGGTTTTGACACTTCATTTTCCCACGGTTACCCCTGTGGTTTATTGTAATCCAAAAGTGACAAGAAAACTTTGCGATACAGCCAGAGCTGCCTCAGAAGACAGTTTGCCTACCATAATGCCCCTAAGTAAAATATTTCCGGGGAGGCCTCGTTTCTCGCAGGGTAATTCCATTCGATCGTTAATTTCTGGGATGGAGACAGCCGTCTTGCAGTCAGGGAGACTTGGGTCTCATCTCTGGCTCTGTCCTTACGAGCCAGAGTTCTCTCATCCAAGGAGTCCTAATTTCTGAGCCTCGGCTTTCTTACCTTCAAACCGTCGCTAGTAACAACTGCTTCGTAGGTGGGTCTGTGGCGTGAGAGAAGCCATCTTGGCGGCTGGCACGCACTCAGTAACGGCTATTATTTACAGAATGAGTTCTTACTAAACACAGAGGCTGGTCAGTGCTGAACAGCCGCAAGGTGAAAGTTCTCCCTGTGGTGCAAGGCAAAACCCTCGCACGTGCGTAGCTTCCACAGCTTTTGTGCACCACCCCCTGTCGGCTCTCGATGAAGACGAGGGCAAGCGACCGAAACTTGGGCTTATAAAATGTCTGTGTCCGCTGCCAGGTTGTTCATGTCCTAACTCTACAAATAAGAAAACGAACCCTACACAGCCACCAAGTAAATTCTAGAAAGGCGGATCCGGAACACGCGAGTCCTCACCGCCACCACCTCGCCGCCCCGCGGCTCACTAGGGCGTTCTCAGCTGTCGCCGCCAGGCTCCGCGGCGGGCATCCGCCTCTGCACGCACCACCCCGCGCGTCGGTGACCAGCCTGCGCTCGGGCTCCAGGCCGCGCCCCGCGACGGGCGGGCAACTGAGGGCCGGTTCTGGCCTTCGAAATGTCGAAGGCCGCTAAGTGACTTCTGAACAGAGTCCACTCCTAGCCTTCTCTCTCGAGGCAGCGCCCGCTTCTCTACCCGGGAGTTCCATCATCCTTCCCGGGTTGGGTCCCTGTGACAGCCCAGGGCCTCGCAGGCCCTCAGCCTCGCCTTTCCCGCCCAGAGCTCCTGCACGCACCGCCGACCTTGAAGGCCCGTGCGCGGAGGAATCCACGAGGCTTTGCCCCTTCTCGCCTCCTTGTTCTTATTGGGTAGCCTCACCTTTTCCCCGCCCCCAAGGTTTTGACTTCGTCAAGGATTGGGCCTGGGCGTTGTCCATCCCGACATCCCCCCCCATTCCCCTGCACCGTCCGCCGCCGCCTTTTGCCCACTAGACCCTCCGACTGCAACTCTCCCTTATCCCTTGCACTCCCCAACCATTCCTCGTTTAGGTGGAACGGGCGCACCTGGCCGCGGCCCGAGCCTGAAAGGGACTGGCCCCTCCTCCTGCTCCAACCCCACCCACCGGGCCCTTCTCCCCCAGCTCCCGAGCCTCGCGCTCCATCCCAGAGCGCCCGCGCCTCCTCCGCCCGTCGCTCTCGCCCGCAGCTCAGACACAGCCGGGGCGCTCGGGCAGAGCCCGCGGCGCGCGAGGGGCATGCGCTCCATGAGGGCTCTGCAGAACGCGCTGAGCCGGGCCGGCAGCCGCTGCCGGCGGGGAGGCTGGGGTCACCAGAGCCGGAGCCCTCTCCTTGGCGGGGGCGTCCGGCACCACTTCAGTGAGGCCGCGGCGCAGGGCAGAGAGCCGCCGCACATCCACCAGCCGCAGCGCCAGGATGAGTAAGGCTTGCGGGACTGGGGCCGGGGACAGGCTCGCTCCCACTCCCACCGTCCCCTTCCCCAGGGAGCGCGTCTCTTCTCCCTCTCTCCTCGCTCAGTAGCCTGCGATGCCTTTCCCTTTAGATTTGGGGCTCTGGGTCCGCCGCGCTCGGGCCGTTAACTGCCGTGCGCCCGGGAGGGCGTTTGGGCAGGTCGGTCCTCGGGATGATGCCTGTCCAAGGTGCGTATTCAGCTGGGGGCGCAGTGGGTTTGGAGGGTTGCGTGGTGCACGTGTCTGAGTGCAGGGCCTCGTGCGCGCGCGCGCGCCCACCTGTACCCTCCCTCCCTCACCTACCAGTGCCGCGTGTGTTTTGGGAGGATGCGTGGGTCTGGAACAGCCTCCTGCTTCGGGTGCAGGCGTACTTGGGGCTGTGTGTCCTCAGCAGGTAATGGGTGATGCGTGGGTATTATGAGTGCGCAGGTACATACGTGTGTGTCCGATGGATGCGTAGCAGGGCCCCCTAATATATAGAATAAGGGCGGCTTTACAAATCGGTTGTTGATGAGGAGGAGACCAGTTCTAATGAGGAAAATCGCTGAGACGCAGGTTTCCCTGGCTAGGGCGGGTCAGAACGATTGTTCTACTGCTCGGGCTCCCTGATTTAAAGGGTTCTCTTTCCGTGGGCTCTTCTTCTCCGTGAGGCAGAACCTCCCTCTCCTTCATCACCCAGGAACTCTGGGTGATGGAGCCTTTTTTTTTTCTCTCCTGAGCTTGAAATCCAGTCCTCCCAGAGGGCCAGCTAGACACTGTCCAAGTGGCCCCCCTTCTGTGATACAGGAACAGGAAACGGGCCATCTCCCCTGTCAATGCCGTTTACCTAATGACGCTGGGAAACACAGGCACACCGTAATCAAAGTCGGCAGGCTGACACAGCACACTGCCTCACCGTCAGTGAAGTCCTTGTCCTCAACGGTAACAGACCAACAGATATTTATTACCAATAATCGTTATTATGCGGCAGTTTTGCCATTCGCAAAGAGATACAGGACATTAAAGGGGTAAGCCCTCTCCCTCCCGTTCCAGCGTGCGCCCTAAACAATCACCAGGGAAGAAGTAGTTTGGGGACACAGCTAAGACTTCACCTTCCTCCCTCCCCAACCCTTCTGTCGGGGAGCTAGAGGTACCCATGGTTTTGCCTTCCTCCCCATCTCCTTGTCCAGGGGATCCGGCTCTGGGAAGTCTGTAGGGGACTTGTTTCTACTTTCTGTGGCTGCCCGTTTCCCCAGGGAACCTCTCGCAGCCTGGGACTGGTGCCTCCTGGGCAGGAGGGGGTGAGAGCACCAGGGTGCTGGGCTCGGGCAGCGAAGTGGAGATGCTGCGATTTGGTTCATTGTTTTGTTTTTAAATATTTAGCTTTATTGTGTTTCTAATTTTAAGAGAAAACCAAGATAAATACAGTGTCAAGGAAAAAATAAAGATCTCAGCGTTACTGATAGTTAATAATGATGTACCCATATATAGCCTATACATGTACGTGTATGCGTGTAATTTAACTAAAATGGCATCCTAATAGTCATGTTCTTTGGTAGCCTATCTTTTCTATTTCTCAACAGCTTTTACTGTCATTGAATTTATGTGTGTGTCACTGGCATTTTTAATAGCTGCCAAAAAATGTTGAGGTATCACAACTTATTTAAACCAATCTTCCTTAAGGAAGATGAGTCAGTCACCCATTTTCTGTATGTCCATGCCTTCCTAAATACCTTGTGCCTGAATAAGCAAACGTATTTTTCCAACTTAAAGATAAGTACTATCATACTATGTACACTGTTTTACAATGTTCTTCTTTTGGTTAATGTTACATCTTAGAGATAATTACATATCAATATAGTACTACCTAGTTTCTTCTTTTATACTGCATGATATCTGTTATATGAATATACCATAATTTACCTAACCAATTCTCTACTGATGCACAGTTTGTTTCCAATCTTACTAACAATGCAGTGAGTAACTGTGAATATGTGCGTATACCTGCAGGATAAATTACTGGAAGTCAAATAATTGATTCAAAGGATTTTCATGGGTCTTAATTAGCTATCATATTTGGAAATGAACTGATAATTCCTCTAAATTGGTTATATTAATAGGATAACTCTTGAACACCAAGAAGTCTTCAGTACCTAGAATTTTAGGTGTTAGAAGCCAGTGGGGCCTTCCTAGCACAGGGCCTTCCTAGCCATGCTACTTAGTGATTCTTACTGAAGACCCACTGTGTGCTAGGGACTTTGCTCAGTGCTAGGGAGACAAAGACCTAACAGTGGAGCAAGGGAGATTGCCCTGACACTACGATGGTCGCACAGTAGTAGAAGCAAAACCTGGAGGTCTGAGGAAGCCTTTATGGAGTAGGTGACATTTGATAGGGACCTTGAAGGATGAGCAGGACCGTACTGGGTGAAGATGATTCCATGCAGCATTACCATGTAAGCAAAGGCCAGGAAGTCTTTTGGGGCACCATCTGCGGTCTGTCATAACTGGTGGGGGGGCATCATGGGGAATAGGAAAGGAAGGTTGGCAGATTTTAAAGAGCCTTAATGGGCTGATGTTGTGGCACAGTGGCTTAAGCTGCCACTTGTGCCAGCACCCCATTATCAGAGTGCCAGTTCCCATGTCGAGTGTCCATTCCAGTCCCAGCTACTCTGCTTCCAACCCAGCTTCCTGATAATGTGCCTGGGAAGGCAGCAGATGATGGCCCAAATAGTTGGGTCCCTGCCACTCACATGGGAGACCCAGATGGAGTTCCAGGCTCTTGGTTGTGGCTTGGCCCAGCCCTGGCTGTTGCAGCCATTTGGGGAGTAAACCAGTAGATGGAAGCTTTCTTTCAGTTTCTCCCTCTCTGACTGTCTGCATTTCAAATAAATAATTCTTTAAAAAAAAAAAAAAGGAAAATTCAGAGATGGAAATTAAAAATAAATGCATGCCCATACCAAGAAAGAAGAACTTAGAACTTAGTTGTGTAGGCAGTACAGAGGTAACCAACGTTTTCTGTGTTTGTTTCTTCTTTTTAATTTTATTTATTTGCTTGAGAGGCAGAGATAGAGTGAGCATTCCCTTTTACTGGTTTACTCCTTAAGTGTCCGCAGTGGCTAGAACTCTGCAGGGCTGAGGCCAAGAGCAGGGAAGCTCAATGCAGTTCTCCCAAGTGGGTGTCAGCAACACAATTACTTGAGCCCTCACTGTTGTCCTCTGTGTTAGTAAGGAGGTAGAATTAGAAGTCAGAAATGGGACTTGAACCCAAGCACCCTGATAAGGGACACTGGCATCCTAATTAGTTTCTTCCTACTTTTCTTTTCTCTTCTCTTTTCTTTTTTCTTTTCTTTTCTTTTCTTTTCTTTTCTTTTCTTTTCTTTTCTTTTCTTTCTTTCTTCCTTTTTCTCTCTTATTTTTCTTTCATTTATTTGAAAGAGTTAGAGACAGAGAGAGAGAGAGAGAGAGAGAGAGATCTTCCATCAGCTGGTTCACTCCCCAAATGGCCGCAACAGCTGGAGTTGGGCCAATCTGAAGACAGGAGCCAGGAGCTGCTTCCAAGTCTCCCAAGTGGGTACAGGGACCTGAGTACTTGAGTCATTTTCTGCTGCCTTCCCAAGCACATTAGCAGGGAGCTGGATCAGAGGTGGAGCAGTCAGGACTCTGAACTGGCACCTGTGAACTGCAACTGATACCAATGTTGCAGGCATCACCTTAACCCACTGTGCCACACCACCAGCCCCTACCAATAGTTTTATTTTTATTTTTATTTTTTGACAGGCAGAGTTAGAGAGAGAGAGAGGTCTTCCTTTTGCCGTTGGTTCACCCCCCAAGTGGCCGCTACAGCTGGCATGTACTGGCTGGTGCACTGCGCTGATCCGATGGCAGGAGCCAGGTGCTTCTCCTGGTCTCCCATTTAGGAGCAGGATCCTCGGGCCATCCTCCACTGCACTCCCGGGCCACAGCAGAGAGCTGGCCTGGAAGAGGAGCAACCGGGACAGAACCAGCGCCCCAACCAGGACTAGAACCTGGGGTGCCGGCGCCGCAGGTGGAGGATTAGCCTAGTGAGCCACGGTGCTGGCATACCAATAGTTTTTAAGTACATAAATTACATTTGAATTTTAGAAAGGTAATTGTCACGTTGTTGGATGATGGATTGGAAGTCAAGCGATTTGGTAACACAATAAAGAGCTGATGAGGGGCTGGCACTGTGGTGTAGTGAGTAAAGCCGCTGCCTGCAGTTCTGGCATCCCATATAGGTGCCCATTTGAGTCCTTTGCTGCTCCACTTCCGATCCAGCTCTCTGCTATGGCCTGGGAAAGCAGTGGAAGATGGCCAAGTCCTTGGGCCCCTGCACCTGCGTGGAAGACCCAGAAAAATCTCCTGGCTTGGGAGCGGCCTAGCTCCCGCCATTGCAGCCATTTGAGGAGTGAACTAGTAGATAGATCTACCTCTCTCTAACTCTGCCTTTCAAATAAATAAATAACTTTTTTTTAAAAAAAGAAGAGACCTGGATTTTGAGCACTTGTACTCTAATCACTGCACTAACCAGCTAATAACTAAACAAATGATTCTACCACTCTGAGCTTTACTTTCTAAAACAAACGAGCTGATGATAAAGAAGCATGATATACCGAGCATGTACTTTGTCAGTTTTCCACAGAATTATCTTAGTTAAGCCTCACATCACCGTTGTGATGCAGTCATGCCCCCCACCCTTACTTTAATTGAGCGACCTACCCAAGGCCATATGCAATCAACAATAAACTCTGGTTTTTTCTACTGCACCCGGCTGGCACAGGGGAAAGGAGAAATAGATGGTGGACTTGAGAGACATTGTGGTGGTATATGCATCCCATGTTGTTAACCAACTGAACGTGGACCTAAGGTGTGGGACTATCGCCTGTACGCATGTTCCCCCCCCCCCCCCCTTGAAAGGCAGAGTGGACAGTGAGAGAGGGAGACAGAGAAAAGTCTTCCTTTTGCCGTTGGTTCACCCCCCAATGGCCGCCACGGCCGGTGCGCTGCAGCCAGTGCACCATGCTGATCTGATGGCAGGAGCCAGGTGCTTCTCCTGGTCTCCCATGGGGTGCAGGGCCCAAGCACTTGGGCCATCCTCCACTGCACTCCCAGGCCACAGCAGAGAGCTGGCCTGGAAGAGGGGCAACTGGGACAGAATCCGGTGCCCCGACTGGGACTAGAACCCGGTGTGCTGGCGCTGCAAGGTGGAGGATTAGCCTATTGAGCCACGGCGCCGGCCAAGGTGTGGGACTATCAAAATGATTCTGTGTTTCCAGCGTGGCACTGGGTAGGTGTTAATGCTATTATTACCCTAGGCAGGTGAGATAAGTCGGATCTGGACTTGTTTTTAGTGCCTGTGGGAGATCTAGCCGTGGAGGTGTCTACAAGGCTGCTAGAAATACAATGCTGAAGGTTAGGAGTGAAGGAAAGCTGGAGAGCAAGATTTACAACTTCTTAGGACAAATGTGAAAGTTGGAATTCTGGGGAGAGCTCAGAGTCCAGGGAGGAGGCACAGCCTGAGGACAACCAAGCTCACGCACAAGGAGGAGAAGCAGGAAGTGGTTCTCAGGCTCCTGCCCTCCTCTCCCATCTCTGCCCCCAAACAGGGATGCATCACAGAGTGGCATGCTGTCCCGCCTGGGGGACCTGCTCTTCTACACTATTGCCGAGGGACAGGAACGCATTCCGATCCACAAGTTCACCACTGTAAGTTGACCTCTACTTGTTCAGAACCCGCATTCCGTACAGTCTCTGGGAAGTGGGAAGAAGGAAGGCGGGACAAGTCCAGGGCAGCTAACGGAGATGCCTAGGTAGACGAGTGGATCCCATCTCTGCCCTAGGGCTGCAAGATATAAAAACTCAAGGCACCCTCTCCTCCCCCGCCAAGATTTAAAAACCCAGCAGCTAGTGAGAGTGGCAGGAAACGGTTTCAAAGCTGCTACCTCCCTTCCTTTCTAAGCCTCCATTTGTTCCACCTATTGTAGTCGTTGGGGTTGAGCTAATTAGTAGGTGAAAGGAGCATTGTTGGAGCTGACTTTACCAGGCCCCTTCTTTCCCCTAAAGGCACTGAAGGCCACTGGGCTGCAGACCTCAGACCCCCGGCTCAGGGACTGCATGAACCAGATGCGCCGCACGGTTCGAGAGTCCAGCAGCGGTGGCCTCTTGGATCGAGATCTCTTCCAAAAGTGAGGGCCCCAGAAACGGGAGCATTACTCGCAAAACTACTCTGTGGACGCAGACTTTCCAAGCAGGAAAGGCTTTTCGGGGTCATACACTTCAAACCCTCACTTTATTATTTATTACACAATACGTGGATACTCTTTATAAAAGTTTGAAAATATAGAAACACACAGTCCCCTTTCCCTGTCTTCCCAATCCCTGGGCCCTTTCCCCAGAGTAAACACTGTTAAAATTAGTGGGGTGACTTCTTGATAGTGCACTATGTATTTACATACTTATGTGAATGTATGTAATTTATGACTTAGGATTTTTAACATGAACATGACAGACTGTATGTATTGTGCTGGTTTTTCTCATCCCAAGAAGTTATGTGGTGGGACATCTTCCCATATAATTACAAGCTCATTTCAGAGGCGAGGAAACTAAGAGCTAGAAAGACAAGCTGACATGTCAGAGGTCACACAGCCGATGGTCCCAAACCCAATGGCTGCTCACAACCTCTTTGTTCCCAACTTCCACGGCTCCAGCGTGAGTCCCAGCTGCATCTCTGTCTCCAGTCCCCTAATCCAGTCGTGTCTGGGATCCAGGTGTGTGAGCAGCAACATTGTGCTCCTGACCCAGGCTTTCCGGAAGAAGTTTGTCATTCCTGATTTTGAGGAGTTCACAGGCCACGTGGATCGCATCTTTGAGGATGCCAAAGAGCTCACTGGAGGCAAAGTGAGGACCAGGGGACTGAGGGAGGGGCAAGGGCCCTGGGCCAGACACCCCTTTCTTAGAGATTTTCTGGGGCTGGGAATCCAGCAAATGAGAGATAAGAAGCAAAACCTGTTCCTATACAGGTGATTCCTAGAGCAGGTTGGGGAGGCCTAGGTCCTTATGGAGACAATTGACGTAGTCAGCAGAGCTTTCAAAGAGACTTATAGGGTAACTGAGCATAAAAACCTAAAAGCAAAGTTGAGCCCAAAAATTTATTTTACTTTCCATGAGCTTTACAGGATTGGAGTTGCAGAAAGATAGGGCCCTCTAGGACTTAAGGCTTGGGTGTTTCTGGGAGCACTAGGCAGGAGGGACCCCTTTGCCCTGCAGGAGACAGAATCTGAGCTTTTATCTAGACGACTCTCCTGACCAAGAAGCTCAGCTCCATGACTCTTCTGCACAGCCACGTGTCTTTCTTCTCTCCACCCACTCATGCCCAGGTAGCAGCCTACATCCCTCAGCTGGCCAAGTCAAACCCAGACCTGTGGGGCGTCTCCCTGTGTACTGTGGACGGTCAGCGGTGAGATGCTGGGTGAGAGGGAGGGGAGGCAGGCCACAGGTGATGACCAAGGGCCAGCCCTTTCATAGTACTTGTCTGCCCCCAGGCACTCCGTGGGCCACACAAAGATCCCCTTCTGCCTGCAGTCCTGTGTGAAGCCCCTCACCTACGCCATCGCCATCAGCACCCTGGGCACTGACTACGTGCACAGATTTGTGGGCAAGGAGCCCAGTGGCCTGCGCTACAACACACTCTCCCTCAATGAGGAAGGTGAGCACCTTGAGGGCTCTGACCAAACTCATGTCTACCCCTTCTGCTCATACCACCTGCCCCCAGCCCTGATTGTTCTGTTTCCACCCTTCCCGATTAGGCTGGCCAGGCCTTCCTCCTCAGCACATTAATCTTTCTAGTCTAACCTTCAGGGTGGGCGGGCTGTAAAGGAGGCTTTGTTCATGGCTGACAGGCTCCGGGTGGTTTCTGTTTCCCCAGGAATCCCCCATAACCCTATGGTCAATGCTGGTGCCATCGTTGTCAGCTCCTTGATCAAGGTCAGTGCCACCCTACTCTCCTGAACGGTTCTCTTCCCTAAGCCCCCTTGATCCTATATCCCTCATAATCTGTTCAGCACTGGTGGGACCCTAATTCCTTTGAGGGTCCCCAGCAGACACAGGGGAGCACAGCAGGGCCCCACGTGCTGCACTGAGGGTGTTAGTAACAGGGACTGCACCACCTCCCCCACTGCATCTTGTACACAGCCTGCCCCCACACATGAGTCTAGAGCCCAGACCTTGCTGGCCATTAGGAAAGTGAGCAGGTCCTGACCTCCGCCTGGGACCAAGGGCCAAATGCCAGAGACAGGGGGAGGACAACGCTGTTCAGCACTGATTGGCCACTTCTGGGTGAGGAACACATGGAGGAAAGGGTGAATGGCCAGGCCAGGGCAGTTATTCACGTCACCTGGAACTGTGAGTTGGCCTTGAGCAAGGCTGTCAGGCTGGCTCATCAGCTGTAGACCTCCCAGTGCTTGAGCAAGAACCCAGGGGCAGCGTAGGCTGCGACACTCTGGAGCCAATCACAGCCCCTCCTGAGGAAGGTGGTGTTAGGATCCCTCCCCTGGGGAAGCAGGTGTCAGAGTCCCTGTGGTGTTGACACTGTAGTTGACACATACACGGAGCAACATGTCTGGGAGAGAGACCAGGCCACCTGTCACCTCATTCTGTGATGACGCGATCTGCAGCCCTGTGTCTGGGCACCTGCCTCATCCCATTCCCACCTACACAGGCCCTATCAGACTCGACTCTCAGCTAAAATCATTAGCTTTATTTCAGTTATAGGTAAAATAATACACGACAGACATCCTCATCCCATTCCTGCCACACCATCCAGTCTTGGAGTTGGTATTGGAGTTGGGAGAGGGACACAGTAAGGCTGTAACAGGGGGTGTAAGGAATGGGGACAGAGATCAGGCATAGGGGTTGGGGACAGGACTGGAGTTAGAAAAATGATATGACTTATTTGAAAGGCAGAGAGACAGATTTCCCATTCTCTGGTTCTCTATCCCAAATGCCCACAATAGCCAGGCCTAGGCCAGGCTGAATCAAGGACTCTCACATGGGTGGCAAGGACCCAACTACTTGAGCCATCCTGCTATCTCCCAGGCTGTGCATTAGCCAGCTGGGGTCAGGCACAGAAGCTGGAATCAGAATCAGGCACTCTGTTATGACGTGTGGGCATCCCACCTGGCGTCATAACTGTTGCACCAAATGCTTGCCCCGGTTTGGTTTCTAAGATCACCAGATAATGTGTGGATCCAAAAAGGTCCCCATTATATTTTTCATAAGATTGTAAAATGCAACATGTTCCAAGTTGCAAGACCAGTCTAACATTTTAACCCCAGGTCCTCCTAGGCTTGAATACTGACAGCTCTCTGTCTCGATCTCTCTGCAGATGGACTGTAACAAAGCGGAAAAGTTTGACTTTGTAAGTTCCCTTGCTACTCAGCCCCTGGCTGCTTTTCTCCTTGGCATGCTGTCCCCTCCGGCTGCCTCTGTGGTTGACTAATCCCACTATCAGGTGCACCAGCCCATACTTAGAAACCTTATCTCAGGATGTGTGGGAATCAGCTGGTCTCCCCTGCCAGGCTGGGCGAAGCTGGGAGGAAGACAGAGTAGTCCCAAGGGCCTGGTCAGCCCGAGATGTGTTTAATAGGGGTCCTTGAGCAAGTAATGCCTCCATGCCCCTCTTCTCTTCTCTTCAGGTGTTGCAGTATCTGAACAAAATGGCTGGAAATGAATACATGGGGTTCAGCAATGCCACGTAAGGAGGGCCCTGTTCAGATGGGCTGAGCAGGCTGAGGGGGACTGTGGGGCGGGAGAGAGGATCAGGGGGGCTGTGGGGTGTGAGAGAGAGGATTCGCAGGAGGAAGAAGCCTCAGGGGAGCTCTGGCCTCTCACCTTCCTATGAGCCCCTTCGCTGATACTTGTTTGCTATGTGAAATAAGCTGTTCCTTTCCCAATTCGTGGGTAACGAGTGAGGCCGGGTGATGCCCTGTGCCTAAGCCCTTTCTTGCCAAGATTTTCCAAAAGCTAAACACCAGCTCTCCTAGATATCTAGGCAGTCTGGGCTGGTTTTGTTTGTGTTTTTGCCAAACTCCCCAAACCCACCCCGCAAACTCCAAGCACTAAATTGGGTATTTGCCTCAGATTTCAGTCAGAGAAGGAGACTGGGGATCGGAATTATGCCATCGGCTATTATCTCAAGGAAAAGAAGGTAACTGGGACAGGCTGGGAGGAAGAGTCCCTGGAACTCCTGCTGCTGGTGGAGGGTGTTCGGGATGGGGACCGGGGCTGAGCCCTGGCAGTGTGAAGGGCTCAGAGAAAGGCTCCCCTCCTTCTCCTTGCAGTGCTTTCCTAATGGGGTGGACATGATGGCCGCCCTTGATCTCTACTTCCAGGTAAGCAAGCAGTGCTCAGGGCCAAGGAAGCAGGACACACTGCCCTCCTTACTCCGGCCTGCGGGAGGGAGTCTCCTTCCAAGTGGTTCTGGTGGCCATCAGACATAGCTGGGGAACTTGTCCAGAGATCTAGATGCCAAGAGCAGTGTGTTCAGGTCCACACCGCACCCTGGCCTCTCCCTTCTCTTCACAGCTGTGCTCCGTGGAGGTCACCTGTGAATCGGGCAGCGTCATGGCAGCCACCCTTGCCAATGGCGGGATCTGCCCCATCACCGGCGAGAGTGTGCTGAGCGCTGAAGCAGTGCGCAATACCCTCAGCCTCATGCATTCCTGCGGCATGTATGACTTCTCTGGCCAGTTTGCCTTCCACGTGAGTGTCTCTGGCCCTTCCACTCACCTGCCAAGAGCCCAGTGCCAAAAAGAGAGGATACTGAAGAGGTCTCTGAAGATAGGAGAAGGGGAAGGACGCTTGGTCCTGCCTATCACTCTCCAGCTTCCAGGCTGGAGAACTCCTAATTCCAGGCAGTTAGGCTGAGGCTCTCAGGGGAGTTTATCAAATACAGCATATTTCTCACACACGTAAACCTGTGATGTCAGGCCTCCTAACTCACGTTTCCCTCCTACGTCTCAGCTTAGGCATCACTTGTAAAGAGTGGCTTTTCTTTTCTTTTTTTTTTTTTTTTTTTAATTTGAAAGGCACAGTTAGAGTTAGGGAGAGAACCTTACAACTTCTGCTTCACTCCCACATGGGCACAATGGCTGGGGCTGGGCCAGGCCAAAGCCAGGAGCCTGAACTCCATCTGGGTCTCCCACGTGGGTGCAGGGGCCCAAAGACTTGGGGAGCTGGATTGGAAGTTGAACAGTCGAGACTTGAACCAGCTGGCAATGCAGGTGGCGGCTTAACCCGTTGTACCACAACACTGGTCCTACAAGTGGCTTTTCTAACTGCCCTCTCAAGTGGGCCCTGCCCGACTGCTGCTCATGGTGCCTACCATGTTTCCTCCCAGTGTTTGTTAACCTGTGTGTTGCCTGTCTCCTACCACCAGAATGTAAGTTAAATGACAATTTTAGCACATCAGCATGCTGTTAATATTCATAAGTAGTTCCTAACTGAAATGGTGAATTGAGGAAGTGAAGGGCGGGAGTAAGAAAGGAACTAATTAACAAGCCCGAAGATTGAGGGAGGGTGTGCCTTGCCTGTGCAGCCACATGGGATAGCTGACTGGTTTATTTTCCCAGATGTGGGACATCCCCAACTCATCCTCACCTCCAACTCTCTTTGCCAGGTGGGCCTGCCAGCCAAGTCAGCCGTGTCAGGGGCCATTCTCCTGGTGGTACCCAATGTCATGGGAATGATGTGTCTGTCACCTCCCTTGGATAAGCTTGGGAACAGCCACAGGGGCATCAACTTCTGCCAGGTAAGCTGCTTTGCACACAGGACTTAATAAATTGAGCAGTAAACTTAAATGGTAGCTATTGAAGTAAAGCAGTTTTGAGTTTCTTCTAAGTACAAGGTCTGAGTATACAATATCCGTGGCCTACAATTCTAGAGGTTGGTGTCTCTTTTCAACTTCCACAACTATGACAACCTGCGGCACTGCGCGCGGAAGTTAGACCCACGGCGTGAAGGGGGAGAAGTCCGGGTAAGGAAAACCCCAGTTGGCTGTTATGTATTTCAGAAGAGAACATCCCACCACATTCCAGCAATGCCCTTGGCCAGGCCTCCAAGGGGAGGTCACAGGGAAGCCACAGTCAATCTCAAGTGGGTGTGATTTGTGTTCCAGAACAAGACGGTGGTGAACCTGTTATTTGCTGCCTATAGTGGAGATGTCTCAGCTCTGCGAAGGTAATTCTGAGGCACAGATCTTAGCAGACAGAATGGACACAGGTGGCACCTGAATGATGTATTTTTTTAAAAGTGCTTGCTTGCCATATGGTAAGAACTTGATTCATGACAGCCACTGTTATTAACTTGGGTGTTAGGAGCAGAATGAGGGGAGGTAGGGACCCTGCCTGAAATGACCAATAACAAATGAGTACTCATCTCTGTGATGGGAGTAAATCTCTTCTGGGTATAAAACACAGGTTATACAGAGCCCACAGACCTTGCCATAAACTGCTTTACTTTTTCTAGAACATATGCATCTGACCCCACTCCAGAAAGGACACTAATGATTCTAGACTGAGCCAGGTAACTCGAGCCACTTTCCACTCCCTTCAGGTTTGCCTTGTCAGCCATGAATATGGAACAGAAAGACTATGACTCCCGCACAGCTCTGCATGTTGCTGCAGCTGAAGGTATGTGAAGGGCTAAAGGGGAAACATTCTAAACCCTTTCCCACCAAGGGTACCCCCACTGTGTGTGTGTGTCCTCGACTAGTTGGGGCAGCAACTGTTTTTGTCCAGATGCCTTTTCCCCTCCCGTCTTGGTACAGACTCCAGCAGCCAAGGGTCTGTCTCAAAGGGTTCAGCAACTGTACCCTCTCATTTCCCTTCTGCTTGTATTCCTAGGACACACTGAAGTTGTTAAATTCCTGATCGAGGCTTGCAAAGTGAATCCTTTTGTCAAGGACAGGTGTGTAGGATGAGGCTGGGAGGGAGAGGAGAAGAGGGCATGGCTCCACCACTGCCCCTCAGCCATCGGGCTCATGGGAACAGCCCCGTGGTCTGTGTCTTGGCCTGATCATAATCACTCTTCCTCCCAGGTGGGGCAACATTCCTCTAGACGATGCTGTGCAGTTCAACCACCTGGAGGTGGTCAAACTGCTTCAAGATTACCAGGACTCATATGTACTCTCTGAGACCCATGCTGAGGCCGAAGCTGAGGCCCTGTCCAAAGAAAATTTAGAGAGCATGGTGTGATCCCGGGTCGTGGACATCCCTGCTTAAGCACGAGCTGGCCACACACTTAACCTATAACCACCAAGAACGCTATGGAGCTACAGTGCTTCAGTGAGCACCAAGAAATTCATTTGGTGACACAGCCCAGTGCTTTCTGTGAGTCACTATACCCAGCCCCTTTGCAGACCTCGAGGACAGAAGCGGGCCTCCGTGGACACCTGCAGTAGAGCCATCCATAGAGACTGTGGGCTTCTTTAAGACACAGCCTGATGGCTTGGCCCAGTGACAGCCTCCCCAGGCCTTCACCTGGGTTCCCTCCTCCTCTCCCTGAAGCAACCATCACATGAGAAAGGACTCGGTGGAGGGGTCCAGCTATCAAGCACATGTGTGAGTGAACAGACAAAAGGAGGGCCTGAGCACCTGGCCTTAGGAGTCTGGACAGATGTGGCCCCTTAGGCAGGACTTGCTGCTGCTACTGTTAACAGCAATTTTATAGACAGAGAATGTATTTTGTGCTCAAATAAAGTTTAATTACACAAACTATAATTTTTGCTAATCCCAGTTTTCTCTTTCTCCCCAGTGGGTATCCAGTTTCATCACCATCATAGAAAGTAGAATAAGAAAGAATCACAGGGTCAGACTGAGCCCAAACAATACAATACATATTTCATAGACATATTCGCCTACCCCACCAGGTTTCCCAGAACCCCAGATACTGCTTTGGGTTAGCTTGCTGTCCTTCCTCTGGAGGTTCCAAGTAGGGTAGCAATGAAGATAGAACTTCAAGAAGTTTCTAACACTAACCCTAGATATCCCTTTTGGTCATAGTTGATTATGACGGACTGGCTGGTGGTCAGAGGTGTAGGTGAAGACAGATGAGGACAGCTGTACTGTGTGGGACTGAGGGTCTGGTGTTGAGGTGCTGGGGAAGGAAGGCTCTGTTCCCACCCTGCCACACTAAATCAATAAAGCACTTACCAAGGGAGCCAGAGCACTCTGTGTGCTGTAGAGAGAGGGGCAACTCACTGAACGCACCTCCTCCAGCCAGAGGTAGAGATTTGGTAGAGCCCCAAGAACAAACAAGCTACATGTGAGCAAAGGGAAGGAGAGGTATCCCCATGATTAACAAATCCAAACAAAGCTCAAAGATCAGACTCAGGACAGAATACAGTCTGAGAATGGCCTGGGCACAGGTGACGCAGAGAGCTGAAGAAAGAAAGCGAAAACACACTCAAGGCGGTCTAGGAAATTGGCAGCTGGTGGGGTTCTGATGGTATGCCTAGCTTTCACAGGGCAGAGGAGGGAGAAGGATGAGTGAAACTGCACAGGGGTGTGGGAACCAGATTGCTTGGGGCAGCGTAAAAAGCCTTCAGACACTTAATAGAACACTGGCCAAGAACATGATTAGTGACTCCAGTGAGGAACATTCTAGAGGCCTTTGGGCACCTCAAGCCCTGAGTGAGTCAGCAGCTCTCCATCCCAAAGAGCAAAGGCAGGCACCACTGGACCCCGGAAGTCTGTCTGCAGCGTGTGGATCACAGAGACCTGGTTCACATCTACCAGGCTCAGCTTCTGCGCCTCATACTCCAGCAGCAGCCCCACTTTCTCTGGCTGCCCGATACCCTCAATCGGAGCTTTCTCATTGGCCAGCATGGTATGCCACTTGCGCTGAGCATAGGAGAACACCCAGGATCGATCATCAGCACCAATGCAGCTGTCCCGGGACATGTCCACATCGGCCACTCCTATCCGGAACTGCTGGGAGCGCTTCACCGTCACCTCCCAGTAGTGTCTCCCGCTGGTGACCGCTGTGTCTGCCAGCACCACTGCCCACTCTCGGAAGCGCTCCGTATTCAGGGCCACCTTGCTGGGTTCCAATCCCACCAAGCCATACTTGACACCTGTGTCACCTTTGAAGAGCGCCAGGCTGCTGTGGGCAGTTTTTTCTTCCAGTTTGAAACTGACGCCTGCGGGTAGAGCAAAAAGACTGGATAATGACACGGGCTAGACCCTTAGGGCTGGTGATAAATTCCCACGTCAGGCAGACAGGCAGGCAGGCGATCACTAGCAAGCCGAGAAGAATCGGGACGCCAAACTGGCAGCAGAGGAGGTCGCTTTTAGCATGGACGGCCCCAGGAACCAAAAGACTCGAATTGGGGAAGTCTTGGGGTCTAAAGAAAACAGATGGCAGCCCCGGTTTGGAACCTCGAGACTAACACAACCGGGAGAGGGAAATTGACCCGGGGTTCGGGCTGTTCCTTGGAGCGGGCTCCCGGAGTGACACCCATTTCGGAGGTAAAAGAGAATAAAAGTTGACAACCCTACCTCTCCGGGCTTCCGCAGCAACACCCCCTAATCGTTTGATTCCCCAGCGGCACCAGCGCAAGGAATGAGCAAAGCGCAGTGCCATCTTGCGCCACGGACGAACGCGGTGCGCCCCCGGCCTGACCCCCAGCCATCTGCAGGCGGGCAGCGCCAGCGCGAGGTGCGCGGCGCCCGCGCGGATTGATGACGTCAGGGGCCGCCTCCCCGCGCGCGGCGCGCTCTGCCCCGTGCCTGTCGGGTTGCAGCCAACCTTGGGTGTAGTTTACTTACCTCTGTTACTTGCTAGAGCGCCGCTGCTCACATTTGAGCCAACTAAGACCTCGGGAGGTGGTGTAGCCACGCACTTTAAAAGTATAGAATTTAGAGGCGTGTATTTGCCCCGGCTGTTCCGACGCCGCGCGGGGCACTTATGCCCCACTCCGGCGTGCCTGTTCAAGTTCTGGCCTTGCTCCGGAAAACGGCTCCTACGGTTGCAGACCCTGGGAGGCAGCGGTGATGGCCCAAGAAGTTGGGTCCCTGCCTCCCACGGAAGGGACTGACTCAAGCCTGGCCCAGCTGCTGCTTTTGTTGTTATTTGGAGAGTGAACCAAAGGATGGGTGCGCCATCACTCTCTCTAAAAAAATTTATTAAAGTATAGATTTTAGAATGAAACATTTGCGCCACTGTATGACTTTGGGTGTTATGCCCGCAGTCCGTGGTCCCCCGAAATCAACCACCAGAGACCGAAGTTGAAGCCAATTAGCAGGGTCGTTTTTATTACGAGCTCGAACCCGGGCCTCTCAGTGCCTCCAGAAGAGGAAGCCCCCCAGAAGCCCCGAGCCCAATTCTAACAGAGCTTTTATTATCATGTACAAGCAGGCTTTAGGGGAATGCTTAGGTCAAGTTGACACTTCTGATAAGACACCTGCTGCCGACTCCAGGGTAGGGGCTGGTTGGTATCTCAAGCTTTAAACCTCCCTTTCACATTCCTGGACCTGGGTCAGGGTAGAGTCACGTCTGGCCAGATGGAGGAAAGGGGGAGTGTAGGATAGCAAGGGCCAGGAACAGGCAGTGGTGCGGTTTGTACAACAATCAACTTATTGTAGTTACTGGATTACTTAGCTCAACATCCAACATAATACATATATAAAGTCAAGGACACTTAGCATTGCTTATTATTACTACTAGTTGCCTAATAAGCTAATGTGATTACACTTTAGGTTACATTAAAGTAATGATGATATTTTCTAGTAAAAGCTGGTTGTGCCGGTGTCTTCTCAGGGCAAGTCATTTAACTACTCTTGAGTCTTCATGCTCTCGTTTGTAAAACAAGTGATATGCAGCCCTTAGGCCTTAGCAAAAATTAAATGAGAATAATCTAGAATACAGCTAGATGAACAGCAACTACTGGTATAACAGTTGGAATATTAAATGTATACTGTAAACATAACTTTTATGTTCTGAAAGCTAAGAATAAATGGTTAATTCAATACAGCATTTGTTTTTTCCCATCTTAGTGTTGTGGTTCAGAGTGGGGCAGTTATGAAGTATGCATTTAGCATTTTGATATGCTGAGGCTCTGAATCCCTGCCTTCTCAAGTTTTCAGTCTACTTCTCAACGTTCTGCTAGTCAGCCCAATGTCAACATCCCCCCTTCATCCTCCTACCTTCTAAAAAGAAGATATTTTAGCCCTATAAATGCCTAAAAAAATTTAACCCCCAATCCTTCACCCTCCCAGGACTCCATGGACATGGTCTTAGTACAGGGCCTCATTAGGTCTTTCGTATTTAAAAAGAAAAAGAAAAGATTTTTTAAAAAGATTTATTTATTTATTTGAGAGGCAGAGAGAGAGAGAGAGGCCTTCCATCTGCTGGTTCACTCCCCAGATGGTTGCAACAGCCGGAGCTGGGCAGATCCAAAGGCAGGAGCCTGGAGCTTCTTCCAAGTCTCCCTCGTGGGTGCAGGGGCCCAAGGACCTGGGCCATCCTCCACTGCTTTCCCAGGCACATTAGCAGGAAGATGTCAGAAGTGGAGCAGCAGAGTCTCGAACCAGCACCAATATGGGATGCCAGCATTGTAGGCAGTGGCTTTACCAGCTATGCCACAGCACCGGCCCCAGAAAAGATTTTATTTATATATTTGAAAGGCAGAATGACAGAGGGAGAGAGACAGAGAAAGAGCATCTTCCACCTGTTGATTTACTCCCCAAATAGCTGTAGCGGCAGCCTGGTCCAGGCAGGAGCTGGAACTCCATCCGGGTGTCCCATGTAGGTGGCATGGACCCAAGCATTTGGGCCACCCTCTGATGCCTTTCCAGGTTCATTAGCAGGGAGCTGCATGGGAAGTGGAGCAGCTGGAACTCAAACCCGTGCCCCATAAATATGGGATACCTCCATCACAATTGGCAGCTTAACTCCCTGTGCCACACACAGGCCCCAAGGGCTGCTCATCTTCCAACCTGGTCTCAGCTTCCGTCTGTCTGCATTTAATCCAGAATCCGCACTATACCTGGATCAGTATTCAGAAGCCACACATCTGACCTTGCCACTCCCCTGCTTAAATGTTTCCAGGTACTTGCACCACATTCCCTTGCCTGGCCACAAGGCTTTACATGACACGACTGTTAGCAGACACAGGGTTCCATTCGCTTGGGCTGTCACTAAATAATCCAACTCAAAAGGGACTTGTTCAGAGGAAAATATTTGCTTGTAACCAGCAAACGAGATGGAGGAAGGAATATAATTCCCTAAAGAAAATACCTCCCCAAGAAGCAATTTGCCAGGGTTTTTATAGCAAGTGTTAAGGGGCTGTCCGGGATGACGGGGGTCAAGGGGAGGCCCTTCCTGCTTGCAATACGCATCTTTTTTTTCTTTTTGGACAGGCAGAGTGGAGAGAGAGAGATGGAGAGAAAGGTCTTCCTTTGCCGTTGGTTCACCCTCCAATGGCCCCCGTGGCCGGCACTCTGCGGCCAGCGCACCGCGCTGATCCGATGGCAGGAGCCAGGTGCTTCTCCTGGTCTCCCATGGGATGCAGGGCCCAAGGACTTGGGCCATCCTCCACTGCACTCCGAGGCCACAGCAGAGAGCTGGCCTGGAAGAGGGGCAACCGGGACAGAATCCAGCGCCCTGACCGGGACTAGAACCCGGTGTGCTGGTGCCGCAGGCAGAGGATTAGCCTATTGAGGCGTGGTGCCGGCCTGCAATACACATCTTTATACATTGCATGTTAACGAAAAATCTGACTCAGAGGTGGGCATTTGGTGCAGTGGTGAAGATGCTGCTTGGGACTCCTGCAGTCCGTATCAGAGTGCCTGGGTTTGGATTTGAGTCTGGCTCTGGCTTCAGCGTCCTACTAGTGTGCATCCTGAGAGGCAGCAGAGGTGGCTCAACTAGTTGGGTCCCTGTCACCTACACAGGAAATCTGGATTGAGTTCCTAGTTCCTGGCTCCTGGCTTCAGCTTGGCCCAGACCCAGCAGTTGTGGACATTTGGGATGTGAACCAGCTGGTGGGAAGATCTCTGCCTCCCTCTCTCTCTCTCTGCCTTTCAAGTAAATAAAAACTAAAAACTGAAAAAAGGAAACTGAGGGGGCAGCACTGTGGCCTGAAGTGCCGGCATCCCGTATAGGCACCAGCTCTAGTCTTGGCTGCTCCTCTTCTGATCCAGCTCTCTGCTATGGCCTGGGAAAGCAGAACATGGCCCAAGTGCTTGGGCGCCTGCACCCATGTGGGAGACCTGGAAGAAGCTCCTGACTCTTGGCTTCGGATCAGCGCAGCTCCAGCTGTTGTGGCCATTTGGGGAGAGAACCAGCGAATGGAAGACCTCTCTTCTTTCAAGGCCTATGATCTAGTTGGGAGTAGATGAGAATATTGGCTGTTGTAATGAGATGCGTTAAGTGCTGTAATTGACATGACTTACAGGGCCAAGGAAGCGAATGAGAAGCCTCGGAGTTAGTATATGGAGGAATGTGGGGAAGAGACTTCCTAGAACCTTCTCAAGAGCTCAGCTAATGTCTTCTTCAGGTGTACTCTGAGTACATCATCTGAAGTAGTCCACTGTAACCTCTTGTCAATGAACTTTCAAAAATCTCTACTCCAGGGGCCAGCATTGTAGCACAAATGGTTAAACTGCTCTTGGCAGGCATGGCGTATCAGAGCGCCAGTTTGAACTCAAGCTGCTCGGCTTTTTTTTAAGATTTATTTGAAAGCGTTACACAGAGAAGGAGAGGCAGAGGGAGAGAGAGGTTTTACATCCACTAGTTCACTCCACAACTGGCCGTAACGGCCAGAGTTGCGCCAATTCGAAGTCAGGAGCTTCTTCTGGGTCTCTCACGTGGGTCCAGGGGCCCAGGGACATGGGCCATCTTCTGCTGCTTTCCCAGGCTATGGCAGAGAGCTGGATCGGAAGTGGAGCAGCCAGGACTAGAACCAGCGTCCATATGGGATGCTGGCACTACAGGCAGCAGCTCTACCCATTATGCCACAGTGCTGTCCCCTGATGGCCCAAGCACTTGGGCCCCTGCCACCATGTGAGAGAGTTCCTCAATCCTGGCTTTGGTCTGGCCCAGCCCTGGCCATTGCGGCCATTTGGGCAGTGAACCAGCGGATGGAAGATCTCTCTCCCTCTCTTTCTTTTGCTCTGCCTCTAAAATATTTTAAAAAATACTCTCTGCCCTATATTTTCTGAGTTCCTTATATATTTATATTCAATAGCCTGGTCTATGTGCCGGGTCTCGTGTCATTGGAGACGGCTATTGGAAATTTTTACCCAGCTGTTCCCAGGTCACCCCAAACTCAATGTCCAAAGCTGACCTCATCCTCTGGCACAAATTTCACTCTCCTGAATTTCCTGACTCTGAGCTGCACCCCACATCCAGCCAGTTGCCCAGGAACCTGGGAGGCCCTGGCTTTTTTGTCTCTGTCATCTCACACTTATGATTATTATTGAATCCTTGTCACATTATTTCTCCCCTGGACTGTAGCATCAGCCTTCTAACCCATCTTTCCTTATCCACAGGACTGCCAAAGGAACCCATAAACAGGCAGCTATCTATCTCACCCGATAGGTTGTGGAGTCTTAAGAATTAGGATTTATTACTTTGTCCTTGGTGCCCCAGGGTCCCAGTGTTTCTCTTCACACTGGGTCTGTGTTCACTGTTTTTGAATGAATAAATAACCAAGCATAAGAGAAGAGGCTTTTGTGCCAGCATTTTTTTGCTTGCAGTGGTTCATTCTGTCCACTAGGGGTCAGCCTGGCCCACTTAACTGAGATTTCTTTCCTTTTAAGCACAAGAGCCAGTGCCCAGAGGGAGAGATTGTGCGCAGAAAAGGCCAGCTCTGTGGGTACTTTGCATGTTGGTAGTAATGAGAAAAGTTCTGGGCTGTGTTCTGTAGGGCTTCTCCTTGGCTCCCGTCCTGCCGTGAGGCCTGAGGCCGCCACTGCACTTCCCTCACGCTGTCACTTAAGATACTCCTCCGTGACTGTGTTCCCTCTTCAGGGAAGAGCTTATCTGTCATGTCTTGTCTTATTTCACCTTCCACAGACCGACGCTTTCTCTGATACACTCATCTCCATCGTCCTGACACCTTATCTGCCTCCCTGCTAACACGCAAGTCCTCAGTCCTTAACATTTCTATCAGGAAATGACAGAACGGTACCTGACAGACCAGAGGGGGAGGGTATTTAAGACAGAAGGAACAGCTGAGGTGAAAGCACTGGGTTATGAAGCAGAACCGAGTGTTCGCAGAGCCACCAGGAGCACACTACTGCCCAACTGTCGTGTAGGGGGGACGAGGAGAGCGGGGAGGGGGGAGGTTGGGTCTGGGGCTGAGCATTTGGCCTAGCGGTTTCACCTGGGCCCAACATCAGTGTGCTGTGCTCAGCACCTGGCTCCTGCCTCCAGGACAGTGCAGACCCTGGGAGGCAGCACTGAATGGGAGTTCTCTCTCTCTCAGCCTCACAAATACATTTTTCTTGACAGGCAGACTGGACAGCGAGAGAGAGAGACAGAGAGAAAGGTCTTCCTTTTCCGTTGGTTCCCCCCCAATGGCAACTGCGGCCGGCGCGCTGTGGCTGGCGCACCACGCTGATCCGAAGCCAGGAGCCAGGTGCTTCTCCTGGTCTCCCATGGGGTGCAGGGCCCAAGCACTTGGGCCATCCTCCACTGCCTTCCCCGGCCACAGCAGCGGCGCCGGCACACCGGGTTCTAGTCCCGGTCGGGGCGCCGGATTCTGTCCCCGTTGCCCCTCTTCCAGGCCAGCTCTCTGCTGTGGCCTCGGAGTACAGTGGAGGATGGCCCAAGTGCTTGGGCCCTGCACCCCATGGGAGACCAGGAAAAAGCACCTAGCTCCTGGCTCCTGGCTTTGGATCAGCGCGGTGCGCCGGCCGCAGCGCGCCATCCGCGGCAGCCATTGGAAGGTGAACCAACGGCAAAGGAAGACCTTTCTCTCTGTCTCTCTCTCTCACTGTCCACTCTGCCTGTCAAAAAAATAATAATAATAAAATAAAATAAAAAATAAAAAAATGAAAAGTTGAGGCTAGATTATTATGGGCCATGTATGCCATGGTAAGGAGTTCAGACTCTTTCGGGCATTCAGGAACTGTTGAAGGAAACTCAGGAGAATGACAAATGGCAGGTAGTGAAAAATAATGCTGGGGGACCAGTGGTGTGGCTCACTTGGTTAAACCTCCGCCTGTGGCGCCAGCATCCCATATGGGCGCCGGGTTCTAGTCCCGGTTGCTCCTCTTCCAGTCCAGCTCTCTGCTGTGGCCCGGGAGTGCAGTGGAGGATGGCCCAGGTGCTTGGGCTCCTGCACCCGCATGGGAGACCAGGAGGAAGCACCTGGCTCCTGGCTTCGGATCGGCGCAGTGCCGGCCGTAGCAGCCATTTGGGGGGTGAGTCAACAGAAGGAAGATCTTTCTCTCTGTGTGTCTCTCTCTCACTGTCTAACTATGTCAAAAAATTAAAATTAAAAAATAATAAAAAGAAAAATAATGCTGGGTGCACATGGAGACTGAGTCAAAGGGAATGAGATTTGAAACAGGAACAAACAGGGTCCAAGGCCACTAGAATTCTCAGGTGAGACATGGGGCAGACTCAGCTATCTAAGAGGTAAAATTGGTGGCTCTTGGGTGGCTGATTAGACGGGAGATCTGGGGAAGGGGTCAAAGCTGTGGGGATGAGAGGAGGGTCATTGACTCAGTTCCGCACAGGCTGGAGTATTTCTGGGACAGCCAGGTAGAATGGCCTGTAGTACGCTTCAAGGGCAAGGTGCATGTGGATGGGGTCATCAGAAAGAGAGTGTAGACTGGAGGAAGCAGGGAATACGCTGAAGGTACAACTCGTGGGAAGACCAGTGCAGGAGCTAACTCCTCTGCAGTGCCTAGAACAGGACCTGACCCACGCTGAGCACTGGTCTGCCTGGCTCCCTAGAGAGGAAGGGGACAAGGAGGCAGGACTAGGCTGAGCCAATCCCTTTAATACTCTGCTTCTCAGATTACCCCATTTCCAACACGTGGGGGCCCTGGTCTGATCCAAGTGCTAACCGGAGCCCTTAACCATGGATGGGAGAGGGATGATGCACTCAGAGGTTGGCGATTGTTCTGGACTTTGCCACGAGTCAGCAGTCAGCAAAGCATAGCTAGAGAAAGAGAGGGAAGGGAGGTGGGGGCCTCAGGAGCTGGCCAAAGGGGCTGCTGGGCTGGCTGGTGCTGCGCTGTGCCTTTGTCCTGCTGAAACTGTCCACACAATGGAGCCAGCTTCCATGCTGACCTGGCATTCTGCGTGGGAGGCTGTGCTAGAGATTCTGCATGGTGGAAGCCGAGGTGGGCGGCCACCTGGTCCCCCAGGATCTCATCTTGACCGCATATTGAGATGCCAGAGAGGAGGTTCAACTCCTGACGACAATAAACTATGCTTCTCTGTGCTTCATTCGTGAATCGATTTTTTTTTTTTTTTTGGACAGGCAGAGTTAGACAGTGAGAGACAGAGAAAGGTCTTCCTTCCATTGGTTCACCCCCCAAATGGCCACTACGACCGGCGCGCTGTGCAAATCCGAAGCCAGGAGCCAGGTCTCCCATGTGGGTGCAGGGCCCAAGCACGTGGGCCATCCTCCACTGCCCTGCCAGGCCACAGCAGAGAGCTGGCCTGGAAGAGGGGCTACTGGGACAGAACCGGTGCCCCAACTGGAACTAGAACCCTGGGTGCCAGTACCGCAGGCAGAGAATTAGCCTAGTGAGCCTTGGTGCTGGCCTTCATTTACGCTTTGATTAAGGCAGCTAGCTTCATATGCCTATACTGCTTGGGCATATGTCTTTGACCCTCAGACAACCCCGTAACAGCAGTTAAGTGGGCACTTTTATGGAACTCACATTCAGTTTAATCTGTAGGACCTGATGGTAATGAGCTGACTAGGGGGCAGCTGCAGAAAGGTGGAGACTCAGGCCTGGACAACCTTGCAGATGGCTCAGGTGATCACCTGGGACCCACCATGGAGGAAGCAAGACAAGCAGCTCCATCTGCAAATTCCCTGGGCTGGGTGAGGACGGACTCACTGGCTCCCTGTTAGTATTAATTAGGCCTTCCTAGCACTCCCCGGGGCAGAGAAACAGGGCCTACTTTATTGGAAGGGAGTACACTTAGGATCATTGGTTTCAGATTTAGGAAGAGCTTCAAAGGTTGATGGTAGGTAACAGGCAAGAGATAACTAAGTGTAGAAATACATGGGATGGCAGGATGATCCCTGCTACGTGCCGTCAGGGCTTAGAACTGGGATGCCAGCATAGTGGCACAGTGGGTTAAGGCACAGCCTGCAATGCTGGCATCCCAGTATGAGCACTGATTCGAGTCCTGGTTGTTCCACTTCCGATCCAGCTCTCTGCTAAAGCTCCTGGAAAAGCAGTGGAAGATGGCCTGAGTGCTTTGGCCCAGTAAGAGACCCGGATAGAGTTTCTGCTCCTGGCTCCTCGCTTCAGCCTTTTCTAGCCCCAGCTGTTGTGGCCATCTGGGGAGTGAATCAGAGATGGAAGGTCTCTTTCTGTCTGTTTCTTCCTCTCTCCCTTTCTCTCTGCACTTTTGTCTGTCAAATAAATAAATAAATCTTTTTTAAAAGACTTCCAATAACTTTGTAAATACCCAAGCTTATTTTACAAATCTTGCCTCCATGTCCATTGTTCCTGCTGTAAAAAAGCAAAACTGCTTGTCTGCTTACTTAGAGCCAGAAAAAGAGAAAGGTGGAAAATCAATAGTTACATAAATTTTTTATTTATTCATTTGAAAAGCAGAGAGTGAGAAACAGAGAAAAAGATTCATCTCCCATCTGCTGGTTCACTCTTCAAATGCCTGCAACAGCCAGGGCTGGACTAAGCTGAAGCCAGGAGCTGGGAACTCCATCTGGAGCTTCCATTTGGGTAACAAGGACCCAACTATTTGAGCCACCACCTGCGGCCTCCCAGGTCTGCGATAGCAGGAAACTGGCATTAGAAGTGGAACTGGGATTTGGACCAAGGCATTCTGATATGGGATGTGGGTGACCCAAGCAATGTCTTAGCTACCACCATGCCAAAGGCCCACCCCAACAGTTAAACATTTTCTTCAGGGGTTGGTGTTGTGATGCAATGGGTTCCACTGCTTGAGACTCCCATATCCCCACAGTGCCAGTTTTGAGTCCTGAATACTCTGCTTTTATTTTAATTTGACAAGTAGAGTCATAGACAGTGAGAGAGAGAGAGAGAGAGAGAGAGAGGTCTTCCTTCCATTGTTTCACTCCCCAAATGGCCACCATGGCCAGCACTGCGCAGATCTGAAGTCAGGAGCCAGGTGCTTCTTCCTAGTCTCCCATTCGGGTGCAAGAGCCCAAACACTTGGGCCATCCTCCACTGCACTCCCGGGCCACAGCCGAGGGCTGGACTGAAAGAGGAGCAACTGGGACTAGAACCTGGTGCCCATATGGGATGCCGGCGCCACAAGGCAGAGGATTAACCAAGTGAGCCACGGCACCGACCCCTACTCTGCTTCTGATCCAGCTCCCATCCAGGGAGGCAACAGATGATGGCTCAAGGGTTTGGGTCCCTATTACCCACAAGGGGGACCCGAATGGAGTTCCTCTTGTCTTTGGTCTGGCCAAGCCTTGGCTGTTGCAGGCATTTGAGGAGTGAAGTAGCAGAAAGATCCATCTCTTAATCTCTCTCTCTCTCTGCCTCTCAAATAACAATTAAAGAAATGTCTTTTGCAACCCCTAAAGAGAACCCCATATATAAGAATGGAGTTGAGTTCAAGCAAAAAGATGGGATACGCTGTCTAGGAAAAAATGAAGATGAACTAGGGTGTGTCCTAGGTAATCTCAGGGGTGTCAGACCCTGGTAACCCCCTGTATTCCCAGGCAGCTCCCCCAAAGCACTGCCTTTGCAGATTCTGTTGCATAGTTGCAAAGCCAGCACTGGCACCTTCTCATTGGTTTACTCTGCTTCTCCTGGGGGGTGGAGATCCTCACGTTAGCGTTCCGCTTTAAAAAAAAAAAAAAAAGATTTATTTATTCATTGGAAAGGCAGAGTTACAGAGAGAGAAGGAGAGACAGAAAGAAAGATCTTCCTTCTGCTGGTTCACTTCCCAAATGGCCACAATAGGGCTGGGCCAGGCTAGGCTGAAGCCAAGAGCTTCATCTAGGTCTCCCACATGGGTGGCAGAGGCCCAGGGGCTTGGGCCACCTTGTTCTGCTTTTTCAGGTACATTAGCAGGGAGCTGGATCAGAAGTGGGGCAGCCAGGACTCAAACCAGCACCCGTATGGGATGTGGGCACTGCAGGAAGCGGCTTAACCCACCATGCCACAGTGCTGGTCCCTTAGCTTTTCTCTACTTCTTGGGCTCCTGAAACACAGCTTCACGAAGATGGTCAGGAAGCAGAAGGCTGAGTCTCTGCCTTCACTGTGAGCATCTCTGGTTGACAGGAGCCATTATCAGATCATACGTCAAGTACCTGGGCCCCTACCATCTGCATGGGAGACCTGGATGGAGCTCCAGGTTCCTGGCTTCACCCTGTACCAGACCTAGCTGTTGCCATTTGGGGAGTGAACCAGCAGTTGGAAGATTCTCTCTCTCTCTCTCTCTCTCTCTCTCTCTCTCTCTTCAAATAGGTAAAACAAAATTTTAAAAAATGCAGATTTGGGAGGTAGAGAACTGTTTCTTCTCTCTATTGACAACATTTTTCTGTTGAAGACCTTGCTAAGCCCCAGGCTACCCAAGGGGTGGCTTTTTCTCTGACTGCTCCCTTATTCTTTCCTGCAGTCCTTCTGACTTCTTCCTGGGCCAGGTGCTTGAAGGTTCACAGGTACAGAATTAAGAAGCTGGGACTTGTTTGAAGTTTTTAATTTAATTTAATTTTTAAAAATATTTATTTGAAAGGTGGAGTTACAGGGAGAGAGAGGAAGAAAAGGGGAGGAGGAGAGAGAGAGAGAGAGAAATCTTTCATCTACTGGTTTGAAAGCCTGGAGCCTGGAAACTATCTGGGTTTCCCATGTGGGCGGCAGGGCCATTGTCGGCTGCTTTCCCAGGCATATTAGCAGGGAGCTGGATCGGAATTGGAGCAGCTGAGACTCAAACCGGTTGTCAAATGGGATGCTGGTACTGCAGGTAGCAGTTTAACTGGCTCCCTTGTTTGAGTTCTTAAAGGGAAGACAGCAAGCTAGTGAGAACAAAGAGCAGGATGTGAGAAGGTCTGAGGCAGCCAGCCCAGATGGCCTGATCTTATCTCCCTCTTCTCCTTGCTCTCCCCAACCCCAACTATCTGCAGAGCCAGTGTTGTTATTTTTTGGGTGGTTTTTTTTTTTTACAAATAAAAAGATTTATTTTATTTAATTGAAAGACAAAGTTACAGAGAGATGTAGAGACAGAAAGAGAGGTCTTCCATCTGCTGGTTCACTCCCCAGATGGCTGCAATGGCCAGAGCTGCACGGATCCAAAGCCAGGAGCCAGGAGCTTCTTCCAGGTCTCCCATGTGGGTGCAGGGGCCCAAGGACTTGGGCCACGTTCTATTGCTTTCCCAGGCCATAGCAGAGAGCTGGATCGGAAGTGGAGCAGCTGGGACTCAAACCAGTGCCCATATGGTATGCCGGCGCTTCAGGCCAGGGTGTTAACCTGCTGTGCTACAGCGCCAACCTTTTTTTTTTTTTTTTTTTTTTTTTGAGAGTAGTTCCAGCCGAAGGTTTTGGTGCCCTAATCTCTGTATGGATAGTGCTTGGCATCTCATGCCCCAGTGGGAGCTCCGTGCAAGGCACAGTGGCTCACCCTCTGCTGCTGGCCCCAGCAGAGCGGCTGGTGGCAGTCAGCTGGCCAAGGCTTTTGGTGAGGTTGGTGATGCCCAGGCAAGTCCAGGCGCCGCTATCCAGACGGCTGATGTCCTGGACCAGAGCACGGGAGCCATCCCATCCCAGTTCTCTTCTACTTGACGCTACCCCAGGCAGCGGCAGCCCAGCTGGCCACTCAAACAAGCCACAGCCCTCTCTCTGGATAGGGCAATCTCATGCAGGTAGTGAGAGTGGTGAATGTATAGGGCTATAAAGAGAGAGCAAAATAAGTAAGATCCATGTTCTGTGCATACGCTCCTTAAACCATGCTCCATACAAAGCATAAAGGCCAATGAGTTTGATTCACAGCTCAGGAATTTGGATAACTTGCTGCAGAACCTTTGCTCAAAGCTTCCTGGATGGGTAGACGGTGGGTCCTGTAGTCCATCTAGGTGAGCAGGAGGAGTCCTGTAGGCCGGGCTCTGGACATGGAGTTTCCTCCACTTTCCAGTTTGTACTCACCAGCAGCAACGGGAAGCAGGTGGGCCAGGCAGTCGGCAGTGGGCTTCTCACTGGAATCAGTAAGAGCTTCACGCATACCAAGCAGGGGCTTGGGAAAAGCGGGACTCTACTTCTCAAGGGAGACACAGCATTTTTGTTTTGTTTTGTCTAAAAACAATAGTCTAGGGTAGGCGTTTGGTCTAGCAGTTAAGGTGCCCACATGAGCCACCAATGTGGTAAATAAGTTAAGCCATTGCCTATGACACTGGCATCCCATATAAGTGCCAGTTGTAGTCCCAAGTCCTGGCTACTCCACTTCTAACCCAGCTCCCTGCTAATGTGCCTGGGAAAGCAGCAGAAGATGGCTCAAGTACTTGGGTTCCTATCACCCACATGGGAGACCCAAATGGAGTTCCAGGCTCTTGGCTTTGGCCTAGCCCAGGGGAATAAACCAGTGGATGGAAGGTCCCCCCACCCCCACTCCTCTAACTCTGCTTTTATGTTTTTTTAAAGGTATTTATTTATTTGAAAGTCAAAGTTACACAGAAAGAGAAGAGAGGCAAAGAGAAACAGAGGTCTTCCATCTGATGGTTCACTCCCCAATTGGCTGCAACAGCTGGAGCCGTGTTGATCCAATGCTAGGAATCAGGAGCTTCTTCCGGGTCTCCCACTTGGGTGCAGGGGCAAAGGACTTGGGCCATCTTCTACTGCTTTCCCAGGCCATAGCAGAAAGCTGGATCTCAAGTGGAGCAGCCAGGACTCAAACCGGCATCCACATGGGATGCCAGTACTGTAGGCAGCGGCTCTACCTACTATGCCACAGTGCCAGGCCCCTAATTCTGCTTTTCAAATACATTCTAAAAATTTTCTTTAAAGAAAAAAAATGATGGGCTTAGGTTAAGTTCTATGGAGGGGGCATTCAATATTTGATAAATAATAAAGGGGAGAGGTTTTTTTTTTTTTTTAAAGATTTATTTTATTTATTTGAAAGACAGAGTTACAGAGAGAGGTAGAGACACAGAGAGAGGTCTTCCATTCACAAGTTCACTCCCCAGATAGCTGCAACGGCAGGAGCTGCGCCGATCCGAAGCCAGGAGCCTCCTCCGGGTCTCCCACATGGGTACAGGGGCCCAAGCACTTGGGCCATGTTCTACTGCTTTCCCAGGCCATAGCAGAGAGCTGGATCAGAAGAGGAGCAGCTGGGACTCGAACTGGTGCCCATATGGAATGCCGGCACTTCGGGCCAGGGCTTTAACCTACTGTGCCACAGCGTTGGCCCCGGGGAGAGGTTTTTAACAACAAATAAAGAGATCTAAGTATTTTATGTGGTGTCTATGAGGAACTAAATTAGATGCCCTTCTGTTCCGAGTTAGGAGGCTGTAAGTTTGGTGGGTACAAACCCCTTCCCTTTAATAAAACTCTCATTAATGGCTCCTGATTTTTTTTTTTTTTTTTTTTGACAGGCAGAGTGGACAGTGAGAGAGAGAGAGAGAGACAGGTCTTCCTTTTCTGTTGGTTCACCCCCCAATGTCCGCTGCAGCCAGCGCACCGCGCTGATCTGAAGCCAGGAGCTTCTCTTGGTCTCCCATGCGGGTGCAGGGCCCAAGCACTTAGGCCATCCCCCACTGCCCTCCCAGGCCACAGCAGAGAGCTGAACTGGAAGAGGAGCAACTGGGACAGAATCTGGCGCCCCGACCAGGTCTAGAACCCGGGTGCCAGCGCCACAGGCAGAAGATTAGCCTATTGAGCCGCGGCGCCAGCTGAATTGCTCCTGATTTTTAAGTGCTTTACTCTGTTCCAGGCACAATGCCTGCATTAACTTATTCAACTCAGAGAAGACTAGAGGCTGAGAGATCTTACACTAACTGACTCAACAATCGTTTATTTACTGCGTGCTGCAGGTCAAGCATCAGGTTTGCAGGGTGAACAAATTGGGCCTGGTGCCTGCCCTCCTGGACTTTATGTCTGATGGGGAAAACTTGAACTTTACCTAGAAAGTAGTGAAGAAGGGTTGTAATTATCGCTGGGGTCCTTGATGAGTTTTGGTTACACAGAATTTTTTTTTTTTCATGATACCCTCTCCTCATTGGCTTACATATGGTTTTCACTTGTTTGTAATTTATTTATTTGAGAGACAGACAGAAAGTAAGCCCCATTTGCAGGTTCACAAAATGGAAAGCCTAGGCCAAGCTGAAGCCAGGAGCCAGGAAGCCAGTCCAGGTCTCCCGCGTGAGTAGTGGGAACTTAGCTACTCGGGCCATCACCTATTGCCTCACAGGGTGTGCATTAGCAGGGGGCTGGTGTCAGGACTCAGAGCCAGGCACTGTGGTATGAGATATCTGGTGTTAACTGGAGGCAGAATTAGACAGTGAGAGAGAGAGAGACAGAGAGAAAGGTCTTCCTTTTTCCGTTGGTTCACCCCCCAAATGGCTGTCACAGCTGGCGCGCTGCGTGGATCTGAAGCCAGGAGCCAGGTGCTTCCTCCTGGTCTCCCATTCGAGTGCAGGGCCCAAGCACTTGGGCCATCCTCCACTACACTCCCGGACCACAGCAGAGAGCTGGACTGGAAGAGGAGCAACCGGGACAGAATCTGGCGCCCCAGCCGGGACTAGAACCTGGGGCGCTGGCGCCACAGGCAGAGGATTAGCCTAGTGAGCCACGACACCGGCCAACTGAAGTCTTAAGCACTAGGTCAAGTGCCTACCCCAATTTATTTATTTTAATAATGATTTCACATCATTTTAAACCATCTATCCAACAGGAAAGCCAGAACCTTGGGCGGCACATAAACCTACGTGCACTGTATATATGTATGTACACATCTCATCCCTTTGCCTCCTCTAATCCAGGGTAAACACCACCCTAAATTGTGCGTTCACCTTTTTTGCATCTTTTTATCTTCTATATGTATTCTAAAAAGTGTATTTTGGGGACTGGCATCGTGGCACAGGAGGTTAAATTGTCACTTGAAATGCTGGCATCCTGTATCAGAGTGCGGGTTCGAGTCCCTGCTGCTCTGCTCCCAATTCAGCTCCCTGCTAATGTGCCTGGGAAAACACTGACGACTCAAGTCTTTGGGCCTCTGCTACCCAAGTGGGAGGCCAGGATGGAGTTCCTGGCTCCTGGCTTTAACCTGGTCCAACCCTGGCTGTTGTAACCATTTGGGAAGTAACCAGCAGATGGAGATCTCTCTCTCTCTCTCTCTCTCTCTCTCTCTCTCTCTCTCTCTCTCTCTCTCTGTCACTCTGCCTTTCAAACAAATAAAATAAATATTTTTAAAGGCATTTTTTATTTTAGCTGTTTCTAGCTTTGTAACATAATTATTAACCTATCTATAGTCTTCTGGAACTTGATTTGCCAATTTGTTGCTAAGATTCATCTGCATTAAGTGTCACTGTAGTGGTCCACCCATGTTGAGGGACGAATATGTGAATATACCACTGCTTATTCATTGAATGAGTGAATAGGTGAACTGGGTGGGGCCACGCTGGGAACCATCCTTGTAGGTTTCGTCTCCAAGTCTCTGTTCTCCACTGGTGCTTCCAGGAAGAAGCTCGTGGCCTGAACAGCCAGCTGTGGCATGGAGACAGTGGAGCCTATTGGTAAGTCTCGTTTGGCTTTCTCTACCACCACATTGCCCCCACCCTTGGTGTCAGGTCCACTGCCAGGCCTGAGCACAAATGGACCCCCGTCCCCAGAGCGCCCTGCCCCACATTTTCCTCTCTCCCTCGGGAAGCATTCCAGCATCCTGATCATGGCTATAGGGGAGGGCACTGGAGCCTTGCATTGCTTCAAAGCCCTGACTCAGTTTCCTTCCTTTCACTGCTTCCCGCTCTGACCTCGTGAGCGAGGGGAGGTGAAGCTAAACTACTTTCCCTTTTCACAGTCCCCAGCTTCTTCCCCTGCCCCACCCCCATCTGTCTCTGTGGGCTAAAAGGCCAAGCTGAGGGTTTGGAGAGGGAGGTACTGGCATGGGCTGGTGGTGGGGGCCGCGGGCTCGGGGAAAGCCAGACGCAGCAGAACTATTCTGTCCCAGAGCTGCAGGGTCCACAGATTCCAGCCCAGCCTGGCCAATGGGAGATGGCTGTGTAATCCCAGGGAACTAAAGAATTCCCTTGTTATCCAACTTCCCTGCTGAACCCCACTCCTTACCCACTCCCCACCCCCACCCTTGCTCCTGGCAGGCTCAGAGGAGCCCGAGGCCCCCAGCTGCACAGCTCCGTACCCCATGATGTGAACTCAGCCCCATGGGCCTTCTGAGGAGAGTGGAGGAGTATCCTAATACAGGTGTTGATCAAGACTGTGAACCCCAACTTTTACACGAATTGGGTAGCCTCTTCCAGGCCCCCTTGCTTGGTCCTTCCCTGGCTCATCCCCCGGGTGAGGAGGGAAGGGGAAATCCAGCAGATTTATCAGACGTGTGCGAGTAGGTCCAGCCCTCCACAGCCATGAAAGGGTTAAAAGGCCTGGCCAGCTACCCTAGCCTGCCCCTCCCAGGGATTAAGAGTCCTCTATAAAGGGGACTGTCCATCCAGACCAGACCAGGGGGGTATCAGGGACCCAGGCACCGTGCCCATCCCCCCTGCCATGTGGGAACTGCGCTCAGCCTCCTTCTGGAGGGCCATATTCGCTGAGTTCTTTGCCACCCTCTTCTATGTCTTTTTTGGGCTGGGCGCCTCACTGCGCTGGGCCCCCGGACCCCTCCATGTCTTACAGGTGGCTTTGGCCTTTGGCCTGGCCCTGGCTACGCTGGTGCAAGCTGTGGGCCACATCAGTGGAGCCCACGTCAACCCAGCAGTCACTTTTGCTTTCCTTGTGGGCTCCCAGATGTCCCTGCTCCGGGCTGTCTGCTATATGGCAGCCCAGCTCCTGGGGGCTGTGGCTGGGGCTGCTGTGCTGTACAGTGTTACCCCAGCTGCCGTCCGAGGAAACCTAGCACTCAATACGGTAATGGGTGGCTGAGAGGGGCTGGGGTCCTGGGTTCTCTCGGTGGCCCTGACTCCCTGCCCGAGGCAGGTGAATCAGCTGCTTTGGGTCTGGGACAACATGTGTGCCGCGCGTGTGTGTTTCAGGGTGGGGTGGACCCACAGGTGGTTTGGAGGGGGCGAGGAAGGCACAGAGCCTTGGGCTGAGAATGAAGACCCCCAAGTTTGGGTCCCAGCTTTCCCAGCTCCTTGCATGTTCTTGAGGAAACTCATCTCACCTAACCAGGCTTCGGCTCCCACAGGAGGAAGTGGGTGCGAATCCAACGACTGTGAAGGGAGTTTGTTATCCTTCCTCTCCAGGGGACTGATGCCAGGAGGGGGACCCTGTCTGGGAGGCCTGAGGAGCTGACGCCACGGCAGCCCTAATGAGCTGCTTCCCTTCTTCTTGCTTTGCTCAGCTGCATCCCGGGGTGAGCTTGGGCCAGGCTACCACGGTGGAGATCTTCCTGACGCTCCAGTTCGTGCTCTGCATCTTTGCCACATACGACGAGAGGCGGAATGGCCGCCTGGGCTCTGTGGCCCTGGCCGTTGGCTTCTCCCTCACCCTGGGGCACCTCTTTGGGGTAAGCAAGAGCGGCGAGTAACCTTCGATTCAAGGACTTCCGGGCCCCCAAACCTTTCCAGACTTCCTGGCCCCTTTCACATGGTCAAATACGCATGCATATTGTCAGCCTCAGTCTCTGTCAGCCAGCACAGAAGATGCAACACTGCCCGACCTCTCCCCTGTGACTGCTGTGCTTAGGCCTTCTTCACCAAGGTAGAAATGCATGGTCATGGGTGCACTTGGGCTTTGCCTGTGGGTCTGGAGTCTATGGCCCTGGGTGGGGCGTCTGTGCCCTCCCCCGCTGTGGGAATCCCTGGAGAGGTCTGCAGGTTGCCCTTTCCCACTCGCTGGTGGCAGGAGACGAGAAGGCAGCATCCAGGGCCCATGTGGGTGGTGGGGAGAGAAGCTGGGGGGGACGGCGGGGGTCTCAGGTACAACTGTGTCTTTTTCAGATGTATTATACCGGCGCAGGCATGAATCCTGCCCGCTCCTTTGCTCCTGCCATTCTTACCCGGAACTTCACCAACCACTGGGTGAGTGAGGGGAGAGGGGCAAGATCCTGGAGCCCTTCTGCATGGGTGCGGACCGGAGGTTCCAGGTTTGGGTCCTCTGCCAACTGGAGGAGTTGGCTGCTGTACCTGCACTCAGCCAAGGGGGCAGAGAGGCTGGCATGCTTGTGTGAGCAGGATTCTTTATTTTGCCAGAAAAGGAGGCTCTTGCGCGTACAAGTATTGTTCCTTCTCTGGTTAGTCAGGGATTTTAACTGAGTATCTGCTGGATCTCAAAACTGGGGCCCACAAAAACAGACAACCAAGTGTGAAGACGAAGCCTCCTGCTGTCCAAGAGTAGGATGTGCTGTGAGCACAGACAGGCCCCATCCCCACTCTGACACTTCACCAGCCTTGTGGTGACACAGAAAAAAAGAAAAGTTAGAGAAGGTTACTTTAACTGTAAAATGGAGTCCTGTGAGAAACAGGTTGAAAGTTCTCTGTGTGAAACATATAGTCAGCACAGCATCTGGTATAGTGTTGAGTCCCCGGTAAGAGTTGATTCCGTTTATGTTGTTTTGGCCATATGCGAGCCAAACATGAAAATAATTCAAAAGATATTGAGAGCTGTACACTCACATTCATAGTGGCAATATTCCCAGCAATGCTAGTGTCACTCAGTGGGCGAATGGATAAATGAAATACGGTGTACGCGTACAGCATACAGACTAACAGGAAGGAAATTCTGGGACAGGCTTTTGACCTCATGGATTACAATGTTGCGTGGGACTCCCACATCCCATATCAGAGTGCCTAGATTGGAGTCCTAGCTTCACTTCTGACTCCAGCTTCCTGCTAATGCAGACCCTTGAAGGCAGCAATGATGGCACCCACGAGGGAGGTCTGGGGTGAGTTCCTGGCTCCCAGCTGTCACAGGCTCTTGAGGAATGAACCAGTGAGTGGAGGTTCTGTCTGTCTATCCCCATTTGTCTTCATCTCTCTGCCTCTCAGATAAATAAATAAATTTTTTAAAAGGAAGGGAATTCTGACATACACTACAACATGGATGAACCTTGGGGACATTATGTTGGTGAAATAAGACAGTCATAAAAAGACAAGTACCATACTTCCACTCAGATGACGTACTTAGAGAACTCAAATTCATAGAAACAAAGGCTGCGATGAGACAGTTGCTTCCTGGGTGTACAGCTTCAATTTTGCAGGATGAAGAAGTCCCAGAAATGGGTGGTACAGCAGTGTGAGTAGACTTTACACTGCTAAATCATACATTTGGAGATGGTTAAAATGATTAAGTTTTATGTTAAGTGTATTTACCACAATTTACAATTTTTTGAAAGAAATAAGCTAGTATAAATTGAAAACAATAAATAGAATATCCATGCACAAAGAAGGTGTGGGGTAAAATAATTCATTGAACCAAAAAAGAAACAGTGCATTTGGAGGCACAGGCAATAGACCTTGGAGCTTATCAAAACAAACACTGATCTCTACTTAGAGAATGCCCTGTTGTGTGAATCAGGTGCAGAGCTGGGGGGGGGGGGGGGGCTGCCGCTCAGTGCTGCTGAGCTGAGAATTCCTGTTCTCTTCCTACAGGTATACTGGGTGGGCCCAATCATTGGAGGGGGTCTGGCCAGCCTCCTCTACGACTTTCTCCTCTTCCCCCGGCTCAAGAGTGTTTCTGAGAGACTGTCTATCCTCAAGGGTGCCAGGCCCAGTGACTCCAATGGACAACCGGAGGGCACAGGGGAGCCTGTTGAACTGAAGACCCAGGCCCTGTAAAAGTTCCAGCTGCAGAGAGGGAGTAGAGAGCTGCTGGGTTTATGTGGAGGGGCTGAGCCCACCTCTAGATGAAGAAAGAGACTGTGGGAAGGGGCATGTACTTCTTTATTTTTTAACTTATGTGTGTGTTTTTTTTTTTTCCCCTTTTGCTGTGTGAAATCTTTCAAGTTGCATTCATGAGCTGGTTGGTGCAAACTTCCCTTCCTCCCCATCTCACCTCCCTTCGCCGTGTGTGCAGGAACATGACTGTGCGTATGAATGTGGGTGCGTGTGGTTGTGTCTGAGTTTCGGGGCATGAGAGTCAGGGAAGGGAAAAGTGTCCCCCCACAGTCCAGTGTGGTGAGCACCTGATTTCTGGGGGAACAGGGAAGCACAGAGCTGCTCCTCTCAAGAGGCAGATGGAGAGAAGAGGAGGAGACGACGCCTTCCAAGGGTTGGGAGAAGGGGCTCTCCAGGGGTGGTGGGGGAGACAGGAAATGGAGGAATCAGCCCCAGACCAGGATGCAAGTGTACCAAAAAGTTTTAGGGAAGTAAACAAGAGTATACAGCCTGCTAACCTCAGGAATGCTTGCCCAGGGACTTGGGTGCGGAAGTAACTCTGAGAAAAGTGAACGCTGGGATTTGAGCTGTTCTGTAAAGCCACATAAACCTGTCTACATCCACTGGCTGGGCTGTGTGTTCATTCTGGCACAAAGGATCTCTTCGGAGACCCTGGGCCAGGGAGCTCCCAACCTGAAGTGCCGGCGAGCCTAGAATCTAGAAAATTAGGAAACTGGACTCTTGGCTTCATATCCCCCAGAAGATGACACTTAAGCTCTAGAATTGCTCCCTAAGGCCAATATAGGAAAATTTGACGCCTGGAGCAAACAGATGGGGAGGAGACTGGGGTGGGGGGGAGGCGAGGGCTTTGAACCTCAGTTTTATTTAGAGCAAATCAAAACACGCTTCAAACGGCATCTTGTACCCCTAGCTCCACGGTCTTTCTTTTCGTATGTGTGTCTTTTCACTTTTTCCTCATGTCCTTTCTTCTCCAACCTCTTCTAACTTTCCCTCATACCCCAGAAATGGGTTCCTTGTATTCCAATGCTTAGTAACTCCGTAGGTCTTTAGTCCCATCTTCCTTTTGTTTTTGGTAAAATGCACTCATCTCAGCAGAGGCGGGAGGAGACCCTCAACTAAACAACGGATATTCATCGTTAATCAATGCTTTCGTGAGCCTCCTACACACTTCACAATCTTTAATGCGCCGATAGTACGACGACCCCATTCACCAAACGACCACTCCTCCCGACTACCTCCGCTGTCCACTTTCTCCCAAATACAACCGACCTTTTCTAACTATCCACGTAACACGTCGGAACAGTCCACTTGACCAGGAGGGGAAGAATGTTCGCAAATTCACCCCAATCGGACTTTTGATTCCTATCACAATCCAGCAGAACACTGAAAGCGCAGTAATCCTTAGTTCAGTGTGGGAGACCGACTCACAAGAGCAGGTCGACTACTCGCTTCCCTCTTCTTCATTTCATCACCAACTCCACAACCCCCCGCGTCCGGAGCCACGTGGACCGGCCCGGCTCACCCCGCCCAGCTCCGAACGCAGGCGGGGACTGGTCGGGCTGTGCCCGGTGGCGGGAAATGCTGCAGCCCGCTGCTTGAGGGCGGCAGGCTCCTCGGGCCTCCGAAGACCCGCAGGGAGGGGGTGAGTGAGTGTGGCCAGGGGGCTCGAGGCGTACACTGCCCCTTCGAAGCCGCAGGGCTATCGCGGGGAGGTGCGGACTCCCCTTTCCCGCTGCGGGGTTTGAAGGCAGGGGGCGGTGCGCGGTCTGGGTGCGCAGGCGCAGTGCCTGCCTCTCCCGCGCGCCGCGGCTGTTTCCGGTGGCTTCGGACACCGTTTGAGCTTGGCGCTGGGCTGGGACCGGAAGGGGCTTGGAAACCCGGAAGTAGAGCAGAAGGTTCCCGGGGATTTGCATTTAAGGACTCCCCATCCGACTGACACCCGAAAAAAAAAAAAAGCTGGCTTGCGGCGTGGTGGTCGTCAGGGGTCAGAATTCACAGGCCGCTTGACTTAGGTCTTGGGTTTTTATGGAAGGGATTCCTCCCTTCCTTCGGGTATAAAGCTTAAGGACGACTCAATCTTGTTTGGAATTGTCAGCGGGAACTCCAGCCATAATGCAGCTCCTTCCCTTGAGGCTCTGGATTCGTTACTTTGCCTTTCTTACTGCCACTAGTATTCTATAGAAAGTCAATAGGCTTGTTCATGTTAAATTTAAAATTCACCTTTGGCCACCTAGAGTCCAGCTTAAATCCTTAGGTAGTGACTGTCGCCTGTCACCGTCTCAGCATAATTTTCTGAGGCGCCCAATCTCTCTTTTTTTTAAAGTATGCACTGGACCTCCGGGCGCAGGGAAAGGCTGTGTCTGCGTTGCGGTTGTTCGTACCTCGGTGCCTCTATCCTGTCGCACCTTCTCTTTGGGAGTTCATTTTCCTGTCGGATGAACGTGTCGGGACTGAGCTGTTACCCTCTGAAAGCCAGTTTACCCCGCCCTCCCAGGCTAGTAGTCTCAATGCTGTCTGTTACCACTGGCCCTGTGAACTCTGGAAATTTACTGAGTTCCTGACTGCTCAGCACCAGGTGTAGAGATGAGCGGGACAGTTTTTCCTCTTGAGGAAGTCCCTTTGGGTTAGGAAAAACGTGCCGGTGGGTCCTGTGAGGTTACAATGGTGGGGTGACAAAGAAGCCCTCCCTGACTCCTTCCCTGGTCTCAGTCCAGACTCGCTCACGCGTCCTGACCCCTCCTCCCTCAACTTCAGGCCTGTCTGTTTTAGTTCAATTTAGTAAAACATTTACTGTCATCTGCTCTTGTGCGACTCATGAGGGTTCCTGATCCCCAGGAGTTTTTGTTCTAGTGCTGTTGACAGAGGATTGAGATAGGATCACCTAAGAAATGTTTTCAAAATTCTGATCTAAGCCTCACCCCCTAGAAATTTTGATCAGTAACCAGGCTGTGAAAATTCAAAGGTGGATAGGAACCAAGTCCTAACCACAGGGAATCTGAGGCTAATGGAGCGAGACAGACGTTTAAATGTTTTTAACTATCAGGTATAAATGAGACGTCAGTACCATGATGGAAGTCTGGGTAGGGCACAAAGGAGAAGTCAGGAGGAAGTGCCATTTGGGCAGAGTCTCACAATAAGAGGCTGGCAGACTCCAGGTTGGTGGGAGAAGGACATTCTGGACAGTGGAGTGGCTTGAGCAGGAAGCTTGGAAGGTAACCAGCAGGCAGACAGTGGAGGACATGGTATTGTCAGCTTTGGTGGGGAGGGAGTATCACTAAAACTTTAGTTTTATATAGTAATGCATGCTAATGGTAAAAACAGTTCAAATACAGTAGTACCAGACTGAAAGGTAAATATTTCTTCTACGCTATAGCCTTCAGTTTTCCCCATGGACGATCACTATGAAGTTTCTTATGTGCCCATAGAAAAGTTTTAAGTAGGGTAGTTATATAGCCAAATGAGGTAGCCATATTATGGCTAGATTTAAGGGAACAGGATGAGAGGCAGGGAAGGAGGTTAGAAAACGGTGAGTAATCTAAGCAGGAGATTTTGGGCATCTGAACTAAGGCAGCAGCAGTGGGTCTGGATAGGGGCCACATAGAGGAGCTTAAGGAAGCTAAGAGCACAGGAGCTTTCATAAAAGGTGACTCCTGGGTTTCTTCTAATGTTAACAGCAAAGGGGATATTGTAGTCCTGCAGAGATCCCAGACAGAAGTGCAGACAGACTTGTGGGGAAGATGCGTTCAGTTTTGGACATGTTGAGTGTGAGGCATCTTGGAGACTTTAAAGATGGAGAATGCTCTTCATTGGTAGCTTTAACATGTGAGATGTTCAGAGGGACCCGACATACAAGCTTGCTGACCACGGAGCTCACATGGCTGTTGAAGTGTGAAAAAGGATGAATTTGCCTAAGAAACTTGGATAGAGTGAGATGGGAAAAAGACTAAAAATGCAGGCCTATGGAACATTAGCACTTAGGGGGAGAGGAGGAACAGCCAATACAGAACCAAGGGAAGGTTTTTTTTGTTTTGTTTTTTGAAGATTTATTTATTTGAAAGAGTTATGAGGTTGGGGGGTGGGTAGAGGGAACAAGATAAAGATCCTTCCACTGGTTCACTCCCGAGGCCAGGGTTGGGCCAGGCCAAAGTCAGGAGTCAAGAGCTTCATCTCCGTCTCCCAACGTGGTTGCAGGGGCCCAAGAACTTGGGTCTTGTGCTTCTGCTTTTCCCAGGACATGAACCAGTGCCCATTTTTGGATGCTAGTGTCACAGTGGCTTTACTCATTATGCCATATGCCAACCTCTCTCTCTCTTTTTTCCTGAGATCTATTAGTTGTAAGGCAGAGGATCAGAAAGAAAGGGAGAGAGCCAGGAATGCTATCTTGATCTCCTATATGGGTGGCAGGAACCCAAGTACTTGGGCCGTTTTCTTCTGCTTTACCAAGCACATTAGCAGGAAGCTGGATTGGAAGCAGAGCAGCCAGGACTCAGACCAGCACTTCAGTTAAGTGGTGGCTTGACCTGCTGTGCCACAACACCAGCCCCAGGTTTTGTTATATGTTGGATTTCCACACACTTCTCCCTCCCCCCCCCAAAATGAGAAAGCTTTAAACAACTTATAATATATACAGAAGGGGCCAGTACAGATAAGTGGGAAATGAGGAACAATCAACGTAGGTTCTAGAAACTACTGATCAAGATCACAAAAATGAATGGCTTAGAGTAAAAGCAAAGAGGTGAAGGTGGGTGAAGTATGTGTGTTTTCAGTCTTGGGTGGAGGCAGTTGAGATTCATGTCTGGTGACCTCAAGTATTCCCAAGAGCAAAGAGGCAGAGATACCAGCTGAGAGGCAGAAGAAGCAGTAGAGTATAGGGACTTGAGGACAATGGTGAAAGTCAGAAATAGCTGTTCCTTGGGAAAGAGAAGAGGGAACACCAGGAATACTAAAAGGATTGGCTTCACCCAAGCTGAGGGGCCCTGCTCAGGTTGGAGACTATACATTTGTAGCCTGTCATTATACAGAGTTGTTGTTTTTATGTAGCAAATCTGAATTTAGATTTGAGTTGCAGCATCTAGGAAGCAGATGGTTGGATTGATCTGAGGTTGTGGTCTCTTGCAGGGTGAGTGTGGTGAGAGGAAAAGAGATGGAGGCTGTGTGAGAGTGGCTAAGCTGATGTGTGGTGAAACCATAGAGAGTAGGTGCAGCCTGGTTTGATCATTTTGTTTTCCAGCTCAGACATTTTCAGTAGCTCCCTGGTTTATAAGTCTTTGAATTGATGAACAGAGTTTTCCCATAAAGCTGCTTCCAATTCCTTTCCCATTGCTTTGCTGTTGAACTCTGTTGAGCGGCTCCCACCTCTCTGCCTTTGCTCTCTGGTGCTTCTTATCTAAATGCCCATCCTCTTCCCATCTGCCTGAGCCCTGTGCAATCTTCATGGGCGCAGTGGTTGTCACACTTCTGGTAAAACCACTTTGGCCACTTGAAAACAGCCTTAATTTTTTCAAAGTGCTCCCCCTTATCACCCATTTAGAGCGGCACTGCCTTGTTTTTTACACTGTGGCTTCATTATTATGTGAGTGTTACTTCTGCAGCTGGGTTTTTTTAGCAGTGCCACTGCAGCTGCACAATGCTATCTTATGCCTAAGCTTTGAGTGACTGCCCATAGCATCTGGCAGGTGGAGAGGAAATTGATGTTTGGGAGTTCTTATATTGTGCTGGTGCTGGGTAGAGCGCTGGATTGATGTCATTGCTCTTCAAGTTATCTTGAAAAAGGACCTGGTAGCATTCCCCCATTCAAGCTATTGCACACCAAGGACTATTTTTCTGAACACATTTTTGATAAAATGCAATTATCAGAAAAATAACATAGGACTTTTTTTAATGACTTTTTATTATGATTATCATCAGTCTGAGCAGAGGTAAACCAAGCCTGTAACGTTGTTTAAAGAGGTTCTACAGTGCGAATGCTTAGTTTCTGGACTTACCTTGTGGACCCGCAATGGTCTGAAGACCACGAACAATGCACTCAGAGTAGCGTTGCTTCATAGGATCTCATTTAAACCTCCCATTACCTTGTGAAGTTGGGTGCTGTTCTGATTTTCTCAGTACACTGAGAAGGAAACTAAGATTTGGTTAAGCCACATCCTCCAGGTCGCCAGTATAGCATTGGACAGAACTGAATTTCAGATGCTAAATGTCATTCCCTTTCTTACCTGTGATTCTCAAAGCTGGATTCAAAAAGTAGGTTAATTGAACTGCAAATACATTGACTGTTTCATCGTCTGTTTTCCTTGGGCTTTTGCAGTTTGAGGCCTGTGCATATTAATTTAGATGAATATTGCATCATCTGAACTGCCTCACACAGGTAGTACATAACAACGTTTTGGTCAAGGTGGACCATATGGACCATGCACCCAGGGCCCAGCGGTGTCCTGGCCGTCTCAGTGTGTGTGAGTGTGTGTGTTCTCATGTTCGCCCAGCGAGGAAGTCACCTAAAGACAGGTTTCTCAGAACCTGTCCTTGTGGTTAAGCAATGTGTGATTGTACTTAACTTGGGTGGAAAACCTAACTAATTCCTCTTTTAAATGTCTAGATCTGCTGGGTCTGTAGTGTCTGACAAAGTTTTCATCTGGTCTATGATGACGTGTAAAAATAAAGACAGTGTAATACGTTTTTTTTTTTTTTCATAAATTTGAATTCATTAAATTTAAAGGATTGTACTTTATCCCAAGAATTTTGTCCTTAGTTGTTTTGCTTTGTGTTGTTTTGGTGTTAAAGTAGTGAAAATCACAATATGATTATTTGGAAATTTTTTTTATTTTTTTTATTTTTTTTTTGACAAGCAGAGTGGACAGTGAGAGAGAGAGACAGAGAAAGGTCTTCCTTTGCCGTTGGTTCACCCTCCAATGGCCGCCGCGGCTGGTGCGCTGCGGCTGGCGCACCGCGCTGATCTGAAGCCAGCAGCCAGGTGCTTCTCCTGGTCTCCCATGGGGTGCAGGGCCCAAGCACTTGGGCCATCCTCTACTGCACTCCCGGGCCACAGCAGAGAGCTGGCCTGGAAGAGGGGCAACCGGGACAGAATCCAGCGCCCCGACCGGGACTAGAACCCGGGGTGCCGGAGCCACAGGCAGAGGATTCGTCTAGTGAGCTGCGGCACCAGCCTGGAATTGTTTTTAACAGCTGTATTGAGATATAATTCACATACTATAAAATGCACTCTTAAAGTAAACAGTTCAGTTGTGTTTAGTGTGTTCATAGAGTTGTGTAACCATCACCACAGTCTAATATCAGAGCATTTTCATTACTCCTAAAAGACACTCGGCACCTATTAGCAGTCACTCCACATTCTTTTCCCAGTTCCTGGAAACCACTAATACATTTCCTATCTTTATGGATTTGCCTATTCTGAGTGTTCATGTAAATAGAATCATATGAGATAACCTTTCATGTTTGACTTCTTTCATTAAACGTAATATTTTCAAGTTTCACCTACTTTGTAGCATGCACTCCATTCCTTTTTATTGGAAAATAATATCCCACTGCATAGAGTTATCACTTCTTTTAAGTTTTGGTTTTATTTATTTGAAAGACAGAATTACAGATAGTAGTATATATATAGAGAAAGAGATCTTCCATTTGCTGGTTCGCTCCACAAATGGCTGCAACAGCTTGGGCTGGGCCAGCCTGAAGCCAGGAGCTTCTTCTGGGTCTCTTACATGGGTGCAGGGCCCAAGGACTTGGGCCATCCTCCACTGCTTTCCCAGGCATTAGCAGGGAACTAGATTGGAAGTGAAGCAGCCAGGACTCGAACCCGTGCCATGTGGGATGCAAGCACTGCAGGCCAGGGCTTTAACCCTCTGTGCCACAAGGCCAGCCCTTGAAAGCACCTTATGAACTGGAGTATACTAGGTAAAAGTCTTATTATTTCTGGTTTTATACAAATTGTTTTCTTTCCTTTTTTTGAATTATTTTCTTAAGTTACACAAGTATTTCCTGACATAGGCTTACTGGTTCAAACGGTATGACCCAATAAAATCAATTGATTCACGGTTCAGCAGAGGTGGGTGTTTGACATAGTGGTTAAGTGGCTGCTTGGCACATCTCCATCCCATGTCAGAATGCTTGATTTGAGTCCTAGCTCCTCAGCTTCTGATGTAGTTTCCTGCTACTGGATGACTGGGATGCAGCAGGTGCTGGTTCAAGTATTTGGATTGTTGCCACTCAGGGGGGAGACCTGGATGGAGTTCTAGGTTCTTGCCTTTGGCTTGGCCCAACCTTAAGTGTTATGGGCATATGGGAACTGAACCATCAGATGGAAGATACTTGTCTGTCTTTCTGTCTTTTCTGTATGTCTTTCAAATAAAATGAAAATAAGTACATAAAAAATGTTTTAAAATTCATTCATGGCTGGCACCGCGCCTCACTTGGCTAATCCTCCACCTGTAGTGCTGGCACCCCGGGTTCTAGTCCCGATCAGGGCACCGGATTCTGTCCCAGTTGCTCCTGGGCAGTGGAGGATGGCCCAAGTGCTTGGGCCCTGCACCCACGTGGGAGACCAGGAGAAAGCACCTGGCTCCTGGCTTCGGATCGGCGCAGCAAGCCGGCCATAGTGGCCACTTAGGGGGTAAACCAACGGAAAAGGAAGACCTTTCTCTCTGTCTGTCTCTCTCTCTCTCTCACTGTCTAACTCTGCCTGTCAAAAATAATCAAAATTCATTCATTTTAAATTCATACTGAGCATATGTCAAACTCTACTGCAGGCTCTAAGGATTGCTGCAATGAGCAAAACAAAATGAAGCCCTTGTTTTTTGGAGCCTTCCCTCAGCTGGGCTGGTTTGTGAGCTTTGTTATATGGATATTATAGAATTATATAAGTCAGGGGCCAGCACTGTGGCTTAGCAGATAAAGCTGCCGCCTGCAGTGCCAGCATCCCATGAGGGCATTAGTTCGAGTCCTGGCTGCTCCACTTCTGATCCAGCTCTCCTCTATGGCCTGGGAAAGCAGTAGAATATGGCCCAAGTCCTTGGGCCCCTGCTCCTTCATGGGAGACCCAGAAGAAGCTCCAGGCTCCTGCCTTCAGATCGGCCCAGCTCAGGCCATTGCAGCCATCTGGGGAGTGAACCAGCGGATAGAAGACTTTTCTCTCTCTCTCTGCCTCTTTCTATCTGTAACTCTGCCTTCCAAATAAATAAATCTTTGAAAAAAAGAATTATATAAGTCAGTGATCCTTAAGTACCAGAGGGACAGTAGTAGCCTATGATGACATTTCTACCAGCTGGAAGTAAACAGGAGAAAAAAGGTTCATGTAGGGAATTTCACATAAGGTCTTGTTTATTAAAGGAAAGGTTAGAGCTGATATGATATCACGTGTCCTTTTTTGTTGTTGTTAAACTGCTCCTTTTACAAACCAGTAGTGTTAAGAGATGTTGGTGGGTTTTTAATTTTTAATTTAATATCCTGGGGCCGGTATTGTGGCATAGCAAGTTAAGCTGCCTTCTGCAGTGCAAGCATCCCATATGGGTACCGGTTCAAGTCCTGACTGTTCCACTTCTGACCGAGCTCCCTGCTAATGCACCTGGTAAAGCAGCAGAAGTGCTTGGGCCCCTGCTCAAACGTGGGAGACCTGGAAGAAGCTTCTGGCTTCTGGCTCTTGGCTCCTGGCCTTGGCCTGCCCAGCTCTGGCCGTTGCAGCCATTTGGGGAGTGAACTGGCATATGGAAGACCTCTGTCTCTCTCTGTCTCTCCCTTTCTCTCTCTGTAGCTCTACCTTTCAAATAAAATAAATAAATCTTTTTAAAAAGTTAGCTATTAAAGGACTTTTCTTGGGACAGCTGGGAGGAAATGTGAAAATGGGTTTTAGATTTAGGATATAATGTTAACTTTAAGCACTTGTTTGGTGATGTAGAAAAGTGCTCTAATTTTTCAAATGTATATATTGAAGTAAGACTAGAATGACCAACCTTCTCTATTCTGTCCTCCTCCTCCAATTATCTTGATCATAAACATTTAGAATGGATTGGCAGACTTTTCTTGTAAAAGACCGAATATTTTAGGCTTTGTGGCAACTTCCTAACTACTGTCCTAGTGAGAAAGCAGCCACAGATAATACGTAAATAAATGCGTATGGCTGTGTTCCAATTTTTTTTTTTTTAAAAGCAGGCATCTGGGGCCAGTGTCAGGGCATAGCTGGTAAAGCCACCACCCATGACACCAGCATCCCATACAGGCACCAGCTGCTCTACTTTTTTTTTTTTTTTTTTTTTTTTGACAGGCAGAGTGGACAGAGAGAGAGACAGAGAGAAAGGTCTTCCTTTGCCGTTGGTTCACCCTCCAATGGCCGCCGCGGCCAGTGTGGCCAGCGCACCGCGCTGATCCGATGGCAGGAGCCAGGTGCTTCTCCTGGTCTCCCATGCGGGTGCAGGGCCCAAGCACTTGGGCCATCCTCCACAGCACTCCCTGGCCACAGCAGAGAGCTGGCCTGGAAGAGGGGCAACCGGGACAGAATCTGGTGCCCTGACCAGGACTAGAACCCGGGGTGCCGGTGCCGCAAGGCGGAGGATTAGCCTATTGAGCCACGATGCTGGCCAGCTGCTCCACTTCTGATCCAGCTCCCTGCTAATGCACCTGGGAACACAGCGGAGGATGACCCAAGTGCTTGAGGCCCTGAACCCACATGGGAGACCTGGAAGAAGCTTCTGGCTCCTGACTCCTCGTCTCAGCCCTGCCAGCCCCAGCTGTGCAGCCATCTGGGGAGTGAACCAGCAGATGGAAGACCTCTGTCTCTGTCTCTCCCTCTCTCAGTAACTCTGCCTTTCAAATAAATTTTAAAGAAATAAATCTTTAGGCCGGCGCCGTGGCTCAACAGGCTAATCCTCCGCCTTGTGGCGCCGGCACACCGGGTTCTAGTCCCGGTTGGGGCGCCGGATTCTGTCCCGGTTGCCCCTCTTCCAGGCCAGCCCTCTGCTGTGGCCCAGGAGTGCAGTGGAGGATGGCCCAAGTGCTTGGGCCCTGCACCCCATGGGAGACCAGGAAAAAGCACCTAGCACCTGGCTCCTGCCATCGGATGAGCGCGGTGCGCTGGCCGCAGCGCGCCATCTGCGGCAGCCATTGGAGGGTGAACCAACGGCAAAGGAAGACCTTTCTCTCTGTCTCTCTCTCTCACTGTCCACTCTGCCTGTCAAAAAAATAAATAAATAAATAAATCTTTAAATTAACAATTGTTGATTTAATATCCATGAGTTAAGATAGGATGGGTCCTGCAGTTTTTGGGGAAAACACTGATACATAAAATCAAAAAGCATGATAATCTCTAATTTATTTTAAATATTCATTTATTTGAAAGGTGGAATTACAGAGAGGCAGAGGCAGAGAGAGAGAGAGAGAGAGAGAGAGAGAGAGAGAGAGAGAGGTCTTCAATCTGCTAGTTCACTCCCCAAATGGCCACAACACCCGGAGCTGCGTCAATCCAAAGCCTGGTCTCCCAGACGGGTGCAGGGGTCCAAGGATTTGGCCGTCTTCTACTGCTTTCCCAGGCCATAGCAGAGAGCTGGATCAGAAGTAGAGTAGCCAGGACTCGAACCAGCGCCCATATGGGATGCTGGCACTGCAAGCAGCAGCTTTACCTGCTATGCCACAGCGCTGGCTCCCAGTAATTTAATTTAAACTCTATTATCTATCGCAGTTTAGCAAGTGATATGAGTTACTTTGTTGGATTCTCACAATAACCATGTAAGGGCAGGTATCTTCATCAGTACTCGTCCTCCAGAAAGCGAACACAGGTGGAGTAAGGGGTGCTAGAGGTTTATTGAGGAGCATGCCTGTGTCAGGATAAGAGGGAGGGGGCAGAAATGGGGGCAAGGGGAGCCTCAGACAGTAAGACAGATCTGATAGTCTCAGCCAACCCATTGAGAAGCTCTGGAGCAGTGACTGCCTGGCAGGGGCGTCCTTGGGGTAGGAATGGCTAAGGCTGGACTCTGCAGTGTCCTCTGACTGTTGCGCTGTTCTCTCGGTTACACCAAGTTTTATTCTACAGTTTTCACTGATAGTGTCCCATTTGAAAATTCCTGGATTCATTTCATTCAGAAATGCATAACATTTAACAGAAGAGAAGATAACTGTTCTGGGTAGTAATAAGAGCGGTTAGGTGGTGGAGTAGGAGGTCCATTTACAGGGATGTGTGCTGGCAGATCGCATCCTGCTGGGGCTATCAGGGAAGGCTTCATGGAGGAGTGCCATTTGAGCTGGGCCTTGCAGGTTAGATAGGCTTAGTGCCTCTGGGGCTAGGGGAGGGAGGCCTTCCAGGTGGCCAAGGTTTGGGGACCACGAGGGGGGCTCTGCGTCTCAGAACATGTGTGTTTGTGTTCCTCGGTGGAGGGCTATCAGCCGGAGGAGGCAAGCAGGCATGGTTCCGAGAGGAAATGCGGTTGGGTGGGACTGCACAACAAAGGTTATAAGCTGGGAGAGGAGAGAGGCCAGACAGACAATATGCGCAGCTTTCAGTTAGCTGGATGTGAATGAATGTGAACTCCATTTTCTGTCCCTGGCTGACGTTTTTAATAGCGTGTGTCTACCAGGGAGGGACGGAACTCCTACTGAAAGCTCTTTGATTCCTGTTTTCAGTGAGTGGGACCAGGGGCCCCCGGCCTGGGAGCTTCACAACACGTCGCCTGACCCATTTCTTCTGTTGCTCAGCAGCCTGGAGTTATCAGAACTGCAGGGGATTAGAACCGGAAGTCCTGGGTCTCTTACATAACCTCTTTCCCCCTCGCCTCGGTCAGGAGGGCTTCGTCCCTGTCTCCTTTCCCCTGCCCCTCTTACGTTGGTAGCCAGGCATGATGGCTGTTCCTGCCTCTAGGGGAGAGCAGAGGCCTGAGTGCAAATACTGACTTCTACTTAGAATTGGTGTGCTGTGGAGGAGTCAAGGTTAAAGGGGAGGCGGCTGGGAGGACTGTGTGAGGTTGTCTGGATGCATTCCCACACGTGGCTCCGCCTGCTGTTAGAAGCCTTCACCAGCTGGCGCCGTGGTTCAACAGGCTAATCCTCCGCCTTGCAGCGCCAGACAACGGGTTCTAGTCCCGGTTGGGGAGCCGGATTCTGTCCCGGTTGCCCCTCTTCCAGTCCAGCTCTCTGCTGTGGCCCGGGAGTGCAGTGGAGGATGGCCCAAGTGCTTGGGCCCTGCACTCCATGGGAGACCAGGAGAAGCACCTGGCTCCTGGCTTCGGATCAGCACGGTGCGCTGGCTGCAGCGCGCCGGCCGCGACGGCCATTGGAGGGTGAACCAACGGCAAAAGGAAGACCTTTCTCTCTGTCTCTCTCTCACTCTCACTGTCCACTCTGCCTGTCCAAAAAAAAAATTACTTTAAACTAAAAAAAAAGAAGAAGCAGCCTTCACCCTTTCACACCTTGTAGCGCCACAGCGTGATGCTGGGGCCTGTTTTCAGGAGGATCTGCAGACCCCCATCTTTTCTGCTCTGCTGTCTGTTTTCATCAGCTTCCTGGGCTGCCACTCCCAGAGAGCAGGCAGAGAGCCCTTTAGTGTGGGTACATGTGTGTCTATGTGCACACATACGTGTCTGAACATGCACAACATGCGTATGCCATGTTGTGAGACCAGTCTGTGGTCTCTGAAGAAGCTCAGTGTATCTGTGAGGAGAGCCAGGGAGCTTGCACCCTGACCTGTCTCACTGCAGCCCAGGTCCCAGGGTCTGCAGGCCCCTGAGAAGGGGGGTGCGGCAGGGCAAAGGGGAATCTCCCTTCAGTTCTGTAGGTTGCTCAGTGAGTACTTTCCTGGCTGCCCATATGCTGGGCTGAGTGGTCAGAAAGTAGGTTAACACGGGCTGCGCGGGGGTGGGGTGGTTAGGGGGTTAGCAGGCAACCTGAGGAAGTGGATGAGTTACATAAAAGCAGAGAGATAACATCAGACATTAAACCTTAGTCCTTGGATGCTCACTCCGCATTTCCTGTGTGTGAACAGAGGTGGAGTCCGGGGCTGGAGGTAAGCACCAGGACCTGGAAAGGCCATTTTAGTGGAGACCGTCAAGGGCAGAGGGCAGTGTGTCTGTAGGAGCCAAGGGGCCGGCATTGATGGATGTCCCCGATTCTCCATAGGAGCAGGGGAAGGGATGCAGTGTGTCGGTGTGTGTTTATGCATTGCCCGTGTCAGGTTGTGAAACGTCCCAGATTCTGGGTCTGTGCCTGCTTATCCCTCGGTGGGTACAGGGAAGGGATCCTAACTGAAGGGGACGAGCTTCAGAAACGGGCTATGATTCATCCAGGGAGAGTGACGGGGAGTTCACCAGTCCCTCGTCACTCCCTCTCCTCTCATTCTGTTCCAGGCTGACTTCTGACATTACCAAGGTTTAAGGATAGCTTTGGGGAGGAGAGCAATGGAATGTTCTGTTCTCATCCGCAGTGCCCCAGAAATTCCGGGGCTCCCAGGATGTATCAAACTCTAAGCTGAATCACTGTGTGGTCAGAGCTAGGTTTTCTTAATTCCTGTGAAGGCCGGCGCTGTGACCGTGTGAACTGCGGGCGGCTGAGAAACGAGCCTCCCCTCACCCTCCCAGGGCGGCAGAGCTCTCCTAGATGACGGTCTCAGACTCAACACCCTTCTCTAACCAGCCCGGCTTCCTGCTCCGTTATCCACACTTTCAGACCCTGGGCGGGAGTCGGGGCAAGTCCATAATCCATAGGCCGGAGCCTCTGGTTCTGATCAGGTAACAGCCTGAACTTAACACTTTCCCTGGGGCTGGGAACAGCACTTCTGATCCTGATAAAAGCAAAGCATTGAGGAGCTGGCTCTGTTCTCTCTTGTTCTCTCATTCTCTCTCTCTCTCTCTCTCTCTCTCTCTCTCTCTCTCATTTATTTATTTATTTATTTATTTGAAAGGCAGAGTTACAGAGAAGCAGAGAGAGAGAGAGATCGGTTGGTCGGTCGGTTGGTTGGTCGGTCAGTCTTATATTTGCTGGTTCACTCCCCAAATGGGTGCAAAGGCCAGAGCTGTGCCAGGAGCCAGGAGCTTCTTCCGGGTCTCCCACATGGGTGCAGAGGCCTAAGGACTTGGACCATCCTCTGCTGCTTTCTCAGCGGTATTAGCAGAGAGCAGGAATCAGTGGAGCAGCCAGGACTCGAACCAGTGCTCATATGGGATGCCAGCACTGTACGTGGCAGCTTTATTGCTATGCCATGGCATCGGCCCGTTCTCTCCTTGTCATGGAGACCACCTTGCATTTGTTTTTGTCCCCATCTCTGCAGGCCTCATCATTTCCATCTCCCTCTTCTTTACTTCCCTGTTGGCTGGTCTTCTGATGTATGGACTTGTACATGATGAACTGTGAACTTCTAGCTACGTGTAGTGCCCTGGGGTACCTGGAGGGAGACACTTACCACAAAGAACCAGATTGCTTAGGTAAGTACCTTTCTGAGAAAGCAGGTAAATCTGTGCTTGTGAAGTGGATATTCGGGCAGTGGTTAAGATGCTGCCTGGGGTGCTGGCAGTACCAGCTCCTCCATTGTTGATCCAACCTCCTGTTAATGCACACTCGGGGAGGCAGCAGGTGATGGCTCAAGTGCTTGAGTTCCTGCCACTCATGTGGGAGATCCAGATTGAGTTCCTGGGCTCCCGTCTTTGGCGTGACCCAGCCTTTGCTATCGCAGGTATTTGGGGGAGTGCACCAGTGGGCGGGTGATCTCTATCTGTCTCTTTCAAATAAAATGAAAATGTAAGTTTTAAAAAATTGTAATTGCTTGAAGTGAAGATGTCTGTTGAGTTTCTCATGCCATGGGCATGAAAAGCACACAGGCCTGGGGTGGGGGTGGGGGGACACTTCACCAGGGTCCCATATGTATGTTTTATCCTGTCTCTGAAGAGAGTGTGAAAGATTTGATCCGCTACTTGAGGCATGAGGATGAGACGCGGGACGTACGGCAGCAGCTGGGGGCAGCCCAGATCCTGCAGAGTGACCTTCTGCCCATCCTCACCCAGCACCGCCAGGACAAGCCTCTCTTTGATGCTGTTGTCAGGTTCAGTCCCAGCTTTCTGACTTTGACCACATGCTGGCACTGGCAGTCTGAGCCAATGGGTTTTGGTATTTGTACCTGGTGAGGATCCTTGACGACTTCTCCCTCCCTCCTTCCTTCCAGGCTGATGGTGAACCTGACACAACCGGCCTTGCTCTGCTTTGGCAGTGTGCCTAAGGAGCCCAGCTTCCGGCACCATTTCCTGCAGGTACTAACTTACCTGCAGGCCTACAAAGAGGTGAGGCTTTCCTTCTAAGGCCCTGGGGCTGAGTGTGAGGCAGTGAGGAAGAGAGGGCGCTACTCAGGACCTGTTCCCTACGTCAGGCCTTTGCCAGCGACAAGACTTTCGGAGTCCTCAGTGAAACCTTATACGAGCTGCTGCAGCTGGTGAGTCCTCACCTTCCGAGGCTCCCTCAGGGCTGGGGAGGAGACGCTGGTTTATCGGCCCCGGTCCTTGGGCATCCGTCCCTCAACTACAGCTGCCCCGGGAGGCTGCTTGAAAGCCCAGTTCTCTTCCGTGCCTCAGTCCTCTGGCTGAGGTGGAGACCATCTGCCTCCCAGAGGAGTCTTTCCCTCTGACCCTCCTTCCCGTGAGCAGGGCTGGGAGGAACGGCAGGAGGAAGACAATCTGCTGATTGAGCGGATCCTGCTGCTGGTCAGAAACATTCTGCACGTGCCAGCTGACCTCGAACAGGAGAAGGTGAAGGGCATGGGGAGTCTGCATCCTCTGTGTGCCCGGGTCGAGTGCCCTCCACCTGCTCGTCCTCTTGACGCAGCTGGGGGATGAGCCCTGATTGCGGGGTGAGCCGGGGAGCCTCAAGGCGGGGCAGTGGGACTGAAGGAACTACCCGTCTCCCCTTGCCACTCGCCACTTAGAGCATCGACAATGACGCCAGCGTCCACGACCAGCTTCTCTGGGCAATTCACCTCAGCGGCCTGGACGACCTGCTCCTTTTCCTGGCCAGCTCGCCTGCTGAGCAGCAGTGGAGCCTACACGTGCTGGAAATCATCTCCCTTATGTTTCGTGACCAGGTGAGACCCTGGGTGCTGCCTCCACCCCTTTTCTGCTTATGTAGCCAGAATTGCTTTTGTTGTAATGGCTGAATTATCTAGAATTGCCTGGAAAAGGCTGGCGACAGGTAGAGGGGCCATGTCTTGAGTATAGGGTCCCATCAACAGTCCTGTTTTGCTGATTCTTTGTTTCCCAGTAAGAGTCAACTCAGGATAAGGACTGGCTGTTCTCCTTGTCCCAAATCTAGAACCCCGAGCAGCTGGCAAGAGCAGGGCAGGGCCGCTTGGCTCAGGAGCGGAGCACAGATGTGGCGGAACTGGAGGTGTTGCGCCAGCGAGAAATGGCAGAAAAGAAGACTCGAGCCCTCCAGCGAGGCAGCAGGTGCGAGGCAGAGAGCTGTGCAGCTGTGCTGAGGAATGCGCAGGGCTGGGGCAGATTCTGGGGCCGTGGCGACAGATACCCTTGGGCAGTCTCGACTCCCTGTGATGTGCTGATGGGAGCGAATGAGAACAAAGCTGCCCCACAGTGGAGAGATCGCCTTGGACCTTTTTTCTTTTTCTCCCCCACAGGCATTCTCGATTTGGGGGCTCTTACATTGTCCAGGGGTTGAAATCCATCGGGGAGAGGGACCTCGTCTTTCACAAAGGCCTTCACAGCGTGAGTGCCCTCACCACTGGGTGGAGATGCCGGAGTTGCGGGCGTAAAAAGGGTGACACTCCGGGGGTTAGAGCTGCTCTCCTCTTGGGCTTAGAAAGTTCATGGCAGGAGGAGAAGGAGAGCTTCTGGCATTAGCCATCTTGCCATCCCCTTGCCTTCACTTAGAACCCCAGCGGGAGCGCCTGTTTAGAGTTTCTTCTGAGAAAAGTGCAGCAGCCAGGGACATGGAAAAAGCAGCAGGGGGAGCACGGTGGTTCGGAGTCATTCTAATCCCTCAACTCGCACCCCCAGTTTCAAAACTACACCTCAGACCTGGGGAAGCAGCCCCGAAGGGTGCCGAAGCGGCGCCAGGCTGCCCAGGAGCTGACTGTCCAGCGCCGCTCCGCCCTCAATGTGCGGCTCTTCCTCCGAGACTTCTGCTCCGAGTTCCTGGAGAACTGCTACAACCGGCTCATGGGATCCGTAAAGGTGAGAATCTACAGAGGATGTGGAGGTGGTCAGGGATGGGACAGAGAGGTGATGGGCCCAGTGGTGAGGACAAGCCAGGGGAGGCCGGCCCCGGAGGCTGGACTGGTAGAGGGGAGGTCGTAGGGGCCCCTGAGAGATGGCAGCGGTGCCAGGAGGGAGTGGGTTGTTGCATGACAAAAGGGCCCTGGAGAAGTTGGGCACAGAGGGAGAGCAGGGACTGTGGAGAGACCCGGGGAGGACAAGAGAAAGTGGGAGATTGTTTGTTGCAGGGGTGTCCAGGGCCCAGCTGCCATTACAGGCCAGTAGGAAGCCCTGAGACCATTGTTGTCTTGTCTTCTGCTGTGGATGTTAGGATCACCTGCTCCGGGAGAAAGCTCAGCAGCATGATGAGACCTACTACATGTGGGCTTTGGCTTTCTTCATGGCCTTCAACCGGGCCGCCTCCTTCCGGCCAGGCCTGGTTTCCGAGACCCTCAGTGTCCGCACCTTCCACTTCATCGAGCAGAACCTCACCAACTACTATGAGATGATGCTGACTGACCGCAAGGAAGCTGCCTCCTGGGCACGCCGGTCAGTGCAGTGATCTGGGGTCAGAGCGGGACCTGAATTGTGTGTGGTACTTTGCCCGTGTGGTCATGTTGGGGAGCAAGGATTCCAGGGGTCATTCTGGTTTTGGTATGGGTGGCTGCTGGCCCATAAGCCATGCCCTAATTTGACCTCCATTTACCTCTTTCTCTTAACTCTCAGGATGCACTTGGCGCTAAAGGCCTATCAGGAACTGCTGGCTACAGTGAATGAGATGGACATGTTCCCGGATGAGGCTGTGAGGGAGAGCAGCCGCATCATCAAGAGTGAGGCCCTGGCCTTCCCTTCTGTTCACTAATCTCCTTCCCAGGCCCAGCCTCATCCGTTTCAGACCAGTCCTTGCATTCCTCTCTCTTCCCCATTCCTAGACAACATTTTCTACATGATGGAGTACAGAGAGCTATTCCTGGCCCTCTTTCGCAAGTTTGATGAGAGATGCCAGCCCCGCTCTTACCTCCGTGACCTGGTGGAAACCACCCACCTCTTTCTCAAGATGCTGGAGCGCTTCTGTCGGAGCCGGGGGAACCTGGTGGTGCAGGTACTGGGCAGCCCCCAAAAGGTGGGAAGAGCGCTGAGGGCAGGGTCAAGGTCAGTGGGCTGTGTCTCCTCACACTGCAGCCACGCTGGTCAGTTGGCACCGCTCTGAGCTGGAGGGCAAGAGGCTTGTTGCTGCTGATGTGAGTCTGCCAGTCTCCTTCTCCCATTACAGAGATCCCTACCACAAATCTACCACAAATATCAGGATTCATTCAGGAAACATTTACTAGACACCTACCATGTGCTAAAGCACATGAACCCTGGGGATTCACAATTTTAGAGTTTGGAAATTATGCTGTAATATCTCCTGGTTATATGCAGGTACTTCAAAAAAACTTAATAGAATTAAAACATAGGTTTATTTTGGTACAAAAACATTTTGAAATCAAAGCATCATTTTTTTTCTATGAACTTTTTGAAAACTGTGTGCATCAATTTCAATTTTGTACCAAAATAAACATTTTTTTAAAAAAAATAGCAGTGGCAAGTGAGGATTTTTATTTTAAGATTTATTTATTTAATTGAAAGGCAGAGTTACAGTCAGGTAGAAGCAGAGAAATGTTTTCTTTCCACTGGTTCATTCCCCAAATGGCCACAACAGCTTCAGCTAGGCCGATCCAAAGCCAGGAGCCAGGAGCTTCTTTCAGGTCTCCCATGTGGATGCAGAGGCCCAAGGACTTGGGCCATCTTCTACTGCTTTCCCAGGTACATTATCAGGGAGATGGAGCAGCTGGGGGGCCAGCGCCGTGGCTCAATAGACTAATCCTCCACCTGCGGCACCGGCACCCTGGGTTCTAGTCCCGGTCAGGGCACCGGATTCTGTCCCGGTTGCCCCTCTTCCAGGCCAGCTCTCTGCTGTGGCCCGAGAGTGCAGTGGAGGATGGCCCAAGTGCTTGGGCCCTGCACCTGCATGAGAGACCAGGAGAAGCACCTGGCTCCTGGCTTCGGATCAGCGTGGTGCGCTGGCTGCGGCGCGCCAGCGGCAGCAGCCATTGGAGGGTGAACCAACGGTAAAGAAAGACCTTTCTCTCTCTCTCACTCTCACTGTCCACTCTGCCTGTCAAAAAAAAGTAAAGAAAAAAAAAAAATGGAGCAGCTGGGACACAAACCAGCGCCCATACAGGATGCCAGCACTGCAGGTGGTGGGCCTTACCCACACTACACCACACTGCTGACTACTTTTTTTTTTTTTTTTGGATTTATTTATTTGAAAGTCAGAATTACAGAGAGAGCTCCCATCTGCTGGTTATATAACTGCACTGACCAGGGCTAGGCCAAATAGAAGCTAGGAGCCAGGAGCTTCATCCAGGTCACCCACATGGGCACAGGCCCAAGCATTTGGGCCATCTCCCGCTGCCTTCTCAGTCACATTGACAGGGAGCTGCATCAGAAGTGGAGCAGCTGGGACTCAAATTGGCATCCATAAAGGATGCTGGTGCTGCTATGCCACAGCACCAGTTCCAAACTTAACGTTTCTTTTTTTTTTTTTTTAAGATTTATTTATTTATTTGAAAGAGTTAGATAGAGAGAGAGAGAGAGAGGTCTTCCATCCACTAGTTCACTCCTCAGTTGGCTGCAATGGCTGTAGCTATACTGATCCGAAGCCAGGAGCTAGGAGCTTCTTCCAGGTCTTTCACATGGGTGCAGGGTCCCAAGGACTTGGGCTGTCTTCTACGGCTTTCCCAGGCTATAGCAGAGAGCTGGATTGGAAGTAGAGCAGCTGGGTCTCAAACCGGCGCCCATAGGGATGCCGGTGCTTCAGGCCAGGGCGTTAACCCACTATGCCACATCATTGGCCCCCAAATTTAACCTTTCATTTTATTTTATTTCATTTTTTTGACAGGCAGAGTGGACAGTGAGAGAGAGAGAGAGAGAGAGAGAAAGGTCTTCCTTTATCATTGGTTCACCCCTCAATGGCCGCTGCAGCCAGCATGTTGTGGCCAGCGCACCACGCTCATCTGAAGCCAGGAGCCAGGTGCTTCTCCTGGTCTCCCATGCAGGTGCAGGGCCCAAGCACTTGGGCCATCCTCCACTGCACTCTTGGGCCACAGCAGAGAGCTGGCCTGGAAGAGGGGCAACGGGGATAGAACCTGGGGTGCCGGTGCCACAGGCAGAGGATTAGCCTATTGAGCCGCGGTGCCGGCCTTTTTTTTTTTTTTTTTTCTTTTAAAAGATTTCATTTACTTATTTGAGAGGTAGAGTTCAGACAGTGAGAGGGAGAAATAGAAATGTCTTCCGTCCATTGATTCACTCCCCAAATGCTGCAACGGCCAGAGCTGCGCCGAAACAAAGCCAGGAGCCAGGTGTTTCCTCCCGATCTCCCATATGGATGCATGGGCCCAAGGACTTGGGCCATCTTTCACTGCTTTCCCAGGCCACAGCACAGAGCTAGATAGGAAGAGGTGCAGCTGGGACTAGAACCGGCGCCCATATGGGATGCCAGTACCGCAGGCGGAGGATTAACCTACTGCACTACAGTGCCAGCCTGAAACTTAACCTTTCTTTAAAATGTGTTTATTTAAGAGACAGACAGGCAGAGAAAAATCTATCCACTGCTTCACTTTCCATATGCCCAAAGCCTGTGGCCAGGGCAAGTCCAGGCCAAAGCCAGGAGTCTAGAACTCAATCCAGGTCTCTCACGTGGAAGAGACCCAAGTACTTGAGCCATCACTGCTGCCTCCCAGGGTGCATGTTAGCAGGAAGCTGGAACTGGGAGTAGAATCAGGATCCAAACCCAGACACTCAGATATGAATTGCCAGTGTCCCAAAAACTATGCCAAATACACCTCCCGAAACTTATCTTTTAATTTCATTTTCCAAGAACTTTGTGTGATGCCTTTGTACTTCCGAAGCATTGTGATAAGATGGAAAGAACCTCAAGATGAAAGTTAGGAGGTCTGAAATCTAAACCTGCATTAGTTACTGACAGAACAAACTCAACCTGCTCTTGTCAGTCCCTAAAACCCGAAAGGTAGGCTTGTACTATGAGTCCATGAGCCCCAACTGGAGCAAGAAATGAAAAGCCTAAAGAGGAAAACCACAAGGAATTCTGCTTTGTTCACACAGGGTTTCTTGCCTGAACCTTCCTATAATACTAGTTGTTGCAGCTTAAAAATCACCCAGAGCCAGACTCGAAAGGGATACTTGTAGCAGTGAGACTTGGCACAAAGGCATTTTACATCAGGGCTCTGTGATATTATCAATGATAAAGCGTGCTGTCAATAATTGAGTGTTCACTCTGGGTCAGATCTTGGGCCACAGTTTCCATGTACCCTCACAGCAGCACTAACATTATGCACGAAAGTGGCAAGGCAGTTTGTGCAAGGTCGTCTCAGCAAATGGCTGGAGTCTGATCCAGATCTGCTGGTCTTAAAAGCCCATGCTCCTGACCTCTGATGCGTTCAATTATAAGTTCTTTGAATAGAACGTGAACCTCAAGGGCCTCCCAGTCCATTCTCTGTGACTTCCTAGTACGCACTCACTCTCCTACTTTTCATGGAAAAAAAATTGTAAGCTTTATTTACATAGTGTTTTGCATTTTACAGAGCTTTTCTATTTATCTTATCTTTTTCTTCTGTAATCAAATTTTTAAGATATCATTGCTTCTGGTAAATATTCTCTGGCCCCAGAAATGACTCAGTGCTGTTCCTGAGTCTTGCAGAGGCTTTAATTTTTGTTTATTTATTTTATTTGAAAGACAGATTATATAGAATTCCACCCATCCACTAGTTCACTCCCCAAATGCCTACAGCAAGTGGAGCTGGGCCAGGCTGAAGCCAAAAGCCAGGAAGTCTGAGTCTCCTACATGGATGGCGGGGCCTGAAGTATTTGAGCCATCACCTGCTGCCCACCAGGGTATACGTTAGGAATCTGGAATGGAACTAGGGTGTGAATGCAGGCACCCAGCAAGAAGCCTACCCTGCCATGGCTTTTTACGTTCACCCACATTCCAGCAGTTATCCACACTGTCTTAAAATTTCATGTTTACTTTCCTGGCTTCCCAACTAGAGCATATGCTACTCAAAGGCAAGAAAGTAACAGTCTTCACTGGTGCTTTCCTTGCTTGTGAGCAGCCCCTGATGGGCACTCTGAATGTCCAATGATTTAATCAGTGTTGTGGTAGGTAAGCCATCGATGAAAAAATAGACTTCCTCAGTCCTCCTGCCATCCTCACACAGTTCTTTCCCCACAGAACAAACGAAAGAAGAGGAAGAAGAAGAAGAAGGTTCTAGATCAGGCTGCTGCTTCTGGTAATGTCCCAGGTAGTCCAGGGGAGCTGGAGGCCATGTGGCCAGCCCTGGCTGAGCAGTTACAATGCTGTGTCCAGGTAGGCAGTCACAGTAACCCAGTCTTTCTTGAGGACAGTACTCTGGGCCAAAGATCTGGGTCCCCCCTTCCCCTTTGCTCTCATAACCTCATCTCTCTCTAGAGTCCTGAGCTCAGTGCAGACTCCATGGTTGTTCCCTTTGATGCGGCCTCAGAGGTGCCGGTGGAAGAACAGCGGGCGGAAGCCATGGTGCGCATCCAAGACTGCCTGCTGGCTGGCCAGGCCCCACAGGCTTTGAGCCTCCTGAGGTCTGCCCGGTAAGAACGCTGCCCGCCCATCCTGGGCTTTGGGGAGGAATTCACTGTGGTTCTGAGGCTTTCGAAGAGAGAGGCCCACGGGGGGGAGGTGTCGTGGCACAGCATGTTAAGCCATGGCTTGTGATGTCTACCTCCATGGTGGAGCACTGCTTTGAGTCTGGCTGCTCCACCTCAGATCCAGCAGCATACTAACACACCCAGGAAGGCAGCTGAGGGTGATGAAAGTGCTTGGGCCCCTGCCACACACCTGGGAGACCTAAAAGGAGTTCCAAGCTTCTGGCTTTGGCCTGGAACAGCCCCAGCTGTTGGGGCCATCTGGGGAGAGAACCAACAGATTGAAGATCTAGCTGTCTCTCCCTCTCTGTCACACTGCCTTTCAAATAAATAAATAAGTAAATAATCTTCAAAAAAAAGAGAGAGAGAGAAAGTCACTTGCTCCACTTAGAATGCCCATATCCTATATCAGTGTGCTTGATCCAAGTTCTCATTCTTCCTCTTTTTTTGAAAAAAAAAAAAAAGATTTATTTAGATTTATTTATTCTGAAAGAGTTACACAGAGAGATGGAGAGACAGTGAGAGAGAGCCTCCATCTGCTGGTTCATTTCCCAGATGACCACAACAGCTGGGACTGGGCCAGGCTGAAGCCAGGAGCCAGGAGCTTCATCTGGGTCTCCCCCGTGGGTGGCAGGGCCCCAAACACCTGGGCCATCTTCTGCTGCTTTCCCAGGCCATTTTCAGGGAGCTGGTTTGGAAGTGAAGCAGCCAGGACACAAACCGATACCCATAAGGGATTCCAGATTCACAGTGGCGGCTTTACCTGCCATGCCACAACATAAGCCCCTATCCCTCAGCTTTTTTTTTAATTTATTTATTTATTTGAAAGTCAGAGTAACACAGAGAGAGAAGAAGAGGCAGAGAGAGAGAGGTCCTCCATCCACTGGTTCAGTCCCCAGATGACCATAACGGCTGGAGCTGAGCTGATCTGAAGCAGGAACCAGGAGCTTCTTCCAGGTCTCCCACACGGGTGCAGGGGTTCAAGGACTTGGGCCATCTTCTGCCGCTTTCCCAGGCCATAGCAGAGAGCTGGATTGGAAGTGGAGCAGCCAAGTCTCGAACCAGCACCTGTATGGGATGCCGGCACTGCAGGCGGCGGCTTTACCCACTATACCACAGTGCCAGCCCCTGTTCCTCAGCTTTTGATCCAGCTTCCTGCTAATGTACCTAGGAAGGCAACAGATGATGGCTCAAGTACTTCAGTCCCATGAGAGACCCAAATGGAGCTCCTGGCTTCTGGCTTCAGCCTGGTGCAGCCCTGCCTGTTGTAGCCATTTCGGGAGTGAACCAGTGGATTCTCTCTCTCTCTCTCTGTCACTCTCCTTTCAAATAAATAATTTTTTTTATTTGACAGGCAGAGTTAGACAGTGAGAGAGACATAGAGAAAGGTCTTCCTTCCGCTGGTTCACCCCCCAGGTGGCTGCTATGGCCGGCGCTGCGCCGATCCGAAGCCAGGAGCCAGGTGCTTCTCCTGGTCTCCCATGCGGGTGCCAGGGCCCAAGCACTTGGGCCATCCTTCACTGCCTTCCCGGGCCACAGCAGAGAACTGGACTGGAAGAGCAGCAGCCAGGACTAGAACCCGGTGCCCATATGGGATGCCGGTGCCACAGGCGGAGGATTAACCAAGTGAGCCGTGGCGCCGGCCCCTCAAATAAATAAATTTTTTTTTTTTTTTTTTTTTTTTTTTTACAGGCAGAGTGGACAGTGAGAGAGAGAGACAGAAAGAAAGGTCTTCCTTTTGCCGTTGGTTCACCCTCCAATGGCCGCCGCGGCCGGCGCGCTGCGGCCAGCGCACCGCGCTCGTCCGATGGCAGGAGCCAGGAGCCAGGTGCTTTTCCTGGTCTCCCCATGGGGTGCAGGGCCCAAGCACCTGGGCCATCCTCCACTGCACTCCCGGGCCACAGCAGAGGGCTGGCCTGGAAGAGGGGCAACCGGGACAGAATCCGGCACCCCGACCGGGACTAGAAACCGGTGTGCCGGCGCCGCAAGGCGGAGGATTAGCCTGTTGAGCCACGGCACCGGCCCAAATAAATAAATTTTAAAAAAGAAAAAAGCAAGTCCCATGAGAGGTTCCTGGGCTCCTGTACTCAGCACTGACTCCTGGAGATTTTTTATTAGTTTGTCATTTGAGAGCACACAGAGAGCTCTTCCATCCACTGGTTAACTCCCCAAATGCTTGCAACAATCATGATTGGGCCAAGATCAAGCCAGGAATCTGGAACTCACTCCTGGGCCTCCCATGTAGGAGGAGAGGGCCCAAGCACCTGAACATCCCTGCTGCCTCCCAGGATGTGTATTGGCAGAAACTGGGTTGGAGGTAGATCTGGGACTCAAAACCAGAAACTTGGTTATGGGATGTGGGCATTCCAGGTGGCATCTTAACCACTGCCCCAATGCCCACACCTTTTGCCATTTTTGAGAAATATCAGAAAGTACAGTGAAATGGTGGAAAAAAGTAGAGATGATGCTACTAACCAAAGGGAACCATCACTAACATTTTGAAGAATAGCCTTCTAGATTTTTTTCTTTGTCATACAGAAACATTGCCCATATGTCTCTTTTACAAAAATAAAATACTGGACACACTGATGATTTATATTTTCTTAGTATATTTGAAGCATCATTTCTCACTATAATTGTTGATGGCTTTAAAACAGTATTACAGGACAGGTACGGTAGTTGTAGTGGGTAAAGCCACTGCCTACAGTGCCGGCCTCCCATATGGGCTCCAGTTTGAATCCCAGCTACTCCACCTCCGATCCAGCTCTCTGCTATGGCCTGGGAAGGCAGTGGAAGATGGTCCAAGTCCTTGGGCCTCTGCACCCTGGTTTCAGATTGGCCCAGCTCCAGCTGTTGTGGCCATTTGGGGAGTGAGCCAGCAGATGGAAACTGCCACCCTCCTCCCCGCCACTGCCTCTGCTGTTCTGTAACTCTTTCAAATAAATAAATAAATCTTAATAAAGGAAATCACTGTTATGTGACTACCTACAGCTGCTCAGCCAACTGTCAGACATTTAGATCATTCACGTTTTGTTCTTACATGATTTTTATTACATTGTGGCTTAGGGGCAAAACTCTCCCTGGAGTCTTGTTTCATCTCTGAGGTTTCAGTTTGCATTCTTTTTCTAGCTGACGTGGGAAATAAGTTTAAATTCCTTCTCCCTCTTCAAAGCCGTCTTTCTCTCCTCGCCCCAGGGAGGTGTGGCCAGAAGGAGATGTGTTCGGCTCTCCGGACGTTTCCCCAGAGGAGGAGACCCAGCTGCTGAAAGAAATCCTCTGCGCTCCGCTCCCCCGTGAGTCTCCGTCCCCTCGTGTCTGTCTCCTGCCAGCTGCTCTCCAGCGCCAGGGTAACACAGACCCAGTGATCCTCACCTTTGTGTAGGGCACCAGGGGCCAGAGGAACAAGGGGCAGAGGAAGAAGAGGAGGAGGAGGAGGAGGAGGAGGAATTGCAAGAGGTCCAGGTGTCAGAGAAAGAATTTAACTTCATGGACTACCTGAAACGGTACGGGCCGATAGGGCTGCGTTGGTTCCGGGGTCGTGACTGTGAGGATGAGCAGGCCTCAAGCTGACTTCTTCTCCCTGCCTGTGTTGGTGCAGCTTCGCCTGCTCCACTGTCGTGCGAGCCTACGTGCAGCTGCTGCGGAGCTACCAGCACAACAGCGCCCACACGAACCACTGCGCCATCAAGATGCTGCACCGGCTGGCCCACGGCCTCAAGATGGAAGCCCTGCTCTTCCAGCTCTCGGTCTTCTGCCTCTTCAACCGGCTGCTCAGTGACCCTGCTGCCGGAGCCTACAAAGTGAGGGAACTCCAAGGGGTGGGGTCTGCGGGAGGAGGTGTCCGAAACCTGGAGTAAATAGATGGCCTTTGGGAGACAGAGGATGCGGAAAGGGTCCAGGGCCGGGAGATGAGGAGATGATGAAGAAGGCAGCAGGCAGGCTGAGAGAGCCCACGTAGGGAAGGACAGAGGAGAGGCAGAGTGAGGACAGGGCAGCTGCAAACAGGTGGAGAGAACAGCTGGAGGCCAGCTTCATGTATCCATCTGGGCCACAAGCCTCATAGCTGCCTTGCATTCTGTAGGAGCTGGTGACTTTTGCCAAATACATCCTGGGCAAGTTCTTTGCATTGGCCGCAGTCAACCAGAAAGCCTTTGTGGAGCTGCTGTTTTGGAAGAACACAGCTGTGGTTCGAGAGATGACAGAGGGCTATGGCTCCCTGGATGCTGGGTGAGTTTGGGGATGGGCAAGGATGAGCAGGAGGGGAAGGTGAGGCAGAGTGTCAGGGCTGAAAGACTTGCAAATCATGACGGCTGATGTTCCCCATCACTGGTAAGAAAACAGGCCCAGGGGACTGGTGCTGGGGTACAGCTGGTAAAGCTGCCACCTGCAATTGCCGGCATCTCATATGGGCACTGGTTCGAGTCCCGGCTGCTCCACTTCTGATCCAGCTCCCTGCTGATATGCCTGGGAAAACAGCAGAAGATGGCCCAAGTGCTTGGGCCCCTGTCAGCCACATGGGAAACCTAGAAGCAGCTCTTGGTTCCTGGCTTCAGTCTGGCCCAGTTGCGGCCATTGTGGCCATTTCAATAAATAAATCTGTATTTAAAAAAAAGAAAAGAAAAAAGAGGCCCAGATGGTAAAATGCTTTACCTAAGATTACCCAGGAAGAGCAGGGACTGGAGCCCAAGTGCACAGGCTACTGGTTTCCTTCTCCTTCACGTGCTGTCACGGGGGCGGGGGATGTCTTGGGGGGGTGCCGTACTTCCCCCACAAGCATGCAGAGAAAGGTTTGTCCTCTTTCCCTGACTGGCTCAGCCCCTCTCCTTTCACACCTCTCTCTGTTTCCCATAATCCTCTTAGCCCCTGGAACGTCAGGTTGCATGGGCCCAGCCCAGAGAGGAAGGGCAGTGCAGGCCCCTGCTAGCCAGTTCCTTTAAGCTGCCCACCTTGCCCTTCTTGTTCCTTTCAGAACTGGTGAGGGAGGGCCTCTGGTCTGCTTTGTGGGCCAGCAACCTCCATGCTCTCTTCCACCCTGCAGATCGTCCAGTCGCCGGGCCCCTGCATGGAGCCCAGAGGAAGAGACCCAGCTTCGGGAGCTGTACCTTGCCCATAAGGACGTGGAAGGTGTGAGGCCTTGGACCTGAGGCACGTGTAAGGGGGCATCCTGAGCTCCAGGAGGACCCTTCCTCACCGCCTCACTCCCTGTCCACCCAGGGGAGGATGTGGTGGAAGCCATCCTGGCACGTCTGAAAACCGTTCCTCGAACGCGCAAACAGGTCATCCACCACCTGGTGCGGCTGGGACTGGCCAACAGTGTCAAGGACTTCCAGAGGTGGGGGTGCATGCTGTGGAGGGCCTCCGGGTGGGGAATGCACTGTCCTCTCCCTGGGCCCCTTCACTGACTCCCCCTAAGCAGGAAAGGGACGAACATTGTGCTGTGGACAGAGGACCAGGAACTGGAGCTGCAGCGGCTGTTTGAGGAGTTCCAGGACTCGGATGGTGAGTGCCCCGCTGCAGGTTTCTGTTCCTTCCACCCCTCGTCACCCCTTCTGCCATGTGCTTTGTTTGGCAGCGTCTCTCTTGGGGGAATGAGCCGTCCTCATTTGTCCCTGTCCTCTGACTTCCTCTACTAAACCATTTCCCCTACTGCTCTGGGGTCCTCACGCATGCCCTCCCCATAGACATCCTGGGTCACATCATGAAGAACATCACGGCCAAACGCTCACGCGCCCGAGTCGTAGATAAACTGCTGGCTCTGGGGCTGGTGACTGAGCGGCGGGAGCTGTACAAGAAACGGCGGAAGAAGCCAGCACTCAGCAGCCTGGTAACAGTCTTGCCCCGCCTCTGCCGGCTTGGGCCCCCTCCCCTGAAGTGCTCCTTTGGAGAGCCCACCCAGACCCTCCAGCAGGACGGGGACAAGAAGACGCCACTGAGTTCCTCATGTTGCCTCCTGTTCCATCCCTCCCCACCCCCGATGGATTGCAGCCCAATGGAGAGGAGTCCCTGAAAGATTTTTCCCAGGAAGATCTGGAGGAAGAGGAAAACCTGCCAGAGGAAGAGAGTGAAGGAGATGAAGAGACAGAGGATGGCTGGGAAGCAGAACAAGTCCAGGGCAGCTCAGCATTTACAACTGAGAGCCTCGGTCAAGGCCTGCGGCAGGAAGGTGAGGACCTTGCTTGGGGGCAGTGTCTCGGGTGGAGGGTGGGAGCAGGAGCCAAAGAGAAGCCTCCCTTTTGCCCTTAGGCTTTTCTGCCCCCATCCTGTGGCTCCAGAACTGTCTGATCCGCGTAGCAGACGATCGAGAAGAAGATGGTAAGTGACAGAAGGTTCTAGGAGGGCTGGAAGCCGCCAGAGACCAGTCGTGGGTTGGAAGACCAGTTCTTTCGTATGAGTGTCGACCTGTCCTAGGCTGCTCCCAGGCAGTTCCATTGGTGCCACTGACAGAAGAAAATGAGGAAGCAATGGAAAACGAGCAGTTTCAGCAGCTGTTGCGCAAGCTAGGGGTTCGGCCCCCTGCGTCTGGGCAGGTAGGTACCCAGGTACAGTGCTGGCCAACACATGTTGTCCCACTTCAGAACACAGGTCCTCCCTTTCTCTGCCCGCTCCAGCCTCATCTTGTCATCTCTCTTCTCCCCATTGTCTCATTGCCCCTCATCCTTCTTGTTCACTTTGTCTGGCTTCCTCGTTACCTTGTCATCTCTCAGACTCTGAGACTCCTGCTGGTCTTCCTCACTCCAGTCTTTCCTTCCCCTAAATCCATCTTCCACAGCACCCCAAGATTTATGTTTCTAAAATATAGTATTGGTTATCAATCGCTGTCCAGAGCACTGGTGGTTCCCCCCACTGCTTGCAGAAGGGAATCCACAACCTGCAGGCGGCATGCCCAGCCTTGGCCAACATTGTAACCTCATGGCCATGCCACACGCTCACCTACTTTATGCCGTAGTCACCCTGGACTGCTTTCCCTTCCCTCCATTGGAAGGTCCCAGCCGTACACACAAGTACACACACATCCACACACACTAGATGATATGTACACACATTCACACACACAAGATGATATATACACACACATCCACACACAAGATGATGTGTACACATACATACACACCTACACACCTACAAGATGATATGTACACACACATGTACCTACACATCCACACACACACAAGATGATACGTATACACACAAAATAATATGCACACACATACAAGATGATAGGTATACACACATCAACACATAAGATGATACATCCACACATACAATATGATATGTACATACACGTTTGCACATACAAGATACATCTGCACACACATCCACACATACAATATGATACTTACACACACATGCATCCACACATTCACACACACAGGATGGCACGTACACACACGCAAAGGTGATACTTGCGTTCATGCATACACATCCCCCATCTATCTTCCTGATGAAGAGGCAGCCCAACCACACCCCCTCAGTGTAATCACCTGGTACCTGGTCATTGTTACTTCCCTTGTTATAGTCCAATGCTATAAGATTACAGCAAATTCACTCTTTCTTCCATCAGAGTGTGAAAGCAAGGATCATACCTGATTCACCTATAGCTCCCCCAGGATCCATTCATTTATTTATCCCAATTAACTGCATTTACTTCTTGTAAAGTTTTATTTCTTGGGGCTTCTGGCACAGAGGTTAAGCAGCTAGTTACAACACCAGCATTCCATATGTGTGCTGGTTCCAGTCCTGGCTCCTCCACTTCTGATCCAGCTCCCTGCTAACATACCTCAGAAAGCAGCAGAAGATGGTCCAAGTGCTTGGGCCCCGCCACCCATGAGGGAGACCCAGAAAAAGCTCTTGGCTTCATCCTGGCCCAGCCTTGGCTGTGTGACCACTGTGGAGTGAACCAGCTAATGGAAAATCTCTGTGTCTCCTTTTCTCTGTGTGTAACTCTACCTTTCAAAATAAGAAAGAAATCTTTTTTTAAAAAAGCTTATTTAATCTTTTTTTTTTTTTTTTGACAGAGTGGACAGTGAGAGAGAAAGAGAAAGGTCTTCCTTTTGCCGTTGGTTCACCCTCTAATGGCTCCCGCAGCCAGCGCACCACACTGATCCAATGGCTGGAGCCAGGTGCTTCTCCTGGTCTCCCATGGGGTGCAGGGCCCAAGCACTTGGGCCATCCTCCACTGCACTCCCGGGCCATAGCAGAGAGCTGGCCTGGAAGAGGGGCAACCGGGACAGAATCCGGTGCCCCGACCGGGACTAGAACCCAGTGTGCCGGCGCTGCAAGGCAGAGGATTAGCCTATTGAGCCGCAGCGCTGGCATCTAATCTATTTTTATTTGAAAGGCAGATGGAGACACAGAGAGAGACCGAGGTGCCCTCAACAGCCGGGGCTGACAGGCCAAAGCCAGGAGCCTGGAATTCAATTCAACTCTCCCACTTGGGTGACAATCACTTGAGCAATCCCCTGCTTCCTCCCAGGGTATCCATCAGCAGGAAGCTGGCCCAGAAGTAGAGGAGCCAAGACTCAAACCCAGGCCCTCTAATGTGGGATGCAGGCATTCCAAGCAGTATCTTATCCCCTTGCCCCCCTTCCCCCTTTTTAAGATTGTATTTATGTGAGAGGTAGACTTACAGAGAGGGAGAGACCATCAGAAAGGTCTTCCATCCACTGGTTTACTCCCCAAATGGCCACAATGGCCAGAGCAGGGCTGATCTGAAGTCAGGAACCAGGAGCTTCTTCTGGATCTCCCATGCGGGTACAGGGGCCTAAGCACTTGGGCCATCTTCTCTGCTTTCCCAGGCCATAGCAGAGAGCTGGATTGGAAGGGGCAGTTGGGACACAAACCAGCGCCGATATGGGATGCTGCCACCACAGGCAGAGGTTTAGCCTATGCCATACCACCAGCCCTCCAATCAGTATCTTACCCCTTATGTAGCAGGCGCCATGCTAGACATTGGGCCTGTTTTGGATAAACAGCAACATTCACAACCCTTGTGCACCTTCGTTAAGAAGGGTCACATTCGTTCAGTGAAAAAATAACAACATGTGGGGCAGCCAAGGTTGCTCCTTTCCCTTTGCTGTCATTTTCAACTGCTTTGCCCCTACAGGAAACCTTCTGGCGAATTCCAGCTAAGCTGAGCCCCACCCAGCTCCGGAGAGCAGCAGCTTCTTTGAGTCAGCTAGAGCAGAGGGGAGAGAAGCTGCAACCAGAGCAAGACTCTGAGGTCCCTGGGGAGCAAGGCCCCAGCGGGGAGCACCGAGCCGAAGCCCTGCAGGCCCTCGTGTTAGCTCGTAAGAAGAAAGCAAGCCTGGCAACTCCAGAGGGTAACAGTGTGACCGCTCGTCTGTCACTCCTCACTGTGTGCCTTCCCTGTCAGTGCTGAGGCAGAGAGGCACTTCAAGCATGTGAGGGCCCCCGTGTATCAGTCAGACTTTTGTTTTAAAAGTTCTACACCTTATTCTTTAATTTGAGAAGCAGAGAGACCAAGGAAGAGAGCTCTCATCTACTGATTCACTCTCCAAATGCTCACAGCCGCTGAGGCAGGGCCGGGGCAGAAGCCAGGAGCAGAGAATGCAGTGCAGGTCTCCCACGTAGATGACAGGGGCCGTCACTGCCTTCTCGGGTCTGCACTGGCAGGAAACCAGAGTCCAGAGCTGGAGCCCAGAGTCAAAGCCAGGCACTCTGATGGGGGAGGGAAGAGTCTTAATTAAGCCACTAGGCTAAAAGCCCGCCTCCCAGCCTTTTGTTAAAATGAAATACCACAGGCAGCCTAACTTTGTAGAGAAAAGAGAATGATTTTGGCTCATGATTCTGGGGGTTCAAGTTCAAACACTGTGCTGCAGGCTTTGGTAAGGTCCCCTGGAACTGTAGTGCAGGTGAGCATGTTTATTTCTGTCCCTCTCCTTACAAGGCCACCAAGATTCATTCAATCATATGGCTCCACCCCAGCAACTTAATCTAATCGCCCCCAAAGATCTCACCTCACCATCACAGGTTAAATTCGCACCCTTTTCAAACCATTACCATAAGGCTTTGAGAACTGCCCTCCACATTGGTTCAGGGAGATGAGTCCTATCTGCACCCTGGCAGCCCGGGTCCCTGACTCTGCCTTTTATGTCACTTCAGAGGAGGGGACTGCTGACAAGCAGGAGCAGCTGACAGCAGCACCCAAGAAGCGACAGCTTCTGGACAGCGACGAGGAACAGGAGGAGGGTAAGGATGGGAGCAAAGGTGGTGCGTCCTGCTGAGACCCTTGCTGCCACCCTCCTTACCTTTGAACAAATTTAGATATTCTGTCTATCACCCCTGTCATTCCCACAGCACCAGAACTGGGAGCCCCGAGAACCCAGAAGAAGAAACGGTTCCAGATTGAGGACGAAGATGAGAGCGACTGAAGACCCAGAAGCTTGGGGCCGAGATAGACCTGACTGCAGATGGCGCATCTGAGTCAGGCTGGGAGGCCCCCATTTCCCCTTCCTGGGCACAAGCCGTAGAGTCCTGGGCTTTGCCGTGCTTTTAGGATCCCGGGTTTTTAGGCAACAGTGTTGGACTCCTCTGCAGTCAGTCCCGCCTCTGCCAGTTTCACTGATGAGCCCAGCAGCCCTCTGAAACCTACTCTTCTCTTCTAGGAACCATTTCTTTTGGCTGCCAGAGCCCCTTAGCAAATGAGAGAAGTGCGTGAACTGCAGAAGCTTCCCTGGACCCGCTCTTGTTCTGTTCCTCTAGACTTTGTGCCGGAGCTCGGCCCCAGCCCTGGATGGAGAGCTTTACAACGCAGTGGGTGGGGGTGCTGCACCATTAAAAGCACTGGATGCCTCTGTCCTTGTTTTCCTTTTTCCTGTGATCACCCCTTACCTACCAGATTGAGCCCAATTCCTGCTGCTGAGGTAGGGTTGGGATGCTGTCATTCTCCAGATGATGACTGTGTATTGTTTATGGTTGGTATTGAATTAAACATGTACAATTAAAAGTTGTTGATCTCATTCTGAATTGCCAATCTGTCAAAGTTCTACAGCTGCATTTTTGATGCTGCAGGCCGGGGATCTAACCCGCTACACCACAGCACTGCATCCGGGAGTGTACTTTTCTGATATGATATAGCCACCACAACTTTCTGTTGATTAGTGTCAGCATGGTATAGCTTTTTCCATCCTTCAAGTGAGTCTCTTGTGGGAAGCATACAGTTGGATTTTTTTCCTTTTATCCAGTCTGATAGTCTGCCTTTTAATTTGAGGGTTTAGTCCATTTATATTTAATATGATTATTCATATTGTTAGATTTACATCTGTTAACTCACCATTTATTTTCTATGTGTTCCATGCATTCTTTTTCCCCCTTTCCTCTTCTTTTTCCTGCTCTTGGTTAAACTGAGTGTATTTTACGATTCCATCTTATCTCTGTTGTTGGCTTATTAGCTATAACTCATTGCTTTGGTATTTTGGTTTGTTTTAGGGTTTGAAGTATACATCTTTAACTTATCGTAAGTACTTACTGTACAGTGTCAGAAACCTAACAGGGGTTTGGCGCTGTGGCACAGGGGATTAAAGCTCCAGCCTGCAGCACCAGCATCTGATATAGATGCTGGTTCAAGTCCTGGCTGCTCCACCTCTGATCTAGCTCCCTGATAACCTGCCTGAGAAAGCAGCAGAGGATGGCCCAAGTCCTTGGTCCTTGCACCCATGCAGGAGACCCAGAAGCTCCTGGCTTCTGGCTTCAGACCAGCCCAACCCCGGCCATTGTGGCCACTTGGGGAATGAACCAGCGGATAGAAGATCTTTCTCTCTCCATCTCTACCTCTCTCTGTAACTCTGTAACTCTGTCTTTCAAGTAAATAAAATAATTTTTTTTTTTTAAATGGAAAACTTAACATGTGTACTTCCATTTTCTCTCTATGCCATGGTGCTATTGCTACACATTTTATCTTTACATGTTAAACCCTACACTACATTTTTTTTATTTAAGTAGTCAATTCTCTCTTTTAAAAAAGACATATATTTATCCACATGATTACAATTTCTTATATTGTTCATTCATATATATCCTATTTCTAATAGAAGTCATTTTTCTTCTACCAGAGGAATTTCACTAACATTTCCAGTTGCTGGTGGTGAATTCTTTCAGATTTTGAATTTTTTTTTAGGTAAAGTATGCCATTTTGATCATCTTAAAGTATACAGTTCTGGCCTGTGCTGTGGCTCACTAGGCTAATCCTCCGCCTTGCGGCGCTGGCACACTGGGTTCTAGTCCCGGTCGGGGCGCCGGATTCTGTCCCGGTTGCCCCTCTTCCAGGCCAGCCCTCTGCTGTGGCCCGGGAGTGCAGTGGAGGATGGCCCAAGTGCTTGGGCCCTGCACCCCATGGGAGACCAGGAGAAGCACCTGGCTCCTGCCTTCGTATCAACGCGGTGTGCCGGCCGCAGCGCGTTGGCCATGGCGGCCATTGGAGAGTGAACCAACGACAAAGGAAGACCTTTCTCTCTCTCTCTCTCTCTCTCACTGTCCACTCTGCCTGTCCAAAATAAATAATAAATAAATAAGTATACAGTTCTGTAGCTTTTAGTATACTCACAGTGTATGTAGCCATCTCTACTGTCTAATTCCAGAACACTTTCATTGCCCCCAGAAGAGAAGCCCTGTGTCTGTGGTGGGGATGTGGCACAGCAGTGAAGCCACTTCTTGGGATGCCCACGTCCCATATCGAGGGTTCCTGGTCCAGCCCGAGCCTCTCAGCTTCTAATCCTACGTCCTGCTAGGGCACCTGGGAGGCAGCAAATGGCAGCTCAAGTACTTGAGGCCCTGCCACTCATGGGAGACCTGGGTTGGGTTCTGGCCTCCTGGCCTCAGCCTGGCCCAGTGCCAGCTGAAGTGAGCATTTGAGGAGCAAGCCAACAGACGGGAGATAATATATATCTCCCCTCCTCCCCGTCTCCCTTCCTCTCCCTCTTTCCTTGCTTCTGCCTTTCAAATAAATAAATAAAATTTTACCACCTAGGTTTGTAGGTCAAACAAGATTGCTTTAGCTGCAGCAGCTGCTGACCATACAAAAATAAAACACACACTGCTTGCACTCACAGAGTGCACCCCCTCCCCTTCATTTCTGACCCAGACTCTTAAAATAGCTGACTTGCTAGAGTTTTTCCCTTCAGTCTTCTCTTCTCTCTGGTTCATTTCCATTCTTGCAGGGTTTTTTCATAAAACATGGTTCTGGGGCAGGCATTTAGCACGGTGGTTAAGATGCCGCTTGGAGCCCCTGTGTCACATAGCAGAGTGCCTGGGTTCAAGTCCCAAGTGTGCTACCAATCCCAGTTTCCTGCTGCTGCTCACCCTGGCAGGCAGCACAGATAGCTGTGTTTCTGCCACCCTCACGGGTGACCCAGATTGAGTTCTGGGCTTCTGGCTTTGTCTGGTCTGGGCCTAGACCCAGTTGTGGGCATCTGGAGAGTGAACCAGCAGATAGAAAATATCTCTCTCAGTGTTCCTGTCTCTATGTCTCTGCCTCTCAAAAAAAGTGGAAGTAAATAAATTATTCTCATTATACAATCGTGCTACTTAAGAGCACTTAATATTTCACACTTCTTCCAGGACAGAGACCAGAAACAGACTCTGCCTGAGCTAAGCCAGTCTTTGCAGCCTCCCTGCCATGCCTGACTCTACCCACATTTCACATTGTTGCCACCCTCGGCTATTTTCAGCAATACAGAGCAGACCTTTCCATGCTGCCAAGCTGCTAATTATGCCAGTATCTACCGGAGGACTCCGTCTATCCCTAACCCATCCTTCAAGAATCAGCTCGGGGGCCTGGCATTGTGCTGTGGCTTAGCTGACACTTGCAGTGCCAGCGTACCAGATCAGAGTGGCAGTTAAGAGTGATGGCTTGGGGCCAGCGCCATGGCTCACTTGATTAATCCTCCACCTGCGGCATCAGCATCTCATATGGGCGCTGGGTTCTAGTCCCGGTTGCTCCTCTTCCAGTCTGGCTCTCTGTTGTGGCCCGGAAAAGCAAGGAGGATGGCCCAAGTCCTTGGGCCCCTGCACCCGCATGGGAGACCAGGAAGAAGCTCCTGGCTCCTGGCTTCGGATCAGCACAGCGCCGGCCATAGCAGCCATTTGGGGAGTGAACCAATGGAAGGAAGATCTTTCTCTCTGTCTCTCTTCTCTCACTGTATATAACTCTGTCAAAAAAAAAAAAAAGCAAAAGCTCAAGTAGTTGGGTCCCTGCCACCCATGTGGGAGACCTGGATTGAGTTCTGGGCTCCTGAATTTGGCCCAGTCCAGCCCCAGCCGCTAAGGCCATTTGGGGAGTGAACCAACAGATGGAAAGATCTCTCTCTCTCTCTCAATCTCTCTCTCTCTCTCTCTCTCTCTCTCCCTTATCACTGCCTTTCAAATAAAGAAATCTTTTTTTTCAAAAAAGAATGAGCTCAGGGGCAGGGGTTTAGCGTAGCAGTTAAGATGCTGTTAGGCCACACACATCCCATGTTGGAGTGCCTGGCTTCAATTCCTGGCTTCAGCTCCTGACTCCAGCTTCCTGCTACTGCAGACCCTGAGACACACAGGTGATGGCTCAAGTAGCTGAGTTCCTGCGGCCCATGTAGTTGAGTTCACAGCTTCTAGCTTCAGCCTAGGCCAGCCCCTGCCATCGCAGGCATTTGAAAAGTAAGCCAGCAGATGGGACCTATGTCTCTGTGTCTCTTTGACTCTCAAGTAAAATGTTTAAAAAAGACACAGAATCAGCCCAGATGTGGTTTAGTTTTGTGACCCTGCACTCCAGAGCACAAGTGATCACTTGCAGCTGGGCTTTGGTTGTACCCCTTGTAAAGAACAGCGTTTCATTTTGTTCTTTATTCCCTGCCTGTGGACTTTGAATTCCTTTAAAGCAGAAGTCTTGGGATGTTTATGCTCCAAGGGTACGTCCACTAGCATGTCCACTTAACACACACACATGCTTCTCAACCTGTGCTGGGCTGCATCCCGATAAACTGATGGTGAGTTGAAAACATCTCTGCTTAAAACACATTTTCTAGGGGCTGGCACTGTGGTGAGCAGGTCAAGCCACCACCTGCAGTGCCAGCATCCCATACAGGTGCCTGATTGAGTCCCATCTGTTCTACTTCCCATCCAGCTCCTTGCTAATGTGCCTGGGAAAGCAGCAGAAGATGGCCCAAGCCCCTGGACTCCTGCCATTCACATGGGGGACCCAGAAGTAGCTTCTGCTCCTGGCCTTGGCCTGGCCAGCCCCAGTCATTGCAGCCATTTGGGGAGTGAACCAGCAGAAGGAAGATTTTTCTGTCTCCCTCTCTCTCTAACTCTTTCAAATAAATAATTTTTTTAAAAAAGATACTTTAAACAATGCATTTACTATTCCTAAACATCCTCACTTACCCATTTTACATCAGCCTATGACTTGCAACATCAGCTAACACAGTCTATTTCATAATAAAGGATTGCATATCTTTTGGAGAATATGGTAGGATGCAAACTACAAAAACATCTAGAAAACCCTGGTAACTTGGCACATTACATAGTACATGTTGTTCATGTGGCTGGCTGGGAGCTGTGTCCACTGCCACTCCCTGACATCACCAGAGAGAACTCCATAGCATATCACTAGCCTGAGAAAAGATGAAAATTTGGAATTCTACATTGAGTTTCTACAGAATGCATATAGATTTTTTTTAAAAAAAGATTTATTCATTTATTTGAAAGAGTTATGCAGAGAGAGGAGAGGCAGAGAGAGAGAGAAGTCTTCCATCCAATGGTTCACTCCCCAAATGGCCGCAACAGCCGGAGCTGCGCTGATCCAAAGCCAGGAGCCAGGAGCTTCTTCCCGGTCTCCCAGGTGGGTGCAGGGGCCCAAGGACATGGGCCATCTTCCATTGCTTTCCCAGGAGAGCTGGATTGGAAGAGAAAAGCCGGGACTAGAACCGGTGCCCATATGGGATACGCCACTTCAGGCCAGGGCATTAACCACAGCACCGGCCCCAGAATGCATATAGCTTTCCTGCCATCATCATGTCAAACCACTGGAAGCTGACAGCCATCTATATGTGTATTCAGGGCCTTCTATGCAGGAGTCACTGTGCTGGACATTGGACACTGATTGGGAGTGACTACCCAAAGGCTAGAGAGACATGAGTAAAGCCAGAGTTAATGCCAACAACCTGCAGATCTAAAGGCTGTTCTGGGGTATTTAGATTAATGTAGATTTAATTAGTATTTAGATTAACTTAGATTAAAGGATGCTGGCTAGGACACATGTGTCCCATATAAGAATGTCTGGATTTGGGGCCTGTGTTGTGGCACAGCAGGCTAAGCCCCTCTTAGAACTCTGGCATTCCATTCCATAATGGAGTGCCAGGTTGAGTTCTGGCTGCTGCACTTCCAATCCAGCTTCCTGCTAGTGTACCTGAGAAGGCAGCAAATGATGGCTGAAGTAGTAGGGTTCCTGTCATCCATGTGAGAGACCAGGATGGAATTCTTGGCCCCTGGTTTCATCCTGGTCCAGACCTGGCTATTGCAGCCACTTGAGGAGTGGCCTCCAAAATAGGTTTTTAAAAAAAAAAAAATTAAAAGGCCAGCGCCGTGGCTCAACAGGCTAATCCTCCGCCTTGCGGCGCCAGCACACTGGGTTCTAGTCCCGGTCGGGGCACCGGATTCTGTCCCGGTTGCCCCTCTTCCAGGCCAGCCCTCTGCTGTGGCCCGGGAGTGCAGTGGAGGTTGGCCCAAGTGCTTGGGCCCTGCACCCCATGGGAGACCAGGAAAAAGCACCTAGCACCTGGCTCCTGCCATCGGATGAGCGCGGTGCGCCGGCCGCAGCACGCCGCCCACGGCAGCCATTGGAGGGTGAACCAACGGCAAAAGGAAGACCTTTCTCTCTGTCTCTCTCTCACACTGTCCACTCTGCCTGTCAAAAAATAAATAAATAAATAAATAAAAATAAATTAAAAAGAAAAAGAACTAGCCCAATACCCCATTTGTGACAACTGCTGGGTCTTGATGGGGAACAGGTAGAAGCTGAGAGCAAGAGCAAAGGTAGGAAGTCTGATTGGGGGCACCTGCCCTTGTCTTCATCCTGCTTTCACTCTACATCTAAGTCCTGGAGACAAACTCACCACTGCTTCCCCTCCCCTACCATAGTTGCATATTCGGTTTCTCTTCTTTGTCATTTCTATAGCACCAGAGTTGGAAATTCTATGTCTTTCAAAGAAAAGTCGGTTTCAAATTGAGGAAGTTGACACCAACTGAAAAACCAGAAGCCTCATGGTAGACAGAGGCCCACTTACAGGCGACTGCAGGTAAGACATGGGAGAACCAGGGCAGGCATTTGGTGCAGTGGTTCAGTTGCTGCTTGGGTGTCTGCATCCCGTCCCATATCCCGAGAACTTTTGATTCAAGTCTTGTCTCCACTGCCAATCCAGCTTCCTGCTAATACATGTCCTAGCGGGCAGCAGTTGTTGGCTCAAGTAGTTGGGCCTCTGTCACCCATGTGGGAGACCTGGATTGATTTCTGGGCTCCAAGTGTTAGCCTGGCCCAGCCCTGGCTATTGCAGACATTTTGAGAGTGAACCAAAAGATGGACGATCTCTCTCTATTTGTCTCTGTTTCTCTATCTCTCTGCCTTTCAGATGAAATGGAAATAAGTAACAATTTAAATAACATAGATTAAGAAAAGAAATGGGAGAATTAGTTAAGATCCAAAACTTTGAGCCAGCATTGTGGCATAGCAGGTTAAGTCACCACCTGCGATGCCAGCATCCCATATGGATGCCAGTTTGAGTCCCAGCTGCTCCACTTCAGATCCAGCTCCCTGGTGCTCCTGGGAAAGCAGTGGAAGATGGTCCAAGTGCTTGGGCCCCTGCATCCATGTGGGAGACCTGGAAGAACCTCTTGGCTCCTGGCTTCGGCCTGGCTCAGCTCAGGCTGTTGTGGCTATCTGGGAAGTGATTCAAGAATGGAAGTGCCATCTCACTATCATGCGCTCACTCTCTCTGTCTTTGCAACTCTGTCAAATAAATAAATAAATATTTTAAAAGAAAATAAAATTAGCTCAACAGGCTAATCCTCCGCCTTGCGGTGCCGGCACACCGGGTTCTAGTCCCAGTCGGGGCGCCGGATTCTGTCCCGGTTGCCCCTCTTCCAGGCCAGCCCTCTGCTGTGGCCCGGGAGTGCAGTGGAGGATGGCCCAGGTGCTTGGGCCCTGCACCCCATGGGGAGACCAGGAAAAGCACCTGGCTCCTGGCTCCTGCCATCGGACAAGCGCGGTGCGCCGGCCGCAGCGCGCCAGCCGCGGCGGCCATTGGAGGGTGAACCAACGGCAAAGGAAGACCTTTCTCTCTGTCTCTCTCTCACACTGTCCACTCTGCCTGTAAAAAAAAAAAAAAAAAAAAAGAAAAAAAAGAAAATAAAATTAATGTCCCTGCCTTTTGCCTGCCTCTTCCACTTAGAGAGACTTTTCCTGATCCAAGTTTAGGTCTAGGAAAAATGCTTAGGGTGACTGGGACATGGGCCAGGAAATGCAGGAGCCCCAAAAGAAGACAGTCGGCTTGGGTGAAGGTGAGCAGGACAAAGTCTGGGGCCAGAGGTGGATAAATATTTGTGAATGTTTGCTGTTTGCAGAGGCATCAGCTGTTTGGACTGGGGTAAAGAAGCAAGATCTAGAAAGCAGCCATCCAGGCTGGGGAAGCACCAAGAAGAGGCGTGCTGGCAGCATCTCCTGGCTTGATCTTCCCAGAATCGGTGAGGACCACCCACAGTCTCTAAGGAGGCGGGAGAGGCGAAGCATGTCCAGGGTGAGTGAGGTTTCCAAGGGCTGAGGCACCCCCGCCTGGGCTCTGGCTCGTCCCTGGGTGTCTCCATCCTGAGCCTCTCCCCACTCACCTGCCTGGGCACTGCTTCTTTCCAGCTGGGCCGTCCTCGTCCCACCATGATCCAGGCTGTGCCGCTCCTCTGCTGTGTCCTGCTGTCCTCAGTGGCTGCCTTTCCAAGAAATGCCCAGAATGGAGCCCCGACCTCCCCGTCTGTCACAGAGAATGGGCCTCAGCCAAGCATGCTCCCCAGGCAGAATCCTCTCCCAGATCCCAGGGCCTGCCAGGATCTCCTGCACACGGTCCCCTCCTTAGCCCCTCTGCCTGAGCACCTGTCCCAGATAGCACTGAGGGTGGCCCTGGAGGAGGCTGGCTGCCTGGCGGAAGCCCGCAACCTGCAGCTTCAGCTCAGCAGGATGGGCGCAAAGGACATCACCGAGACTCTCATCCGGCAGAGTCAGGAGCGCAGGGAGGGGGGCGGGATCAGCAGCACGCAGGTCATTCTGAGGGACCTGGGGGGCTCCCCAGGGGAGCCAAGGCGGGCCCGGCGGTCAGCTCCCCTCCCTGAGGCGTGTTCCTCCCGGTACGGGAGGACGCTCCACGACACGTCGGAGCTGATCGCAGAGTTTGCTGAGAAGCTCCCTGCCACCAAGCTGGCGGCAAAGCTGAAGACTGCTGCTCTCAACGTCACCCAGGGGTGCACGCAAGAGTCCTGGGACCATTTGGAAGAAGTGCTCGAAGAGCTGATAAAAAGCCCTGAAATTTGGAACTACACAATGCCTATAGAAGAGCAGGCAAGCTTTGTCATTCGTATCATGTACATGTGGAAACATGTTATAGTGGACATGATAAAGGAATTTTTCCAGACTTACTTTGGATAGGGAGGGCCTCCTAGCATCACCTTTACTTTCTCAGATGTTTCTGACAGGCCTGTGTATAGGGAGAGTTTAGGACAGATGTTTGTTCTTCATATGATCCCACTGTGACCGTAACCAGCCTTGCTCCTCTCTTAGTAGGTCCTAGCCCCTATTTCTTCTCCCAGTTTCTCTTCCTTCCAGTTGTTAAAAACTGCAGACTGATTATGTACTATGCATGAAGCATGTTGTGATCTCCCCGTTCATCTGCCTTGTACTTCGTAGTTCCCCAGCTGGCCGCTGGAGCTTGCTTACGTGAATGTTTTTAACTGGGAAGAATAAATAAATAGCTGTTTGCATGTCAGAATCATGGTTGTCTGGTCTCTTGCGTCTGGATCTCTGGGGATCCCTTTTGTGAGCCACAGATGGAAGTTGGCAGGGACACATAGGAGGTGTGTGCATCCTCTGAGGCTGAAGGTTCGAGCAGTCATTACAAATTGGCAAATATCTGTGGAGATCATGTCCCTTACTGATCATCAGGGACAGCGATCCCCATCCCCCCTCCATGGGGCAGGGAACTGGGCAGAGGGCCTGTGCCCATCCAAACAGTCTCACTTCTCACTCACGGGGCTGCATGGTAATACAGGGAAGTGGAGCAGAGGAGGGCTCTGCTGATCTGGCATGGGGAGACCAAGAGAAAAAATGAGTCTCATTCCTATTTCCTGATGAGGACACAAAGGCTGGGTGTTTGGCACAACCATTAAGTCACCTGCTTGAGACACCACACCCCAGATCAGAGTGCCTGGGTTTGAGTCTCCGCTCTGCTGCCAACTCCAGCTTCCTGCTAACGCTCACCCCTGGAGTCAGCAGATGATGGTTCAAGGACTTGAGTCCCCACCACCCTCGTGGGAGACCCAGATGAAGTTCCTGGCTCCTGGTCTTGCCATGGCCCAGCCCCAGTTGTTATAGGCATTTGGACAGTGAACCAGGACATTGAAGATCTCTCTCTGTTTCTCTTTCTTTCAAATAAAATGAAAATAAAGAGATGCTTTAAAAAAAATAAAAAGGAACACAAGATGAGAGTTGATGGGTGAGATTTCCTCTATTCGAGCCCTAGTTCCTTTCAGACCACAGCCCCAGGGGAATGGTTTAAGTGTTGTCTTCTGTGCTGGCACAGTCTGATCAGCTGATTGTCACCTGAAACCCACCATGACCTGCCCCTCTACTGCCTCCCACGGTTGTCATGTCATGTGGAACCCAAAGACCTTCTTGCCTTTCTCTTCATCTCTGAAGATCCAGCCACCCTCCTGGCTCTTGGTTATGGTGAAGTAACACCTTGACAGTAGGGACTCCATTTTGGAGAACCTGAGACTCCATTCTGGGTAGGTGCCCCCACCCCCATACCCTGAGACTCTTGTCTGAAACTAACTATGATCTGAAACAGTTGAACAACAGCAGTCCACTACAGCACACTTGGCAGAGCATAGAAACCCCCTACCATGATCGCTCAAGCTTGGAAGTAGATAGGCTGCACTTGAGTTAATGATAAAAATGTAATTTGTCTGTGTCCTACATAGGATTAAAACTAATACCTGGATTAATGTCAAGATTATTATTATTATTATTATTTTTTTTTTTTTACAGGCAGAGTGGACAGTGAGAGAGAGAGACAGAGAGAAAGGTCTTCCTTTGCCGTTGGTTCACCCTCCAATGGCCGCCGCGGTCGGCGCGCTGCGGCCGGCGCACTGCGCTCGTCCGATGGCAGGAGCCAGGAGCCAGGTGCTTTTCCTGGTCTCCCCATGGGGTGCAGGGCCCAAGCACCTGGGCCATCCTCCACTGCACTCCTGGGCCACAGCAGAGGGCTGGCCTGGAAGAGGGGCAACCGGGACAGAATCCGGTGCCCCGACCGGGACTAGAACCTGGTGTGCCGGCGCCGCAAGGCGGAGGATTAGCCTGTTGAGCCACGGCGCCGGCCAAATGTCAAGATTATAATTAAAGCTGGTGCCATGGCTCAATAGGCTAATCCTCTGCCTTGCGCCGCCAGCACACCAGGTTCTAGTCCCAGTCGGGGCACCGGATTCTGTCCCGGTTGCCCCTCTTCCAGGCCAGCTCTCTGCTATGGCCCAGGAGTGCAGTGCAGGATGGCCCAAGTCCTTGGGCCCTGCACCCCATGGGAGACCAGGAGAAGCACCTGGCTCCTGCCATCGGATCAGCACAGTGCGCTGGCTTCAGTGCGCCAGCGGCAGCGGCCATTGGAGGGTGAACCAACGGCAAAAGGAAGACCTTTCTCTCTGTCTCTCTCTCTCTCACTGTCCACTCTGCCTGTCAAAAAAAAATTTTTTTTAAAAAAGATTATAATTAAAGCAGGCACTTCGGCTCAATAGGCTAATCCTCCGCCTGCGGTGCCGGCACACCGGGTTCTAGTCCCGGTTGGGGTGCCAGATTCTGTCCCAGTTGCCCCTCTTCCAGGCCAGCTCTCTGCTGTGGCCCGGAAAGCAGTGGAGGATGGCCCAAGTGCTTGGGTCCTGCACCCCATGGGAGACCAGGAGAAGCACCTGGCCCCTGCCTTCAGATCAGCGCGGTGTGCTGGCCGCAGCGCGCCAGCCGTGGAGGGTGAACCAACGGCAAAGGAAGACCTTTCTCTCTGCCTCTCTCTCTCATTGTCCACTCTGCCTGTCATTTAAAAAAAAAAAAAAAGATTACAATTGGTAATAGTTTCGCATTGGTTTTAGGTCAGCTTGACCCCAGTAACCATGTATTCCCCTCCCGATTTTGTGGTTTTTGCCTTTATAAACCCCGTTGCTTTGGGTTTCAGGGTCGAGAGTTCTTTAGGGCATGAGCCCATTCACCACTGGCAATTAAGGACCATCAAATTTTATCAATGTGTGGTGCTCCTTTGTTCACACTCACTCAAGCACAACAATGGCAGACCCTGCTCCAAAAGTCTTGCCTGGCCTCACCCACTGGTTCCCTCCACTAAGGATCCTGACAGACCTGACACTGAAGGCTGCCCTGGAGCAGCCGATTTCTGGACCCTATAACTTCATCTCCAGGCCGGCCACGTGAAAAAGCCATGCAGGTGTTCTATACCCAGATACCAGGTACCATCAGGACAGCAGTCCAGGTGGGGCTTCCAAGGGAATACCTTGGTTACTCTTGTGTTGCTGCTAGGCAAGGTTCGGCTTGATCCAGGGAGAGGAAATGTGCCTTCCCCATCATACACTGGAGGCACGAGCAGAAGCAGTGCATAGCAGATGTGGTCCAGCTGTGGCCAGATGTGGCAGTCTGCCACAAACCCAGGCATATCTTTTTGTACTCTGCTGGTCAGAGCTGGTCTGTCAAACCCAAAGGACAAGGGCGAGATGGGGCAATTGACCTTGGATATCACCTTCTGATGACCCCGCTCAGGCTGTCAAGTGGACTTGCGGGCTACTGGTGAGTCCTGTGTATAGTGAAGTCTGGAGTTCAACAGCTAAGCCAGAACCACTACAACAGAAGGCAAAAAACCCTCTAGGGGCCGGTGTCATGGTGTAGCTGGTAAAACTACACTCGTAGGTCTCCTTTTTCCTCTGTCTTTGTACTTAATTGTCAGGGGTCACTGCTGGTAACTGAGAGAAGGGAAATGCAAAAAAAAAAAAAAAAAAAAAAGGAGGGACACACACCCCCTTGCCTGTTTTCCTCCACTGTCTGGCAGAGGCGAGTGACAGCATCTAAAGAAATTCTGCCGTAATGCTATGTGGGTATTTATACAGCTTTAGAAGGCACTAGATACCTTCTCCTAGTTTTTGTATTAACACTGTGGCGCAGTGGGTTAAAGCCCTGGCCTGAAGTGTCGGCATCCCACATGGGTGCTGGTTTGAGTCCCAGCTGCTCCTCTTCTGATCAGCTCTCTGCTATGGTCTGGGAAAACAGTAGAGGATGGCCCAGGTCCTTGGGCTCCTCTACCCATGTGTGAGACCCGGAAGAAGCTTCTGGCTCCTGGCTTTGGATTGGCACAGCTCCAGCTGTTGCGGCCATCTAGGGAGTGAACCAGTAGATGAAAGACCTCTCTCTCTGTGTCTCTACCTCTATCTGTAACTCTGACTTTCAAATAAATAAAATAAATCTTTAAAAAACAAACAACAACAAAAACACTATCCCTGAACTCAAGATAAAGGCCAATTCCTGGAGCTTTGCTTAGATTTGGAAAGAGTTACTCATCAGTTTAGGAATGTGCTGTTTGTCTTTTGCCTAGGAGTAAGCAAAGTGAAAGAGAAAAGTCACTCAGAATTGGTCTAAGTTTAATCAGTCTGTCTGGTTTTCCTGACCCACCACGCAGTGCATTCTCTTCGTAAGAAGAGTGGTTTAGAGGTTCCCTTTCCTCTCCCTTGTGTGAGATCCAGAGGCCGTTCTCACTGCACATACAGACCTGGGGTTAAAACCTTAGGACAAGAATAGGAGGCAGGGCTAAGGTCAGTTATCAGCATGGGGCAAATGTGAGAAGGCTAAAGTCCAGGCTGGGGACAGATGCACAAACATGTGCACGTGTGATGCTTTCCATGCTTTGGAAGCTCTTAGCTTTCTGGCTTCTTCATCATTTTGGCTGGGGTAAACGAAAAGCTGCGATTAAAAGCAATACCAAGTGCTTTGGATGATAAAGATACCAAAGCAAAGGAGATGCTTAGTCTGTCTTGATTCTTCAGCTCTGTTCTTTCTCAAAATGGTGAGGATCTGCAAACTTTTAAGATTTGAGGATAAGGTGTGTCCAGAGTGAGTGTGTCCAAGGGTTGAGGCACCCCCGCCTGGGCTCTGGCTCGTCCCTGGGTGTCTCCATCCTGAGCCTCTCCCCACTCACCTGCCTGGGCACTGCTTCTTTCCAGCTGGACCATCCTCATCCCACCATGATCCAGGCTGTGCCGCTCCTCTGCTGTGTCCTGCTGTCCTCAGTGGCTGCCTTTCCAAGAAATGCCCAGAATGGAGCCCTGACCTCCCCGTCTGTCACAGAGAATGGGCCTCAGCCAAGCACGCTCCCCAGGCAGAATCCTCTCCCAGATCCCAGGGCCTGCCAGGATCTCCTGCACACGGTCCCCTCCTTAGCCCCTCTGCCTGAGCACCTGTCCCAGATAGCCCTGAGGGTGGCCCTGGAGGAGGCTGGCTGCCTGGCGGAAGCCCGCAACCTGCAGCTTCAGCTCAGCAGGATGGGCGCAAAGGACATCACCGAGACTCTCATCCGGCAGAGTCAAAGCACAAGGAGGAGGGCTGGGTTGTGGTCCAGTGGGTTAAGCCACCCCTTGTATCACCAGCATCCCATATTGGAGTATTGGCTTTACCTGCTATGCCACAATGCTGGTTCCTGGAGCATTGGTTCAAGTTCTGAATACCGGCTGCTCTGCTTCCAATCCAGCTCCTGCTCGTGTGCCTCAGAATGAAGCAGAAGATGACCCAAGTGCTTGGGCCTCTGCCACCCATGTGGAAGACCTGGCTTTAGCTTAGTCCAACCTTGACTGCTGCAGCCATTTAGGGAGTGAACCAGCACATAGATGATCTCTTTCTTTCTCTCCTCTCTCTGTTGCTCTGCCTTTCTAACAAATAAATCAGTAAGAGTGGACATTTGGCACAGCAGTTACAATGCTGCTGCTTGATGCATCCACATTCCAGGTTGGGGGTTCTGGGTTCAAGTTTGACCTCCACTCCCAATAGAGTTTCCTGCTAATGTGCACTCTAGAAAGTAGCAGGCGATGGCTCAGTACCTAGGTCCCTGCCACCCACTGGGGAGACTGGGATTGAGTTCTGAGCTCCAGGCTTCTGCCTGCCCCAACCCTACCCCAGCTGTTGCAAGTATTTGGGTACTGAATTAGTGGATGGAAGCTTTCTTTCTGTATTCTATCTTTCTCAACTAAATAAAAGTAAATAATTTTTTAAAGCACAATAAGGGTCAGCGCTGTGGCATAGCGGGCAAGGCCACCGTCTGCAGCACCGGCATCCCACATGAGTGTCAGTTTGAGTCCCAGCTGCTCCACTTCCAATCCAGCTCTCTGCTATGCCCTGGCAGGGCAGTGGAAGATGGCCCAAGTCCTTGGGCCCCTGCATCTGCATGGTAGACCCAGAAGAAACTCCTGGTTCCAGGCCAGCGCCACGGCTCAATAGGCTAATCCTCCGCCTGCGGTGCCGGCACACCGGGTTCTAGTCCCGGTTGGGGTGCCAGATTCTGTCCCGGTTGCCCCTCTTCCAGGCCAGCTCTCTGCTATGGCCAGGGAGTGCAGTGGAGGATGGCCCAAGTGCTTGGGCCCTGCACCCACATGGGAGACCAGGAGAAGCACCTGGCTCCTGGCTTTGGATCAGTGTGGTGAGCCATCCTCGGTGGCCATTGGAGGGTGAACCAATGGCAAAGGAAGACCTTTCTCTCTGTCTCTCTCTCTCACTATCCACTCTGCCTGTCAGAAAAAAAAAGAAAGAAAGAAAGAAAGAAAGAAAGAAAGAAAGAAAGAAAGAAAGAAAGAAAGAAACTCCTGTTCCAGATCGGCCCAGCTCTGGCCATTGCAGCCATTTGAGGAGTGAACCAGTAAATGGAAGAACTCCCTCTCTCTCCCTTTGCCTTCCAAAGAAATACATAAATCTTAAAAAAAAAAAAAAAGTTAGAAATCTTTTTTATGGGGGCTGGCATTGTGGCCTGCAACCTGGGAAGGCAGCTGAAGAGGGTTCAAGTACTAGAGCCCCTGCCACCACATGGGAGCCACAAATGGAGCTCCTGGCTCCTGACTTTGACCTGGCCCAGCCCTGACTGTTGTGGCCATTTGAGGAGCAAACCAGCAGATGGAAGATCTCTCTGTTTCTCTCTGTTGATTTGCCTTTGAAACAAATAAATAAATCTTTAAAAAAAAAATAAAAAGAAATAGGGGCTGGTGGAATGTATTGTGGTACAACAGGTTAAGCTGCCGCTTGGGATTCCTGTATCCTGTATCAGACAGCCTGGTTTGAGTTCCGGCTACTCAGCACTTCCAATCCAGCTTCTTGCTAGAAGATATCGCTCTCTGTGTCTCATTCTGTTTTTCAAATAAATAAAAAGAAAAATATTCATTTATTTATTTGAAAGTCAGTTGGGGGGGGTGAGGGGCAGAGAGAGAGAGAGAGAGAGAGAGGTCTTCCATCCGATGGTTCACTCCCCAATTGGCTGCAACAGCCGGAGCTGCACCGATCCAAAGCCAGGAGCCAGGAGCTTCTTCCGGGTCTCCCACATGGGTGCAGGGGCCCCACATGGGATGCCAGCACTTCAGGCCAGGACGTTATCCCACTGAGCCACAGCACTGGCCCCAAGAAAGAGATCTTTTATCTGCTGTTTCACTCTCCAAATGGCTGCTACAGCCGCGGCTAAGCCAGGCCAAAGCCAGAGCCTGGAACTGCATCCAAGTCTCCCATATAGACGGCAGAGGCCCTGGCCCTTGGGCCATCTGCTGCTTCCCCAGGCGCATTAGCAGGGAGCTGGATCACAAGTGGAGCAGCCAGGACTGGAATCGGCACTCTGATACGGGATGCCAGCATCACAAGTGGCAGCTGCCCCACCAGCCCCTATTTCTTATCTTCCACCATTCTTCTCTTCAAATCATCAAATATGGTGCATTTAACATGTGCTATGCATAGGAGGTTATTTTAACCTTTTCTCATCCACCTTCCCTGAACTTCCTAAGTGCCCAACCAGATGCTATAGTTTGCTAACTTAATTTTTAAACTGAAAAATAAGAGAATCATAAACATTAAATTGCTCCTAATTCTGAGTCTCCCTGGCTTCTATCAGGAGCTTAGAGTGGAAACGTGGCAGGGGCAGATAGCAGACGCCAAAGAACAAGGTCTCAGGTACTGACGTTGAGTGTGTGACCAGGGGCCAAGGTCTGAACACCCGATAGAAATGAGCAAATATTTGTAGAGATTGCATTCCTTACTGGCCACAGGGGAAAGCAAATACCCCCTTCCTCACGGGACAGAAAATTGGGCAGAATGGGAGCAACCAGCCTATCAAGGCAGTCTCAATTCTGTGACTGGGCTGTGTGGTAATGTGGGGCCCCTATAAGTGGGTGGACATAAAACAGAGGAAGCCCCTGGTGACCTGAACACAGGGGAGACCACGTGGGAGCACCGGGGTTGACTTTTCTACTTCTAGGTTTTCACGTGAAAAGAACAGAAGCGTGGAGGTAAGTGGTGGATGAGAGTCCACTGACTGCGTGTTGGGTTCCTTTTGTACCACGGCCGGTACAGAAAACGTCTGCATGGTTTCCGTCTCTCCCCTTTGCAGAGAACTCTGCTCCAGACATGTGGGGCCTCAGATTCGTCCCGGTGCCAGTGGAGCTGCTTCTCTGCTACCTCTTGCTGCACTCTGCGGATGCCACTCTCCATGCAAAGCTGACAAATGTCTCAAAGCACCTTCCCTCATCCTCCCAGTCGCCCTCCTCAGGCTCCTTGTCCTGCCAGACCCTGCTCCCCAAGTCCCTGCCTGGCTTCAGCCACTTGGCCCCTCTACCTAAGTTCCTGGTTGGCCTGGCTCTAAGGAGCGCCCTGGATAAAGTGGGCTGCCAGGCTGAAGCACAGGCCGTGCAACGACAGCTCTACCACTGGGGCGGTGTGAATGCCACCCAGATCCTCATCCACCATCTTCAACAGCTCCAGGAAGGCAGAACCACAGAGAGGCGAGTGTCCGTGGAAGCCCTGGCCTCTGCCCTGCAGCTGTTAGCCCAGGAGCAGGCAGGCCCAGAGCGGGCCCGACGCTCCCTCCCCAGCGAGAACTGTGAGAATGAGCGGGAGCAAGGTGTGTACAGCATTGTCCGGCTCTTGCCGGCAGTGGGAACCTACTACAACCTGGGCACAGCTTTGTATTATGCTGCTCATAACTGCTCTGACAAGGCCCACGAACGGGGCCAGGATGGGGCCATAGATTTGGGTTATGACCTTCTGATGGCCATGGCTGGGCTGTCAGGGGGGCCCATGGGTCTAGCCATCAGTGCTGCACTTAAGCCCACATTAAAGGCCGGGGTTCAGAGGCTGATACAGTATTATTACAGTGAGAAAGAGGTGAACACTCCTCCGCCAGAAACCGGCACCGAGAGCTTGGGAGGCTTCTTGGATGTGAGTGATTTGGAACAAACAACCCCCACAGATGCTCTGGGCTCAGAAATGCTGAATTCAGCTCCCTATGGGCAGTGGGAGGTTCTCAACAGCTATGACTCATATCCTGAGGCTGGGAATCTTGTGATATAAAAGAAGGGGGTAACCACAGAATGAATAAATCTGACACGTGTATTCTGACACGTTGTGTATGTGTGCATGTGTTCAAATCCCAAATTCAAAAGTATTACCTTGGAGGAAAGCAGTGCAAGATTTATGCATTTATTTGAAAGGCAGAGTTACGGGGGGAAGAGAGACAAAGAGAGAATCTTCCATTCACTGGTTCACTCCCCAAACGGTCATCTCGGCTGCAGCTGGACCAGGCCAAAGCCAGGAGTCAGGAGCTTCATCCAGGTCTCCCAGGTGGGTGCAGGGGCCCAGGCCATGGGGCCATCCTCTGCTGCTTTGTCAAGGGCATTAGCAGGGAGCGCGAGGCCGGCGTTGCAGACAGCGGCTTGATCCACTATGTCACAACGCGGGCCCCAAAACGTAGGAAATTAAAAGTTGGGCGCTTGAAGTCAGAGGATTCTGCTTTGAGGCCAAGCTCCTCTCATTAGTGCCTGCGATCACTGACTAGTAACTCCTTTCTGTAAACTCCGTTTTTAAATGCCTAAGGTGGGAATAATTTTCACCCGCAGGGGTTTATTGTGGAAACTGACAACCAGGGTACCGACAATAAATTGTTATTATTTGGGATTTGTTACCTCAGTCTGTCCCTTCCGCTCCCAAAGAGTTAAACTGCTGGTTCCACCACTTCCTGTGGAGTCTTTAGTGCTTCCAGAATTCTCAAGTTGGTTTCGGTTCTGCCACCCCGGCGCGGGTTCTCGAAAATCAGCTGTTTTGAGTCCCCGGCTGTTCCGTTCATTGGACTCCTCCCCGTCGCGGGCGCGGGGTGGGACCTACTTGGGCGTCTTGACCAATCACTGGAGCTGTGGGTGTGGCTCTGGCACAGCTTGTTCCGCCCTGCGGAGAGGACGGATTCGTGGTGGCGCCAATGAGCTCGCAGCCTGGGGGAAGGCTCGGTGGAGTGGCAGCCAGCGTCGAGGCGTCGGCTGGGGACTGCGAGCCCCGGGTCTTCAGCCGCGGGTCCAGCTCACTCGGAAGGGGCGGGCTCAGGTGCCAGGCGGAATTTGTGAGCGGGTGGGCGGTACATCCCTCAGGGAACGGGAAGCCGCGTCCTGAGCCACTGGAGGGAGCGGGGACTACGACCCTCACAGGTATGGGCCTTGAGAGGGTGTGCAGCGTAGAGGTGGGGTAAGGGCGGCTGGCTCCAGGGGGTGCGCCCCGCTGGGGACAACTTCTGTCTTCGGTTTGAAATAGGAGCTGTCTTCTCCTTGCGGGGTCTCTCGCTCTTGTCCGTCCAGCCTAACTCCCCAACCCTAACGTCCCTTTGTCAAAACTCCCCTGCTGCCCCGAAACCCGGCACCTAGCATTATTGCATTGGTTTGATGTCCAACGTATCTGCCTATGCACTGCATTATTTTTTGAAAGATTTATTTATTTGGAAGTCTGAATGACAGGGAGAAAGAGATCTCTTCCATCCACTGCTTTACTCCCTGGAAAGGCTGCAACAACCAGGTTTGAGCCTCCGAATCATGGAGCCAGGAACTCTATCCAGGATTTCCACGTAGCCATCCTGGGATGCTTTTCCCACGGGGATTAGCAAGGCGCTGGGTTGGAAGTGGAGCAGCCAGGACTGGAACTGGTGCTCAGATATAGGATGCCGACGACGCAAGCAGCATCTTCACTCACTGCACCACAACTCTGCCCCTGCTGCATTATTTTTGATCCTTACCAAAAAAATGTCCAGAGATAGATTTTTTTATCATCTTTGTTGCATAAAAAGGTACAAAGAACTAAAATGCAAAATGATATGCTCAAGGGAACACGCAAACTCCATTTCATTTCAGAAAAGTTTATTCAGTGCAAAATATGTGCCAAAAAATGTGTTACAGTCACTTACTTCGGTGTTTGCAATCTGGGGATACCAGGTTTTGTTTTGCTTGTTTGTTTTCATATTTAAATCATGCTCCGTTAATATCAGCCTTTTAGTTCCTCCAGAATAATGACCTCCTCTTTGTTTAAGTGTATTATCATTATTTAAATTTCTTAAAAGCAGTAGAGATGCATAGGTTAAAAATTCAAACTTTACTGGAAGAATTAAAATGAAAACTAGGAGCTTCTGCCTGAGATAGAAGGGCAGCCGGTGTTAATTCATGCATTGTAATAAAAGCACGTGACATTTTTAGACCACAAATGTGCATGTTTATTCAGTACTGTTAGGCTCAAGCTGCAACAAGAAGTAAGTTTTAATTTCCTGAAACGACATAAGATGGGTGTGGTCAGAAAAAGGTGGGGGCACAACCTGCTCCATGACAAAAAGGAGTTTCAAGTGAGATTTCTGAGTCTTCCCAAAGCTGATAATCCATATGGAGAGCCAGAGATTGAATGAGGCCGTGAAAGTGTCACAGTCTTAGAGACGGAGTGGCAACGTATTTAATATTCTTCCACCATGGAATTTGTCCTTCCTACCTGGAGGGCAGTTTGAGGGAACAGTTACTTGATCTCCAAGATTTCATCCCCTAAAACAGCACCAGGCCAGCAGGGATCATGCTGTAATAAATGCTTAAGACTGACATCCGTCTTTACTCCAGTATAAACAGATATAATCACAAACAAATAAATTCAAAATAAAGAGGGTGTGAAATGAGACAGTAGGAATATTAATGTTTCTTGAGGGTGGATGATAAGTACATGGATGCCTTGTACTATTTTATTTAAATTAATGGGCCAGAGTTGTAATGCAGCAGGTTAAGCTGCCTCTCCCAACACCTGCATCCTATATTTGTGCACCAGTCTGAGTCCTGGCTGTTTTGATCCAGCTCCCTGTTGCTGCACCTGGGAAGGCAGCAGAAGATGGCCCAGGTGCTTGGGCCCTTGCCACCCACATGGGAGTTCCAGGCTTCTGGCTTCAGCCTGGCCCAGCCGAGGCCATTGTGGTCATTTGGGGAGTGAACTGGCACATCAAGATCTCTGACTCTCTCTTTGTCTCTGCCATTCTGCTTTCAAATAAATAAACAAATGCTTAAAGATATTTTAAGTTAGTAATCAGTTTTTCCTGATTGGACGTTGCATACCATATACACGTGGGGCAGGCATTATGGTGCAGCAGGTGAAGACGTTGCTTGCAGTGCCAGTAGCCCACATCAGAGTGCTGGTTCGAGTGCCGGCTGCTCTGCTTCTGTTCCAGCTCCTTGCTAATGTGCCTGGGAAGGCAGCAGATGATGACCCAAGTACTTGGGCCTCTGCTACCCACATGGGAGACCTGGATGGAGTGCTTGGCTCCTGGCTTCAGCCTGTCCCAGACCTGATTTTCTGAACCATTTGGGGAGTGAGCCAGTAGATGGGAGATCTCTTACTCTCCCTCTCTGTTACTTTGTCCTTAAACTAAGTAAATGTTTTTAAAATATCTACATATGCTGAAACATCACATAGTACCATAAATACGTTCAATTTTCATATGTAATAAGTATGATTTTTACAATTTAGTCCTGCAAAAAACTCAGTTGGAATCTTGCATCCTTCCATCTCGGAGCCCAAATGGCACAGTGGGAGATGCTGCAGGATCTGGATGGCCGGTATCAGGATCTGCTACACCAACTCTACTCACATAGCCTCCTGCCAGTGGACATTCGACAGCACTTGGCTGCCTGGATTGAAGACCAGAACTGGTGAGAGTTTCAGTAGGTTGGAGAGGATAAAGAAGGGTTTTTTTTTTTTTTTTTTTAAGACTTATTTTATTTATTTGAAAGGCAGGGTTACAAATAGAGATCTTCCATTTGCTGGTCCACTCCACAAATGGCTGCAATAACTAGGGCTGGACTAGGCCAAAGCCAGGAGCCAGGAGCCAGGAGCCAGGAGCTTCTTCTGGGTCTCCCACACATGGATGCAGGGGCCCAAAGACTTGGGCTATCTCCACTGCTTTCCCAGGCACATTAGCAGGGAGCCGGATTGGAAGCAGAGCAGCTGGGACTCAAACCAGTGACTGATAGGGACTGCCACATGCCAGCCCCTGTTTCTTTCTTAGGAGTGCCTAGGATCCTGGGGACGTCAAAAGCAGGAAGAGGTTGGGAGGGTTCAGGGCAGAAGCAGAGACACTAACGCTGTTCCTGGCCCCCAGGCGGGAAGCTGTGCTGGGCAATGATGATTCTAAGGCCACAATGCTATTCTTCCACTTCTTGGAGCAAGTGAACTTTGAGTGTGGCCGCTGCAGTCAAGACCCTGAGCGCTTGTTGCTGCAACACAACTTGAGAAAATTCTACCGGGACCTTCAGGTACTGGGAGAAGCTGAGACTATAGGGTAGGACTGGAAGCCAAGTGTGGAGTTGTTGCAGTTGATTTCTCAACAGTGTTGCAGTGGATTCCTTTCTGAGAGGAGGAGCGTTGGTGGGGGCAAGAGGTGTGGCCGGGAGTCAGGTGAAAGCAGGCCTGAGGCAAGCAGCCCTCAGACTCATTTGTTTCAGTTAATACAACAGCTTATATAGCCAAGACTAGCCAATCCGGTCTATGCCCCAACCAATCACAGCCTGTTGCCAGGCAGTTTCCAAAGCCATTCCAAAGCCTGTTGCCAGTCAGGCTCTTGTTGCCAGGCAGTTTCTGAAACCATCCAATCATGGCCTGTCGTCAGTCAGGCTCTGTTGTCATGTGGTTTCCTCTGTTGTCATGTGGTTTCCAAAGCCATCCAATCACGGCCTGTTGCCAGGCAGTTTCTGTTGTCAGCGGCCATCTTGGCATGAACTTTTCACCTCAGTGGCCATCTTGATGTGACCTTTTCACCTCATTCCACCACATAGAGTAAGGTTTGGGGTACCTGGAAGTACAAAGAAAGGAGCATGGATCTGGGGAAAGAACACAACATGAAGTTGGGGAATCTGTGACAGAGGCTAGATGACACTGTCAGGAGGGTGGCTGGGTTTAGGAAACCCAGTGGTGAAAAGGGAAATGGCCAGGACCCTGAAGGAGGGGGAACTACAGGGGACAGTGTGGGGAGGGTCAAGGGTGGCAGGTCACTAAGAGGGGTCAAATTAGATTACTCCTTCCTCTTCTCCCACCCTAGGCCTTCCCCAGAGGTCCTACCCAATTGGCTGAAATGATGTTTAACCTCCTTTTGGAAGAAGAAAAAATTCTGAATGAGGCTCAGAGGGCCCAGGTGGTAAGAACAACCTGCTGGTGGTGTTGGCAGCTCCTGGAGTAGGGAGTGACCATGAGGAGGACTCGGGAAATCTTAGAACGGGATTCCCTACTATATCCTATGGTGCAGTTTCAGGCCTGGCCCTCAGGGGCGAAAGGTCGGAGTTGAAAAGTGCTCAGAGCCTCTTGTTTCAGGAGCCAGGCCATACGGCTCTGGGAGCACCTGTGGAAAGCCAGCAGCATGATATCGAGTCTCGGCTCCTGGATTTGAAGGCTATGATGGAGGTTGGTCAGTGTGGCAAGAGACAGGGTGGGCAGGGCTCATTCTGTGGCCTCCCTCAGAACAAGCCTCAGCCAGACCCCATCCCCTCTGCAGAAGCTGGTGAAGTCCATCAGCCAGCTGGCAGACCTGCAGGACGTCTTCCGCTTCCGCTACAACACGCAGGCCCAAGGTCGGGAACATCAGATGGGGGAGAACAGGAGGGGAAGGCTCCAGGGAGTCAGAGTCAACCTTGACTTTTAAGAGGTGGTCAGAAAGGAGAGGGGAGAGAGCCCCTTGACTGACTCCTGCTCCTGCCATTCAGGGAAGGCAGCCTCTTCGGACCCTCATTGGAACAGACAGCAGCAGCTACTGCAGGAAACCCTCAATGAACTGGACAAAAGGAGAAAGGTAGGGGGTGGGGAGCAGGACACTGAGGGACCCGGGGGCTCTTAGTCCTGGCTGCTTTTTCTCAGCATCCCCAGTTGCATGGTGGAAGCTGCAGGTGAGAGGCACTGGCACTCTTACTGTCTCTCTTCCAGGAGGTGCTGGATGACTCCAAAGCACTGTTAGGCCGACTGACTACCCTCGTCGACCTGCTGCTGCCGGAGCTGGATGAATGGAAAGCCCAGCAGCAAAAAGCCTGCATTGGAGCCCTCCGGCAGCCTGGGCTGCAACAGCTGGAGAAGTGGTGAGATGCGCCTCCTCAGCCCTGGTCCTGGTCACCCCCTGTGCCGTGCGGGTTGTAGATAGCCCTGTATATAGCAGATGTTGCCCGCTGTTCTCTGCTCCCCACAATGATCTCAGCTCACTGCAGCTCTACTCCGCCCTTCATCCTCACCACCCAGGGAGCCCACAGCTCAGTCCTTGCTTTGGTCAAAGTAGTGGATTAATCCATAACCTGACTTCTTTGGTTTTTTTTTTTTAAGATTTATTTTACTTATTTGAAAGACAGAGTTAGAGAGGTAGAGACAGAGAGAGAGGTCTTCAATCCACTGGTTCACTCCCTAGTTGGCTGCGGTGGCCAGAGCTGCACTGATCTGAAGTCAGGAGCCAGGAGCTTTTTCCAGGTCTCCCACGTGGGTGCAGGGGCCCAACAACTTAGGCTATCTGCTACTGCTTTCCCAGGCCATAGCAGAGAGCTGGATCAGAAAAGGAGCAGCCGGGACTAGAACCAGCACCCATATGGGATGCCGGTGCTTCAGGCCAGGGCATTAACATGATGCGCCACAGCACTGGCTCCTGGCTTCTCATTTTTTAAATCATCGCCTAAACAGATTTTCTTTCTTTTTTTTTTTTTTAAGAAGATTTATTATTGGAATGACAGAGTTACAGAGAGGCAGAGGCAAGAGAGAGAGAGAGAGGTTCCTTATCCACCAATTCACTCCCCAAATGGCCGCAGTGGACAGAGCTGTGCCAATCTGAAGCCAAGAGCCTAGAGGTTTTTCTGAGTCTCCCACATGGGTGCAGGGACCCAAGGACCCGGGCCATCCTCTACTGCTTTCCCAGGCAGAGAGCTAGACTTGAAGTGGTGCAGCCGGGACTTGAACCAGCACCCACATGTGATGCCAGCACTGTGGGTGGTGGCTTTACCCGCTACACCTCCGTGCTGGCCCCTAGATTTTCTATTTTGTTTAAATTCAGTACAGTAAATATAGGGGTATTTTTAAAATTCATGGAAAATGGAATTTGTGTGTGTGTGTAGACATATTTTTTTAAAGATTTTATTTTATTTATTTGAAAGACAGAGTTACAGAGAGAGGTAAAGACAGATAGAGAGGTCTTCCATCCGCTGGTTCACTCCCCAGATGGCTGCAATGGCTGGAGCTGTGCTGATCCGAATCCAGGAGCCAGGAGCTGCTTCTGGGTCTCCCAGAAGCTTCTGGGTGCAGGGGTCCAAGGACTTGGGCCATCTTCCACTGCTGTCCCAGGCCACAGCAGAGAGCTGGATCAGAAGATGAGCAGCCGCGATTTGAACCGGTGCCCATATGGGATGCTGGCGCTTCAGGCCAGGGTTTTAACCCGCTGCGCCACAGTGCCAGCCCTGGAAAATTGAATTAAAAGAGCAATCCTTAGGGGAGACCTAATGGTTAGGCTACCAGTTTGGATTCTGTATTGGAGAGTCCAGGTTTGAGTCCTGATTCCAGCTTCCTGCTGATGCACAGTGATGATGGTTAAAATAATTGGGTTCCTGAGGGAAGTTGTGTGGGGGGGAGCCATTGTAATCCATAAGCTGTACTTTGGAAATTTATATTCTTTAAATAAAAGCTTTATTAAATATATATATATATATATAAAATCTAAAAAAATAATAATAATAATTGGGTTCCTGCCATCCATGTGAAATAGTCTGGATTAAGTTCCCAGCTTCCGGCTTCAGCCTTGGCCCAGTCTTGGCTGCTGCAGAGAGAGGCATTTGAGGGGTGAACCAGCAGAGAGGAGCTCTGTCTCTCTTTTCATCTCACTCTCAGTATCTGTTGCCTCTCAAAAAAAAAAAAAAAAGAAACAAGATTATTTCAGTACATAAAATTTTGAGGTGCATGAATATTTTTTCATTATATACATTTCCATAACTTTGGGGGTTGTTGTTCAGAGGCAGAGACAGATAGAAAGAGCTCCTGTCTGCTAGTTCATCGTCTACATGCCTTCAGTGGTCAGGGTTGGGCCGGTCTGAAGCTGACCACCTAGAACTCAGTCTAGGTCTCCATGTGGGTTGCTAAGGATCCAGTTGTTTGAACCACCACTGCTGCCTCTCAGGGTCTGCGTTAGCAGTAAGCTGGAGTCAAGAGCTAGAGCAGAACACAGTTTCTGATGTGGGACGTGGACCTCTTAACCACTAGGCTAACATGCTCACCCCTCTGGAACTTTCTGAAGTCCCCTTGTACAATCCCAAACAAGAAAGTGACCTGTTATCTTACCACCCAGATGTAGTTCATTAGAAATTGATCCATGTTGTTCATGCTATTTTGAAACCTGTGAGTTTGTTTTAACTTAGCAATATATTATGGTATTTATCACATTACTTCTTTTTTTTAAGATGTATTTATTTATTTGAAAAGCAGAGTTACAGAGAGGCAGAGGCAGCAAGAGAGAGGTCTTCCATCTACTGGTTCACTCCCCAGTTGGCCACAGCAGCCGGAGCTGTGCTGATCTGAATCCAGGAGCCAGCAGCTTCCTCTGGGTCTCCCACCCAGGTGCAGGGGCTGAGAGACTTGGGCCATCCTCTACTGCTTTCCCAGGACATAGCAGAGAGCTGGATCATAAGCAGAGTAGCCGGGACTCGAACTGGTGCCCATATGAGATGCTGACCCTGCAGGTGGCAGCTTTACCCACTATACCACAGTGCTGGCCCCATCATGCTCACAGCGCCAGGCCCTACAAGCATTAGAAGCCATGTAGTCCCCTATATGGTGATAACATAATTTAATTAGCAGACTCCTGTTTTTAGACATTTAGGTTATTTTCTGTTTCTTACTATTTTATTCCTATTAAACTATTTTTTTTTTTGATAGGCAGAGTGGATAGTGAGTGAGAGAGAGAGACAGAGAGAAAGGTCTTCCTTTGCCATTGGTTCACCCTCCAATGGCCGCCACGGCCGGCGCACTGCGGCCGGCACATAGCGCTGATCCGAAGGCAGGAGCCAGGTGCTTCTCCTGGTCTCCCATGGGGTGCAGGGCCCAAGCATTGGGCCATCCTCCACTGCACTCCCTGGCCTGGAGAGCTGGCCTGGAAGAGGGGCAACCGGGACAGAATCCGGCGCCCCAACCGGGACTAGAACCCGGTGTGCTGGTGCCGCAAGGTGGAGGATTAGCCTATTGAGCCACGGCGCCAGCCCCTATTAAACTATTTTATAGTAATCTTTTTTTTTTTTTTTTTTTACAGGCAGAGTTAGACAGAGACAGAGAGAAAGGTCTTCCTTCCATTGGTTCACCCCCCCAATGGCCGCTATGGCTGGCGCACTGCACCAATCCAGAACCAGGATCCAGGTGCTTCTCCTGGTCTCCCATGCAGGTGCAGGGCCCAAGCACTTGGGCCATCCTCCACTGCCTTCCAGGGCCACAGCAGAGAGCTGGACTGGAGGAGGAGCAACCAGGACTAGTATCTGGCACTCCAACCGGGACTAGAACCCAGTGTGCCAGTGCCACAGGTGGAGGATTAGCCTAGTGAGCTGCGGTGCAGGCCGCAGTAATCTTATAATATGTAAATAAACCACTATTATATCATTTAACAAGTTTGAAAAATACCTACTGTAAGGTCACTACAAAACACAGCAAACACTGAGATTAAGGGAAAGGTTTATTGTCAGGTAAGGGAAGCACAATGGGACAGAAGGAGAGGGCCAGAGAGTTAAGAGAGAGAGGAATCAGGAGCAAGAGAGCATGCATGCTGGAAGCAGGTTCTGTTAAACCTTTGCCAGGGGACAGTGAAGTAGGAGCAGCAAATCCCATTAGGGTGTGGGGTTGGAATGACATCAGTGGTTGGGCCATGGAGCTTGGTGACCAGGGCCAGGGATAAGTTGGCGAGGCACAGATGGCACCACAGATAAGACTTTGCCATTTTACTAACAGCTACACTTAAAAGTTTTCTCGGCCGGCGCTGCGGCTCAATAGGCTAATCCTCCACCTGTGGCGCCGGCACAGCGGGTTCTAGTCCCGGTTGCCTCTCTTCCAGGCCAGCTCTCTGCTGTGGCCAGGGAGTGCAGTGGAGGATGGCCCAAGTGCTTGGGCTCTGCACCCCATGGGAGACCAGGAGAAGCACCTGGCTCCTGCCTTCGGATCAGCGCGGTGCACGGGCCGCAGCACGCCGGCCATGGCAACCATTGGAGGGTGAGCCAATGGCAAAGGAAGATCTTTCTCTCTGTCTCTCTCTCTCTCACTGTCCACTCTGCCTGTCCAAAAAAAAAGTCACTACTTATGATGCTGGAATCCCATATCAGAGTGCTAGTTTGAGTCCTGGCTACTTCACTTCTGATTTAGCCGACTATTTTTTTTTAAAAGATTTTATTTATTTGACAGGTAGAGCTAGAGACAGGGAGAGACAGAAAGGTCTTCCATCTGCTGGTGCATTCCTTAAATGGCCACAACTGCTAGAGTGCAGGGGCCTAAACACTTGGGCCATCTTCCACTGCTTTCCCAGGCCATCAGCAGGGAGCTGGATCAGAAGAGGAGCAGTCAGGACACAAACCAGAGCCCATATGGGATGCCAGTGCCACAGCTGGAGGCTTAACACAATTTACCACAGTGCTGGCCCCTAGCTTACTATTTTTTTTTTTTTTGTACAGGCAGAGTGGACAGTGAGAGAGAGAGACAGAGAGAAAGGTCTTCCTTTGCCGTTGGTTCACCCTCCAATGGCCGCCGCGGATGGCGCGCTGCGGCCGGCGCACCGCGCTCGTCCGATGGCAGGAGCCAGGTGCTAGGTGCTTTTTCCTGGTCTCCCATGGGGTGCAGGGCCCAAGCACCTGGGCCATCCTCCACTGCACTCCCGGGCCACAGCAGAGGGCTGGCCTGGAAGAGGGGCAACCGGGACAGAATCCGGCGCCCCGACCGAGACTAGAATCCAGTGTGCCGGCGCCACAGGTGGAGGATTAGCCTGTTGAGCCACGGCGCCGGCCGCCCCTAGCTTACTATTAATGCAGACTGGGATACAGCAGGTGGTGGCTGAAGTGCTTGAGCCCCTGCCACCCATGTGGGATACCAGGAAGGAGTTCCTGGCTCCTGGCTCTAGTCTGGCCCAATCCTGGCTGTGGCAAGTAAACCAGTAGATGAAAGACCTCTGTTTCTCTGCCTAAAAAGTCAATAAATATATTTTTAAAAATAAATAGAAATGTACCGCAACTACCCATGTAAGTTGAAAACCAGTTACACAGCCAGCGCTTAAACTTCAGTTGTAAGTGTATCCATCCATATGGGGTTGACAAACTGCAGCCTGCCCATTTTTGTATTTTTTTTTCTAAGATTTAATTATTCTCTCTCTCTCTGTCTCTCTCTCTCCCTCCCTCTCTCCCCCTCTCTCCCTCTCCCTCCCTCCCTCCCTCCCTCCTCCCTTCCTCTTCCCTCCCTCCTTCTCTCCCTCCCTCTCTCTCGATCTGTCTTTTCCCCTTTCTCTGTAACTCTGCCTTTCAATTAAAATAAATTTTTTTGACAGGCAGAGTGGACAGTGAGAGAGAGAGAGACAGAGAGAAAGGTCTTTTTTTCCATTGGTTCACCCCTCAATGGCTGATGCGGCCGGCACACTGTGGCCAGCAAACTGCGCTGATCCGATGGCAGGAGCCAGATGCTTCTCCTGGTCTCCCACATGGGTGTAAGGCCCAAGGACTTGGGCCATCCTCTACTGCACTCCCAGGCCACAGCAGAGAGCTGGACTGGAAGAGGAGCAACCAGGACAGAATCTGGCGCCCTGACTGGGACTAGAACCTGGTGTGCTGGAGCTGCAGGCGGAGGATTAGCCTATTGAGCTGCAGCATATGTAATTTGAAAGAGATCTTCCAATCTCTGGTTCACTCTCCAGATGGCTGCAACCACCAGCACTGAGCCAGGCTGAAGCCAGGAGCCAGGAGCTTCTTCCTCGTCTCCCAGTGTGAGTGCAGGGGCCCAAGCACGTGGGCCATCCTCTGCTGCTTTTCCCAGGCTATTAGCAGGATTGGAAGTGGAGTAGCCAGGATGCTTTCATATATCCCATGAAGCCCATATGGGATGCTGGCATTGCAGGCATCAGGTTTACATGCTATGCCACAATGCCAGCCCCTGAACACACGTTAAAAGACTTACTTATTTATTTGTTTGAAAGACAAGGTGGCCGGCGCCGTGGCTCAACAGGCTAATCCTCCGCCTTGCGGCACCGGCACACTGGATTCTAGTCCCGGTTGGGGTGCTGGATTCTGTCCCGGTTGCTCCTCTTCCAGGCCAGCTCTCTGCTGTGGCCCGGGAATGCAGTGGAGGATGGCCCAAGTGCTTGGGCCCTGCACCCCATGGGAGACCACGAGAAGCACCTGGCTCCTGGCTTCAGATCAGCACGGTGCGCCGGCTGCAGCGCGCCGGCCGTGGCGGCCATTGGAGGGTGAACTAACAGCAAAGGAGGACCTTTCTCTCTGTCTCTCTCTCTCTCTCACTATCCACTCTGCCTGTCAAAAAGAAAAGAAAAAAAAGAAAGACAAGGTAACAGAGAGAAAGAGAGAGGGAGAGAGAGGGAGAGAGAGGGAGAGAGAGGGAGAGAGAGGGAGAGAGGGAGGGAGGCTGGTGCTATGGTACAGTGGGTTAAAGCCCTGGCCTGAAGTGCCAGCATCTCATATGGGCACTGGTTCTAGTCCTGGCTGCTCCTCTTCTGATCCAGCTCTCTGCTATGGCCTAGGAAAGCAGTAGAAGATGGCCCAAGTCCTTTGGCCCCGGCACCCACTTGGGAGACCTGGAAGAAGCTGCTGGCTCCTGGCTTCAGATCGGCACAGCTCTAGCCGTTGCAGCCATCTGGGGAGTGAAGCAGTGGATGGAAGACCTCTCTGTGTCTCTACCTTGCTCTGTAACTCTGTCTTTCAAATAGAATAAAATAAATCTTAAAAAAAAAAAGAGAGAGAGAAATAAAGGTTGATTGATTTTCCATTTGCTAGTTCACTCTCCAAATGACCACAGTTGGCATTCTCAGGAAGTCCATGAAAGGGTTGCCCACGTGGGTGGCAGGGGCCTAAGTATTTGGACCATCCTCCACTGCCTGTCCAGGTGTTAGGGAGCTAGAGCAGAGGTGGAGCAGCTGGGACTCAAACTGGCACTTATGTGGAATGCCAGCATCTCAAGCAGCATATTAACCCGCTGTGCCACAATGCTGCTCCTTCCTTCCAAATTTTTGTTTTAAGATTTATTCAATTTTTTAAATTCAGAATTACAAAGAGAGAGACAGACATACAAAGAAATCTTCCATTCACTTCCCAGATGGCTGCAGCAGCTGGGGCTGTGCTAGGCCAAAGCCAGGAGCCAGGAGCTTCAATGCAGGGAGCAGAATCAGGAATAGAGCAGCCAGGACTTGAAGCAGCGGCTGTTTGGGGCACTGGCATCGCAGGTAGCAGCTTAACCTGTTGTGTCACAACACCGGCCCCTATTCATTTATTTGAAAGCAGAGTTACAGAGAGAGAGAAAAAGAGAGATCTTCCTTCTGCTGCTTCACTCCCCAAGTGACTGTGACAGTCAGGAGTGGGCCAGACCAAAGCCAGGACCCTGGAACTCCATCCAGGCCTCCCATGTGAGTGGTAGGGGCCCAAGCACCTGGGCTGCCTTCCGCTGCTTTCTCAGGTGCATTAGCAGGACTGGATCAGAAGTGGAGGAGCTGGGACTCAAACTGTCACTCATATGGCATGTCGGTGTCATAGGCAGCTGTTTAACCCAGTGTGTCACAATACCAGCCTCCCAAAAAATGTTTTTAAAGGTAGCTCCAAACAGCCTCCCAGAAAAGTTGTCCAATCTATTTTATCATATGTAGTATATGGTTGTTTTCCTGTTACAACATTGCTTATGATTATTGTTACTTATTGTAGAGACAGTAAAGTTTGGAGTTAAAAGTATGGATTCTGCAGCCTGTCTGCCTAGGATCCCATAAAAGCTTTATCCCGGGGCCTGTGCTGTGGTGTAGCAGGTAAAGCCACTACCTGCAGTGCCGGCATCCTATATGGGCGCCGGTTCAGTTGTGGCTGCACCACTTCCAGTCCAGCTCTCTGCTGTGGCCTGGGATAGCAGTAGAATATGGCCCAAGTCCTTGGGCCCCTGCACCCACACGGGAGACCCAGAAGAAGCTCCTGGCTCCTGGCTTCAGATTGGCCCCAGCTCTGGCCATTGCGACTATTTAGAGAGTGACCCAGTGGATAGAAGACCTCTCTCTCTCTCTCCCTCTCACTCTCTGCTTTGCCTCTCTGTACCTCTGCTTTTCAAATAAATAAATAAATCTTTAAAAAAAATCTTTATCCTTTACTACAGTAGTTTTAAGGCCTTGAGCAAATCACTTAGCCGTTCTGTACCTCAGCTTTATCATCTGAAAAATGGAGAAAACTTACAGTACCTAGCTCATAGGATTGCTGTTAGGATGAAATCTATTAATATGTGTAAAGTATTGGGGCCAGTGCTGTGATGTAGTGGGTAAAGCCACCACCTGCAGGGCCGGTATCCCATATGGGCTCCAGTTTGAGACCCAGTTGCTCCACTTCCAATCCAGCTCTCTGCTATGGCCTGGGAAAGCAGTGGAACATGGCCTAAGTCCATGGGCCCCTGCACCTGCATGGGAGACCTGAAAGAAGCTCCTGGCTCCCGGCTTTGGATCAGCCCAGCTCTGGCCATTGTGGTCATTTGGGGGAGTGAACCAACAGATGGAAGACCTTTCTGTCTGTCTCTGTCTCTGCCTCTGTAACTCTGCCTTTCATATAAATAAATAAATCTTTTTAAAAAAACAAGTGCTTAGTATAAGCCATACTTAGCAAGTATCATATGGAAGGTAACTGTTATGTGATAAGCCTTTTATCGGTTTTATTTGTTTTGAGAATGGCTTTGATCTTCATGTCTGTGTGTAGGAATTATACTGAGTAATCTTTCATATGCTTCCAGGGTTCTTTGTCCTCTTGCCCCTGAGTTTCTAACTGTCTCGATAGTTCGAGGTGAGCTCCAGGAAACTCAAGGGTTCCCTCTCCCTGGGTCTGTCATCCAGGTTCACAGAGGGCGCCAAGCTGTTGTTTCACCTGTGGAAGCTAACTAAGGAGCTGCAGGTGACCCACCTGGTCACCTACGAGAACGACCCTCTGATTAAAGGTGTAGACCTGCAGAAGTCCCAGATCCTAGAACTGCTGAAGCGTCTGCTCTACAGGTCTGGAGGCCAGGGCCGGGTCTGTAGGGAGAGAAGGAAGCAATCGTGGGAGCCACGCTGACAGACCCTGAGCTGTGCCTTCTCTCCATGCCCCTCTCCAGAGCCTTTGTGGTGGAAACCCAGCCCTGCATGCCCCAGACTTCCCATCGACCCCTCATCATCAAGACAGGGACCAAGTTCACTGCCCGAACAAGGTTAGCTTTTCAGAGCTCACTCCTGCTTTCTCTTCCCAGCCCCACTGCTGGGAGGCTGCAGCTTCACAGATTTCCCCACTCGGCCCTTTCTTCTCCCTTTCCCCTCGATCCACCCACCCTTCCCCGTCCCTGCCCTCATCTCTTTCAAACATCTGGCCTCTCCAGGAAGCTCACCAGGTTCTCCATCTCCCCTTCCCCCCCAGGCTGCTGGTCAGACTCCAGGAAGGCAGTGAGTCCCTGACCGTGGAAGTCTTCATTGACAGGTAAGTTGAGGCAGGTGAAGGGTGGGTCCAAGCGGCGGCCAGACCGTGGGCTGGAGGGGTAGAAGAGAAACCCAGTCTACAACAGGGCCCTAGGGCTGTCTCCTTCCCCCTCCATTCCTGCCTCGCTGGAGTAAGAACGCATCTCTTTTGTTGAGCACCTAGCATGTGACATGTGGCATGTCAAGTATTCATTTAATTGTCATAGCAGCTCTGTGAGTTAGCGTAACCAGTGCACCATACAGATGAGGAAAGGGCTGCTGGAAGTCCACACTGAGCTGCAGAGTTGGCTTTGAGGCCAGAGACCACATTCCCAACTTTATATTCTGTGCCTATAAACCACTTAAACCGTTTTTTAAAATTTCTTTTCAGGAATCCTCCTCAATTACAAGGGTACGTGCCTGACAGGACACTGCAAACATGTGTGCAGTGCGGGACTCATACAACCACGTTTGGCTGCCCTGGTGGGAGCACAGAGAGGAGGAGGGGGATTAGGGTGGGAAACGGACGGAGGGAGAAGGGGAGATTTGAAATGAAGAGGAACTTGGGTAATTGTTCTCCTATCTCTGTATATCTTCTTCCTCCTGGAACAGCTTCCGGAAGTTCAACATTCTGACCTCAAACCAGAAAACGTTGACACCTGAAAGGGGGCAGAGTCAGGGCTTAGTTTGGGACTTTGGCCACTTGGTAAGATGGGTCAGTGGCTGGGACTTCTAGTCCAAAGGGACAGGGACTGGGGGCTGGAAGAGATCTTCAGGTAAAATAGGGGCTTCCGGGGACCCTGGGTCCCTCACTGCAGCACTGCCTTTCCTCTCAATTCACAGTCCCTGGTGGAGCAGCGTTCAGGCGGCTCAGGAAAGGGCGGCAATAAGGTGAGGCCGGGCCAGAGGATGGGGGAGGGGCAGGGAGAACTGGACGAGAGACCTCTGACCCCTGTGTCTCCGACTGTCCCAGGGGACACTGGCCGTCACAGAGGAGCTGCACGTCATCAGCTTCATGGTCAAGTACACTTACCAGGATCTGAAGCTGGAGCTGAGAGTGAGAGCAAACGGAGGGCGGGCAGGGGCAGGGGTCTGGAAGAAGGCCTAAGGAGGGGTCAAGGGAAGCTTGGGGGGTGGGGGTGGCTGTTGCCCCCTGTCGCTCCCAGAGGCCTGTGCCTGGAACCCTCGCCTCCCTCTTCTGCAATCCCTATGCCCTCCAGACAGACACCCTCCCCGTGGTGGTCATCTCCAACATGAACCAGCTCTCCATTGCCTGGGCCTCCATTCTCTGGTTCAATCTTCTCAGCCCCAACCCCCAGGTAGGAAGTGGGCCCAGCCCCCTACCTAGAGGGAGTAGGGGGGGAGCTCGGGGGGGGGAGCTACTTCTGAGCCCCCCCAACCTCCACAGAACCAGCAGTTCTTCTGCAGCCCCCCGAAGGCCCCCTGGAGCTTGCTGGGCCCCGCTCTCAGTTGGCAGTTCTCGTCCTATGTTCACCGGGGCCTCAACCCAGAGCAGCTCGCCATGCTCAAGGACAAGCTGTTTGGTAGAGATCGCTACCTGCCCCAGCCCTCTGCCCAGTCTCTCCTGGGCCCCCTGGCCGGGCCCCCCTTCTGTCCTCTGAACCATCTGTGACCATCTACCCACAGGGAAGAGTGCTAGGAATGAGGACCCATTGTTGTCCTGGGCCGACTTCACCAAGGTGACTCCCCGCAGCCCGACCCAGGTCCCCCACCTGCCCCATTACACCTTTCCCACGCCAGGCCATGGCAACCCCACATCTCTTCCCGCTCCTCCTCCAGCGAGAAAGCCCCCCTGGCAAGATCCCCTTCTGGACGTGGCTGGACAAAATTCTAGAGCTGGTGCATGACCACCTGAAGGAGCTCTGGAAAGACGGGTACGGCCTTGGCCTTCCTGTGCGCCCCCATGTGGCCAATAGGCAACAAACCCCGGGGCAAAGGCGCCCCCTGGCATCTCTTGGTGCCAGTAGTGCCCTCACAGCCGCACCGAGCGATGGGCGGGGGCTCCATTGCAGGTGAGGGCACTGAGGTCTCAGAGGTGTAAAAGAGTCCGGGTTCAAAGGCAGGACTGTGTGACCAAGCTGCCATCCCTCTGTGTGACCTCACTGACCCTACCCCCCTCCCTGGAACCCTGCGAGGAGGGTGTTGTCAGTCCAGTACTGCGGTTTAGGTGAGTTAAGAGGAAAGCGCACAAGGGACTGAGCTGGGGCCCAGACCCGAGGCCTGGCCCCTGTGCTGTGGTGACAGGGCCCCCTGCCGGCTCCGCCTGCCGCACCACTGCCTTCCATGTACAGGCACATCATGGGCTTTGTGAGCCGCAGCCAAGAGCGCCGGCTGCTGAAGAAGATGGTGTCTGGCACCTTCCTTCTGCGCTTCAGTGAATCGTCAGAAGGGGGCATTACCTGCTCCTGGGTGGAGCACCAGGAGGACGGTCAGCAGCCCCGCCCCGCCCCGACTTCCCAACCTCCCCGCAGCCTCACCCTTCTGCCCCCAGCCTGCCCTTGACTTCTCTGGCTCTGTCCAGGGTTGGGCGGCCCAGGCGCGGGGAACCCCCCCCCCCCCCCCGCCAGTTCCCTCAGGCCCGCCTGCTCCTGCTCCCCCTCCAGATAAGGTGCACATCTGCTCAGTGCAGCCCTACACCAAGGAGGTGCTGCAGTCACTCCCGCTGACCGAAATCATCCGCCACTACCAGCTGCTCGCCGACGAGAACATCCCTGAGAACCCGCTGCGCTTCCTCTACCCCCGAATCCCCCGCGATGAGGCTTTTGGATGCTACTACCAGGAAAAAGGTGGCAACCGATTTGTTTATTTACATACTTATTTATTCACGTTTGTTTAGTAAAAAAGCAGAATGACAGAGAGGGATCTTCTGTTCACTGGTTCACTCCCCAGATGCCCACTAATAGCCAGGCCTGGGCCTGAGCAAAGCCAAGAGTCAGGAACTCCATCTGGAGTCTCTTACGTAGGTGGTGGGGCCCCAAGCACTTGGGCCATCTTCTGCTGCCTTCCCAGGCACGTTAACAGGGAGCTGGATCAGACTCCAACATAGAATGCTGGCATTGCAAGCAGCCGCTTAACTGTGCTACACGGTGGGACTTGTTAACATACTTGATTACTAGATTGCAGGAATTCTCAGACATCATAAATCCAGCTCCATTTCAAACATGGGAAAATGATATCCAGGGGCCAGCATTGTAGCATAGTGGTTTAAGCCACCACCTGCAACACTGGCATTCTATATGAGCACTCGTTCGAATCCCGGCTGTTCCACTTCCAATCCACCTCCCTGCCATTGCACCTAGGAAAGCAGCATCAGATGACCCAAATGCTTGGGCCCCTGCCATCCACATGGGAGACTTGGGTGGATTTCCATGCTCCTGGCACAGCCCCTGTCACTTGACCCATTTGGAGAGTGAACCACTGGACAGAAGACCACCCTGCTTTTCAAATAAACCAATAAATCTTTAAGGAAAAAAAAAAGTGATACCCAGAGAAGTGAAGGGATTTGTTGATGGGACCCTACTAGCCCACAGGGAGGTGTGACAGCCAGGACCACCTGTACTGGGAGACCTGTGGGCCGTGTGTGCACCCCATTGACCCCACCTCCTTGTGTGGCCCTCACAGTTAATCTCCAGGAACGGAGGAAATACCTGAAACATAGACTCATTGTGGTCTCCAACAGGTGAGGTGTGAACTCTGCCCATCCTCTCTGATCCTTTCAGGCTGTCAGAGCGACTCTAACCTGCCCAATTCCAGCTCCCCCTGCCCTGCCCCCAGCAGGCTCCCTCTGCTGACCCACACTCTCCGCCCTCTGGCTTTCTCTGGTTCTTCTAGTCTTTGTCCTCTGCCATCCTCGTATCTTCACAGTGGTTCCCCGGGAAGAGAGGCTATGCTCGCTGGTAGTAATGGTCGCCCACTTGATGCTAGGCGTAGTACTAGATGTTTGAAGAACCTTTGACCATTTAATCCTTGTGAGAAGCCGTCAGACAGGTGGTAATCAGAGCCACGTTGATGGAAAGCTTACTACACGCCAGCACCAGGCTGAATGCTTTGTGTTCACTTTCCCTTTCTCTTGAATCTTCGCCAGTGGTCCTGTGAGGTAGCCATTGTGATCATCGTTGTTGTCTGAGGAGATGGATGTTTGGAGTGGGGAAAGAGGCATGCCTAGGGCACGTGGCTACAGGTGACCCGGGTTCATCAGATTCTCCTGTCTTGGTGTTTGCAGACAGTTGGATGAGCTGCAGCCACCACCACCGCCACTGCCACTGGAGCTGGAGCCAAAATTGGAGCCGTTAGAGCTGGAGCCGTTAGAGCTGGAGCCGGGGCTAGAGCCAGGCACGGAGCTAGCGTTAAGCCTGGAGTTAGGGACCCTGCTGGAGACAGGGCTGGACCTGGGGCTGGAGCCCACGCTGGGCCTGGTGCCGCAGAGCATGCCAGAGCCAGACCTGCTTCCTGACTCCCAGCCAGGGCCCAAGCCAGAAGCAGATCTGCCCGGCGACCTGAGACACTTGAACACTGAGGAAATGGAAAGTAAGTGAGGAGATGTGGCTAGGGCTGAGAGAGTGGCCACTCCGGCCTGCCCAATGGTAGTCGCTCTGGCCTCCTGTCCCTTTCCTGCCTTCCCTCCCTCACCTGTCACCGGTGCTGCAAGCTCCTCCTTGGAGAGGGGCTCATTCCCGGGTCAGGGGTCAGGCCTTTCATTAGGAAACACCCACGCCTTCCCACGTCCCGTCCAGGCCTTTTCCCGCCATCCTCCCTCACTTTGCCTGCTGGGCTGGGGACTCCCAGCTGAGATTGGGGCTTGACTTCTCGCTCTGGATCCTCTAGTCTTCAGAAACTCTGTGAAGATTGAAGAGATCATGCCCAATGGAGACCCGCTGTTGGCTGACCAGGACGCCATGGACGACGCTTATATCTCCTGCCACAGCCACTTTGACTCCGATGGGCCCTTGGTTCCGTCTGACTACTAGGAACTGCATTTCCTCTGTCCCACATCTCTTGCTGCTCCTCCCCCTCCCCACATCATGATGCTGCTCTCCAAGGGTGGGAGTGAAAGTGGGAGATGAGAGCCTCACACGGACATGGAAGGGCACCACGGAATCAGATCAGATGCTGGCCATAGTTCCGAGCAGGATCCCTGGGGCTACCTGCTGGGCCCGAGGCGTGGGCTTCTGGGAGCAGCCCAGGAGAGTAGCAGGGGCTGGAAGAGGCTCAGGCAGGGCTTCTTGCCAGCTTGGAAGGACTGTAGCATTTGAATACCAGGTAAGGCTGAGCTAGTGTACCCTGGCACCAGCCCTCGGGGGGAGCACAGAGGCATAGCGGGACGCTGTTTTTCTGACTCAGCCCACCCAGGGAAGCTATACCCTGAGGATGGCGGTAGGAGGTAGCCCTGCTCTTCTCACTAGGCTCATCCCTTGCTCTGCCCCCTCAGCTGGCCACGTGCATCTCTCCCACAAGATGACTCAGCCAATCCACTGTGGCTGTGAAGCTTTGTACACTGACTCAAGCTGCTTAGTCTCCACTTCCCCAACACTTAGGGGACAGATTGCCCCGGGAGGGCAGGGATGCCAGGAATTTAGGAATTGGTTTCAATGGCACTGGGTAGAGTTGAGGGATTTCTGGAAGAAGACAAGGGTTGGGTCTTGCCTGTTTTTCCACTACACTGTCATCCTCCTCCTTTATACACTGTATTTACCTGAAGGGAAGGCTTCTCTTCCTTGGGAGTGGAGCTGGGCAAAGACCACGTGCCTGGAACTTAGTGCCTCGAAGGTTTAACATAAGACCCTGGACGACCTCACACCTTCGCCGCCCCAGGGGTAACTGCCATTGCGCTAGGATGTGCTTGTGGTGTAACTCGAGGTGGATGAAGGTGAGGCCCAGGCATGTGGCTGCTTCGTGTCTGCTGTGTCAGCACAACAGCCCCTCGAGGCGCTTCCCAGCAGCAGTAGCTAATAAACTTCATGCTGGCCTGGAAGCCTTCCTCTCTGCACGTCTTTACTTCTCTGCTCACAAAGGCCAATGTCCTGAGGCACATCAAGATACAGGAACAAGGTGGGCAAGCCTTGGCCTGTCTTCCACAAACCCCAGTATGCCCCACTCCTCACGGTTCTCCTTCCCTCTCAGTTGGGAGCAGCTCCTCCTGTCCCTTAGCCTTGCCGTGGCTGTGACTACGTATGTGTCAGGGAAGAGGAAGAGTGGTTATTTAACTGTCCCACTGTCATTCTGCTGGTTGGTGGCAAAGCCAAGACAGGAACCTGGGGCTGGGCAACTCCAAAGCCTACATTCTCAATGCTGTGACTTTGGGGAAAAGGAAAGGAAACAACCACTAGCCCCTTCTCCTATTTTTTTTCCAAAAATGTTTTGGCTCCCCTTGGGTAACCAATCTCTCTTGAAGAAGTCCACGGCTTTCCTACATGGGAGAATCCTATTGGTTTGGGAGATGGACTTTCATCTTCCGGGAGTACCCTTCCTACTCAAAACTCAGCTCTCAGATCTCACATTCCTCAGGGCTCCTGTCTATGGCCAGATATACTCTTTTTTTTTTTTTTTTTTTTTGACAGGCAGAGTGGACAGTGAGAGAGAGAGACAGAGAAAGATCTTCCTTTGCCATTGGTTCACCCTCCAATGGCTGCCGCACTGCGCTCATCCGATGGCAGGAGCCAGGTGCTAGGTGCTTTTTCCTGGTCTCCCATGGGGTGCAGGGCCCAAGCACTTGGGCCATCCTCCACTGCACTCCCGGGCCACAGCAGAGGGCTGGCCTGGAAGAGGGGCAACCGGGACAGAATCCGGCGCCCCGACCGGGACTAGAACCCGGTGTGCCAGCGCCGCAAGGCGGAGGATTAGCCTGTTGAGCCACGGCGCCGGCCCAGATATACTCTTTTTAAAAAGATTTATTTGAAAGAATTACAGAGAGAGAGACAGACAGACAGACAGACAGATCTTCCATCCACTGATTTACTTCCCACATTTCTGTAACAGCCAGGGCAGGAGCCAGGAGTTTCATCCGGGTCTCCCATGTGGATGCAGGGGCCCAAGGACTTGGACCATCTTTACTGCTTTCGCAGGTACATTAGCAGGGAGCTGGATTGGAAGTGGAGCAGCCAGGATTCAAACCGGGGCCCATATGGGATGCCAGCATCGCAGGCAGTAGCTTTACCTGCTATGCCACAGCGCTGGTCCCTGGCTAGATAAATTCTTGGCCAAGAAAGCTGGGAAAGAGCCAATGGATCAAGAAGTGAGTGACCCCAGGTGTGCCCCCACTTCCTGATCTCAAGCTGTTCTATTTGCTCAGCCACACAGGGTTAATGTCAGAAAGATCCCAGTTTATGCCAGGGGCTCCTGAGAAAGTAGTATTTTCCATGTTAGTCTTCAGAGGAGAAGCAAAGGATGAGAACTGAAGTCCCCTGGCCCTTCTTTTGCAACTGAGCCTAGAAATTAGACACTCATAGGCACATAAATAAGTCTTTATTGGAAAAAAAAATACATAATTCAGTATAAATATAATAAATAATCCTCGAACTGCTCCCATGAGAATAAATAGTCCCAGAGTTTCCCCTCCCACCTAATAAATACTCAGCTTTGTCCTAAGTCAGCATCATAAGTCAGTCAGTTGATAAATTTTTCAACCTTTGCAAGTCCACTGGAAGTGATGGACTGTTAGTGCACAGTTGTCTGGGGCACTAGATTTGTCTTGGCACCATTGAGCCAAGAGCTCTGGGTGCTATCCTCAAGCTGGTGGCCTTAGGGACTCAGAGTTGCCGCCCCATGGGCAAAGACTCTGGCAGCGACGGCCAGAAAGGCCTGGAGGCTACGAAGGATCTTGAAGCGGAGAAGGTGGCGCTGCCATGGCTGGCTGGGATGGAGGCTCGGGGTCTGCGGAGTCTCCCGGTAGTGACCCTCGGGCTGAATGGACACAGGACATGGTCAGAGAGGGCTCAAGTTCCTTAGCCCCGCAGCCTCTGCCCCCTGCAAGCCCCCATCTTCCAGGCCCCTAGTTCATACCTGCAGGAGTTGGCTGAGGCCCAGGAGAGAGGCGTGAAGCTGACCCACAGGGCCATCAGGGAGGAGAGCCGGCTCTTCTGTGAAAATGTCTGAGCCCAGCAGCTTCTCGTAAAAAACCAAACCCTGGCGGATCCTCTGCAGGCAGAACTTGGGAGAGAGGGGAGGGATACATGAGGGCGGAACACCCTCTTCTTGCCCCATTCACTGAAGATCCACCCAGCTCCTCTCAGGTCTCAGACGCAATGTCTAGTTCACCACGGTGTTAGCCATGTTCCCAGCCCTCTCTTCCGCATGGCCCAGGCTCATCTGAGTGGTACCTGAGTGTTGTCCCTGAGTCCCTGGGGGTCACAGCCATCTTCACACTGGATACGGGGGACGTCGTCACTGGTAGTCTCTTCATCTCCCTCTTCTCTTGGTAGCTCCTGGAATGGAGGAGGGGAGAGGGAAAAAACAAAGACAATAAGAACTTGTGTACCACATCTAGACCTGCAAGTCTATGAGCCCCCTCTAACTCCTGTTGGCCTTCAACCCTCCAGCTTCCACCTAAGGCCAAGTCTTGGAGCTGGAGGAGGCTCCTGTTTGGTCCCAGAAGCTGCCACTCACCATGTGTCCCATCAGGGAATGTGCACTCCAGGCCAGTGTGCAGAGCTTCTGGGAGAGCTGTTGGCACTGAGTCCAGGCGGGGCTGCTGTCCCCAGGCACAGCCCGGCCCTGAGCAGTCCAGAGCAGCAGCAGCAGCAGCATCCCCACTTTGAGCCCCAGCATCCTGTTGCCTCCTTCTCAAATCGGGTTGGCTCCGGGATTGCCCCAGTCCTTAGGGAATCTCTGCCCACTTCCCCTTGCTCTGAGTCCGATGCTGTCTGTCCTGAGCTGCTTCCTGTTGTTTTTCTCCCTTTGCCTCAGAGTCTCTTTTTAAGGTCCCCGCATTGCAAGGCCCGCCCTCCGTCCTAGCAGGTGACTCACAGCAGGTGGGATTCCCCTCCCTGCATCATCCTCTGTGGAGAGCCCAGGTATGCAGCCCAGTGGCAGGGGAAGTGGTGTGGTGGCTGTGGTTGGAGGTCTGGAACGGGACACATGTGTGTAGTGCTCTTTAGGAATCTAAGTGGCTGTCAAAGCGTGTGTGTGGCGGGGAGGAACGAACATTGAAATCACTCTGGTCTTAAGTTCCTTCCTGTGTAATCGACCCCTGATCTCTCTGCCTCTCAAAGTTGTACCACTACCACACCCCAAACCTAATTTCCTCACTTCCTCTTGCTTGAGGAATAACCAAAACAGAGAACTCAGTCATCTCCCAACGGGATGGTGAGCTCAGTTGGGAATAAAATTTGGTTCCTACCTCACGCCTGCTATCTAAGAATTAGGGAACTTCTTTTTCTCCACGGGAAACAATGTTATTTTCTTGAGACTCCCGGGTTTCCTCGGAGGAGGAACATAGGAGAAGATGCTTTGTGAGCTGGGAAGCCACACAACTGGTCTGATTTTGCCCTCCTGCCTCAGGCCTCTTTGCCTGACATTTGGAGGGCTCCTGTGGGGAGCATCTGATTCTTCAACCTTCATTGCCCAAGATTTTAGGGGAGAGTTTTTCAGGATACCAGTGTAAGCAAGACCGGGGAGTCTAGCCTAGATTCCCAGTCCCCAGCCCCTTCCCCATGGCTAAGAAGCCCCGGAGTTCTGGGTAGCTGAGAATGCACGGTGTCCAGGACGCTGCCCTATCCTTCGCCTGTTGCATCTGTGGGTAAAATCCGCTGACCGATTTCATCACCTCCCTGATGCAACGTTCAGCGAAACAACTGCTAGTGGAAGGCTGGGTGTGGGAGTGGAGGGTGGTCCAAGGCTGGGGCTGCCCCAGCCCTAGTGGAGGGTTCCAGAACCATTTGGACATCAGAATGAGGCTCTGGGTGACCACACAGCTGGCTCTCAATGCCTTCCCAAAAGGCTGACCTTTTGCCCTCTGTGAAGGTCTCTCTTCCCTCAGACCCATTCAAAACTGCCCAGTGAAACTTCTGGTGCAAATATTACGAGTCTGGCAAATCCAACGTTTGGATGAAACATTTCCAGCAACAAGTTAGCTCAGTTTGGGCGAGAAATGGGTTGCCTTTCCCTACATAAAATGCACACAAATGAAATCAGGATAATAGAAGGAGGGGCATAGGGGACTTCATCTCACATTATGTAATGTCTCCTATGCTTCTCCCGCCCCCGTCCCCACTCTGGGAGCCCTAAAAGACAGAAGATGAAAGGTGAAGAGGAGGGGGAGGAAGTGGAGCCCTAAGGGACGAGGTGAGAGGGACAAGGGTGAGCTGGAGGCTGGGGCTCTGCCCTTTTTCTCACTTCCTGCTGCTGCAGGAGTTCAGCAGGAGCAGGGTTGATGGGGGTGACTGCGGGACTGTTGTGTGAACAGGAAGTACTTCCAGGATTACATCTGACCTACAGTTGCAAGGAGCACTTGACGTCAGCTGAGCCTCAACCGCTATGCAAATCACATTCTCAAGACACTCCTAGGCAGGCCTCTCTAGCTGGATCCCCAGATTCCAAATCCGCCTGAAATTCCCCTAGGTGGTTAATACCAATGGCTAATCCAAACTCACTTTAGGCCAACTTCTTGGTCTAAGCACTTTTCAGGTGTTAACCTATTTCTCACAATAAGTCTGCAAGTTGGATATTGTCACTGTCTCCATGTTACAGATGAAGAGAGTGACTTCCAGGTGGGCAGTTTTCTGGAGAGCTACCAAGTGGCTAGAATTCTGGTGCAAACAATCCACCTTCAGCCTGATCCTATGTGTGTGTGTGTGTATAAACATATATATATATATATATATATATATATATGTTTTATTTATATATATGATTTATTTAACTTATTCATTTGAAAGACAGCTTCTATCCTCTGGTTCATTCCTCAAATGCCCACAACAGTTGAGGCTGAACCAGCCCAAAGCCAGCAGCCAGGAATTCAGTTCAGGTTTCCCACGTGGGTGGCAGGGACCCAAGTGCTTGAGCCGTCACCCCTGTTTCCTGGCATGTACTTTAGCAGGAAGTTGGAATTGGAAGTGGAGTTGAGATCTGAACTCAGGCACTCTGAAATGAGCTGTGGTGTCTTTAGCAGTGCACTGCACCAAGGCCCACCCTCGAGCCTGCATGAATCACTGAGTTACCGTGGATACTATGAGGAGACACAGGAGCATCTTTGCCTTACGGTTTTAAATAAATCCAAGTATCTCAGCCTGTATAGGGTCTTTCTCAATTTGAGACCTCAGGCTGGAGATTTCTCAAAGTGTAGAACTGTCTTCTAGATGTATTCATTTATTTGAAAGAGTTACACAGAGAGAGGAGAGGCTGAGAGAGAGAGGTCTTCCATCCAATGGTTCACTCCCCAGATGGCCACAATGGCCAGAGCTGCCCGATCCGAAGCCAGGAGTCAGGAGCTTCCTCCGGGTCTCCCACACAGGTGCAGGGGCCCAAGCACTTGACCCATCTTCCACTGCTTTCCCAGGCCATAGCAGAGAGCTAGATAGGAAGTGGAGCAGCCGAGTCTCTAACCGGCGCCCACTTGGGATGCCAGCACTCCAGGCCAGGGTGTTAACCCGCTGCGCCACAATGCCAGCCCCCTTTTTTTTTTTTTTTTGAGAGAGAGAGAGAGAGAGAGAGAGAGAGAGAGAGAGAAAGAGCTCCCATCTCTGCTGATTCACTCCTCCAAATGCCCAATGACCCTTACTTGGGGGAAAAGCTGGGAGGCTGGAACTCAATCCGGGTCTTGGGTGGCAGGAACCCAATAACTTAGATCATTTCTGTTGCTTCCCAGGGTCTGTATTAGCACAAAGTTGGAGTCAGGAGTGAAGCCAAGTGTTGAACCCAACCATTTTCTTTTTATTTGGACAAAGTAGACAGTGAGAGATAGAGACAGAGAGAAAAGTCTTCCTTTGCCGTTGGTTCACCCCCCAATGGCCACTGCAGCCTGCACACCGCACTGATCTGAAGCCAGGAGCCAGATGCTTCTCCTGGTCTGCCATGCAGGTGCAAGGCCCAAGCACTTGGACCATCCTCCACTGCACTCCCAGGCCACAGCAGAGAGCTGGACTGGAAGAGGAGCGACCGGGACAGAATCCGGCGCCCCAACCAGGACTAGAACCCGGTGTGCTGTGCTGGTGCTGCAGGCGGAGGATTAGCCTATTGAGCTGCAGCGCTGGCCTGAACCCAACCATTTTGATATAGAATGTGAGCATCTGGGGCCTGTGCTGTGGCACAGCGGGTTAAGCCGCTGCCTGCAGTCCCACAAGGGCCCCAGTTCGATCCCTGGCTGCTCTACTTCTGATCCTGTTCCCTGCTAACAGAAGATGGCCTGAGTACTTGGGCCCCTGCACCCTTGTGGGACACCTGGATGAAGCTCCTGGCTCCTGCTTGGGTCTGACCCAGCCCTGGTCTTTGTGGCCATTTGGAGAGTGAACCAGCAGATGGAAGACTTCTGTCCCTGCCTATGCCTCTCCTCTGTGATTCTGCCTGTCAAATAAATAAAGTATGTTTAAAATGTGATCTTAACCACTAAGCCAAATGCCCACTCCTTGTAGGATTTTGACATCTAAGCACCTGTGTCAGATGAGTTTGAGAGACCTCTGAGTTCGGGTGTTTTCCTCTTGGTTTAGAACCCCTTTGAGTCCTAGAGAAGTTTAAATTCTTGGGTCTTCTTATGAAGGTCTAAATACTTTACTTTTTTTTTTTTTTAAGATTTATTTATTTGAAAGAGTTAGAGAGAGAGAGAGAGAGAGAGAGTCTTCCATCTGCTGGTTCACTCCCCAACTGGCCATAACGGCTGGAGCTATGCCCATCTGAAGCCAGGAGCCAGGAGCTTCTTCAGGGTCTCCCACACGGGTGCAGGGGCCCAAGGCCTTGGTCCATCTTCTTACTGCTTTCCCAGGCCATACTAGAGAACTGGATCGGAAGAGGCGCAGCCGGGACTAGAACCGGTGCCCATATGGGATGCCCGCGCTTCAAGCCAGGGTGTTAACCCGCTGCACCACAGCGTCAGCCCCTGGTCTAAATACTTTAAACCTGCATCCTCCACAAAGCATGTCTTCCACTGAGTCCCTCTCCATGGCCTTTAGAAACAGTAAAAAGTGCCCAGAGACGTCTCCCAATCTGGAGTCTTTCAAGCTCACTGGCCCCGAGAATCCCTAAGCGTAACTTCTGGTGGTAAATCCTATGCGTGTTTGGAAGGCAAACGTCCCCATTGGCTGTGCCCCCTTCCCTCTGAGGGACTACTGCACCAGCGAGGGGAATTTGTCAGCCGGAGAGCCCTATTCCCTGGGAATATTACGGGGCCTCTGGGGAGCAAGCAGTCACCGATGGGAATTTTAGATGGATGCTTTTAGAATCGTAGCAGTGTTGGCCACTTGGGCCATGTCAGGAGTGTGGCTCCTGCTTCCTTTTTTCTCACCCATATCTACACAGGATAGGAAATACCAGCGAGTTTCGGGGGCAGCAGGGTCAGAGGTGGCGGGGTGGCTCACAGGAGCGCCGCTTGGGGAGGGGGTGGACCAAGCCACGCCGGGAATACCCAGGAATCGCCCGCCAGCACCCCGCCTTGGGCGCCCTCAGTCTGACTTTCTAAAGTTACAGAGAGCATAAAGGTTCGGCTTCTGAGTCTAGGGCTAATTTCGTTCAAATAGGGTTAAGCAAGAAGCTACTTTTCACACCACGGAAACGCCGGGCCCGCCTCCACTTGTCCCCATCGGCACGCCGTAACTCCGTTTCGTCTCGCTCTTGCGTCACACGCCTTCTCCGGGGCCGTCAGTACCTGGCTCCTTCCGATTGGCTTCGACGTGTTCCAAGCCCTTCCTGATTGGCGGCGGAAACTATGAACCCACCCTTCTTCCCGCCGTAAAGTTTGGTTGAGCTGGAGGCGCGGGGGAGAACTAGGGAAATTGGAATTTCCCACGCAGCTGACGGCGCTCGCTTTCGTACTACTCGTTTTAATTCCACGCGCTCCAAAATATCCGCCATGGAGAAATCTTGGTAATGACCCATTCCCCCGTAGGCATCCCAGGAACACATCTGACCCTTGCCCTAATCTCCTCCCCGCCGCCGGGGGAGAATTCTGGGTAACCGATTTCTCAGGTTCCCCCAGAGAATTCTGGGTAGCTATCTGTTTTCAACACCCTCCGCTGCCCCCACCCTACTCGTGCATAAGTGGTCATTCTTGTTTTCCCCAAAGAATCCTGGGTAACTATTGCTTAGGATTCTGGGAAACTGACTTCTCTAGTTCCCCTCACCACCCAACCCCAGTTCTGGGGGAAAAGCTGCTTGGACCCCTCGACCTAGCTCTACCCGCTACAATTACCACTCCCTTCACCTGTCCCAGGGTTGAAGTCTCCCGAATGAGCGAGTCTGAGAGAGGAGGGAGGGAAAGCAAGGATGAGGTGGCCAGCAGGGTGGTGAGAGGACAGGGCCCAGAGGAGAGTAAGGATAAGTGTTCCCACCTCCCCACCCCTGCCTGCCTGCTTCGTCCCCTCCCTGCCATCTCATCCCTTTCGCCAGCCTCGCGGAACCCCTGCCCGCCTAACCTAGGACCAGTACCCAGGCCTACCCGTGACTCAGTTAACCTCTTTCCCTTTGCAGGCCAGGATGTTCAGTCTAGGCCCGCTGGTGCTGTCTGGCTGAAGGCTGGGTCCCGCATCTAAAGGGACTGTGGCAAGGGAGGGTGCGACAGGTCTGATCAGCTGCCTGCATCATGAACTTTGAGGGTCTGGACCCTGGATTGGCAGAGTATGCTCCGGCTATGCATTCCACCCTGGACCCTGTCCTCGATGCCCACCTGAACCCGAGTCTGCTACAGAATGTGGAGCTGGACCCGGAGGGAGTAGCCCTGGAGGCTCTTCCCGTCCAGGAGTCAGTGCACATAATGGAAGGCGTCTACTCTGAGCTGCACAGCGTGGTGGCTGAAGTGGGCGTGCCCGTCTCCGTCTCACACTTTGACTTGCATGAGGAGATGCTGTGGGTGGGGAGCCACGGGGTAAGAACTGTATCCCTTGGTGGGGGAGTGAAAGGAGCTGCTGGCGGTCTCTGGTCTCTGCCCAAGGAGAGCTGCTTTTCCCAGAGTTAGAACTGAGTGGAAATGATGAGTGAGTTAGCTGGGGCTCTAAATCCAGAGCAGAGGAGGGTGGAGGCAGAACAGGGGGACCTAGGATCCAGGGATGAGTTACACAAGTATTCGTTCTCAGGAGGCATCCTACTTTACTTTAGCCTGTTTGCCCTTCTTGTTTGGATTAATCTTGATAATTACCCATCAGTTAGTCTATAGCCACCTAAACCTAATCTCTAATGGCTTTCTCTGTTTTCCATTTTTATAATTATAGAATGTTTAGTGAATGTGTCTGCATACCTTACAAGGAATTGTTTTGTCTTCTCAGGTTGATTTAATCTCAAAGCAGTTATCAATGTGATTAAAAAAAAAAGATTTAGATTTATTTGCTTGAAAGGCAGAGTTACAGAGAGAAAAGGAGAAACAGATTTTTCCATCTGCTTGTTCACTCCCCAAATGGCCACAAAGACAAGGGCTGGGCCAGGCCAAAGCCAGGAGCTTCATTCGGGTCTCCCATGAGGTTGCAGGGGCCCAAGGACTTGGTCCATCTTCCACTGCTTTCCCAGGCACTTAGCAGAGAGCTGGATCAGAAGTGGAGCAGCTGGGACTGGAACTGACACCCATATGGGATGCGGGTGCTGCAGGCCATGACTTAACCTGCTGTGCCACAGCGCCAGCCCATCAATGCAATTTTAAAAAAATATGTTTCCGTATTGCCAATATATTATAGAGACATAGATTTTGTAAGAAATAATATGCTTTGGGGCTGGCGCATGGCGTAGTAAGCTAAGCCTGCAGCACCAGCATCCTGTATAGGTGCTGGTTTGAGTCCCACCTGCTCCACTTCCAATCCAGCTCCCTGTTAATGGCCTAGAAAAGCAGTAGAAGATGGCCTAAGCCCTTGGGCCCCTGCACCCAAGTGGGAGACCAGGAAGAAGCTCCTGGCTTCTGGCTTTGGATCCGCCCAGCTCTGGCCATTGTGGCTATTTGGGGAGTGAACCAGTGGATGGGAGACCTTTCTCTCTGTCTCTCCCTCTGTCTGTAACTATGCCTCTCAAGTAAATAAATAAATCTTAATAACAATAATGTGCTGCCCTTGGTTTACTAATTTACCTTATGGGATGCTGGCACTGTAGGCAGCGGCTTTACCCACTACACCATAGTGCTGACCCCTAATTTACCTTTTACAGGACATGAATTGTTTTTCCATTAGAAGGGATGGATTTTTTTTCTTTGTGACTTATTCCGTTTAGTAGGCAGTATCTAGGCAGAGAAGAAAGCTGAGTAAAACAGAATCCTGGCCGGCGCCGTGGCTCAACAGGCTAATCCTCCGCCTTGCGGCGCCGGCACACCGGGTTCTAGTCCCGGTCGGGGCACCGGATTCTGTCCCGGTTGCCCCTCTTCCAGGCCAGCCCTCTGCTGTGGCCCAGGAGTGCAGTGGAGGATGGCCCAGGTGCTTGGGCCCTGCACCCCATGGGGAGACCAGGAAAAGCACCTGGCTCCTGGCTCCTGCCATCGGACGAGCGCGGTGCGCCGGCCGCAGCGCGCTGTCCGCGGCGGCCATTGGAGGGTGAACCAACGGCAAAGGAAGACCTTTCTCTCTGTCTGTCTCTCTCACTGTCCACTCTGCCTGTAAAAAAAAAAAAAAAAAAAAAAAAACAGAATCCTTTCCCTTGAGGAGTTTACAGGACACTGAAGGGGAAAAGATTTAAACAGATAATTCCATGGTGCTAAATGCCAGTGTGAAAATAGTTACTGGAGGGTCAGAGAGGGCCTTCCTTCACTTTACTTCAGGAAGTGATACCTGACTGCTTTTTGAGCTACTGCTTGGTGCCAAACCCTGCTCTAAGGTTTTAAGTTTGGAATGAGCAGTAAACAGATTAAAAACTACAATATTCTCAGATGTTGGTTTGTACTTAAAAAAACTTACAGTGTAGTTAGGGAGTTGAGACAGTGAGGTGTGGAAGATGGTACTGTTTTAGATCAGAAGATGTCTGATAGAGTCACCCTTGAGTAGAGAGACCTGGATTCAGGCTAGGATGACCATTCTATGTTTTCTAGAAGAGAAGGAATCATGCAGATATTTGGAGAAAGAACCTTCTAGAGAGCTTCATATGCTGTGTTGAAAGAGTTTAGACTTGATCATGCAGGACTTCTGTCTGGAATGACAAGGTGTGGTCTGCCTCTAGGTGGGTGCTGAAGCAGCAGTAGAGAGCTTCAGATGCTGTGTTGAAAGAGTTTAGACTTGATCATGAGGACTTCTGTCTGCAATGACAAGGTGTGCTCTGCCTCTAGGTGGATGCTGAAGCAGCAGGATACAGTTTGGCTTAAAGAAGATGGAGCAGGACTCGGATCAGTTTGCAGACTACCGTAGCAGGTCACATAAAATGTGACAAAGGGGGTGGGCATTGTGTCCCAGCAGACTAAACTGTTATTTGGGATTCCCACATCTCACATCAGAGTGCCTGGGATCCAGTCCCACCTCTGCTTCCCATCCAGCTTCCTGTTAATGTCCACCCTGGGAGAGCAATGAGTGACAGCTGAAGTACTTGATTCCCTGCCACCCGTGACGGAAACCTGGAGTTCCTGGCTCCTGGGCTCAGCCTGGCCAAGCCCTGCCTGTTACAGGTATTTGTGGAGTGAACCAGCAGATGGAAGACGTCTCTGTCTCTCCTTCGGTGTCACTCTGCTTCCCCTCCAAAAAAAAAAAAAAAAAAGAAAAACATAAACAGCAGGAATGAAGGCCTGAAGGATACACTGTGGAGATGGGTACATAAGAACAGACTTGGGAAATATTTAGGAAGTGAAATAAACCGGACTTGACTATTCTATGACTTAGTCGACTGAGTGGATCAGGTAACATAGAGAATATAGTACGAAGAATTAACATGGGATCAAAGTAGTGAATGTCATTAAGAATGTAATGAATTTGAGGTTCTCAGGGCTGTCCAAGGGGAGATGATGTTTAGTAGGCATTTGGATCTCTAAGTCTGAAGCTGAGCTAGGGAAGGAAATAAGGCTTCATGGCCCTTAAGACGTTTCACTGAAACCGTGGCAGTGGAAGACAAGTAGGATGAGATGATAGTGGGCTGGAACAGCCGTGTTTCAAGAGTGGTCAGAAGAGAAGGGAGCACAGAAGGACAAGATATGAACTAAGAGTCAGGAGAGAAACCAGGAGCAAATGACCTCATAAGATCAAAGGGGGAGTGCGTTTCACATGCTCTGTGTTCCAGCCTGTGACTCATAGTACCCCTTTCCCAGCTGGCTGGCAGGGACTAGGACTGTGGAGCATGAGGAAGCCAGCCCGACACTGGGGGATGGGACCATATTCCTGACTTTTTTTTTTTTTTTAAGATTTATTTTATTTATTTTGAAAGAGAGTTATACAGAGAGGTAGGTAGACAGAGAGAGAGAGTCTTCCATCTGCTAGTTCACTCTCCAAATGGTCACAAGGGCTGGAGCTGGCTGATCTGAAGCTAGGAGCCAGGAGCTGCTTCTGGGTCTTCCACGTGGGTGCAGGGGCCCAAGGACCTGGACCATCCTCCACTGGTTTCCCAGGCACATTAGCAGGGAGCTGGATCCGAAATGGAGCAGCCGGGACTCAAAGTGGTACCCATATAGGATGCTGTCACTGGATGCTGGGACTTTAACCTGTTTCGCCACAGCATTGGCCCCTCCTGAATTTCTGAACACCATCCGAACCAACTGAGGCATTACCTGTTCACAGAGTCACTATAAGGATAAAATGAAGGATTTACAAATGTACTTTATAATACATTAACCAAATGTGAGACAGTATTTTTTTTCTTTTTACATGAGATGGTATTATCTGTTTCTTTATTGCTAAGATGACTGGTCCCTGGCCTTATGCCCCAGTTGCTACTAGCTAGGAAGGCCAGGAAAGAAAGGAGAAAAGCTGAGCAAGGCCTGCTTCTTGACCTGTGTTGGGGTGGCCCTGTCCCTGCACTGCAGTGCACCTGTCGTCTCCTTCCCCGACAGGGCCATGCCACTTCATTTTTCGGCCCAGCCTTGGAGCGCTACTCATCCTTTCAAGTCAATGGCAATGACGACATTCGACAGATCCAGAGCCTAGAGAATGGTATTCTTTTTCTCACCAAGAACAACCTCAAGTATATGGCCCGTGGGGGCCTCATTATATTTGATTACCTGTAAGTGGCTTTGTGGCTTTGGACTGGGAAAGAGGGACTGCACAGGATGGGAAGGCTTGGGGTTGGCAGCCTGGGAGGCCCTGGTCGCTTAGGCTCTCCTGTTCCCCGCAGGCTGGATGAGAGTGAGGATATGCATAGCCTCCTGCTGACCGACAGCAGCACTCTCCTCGTTGGTGGGCTGCAGAGCCACATATTGGAGATCGATCTTAACACTGTCCAGGAGACTCAGAAGGTACAGGGGCAGGCAAGACCCATGCAGGGTCTGAGGTTAGGGGGCTGGGCCAGGGCCAGTGTATGCTCGGGCTGGTGGGTGTGACCTTGCGGTTACCCGTTCTCTGGGAAAAATCATCCGTCCCACTGGTTTTCCCTGCTTCCCTCTGCAGTATGCAGTCGAGACACCTGGAGTCACCGTCATGAGACAGACGAATCGCTTCTTCTTCTGTGGCCACACATCCGGCAAGGTCCTCTCCCCCACAGCACCCTGTTTCCCTGGGCGTCTGGTGGGCTTCTGCTTCTCCTCCATTCTGCCGGTGGAGTGGTGGCCTGGAGGCGGGGGACCTGAAGGGTGAAGTCACTTCCTGCTCAGTTACATCACCCTGTGTGGTCGTCTCGCAGCCTCATGTTTTCTGTCGTGACTCAGTGCCCCAGAGGCAGAAGGGTGAACACGAGTTCTCCAGCTCTTGGCTTCTGTTTGCCTTTTCTGCGTCCTACCTGTCCATATCCTAGAGCGCCAGTTCTGGTCATGACCTCACAGCGTCAGGCAGGTGGCAGATAACTCTTCCTGATAACAGGGTTGGCAGATAACAGACTGTCTCTTCTTTAGATTTCCCTGCGAGATCTGCGCACTTTTAAGGTGGAGCATGAGTTCGATGCCTTCTCGGGGAGTCTGTCAGACTTTGACGTGCATGGCAACCTCCTGGCTGCCTGTGGCTTCTCCAGCCGCCTCACTGGCCTGGCCTGCGACCGTTTCCTCAAGGTGTACGACCTGCGCATGATGCGTGCCATTACACCGCTTCAGGTCCATGTGGATCCCGCCTTCTTACGCTTCATCCCCACGTATACATCTCGGCTCGCCATCATCTCTCAGTCGGGTAAGAAGGGGATATTGGAGCAGGTAGCACAGGTCAGTGAGTGAAGGGGAAGTTGGCCCCAGGAGGAGTATTCTCCCAGAAACCTCTTGTGGAGAAAAGAAGTAACCTTTCACCAGGGTCCCACAGTTTCACTGGGGTTTGGGCAGAGTTTAGAGCTTTGATTTTTCCCCCCCTTTGGGTGTGAGTAACACCAGAAAAAGAGATAGAGTAAGGAGAGTTACTCTTAAAATGAATCCTGTAGCTTATGGGAAGGGGTCAGAGGACATGCTGCCTCTAGACGTGCCTCGGAGTCCATGTGGCCTGGGTATCAGGGCACCTGGGTAGGAAGGGCTCCTCTCACATCGCAGGGCTCACTGAGCTTTTTCTCCCTCCTAGGACAGTGCCAGTTTTGTGAACCCACCGGCCTGGCCAACCCAGCAGACATCTTTCATGTGAATCCTGTGGGTCCTCTGCTAATGACATTTGATGTGTCAGCCAGCAAGCAGGCCCTGGCCTTTGGGGATTCTGAGGGCTGTGTGCACCTCTGGACTGACTCCCCTGAGCCTTCTTTCAACCCCTACTCCCGTGAGACTGAGTTTGCTTTGCCCTGTCTCGTGGACTCACTACCTCCTCTGGACTGGAGCCAGGACCTGCTGCCTCTTTCCCTCATCCCTGTGCCACTCACTACCGACACACTTCTCTCTGATTGGCCTGCTGCCAACTCCGCTCCAGCCCCCAGGTTGTACCTCACCTCTGGGCCCAAAGGAGGGAGGGGGAAAGGACTAAGCTGCCCGAGTCCTCTGCTAGCCCTGTCATTATTCTACTACTTTCCTGGTTTTTGTTTACCTTCCGTATTTTCTTTCTGGACCCTTGGGGTTGGGAGTGGATGGGTGGACACTGTGACCCATAAGCCCTAGACCTGTACTGCATTATAGGCGAGCACCTCCTGTGGATGCAGAGATTCTGCGCACCATGAAGAAAGTAGGCTTCATCGGCTACGCCCCCAACCCCCGCACCAGGCTACGCAATCAGGTGTGTTCCGAGGGGACAGAGTCGACCCCGCCCCAGTCCACTGGCATTGCTCCTTTTGTCTTTATTCGTCTTTTGGTTTCAGACAGTTCATAACGGCTTTGGGGGACCTCTAAAATATTGACAGAGCTGTATTAGGTGTTAGGGAGGATTTGGAGACTTCAAAGATGCAGTCCCTGCTTTTAGGAAGTTTAGTGTGTGGTTGGTGAAGGTGAGACATTGCTGGATCAGAAATTGCTTCCGTGCTGTTGCTGAATGCTAAAGGATCGTCTAAGCGTGCAGTGCCAGAGATGCTAGGGTAGTCGGGGACGGCACCATGAAGAAGGAGGCCGCTGAGCAGGAAAGGTGAGGTAGGCCAGGCAGATGGTCACAGAGAACAGGCACGATGAGAGCAGCCTTAGGAGAGGTCTCAGAGGCATAAATGCAAGAGGCACTTCTGAGGGGGCTCTGAGTCCACCAGCCTGGCTGCAGGAGACTTGGCATTGGGAAAGTTAGAAAGGGCCAGGTTGGGAGCCTGGCGCGCCGGTGTGTAGTAGTGACACACCGAAAGCAGCCTTCTGGGAGGGAGGGTTTGGTGGTGGTGAGCTAGAGAGAGTGAACACAGGGGAGACCCGTGTGGCAGCTGTCACAGCTGTGCAGCTGCGAAGACGCAGAGGGATGGCAGTGAGAATAAAGAGGAGGAAGTGGGGGTTGGGCGTTTAGCCTAGCAGTTAAGACACCTGCGTCTCCTATCAGAGTACCTGATTCCACTCCCTGGCTCTGGCTCCTGCTTCTGGCTTCCTGATAATGCAGACCCCATGAGACAGCAGTGATTGCTCAAGTAATTGCACTTCTGCTGTTCATCTGAGAGACCTGGACTGAGTTCTTCAGTTCCTGGTTTTGGCTCCCTAGAGGCCTAGTCCTGGTCATTATGAGCATTTAGAGAGTGAACCCCTGGATAGGCTGTCTCTTTTTCTGTCTAGCTCTTTTTCTACCTCTCAAAAAAAAAAAAAAAAGTGAAAATTAAAAAAGGCAGACGCTGCGAATGCCATGAAAATAGATAGTTTAGGACTTGATGGCTCTTTCAGCATTGGGATAAAGGTGAAGGAGAAGCCAAAGATGGTGAAGATCTAACAAGAATAACCCTTTTTTTAAAACTCTAGATTCCTTACCGACTCAAGGAGTCGGACAGTGAATTTGACACCTTCAGCCAGGTCCCCGAGTCACCAATAGGGCGGGAAGAGGAGCCACATCTGCACATGGTTTCTAAGAAATACCGCAAGGTGCTAAGGGACAGCATGGCAGGGGCCCTGTGGGATGTGGGGCAAGGTGCCCTGGGAGGGAAATGGTACATGAAGGAGTTGAAGGACTCTGCCAGGAGGCCTTCACCTATGACCTGGGCCCAGGAGGGAGGATCTGGGCAAGGCTGTGGCTACTGGGGAGGTTTGGGGGAACTCTCAGGATCTCCTCGTCCCTACTCAGACTGTTTCCATCTCAGGTGACCATCAAATATTCCAAGCTGGGGCTGGAAGACTTTGACTTCAAACATTACAACAAGACCCTGTTTGCTGGACTAGAGCCTCACATCCCCAACGCCTACTGTAACTGCATGATCCAGGTAAGGGCTGGTATTCCCATGCTTGAGTGGGCTTATTGCCTGTGGCTCCTCACCCCCGACTGTACTCTCTCCAGGTCTCCTCAACCAAGCCCACATTCCCGTGGTCGCCTCTGCCATTCCTTGTTGCCTCACAGCCTGAGGTCCCCTCTGTGGGCACCAGTGCTCATGGACGGCCCCTGCCTTGCATCCCCCATCAGCTCACCTCACCGCTGCATCCCTCGACTTCCCTGTCCCAGTTGCCTGCAGCAGTCCTGCTCTCCCCTCCAGGTGCTCTACTTCCTGGAGCCTGTTCGCTGTCTCATCCAGAACCACCTTTGCCAGAAGGAGTTCTGCCTGGCCTGTGAGCTGGGATTCCTCTTCCACATGCTGGACCTCTCTCGTGGCGACCCTTGCCAGGTCAGTGCCTGGAGACCTGGGACGGAGAAGGGAGGTGGACAGCAAGCAGGGGCACTGCAGTGCAGATGACCCCCAAAGAGAAAATGATTCCTTTCCTCCATCACACTTGCAGGGCAGTAATTTTCTTCGAGCATTCCGCACCATTCCTGAGGCCTCAGCCCTTGGTCTGATCCTGGCGGACTCGGATGAGGCTTCCGGCAAGGGCAACCTGGCCAGGCTCATTCAGAGGTGGAATCGCTTCATCCTCACCCAGCTGCATCAGGATATGCAGGAGCTGGAAGTGCCCCAAGCTTACCGCGGTGCTGGAGGCAGCTATGGGATCAGGTCAGGAATAGTGCTAACTCCCGTGACAAGCCCCCGTGTGCCTCGGGGGGTCTCCAGCTCCCTCAGCGTGCCTCTGTCGCCCTCCCCACTCTTAGCAGCTTTTGCTCATCGGGGGACTCTGTCATTGGGCAGTTGTTCAGCTGCGAGATGGAGAACTGCAGCCTCTGCCGCTGTGGCAGCGAGACCGTGCGAGCCTCTTCCACTCTGCTCTTCACGCTCTCCTACCCTGAGGGTAGAAACAGTGGTATCCCCTGCAGCCGGGTCGGGAAGGCTTCCCAGAACGTCCTGGAACACCAAGGAGGGGGCGTGGGGGGGTTAACCGGGGCTGAGAGCAGAGCCTGGGATGAAGCATCCAGTTTCTCCTTAGATAAAACCGGGAAGAACTATGACTTTGCTCAGGTGCTGAAGCGAAGCATCTGCCTGGAGCAGAACACACAGGCCTGGTGCGACAACTGTGAAAAGTACCAGCCCACGGTGAGCGGGCTCTTGCACCTGACTAGTCCTGCCGTGCTGGGGACTCGGCCATGGGCCCATCTGGCGCTGGCTCTATCGGCACTGCCACCCAGGCGTCTTATCGGGAGTGGGAGGAACCCCAGTTCTTAGGATGCAGGCCCGGGCTTTACTGTTCCTGTCCAGGATTCTTTCCCCATAGATTCCTGGCTACCCCTTCTTTGTTTTATCCTCAGATTCAGACCCGCAACATCCGTCATCTGCCAGACATTCTTGTCATCAATTGTGAGGTCAACAGCTCCAAAGAGGCTGATTTCTGGAGAGTGCAGGCTGAGGTCAGGACCAGGGCTGAAAACAGGCCTGTCGAGGCGTGCCTCTCCTGTTCTCCCCCTGGGGCCACCTTCTGTTTGTGCTTATGTTCCTAAACAATCAGAAGTTTTCCCCTCTGTGTTCAGGTTGCCTTCAAGATGGCAATGAAGAAGCACGGAGGGGAAGTTGTCAAGAACAAGGAGTTTGTTCGGGCTGACCGGTAGGCACCATCTTGGGAGCTGTCAAAGGATGGTGTTACCTGGCGGATCCTCTTGTTACCAGCTGGATCTCTGCAGGACACGTCGATTCCTCTGTGCTGACAGGAAGGAAGTGGGGAGTCCCGAAGGTGCGCTGCTCTGTCCCTCCATGGAGGAGCTGAAGAATGTCTGGCTTCCTTTCTCCCTTCGCATGAAGATGACCAAGAACAAAGGGCTGGATGTTTGCAATTGGACTGATGGGGAGGAGGTGCAGGTTGTTGAAAAACTGGGAATGGGGGCAGGGAGGATCCGGGAGAGGAGGTGGGACAGAAGGTGAAGCCAGCTGGGGAAAGGTGGAACTTAGTAAGGGAATGAGGCTTGTGATTTACAACCTGTAAGATCTTCCAGACCAGCTCAGGTCAGCCCTGGGAGTCGTAGACGGGCTAGGATGGAAATAACCCACCCTGGTCCCCCATTCCCTATACCCCCAACTCCCTGTCCTCTGTCCCCATCCCCCCTTCCTTCCCCATCCTTAAACTTAGCTTAGCAGCCTGGGTGCCCCCCTCACAGTGGGGCCCAGCCAGGGCAGAGGAGGAGCATGGTGTCTATGTGTATGACCTGATGGCTACTGTGGTACACATCCTGGACTCACGCACAGGGGGCAGCCTGGTGGCTCATATCAAAGTTGGAGAGACGTACCACCAGCGCAAGGAGGTGAGTGAGGTGGCACAGGGCAGGGACCTTCCTGGGGATGGCCACAGTGGAGTCCCAGGTGTGTCGCTGAGTCTGAGCCAGTGGTCCAGCCGTCACTCTGACATCCATCTTCCTGTGTCTCCACAGGGTGTTACTCACCAGCAGTGGTATCTCTTCAATGACTTTCTCATCGAACCCATCGATAAGGTTAGTTGCCGCACGTTCCACTCCACCATTCTTCTCCCCTTTTCCTAGCATCTTCATCCTTGGGGCCTTATAGAAAGCCAGGCAGAATCAAGAGGGAGGGATCCTCAGGAATGAAAAGTATTAATAGCACCCGGGTCCTGGCTTCTGCCTGGCTTGGGGAAAAGGAAGAGGGGGTGTATGCAAAGGCCATAAGTGCTTTTTTTCTTCTATAGCATGAAGCCGTGCAGTTTGACATGAATTGGAAAGTACCCGCTATCCTCTATTACGTGAAAAGAAATCTCAATTCCAGATATAACCTGAACAGTAAGTAACAAAGAGTAGACCCAAGGGTATGGGCAGTTTAGATAGTTTAGATAGGACTTTAGGAAGAGATTTGGGATATAGTGTGTTAGTATTTTGGATTGGTAACCAGCATTAATATTTCTGAACACACTAAAAAGATTTCTGCTTACTTATTTTAATTATGTTTAAAAACATTGTTTATTCATTTATTTGAGAGGCAGAGAGACAGATAAACAGAGAGGAGAACTCCCCTCTGCTGATTCATTCCCCAAATGCCCACAATGGCTGAGGCTGGGCCATGCTGAAGCCAGAAGTTGGGAACTCAATCTAGGTCTCCCACGTGAGTAACAGGAACCCAGTCGCTTGATCCGTGCCATCACTGCCGTCTCCTGGGGTCTGCATTGGCAGGAAGCTGAAACCCAGATGGCTGGATACAAGTTGCAGGCATCCTAACTGGCTGCCTAGCTGCTAGGCCCGACACTCACCCTCGACCTTGAGTTTAGAAGCTGGCGATCCCAAGGGTGGGGTAGGGGAAGAGATGAGGGTAGGAAGTTTGATCAGAGTGATTCAGGGGCCGGCGCCGTGGCTCAACAGGCTAATCCTCCGCCTTGCGGCGCCGGCACACTGGGTTCTAGTCCCGGTCGGGGCGCCAGATTCTGTTCCGGTTGCCCCTCTTCCAGGCCAGCCCTCTGCTGTGGCCCGGGAGTACAGTGGAGGATGGTCCAGGTGCTTGGGCCCTGCACCCCATGGGGAGACCAGGAAAAGCACCTAGCACCTGGCTCCTGCCATCGGATGAGCGCGGTGCGCCGGCCACGGCGGCCATTGGAGGGTGAACCAACGGCAAAAGGAAGACCTTTCTCTGTCTCTCTCTCTCTCACTGTCCACTCTGCCTGTCAAAAAAAAAAAAAAAAAAAAAGAAACGACAGAGTGATTCAGGTTACAAGTTTGAGTCTAACCATATAATCACATGAAGATCTCCCCTTTTGGAGATATTATTATTATTATTATTATTAAGTCTCTGTTTGGTAGCTTTAAACTGTACTTTCTCTGTAGGCTATGATCCAAATGAAAGCTTTGTTTTTTCTTGTCTGTTCCTAGTATATATTTTTTTAAATTTAGCTTATTTTGAGAGGCAGACATCCCATCCTCAGGTCTACCGCCCAGTTGCCCTTGATCCAGGAACTCAATCCCTGTCTTCCACGTAGGCAGCAGGGACCTAACCGCTTGAGCCGTCACCTGCCACCTTCCAGGGTGAGCGTCAGCAGGACACTGGAATTGGGAGTGAAATAGAGCTGGGACTGAACCCAGGCACTCCAACATGGGATGCAGGCATTCCAAGCAACCGTACCAAATCCTGCCACTGTTTCTTTGTAATTTTCTGATTAAACCTGCTCTGTTCATCAGACAGGATCTTTATTCTTGCATGCCTTAATTATTGAGGGACAACAGTGTAGATCCAGAGTCTCCTGTTAGCCACCTTGGGCTTTTCTCCTCTGATACCTATCCCAGCCCCCTGTCCTGTGTGTTCTCCCTTCCAGTCAAGAATCCTATTGAGGCTAGTGTCCTGTTGGCTGAAGCCTCACTGGCACGGAAGCAGCGGAAGACACATACTACCTTTATTCCACTGATGCTGAATGAAATGCCACAGGTTGGGGATCTGGTGGGCCTCGATGCTGAGTTTGTCACCCTCAATGAGGTAACCAAGACTAAAAAGACAGAACGCTGGAATGGAACTGTAAGGCCATTAGGAGTTACAAGCATTTCTGATTTCCTTATCAACTCCTCACGCAGGAAGAAGCAGAGTTACGCAGTGATGGCACCAAGTCCACCATTAAACCGAGCCAGATGTCAGTAGCAAGGATCACCTGTGTTCGGGGCCAGGGCCCAAACGAGGGTATCCCCTTCATTGACGACTACATCTCTACCCAGGAGCAGGTATTACTGTAGGTGTGCGAGTGAGGCAGACCCTGTGCTTGAGAACCCAGGGAAGAGTGGCAGGAGGAGACTCTGCACCTCACTTCCTTTCTCTGTTCCCAGGTCGTGGATTACTTGACTCAGTACTCGGGGATAAAGCCGGGAGACCTTGACGCCAAGATTTCTTCCAAGCACCTCACAACCCTCAAGTCCACCTACTTGAAGCTTCGGTTTCTCATTGACATTGGCGTCAAGTTCGTGGGCCATGGCCTGCAGAAGGACTTCAGGGTCATCAACCTCATGGTTCGGGCAGGGACTCTTAGGAATCACCTTTGAGGGTGGGGCCCCTCAGGGTATACATTTTGCTTTTGGAAAATGGAAAGTGAATCTTTAATTCTCCCACTGTGTTATTCCTGCCAGGTGCCCAAGGACCAAGTACTTGACACTGTGTACCTATTCCACATGCCCCGAAAACGAATGATTTCCCTGCGATTCCTTGCATGGTACTTTCTGGGTGAGTTGCTCCATCTTTAGACAGCGGAGGTGCTCATTAGAAATAGGAAAACTGCTGGAGGATCAAAGGGGAGTAGGGACAGCCCTGAATTAGCGATGAGATTGACCAAGGGGTTTTTACAATTAGCATCAGTATCTCCTCTACACTAGGGAAGGTGTTTGACTCTTTGCCTTATAGGTAGTTTATTGTTTTCTTTGAGTCATGGGGTGGGAGTTGGGGGGATATGTCGCTACCTCCCTTTGCCTGGTCCCCAACTCTTCTGCCTCTACTCGCCCTAGACCTGAAGATTCAAGGGGAGACCCATGACAGTATTGAGGATGCCCGAACAGCCCTTCAGCTCTATCGAAAGTATCTGGAGCTAAGCAAGAATGGCACTGAGCCTGAATCCTTCCACAAGGTGCTCAAGGGCCTGTACGAGAAGGGCCGGAAGATGGACTGGAAGGTGCCTGAGCCGGAGGGCCAGACAAGTCCCAAGAGTAAGGCCTGGAATGGGAACAGGGAGACTGGCTCGGACAGGTTTTGATTGCATACGTGGAGGTTATACCCACCATCACAACAACGACATGATGAGTGATGATAACAAGACCAACCTTACCCTATTGTTTGTAAAGTGATTAGCAGTTACCATTGCACTCAATCCTGCTAACAGGGAAATTGTTTTTATTACTGAAACCCTGCTTCGGTCCTACCATCTCCTGTTGCTGAATTCTGAAATGTCTGGGGAAGGTCCACGCCCGTTTTCTCCTCCATTTTCTTCACGAGAGGCGTCCAGGTGTTCTCTGCGCTCGCCTAACAGCCGTGCTCTCGGTTTTGTCTCTGACAGACGCAGCGGTCTTCTCCTCAGTGCTGGCGCTCTGACCTGCCCTCTCCCTTCAGTGCTCTGTAGCCCCAGAACTGGGAGATGGCTTCCCAAGTGGGTCCACTTCCAGAATGGGACCTGCTCAGGCTCCACAGATGGTGCTATTAATAGAACTGGAACTCAGAAAAATTGATGCAAAGGTTCTAGGAGCCGGATTCCTTCTTCATCCTTTGCAAAACAGCAGGCCAGATACAAAGTCTAGACCCAGACGGAAAGTAATTGGCATTCTTAATAAATACCCTGGGTGATTAGTATCTAGGCGGAGAAGGTTCTGGGACCAACACTCTCAGCTCCTAGCTGGCTGGGGACTGAAGTACTGGACAGTGACAAGAGGATATACTTAGTAGCTCAAGATTTAGCTCAAGTCTTCAAGTGCTCAGGGGATGCCTGGAGGGATCATCATGTTGCAGCTTGGCGAATCAAGAAAACTACAGTTGCCAATACCGTTGCCAAAAGGGACTTTGTTTCCGGACAAAGCTTGGCTGCTGGCTTCATTCCTGCTGACAGCTGAGAGGCATCTGTCTTCCATCTTCTTTCCCGTCTCAAGTTTTGTTATTTTTTAAAAGTTTATTTTAAGCCGCATGTTTTATAAAATAAAAACGAAAGTATTGTCTAATCACCTTGTCTCATTATAGAACTGCTTTTGTAGGGGTTCTGTGAAGCTCTATTATTATTATTATTATTATTATTATTATTATTTGGCTTCTTATTAACACTCAGAAAACTAAACTTGTGCTCAAATCCACATCCGGGAATGAAGGTAAAGCTTCGGAGTCCAAAGTTATGGATACGGGAGAAGTGAAATTACTCCCTTCCTGGACAACATTAGGTGTTTGCTGTAGATGCCCAGTACCCTAGGGTCAGACTGCTGTGAAGACACGTGGTATGGTTTGCGTAAGCCGCAGAACTACAAGTCCCAGCGCATCAGTTGACCCCAGCAGCTGCAGACAAAGGTCAGCTGGTGCTGCAGTGCGTTCTGGGAGATGTAGTTTCGAGGCGAGGTCGTCTGGCAGGCTGGCAGCAGCCCGGTGTTCTGAAGGTCCTAGCCCACCTAGAGCGATGCATCGCTCGCGCCTCACTGCTCCCGTGTGACACGCCGGGCTCTGTCCATGCCTGGCGCTGTTCCTGTTCTGCTACCCACCGGCGGCCGGTCACGTGGAGCCCTTCGCCACGCAAGTCTGGGTCCTTCTGCAAGCGGCCGGGGTCCTCGCCACCTCAGTGCCGCTCCCACGTTGCCTGTTCGCGCGAGAGTTTGCAGGGGCGGGTTTAGGGTCGCTGTGTGGTGGGGGCTCGCCCGGCCACACAACCCGAGCCCCGCTTAGGTGCCCAGTTAGGGTGCAGGGAGCTGGGTCAGGCAGCTGCCTGGGCACCCCGTTTCTAGAAAGCACCGACGCGCTCTGGAGGAACACGGACAGCCCCGCTCCCCCCTCAGCCAGGTGCGAGGCTCTGGAGCCACCGAGGCCAAAGTGAGAGTCCGGCGATTTTGCAGCGCCTGGGCCACGGCGGCGGCCCTGGGAGCAGAGGTGGGACGCGTGCGGCGCTAAGGGCTGGGGATGGGCTGCAGCGAAAGCAATGGGGGAGCCCTCAGAAAGGGGACTGGTCCACACAGGCAGTCCCGTGGAGGCTGGCGGTGGGCATGCGGACATCTTCAGTGCAGGGTCCAGTCAGGCCCTGGTTGTTGAGCGCTCTGCTCGCCGGCCGCCTGGGCTGACCGCAGGCCCCTCGCACGGTCGCCGGCCTCCGTCCCGTAGCTGCCACATAGCCCTGTGAACCCTTGGCCGCTAATGATACCATACCAACACTTAGGGGCTCACCTGCCCCTGAGCCCCAAGCCCTGCGCTCCGGAGGGGTCAGCCCTCGAGCGCCGGCACAGAAGAGCTTCTTTGTGTCCCAGCCATTTCCTGGAAAGCAGTCAGAATGGCAGGAGGCTTTTGAAGGCCTTGGGATGGAGAGGTGGAGGGTGGGGGGCGCAGGGGAAGTAGAGTTGGTTCCTTATTCCGTGTTGTTTTTTTTTCCCCACCCAAATCCAGGTGGAGCAACCCCATTACGTTAAAGATGAAAGGCTGGGGTTGGCTGGCCCTGCTTCTTGGGGCCCTGCTGGGAACTGCCTGGGCTCGGAGGAGCCAGGATCTACACTGTGGAGGTAAAGAAAAGCACACAGAACATAAGAAGGGGGAGGAAGCGGACTCTGGGCAGGGCATGAGACCCAAGGCCTGGGGGGAAATGAATGCGAATCCCTCTCACCCAGCTTGCAGGGCTCTGGTGGATGAACTCGAGTGGGAGATCGCCCAGGTGGACCCCAAGAAGACCATTCAGATGGGATCTTTCCGGATCAATCCAGACGGCAGCCAGTCAGTGGTGGAGGTAACTGTTAGTTCCTGGGGAGAGTTCACTCTGGCTTTGAATGAGACCGCAGCTCGTTCAGACGGACTTTGTTTTTATAGAAATGAAGACAGACTCAGAGAGGTCCCTGAAAGATTGGGCTCTGTCTCATGAGGTTATTCCTTGTGTGCCTTCTTCCTGGCTCCAACCCCTAAATACTCTGTTTCTGTACAGAACTTGTCACTGGGAGCCCTGATCAGCCCTCTTCCTTATACATCTTTAATTTGTGTAACTCCTGTTTCCTCCCTAGCACTGGGATACATACAGACTTTCATTCAAAAGAATAAAAGGTCTTATGCTTGTAATTAGGAAATTGATTTCAGCTGAAAATGTAACACACACAAAGTTGTACATAGTGAGCAGCATGTAAACATTAAGGTTATGAAGCTTTGGGGTTTTTTAATGTACCTTTTTAAAAAAATATTTACTCATTATTTGAAAGGTAGAGTTACAGAGAGACAGGCAGAGAGAGAGAGAGAGGTATCTTCCATCCGCTGGTTCACTCCCCAGTTGGTTGCAACAGCCAGAGCTGTGCCAATCCAAAGCCAGGAGCTTCCGCTGGGTCTCCCACGCAGGTGCAGGGGTCCAAGCACTTGAACCATCCTCCACTGTTTTCCCAGGCCACAGCAGAGAGCTGGATCAGAAGTGGACCAGCCAGGATTTGAACCAGCTCCCATATGGGATGCCAGCCCTGCAGGCGGCGGCTTCACATGCTATACCACGCTGCTGACGCCTGTGAATTTTTTTTTGACAGGCAGAGTTAGAGAGAGAGAGACAGAGAGAAAGGTCTTCCTTCTGTTGGTTTACCCCCAAAATGGCTGCTACGGCCGGCACACTGTGCTGATCTGAAGCCAGGAGCCAGGTGCTTCTCCTGGTCTCCCATGCGGGTGCAGGGCCCAAGGACCTGGGCCATCCTCCACTGTCCTCCCGGGCCACAGCAGAGAGCTGGCCTGGAAGAGGAGCACCCGGGACAGAATCCGGTGCCCCAACCGGGGCTAGAACCCGGTGTGCCGGCACCGCAGGTGGAGGATTAGCCTAGTGAGCCGCAGCACTGGCTGAATTGATTTAATAGTTGTCATCCTCACAGCCTGTTCTGTGTCTCTATTGCTGTCCTACTGAAAACAAGTGTTGGTTTCATTCTAATACCAAAAAAATAAAAATAAATTATCAAGGAGTGAGAAGAGGTGCTGAAGGTTGGGTTGGTACCCATGGTCAAAGATTTAATCAATCACACACAGATAATGAAGACTCCATAAAAACCAAAAAGGACAGGGTTCAGAGAGCTTCTAGGTGGCTGACCATGTGGAGGCTTCTGGAGGATGGTGCCCAGGGCATGGAAGCTCTGTGCCTCTCTTCACCTGAAGCCTTTGTAATATTCTTTATAATAAGTTGGTAAACATGAGTATTGATCACCTACAGTCATAAGAATGAATTCAAAGGAAAAGAACACCATTGATCAGAGTTGATAATTTGGAGTTAATGCTATGTGTCTTATTTGTGCCATGCAGTAAGATAAAACCATATATTTAAAAGTACTTTGAAACTATACAAATAAAGCCATACTGTGTTAGTTAGGGAAGGATTTTTAGAATAAGTTGGTTGAGCCAGAGTTGGAAGGAAGAGTAAGGATATAAATTACTAACGCGCTGACGTAGGAGACAGTGACCGAAGGCTGAGGACTTTTCCAGGTGCCTTACGCCCGCTCTGAGGCCCACCTCACAGAACTGCTCGAGGAAGTGTGTGACCGCATGAAGGAGTATGGGGAACAGATTGATCCTTCCACCCACCGCAAGAACTACGTACGCGTGGTGGGCCGCAACGGAGAATCCAGCGAACTGGACCTGCAGGGCATCCGCATTGACTCAGATATCAGCGGCACGCTCAAGTTTGCGGTGAGCTCTGGCACGGGGGTAACTCGTTCCTGGCAATTGGGAGGCTGTTGGACGGCTCAAGTAGAAAGTTGGGTTAATGTCCTTGTCCTCCTCTCTGGAGGTAGAGGCAGGAGGCCTCTTCCTGCCGCCCTGTATCACTCGTCTCTCCTTTGGGTTCGCAGTGTGAGAGCATCGTGGAAGAATACGAGGATGAACTCATTGAATTCTTTTCCCGAGAGGCTGACAATGTTAAAGACAAACTTTGTAGTAAGCGAACAGGTAAGCTACTCCCCATTTATCTCCTGTTCTCACCGCCCTATGGAACCTAGCCACCTTCTCTTGGGAACGCTGATAATAGCCCAAGAGTTGGTTTCCATTTCCTTTGCCCCTTGGCTTAGGGACTAGGAGTGTTCCTCTCTATTCTCTGTCTGCTTTCAGATTTGAGATAGAAGCAGGGTGGGGGGCGGGGGCGGGGGCGGTGCAGAGGGGGATGTTTTGTCATTTCTAAGCATTCGCTCTCAAGCATGGTGGTTGGTGTGTGCATCAGTTTGGCTTACCGTATTTCCTTGTTAGTGGCGTGTGTCAGAATGAAAGTGGCGTTTCCCTTCCAATCGTTATGTACTGTTTGCAGATCTGTGTGACCATGCCCTGCACATATCTCACGATGAGCTATGAACCATTGGAGCAGCCCAGACTGACTTGATGGATCACCCCCAGGAGGGGAAGACGGTGGCATTGCCTTTTATATTATGTTTTTACCGAAATGAACTGAAAAAAAAATATGAAACCAAAAGTGCAGATGTGTTGTCTTTGCATGCCCGGAGTCAGCCTTTCCATTAGGCCTGCACATAGGGGGTTACAGATAGGGAAGGACGAGTTGGAGGACTGGTGCAGCAGAAAGAGCGCTCTGAACCCTTCACTCTTGCCTTCTGAGGTTACACCCCACTCATGAACTAGATAAGCATTTATTCACTGCCCACCCGAAACGGTGTGCTTAGATTCTAATGATGGAGAAGAGAGGACCCTCTGCGCCAGTGGTAGTACAGAATTCTAGAAGTTCCTTGTGCCCATGCCAACGAAGCACGTAAAACAGAGCTCGGTCTTGGAGGAAATACTGCTCATGCATTCTTGTCCCCTCCCTGCCCTTGCAGATGGAGGGACCCGCAAGAGCAGAGACAGGAAGGCGAGAGTGGATGTGACCAGCTCAGCTGACAAGTAAGGGGAGAGGTGAGGGAAGCCGTGTTATTGCGTGAAAGGCCTTGCTTGTGAGCGTAAGCTTTTAGATTTGATGCCGGCAGCAACAAAGAGCAGGTCTTTCTCATCTCGGTCACAAGCCGCTGTCAGTCTGGAATCTGTTAAGTTTAGAGATTCTGTACTAGGCCTCAGGGATTAGACTCTAAGGGTACCTTTCTTCCTGCAGGGGGTGGAGGGGAATTTCTTAAACACCCTGATTCTGAAGTGTAGCTGACTCAGGGTTTAGAATGAAACATTTCTGTCTCAGGAATGCCTTAAGGAGGGAACACTTGAACAAGGATTTTATTTATTTATTTATTTATTTATTTTATTTTAAGCATTTTAAAATCTAAAGGGACCTTGGAGGTCATCTGGCTCACATGTCTGCCCATTTTCCAGGCAGAGAAACAAGGCCGAGGGAGGCCATGGTTACTGACTTAGTGTTCAGTGACAAAACCGGATCTGCAAGGATCTTGCTTTCCCGAGTGCCAGTCTGATCTAGTGCAGCCACAGAGTAGCTTCTGATTTAAGTCGTTCTTAGTACCCTGCGCTAGGCCTGGCCAGCAGAATGAAAGTTCAACAGGGCGGGCATTAGGTGCAGTGATCCAGATGCTGCTGGGGCCCGCGTCCCGCATCCGTGTGCCTGGTCTCACGTTCTGGCCGTGCTGTGCATTTCAGCTCCCTGCTAGTGTGACCCTGGGAGGCAGCAGGAGATGGCTCGAGTACTTGACCCCTGCCACCCACATGGGAGACTTAGCTTAGGGCTTGGGCTCCTGGCTTTGGCGTGACCCAGCAACAGCTGTTGTAGGCCTTTGGGGAGTGAACCAGCAGATGGGAGATCAGACTCTGTCTATCTGCTTATCTGTCTCTGTCTCTGCCTTTCAAGTAGATAAAAGTAAATTGGAAAAAAAAAAATCTGTTAGGTATTCGACAAATCTTCCTTATAGGACACATCGCTATGAAATGTTATTGCTAGTGAAAACAATTACTCTTGTAACTCATCTATTTTTTTTAACTCATCTATTTAATCAGACATTTTTGTTTTGTTTTTGATACATAATAATGTGTACAGTTCTATAAAAGTCTTTTTCCTTAACTGGGAAAGCTCTTGTTTTATTTATTGGCCTCCCTTCTTTTTTCCTTCAAGGTGTCCGCCTCTTTGTACCTCCTCATTTAACAGTGTCATCTACAGGAATTCCTACTCCCTGCACGTTATCCTGCTGGTGAGAAAACCCTTCCTTGGGAGGAGGTGTAGGAGGTGACCACGGCCTCTGAAAGCATCAACACATGAGCCCAGAACAGGCCCTGTGGTGCTAGTTCACAGAACTCAGAGCCCGGTGTTAATTCCATCTTCTCTCATCAGCCCAAAGCAATGCTCTGTCCTGTCGAATCAGTTTCCCAAACCAGTTCTAAGGAAGCTTTTAAAAATTTTTGTTTATTGGCCGGCGCCGTGGCTCAACAGGCTAATCCTCCGCCTTGCGGCGCCGGCACACCGGGTTCTAGTCCCAGTCTGGGTGCCGGATTCTGTCCCAGTTGCCCCTCTTCCAGGCCAGCCCTCTGCTGTGGCCCAGGAGTGCAGTGGAGGATGGCCCAAGTGCTTGGGCCCTGCACCCCATGGGAGACCAGGATAAGCACCTGGCACCTGGCTCCTGCCATCGGATGAGCGCGGTGCGCCGGTCACAGCGCGCTGTCTGTGGCAGCCATTGGAGGGTGAACCAATGGCAAAGGAAGACCTTTCTCTCTGTCTCTCTCTCTCACTGTCCACTCTGCCTGTCAAAAAAAAAAATTTTTTTTTGTTTATTTTCATTTATTCAAAAGGCAGAGAGACACACACAGAGATCATTCTTCCATGTCTGGTTTGCACTCCCAAATGCCCACAACAGCCGAGACTGAGCCAGGCTAGATCCTGAAGCTCAGAACCCAATAATCCAGGCAGGGGTCCAAGTATTTGAGCCATCACCTGCTGCCTTCCAGGGTACCCAGAGAAGCTGGGACTGGAAGCAAAGCCAGGACTTAAACCCAGGCATTCTGATATTGGATGTGGATGTTCCAAGTAGCGTCTTAACCACTGCACCAAACACCCTCCTCTTACAAATTTTTTCCTTCTGTGATGCATATGAGTAATATTCACATTCTTCATACTCCAGTGTATACCTGATTCTTCCACTGCCTGCTTGATGTCTAAACATTCCTTTCTCTACCAGAAAGCTAGGTCTGTCAGAAGTATTCAGGGCGATACGGCAGTAGAAGTATAAAAACATTCTTATAGGAGACTTGAAGCTTTTACCAAAAACAAAAATTACAAGTTTTAATAAATTTTCTATTAAGATTTGTTTGCTTGAAAGGCAATGACAGAAAGAGATTTTTCACCTGCTGGTTTATTCTCTAAATGGCCACAAATCCAGGGGTGGACTAGACTAAAACCGGGAGCCCAGAATTCCATCTGGGTATCCCACAAATAGGGGGGCAGGGGCCCAAGCAATTGGGCTGTCTTCCCAGGTGCATTAGCAGGGAGCGGCATTGGAAACAGAGCAGCCAGGACTTGAACAGCACTCCAATACGGGTTGCAAGTGTTAACAATTGGGGCCTTAACCTGTTGTGACGCAACCTTCCTGGCCCCAGTAAATAAACTTAGTGATGAAACTCACTGCTTTGTCAGGGTACAGTCATTAAGAACTCTCCAGCTTGAGAGTCTGCCACAGTGATACGTCCTACGTAGCAAAGGGTAGAAGTTACCTTGATTTGCTCCTCAGAAGGTTATAAGGATACGTGCTACACATTTCTAAGTTCATACCACAATGAATCCATGAATTAGTCTTAACCTGTCTGGAGGCTCATTATAACAACTTATTCCAGCCCAGCATTGGGTGTAGCATGTACTTTTTTTTTTTGGGGGGGGGGGGAGACAAGAGTGAGAGCCGTCATGTGCTGATTGCTAATCCCCAAATGTCTCAATGGCCAGGGCCAGAAACTGGAAGCTTGGGAACTCAGCCCAGGTCTCCTGTGTGGGTGGCAAAAGCCCAACCTCTTGAACTACCACCACTGCCTCCTGGGGATCAGGAGCTGGAGCTGGGGGCAGATGTAGGCACTCTGATATGGAATATGCATCTTAACCAGTGTCTTAACCAGTAAGCTAAACACTAGCCCCAAGCATATACTATTAACCCTGCAAATTTGGTTGTACTTTAAAGATTTACGTGCTGGGGCTGGCGCTGTGGCACAGCGAGTTAAAGCCCTAGCCTGCTGCACCAGTATCCATTTGGCACCGCCTGCTCCTCTTTCAATCCTGCTCTCTCCTATGGTCTGGGAAAGCAGTAAAAGATAGCCTAAGTGCTTGGGCCCCTGCACCTACGTGGGGGACCCAGAAGAAGCTCCTGGCTTCGGATCAGCTCAGTTCCGGCCATCGCAGCCATTTGGGGAATGAAACAACAGATGGAAGACCTCTCTCTCTCTCTCTCTCTCTCTCTCTCTCTTTTAAAATAAAATAAATCTTTAAAAACAAAGGATTTAAATGCCATATAATTTATCAGTGAAATGTTTGAAGGGCAAGTATTACGGTACAGTAGATCAAGCCACTGCTACCTGGGATGCCCACATCCTGTATTGCAGTGCCTGGGTTCCACTTCTAATCCAACTTCCTGCTAATGCACCTGGGAGGTAGATGAAGGCTCAGGGACTTAGGTTCTTGCCACTCATGCCCATGTGGGAGAGCTGGATGGCATCCCTGACTCCTGGCTTTGCCCAGCCTCTGCTATTGCAGGCATTTGGGGAGTGAACCAGCAGATCGAAGATCTTTGTCATTCTATGCTTTTCAAATAAATAATTTTTTAAATGTGAGAACTTAAATACTTCCAAAGGCAGTGATAATAAAGCTCCGGGTATAACTAGGAAAATTTATTTGAAAACACAATCCTTTGGTAATAACTTTTAAAGGAATTTTTTTTACTGTTGAGAAGGATTCACAGCAGGGACAAGAATCCTTTAAATATAGGATAGGGATGAGAAGCTGAATATGCAAATAACATATTTACAACTTCTAAGCTCAGAGGCTAAGCATCTTGCTAGGCAGCAAGGAGCCATTTGTCAACTCCAGTGGTCATCTTATGTGTGAGGCAGTGGTCTTTCTGCTGTACCTCCCTCCATGAAGTCTCCAGTGGCTTTGTACTTTATTATTATTTTAACGCTCAGAACTTCTTAGAGGACAAAATATATTATCATGTCAGATGATCAATGCAATCAAATTCATCATAGCTCTGTAAAGTACTTTTAAAGGTTTAAAAAACATACATATATTTTAATTTATTTGAAAGGCAGACAGAGACAGAAACTGTCCATCAGTTGGTTCAGTGCTCCAAATGCCCACACAACAGCCAGGACTGAAGCTGGGAGCCGAGAACTCCATCCAGGTTTCCCACATGAATAGCAAGGACCCTAGGACGTGAGCCGTCACCTGCTGCCTCCCAGGGTGTGCGTTAGCAGAGCAGCCAGGACACAAACCAGGCACTCCCATGTGGGGAGAGAGCATCCTAGGCAGTAATAACTGCTGCACCAAACACTGGCCCTTAAAGCAGTACTTGAATTTGTTTGGAGACCACCTCCAAGTCTGCATGCCTGCCCTCTGAGTCTAGTACGCTGTAGCAGAAAAGCCTTGTGTCATTCGGTTCTGCCATTCAGGTCTGCTCCCCTGAAGAAGTCCACTTTACCCCTCTGGCCATTTTAGGTATTAAGTCTTTGTCTCTCCTACCTTTATATATTTTCTGGAGGTCACCATCGATCGTGTTTTTCAGGTATAGATAGACAAAGTTTTTACAGGTAACAGCAGGGTTCCTTTTCTCTTAAAATATCATTAAATACAGCGACACATTGAGCTCGTGTTCCCAGTTGACAGGGATTCAAAAACCTCCTTACTGAGTTACAGCTGATAATTCACATTCAATCATCATATAAACAACAAAGCTTAGTAGATAAGAGGCTCTGCAGTGAGGCTGGCTTGGGTCTGAATTCTGGCTATGCCAATTATGAGCTGTGACCCTGGACGGGATATTTCATCCAAACCTTGATTGCCTTCTTTTTAGAGACACTAACTACATATCTAATATTAATTAATATTGCCTAAATACCTTAGACATCATTGGGAATTAATACATATACCATATTTGGCTAGCCTCTGGTAATAGTAACTACTCAAACTTTAGCTATTAAGCTATTAAGTAAGTTGGGTTTATCCATGCAGACAGTTTTGAAAGGATTTAAATTCAGGCTGTATTGTCCCACTTTGGCCACCAGAGGGCACCATTGTCCCCGTCCATTTTAAAGAGATCCTCCCAAGGTCGGGATGACCTCGTAGCTCATCTTCTCTAATGCTCTTTTAGTTACCAGGCACTTTGTTGTATGAGGGTACTTCAAAAAGTTCATGGAAGAAATCAAATGTGTTTATTTGGGCCCAAAGAAAATTTTGAAATGCATGCATAGTTTTTTCATAGTATGCATGTTCCACAAATTATCAAAAAAATGTTTTGCACCAAAAGCAGCTCACATTTTTTATTCCATTTTTCCATAAACTTTAAAAAACACTGTCTAGTTGGACCTAGGACTCACTTACCTGCCTTATTCTTAACTTCTCCCTTAACTTTCTATGTGCCCAGGCCTCCACCATGCTCAGAAAGAGACTCTCCGCCAGCTTCTGTGAGTTCCCATTTAGCCCCCTCTGATCCCTGGGCTTCCTCAGTGCCCTCACAGTAGTGGGTATCAGGACTGGACAACTTCAAAAAAGTCCATAAAGGCTTTGTGAGGCTGTGTTCCGGGACCGTGGGTCAAGGGGCTGAGAACACTGCAGTTCCTCACTGTTTCTTCAATCACAAAAGCTCCAAAGTAGGTCACCCCTCCGGTCACCCAGCTGGCCCTTCAGTAGCCTCATCCTGAGCATGCCACCTGTCTCCTGGGGCAGCAGAGTTCAGTCCTCTGGTCTGCCGGCTAGTCTCTGTGGATGATTAACCGGAGGGGAGGAACCAGGTCAGACTATTCTAGGGTTAGGAGGAAATCCCCTGTGAGATGCTAAATTGGGAGCAAATATTGATCACTGAAGCTTTGAAGTCGCAGGGAGCTGGCTGCGGTCAGTGCTGCTCGGGGACTTTGTGCGGCTTCTCTTTGTGGACTTCTTTCCCAAGACCTGTCTGATCCCCAGGCCTGGAGAGCACTGGTTGACAGGTGTGACACCAACTATGAGGAAACTGAGGAAGGGAGAATAAGGCTTTCAGGTTTTTTTTCCTCTCTTTTTTGAGGTCTGGGCTATGAAACTGTCTTTATAAATGAGGTCTACCTAAAGCTGGCTGAAATGGATCCCGAGACCGGTGAACCTGGTTGTTACTGCCATGTCTTGGAGAGTTAAAAAGGCTGTTCACAGCCGGTGCCGCGGCTCACTTGGCTAATCCTCCACCTGTGGCGCCGGCACCCCGGGTTCTAGTCCCGGTTGCTTCTCTTCCAGTCCAGCTCTCTGCTGTGGCCCGAGAAGGCAGTGGAGAATGGCCCAGGTCCTTGGACCCTGCACCCGCATGGGAGACCAGGAGGAAGCAACTGGCTTCTGGCTTTGGATCGGCTCAGCACACCGGCCATGGCAGCCATTTTGGGGGTGAACCAACGGAAGGAAGACCTTTCTGTCTGTCACTGTCTCTCTCACTAACTCTACCTGTCAAAAAAATAAATAAATAAAGGCTGTTCACTTGGGGCTTGGGGTTTGTAGATAAGGTGCCCTGCTCTTTGGGTCAGTTCCCCTCTGCCTTTGGATCAGTGATAATGACAGACTCAAGGAGACAAAAGTCCAGGGGTCTTATCTACCCAGAGGAGTTCGTGGTATGGACGATCACTTTAGTGCCATGGGTCATTCAGCGGTCTCTGGGGAGCACAGGGTAAGAGAGGACAGAACACAGCCAAGTAGGAGAAATGCCCAGAGGCTCAGAGGGAGTGCTAGGACAGGGAGGGGCCGAATGCCTGATGTGGCATGAAGAGTGAGTGTCCACTTCCTGATCTTGTGGCTAGATACAGGGCGGACTGGCCATGTGGGGTCTGTGCTGGGGCAGCCCTGAGACTGAAACCCAGCGTTCCGGGTGAAACGGTGGTGGTGCCAGAGGAAACTGACAAAAGGTTACCTCCGTTCTGTGTCTCCCGTGGAAGGAGAATGTCCAAGCAGACAAGGCAGAGAGAAAAGCAAGATTTACTGATGTCAGAGACCTGGTGGAGTGGCCAGGAGTGGGGCTCCTGGAGAGGCAAAACCCAAAGGGGCTGGTGGTAGTGGGGTTTTTAAGCACAATGTTGGAGGAAAAAAGTCACAATCATTAGTTACAAGGCGGGGACAAAACCCATCAGAAGACCTGATTTGTAACCTTACTTGCCCTGTCTGGCTTGCTCAGGATAAAAAGCCAGGGCAGAGTAGGGAATGGCAGTGGAGGGTCCGAGCAGGAGGTGTGGAGAAGCTGCTTCCACCTGAGGCTTCACGTGCATGGCCATCTAGAAGTCTCGCTGTTGCAAGTCTGGAGAGAGCGAATCTAACAAACAGATTAAAATACAGAGTCTAAACAGAGGACAGGGTCATTATTAGAGGACCTAACAAAGTTTTCCCATTGAAAGAAAAATAGAAACTGAGAGGAGGGGCTTGATGATAATCAGGTGGGCGTTAAGGCCTGGCCAGTATATACGGGGTCCAGACCTGTGTGTCTCTTCCCGTTGGGTACTGGATGAGACATCATATGGGAGGGGTGAACCTCCTTAGGGAAGGCGCCCTGTTGGTTTCTTTACCTAGCTGGCTGGGGAAGAGAGCTGGCTTCTCTAAAGGAGATTTACAGTTCTGCTGCAGTGTACTGACCCTAGGCCATCCCGACAGCAGCAGTGTTTACTTTGGAAGCTGGGCAGAGTGAAGGGCTTTTCAGCTTAGAGCCGGCAAGCTCTGACCTGGGAATTTTTCGATTGCAGGGCAGTTCTGTTTCCAGTGACCCAGCTCTTGGCTGGCAGAGCCGACCAGGCTCTTCAGAGGCTGACGACCTCCTGGCTTTCCACATCAAAAACCAATGCCCTCTGGGGTGGACTGGCCTGTCGGGGCTCCTTGATGGCAGATCACTGGGTAAAAGCTGGCGTTGTGGCATAGCCAGTTAAGCTGCTGCCTGCAATACAAGCATCCCATGTGGGTGTCAGTTCGAATCCTGGCTACTCCACTTCTAATCCAGCTCCCTGCTAATGTGCCTGGGAAAGCACTGGAAGATGGCCCAAGTACTTGGGCCCCTGCACCCATGTGAGAGACCCAGAAGAAGCTCCTGGCTTCAGATCAGCCCAGCTCTGGGCATTGTGGCCATTTGGGGAGTGAACCAGCATATGGAAGACCCCCCCCCCCAACTCTGCCTTTCAAATAAATAAATATTTTTTGGGATAAAAAAAGCTATTACTAATTGTCCTGCCACCTGTCCTTACGTTGTTCCTACTGCCTAGCTTGCTTCTTTTCCTCCTGGTTTCTGGTAGACTATGGAGGAGCTTTTAATGTCAGCCAGCAGGGTGTTTAGTCCCCTCCCTAATCTCTGGTGGCCTCAGCTAGAAATCTATAGTCACAGGCATGTTTTGACAGTGTTCTCCCTGTGAGATAAGATGATGCCCCGGAGGAGAGCTACATCCTCACTTTAGGATCACACTTGATGGCCACCTTATGCAAACGGTCTATAAATTTTGAAGTTAAAGACTTCAAATTAAAACTTTTTATCTCTTCCTTCCTTTGGTTTGTAAAGGGAGGTTTTGGGGCAGCGCTGTGGTGCAGCGGGTTAACGCCCTGGCCTGAAGAGCTGGCATCCCATATGGGCACTGGTTCTGGTCCCGGCTGCTCCTCCTCCTATCCAGCTCTCTGCTATGGCCTGAGAAAGCAGTAGAAGATGGCCCAAGTCCTTGGGTTCCTGCACCTACGTGGGAGACCCAGAGGAGGCTCTTGGCTCCTGGCTTTGGATTGGCGCAGCTCTGGCTGTTGCAGCCATCTAGGGAGTGAACCAGCGGGTGGAAGACTCTCTGTCTCTACCTCTCTCTGTAACTCTGTCTTTCAAATAGAATAAAATAAATGTTTAAAAAGAAAAGGGAGGTTTTTCTTGTTTACTGTGCCCACGGGAAAGCAAATCTAGCTGTGACATCATAACCTAAGCTCTTGTTTAGATGATGCTATTTGGTCTTCTGTATGTGGCCAGGCTGCTAATACAGAAAAACGTTAGCCAAACCTTTTATAAGGTCTAAATATCGAACTGTACATCCTGGAGAGTCCCTTTAGAATAGTCAGTTTCCCATGTTGAAGAGAATAGAGGAGAAATAAGGAGACAAATCAGGCCTCGTAGATTGCTTGCTCTTAGTAGCTTAATATCAAGTGAAAACTTAGCAAGCAATTTTAATTGTTAAATAACAGCTTAGGATAACATTTACCAGAAGGACGAATGCCTTCTATAAATTTCAAGATAAGAGTACATGTATTTGGAAACATTGCTTAAATATCTAACACAAGTGTAACTTGTTTGACCAGCAAACCTAAGCACAGATATGTCAATGAAACATTTTTAGTTTTTTTTTTTTAATATTTATTTATTTACTTGAAAGACAGAGTTACAGAAAGGCAGAGAGAGGTCCTCCATCTGCTAGTTCACTCCCCAAATGGCCACAATGGCCGGAGCTGGGCCGATCCCAAGCCAGGAGCCAGGACATTCTTCCAGGTCTCCCATGTGGGTGCAGGGGCCCAAGGACTTGGGCCATCTTCTACTGCTTTCCCAGGCCATAGCAGAGAGCTGGATCAGAAGTGGAGCGAGTGGGTCTCGAACTGGCACCCATATTGGATGCTGGCACTGCAGGTGGTGGTTTTACCTGCTATGCCACAGCGTTGGCCCACTTTAGTTTCTTTCTACCAACAATTTTTTTAAGATTTATTTATTTATTTGAAAGGCAGAGTTATAGATAGGCAGAGGCAGAGAGAAAGAGAGAGAAGTCTTCATCCGCTGGTTCATTCCCCAGATGGCCATAATGACTGGAGCTGCGCTGATAGGAAGCCAGGAGCCAGGAGCTTCTTCCAGGTTTCTCACGTGGGTGCAGAGGCCCAAGGACTTGGGCCATCTTTTACTGCTTTCCCAGGCCACAGCACCTAGCTGGATTAGAAGTGCTGCAGCTGGGACTCGAACCGGTGCCCATATGGGATGCCGGCATTGCAGGTGGCAGCTTTACCTGCCACACCACAGCGCCAGCCCCTATGTACATACTTTTAATACATAACATTACAGGATAGAACAATAAAGCAGTTTCAGCAATAGCTTTTTAAAATCTTTAACTGGTTTTTTAAAAATTAGCATCAATAAATTAGAATTACTTCCTGCTCTTAGTAACCTAAATGAACCATACTTTTTCTCAGTTGGACTCTGTAGTCCATTCTTGGCTTTATCTGCTTACAGAACTATCTCAAAGTACTGAATACAACAGAGGTCAGGGATAAAGAAATCCTGTGGAACCTAAAAGAGGACACATCTAAACCCAGAGACGCCAACTATGTTCTAACTTCCATGAGCAGGAAATCTGATTGTTAGTGTCTGGAGAATACAAAACAGTGGACTTTAAAAAGACTTTAAATAGCCATGGTTAAAATTATAAACTCATTAACCAACACTTGCTTATTCCACACGGTAGTTTAAAAAGCACCTGTAAGATTTTATAAAGCATTTATCCCCTTTAGGACTCAGGGGCTTTCTCATTAAGATAAGCATCATGTCTAATAACGCAGCAAAATATTAGACTTTTGTAACTTTTGGACATTTATATCAGTAGCATTTTACATTATCATAATTTACAATTTAGCAACACTTCACATTGTAACATTTAATATCTTTTTCTTTTTATAAAATAAAATTTATATTTATATATATTTTATATATTTATTTTAATATATGCCAAATAGCCTTAATAGTTGGTGTCTTCTACAATATGAGAGATATATCCTTTGATATTTCCAGGGGCCCAACTGAAATATCAAAGTCCAAAGAATTTGGAACTTTGATTTTTTAAATGCCTGTCAAAGATGCCAAGAAGATTTAAAATACCTGTTAGAAACAGGATCCCTTAACATGATGACATAATATAGACCAGATTTGATCACTGTTATAAGGTGATCACTCAAATGCTGTAGAATAAGTATATATTTAAGGGGCCAGCGCCGGTGCCTGCGGTGCCGGCATCCCATATGGGCTCCGGGTTCTAGTCCTGGTTGCTCCTCTTCCAGTCCAGCTCTCTGCTTGGACTGGGAGGGCAGTGGAGGATGGCTCAAGTGCTTGGGCTCCTGCATGCGCATGGGAGACCAGGAAGAGGCACCTGGCTCCTGGCTTTGGATCGGCGCAGTGCCAGCCGTAGCAGTCATTTGGGGAGTGTACCAATGGAGGGAGGACCTTTCTCTCTGTCTCTCTGTCTATAACTCTACCTGTCAAATAAAAAATAAATAAATAAAAAGAATAAGTATGTATTTAAACAGTGTAACTCTTAAAACTCAGCTGTTTTTAAACAATCAGAACTTAAACACGGACATTAAGAGAACGCAGATTACTTCAACAGAACACAAAATCTTTGTCTCTTTGGGCATCCCAAAAATTGGAAGGAAATAAAACCTTAAATATAAGAGTGAGCACATGGAATCATATCTCATAACTTGGAACAATTTTAACAGAGTCAGAAGTAGGAAAGAGAAAAGAGCTTACTGGAGCTGGCTAGAAAACTGACAGTCGCCTATTAAAAACTATTCAAAGGAGATGCTCAGCTTTCAAAATCTGAGATTTAAAACTTCAAATATTCCTGTTGATTTCCTTTTTGAAATAACCCTTTAAAAATCTCTAGATTAAGATAACATTTTTTTTAAAGATTTATTTATTTATTTGAAAGGCAGAGTTACAGAGAGGCAGAGGTACAAAGAGAGAGGCGCACTGGCCCCAGACAACGTTTTCTAAATAAGATAATACTTCAGATTTCAGCCTTAACTACATTTAAGCAGTGTTGAACTATTTTTCACAGGCAGTTTATGAAAAAATCTTTGTTAACAAAGCCAAATAGTTTTTCCATAGAGTATAAGTGCTAAGAGTACCAACGTTTACACTTAGACACATTTATTTCATTTACCTTTGCCCAATTTACGTTTAGCAATTACACCTAGATGACTTAAGATGCTGATATTATATCATACTTTATCTGAATTAAGGTCAAAACTACATTTATATGGAGTTCTACTCCTGCTTGTAAAACTCTAGCTGGAAATCAGTGACATAAGCCAGAGATTGCAAAATACACCTTAGGGCCTATAATAAGTGGTGATTACCCATTTCTATCTCATCCACATCTGTTCAACAAAGTCACAAAGCAAGTTTGGCAAGTTACAAGGTAATTTAAGGCATCTTCCTAGATTCAAAAGAAATTCATTTAAACCCAATGTCTAGGTACAGTTGAACCAAATTCTCATGCATGAGATTGTTATTTACCAAAGACATCTCTAGATTTTAGTTGAATTTGAATTTAGTTTTCTTTTTACCCAAAAACCCCACTTTAGGCCAACAGTCAACTAGTCAACAGTGAACTACTTGGGACTGTCTCTGAAATAAACATGAGTTCAGGCATCTGCAAGACAGTCCCGTGGGGTCAGCACTGTGGCGTAATGGGTAACGCCGCTGCCTCCTGCGGTGCTGGCAACCCATGTGGGTGGCAGTTCACGTCCCTGCTGCCCCACCTCTGATTCAGCTCTCTGCTATGGCTTGGGAAAGCAATAGAAGACGGCCCAAGTGCTTGGGCCCTTGAACCCATGTGGGAGACCGGGAAGAAGTTCCTGACTCCTGGCTTCAGATCAGGCCTTTGCAACCATTTGGGGAATGAACCAGTGGATGGAAGACCCCTCCCCCTCAGATAAATAAATCTTTAAAAAAAGCTCTCCTCCACCTATTAACCTGTCCGACTCCTCACACCACTCACACCAGGACTGGCGGCTCTGACGTGCCCTGGAAGCCTTCATGTTACAGGAGCGTTTGTAAGATTTTGATTTCCTGGCCTTAGACAGAAGTGACAGTTGACAAAGCACTGAAAATTTAGGCTCTTCTCCACACAGGTGTGTTGGTATCTGGAATAATGTAGCCGCCTTTGCTGACCTAAAAATGTTCTCCACCAAGCAGCTAACTCTGCCATCATAGCCTGTTTTCCACATGATGTCTTCTCCATGGTCATGAAGTCTTTAACCAGACATTATTCAAGGAAGCGAGGCAAAGAGCAGGAGGAACGAGCAAATATCAGTGGTCACGATGACATATTTAAGGAGTTGGCTCCCGAGCACCTTCAAAGCCTGAGTGCTGGAGCTTTTTCTTTAGCATAACCATTACAATCAACCCCAAATGTGTTAAGGGCATAGGGAAACCCAAAGAAGGAAGTTAACTGAGTTCTCAGGCACACGCTTAGCCACCTACTCTCCCTCCCCCATCCTCGGCAGCCACACTTAATTAGCCTAAAGCGGACGACCCAATCCTCTTCGCCCCAACTACTGTCAGCGGCTCAGGTCCCGCCCCTCCTCCGCACCGAACCAATGGTGGAGCCCCAGGCGAGTCCCCTGAGAGGGGCGGGATCAAGTTCCGGGCAGTGGGCGGGTCCTCGCTGAGGACCCCGGGCTGGGCGCCGCCGCCGGTTCGTCTACCCTTTCCCTCAGCCGCCTCCTTTCAACCTTGTCCACCGTCGGCGCGGCCTCTGGTGCAGCAGCTGCGGCTCCCGTACCTGCCGCAGCGCTCTCCCCATCTTCCCTCCCCACCAGATCCCGGAGCTCACCCGCCATGGCTTTACTCACTGCGGCCGCCCGGCTCTTGGGAGCCAAGGTGAGCAAGCAGGGAGGGAGCGCGGCGTCCCAGGGTGGGGCTGAGGCGGCCGCAGGCCCTCGGCGCCGGGGTCTCCCGCCCACACCCTTGCGCACCCCTGCGCGCCTTAAAGGGACCTTGGCCTTGGCTGGCCGCCGGTCCTGCGTAGAGCTCTCGGGGCCATGTGCTGCGCTGCCCTTCGGGCTCCCGGGGGTGAGGTGAACGCTGTGCGCCCCGGCCTGCAGTGTCGGGCGAGTGAGGAGGCCCGACCCTGCTGTCAACCTCGCGTGGCTGAGGGGGAGAGGGAGCTGCCACTGGAGAAGAGGTGTGCTTCCACTGGAGTTAGGGGAAGAATCTTTTCGGAGGAGGGGGTCGGTGCGAGCAGATTCGTGCGCTCGGCCCCGGGGCCCGAGCAGGGCCGATGGCCGATTTTGGCTTCTGGTTTGTAGGGACGGCGTTGTCAGGTCCCGAGCTACCCGTTTCTGTTTCTTCAGCACAATCACTTAAGCCTTCAGTGACCACGCCGTGGCCGTGCCGTGCCGGCCAGAGGAGTGGGACCCTCAGGTCCTCTTTGTCCTTGGGACTCTGGAACTTACTCTTAATATATAGGAGGAGCCCGGGCAGGGTGGAGCACTCCTATAAAACCTGCTTGATTTCTCACATGATAGGAGAAAGAACCAGAAAGGTTGTTGCACCGAACAGCAAGCCAGTTAATGAAGATACTCGGCCAGGGCTCGGAATGCCAAGGTCACATGATCAACCCTACAACTTGCCGGCCCAGGTTTTGCAGTTGTACTTCATGCAGCCTGCTGTACGCAGGAGAACCCTCTCTTTCTTTAGGACCTTTACTTAACATTTGTTGCCTTTAGGGTCACAGAAATAAGAACTATTCCGGATAGCAAGTTAAAATTGCCAGCATTTTTTGGCTCCTGGTAACAGGGCTCTTTAAACGGAAACTGCTGTGCTGAGGAGTCTTGGCCCTCTGATCGAACCGGGACCTTCCCACAGGTGACCTTGACTTGGGCAAAGACTTTGCACTTTCGGCTGCGGGCATTTTAAAGCCCTGGGCACCTGGAGGGAAGGGAGAGCCTTAGAATGGTTTTGGTTTGCTGTGTGTTGTCTTGCAGAGCTGGCAGAGGTAAAGTGAAACTCCTAGGATTTACCTTAGGGTTCTTCCAGGCACTCAGTGGCAAGGTAGAGTCTGATCATTCGAGAGATACTTGGTCTCGCTTGGCTGTTGCTTCTGCTGCTGTCAGGGAACAGTGTAAGAAAACCCCTTGGGAAGTGAAGCAAATTCTAGATAGCATTTGGGCAGAATCGGGGATGCTAAAATTAGCTCATTCCAGAGCTCTTAACCTACACTAGAGTGTCTAAACACTACAGTGGATTTGAATTTGAGAAGGCCGTTGGATTTACTTTTTGAATGCATTTTGTCTTTTAAGCCTCTTGGGAAGCTCAGAGAGAGAGAGCTTTTGAGATGACAGAGCTACACAATTGTGGCTGTCATTGTTTACTTTATAGATGGACCTGAGGATCCCAGAAACCTATAAATTGGAAACTATTAGAAAGATTTTGACCCTTAAAATTAGCAAAGCCCTAGAAGCTTAGGAGTGGAAATTTCTTAAACTGAGTGATGTGATCAGGATACTGAGAAGCCTTTCAGCTTGTCAGCATTGCTAGCACCTGCTTGAGCTTTCTAGATTAGCCCGCAGCTTAATTGGTAGCTGTAATTGGTAATAGATTTTACTTGTGAGTAGTCTCCTAATCTGGGAGAACTGATCACTATCACTTTGAATTTCAAGGTCGGCTATAGTTTCATTTTTAACCTTGCAAGGTGACAAAAGTGCTAGTCAGTGTTCTATTTGTCCACCCTACCCGTTGTTGGGTAATTCATATGAACACCTGAGTTGGAGAGATAGCCGAATCAGAGCCTTGAGATTATTTGTCTTGCTTATTCAAGTGATTTAATATTAAGGAGTCAACCTTAGTATTAGCGATGGGTGCCTCAGCTTTATGACTTAAAAAAGGTCTTTTCACAGATGGTCTGGCTTTCAATTTGGGCTGGGAACTGGAGAATAGGGCACCAGTTTGCTTCTCTGAACTCTTGGTTAGTCAATCCTGACTAAAGGGAGTCACTTTTGTACCCCTGAGATGTGCTCCTCCACACTAGGATATTTGAAACTTTGAGGGAATCAACCCAAAAATGTTTTTAGGTTATGTCTAGACATTTTCAAGATAGTGAATACAAGTGGTTCCTTTTCAGTGGACTTAATACCCTTGCAATTTTTTTTTTTTTTTTTTGGACAGGCAGAGTTAGACAGAAAGGTCTTTTTTGTTTGTTTGTTTTTGACAGGCAGAGTGGACAGTGAGAGAGAGAGACAGAGAAAGGTCTTCCTTTGCCGTTGGTTCACCCTCCAATGGCTGCCGCGGTTGGCGCGCTGCGGCCGGCGCACCGCGCTGATCTGATGGCAGGAGCCAGGGGCTAGGTGCTTTTTCTTGGTCTCCCATGAGGTGCAGGGCCAAGCACTTGGACCATCCTCCACTGCACTCCCGGGCCACAGCAGAGGGCTGGCCTGGAAGAGGGGCAACGGGGACAGAATCCGGCGCCCCGACCGGGACTAGAACCCGGTGTGCCGGCGCCGCAAGGCGGAGGATTAGCCTATTGACCAGACAGAAAGGTCTTACTTCCGTTGGTTCACCCCCAAAATTGCTGCTACGGCCGGTGTGCTGCGCTGATCTGAATCCAGGAGCCAGGTGCTTTCTCCTGGTCTCCCATGCAGGTGCAGGGCCCAAACACTTGGGCCATCCTCCATTGCCTTCCCAGGCCACAGCAGAGAGCTGGACTGGAAGAGGAACAACCAGGACTAGAACCTGCGTGCTGGCGCCACAGGCAGAGGATTAGCCAAGTGAGCCGCGGCACCCCTGCAAATTTTCAACAAGTATTTAAGTCCTAGTATTAAATTGGATTCAGCAAGACTGAGCAGGTTTTTTCCTATGAGATGTTCAGTTAGACTCACAGCCCAGAATTTTAAAGACTAGGGCTCAGATCTCTGTGCCCTTACTTTATCAGCCTACGCAAAGTAATAGTGATTCCTTGATGATTACTAGAGGGGCCAGAGATTGGGGGAAAGGGGAAAGAGCTTACTGTGTGCCAGTGATGGGATGATTCATTGCGTTTGTTATTAGTGGATTTTAGATAGTAGCAGATAAGTGGATGCCTGGGTACAGGGTGGCAGTTAGGACAGTATGGTGGGCAATGAAGAAGTAAACAGAATAAAAGGAGGGCTGACATTCTTAGAATCCAAGCTGGGTAGCAGACAGGAAACTGGACTCGGTGTATCTCAGAAAAGTCACGGTAATTCCATCTGCTCTGTGTCAGTGCTTTCTAGAGTAGGATGTGAAGTTTAAAACAGTAGTGAAGCAACTTTAGCAATAGCTCTTTGTTAGCATCTTTCAATGTTTCTTTCACCTGTCCTTGTATTTCTTTGAGCATGCTGTCATTTTATTTTATTTGAAAGGCAGAGTTAGCGAGAGAGGGAGAAACAGAGAAAGAGCTTCCATCTTCTGGTTCACTCCCCAAATGGCCGCAGTGGCTGAGGTTAGCCAGGCCAAAGTCAGGAGCTTGGAACTCTGGCTCTCCCACAGGGGTGCAGGGGTCCAAGCACTTGGGCTATCTTCAGCTGCTTTCCCAGGTGCATTCGTAGTAGCTGGATCAGAAGTGGAGCTGCTGAGACTTCTCAGGTGGCTGCTTAACCTTGTGCTCCACAACACCAGCCCCATATGCTGCTGTTTTACTTAAAGATTTATTTATTTGAAAGGCAGAGTTTGAGAGGGGGAGAGAGAAAGCTTCCATCTGCTGGTTCACGCCCCAGATGATTGCAACAGCCAGCAATGGGGCAGGCCGGAGCCAGGTACTTTCAGGTTTCACACATTGGTGCAGGGCTTCAAACACTTGGGACGTTATCAACTGCTTTCCCAGGCCATTAGCAGGGAGGTGGATTGAGAGTGGAGTGACCGAAATTCATATCAGCACCCAAATGGGATGCCAGCATTGCAGGCTTAATCTGCTACACCTCAACTCCAGCCCTGACATGGGGTCATTTCAAAGGTCCGTATACTCAGTATTACTTGGGATTCTTGTTTATGTTGCATATTCCTGGGTCTTGCTTTCAGATTATAATTCAGTAGAGATGGGGTGGAATCTGGAAACTTGTATTTTTTCAAGCACTTCAGTTGACTGATAATGCTTAGACCACACTGTTAAGCCAGGAAAGCCACATAAAAGCCCTTGTATAAATCAACTTCAGGGGCCAGCATTGTGGCATAGTAGGTGAAGCTGTTGCCTGCAATGCCAACCTCCATATGGGTGCTGGTTTAAGTCCTGTCTGTTCAACAAACATCAGCTTCAAAAGTAACTGTCTCAGGGGCTGGCCTTTGGCCCCACTTTACTGCTGGCAACCCACAGTGGAGCTCCAGTTGGGGTCCCGACTACTCTGCTTCCTATCCAGATTCCTACTAATGCCCCCGCCACCCATGTGGGAGATCATTGTGAAGTTCCTGTCTTCAGCCTCATCCAAACCTACTGTTGTGACCATTTGGAGAGTGAGCCAGCAGATGGACGTTTTCTGTCATTCTGCCTTTCAAATCTTTCTTTTTTTTTTTTGGACAGGCAGAGTTAGAGAGACAGAAAGGTCTTTCTTCCCTTGGTTCACCCCCCAATTGGCTGCTACGGCTGGCACACTGCGCCTATCCGAAGCCAGGAGCCAGGAGCTTCCTCCTGGTCTCCCATGTGGGTGCTGGGCCCAAGCACTTGGGCCATCCTCCACTGCCTTCCCAGGCCACAGCAGAGAGCTGGACTGGAAGAGGAGTCGAATAAATCTTAAGAAAAAAAAAAAAGTAACTGCTTGCTGTGGGCATTTGGCCAAATTGTTAAAATACCCTGTCTCATATCTGTTTAATGCTCAGCTCTAGCTCTTGACTCCCAATTTCCTGCTAAAGCAGACACTGGTAGGCATTGGCTCTGGCCCTGGCCCAACCTTGGCCTTCCAAGGTATTTGAGGAATGAACCAGCAGATGGGAGCTTTGTCTCAGTTTGTTTTTTTTAAGGTTAACTGCCCTAGCCGGCGCAGTGGCCCACTAGGCTAATCCTCCACCTGGGGCGCCGGCACACCGGGTTCTAGTCCCGGTTGCTCCTCTTCCAGTCCAGCTCTCTGCTGAGGCCCGGGAGTACAGTGGAGGATGGCCCAAGTGCTTGGGCCCTGCACCCCATGGGAGACCAGGAGGAAGCACCTGGCTCCTGGCTTCGGATTGGCGCAGCGCGCCGGCCACTGCAGCCAACTGGAAGGTGAACCAACGGAAGGAAGACCTGTCTCTTCTCACTGTGTAACTCTGCCTGTCAAAAAAAAAAAAAGTTAACTACCCTAAGCAGTAATGTTTTAGTCAGATTTCTCTAGAATTTTCTTCCTCAACAGCCCCCCCCCCCCCCCCTTCTCAAACACCTTGGGAAAAGTTTCATGTAAATCCTTGGAGCAGCAAGCATTAGGAGCCAAAACATGTGAGAACCAAGAGATGTGAAAGAATGGTTTTTGAATACAGAGAACTGAAGTTTCTGATCCTTTACACTTTTATCCACTAGTGTATGCATAAAAGTAGGTGTTTAATAAATAGTTGCTCAGTTAGAGAATGGTAAGAGTTTCTGTTGAAAGGAAAATTTAAGGCCGGTGCCACGGCTCAATAGGCTAATCCTCCACCTTGCAGCGCCGGCACACTGGGTTCTAGTCCCAGTCGGGGCGCCGGATTCTGTCCCGGTTGCCTCTCTTCCAGGCCAGCTCTCTGCTGTGGCCCGGGAGTGCAGTGGAGGAGGGCCCTAGTGCTTGGCCCTGCACCCCATGGGAGACCAGGAGAAGCACCTGGCTCCTGCCTTCAGATCAGAGCGATGCACCGGCCGCAGCACGCCGGCCAAGGCGGCCTTTGGAGGGTGAACCAACGACAAAAGGAAGACCTTTCTCTCTGTCTCTCTCACTGTCCACTCTGCCTGTCAAAAATAAAAAAAATAAAAAGAGTACTTCAGTAGATCTGTAGAAAATAAAATTAAAATATATATTTTTTTTAGAAAGGAAAATTTAGGATTTGAGTTTTTCTGAACTTCAAGTAATATCTTGTGGTCTTCCCTACTGAATGAATCAGTGTACCTGGAGCAAAGGGACTGTTGGAAAATGATAGGTAAAACTATTTTCTTTCTTTTCTTCTTTTTTAAAGATTATTTGTTTGAAAGAGTAACAGATCTTCTATTCACTGGTTCACTCCCTAAACAGCCTCAGTGAGCTTAGAATTCCATCCTGGTCTCCCATGTGGGTGGCAGGGGCCCAAACACTGAGCCATCTGCCACTGCATTCCCAGGCACATTAGCAGGGAGCTGGATAGTAAGTGGAACAGCTGGGACTCAGACCAGTGCCCGTATGGGATGCCGGCATCACAGGTAGCAGCAAACTCCTATGAGTATGATATGGACCGGAGTATGAAATCTGAAGACTGCTCGGTTAAGGCTATTAAGTGCCCTGACTGAATAGTGTAGGCCAACTTCCAGTATCAGCATTGTGGAACGCAGAGGTTAAATGGCTTTAGTTTTCTGACCTGGTTCTGAAGAGAGAGGAGCCTTTGTTTCTTAATGTAAATTGTCCTTTTGCATTGGAAACTTCTGTAATATAGCATACTTTTACTGATTATTAGTTCATTGTGTTTGTCGGCTGAGCTAGTGCTGCAGGCTTGGCAAGCTCCCGTCATTTGTTGACAAAGGACCAGGGCCTATTAAAATCATGAGCATCTCTCTCAAGGTTTTAATATTGGAGCTCCTAGGTATATGGCAAGGACATGGTCTAGATGTGCCTAGGGTGCAGAATCAAAGAACATTTATTTTCTCCCCTGTAGAGTAAAGATGGGAGATGTGGCCTGATGGTAATAGGCTAAGAGGAGTATCAGGGAATCAACTACATTATTAGTAAATGAGTATCCAATAAGATTATTTTGTTCGCAGAATTTGGGGAAGAGAGGAGTAATTGTTGGATACTTGGTAAGTGATTTGGGCAACACCCTCTTCCAGGAATACTCTTCATTATTATAGGCAAGTCTTTGACAGCATTTCCTGGGTGTACTAATTAATGTTTTTTCCTTTCTGGCCCTTTAAGATAAAGGTTCTTTTTATTTATTTATTTTTAAGATTTAGTTTAAAGAGGAAGAGAGAGCGATCCACTGCAGTTGTCAAAACTGGGCCAGTCTGAAACCAGGAGTCAGGAAACTCATCTGGGTCTCCCACATGGGTGATAGGGTTCCATGTACTTGGGCCATCCTCTGCCTTCCAGGGTGCATTAGCAGAGAGTTGGATCAGAAGAAGAGCAGCCGGGACTTGAACCAATGCTCCAGTATGGGATCTGGTGTCACAGGCAATGGCTTAACCTGTTGCATCATAATGCCGGCACCAAAGGTTCTTTGAATTTTTATAATTTTCCATCCCAGCACATTTGAGAGCTGCAGTTCACTTTTGTCAATAATAGCAAACTCACTAGAGGAATTCTTATGAGGAGTGGCAACATGTAAGGTATGGATACCCTCTTAGTAATTCTGATTCTCCACTCCTCCCCTATAGAGAATTCTGGTTGTCAGACTTTGTAAACCAGGCCCTTGTTTTTTGTTTGGTTTGCCTTTAAGATTTATTTTTATTTATTTAAAAGACAGAGTTGGGGAGGGGAGAAGAGAGATCTTCCATCTGCTGGTTCACTCCCAGAGTGTCCAGGGCTGGGCCAGGCAGAAGCCAGGAGGTTTTTTTTTTTTTTTTCCTTCTTTCTTTCTTTCTTTTTTTTTTTTTTTTTATTTGATAGGTAGAGTTATTGACAGAGACAGAGAGAAAGGTCTTCCTTCCGTTGGTTCACCCCCCCCCAAATGGCCACCACAGCCAGAGCTACGCCAATCTGAAGCCAAGAGCTAGGTACTTCTTCCTGGTCTCCCATGCGGGTACAGAGGCCCAAGCACTTGGGCCATCCTTCACTGCCCTCCTGGGCCACAGTGGAGAGCTAGACTGGAAGAGGAGCAACCGGGACTAGAACCCGGCGCCCATATTGGATGCCAGCGCTGCAGGTGGAGGATTAACCAAGTAAGCCATGGCGCTGGCCCCTGCCAGGAGTTTCTGATGGGTCTCCCACGTGGGTGGTGAGACCCAAGCACTGGGGCCATCTGCTGCTTTCCCAGGCGCATTAGCAGGGAACTGGATTGGAAATGGAGCAGCTGGGACACACACGCTCCATCTGAGATTACCAGCATTGCAGGCTGTGGCTTAACCCGTTGTGCCACAATGCTGGACCCTTTTGAAACAACTCTCTCCATCTCTCCCTATTGAGATTACTGTGTGATTCACCTGCCAGCTGCTGTTTCAGTAAATGGCATGGGACCAGATGCCCAGCTGCCATACCTCTAGGGTTGGGGGAGGAGCTGGGAGGTGGAAGTTCAAGTATGAATCAGAGCTTTGTAATCTGCCTGTTCCATCAGTGAGTATATCCTGAATGTACTGTACAAAGCTATTACGCAGCTTTCTTTGGCAATCAAGGGGTAGGTGAAACGAAGTATATAGCGTTGGGTGTAACAGTCCTTAAGTATCTCCTGTCTAGATTTATTTGCTGTGCTGGTGGAAGTTAGAGTAAATTTGTTTCCTCTTTCAGATCTCACGTCTCAGTCAGGAGGCCCTTAGATAGGAAACTAGGACTTTTTAAAGATTTATTTATTCACATGAAAGGCAGAGTTACACAGAGAGAGGGAGCGGCAGAAAAGAGAGGTCTTCCATCTGCTGGTTCACTCCCCAAATGGCTGTGATGGCTGAAGCTGGGTCAGTCTGAAGGCAGGGGCCAAGAGCTTTTTCCAAGTCTCCCATGGGGGTGCAGGGGCCCACGGACTTTGGCCATCTTCTTCTGCTTCCCCAGGCACATTATCAGGAAGCTCAGTTGGAAGTGAAGCATCTGGGTCTCAAACTGACACCCATATAGGATGCTGGTGCTGCAGGTGGCGGCTTAACCCACTGAGCCACAGTGCCAGCCCCATAAGAAACAAATATTTGTTGAACTTGGCAATATACAAGCCGCTGTACTAGGTGCTTTCATGGGAATTATTTCATTTTGTTTACTTGGCCACTCTGAAATTGGCTTTTTTGTTTTTTTATGTATTTGAAAGAGTTAAGAGAGGTCTTCCACCCACTGGTTCACTCCTCAAATGGCTGCAATAGCCAAAGCTGGGCTGATCCAAAGCCAGGAGCTTCTTCCTGTTCTTCTAGGTGGGTTCAGGGGCTCAAGGACTTGGGCCATCTTCTGCTGCTTTCCCACGCCATAGCAGAGAGCTGGATCGGAAGTGGAGCAGCCGGGACTTGAACCGGTGCCCATATGGGATGCTGATATTTCAGACAGCGGCTTTTCCTGCTGCGCCACTGTGCCGGCCCCAAGGTAGTTACTGTTATTGTTCACATTCTACAGATAAGGAAACTGAAGCACAGGAAGATTAAGTGGTTTTGTCTATGATTGCACAGCCAGTAAGGATAGAGAAGGATAGAAATATACTGGCTTTATTCTGTAACCACATAGGCAATCTAGCATTCATTGCTTTATAAATCGGAGACCTAAGAAGTGTTGCTGATAGAGACTAAGATCAGCTCTGGTTAGGTTACTCTCATTGCTCCTCATTAAATGATAAAGAAGCTGTCTACAAAGAGAATTAAGATTTTTACTGTGAGAGGCTGGTGTTGTGGCACAGAGGGTTAGGTTGCTGCTTGTGATGTCGGCATCACATGTAGAGTGTAAGTTCAAGTAGCAGCTGCTCTGTTTCCTTTCTAGCTCCCTGCTAATGTGCATGGCAGAGCAGCAGATGATAGCCCATGCCCACTCACATGAAAGATCTGGATGGAGTTCATAGCTCCTGCTTCGGGTTGGCCCATCCCACTATTGTGCCCGTCTGGGGAGTGAACCAACAGATGGAACATTTCTCTCTGCCACTGATTTTCAAATTAAAAAAAAAAAAAGATGATGAAGGATGATATTTTCAACAGTTCCGGCTGTTGCAGCCATTTGGGGAGTAAAACAGAGGATGGGGGGCCAGTGCTGTTGCGCAGCAGGTTAACGCCCTGGCCTGAAGCACCGGCATCCCATATGGGCGCTGGTTCGAGCGAGACCTGACAGCTCCACTTCTGATCCAGCTCTCTGCTATGGCCTGGGAAAGCAGTAGAGGATGGCTCAAGTCTTTGGGCCCCTGCACCCATGTGGGAGACCTGGAAGAAGCTCCAGGCTCCTGGCTTTGGATGGGCACAGCTCCGGCTGTTGCAGCCAGTTGGGGAGTGAACCATTGGATGGAAGACACCCTTCTGTCTCTCTCTCTCTCTCTGTAACTCTGACTTTTTTTTTTTTTTTTGGACAGGCAGATTTAGAAAGGTCTTCCTTCCGTTGGTTTACCCCCAAAATGGCCGCTGTGGCCAGCGCCCAGCTGGCCGTGCATTGCGCCAATCCGAAGCCAGGAGCCAGGTGTTTCCTCCTGGTCTCCCATGCGGGTGCAGGGCCCAAGGACCTGGGCCATCCTCTACTGCCTTCCTGGGCCACAGCAGAGAGCTGGACTGGAAGAGGAGCAACCGGGACTAGAACCCCGAGTGCCGGCGCCACAGGCAGAGGATTAACCTAGTGAGCCACAGGGCCGGCCTACTCTGACTTTCAAATAAAACATCTTAAAAAAAAAAAAAAAAAGGATGGAGGACCTCTCTTTGCCTCTGCCTTTGTGTGACTCTCTGCCTTTCAAATAAATAAATCTTTAAAAAAAATAATAAATGAAGAGGGACAGGCAACCCAGCCTGCAGTGCCGGCATCCCATATTGGCACTGGTTTGAGTCCCGACTGCTCCACTTCTGATGCACCTGGGAAAGCAGTAGAGGATGGCCCAAGTGCTTGGGCCCCTGCACCAATGTGGGAGACCTGGAAGAAGCTCCTGGCTTCTGCCTGGCCCAACCCTGGGCATAACAGCCATTTGGGGAGTGAAGCAGCAGATAGAAGACCTCTCCGTCTCTTTACCTCTTTCTGTAACACTTCAAATAAAACGTCTTTTTTATAAAGGGGGGTGAGGTGGCGCTGTGGTGCAGTGAGTTAACGCCCTGGCCTGAAGCGCCGGCATCCTATATGGGTGCCAGTTTGAGACCCCGCTGCTCCACTTCCAATCCAGCTCTCTGCTATGGCCTGGGAAAGCAGTAGAAGATGGCCCAAGTCCTTGGGCCCTTGCACCTGCATGGGAGACCAGGAAGAAGCTCCTGGCTTCAGATCAGCGCAGCTCTGGCAGTTGCAGCCAGTTGGGGTCTCATTCACATATTTTCCTTTGTCCATCGTTTGGTGACTAGTAGGAAAAGGGCGAGTTGTTCCATTAATGCTGGATTCAGCTTCCATTAACCCCATGTAGATTTAGTGGGCTCGAGCTATTTGAGTTCCCTGCTTGCTCAAAATGGTCCTTAGCACGCTAGGGAGACTGGTTAGGAAGTTGATAAAAGGAGTTAAGGACGCCTAGTTAAAAGATTGGCTCTGCTGCATCCACTGATAGACCTTGAACAATTTGCTGTTGTTCTTTTGGTTTGCACTAGGATGCCAAAGAAAAATCCCTGCGCTTTCTGTCTGTCTTTGTGGCAGCCCAGATTGAATTGGGGAATACATTTGTTTTAAAAGAAAGTTGACTCTGCTTTAGAAACACAGTAGCTTGCTTTGGGCTGCTTGGCTTTGGATTGGTACTATTTTTTTAAGTTATTATTTATTTGAAAGGCAGAGTGACAGAGAAATCTTCCATCTGCTGGTTTAGTGCCCAAATACCTGCAACATCAGGCTGAATCCAGGAGCTGGGAATTCCATCTTGGTCTCCTAAGCAGGTGACAGGGAGCCAAGTACTAGGGCCTGGTGCATTGGCAGGAGCTAGATTGGAAGCAGGGCAAGACGTAACCCCAGGCACTGTAGTATGGAGTGAGGTTATCCCAAGCCACAGCTTAACCTGCTGTGCCACAGTGCTCTCCCTGGGTTGATTTATTGTATTTTAAGATTTATTTATTTTATTTGAAAGTCAGTTACAGTTAATCCACCGTCTACAGTGCTGACATTCCATATGGGCGCTGGTTCGAGTCCCGGGTGCCCCACTCCCAATTCAGCTCCCTGCTAATCCACTTAGGAAAGCAGTGGAAGATGACCCAAGTGCTTGGGTCCCTACACGGAAGACCTGGAAGAAGCTCTTGGTTTTGACCTGGCCTGGCCCTGGTTGTTGTGACCATTTGGAGTGATCCAGCAGATGGAAACTGTCTGTCTCTCTGCCTCTGCTTTCCCTGTAACTCAAGAAAGCAAGTCAGTTACAGAGAGAAAGGAAGAGAGATCCATCTTTCAACTGCTGATTCACTCTCCAGTTTGCCACAATAGCCAGGGCTGGGCTCAGTCCCCTGAGCCAGGGACTTCATCAGGGTTTCCCACATGGGTGGAAGGGGCCCAAGTATTTGGATCATCTTCTGCTGTTTTTCCTAGACCATTAGCAAGGAGCTGGATGGAAGTGGAGCAGCTGGAACACGAAGCAATGACCAAAATGGGACACTGGCATCATGGGCAGTGGCTTTACACCACGGGCCCCAGATTTTTGTTTTGAGAAAGAAGGCAGTTGGGTGACTAGACTTATGGTTTTTTGTTTGTTTGTTTGTTTTCATTTTATTTGAAAGAGTTACACAGAGAGGTAGAGACAGAGAGGTCTTCGATCCACTGGTTCATTCCCCAAATGGCCACAACAGCCGGAGCTTTGCTGATCCAGACCCAGGAGCTTCCAGGTCTCCTACATAGGTGCAGCGGTCCAAGGATCTGGGCCATCTGATGCTATCTTAGGCCATAGCAGAAAGCTGGATCGGAAGAGGATCAGCCAGGACTAGAACCAGTGCCCATATGGGATGCCGGCACTTTAGGGCAGGGCTTTAACCCACTGTGCCACAGCGCCAGCTCCGGTTTTTTATGTTCATGTTTTTTCCTTAATATTTATTTATTTTATTTGAAAGAGAGCTTCTATTCACTGGTTCACCCCTTAGATGGCCACAACAGCCAGGACTAGGCCAGGCTGAAGCCAGGATTTTCATCCAGGTCTCCCACATGGGTGCAGGGGCCCAAGGACTTTGGCCATCTTCCACTGCTTTCCCAGGCCACAGCAGAGAGCTGGATTGGAAGTGGAGCAGCTAGGTCCAGAACTGGCGCCCATATGGGATGTCAGCACCGCACAGGCCCCTCTGAATACACTTTTAAAAGGATAAAAATTCCTTTTAGGGGCCGACCCTATGATGTGGATTATGCCACCATCTGCAGCACCAGCATCCCATTTGTGTGCCGATTCAACTCCCAGCTGCTCCACTTGTGATCCAGTTCCCTGCTAATGCACCTGAGAAGGCAGCTGAAAATGGCCCAAGTGCTTGGGCCCCTCCCACCCATGTGCGAGACCTGGAAGAAGCTCCTGGCTCTGGTCTGACCCAGCTCCGGCCATTCTGGCCATTTGGGGCATTGAATCATTGGAAGATATCTCTCACTGTGTCTCGTCTCCTTTTTCTGTAGCTCTGCCTTTCAAATAAAATAAATAAATCTTATCAAAATAATTCAATGCAGAGGGAAAGAACAGATTGCTCTAGCATACTCTCTGTCTCTGTCTCTCTGTCAGTGTATTTGAAAGAGTTAGAGATCTTCCATGAGCTGGGTCAGTGAATGGCCACAGTGGCCACAGCTGATCCAGGACAAAGCCAAGAGCCAGGAGATTGATGCGAATCACCTGTGTGAATGGAAAAGGCCAAAGCACTTGCGCTGTCATTCACTGCTTTCTCAGGTACATTAGCAGCAAGCTGGATCAGAAATGGAGTAACTGGGACTTGATCTTTCGCTCAGAAGGGATATCAGTGCCACAGGTTGCAGCTTAACCTACTATATCACATTGCTGGCTCCTTGACTAATTTTGTTTTCTTTCTTTCTTTTTTTTTTTTTTTTTTTTTACAGGCAGAGTGGACAGTGAGAGAGAGAGAGACAGAGAAAGGTCTTCCTTTTGCCGTTGGTTCACCCTCCAATGGCCGCCGCGGACGGCGCGCTGCAGCCGGCGCATCGCGATCGTCCGATGGCAGGAGCCAGGAGCCAGGAGCCAGGTGCTTTTCCTGGTCTCCCCATGGGGTGCAGGGCCCAAGCACCTGGGCCATCCTCCACTGCACTCCTGGGCCACAGCAGAGGGCTGGCCTGGAAGAGGGGCAACCGGGACAGAATCCAGCGCCCCGACCGGGACTAGAAGCCGGTGTGCCGGTGCCGCAAGGCGGAGGATTAGCCTGTTGAGCCATGGCGCCGGCCGACTAATTTTGTTTTCAAAATAAGCTGGTTCATGGTCGGCAACGCGGCTCACTAGGCTAATCCTCCGCCTGTGGCGCCGGCACACCGGGTTCTAGTCCCGGTCGGGGCGCCAGATTCTGTCCTGGTTGCTCCTCTTCCAGTCCAGCTCTCTGCTGTGGCCCGGGAAGGCAGTGGAGGATGGCCCAAGTGCTTGGGCCCTGCACCCGCATGGGAGACCAGGAGGAAGCACCTGGCTCCTGGCTTTGGAGTGGCGCAGCACGCCAGCCATAGTGGCCATTTTGGGGGTGAACCAACGGAAGGAAGACCTTTCTCTCTCTCTCTCTCTCTCTGTCTAACTCTGCCTGTCAAAAAAATAAATAAGCTGGTACAGAAAAGTTAATCTTGTCTAATTGGTGTTACCCATTTATCTTTATAATGGAAGATCGCTTTTCTGAGACTCAAACTTATCTTTCTGGATAATTTTTTTCCTGAAGTATATCTTTAGAAATTCCTGGACTGGGAAAGGCATTTGGCCTGGTGATGAAGCTAGGTAAGGATACCCATATGCCACCTCAGAGTGCCTTGGTTTGAGTTCTGCCTCTCTTTTTTTTTTTTAAGATTTATTTGTTTATTTGAAAGAGTAACACAGAGGAGGAGAGGCAGAAGAGAGAGGTCTTCCATCCACTGGTTCACTCCCCAGTTGGCCGCAACGGCCAGAGCTGTGCTGATCCGAAGCCAGGAGCTTCTTCTGGGTCTCCCAAGTGGGTGTAGGGTGTAAGTCCTTGGCCATCTTCTACTGCTTTCCCAGGCCATAGGAGAGAGCTGGATCGGAAGTGGAGCAGCCGGGACTCAAACCAGTGCCCATATGGGATGCAGGCTGTGGATTTACCTGCTACTCCACAGTGCCAGCCTCTCCTCCTGATTCTAACTACAGCTTCTTGCTAATGAAGGCACTGGGAGACGGCAGTGATGACTCAGGTAATCGGGTTCGTGCTACCCACTGCATTCCTTGTTTCTGGTACCCTTATTTGGCCCTGGCTAATGTGCACATGTGTGGAAGTAAATCAGTGAGCAGGAGTACTCTTATTATCTCCCTGTATGTGCTCACAGACTTGCTTTCTCAGATTTTAAAATTCCTTCAGTACTAGTGTATAGGTGATAAAACCCATTTCTGTTTATCTGAAAATGTCTTTATTCCATCTCTCTCTCTCTCTTTTTTTTTTTTTTTTTTACTCAGTCCCTTCCCCCAACACACACATGACTCTAACTTAATAATTTCTTTTGGCACTGTTTTAGAAAATTTTCCAGTTTTATTGCTGCTGCTGTATAGTGTTCTGCCGGTTTCTTCTGTGTACTTTTTCTAGGAAACTTAGCAGTGCTGTTGTGAAAAGCTGCCTTCTGCCTGTAGGCTTTTCCTAGACTGGAGGGTGGTGTGCTGTCAGAAGGCTAGGTACTGGAGAGATTCACCCGCAGTGTCGCGTAATTGGTCAGTTTCCTCAGTTGTTCTCCTTGGTACTGATTAGAACTATTAGATCGGGATGGACACCTGCTCTGGAACCCAGAAGATGGAAAATCAGTTGTTTTCAGGGAAGGCTAGTGAAGCTCCAGGTACAAGAAACAAAGTTAAACCTGCTGCTTTTTATGTCAAACTGTCCTAGTAGACTAAGGTGAAGGGAGAGAAGCTGAGTTGCCGTCACTCCTTGTTAATACAAAGAGCAAGGGGTAAACTACATAAGATTTTGTTTTTTCTTTGCAGAATTCATCCTGTCTTGTTCTTGCTGCCCGACATGCTAGTGCTTCTTCCACGGTAAGATTTTAAAAAGAAGACTTGAGAATTATTAGGGCGGCATGACCCTGGGACAGAAAGTTTGACAGACACCTGGCCTCTCATTACCCTGAATATCTCCTAGAAAGATTTATTTATTTATTTATTTGAAAGGCTGAGAGTTACAGAGAGGCAGAGAGAGAGAGAGAGAGAGAGAAATAAGTCTGTTTGTTTATTTGAAAGGCAGAGGAACAGAACAGGAAAGATGGAACCTCCATCCTCTGATTCATTCCCCAGATGACCACAATGTCCAGGGCTAGGCAGGCTGAGCCAGGAGCCAGGAACTCCATTCTGGTCTCCCACATGGGTAGCAGAGACCCAAATGCTTGGGCTATCATCTGCTTTCCCAGGTGCATTAACAAGGAGTTGAATCAGAAGTGGAGTAGCTAGTACTCAAACAGCACTTCACAATGGGATGCCAGTGTTGAAAGGGACTGTTTAATTGTCTGTGCCACAATGCTGACCCCCTTTTTAATGGTTTTAAGGGTATAGCTCATTGGCAGTAAGCTCATTCACATTATTATGCAGCCACCACCACTATCGCTCCCCAGAACTTTTCCATCTCCCTAAACTCAAGCTCTATACCCATTAAACAGTAACTTCTCATTCCTTCTCTAACGCTTGCCTTTACAGAGTAGTTAACCAGACTTCCTGGCAGATAGAGGGAGCTAAATTCTAAAGAGCAGACTTCACACATCTACTATGCAGAAAATCTAATGAACTTTTTGTTTCCTTTTAGAATTTGAAAGATGTGTTGGCTGACCTGATCCCTAAGGAGCAGGCCAGAATTAAGACCTTCAGGCAGCAACATGGCAAGACGGTGGTGGGCCAAATCACTGTGGACATGGTAAGGATTGTGGGGTCCTGGCCAGTAAAAGTAGTTCTGTAATATGCTTCAACAAAAATGCCATCTCTTCACCAACTGTTCAGAAGTATCTGTCCCTTACAAGGAAATGTTGTGATTTTTGATGTTCTTAAAAATTAGATTGCTCTTTTCTACAAACTTAATGGTTTCATTCACCAATGGAAAGGATAAATTTAATTTGTATTTCTACACACTTCTTTGCATTGGTGATAATACCAGTCATAATTAAACCATAGCCCTTTTGACCAGCTTTAAGGTGACTTCTCCCCAGCCTTCATAGTCTGAGTAGCTCAGATGATGCTTCTTCAGCAGTTGTTAGCTATTGGTCTCTGTTCCCTTCCCCTGTAATAGATTTTATTCTTTTTACTTTGGTTGGTTAAGATGGAGATGGGGTAGGGGTATTAAGAGTCACAAGAGAAAAAAAAAATACAGTAAGAAAAGAAAGCAAATAGAGGTAGAAGCATTAAAGAAATAGTGATTTTTTTTTTCAACTTAAAAATTTCATTTCCAGTGTTAGCAGTCTTCATTGCAAAATTCAGTTCTTTGGTAAGTTAACTCCTCAGAAATATTCTTACCCCAAATGAACTCTTGCAAGTCAGAAAATCCATTTCCCATCCCAAATCTCATGAAGCAAGCTGCATCCTAAATCATCTGACTTGCGGTCGCATCTTTTGTGTGCTTTTATTTTTGTTGTTTTAGATGTATGGTGGCATGAGAGGCATGAAGGGACTGGTATATGAAACCTCCGTTCTTGATCCTGATGAGGTAAGACACTGTCATGTCAATCATTGATAATCATTTAATCATTGAGTTCATTAACCATACAAACCAGGTAGTGAAAGTAACCATGTACACCGTGATTGGAACAGTGAGGCTAAGAGAACAGAACACAGCACCTTCTTTCATATTTTGGAAGGTAGAGGTTTGTGTTTTGTTTTTTTGTTGTTGTTGTTGTTTTTTGCTGTTGGGGTGTGTGTGTGTGTGTGTGTGTGTGTGTGTTTTAAATAAGATTTATGGTTTCATTTGAGAGAGGGAAAGACAGAGATCTTCCATCTACTGTTTTATTCCCCAAATGGCTGCAGTGGCGAGGGCTAGGCCAGGCCAAAGCCAGGAGCCTGGAACTCTATCCAGGTTTGCCATGTAGCTGGGCCATCTTCCACTGCTTTCCTCGGCACATTAACAGGGGGCTGGATAGGGAGTGAAGCCTCTGGAACTCGAACCCATGCTCATGTGAGATAGTGGCATCACAGGCAGCAGCTTAACCTACATGTTCCACAATGCTGGCTCCTAGTTTACATTTTTAATACATCAACTAATGAAAACAAAAATACAAAGGTAGAAGTAAGTAATGTGAAGATTTAAGCTTTAAAAGTTCTGTTCTAACTGGTTAAAATGTCTGAAATAAATGAGACTACTCAGTTTTCAGGCTAAGAAATTTAAGAGTTGTAACTTTTTCTCTTCTCCTTCAAGGGCATTCGTTTCCGAGGTCATAGTATCCCTGAATGCCAGAAGCTGCTGCCCAAGGCTAAGGGTGGGGAAGAACCCCTGCCTGAGGGCTTATTTTGGCTGCTGGTAACTGGACAGATCCCAACAGAGGAACAGGTAAAGCAGATGGATTTAAACCCTTCTCATTCTCCTTCGCTTTTCTCTAATTTCAGATACCTAATCCTAATCTGGCTATAGATGTGTGGTGAGGGGAAGGAATCAGTGAAGTTGTGGACTGTGTTGAACTCTTTCTTTTATTCATATGTCACTGTTTTATTTTTCTCCTTTTTCCTTGCTAGCGTTCTGAGCACAGTGTCCCTTTCCGCAGGTTTCTTGGCTTTCAAGAGAGTGGGCAAAGAGGGCAGCCCTGCCTTCTCATGTGGTCACCATGCTGGACAACTTTCCCACCAACCTACACCCCATGTCTCAGCTCAGTGCAGCCATTACAGCACTCAACAGTGAAAGTAACTTTGCCCGAGCATATGCAGAGGGTATCAACCGAACAAAGTACTGGGAGGTAAGAAATTTGAGTGGAGTGATGAGGATGTGATGGGGATTCAAAGGACTTGAGTGTGAAGATAGAAGAAGGAACATAGAGTCTTTAGGAAAATCACTTCTCTAATTGCTGCTAGAAATTTAACAAATACTCATTGTGGGCTTGCTTTGTGTCAGCTGTTGTGATTGCAAAGATAGAGCATGGCTATGTCACCGTGGCTATTGGTTTAGTTAGGATGATACACATGTAAAAGAGAACTTCTAAACCATAATCCTTTTTTTTTTCTTTTAAGATTTTATTTGAGAGGTATAGTTACAGAGAGGGAAAGACAGAGAGAAAGGTCTTCCATCCACTGGTTCATTCCCCAGATAGCTGGAGCTGGGCTGATCTGGAGCCAGGAGCTTCTTCCAGGTCTCTCACATGGTTGCAGGTGCCCAAGAACTTGGGCCATCTTCCACTGCTTTCTCAGGCGATAGGCAGAGAGCTGGATCAGAAGAGGAGTACCCAGGACACAAACCAGCACCCATATGGGATGCTGGCACCGTAGGCAGAGGCTTAGCCTACTATGCCACATAGCAGTTCCCTCTGTTCCATAATCTTACTGTAATAGTGGTGTGTACACAGAGCTGTTGGAACATTGAGAAGGGCATAATCTAACTGCGGGTTCCTAAGGAAGATCTCACAGACCGATGGAAAGGGTAATTTTTTTTTTCTTTCCAAAAGATCAGTCACCATGCTAAGGTAGGCCTGAGACTGACAGGTTTAGTGGGAGATGGAAGAGGGAATATGATTTTATTTTCTTTTAAGATTGATTTATTTATTTGAAAGGCAGAGTTAGCAGAGGCAGAGGCAGAGAGAGAGGTCTTCTGTCTGCTGGTTCACTTCTCAAATGGCTACAATAGCCAGAGCTGGGCTAATCCAAAGCAGGGAGTAAGGAGCTTCTTCCAGGTCTCCCACTGGATGCAAGGGCCCAAGCACTTGGGCTGTCTTCTACTGCTTTCCCAGGCCATAACAGACAGCTGGGTCTCAAACTGTCACCCAAATGGGATGCTGGCACTGTAGGCGGAGGCTTTACCTTAAGATTTATTTATTTGGGCCGGCGCCGTGGCTCAACAGGCTAATCCTCCGCCTTGCGGCGCCGGCACACCAGGTTCTAGTCCCGGTCGGGGCGCCGGATTCTGTCCCGGTTGCCCCTCTTCCAGGCCAGCCCTCTGCTGTGGCCCGGGAGTGCAGTGGAGGATGGCCCAGGTGCTTGGGCCCTGCACCCCATGGGAGACCAGGAAAAGCACCTAGCACCTGGCTCCTGCCATCGGACGATCGCGGTGCGCCGGCCGCAGCGCGCCATCCACGGCAGCCATTGGAGGGTGAACCAACGGCAAAGGAAGACCCTTCTCTCTGTCTCTCTCTCTCTCACTGTCCACTCTGCCTGTCAAAAATAAAAAAATAAAAAAAAAAAAGATTATTTATTTGAAAGGCAGAGTTAGAAAGAGGCAGAGGCAGAGAGAGAGAAAGAGAGGTCTTCTGTCTGCTGGTTCATTCCCCAGATGGGCACAAAGGCCGGTGCTGTGCTGATCTAAAGCCAGGAGCTTCTCTGGGTCTCCCATGTGGGTGCAGGGGCCCAAGGACTTGGGCCATCTTCTGCTTTCCCAGGCCATAGCAGAGAGCTTGATTGGAAGTGGAGCAGTTGGGACTCAAACTGGCGCCCATATGGGATGCTGGCACTGTAGGCAGCAGCTTTATGCCACAGCGCCAGCCCCTCCTAACAGTCTGAAGAATCATTCTAATACAAGGTCTGGGTTTTCTTTTTTTAAATTGCTTTTTTTTTTTTTTTTTTTTTTTTTTTTTTTTGAGATAGAATTCCCATCTGCTGGTTCACTCCCCAAATGCCTGCTATGGCTGGGTCTGGACTGGGCCAAAGCTGGGGGCTCAATCCAGATCCCATATGAGTGGAAGAACCCAATTACTTGAACCATTAACTGCTGCCTCCCAGGGTCTGTGTTAGCAGAAAGCTGGAGTCTGGAGCTAGAGCCAGGTACTGAACCTTGGTACTCTGACATGAGATACAGGTTTCTTAACCACCAAAGTACCTACTGGCTGCCACCCTGCCCCCACACCCTTCTTTAAATAAAGTAAACCTTTACAAGTGTTACATTTTGGGTGTATGACAACTCAGGCAACTCGATTCTAGATGCCAATGAGCTCCATTCTGATCTAGCCTGCCCAATACCTGTCAGGAGTAGGATCCAGAAACAAATGAGTTTTTTATTTTCTGAAAATGGAGGGAAGGGAGGAAAGATGTTTATTTTTGCACAAAAAATGTTTGAAATCCACATGTACTTTCTTCATGTTAATGTCATTCTCTGTGAAGTGTTTGAATATCCTTCATTTTGCGTGGATTTCAAATGTTTTTTCTACCAAAATAATCTTATCTTTTAACTCAATTTTCCATGAGCTTTTTGAAGTGCCCTCATACTTGTCACCCTCAGGAAATGTGTCTGATAAAGTTCACAGTGTACAAAAACTACCACCAATAGGTGCTTTTTGGAAAAGATTTATTTATTTACATATTTGAGCGGGAAAGAGAGAAAGATCCATCTGGTTCACTCCCAGAATGGCTTCAAGAGCCAGGACCGTCATCTGGTGTCCCACACAGGTGGTAGGACACACATCCTTGGGCCAATTTCTGCCTTCCTAGGCACAAGAACAGGAAGCTATATCAGAAGTGCAGCAGCCAGCCAGCACTGGTGCTCTGATTTGGGATGCTGCACACCCCCAGCAGCTGCTGTAGTTGACCTTGACAGTCTTTGCTGCCACATCTTGTATTTTTCTCAAAGGTCAGACTTGCTAGTTCAGTTGTTGGTTAATTTAGTTACAAACTATTTAAGTAGAATTCCATGTTCCAATATAGTTTCCATGACTTTATTTAAAGATTTATTTATTTATTTATTTATTTTTTTTTTTGTGACAGGCAGAGTGGACAGTGAGAGAAAGAGACAGAGAGAAAGGTCTTCCTTTGCCGTTGGTTCACCCTCCAATGGCTGCCGTGGATGGCGCGCTGCGGCCGGCGCACCGCGCTCATCCGATGGCAGGAGCCAGGTGCTAGGTGCTTTTCCCTGGTCTCCCATGGGGTGCAGGGCCCAAGCACTCGGGCCATCCTCCACTGCACTCCGGGGCCACAGCAGAGGGCTGGCCTGGAAGAGGGGCAACCGGGACAGAATCCGGCGCCCTGACCGGGACTAGAACCCGGTGTGCCGGCGCCGCAAGGCGGAGGATTAGCCTGTTGAGCCACGGCGCCGGCCGAAAGATTTATTTCTTTATTTGAAAGAGTTAGAGGTCTTCCATCTCCTGGCCCACTCTCCAGATGACTGCAACAGCTGGAGCTGCACAGTCTGAAGCCAGAAGCTGCTGCTGCCTTTTTTTTTTTTTTTTTGGACAGGCAGAGTGGACAGTGAGAGACAGAGAGAAAGGTCTTCCTTTTCTGTTGGTTCAACCCTCAATGGCTGCTGTGGCCGGTGCACCACACTGATCCAAAGCCAGGAGCCAGGTGCTTCTCCCGGTCTCCCATGTGGGTGCAGGGCCCAAGGACCTGGGCCATCCTCCACTGCACTCCCGGGCCACAGCAGAGCGCTGGACTGGAAGAAGTGCAACTGGGACAGAATCCAGCACCCCAACCGGGACTAGAACCTGGGGTATCGGCGCCGCAGGTGGAGGATTAGCCTATTGAGCCACAGCACCGGTCAGGAGCCAAGAACTTCTTCCAGGTCTTCCTTGTGGGTCCAGGAGCCCAACGATTTGGACTATCCTCCACTGCTTTCCCAGGCCAGAGCAGAGAGTGGATCGGAAGTGGAGTAGCTGGGTCTTGAACCAGAGCCCATATGGGATGCTGGCATTGCAGGTGGTGGCTCTACCCGTTATGCCATAACACTGGCCCTGATGGCTTTAGATAAATAATGTAATCACTTGAGTTCAGAGAGTTTATTAGCCATATATTTTTAACCATTTGAAAAGTAGAGGGAGAGGCCTTCCATCTGCCAATTTACTCCCCAAATGCCCGCAATAGGTAGGGCTGGACCAGGCCAAGGCTGAAGCCAAAAACTCAGTCAGGTTCTTCCATGTGGGTAACAGGTACCCAAGTACTTGAGCCACCATTTGCTGCCTCTGGGGCTCATTAGCAGCAATCTGGAATCAGAAGGGAGTCTCTGGGGCCAGCACTGTGGTACAGCGGGCTAAAGCTGCGACCTGTGGCATTTAGGCATCCCATATGGGTTCCGGTTTGAGTCCCGGCTGCTCCATTTCTGATCCAGCTCTCTGCTATGGCCTGGGAAAGCAGTAGAAGATGGTCCAAGTCCTTGGGCCCCCGTACCCATGTGGGAGACCCAGGAGAAGCTTCAGGCTCCTGGCTTCAGGTCGGCCCAGTTCCGGCTGTTGTAACCGTTTGGGGAGTGAACCAGAGGATTAAAGACCTCTCTCTCTGCCTCTCTGTAACTCTGCCTTTCAAGTAAATAAATAAATCTTTTAAAAATTTTATGCAGGATAGGCATCTGGCACAGCAGTTAAGACACTGCTCAGGGGCTAACCACCACCTGTCGCACCAGCATCTCATATGGCCACTGGGTCGAGTTCCAGCTGTTGCACCGCCCATCCAGCTCCCTGCTGGTAGTCTGGGAAGGCAGCGAAGGATGGCCCACGTGTTTGGGCCCCTGCACCCGCATGGGAGACCAGGAGGAAGCTCCTGGTTCCTAGCTTCAGATCAGCCCAGTTCTGGCTGTTGTGGCCATTTGGGGAGTGAACCAGTGGCTGGAAGACCTCTCTCCCCTCCCTCCCTCCCCCTTCCCCCCCCCCCTGTAATTCTGCCTTTCAAATAAATAAATCTTTAAAAAAAAAAAAAGGCAAGAAAAACTCAGGGAGCCAGCATTGTGATGCACCAGGTTAAGCCACCGCCTGTGATGGCAGCATCCCATGTGAGCACCAGTTCAAGTCTTGGCTGCTACACTTGGGATCTAGCTCCTTACTAATGTACCTGGGAATGCAGTGGAGGATGACCAGAAGACTTGGGCCCCTGTATCCATTGGAAGATCCAGATAGAGTTTCAGCTCTTGGCTTCATTCAGCCTGTCCTGTTCCTGGCTGTTGCAGGAATGGAAGCAGATGGAAGATCGATCACTCTCTCTTTCTGTAACGGATACACATGCATGCTTTTTTGTTCTTAAGATTTATTTTATTTACTAGAAATACAGAGAGAGGTAGAGAGAGAAAGTATGTCTTTTATCCGCTGGTTCATGCCCCAAAATGGCAACAATAGCCAGAGCTGAGCTGATCCAAAGCCAGGAGCCTGGGGCCTCTTCTGGGTCTCCCACATGGGTGTAGGGCCCAAGGGCTTGAGCCATTCTCCACTGCTTTTCCAGGCACATTAACAGGGGGCTGGATCGGAAGTGGAACAGCTGGAACTCAAACCAGCACCCATATGGGATGCTGGCACTGCATGCTAGGGCTTTAACCCACTGTGCCACAGCGCTGTAACACTTTCAAATAAATATATAAATAAATCTTTAAAAACCAAAACTAAAAAATGATGCTATTCAAGACTCTTTCTTGTACCCTAAGTTGGAGAGCCTGGATTGAAGTCCTGACTCTGCTTCTACTTCCAGGTTCAGGTACTTGGGAAATCCATATTGAGTTTCAGGCTCCTGGCTTCAGCCTAGCCCAGTCCCAGCTATTGTGGGCGTTTGAGGAGTGAACCAGAGAACGGAACGACTTTGTTTGTCTTTCTGTCTCTGCCTTTCAAATTTTTGAAAAGTTTTTTTCATTGTACCTTATCTGCCCAACCTTAGATCTGCCTAATCTACTCAGCCTTCAAGATATTATTTATTTATTTATTTATTTATTTATTTATTTGAAAGGCAGTTACAAAGGTAGAGAGAGAGGTCTTCCATCTGCTGGTTCACTCCCCAGATAGCCGAAATGGCTGGAGCTGCACCGATCTGAAGCCAGGTGCCAGGTGCTGTTTCTGGGTCTCCCACGTGGGTGCAGGGGCCCAAGAACTTGGGCCATCTTCTGCTTTCCCAGGCCATAGCAGAGAGCTGGATCTGAAGAGGAGCAGCTGGGACTAGAACCGGCGTCCATATGGGATGCCAGTGCTTCAGGCCAGGGCGTTAACCCGCTGTGCCAGTGCTGACCCCAGCCTTCTGGATCTGTCAGTTTATAAAGAAACTAGTTGGCAGAGGAATATTTTACATGACATCATAGGTATACAATTAACAAAATATAAACCATGGGAAATTCTGCAGAACAAATAACCTAATTTTCCACAAATTGCAAAGGAAAAGACAAAAAAGGAAACTTCCTAGAAAGTTCAGATAATGGCAACCTATGGGCTGTATTTCAGTCTTGCTTCAAACTAATGGAGGTTGGGAGAACTTTACAAGTCAAGGAAGCTGGAATACTGACAGAGTACTTAATGACATTGAGTTTGTCAAAATATGTTAGATGGTTTTCTGATTTTGAGAATTGTTTTATAGATGCACGCTTTAGTATTCAGATAGTAAAATAGATGTTGCCTGGGATTTTCTCATAATTTGGGAGCTAAGGGGGCAAAGTGGTGAATAGCCATCAGGTAGAGTAAGCTCAAGAGATCTAGTTATACACGATGACTGTAGTTAACAGTGTATTCTATACTTGGAAATTGCTAGAGAATAGATTTGAAATATTACCACCACACACACAAAAATATGTAAGGGAGTGGATGTATTATTTAGCTTGACTTAGCAACTCCATAATGTATACATTCAAAACATCTATGCCACAAATAGAAAATTTTTATTTCTCCATTGATTTGTCATGAGATGATTGTTGAAGCTATGTGGGTGACCTTATGTAAATCATTTAACCTGGCCAGGCCCCAGTTTCCTCATTTGTAAAAACAGGGATCTTACATTGAAATCTGGTGTCTCAGCACGTTGAGTGCAAAGTCATGGAATAGTGGGAAGCATGATTCTACATGTCAGGGTTCAAACTTGACCTTGGCATTTAACAAAATACTATGAGCCTCAATTTCCTCATATGTAAATTGGTGGTCATTACACATCCTTTGTAGGGTGGTAAGAATTGGGAATGGTGTTTTCTATCCAAATAGTGCAGTACCTGGAGGATGAACAGTGAGTATCCTCGTGCAGTTCTCTGCTGTTAAATCCTTTTTTTTCTCTATCTTCCTTTTCTCCCATCAGTTGATTTATGAAGACTCTATGGATCTGATCGCAAAGCTACCTTGTGTTGCCGCAAAGATCTACCGAAATCTCTACCGGGAAGGCAGCAGTATTGGAGCCATTGACTCCAAACTGGACTGGTCCCACAATTTCACCAACATGTTAGGTTATACTGATGCTCAGTTCACTGAGCTGATGCGCTTGTACCTCACCATCCACAGGTGAGCTAGACCTGGCAACCATAATCACAGTCCTTAATGTCCTCATCTTCTGGGAACCTATGGTCAGCAGCAAGGAGACAGAAACATGACATAAGGGATGATGTGAGGCAAGGAAAGGATCTGGTAAGAAAGGTCAGGAGGAGGCCTAGGGAAATCACCGGAAACACCCTAGAGCAGGAGGGAGCTTTGGGGGGCAGGGGCGCAGGGAAGCAGAGGTCCCAACTGCTCACCTCAAGTGGTCTTTTGCCTTCCCAAGAGCTCCCCCTTCTGGCCATTTCTGTTCAAGCTGGGGTTGGAATTTGAGAATTGGGCACACAGGCGTAATCAACTAGTACCCTCTCCACGTCTGGATTAGTTAATAAAAGCTGATAATAAGATTAAGATGTCTTTTTCAAGAGCTTAGGTGTAACTGGCTGGCTGTAGGCTCATGGTATGTGAGCCCATAACTAGACTAGTATGTGACAAGAGAACAGCCAAGCAGTGTTTCCATAATTTGCCTTTTCTTTCTCCCTTTGGCTTTCCTTCTCACCCACAGTGACCATGAGGGCGGCAATGTAAGTGCCCATACTAGCCACTTGGTAGGCAGTGCCCTTTCAGACCCTTACCTGTCCTTTGCGGCAGCCATGAATGGCCTGGCAGGGCCTCTACATGGACTGGCAAATCAGGTAAGACTATTAGTTTTCTCTATGTTTTTCTTAGCTTCATGCTTTGTTTCTGATCTTGGCATTGTCCTTTGGCATAAGTATTGACATTCCTTCTCCCCCAACCAACCTTACCCATAGGAAGTGCTTGTCTGGCTTACACAACTGCAGAAGGAAGTTGGCAAAGATGTGTCAGATGAGAAGTTACGAGACTATATCTGGAATACACTCAACTCAGGACGGGTAAGCAGATGCTGAACTAGGAAAGAAACCAGGACACAAGTGCTGCAGTTTGGAAGAATTAAGAAGAAAAGAACAAAAGAGTTCCCTAAATATGTCTAACCTGAAGAATTTTTTTAAAAAATTTTCCTTGGGGTGCAGACATTCCATATAGGAGGGCCTGGTTTGGGTCCCAGCTACTCTGCTAATGTGTACCCTGGGAGGTAGCAGATGATGGCTTAAGGACTTGGTCCCTGCCACCCACATGGGACACCCAGAGTTCTGAGCCCCTGGATTTTGCCTGGCCCTGCCCTAGCTGTTGCAGGCATTTGGGGAGTGAACAGGTGGATGGAAGTTCTGTCTCTGACCCTCTGCCTTTAAAATTAAAAAAAGAAGAAGAAGAAGAAAATTTAAGTTATTTTAAAAAATTTCTACCTAAGAATACCAACTGTGTTTTTCTTTTTTTTTTTCTTTCTTTTTTTTTTTTTTTTTTTGGTGTGGGGGGGGGTCACCTTTTATAGGTTGTCCCAGGCTATGGCCATGCAGTACTAAGGAAGACGGATCCACGATACACCTGTCAGAGAGAGTTTGCTCTGAAACACCTGCCTAATGATCCCCTGTTTAAGCTGGTTGCTCAGCTGTACAAGATTGTGCCCAATATCCTCTTAGAACAGGGAAAGGCCAAGAATCCTTGGCCCAATGTAGATGCTCACAGTGGCGTGCTGCTCCAGGTGAGTCCTCCCTTCTGTCTCTTATTTGTATTAAACCACACTGTTCGCTGCCATGTTCAAAATCAACTCCCTGGTCAGAGTAAGGGCTTGGAGGGCTGCTCTTCAGAATCCCAGTGTCACTTCTGTGTCAGGCTGACTGGGTGAACTCCCTGGAGAAAAAGGGGAAATGGGGGCCTCTCAGTTTTCTGTCATCCTAGACTCGTGTGTGACACTGCCTGTAGATCTTTAACAAAACCTTTTTCTCTTCTCTCTTTCAGTACTACGGGATGACAGAGATGAATTACTACACAGTCCTGTTCGGGGTGTCCCGGGCACTGGGTGTACTGGCACAGCTCATCTGGAGCCGGGCCTTGGGCTTTCCTCTGGAGAGGCCCAAGTCCATGAGCACGGACGGTCTGATGAAGTTTGTGGACTCTAAGTCAGGGTAAAACTGAAGACCAGGGGAAACTGACTACCAGGAAGTGCAGAAGCTTAAAAAAATGTATACTTTCGTTTTTTGTTTCAGGGGGCCTTTAAAGACTTAAGATTAAATTGTATCTGAGGCACTGAAAATATGTTTGAGGTTCACGTACAAATTAAGACTTGAAAAGATCAAAAGTGATGCCCCAATCGCCTAACCAGCTTCCTTCCCTCTGCCTGGTTTGAGCTGCCCATCAACTAGGGTGACCAGGACTAGTGCATGTGGTATGGGTTAGGTTTGGCTTCCCACCATCTCTAGAGTAAGAAGCAGGCTCCTCTCTCCTTAGGTCAAAGCTGGTTGCAGAGAATCTGCAGTCACTTTGGAGTTTTGCTTCTACTCTGCCCAGTCCTTAATAGGCCAGCAAACCAGAACTCCGCCCCTTGTGTTTCCATAGGAATCATGTTGGATTTTCAGCTGTATCAAGCCCTGTGACCTTCTCCCATGCACACAGACCCCTTCTAGCAAGACCTGCTGGTTAGCTGGACATGCTTTGACAATTTTTTATGCTATTGGGTAACCACAAAGGCATGGCATTTGTTGTGACTGGTGCCCAGTGTTTTGAATTCAGTTCTCTTTAAAAATTATACCATTAAAATTAAGGTAGGGGAGTATTCTGTTTCCCACTATGTTACTACTCAGCCTCCTTCCAGACTTTCTATACCAGTTGCACCTCAAACTAGGGATGCTGTGAACTCCCCATCTTGGTCCCCACTCAAGACCTCCTTCAGCAGGTCTGTCTCACCTGTGGTCTTCCCAGTTTTGTTGTTTTTTATCAGTGCTTAATGTGAACTAAACCTTTTACTTCCATTAGACAGAAGCCACTCCCCCTGGTCTCCCCACCTTTGAATTTCTGGGGCCTAGAGCAGGGGCTCAGGAATGACCCGCATGCTATCTTCATGGTCTGTCCCAGGGGCACAAGCCTCTCTCTCTGAACAGGGAAATGACCCAAGATTGGACATAGTTGCCTTTGAGTATCAGGTCCTGAGGCTGGGGGCATTAAAAATGGTCAGGCTCCCTCCTCCTCCCCTGCCACGCGGAAACGCTCCTTTATTTATCAGTGTCCTTTCCCTGTCCCTCCCTCAAGCACTCACAGGAGAGTGTGTGTTTTAGAAGCCCCATCGGTACAGGTTTTCAGTGACTCAGAATGCTCTACTGCCTTTTCTTTAAGAAAGGATTGAGATACACTCCTACCGTGCCCCCTTCCCTCGAGACTCCTGCCTGTGTTTGTGTGGACCCCCGAGCCCCAGAGCCACGCTGTTAGATGGACACACTGTAAACCCCTGGGTGACTGTCAAGTGATGATGCGGACTTGAGGTCGTTCTGTATAAAATACAAAATAAATGTTTTTATTAACAATGCTTGAGCCTGCTGTTAAATGAGGCCTGGAAGAATGAGTAAGGAATCCGGCTGCCAAGGTCCTGAACTTAGAAGGTTTACGTTCTCCTGTGCATCCCTGTATCTTGAGGCAGGTCTGGCCTTATTGTACCCTTACTGGAGGAAAGTCCCCCTGTGAGCTCTCCAGAGATTCTGTCTTTCCACGAGGTTAGGAAGTCCTTTACTTTTAGTCCCCATCCTTCCCAGTTGCAAGGTGGACACTAGAAGACTTTAGCAGGGACCTCAGGACTGTTCATGTGACTGATCCAAGAACTGTTCTAGCCCACTGGGTGAAAGGAACAAACGGTACCACGGACAGATGGGCTAGGACCGCGCCTCTAGAGGGCTCCGGTGCTTCGTGACGTGTCCTCTCTTCTCTGCAGCTTTCTTTAAGGAGGCCCCCCAAACAACAAAAGGTGGGCCTGGGGCATCTGATATATGGGAGGTCTGTGGCCAGATGATTCTGTCCTGCAGCTCCTGCTGCAACTGACCTTCTGGAAAAAAAAATCTATAAATAGGCAAAGGGGTGGGTACTAGGTCCTGGCTTGTGGCATGTGCTACTATAGTTAGCAAGGACAGTATGTCCAGGAGCCTTCTTACACCTTTGCTCCCTCAGGGACCAAAGTCGTGACTTTCTTCTGCTCGTCTGTAGGCGCATTGTTCCCCCAAGAGACAATAGAAAAAAGCCAAATCACACTGTCACGATTTATTGAAATTTTATAAAAACTCATGCCAAGTTGAATGATACGATACAACTCAGTACAGAGAACTCTGTTCAGTGCTTTCCTTTCCTAAGCCTCGTGGCACAAGTGACAACGCAGCTCCCCGTCTATTAGCAGGCAGCACGAAAGTGTCCTTAGGGTGAGGCCATCTGGATTCCAAGCTGGAGGCAGGTTACCTTTTGTCCTGAGAACCTTGGGCAGGGCAAATGCTAGCTACCACATGGTGCCTCTGCCAGAGGAAAACCTCCACTCAGTGCTCAGAGAAGTTGCTGTCTTCCCTTGGTCACACACCAAGATGCTCTGACAGGGCCCAGAAGCACAACCACACAGTCCTGATCTAAGGGAGTGAAAAGGCTTCGGGAGGAGCTTGTCCCAGGCATGTCTCACCCCTGCCTTTTTCCACCCCAGTATTTCCAACCAGCCTGGAGTCCAATTTCTGGAGGATTGAGAGGAGGAACAGTGTTAACAGACCCCTCTCACATTGGAGCAGGAGCCAAACCAATAAATAAGAGTGGGGGTGGGGGCAAAGATGAGGCCAGGGAACCATCCTTTGCTTCAAGTCTGGTGCACCTCATGGAACATCAGTTCCCGGGGGATGGCTGTTTCTGGACCAAACTTGGTGGCTGCCCGGCGCTCAAAGGCAGCAACATTCTGCTTGACAACCTCATCAAAAAACATGGTGGCCAGCTTTGAGTGCAGCAGAGAGCGAAATTCAAAGGAAATCTGGGAATGTGTAAGAGAGAAACTCTTTCAGACCGTGTTCGGTAATCCTGGGACAAATGCAGCGGCCAGCACGGTTCCTCAGCTCCTTTCCCTGCTTCCCACGGTTCTTAGGACTAAGCACAGAACAAGCTGGATACAAACTCAGACCTGTGGGAATGGTCACTGACTTGGGAAATGCTGAGTGCTAATTATACAAAAAGGATAATCCTGTCGGGGTCCCTTAGCTCTGGCCCTCCACCTGTGCTGCACAGCTACATGAACAGTCCAGCTCACCGAAAAGTCCACAGTGCAGGTTCGGGGATAGGCAGGGATACCAGGGCTGAATCGCCAAATAGTCTCCAAGTGGTTGAAGAGCTTGCCGTCGGTGCAGACCGCCTAAAACAGGATGATCAGCTGGTTGGATACTACCAAGTACAGGACACAGTATGAAGGAATTAAAAGTTGCTTCCCTTCCCTTCTGATATTTTATTAGAGAAATATCTAACACACGAGGATAAAGTCCAAAATATTGTCCTTAATTGTGAAAATGCTACAGGACACAGGAGATTGTTACTCTCTCCTAGACCGACCTCACCTTCACCATGTGTGGTTTGACCATGGAGACAGCAGAGGTGTAGCGTTCCACAACGGGTGGGAAGCCAACCTCCAGCTGGGCCTTCAGATGACCCTTCCGGCTGGACACCACCAGAGACTTCTTACACCAAGGCACAAACTCGCGGTACTCCTGGACATTGGACACCACTTCGTACATCTCCTGCATTGAGTACCTAGGGCAAGGGAAATCAGGCCAAGACACTGCCAGCCCGGTCAGGTTCCTCCTTGCCGTGGGCGCCCCCCACCTCAGACCTTTGCCCACGAACCATGCAGATAAACCCCGAAAGCAGACACTGCAAATCCTCCACCAAGTTGATGTTACTTTACATTTTGTGGTTCGCAGAATGCTTTTTGCACTCGCTATTTTGATCCTAAGAGGGACCATCTTGGGATAAGAGGTTGTGGATTGGATTGGTGATCACACAAGGATCAGATCCTAGCTCTACACCTTCCTAACACTGTGGCCCTGGGTGAGTTACCTGTGTCTCCATTTTCTTCATCTATAAAGCTGACTCACGGGTTTGTTTTAAGGATTAAGTGGGGAAATAGGTAAAATGCCTAGTGGCCAGTACCTAGCAAGGGCTCAAAAAGCTATTACATTGTCTCAGAATAGATAGGGATCAAGTCATTAAAGAAATAATACTCCCTGTTGTCTTGCATATGTCTGGTAGAGTCTCAACTTCAGTTTCATGTGCTTAATTCATAAGCACAGCAACCATGGAGTGAGGGGAATCAAGGCTGCCAAGGGATGATTCAGGGTCAGTAACACAGCTGGCGAGGGACACGGCGCAGGAGGAGTCCGGCCCAAGGCTGGCACCTTTACCTTCCGGCCTGGGCCTCATGTCTGGAGGGGAGAGAAGGTGGAGGGAGGCAGGACACAGGAGGATGCTCACCCCATGATCCTACGCTCGGAGTACGCCTTGCGCTTGTTGGTGAAGGGGGCAGCAAAGCCCATGAAGGAACGACTGGGAGGTAAACCAGCCTCCAGCGCCAAGACATGGGCAGCCCGGGGCCAGAGGAGGCTGCAAGAGATCAGAAACCTAAGGCCGAAAGGAAAGGCAACGTCATGATTTTTTTTATTTTCCCTCGGTGCTCCTCGGTCCTTTCCAGGTGAAAGGGAGAAGGAGGAGTACACGCATCCCGGAGGAAGGTCGTCCAGGCAGGCCTTCCCCCCCAGCACCTGCTGCAGCCCGCTAGGCTCCGGACCAGGCGGTCACGAGTGCGAAAGGTCGAGGGCGTCTGAGGACAGCGCCGGGAGTGGGGATGGGGAAAAGCGGATGCGTGCGAAGCTACAGCTGCCTTAGACTGGGGCTACGCTCCCGCTGAAGGCTCTAGGGCGCTCGGCAAGCACTTCACCCGCGAGGGCACCCTCTCCAAGGACCTCCTTCGCGCCGAGCCCGCCAAAGCGCTCTGCAAAGCGCCCCAGGAGCGGCCGCTGCGCGCCGGCATCCCACGGCGGGATTTGGGGCGGGGGACCGAGCAACCCCCTGCCCTCCGGCGCGGACGCCTGCGCCTCCCTCACCTCATTGGTCGCGGCGGTCGTGGACCCGGGGGCGGGGCCGGGCGGAGCGAGAGGCCGCGGCAGCGCTGGGCCGCGGCGCGCGTCCCGGCCGGGAGCCGCTGCGCGCCCGCGGAGGCCATGCGCGCGTCCCCTAGCCTGGGCCTCGACGCTTGAGTCTGGCTGCGCCCTCCGGGAGGCACGGCAGGGAGCGGCCGCCGGGCGGGCTCGGGGCCCCCTCGGCGCAGGGCAGGCGCGGGCGGCGGCTGCTGTCGCCCTGCTCCCGCCCGGGCGGCCGGGTCGGCTACAACTGAAGCGGCGACCGCTGCTCCCGCGGCTCCTGGTACCCCCACGTCACGCCGTTGCCATGACTCGGGCCCCGGAGAGGGAGGAAGGAAGGGGACCACGCTGGCTGTCGGGAGATGTAGTTTCACACCTCCGGCGAGAAAGGACGCTGGGTTGTGTGTGCGTTTTTCGGACGCTGCAGAAATGGCTCAGGGGCGCGAGGTCGCCAGGGAGAAACCGCTTGGCGAGTGTGTGGTCACAGGACCTGGTACGTAGGCGCAGAAGCGGCTCGTGGGCGTGTCGGCCGCGGCTATCCGCGGATCTCCTGGACGCCGTTATCAGATTCGGCCCTGTGCACCCTTGAAAGCCCTGTCTTGTGTAGCCTCCACGGCCCCTAGCGCTGCGCCTTACACCTTCGGGAAAGGAAATGAACGTTCCAAGCCCAGGACTAAGGCTTGGCTTAGTTTTCTGATGTTTATAGAGAGAAGTTGGGGTGCTGGGAAGAACCAGATCTGAGTTTAGGAGAAGTGTGCGCCTGATGAAGGGTATAGCACTGTGGTGCTTTCTGCCACCCACGGAGGGGGAAATGCGTTTCATGAAAGTGACCCGGGGAGGAGCAACTGGAAAGCGACTGGATCAGGCGTTTGGGCTGGAGGTTAAGGGGGTGGTTAAAAAAGAGACTGGACCTAGGCCAGAGCAAACGCAATTGAAATTTGCCCGTGTCGGAGGTAGGACATTTTGAGACTAGTGATGGCTGCTGTTGAATTTGGAGATGTTTTGGTTTTGCTGTTTTAATGCGAGCCTGCCCTCTGTGTTCTCTAAATCCTTGCTAGAGCTCTCCGCCTTCGGGAAAGCTGGCTGAGAAGTGCTGTGTGGTGGTGATGGGGAGGAGCAGAGGATAAAGGCTGTGTTGCAACGCCAGCCTAGTTTGCATTGAAGAAAAACGCCCTGCTCAGGGGTGGTTCTGGAAGCCAGTATGGATCATCCACCTCCCCCTGCTCCCTGAGATCAGCATTAATTTGGGAACTCCTACTGGCTCAGGGTTGATTGGGACTTTGAGCCCATCTTATGTGGATTTCAAGTTAGCAGGAGCAGTCTCTTGAACTCGTGCCTGGCTTACATTTAGCATTTTGTTGGGAAGGTATTTTTATCATGATGCTTGCAGAAACTTCCCAGTGAAGTGGTAAGAACCCAGGTCATGGGGCCGGTGTTGTGGCATAGCAGGTAGACCTGCTGCCTGCAGTGCCAGCATCCCACATGGGCGCCAGTTCGAGTCCTGGCTGCTCCACTTCCGATTCAGCTCTCCACTATGGCCTGGGAAAGCAGTAGAAGATGGCCCAAGGCCTTGGGCCCCTGCACCTACGTGGGAGACCTGGAAGAAGCTCCTGGCTCCTGGCTTCAGATCACCCCAGCTCCGACTGTTGCAACCATTTGGGGAGTGAACCAGTGGATGGAAGATCTCTCTCTCTCTCTCTCTCCTTCTATGTATCTTTGCCTTTCAAATAAATCTTAAATAAATAAATAAATATATATATATTTAAAAACTCACAAAAACCTGTTCTGCCAGATCTTAACCTAGCAGTTAAGATCTCCAGGTCTCACATAGTAGTGCCTCGGTTTGATTCCTGACTCCAACTCTAGACTCCAGCTTCCTACTCATGCAAACCCTGGGAGGCAGTGGTGATGGTCAAGTAGTCGGGCCCCTGCTGCCCATGTAAAAGATCTGGATTGAGCTCCTTTGCCCATTATGAGCACTTGGGGAATGAACCAGCAGATGGAAGACAAGAGAGAGCGATTTCTGGGAGCTTTCTCTCTTAAAAAACCAAACCAAACAAAAAACTATTTTGCCTCCATAACTCTTTTTTTCTTTTTAAGATTTATTTATTTGGCCGGCGCCGTGGCTCAACAGGCTAATCCTCTGCCTTGCGGCGCCGGCACACCGGGTTCTAGTCACGGTCGGGGTGCCGGATTCTGTCCCGGTTGCCCCTCTTCCAGGCCAGCCCTCTGCTGTGGCCCGGGAGTGCAGTGGAGGATGGCCCAGGTGCTTGGGCCCTGCACCCCATGGGGAGACCAGGAAAAGTACCTAGCACCTGGCTCCTGCCATCGGACGAGCGCGGTGCGCCGGCCGCAGCGCGCCGACCGCGGCGGCCATTGGAGGGTGAACCAACGGCAAAGGAAGACCTTTCTCTCTGTCTCTCTCTCTCACTGTCCACTCTGCCTGTAAAAAAAAATAAAAAAATAAATAAAAAATAAAAAAAATAAAAAATTAAAAAAAAAAGAAGAAGATTTATTTATTTATTTGAAAGTCAGAGTTACACAGAGAAGGAGAGACAGAGAGGTCTTCCATCCACTGGTTCACTCCCCAATTGGTCGCAACATCTGGAGCTGTGCCGATCTGAAGCCAGGAGCCAGGAGCTTCTTCCCACTCTCCCACACAGGTGCAGGGACCCAAGCACTTGGGCCATCCTCTACTGCCTTCCCAGACCAAAGCAGAGAGCTGGATCAAAAGTGGAGCAGCTGGGACTTGAACTGGTGTCCATACGTGATGCTGGCACTACAGGTGGTGACTTTACCTGCTACACTCAGCGCCAGCCACCTCCATAAGTCTTAATACTACTAGTTCAGTTAATAATTATTTTCTAGGAGCTGGCGCTGTGGTGTAGCAGGTAAAGCCACCACCTGAAGCGCCAGCATCCCACATGGGCGCCAGTTTGAGTCCCAGCTGCTCCTCTTCCAATCCAGCTCTCTGCTATGGTCTGGGAAAGCAGTAGACGGTGGCCTAAGTCCTTGGGCCCCTGCACCCGCATGGAAGACTCAGAAGAAGCTCCTGGCTCCTGGCTTCAGATCAACGCAGCTCCGGCCATTGCGGCCAATTGGGGAGGGAACCAGCGAATAGAAGACCATTCTCTCTCTCTCTCTCTCTCTCTCTCTCTCTCTCTCTGCCTCTCCTTCTCTGTGTAACTCTGAATTTCAAATAAATAAATAATTATTTAGAAATAATAATTTTAAGGATTTACTTATTTATTTGAAAAGTTGAGTGACAGAGAGAGGGAGAGAGATTCTTCACCAGCTGGTTCACATCCCAAATGCCACAAAACCAGGTTTAGGCCAGGCCAAAGCCAGGGAGCTCCTTCCAGGTCTCTCATGTGAGTGGTACGGGCCTTAGTATGTGGGCCATCATCTGCTGCCTCCCAGGAGCAGGAAAGCTGAGTCAGAAATGGAGGAACTGGGGGACTGGCATTGTGGCAAGGGGGTGGAACTGCAGCATGTGATGCCGGCATTCCATACTGCAGTTCTGGTTCAAGTTCTGGCTGCTCTGCCTCTGACCTGCTCAGGGGGCCCAAGTACTTGGGTCCTGCAACCTACATGGGAGACCTGGATGGAATTCTTGCTCCTGGCTTTGGCCTGACCCAGCCCTAGCCATTGCAGGCATTTGGGGAGTGAAACTAACGTGGCAGATCTCTTTCCATCTCTGTTTCTCTGTCACTTGGCCTTTCAAAAAAATAATTTCAAATAGAGAAGTGGAGAGGCTAGCCTTGTGGCATAGCAGTTAACGTACAATGCCCACATCCCATGTGAACGCTAGTTCTAATCTCAGCTACTCAGCTTCCAGTCCAGCTCCCTGCTAATGCTCCTAGGAAAGCAGTGGAAGATGGTCCAAGTGCTTAGGCTCCTGCACCCACGTTGGGGGCCCAAATGGAGTTTTGGGCTCTTGACTTCAGCTTGGCCTAGCACCAGCCGTTGGAATCATTTGGATAGTGAACCAGTATGTGAAAGACCTCTCTCTGTCATTCTACCTTTTGAATAAATAAATAAATCTTTTTTTAAGTTTTCTTTTTTTTTTTTTTAATTTGACAGGTAGAGTTATAGACAATGAGAGAGAGAAACAGAGAGAAAGGTCTTCCCTCCGTTGGTTCACTCCCCAAATGGCCACAACGGCCGGAGCTGTGCCAATCCGAAGCCAGGAGCCAGGTGCTTCCTCCTGGTCTCCCATGCGGGTGCAGGGCCCAAGTACTTGGGCCATCCTCCACTGCCCTCCTGGGTCACAGCAGAAAGCTGGACTGGAAGAGGAACAACCGGGACTAGAACCAGTGCCCATATGGGATGCTGGCGGCACAGGCAGAAGATTAACCAAGTGAGCCATGGCACAGGCCCCATAAATAAAGCTTAAAAAAAAAGGCATCAGGGCCGGCGCCGTGGCTCAACAGGCTAATCCTCCGCCTTGCGGCACCGGCACACCGGGTTCTAGTCCCGGTCGGGGCGCCGGATTCTGTCCTGGTTGCCCCTCTTCCAGGCCAGCCCTCTGCTGTGGCCCAGGAGTGCAGTGGAGGATGGCCCAAGTGCTTGGGCCCTGCACCCCATGGGAGACCAGGATAAGCACCTAGCACCTGGCTCCTGCCATCGGATGAGTGTGGTGCGCCGGCCGCGGCAGCCATTGGAGGGTGAACCAACGGCAAAGGAAGACCTTTCTCTCTGTCTCTCTCTCTCTCTCACTGTCCACTCTGCCTGTCAAAAAAAAAAAAAGGCATCAATATTGTGGTATAGCTGTTTGGGCCACAACCTGTGACACGGACATCCCACATGGGCACCGGTTCGAGTCCCTGCTGCTCCACTTCCCATCCAGTATACTACTGGTGCCTTTGTCCATGTGGGAGACCTGGATGAAGCTCCTGGCTCTTGGCTTTGGCCTGGCCCAGCCCTGGCCACTGCAGGCATTTGGGGAGTGAGCAAGCAGATTTCTCTGCCTGTCTCTCTTCTCTCTCTTATGCTGCCTTTCAAATAAATAAATATTTAAGGGCCGGCGCCGTGGCTCAACAGGCTAATCCTCCACCTTGCAGCGCCAGCACACCGGGGTCTAGTCCCGGTTGGGGCGCCGGATTCTGTCCCGGCTGCCCCTCTTCCAGGCCAGCTCTCTGCTGTGGCCCGGGAGTGCAGTGGAGGATGGCCCAAGTGCTTGGGCCCTGCACCCCATGGGAGACCAGGATAAGCACCTGGCACCTGGCACCTGCCATCGGATGAGCGCGGTGCGCTGGCCGCAGCGCGCCGTCAGCGGCGGCCATTGGAGGGTGAACCAATGGCAAAGGAAGACCTTTCTCTCTCTCTCTCTCACTGTCCACTGTCTCTCTCTGTCCACTCTGCCTGTCAAAAAATTAAAAAAAAAAAAAAGGAGCGAGATGTGGGCGTCCCATGCAATGGTTTAACCCACTGAACCACAGTGCCTGCTCCTCAGTAGTCACTGATGCAATGAATATGTTTTGTTTCCTTTTACCCTTTCTCCCATCAACTGTGGGTAGGGCATGAAACTCCCAAGTTAGAGAACAATCCCACTTCTTCTCTCCTAACGTCTCTGTCTCAGCACTCCAAGAGGGCTTGTTACGGCTACACAAACACACACACACACACACACACACACTGCCCTGGTACCACATCTCACACACACACACACACACACACACACACTGCCCTGGTACCACATCACACACACACACACACACTGCCCTGGTACCACATCTCACACACACACACACACACACACACACACTGCCCTGGTGCCACATCTCACACACACACACACACACACACACACTGCCCTGGTACCACATCTCACACACACACACACACACACACTGCCCTGGTACCACATCTCTCTCTCTCACACACACACACACACACACACTGCCCTGGTGCCACATCTACACACACACACACACTGCCCTGGTGCCACATCTCACACACACACACACACACTGCCCTGGTACCACATCTCTCTCTCTCTCTCACACACACACACACTGCCCTGGTGCCACATCTACACACACACACACACACACACTGCCCTGGTACCACATCTCTCTCTCACACACACACACACACTGCCCTGGTACCACATCTCAGAATGTTCACGCAAGGCGCTCAGAAGCACTTGCTGATGGGCCCACGGCCCTTGAGGGACAGATTTCCTCTTTCCAGCCTCGGCCTTGTCCGGCTGCACCCACCCCAGCTGACTGAGGACTTAGGCAGGAGGCATCTGTGTTGGGTGAGGACTAAGGATCTGCCCTGGCGAAGGAATTAACTGGATACATGCTTGAACTGTGACCCCGTTAACACTGCCTTAACTGAGTTAACTGCTACAGGATCCCCGAGGTCCAACAGACCTGCCAAGCTGATCTGCCCGCTTATTCCCCTACTAATTGGATGAGCTAATTACTGCCATTTAAACCTTTTCTAGTTCATTCCCTATACTTGAAACAACCAATTTTCTGTCAGATCTCTGCCATTCTTCATCAGTCATTTCCTTCAAATACTGACTCTCAAAACACACCTCCTCCAGGAAGGCCCTCTTGACTGAATCCAGCCTCAGCATTACTCTGAAAACACGATACCAGATAAACTAGCCTGTATCCTATATTTTCTAGTTGTTTTATGTGTCTTTGTGTGTTCTGCTGGTAAGTAATAAACTCAAAAAGAGATGCTATTACATCTGAGTTTCTACCTCTCAATCACTTACTACAACACTGCAACATGGTAAGTCCTCACGTTTGTTAGAAGAATGAAAAGTGGGGCTGGCATCGTGGCACAGCAGGTTAAGCCACCGCCTAGCATGCTGGGATCCAGTATGAGTGCCTGTTTGAGTCTCGGCTGCTCCACTTCCTATCCAGCTCCCTGCAAATACACCTGGGAAAGCAGTGAGGGATGGTCCACATGCTTGGGCTCCTGCCATCCACTTGGAAGACCCGGATGGAGTTCCAGGCTCCTGGCTTCAGCCTGTTCTAGCCCCAGCTATTGCAGCCATTTGGGGGCTGAACCAACAGATGGAAGATTCTCTTTCTCACTGACTCTCCCTCTCTTCACGTCATTTTGCCTTTTAAATGAATAAATCTTTTTTTTTTTTAACGTGAATTCGTTAGTCAAATCCAGGATGGTCAGCCAAGGAGGGCTTTGCCACCAGTTCCAGCCGTCCCCTCCTGATCCCTGCCCTTCGAGTGTCAGTTACCTGCATCATATCCTTCTTTTCTTTACTGGGAAACCCTTTCTCTGTGCTCTGAATAACATTGAGAACAACTCCTCTCGCCTTTGCTGCTCCTTCCAGCCGCCCAGAGAACAGGGCTGGCAACTTCCCTGCCTCACCTCCACCCCTGCCAGGCACGTGACCCCAGCTCAACCCCTGACTCCCATTCCTCAGGTTACCAGGAGCTATTCTGGGCAATGGAGACCTTGCGTTCCCCTCCTCCTCTCTTTTGGGTCATATCCTGGCTTAGCCCTTCCTGGAAGACCTGACAGCCGAGTCCATGTGTTCCGGCACCCACAGCCACCCTCAGCTGCCTGCAGTTTCTGCTTCTCATGCCCCCTCATCATCATCATCATCATCATCATCATCATCATCATCATCTGTAAAGTGCCCACTCCTGTGCGCTCCTGTGCTGCAGTGAAAAAAAACCAAAAGCTCTCTGTTATTTTATCTTCAGAAAGCTCAAAATCCTTTTCATTACAAAAAAAAAAATGCTGTACAGTCCTGTATTAGGGAAGAAAGACTCTGAAGTCTGGCTAATAACGAGTTAAGATCCATTCTTAAATGTTGAACACCTGAATGTCTAAAAAAACCATGAGACAGAATCAGAAACAAAAGTGTACAACTTAAACCAGACTCTGGCAGTATAATTTAAGAATATAGGTGGGACTGGTGTTATGGTGTAGTGAGTAAAGCCGCCGCCTGCAGTGCCGGCATCTCATATGGTTCAAGTCCCTGCTGCTCCACTTCTGATCCAGCTCTCTGCTATGGCCTGGGAAAGCAGTAGAAGGTGGCCCAAGTCCTTGGGCCCCTGCACCTGCATGGGAGACCGGGAAGAAACTCTTGGCTCCTGGCTTCGGATCAGCGCAGTTCCGGCTGTGGCCATCTGGGGAGTGAACCAGTGATAGAAGAACTCTTTCTCTCTCTCTGCCTCTCCTCTCTCTCTGTGTAACTCTTTCAAATAAAATAAACTTTAAAAAAAAAAGAATATGGGTACTTCAAAAACTTCATGGAAAATGGAACTAAAATGTTTATTTTGGTGCCAAAAAATTGAAATTTATGCATAGTTTTTGCATAGCATGCATCCTCCATAAATTTTTTAAAAATTTATTTATGGGGCCAGCACCATGGCAGAGTGGGTTAAGCGGCCACCTGCAGCACCAGTGTCCCATATGGGTGCTGGTTAGAGTCCTGGCTGCTCCAGTCCCAATCCAGCTCCCTACTAAAGCATCTAGGAAAGCAGTGGAAGATGGCCCAGGTACTTGGGCCCCTGCACCCATGTGGGAGACCCAACAGGAGTTCCCAGCTTCTGGCTGTGGCCTGGCCCAGTCCCAGCCCCGGCCATTGCAGTCACTTGGGAAGTGAAACAGTGGATGGGCGATCTCTCCTTCACTCTCTTTCAAACCAATTATTTATTTGAGATACAGGGAGCTTTCATTCACTAGCTGAGTCCCCAGATACCACGACAGCCGGGATAAGGACCAGAAGCCAGGAAGCTCTGCTGCCTAGGAGAGGTGCGCTGGTGGGAACCTGGAGCCGGAGCAAAGCTAAGCACACCAATCCAACATGGGACATGGGCATTTTAACCACTAGGCTAAAGCCCTGCCCCTTGAGCAATGTTTAAGAGGCTCTGTGTAGGACTCCATGCTGTGGCTTAGAGGGGTAAGCCTCTATTTGCAGTGTTGGCATCCCAAATGGTCCTGGTTCTTCCATTTCTGATGCAGCTCAGGACCCTGAGCCCCTACATCCAACATGGGAGACCCAAGACAGCTCTGTCTCTCTCACATAGAGATAGTCTCCTTCAAGAGAAAATACTGACTGCGGCCAGCGCTGTGGCACAGTGGGTTAAAGCTCTGGCCTAAGGGGCCGATGCTGTGGCACAGTAGGGTAATCCTCCGCCTGTAGCACAGGCATCCTATATGGGCGCAGGTTCTAGTCCTCGCCGCTCCTCTTCCAATCCAGCTCTCTGCTGTGGCCTGGGAAAGCAGTGGAAGATGGCCTAAGTACTTGGGCCCCTGCACCCACGTAGGAGACTGGGAAGAAGCACCTGGCTCCTGCCTTTGGATCGGCGCAGCTCCAGCTGTTTTGGCCATCTGGGGAGTGAACCAATGGAAGGAAGACCTTTCTCTCTGTTTCTCCCTCTCACTGTCTGTAACTCTACCTGTCAAATTAATAAAATAAAATAAAATAAACAACAACTCTGGCCTGAAGCATCCCATATGGGTGCCAGTTCTAGTCCTGGCTGCTCCTCTTCAGATCCAGCTCTCTGCTCTGACCTGAGAAAGCAGTGGAAGATGGCCCAAGTTCTTAGGAGTGAACCAGCGGATGGAAGACCTCTCTCTGTGTGTCTCTACCTCGCTCTGTAACTCAGTCTCTCAAAAAGAAAGAAAGAGAGAGAGAAAGAAAAAAAGAGAGCCGGCGCTGCAGCTCACTAGGCTAATCCTCTGCCTTGCAGTGCCAGCACACCGGGTTCTAGTCCTGGTCGGGGCGCCGGATTCTGTCCTGGTTGCCCCTCTTCCAGGCCAGCTCTCTGCTGTGGCCCAGGAGTGCAGTGGAGGATGGCCCAAGTGCTTGGGCCCTGCACCCCATGGGAGACCAGGAGAAGCACCTGGCTCCTGCCATCGGATCAGCGCGGTGCGCAGGCCGCAGCACATTGGAGGGTGAACCAACAGCAAAGGAAGACCTCTCTCTCTGTCTCTCTCTCACACAGTCCACTCTGCCTGTCGAAGAAAAAAAAAAAAGAAAGAAAAAGGAAGGAAGCAAATACTGACTAGACATTAGACATGACAATGAGCAATCCCAATTGTTGAACACATCCCAAGAGGTTGGGCTGTGCATCAGAGGAGCACCTTTAGTGCTAGGGCCTGGGGTGTAATCTCAGTGTATGTCTGTAGCCACAGTCTCTTTCTAGGTAGGGTACATGCTACCATGTGCTTGTAAGGGAGCAGCAGGCAGACCAGCCAGAGGCTGTTGGTTAAATATGGGCTACAATTCAAAAAGCGTACTTGTGGGGCCGGCGCTGTGGCTCACTTGGCTAATCCTCCGCCTGTGGCACTGGCACACCGGGTTCTAGTCCCGGTTGGGACACCGGATTCTGTCCCGGCTGCCCCTCTTCCAGTCCAGCTCTCTGCTGTGGCCCGGGAGTGCAGTGGAGGATGGCCCAGGTGTTTGGGCCCCTGACCCGTGTGGGAGACCAGGAAAAAAGCACCTGGCTCCTGGCTTTGGATCATAGCTCTGGCTGTGTGGCCATTTGGGGGTAAACCAATGGAAGGAAGACCTTTCTTTCTGTCTCTCTCTCACTGTCTAACTCTATCTGTCAAATTAAAAAAAGAAAAAAAGGAAGAAGAAGTGTACTAGTAACTGCCGTGTTTCCTTGGGAGAGCTGTCTAAGTTCCCAGAGTATTTCCTAGGCAAGTGATTTGCATCTCTGGGAGGAGCTGGGGAACCTTTATCCCCTTTACCTTAAAGGACCCCACCAAGTGCCCTGGGACCACCCTCCACATCTAGGACCTCTAAAATGAATAATTCCCCTCTTTCTCCATGTTCTCTGGCTCTCATTTTCTTTCACTGCTGTCTTGAGTATCTTTCCAGCAAGAAGCAAGACACTGAAGGCAAGGGAGGGCTTTTTGTGCTCCTCGTCAGGGCCTGTCACTGTACTCTACTCGGTTGCTGAGCTCTGAACAGGACGCTGGGCCACACCCTATAAATTGCACCTTTTTTGAATCTCTCTTTTCTCCTTCCCGCTTTTTTCCCCTCTGGGCTGGGATGACCTCCACTCAGTTCTTTCCATACTGGCTGCTGTCTGCCTCTCTAATGGGGAAGGAATTGCACCTCCTCCTTTCGTTGGGGGGAAGTTTTTGACGCTTTTGAAGTGTACGGAGCCCCCCCACCTGGTTCAAGTGCTTGAATCCCTGCAATCCATATGGGAGACCCGGAGGGAGGGCCAGGCTCCTGGCTTCAGCAATAGCAGCCACTTGGGGAGTGAACCGGCAGATGGAAGATCTCTGTCATTCTGCCTTTCAAGTGAATACATCTTTTTTTAAAGACTGATTTATTTATTTGAAAGACACAGTTGCAGCGAGAGAGGGAAAGGGAGAGAGAGAGATCTCCCATCGGCTGGTTCACATCCCAAATGGCGGCAATGGCTGGGGCTGGACCAGGTCAAAGCTAGGAGCCAGGAGCTGCTTCCGAGTCTCCCACCTGGGTGCAGGGGCCCAAGGACTTGGGCCATCCACCGCTGCTTTCCTAGACGCTTTAGCAGGGAGCTGGATGGGAAGTGGAGCAGCTGGGACTCAAACCTGCACCCATGTGGGATAAAGGCACTGCAGACGGCGGCTTTGCCCACTGCGCCATAGCACCGGCCCCCAAATAAATAAATCTTGAAGAAAGAAAGTGCCCCTTGGGCTGATCCTGCAGCCTTTCTCCAGCTGCCAAGCGCCCTGGCCCCCTCCCGGCGATTCCTCTGCAGCTGGAGCACTTCTGCTATTTCCTTTCTACCCTGCTCAAGTCTCCCCCGACCCGTGGAGAAGCGCCCCTTCCTTCTTCTGGGGCTATTGCCATCGATGACCCCCAGCTCGCCACTCCCAGGTCTCCCCTCGTCTGTGCGGGATTTGGGGGGCTGACGGGGGAGGCGTTAGCTCGCGGAGGCAGTGGGCTGGGCGAGAGCCGGCCAGCCATTTGGTCCTCGGGTTGGGCGATACCTCAGGACCAAGGTCCGGGTTTCCGCTGGGGTCGCCTGGCTGGAGCGAAGAGCACCGCGCGGCCGCGGAAGGAGCCGAGGAGCCAGCGCGCGGGGGTCGGGGTGCCGGGGTCGCCGGGGCCGGCCAGGCCGGGGCGGAGGGCGCTGCGGCCTGGGGCAGCCTGAGCCGCGAGCGCCCTGCGGCCGAGCCCAGGACCGCCGCCAGGGAGCGCTGCGGGCTCCCGCTCGCCCGCCCCCCGGTAGGCGGGGCTGCGCTCTCCCCGCAGCCGCCGCCGCAGCCGCCGCCTGGGCCGCCCCGTGTCCCCGGTGGAGCCGCCGCCGCCGCCGCCGGGAGCTCGATGCGGACGGAGCCCGGGCCGGGCCATGGGGATCCTCAGCATCACGGACCAGGTCAGCCCTTCTTCCTTTCTCCCGCTCCCTCCTTCCAGAGCCCGGCGCCGCCGCCACGCGAGCCCGGGGATGTGCGGCCTAGGCTGGGCCCGAGCCCGGGGCTCCCGCGGCTCCCGCCCCGCCCCACGCCGCGCTCCCCTCAACCGAGCGGGTGTCCTTGGGGGCCTGGGGACCGGCGGAAGCACCGCAGGAGCCCGCTGCAGCCAGGACCCCCCGGAGCGGAGCCCCTCCGGCGACGGCCCCCCTCAACGCTGGGTGCTTGCCTACCCGCTTGGTTCCGCTCCGGCTCCGGCCCGCTCCCTGAATGCCAGCTCTCTCTGCAGCCGCCCCTGGTCCAGGCCATCTTTAGCCGAGATGTGGAGGAAGTGCGTTCCCTCCTCTCGCAGAAGGAGAACATCAATGTGCTGGTGAGTTGGGAGCAGGGAGGATGGCGAGCCCAGAATCCGGGCTCCGGTGTTCCGGACCCCTCCCCATCAGCGGGGCGGTTCCACGTCTCTGCTTAGATGAGGCCGCAGCTATTTCCACCCTGGGATGGGAACCTGCTCTGCGTTTGGGGATGGAGAGCAAGTCAGGCTGGGAGCACAGCCCCGTGGGGCCGGGGATGCCCAGAAAGGGTGTTCTCTTCTGAAGCAGTGGGGTCTGCAGCGCCCCTACCCCTCCTGGAAGAAGGAGACAGCCGCTTCTGGGGCCCCTCGGCCCTGACTCCACCCTCCCTAGGTGCTCTTGCCTTTGACTCTCAGTACGGGCATTTAGGACGCTGCAGAACCTATGGGAGGAGATTGTGGGGAAGAGCCTGGGGCTCTGAGGCTTGGGCTGGGGTCCTGGATAGCCCCCCCCCTCCCTACAGCTGCTCCTCTTTTCTGTCTTGCCAGGACCAAGAGAGGCGAACCCCACTGCATGCTGCTGCCTACGTAGGCGATGTCCCCATCCTCCAGTTGCTACTGATGTCAGGTGAAAGTGGGGAGCTGGAAGGCGTGGCACCTAGGAGGGGAGCCGAGGGGAGGAGCCTCCTGTTTCATATGCAAGCAGCATTGATCTCTAGTGCTGGGATCCAGGCTCCCTTCCCACCCCCTCCCCACCCCCTCTCCACCTCCCATCAAAACAGGAAATTACATCCCTACAGGTGCTAACGTCAACGCTAAGGATACACTGTGGCTGACCCCTCTTCATCGTGCTGCTGCCTCCCGAAACGAGGTACGGGGTCGAGGTGATAAGGCTGGAGGTGAGGGTGGAGGCGCCTCTGTCTGCTGCCCTCCTCCAGGTGGGGAGGAGAGCAGCCCTTGGTTCCTCTCTCCTGCCCCTGGTACTGGCTGCTAAGGGGCTCTGGTGTCGCGTCAGTGAGAGCCTAACACTGGGCTGGCAGACTGCGGGGGCCCGCTGCCAGGCCTGAGTGACTCATCCTTCCCTGGGGGGCCACCTTGAGTCTGAGCCCCCTCTGGGCACGGAGGCTTCTCTGCTTGTCATGGGGGACAGGGGCAGTGGTCTGCTGCATCCCAGCTCCTCAGCCAGCATGGAAGTTGACAGCTCAGGGGCCAAGCATAACCCTCTCCGTCAGGTCCTGTACCTTGTTCCCAGCAACCCTGAAAGGAGGGAAAAGGAGACCTCCCTCCTTGACTGGCCCATCACTTCCCTCGTCAGCCGCCAGGGGGAGGGGCTGAGACAGCAGTGGGAGTGCAGTGGGTGGTTAGGAGGGGCGTCTGTGCTTGGGTTGTGGGGAGGACCCAGGGTGTGTTTGCTCTCTGAGGTAAGGGAAACAAACGCCTTTGGTGTCTGTGGAAGGGCTAAGGAGGTATTCATTCCTGTAGCAGGAGCGTTTATTTTTCCTAGGAGCGGTGGGGTTTGGGATGTGCAGCCCTTCCTGTGTGCATTTGCTTGGGAGTGGGTGGAAGGCGGCGCTTCCAGAAGGTCATAGGGTAGCTAAAAGCAGCAGCTGGTTCTGAGGCAGAACGTCTTGAAATCCAGGTGCCGTTTTTTCATAATGTACGTTTTACATGAGCTTTCGGAAGCTCCTTCCTATGTAAGTGAAGAGTTCCAGGATGTGGTTCAGGGAGTGGTACGGGTGGCTTGGGGAAGGGGGAGCGAGGTGAGGAAGACCTGGAGCTCTCGGAAGGTCCAGCAGGATGGAAGTAGGTGTCCTGGAAAGTGATCGTGGACTGCTAGTGGGGGTGGGGCCGCATGCGCCCTGCTGACCCGTTTCCTCCTTCCACTCCCTCTTGTTTTATCCTCCTGCTGCCCCTCTATCTTCTCCCTTGTCCTCTGTCCCTCCACAGAAGGTGCTGGGGCTGCTGCTGGCACATTCAGCAGATGTGAACGCCCGAGACAAGCTGTGGCAGACACCACTGCATGTGGCTGCCGCCAACCGGGCCACCAAGTGTGCCGAGGCTCTGGCACCCTTGTTGAGCAGCCTCAACGTGGCTGACAGGAGTGGGCGCAGTGCGCTGCACCATGCAGTGCATAGTGGACATCTTGAGGTGAGGAGTGCTGCAGGCTAGGCCAGCGCAGTGCCTGCCCTGCCCTACATGCTCACCTGGCCCTGCTTCTGGGCCACTGGGGCTGGGGAAGCAGCAGCACAGATAGATGCTCTGTAAGCACCTGGGCTCCCGTACAGGATGAAAGTCAGATTAGAGAGCTTGACTTGGACTTCAGGAGGTTGGTAAACCCTCTGAAGTCGCGTGGAAAATGTTGGTACACACGTCTTTTTCTGAAGAGAGAGTCCCCATGTGTTGGTCATGCATTTTCAATGACTGGTGAGAGGCACAGGCGTTTGGCCTAGCGGTAAAGAAGCTGAGTAAGGCACCCACGTCCAGTATCCCAAGTGCCTGGGTTCGATACTCACCTCCTGACGCCAGCTTCCTGCTAATGTGCATCTTGGCAGGCAGAGGTGATGGCTCAAGTAGCAGGGTTCCTGCCACACACATGGGAGATCTGCGTTGAGTTCCTGGCTCCTGGCTTCGGCTCTCGTGGGCTTTTGGGGAGTGAACCAGTGGATGTGCACTCTCTCCCTCTTTCTGTCTTAAATAAATAAGTAAAAAATAACAAAGTCTCCCTAGGAGTTTCAGAGCCAGCAGATCACCCTAAGCCACTTGTGGGCATGTCCTTGCAACTTCTGCATCTACCTGGGATCTCCTCAGTGCCTGTCCCCGCTGTCCCTCTAGAACTCCAGGTTGTTGTGCTCGGGAACAGAGACCTCAGGAGATGAGGCCTGTGCCCTTTGGTAGGCATCAACCAGGCTCTGAACAGGTTGTCTATGTCCTGATACAGACGGTGAACCTGCTCCTCAACAAGGGAGCCAGCCTGAACGTCTGTGACAAAAAGGAGCGGCAGCCCCTGCACTGGGCTGCTTTTCTAGGTGAGCACACATGCAGGAGAACCCAGAATTTGCCGCTGGAGGCTCCCAGGGCGTGACTATAAGGTTGCAGACTCGGGGGCTCAGGGCTTCCGGAGTTCACCCTCCACCTCCCTGAGAGTGTCTGCTCTTTTCCCAGGGCATTTGGAGGTCCTGAAACTGCTGGTGGCACGGGGAGCAGACCTGGGCTGTAAGGACCGCAAGGGCTACGGGCTGCTCCACACGGCCGCTGCCAGTGGCCAGGTCGAAGTGGTGAAGTACCTGCTCCGGATGGGGGCTGAGGTCAGGGCTCTGAGCCCGGCGTGGGCTGGGGTCTATGGGCAGGGAGCTGGACCTGGTAGTTTCTGAAGGCACTGGGAAGGTGCTGGTTTTGTGGGTATGGTTCTGGGAGGAGATAGTGAGGGTCTGAATGCCGCTTGCCCCGAGTAACAGCACCCTCCATCCCTTGGTCAGAAACCTGGGGGGTCTGGGGCAGTTGTTGGATTCCTGGGATTCTCTAGGCTTTATGTGCCGGCTTCCACTGTGTTTAAACCGCTGTTTCCCTTCCCCTCACTCCTGGAAACCCAGATCGATGAGCCCAACGCTTTTGGAAACACAGCTTTGCACATCGCCTGCTACCTGGGCCAGGATGCCGTGGCCATTGAGCTGGTGAATGCAGGCGCCAATGTCAACCAGCCGAATGACAAGGGCTTCACGCCACTGCACGTGGCTGCCGTCTCCACCAACGGCGCGCTCTGTTTGGAGCTGCTGGTCAATAACGGGGCTGATGTCAACTACCAGGTGCCCGCAGGGACTGGTGGGGAGAGGAACCTGGCTCTGGGGATCCTGGCCGTGTCTGGATAGCTCTCCTGGGGAATTGTCCCTCGCCTCCTGGGGTGCTCAGCAAAGCATGGGCTGAGAAGATGTCCGTAGAACCCCTCCATCCTCAGAGATGTGTCCTTTGAAACATTCTCTGTGCTTTACACTACAAAAAAAGAAAAAAAGACAAACCCCGCTGTTTCCACAGAGCAAAGAAGGGAAGAGTCCTCTGCACATGGCTGCGATCCACGGCCGCTTCACGCGCTCCCAGATCCTCATCCAGAATGGTATGGACCTGGGAGACTGTGCTCTCATCTCTTCCCCCAAGGAATTCAGCCCTGGAAAGCCCTGCCTGTCTTCCAAGACAGGCACCTGTGGGAACGGCCCTGCCCCACCCCTGCCTGGCCCCCTAGGGCTCACATGCTGAAGGCTTAGCCAATTCCCAGGAGGGAACTGCTCTCGGGAGTGGCCCGAGCCTGAGCTCTGCCTGGGCTTCTGTGTGTGCCTCCCCCTCTCAGGCAGCGAGATTGATTGTGCCGACAAGTTTGGGAACACGCCCCTGCACGTGGCTGCTCGCTACGGACACGAGCTGCTCATCAGCACCCTCATGACCAATGGCGCGGATACCGCCCGGTGCGTCCCAGCCCCTGGCCCCATCTCTGGGTTGCTGTGCGTCTGTACATACCACCCACCTCAAACACGCCTGCCCAAGGGAGGCATGGAGAGCCTCCTTACCCTGCCTGGGGCAGCGGCGCGTGGGGGTGCAAGAGGGGTGGTGCTGACCGAGTCCCTCCACCTCTCCCAGGCGCGGCATCCATGACATGTTCCCCCTGCACTTAGCTGTCCTCTTTGGGTTCTCTGACTGTTGCCGCAAGCTTCTTTCCTCAGGTACGTGCCGACTGGCTGGGGGCCGGGCAGGTGTACACAGAGCAGGGGCCTCTCCCTCGGCTCGGTGCCCTCAGACGTGACCTGTGGGTGCCCGTCCTCCAGGTCAGCTGTACAGCATTGTATCTTCACTCAGCAACGAGCATGTGCTCTCGGCTGGGTTTGACATCAACACACCTGACAACCTTGGCCGTACCTGTCTTCATGCTGCTGCTTCTGGAGGGTGCGTTCTCCTTCCCATCTCCCAGGCCCTGGGCGAGGGTCTGTTCCCCTCCCTCCATGGGAGCAGAAAAGGCGGTCCAGTCGCACCCTGCCTTAACCCTTCCTGGGCTGTGGCCTCTGCTCGGGACCCTTACCCTCATCTTGCTTTTAGGAATGTTGAATGTCTTAATTTGCTGTTGAGCAGTGGAGCTGACTTGAGGAGGAGAGATAAGTTTGGAAGGTAGGTTGCCGGGCAGGAGGGAGGCTAGTGGTAGTGAGCGGTCAGAGCGGCTTCTGATTCTTGCACCCGCCCTCCTGCCTTTCCCCTAGGACCCCACTGCACTATGCAGCCGCCAACGGCAGCTACCAGTGCGCAGTGACGCTGGTGACGGCCGGGGCCGGCGTCAACGAGGCTGACTGTAAAGGCTGCTCCCCGCTCCACTATGCTGCCGCCTCCGACACTTACAGGAGGTGAGGCTTCCCCCGGGCCCTCCTCAGCCCACTCCCCACCCTGCGCCCTGCCCTGACTTGCTCATGCCCTCTTGCCCAGAGCGGAAGCCCACACAGCTTCCAGCCACGATGCTGAGGAGGACGAGCCACTGAAGGAGTCCCGCAGGAAGGAGGCCTTCTTGTGAGTAGCAGAGAGGAGCCCGGGGCGCGTTTTCCCCACAGCGTGGCCTGCCCCAGCCTTCTCTCCCACACCTGCCGCTGCCGGCACAGCCAGGATTAGCCCGGGCTAAGGAAAGCCAGAAGCGCGAGGCATCGTCCACCCTTCAGGGAGCAGGAGGTCTTGCTGAGCAGATCAGAAAAGCTCAGGACACAGCTCATTGTCCGTGTCACAAGCAGTCGTTGAATATTGCTTTCCTAGGCTTCTAGTACCACACTGGTTGCTGAGGGTAAAAAATGAATTAACCCAAATGTCTGCCCTTAAAAAAACCCAATCTAGGCCGGCGCCGTGGCTCAACAGGCTAATCCTCCGCCTTGCGGCGCCGGCACACTGGGTTCTAGTCCCGGTCGGGGTGCCGGATTCTGTCCCAGTTGCCCCTCTTCCAGGCCAGCCCTCTGCTGTGGCCCCGGAGTGCAGTGGAGGATGGCCCAAGTGCTTGGGCCCTGCACCCCATGGGAGACCAGGAAAAAGCACCTAGCACCTGGCTCCTGCCATCGGATGAGTGCGGTGCGCCACTCATTGGAGGGTGAACCAACGGCAAAAGGAAGACCTTTATCTCTGTCTCTCTCTCTCTCACTGTCCACTCTGCCTGTCAAAAAAAAAAAAAAAACCAATCTACTGGGAAAGGTAACAAAAAGAGCCACTCACAGATAGAAGATGTCTGTAAGAGGGGAAGTGATTGTGGATTTTTTTTTTAAGATTTATTTATTTATTTAAAAAGCAGAGTGACAGAAAGAGAGACCAAGTGAGAGCTCTTCCATCCTCTGGTTCACTCCCCAAATGGCCACAACAGCAGGGCTGGTCCAGGCTGAAAGCCAGGGGCCTGGAGCACCATCCAGGTCTCATGTGTGTGGCAGAGGCCCAAGCACTTGAGCCATATTCTGCTGCTTTTCCAGGCACATTAACAGGGAGCTGGATTAGAAGCAGAACAGCCAGGACTTGAACTGGTGCTTAGATGTGGGATGCCACATTGTAGGCGGCAGCTTGGTGCAGAGCACCACAACACCAGCCCCATCTGCTCTATTTTCACTGTTTTTTGGTAACTCTAAGCCTATTCCACAATAAAAAGTTTATTTTTTAAAGATTTATTTATTTACTTGAGAGGCAGAGTACAGACAGAAAGAGGGAGAGACAAAAGAGAGTGATCTTCCATCTGTTGGTTCACTCAAATGGCCACAACAGCCAGAGCTGGGCCAATCTGAAGCCAGGAGCCAGGAGCTTCTTCCCAGTCTCCCACATGGGTGCAGGTGCTCAAGGACTTGGGCCATCTTCCACTGCTTTCTCAGGCCATGGCAGGGAGCTGGATGGGAAGTGGAGCAACCGGGACTCCAACTGGTGCCCATGGGGGATGCTGGTGCCACAGGCGTTTGCTTAACCTGCTATGCCATAGCGCCAGCCTCAAGTTTATTTTTTAATTAATTTATTTTTAAATATTTATTTATTTATTCGCAAGTCAGAGTTACACAGAGAGAAGAGAGGCAGAGAGAGAGAGGTCTTGCATCCATTGGTTTCATTACCCAATTGGCTGCAATGGCCAGAACTGTGCCGATCCGAAGCCAGGAGCCAGGAGCTTCTTCCAGGTCTCCCATGTGGCTGCAGGGGCCCAAGGACTTGGTCCATCTTCCACTGCTTTCCCAGGCCGTAGCAGAGAGCTGGATTGGAAGAGGAGTAGCCAGGACTAGAACTGGCGTCCATATGGGATGCCAGTGCTTCAGGCTAGGGTGTTAACCTGCTGTGCCACAGTGCCAGCCCCTCAAGTTTATTTTTTTAAAAAGCTAATAATTGGGGCCAGTTTTGTGGCATAGTGGATAAAGCCGTTGCCTGTAATGCCAGCTTCTCATATGCGCACTAGTTTGACTCCCAGCTGCTCCACTTCCAATCCAGCTCCCTGCTAATGGCCTGGGAAAAGCAGTGGGAAATGGCCCAAGTGTTTGGGCCCCTGCCACTTACTTGAGAAACCCAGAAGAAGCTCCTGGCTTCAGCCTGACCTATTTTGGCTGTTGCAGCCATCTAGGGAATGAGACAGTGGGTGGAAGATCTCTTTCTCTCTGTAAGTAAAATTAAAAAAAAAAAAAAAAAAAGTTTATTCATTTGAAGGGCAGGCTTACAGAGAGAGAGAAAGAAAGAAAGAGAGAGAGAGGTCTTCCATCTGCTGGTTCACTCCCCAGATGGCTGCAACTGCCAGAGCTGGACTGATCAGGAGCCAAGAGCTTTCTCCGAGTCCCCCACATGGGTGGCAGGGTCCCAAGCACTTGACCCATCTTCTGCTGCCTTCCCAAGCCACTAGCAGGGAGCTGGATTGGAAGTTGAGCAGCCAGAATTTGAACCTGCACCCATGTGGGAGGCTGGCTCCATAGGCAGCAGCTCTACCCACTTTGCCACAGCGCCAACCCCATAAAAATCTCTAAAAAAAAAAAAAAAAGTGTAATCAAATTCAAGCAGCTCAGCTGTGTGAGCTTTGGCACGTTACTTAGTCTCTCTGTGCCTCGATTTCCTCAACTACAGTCAAGGTAAGATCAGTACGAGGATTACATTATTTTTAACACACATGAAGTGCTTAGAATAGTGCAGGATGCATCATAAGTGCTAAACACTTGACTGTTACTGTTATAGCTCCTACTAGGGTATGAGAGGGAAGAGGCACCTAGCTGGGAAGGCTGGGGTAGACAGAGGAGAGGAGCTGGGGCTGGGTTTGCAATGAGCAGGGAGCAGGTATTTGGCCTAGCGATTAAGGTGCCCATATCCCAGTGCTTGCATTTGCTTCACAGCTGTGGCTTCGATTCCCGTCATTACATACCCTGGGAGGCAGCAATGGTGGCTCTGAGCACTTGGGTCCCTGCCACCCACGTGGGAGACCCAGATTGGGTTCCCAGTTCCCTGCTTCAGCCTGGCCTAACCCTAGGAAGTGAAGCAGCAGGGAGGGGAGCACTCTGTGCTTCTGGGGTACCATGGTTACGACCACTGGTAACAGAGCTGAGTAGAGCTGCTTCAGAGGGACTGGGGGGAGGCTGCATTCTGGGCGGTAGCCGCCTGGTCGGGTCGCTGGGCGGAGGGTGCAGACTGAAGCTCGTGCACTGGCTTTTCTAGCAAGCACTCGAAGGCTGAAGAAGGCGCTCAAGCCAGAGTGCTCTAGGGCAGCCCTTGAGGAATGGCGGGTCAGGATCTGGGCTGGGGCGAGCAGGATTTGGAGCCGAGGATAGGTGGTGGCTGGTGGGCCTGGAGGGGCCCTCTTGCCCCTCTCAGAGTTGTGCCTCACAGCCTACCCCCGGCTCCACAGCTGTCTGGAGTTCTTACTGGATAATGGTGCAGACCCCTCCCTGCGGGACAGGCAGGGCTACACAGCTGTGCACTATGCAGCCGCCTACGGCAACAGACAGAACCTCGAACTGGTATGTGCCGAGGCCAGGCCAAGGTGCATGGTCTACCTCTGGGTTTGTGGATTCTGAAACCAAGGGGTGGTTGTATCAAGTGTGCTCCGTGGAACCAGGAGCTTAGAGATGACTGTGAGTGGGGGGGCAGGGGGCTGATACTTGGGAGCTGCTGAACCTCAGCGCCTGTTTCCTGTCCATTGCAGCTCTTAGAAATGTCCTTTAACTGCCTGGAGGATGTGGAGAGCACCATTCCAGTCAGCCCTTTGCACTTAGCTGTGAGTCCCCAGTCTTTTCCTCTTGCCCTCCCTGCCCCACCTGCTCTCAGGCCTGCGTAAGGGTGACCCACTCACCTGACCCTTGCTTCTGCCTTCTTGTGGGGAAGGGCACAGTGCAGGGGTAGAGGCCCGAGGGGCCTGGGGAGCTGTGGAGGACTAATGCCTAGAGCATCTCCATGGGCCCCCAAGGCAGAGTGGGGCCAGGCGCTGTCACAAGTTGCATTGTTGGTTGCCTGCACGCCTCCAGGCCTATAACGGTCACTGTGAAGCCCTGAAGACGCTGGCGGAGACGCTGGTGAACCTGGATGTAAGGGACCACAAAGGCCGGACCGCGCTCTTCCTGGCCACTGAGCGAGGCTCTACTGAGTGTGTGGAGGTACTCACGGCCCATGGTGCCTCCGCCCTCATCAAGGAGCGTAAGCGCAAGTGGACGCCCCTGCACGCTGCTGGTTAGTGCCTGCTTCCTGAACAGTTAGGCCTGGGAGAGGGCTGGGGCAGGACGGATGTAGCCATGTGTCCTGATTCATAGCTTCCTGTCTCCAGAGTGTCTCGCTGCCCCAGGTCTTACCGTAACCTTGACCCTTGCAGCCTTGAGGCTCAAGCTGACCCTGCCCTGATGCAAGTTCCCTTTTGTCTCTAGCTGCCTCTGGCCACACTGACTCCCTGCACTTGCTGATTGACAGTGGGGAACGAGCTGACATCACCGATGTCATGGATGCCTATGGACAGTGAGTGTGGGCAGGGGGTGGGATGCAGATGTTCCCACCCATACTGGACCCTCACCCTTTCTCCTGCCCCCCTCTGTAGAACCCCACTGATGCTGGCCATCATGAATGGCCACGTGGACTGTGTACATCTGCTGCTAGAGAAAGGATCCACAGCCGATGCTGCTGACCTCCGGGGCCGCACTGCCCTCCACCGTGGGGTGAGAGCTCCTGGGCGGGTTGCTCACAGACGGGCCTCGATGTGGGAGCACAGCGCCCGCCAGCGGCAGGGCATCGGACTGTGTAGGAGGCGGGCCAGGCTTTCACACAAGGGTCATATTGGGCCTTGGCTGTGCCTGCTGCAGGATGAGTGGCCGCCATTCCCGGCTGGCTGCCCTGCTTTGTAATCACACATGAGCACAGGCCCACCACTCCTACTACTGTGCCCTCAGACGGTGCAGCCATCACCCAGGTCCTTCTCACGACCTGTCCCAGAGCTGCCTACTCCTCCCCCAAGATTCCCACCCCCTTGGTCCTTTCTTTGCACTCCAGAGCTGCAGGGTGGACTCTGGCTATCCTGATGACTGTTGGCACAGAGACACAGGGAAGGAGATGCTGGTGCCTAACACCTGGGCTCCTTGTTGTGCATCAAGGATTGGAGCCCTGGAGGTGGTTCCTACTCCTGGCCGGCAGAAAGGGAAGGGCTCCTCACCCCGACTCTCGCCCCCGTGTCCCCCCACAGGCAGTGACTGGCTGTGAGGACTGCCTGGCTGCCCTGCTGGACCACGATGCGTTTGTGCTCTGCCGAGACTTTAAGGGCCGCACGCCCATTCACCTGGCCTCAGCCTGTGGCCACACAGCAGTGCTGCGGACACTACTGCAGGCTGCCCTTTCCACAGACCCCCTGGATGCCGGGGTGGATTACAGCGGATACTCGCCCATGCACTGGGCCTCCTACACTGGTACGGCCCGGGCCTCCGGTAGGCTGCAGGATGTGTGTGCGGTGTAGAGAAGGGTGGGCTGTGGAGGGCCTGCGCTGATGCGGGCCTGGCAGTGGAGTGGAGCGTCAAGAGGCGGAGTGGGTGGAGCGCCCCTGCCTTTTCTCTGTTGCCACCCTTTCGTCCTCGTCCCCAGGACATGAAGATTGTCTGGAGTTGTTACTTGAACACAGCCCATTTTCATACCTGGAAGGAAACCCCTTCACTCCTTTGCACTGTGCAGTGTAAGTCCCTGTGCGCTGTAGGCTCCCCGCCTCCGGGGGCGTGGGGGCTGTGACCTGCCTCAGCACAGGAAGGCCACTTCCCTTGCCTTCCTGGTGACCCCTGCTCCCTCTCCCCTAGAATTAATAACCAGGACAGCACCACAGAGATGCTGCTGGGAGCTCTGGGTGCCAAGATTGTGAACAGCCGAGATGCCAAAGGACGGTGAGTGAGGGACGGTTCGCAGAGGAGCCCTGGTACCTGGAGTTCCTGTTTGCTGAGGCACAAGGGCGTGCCCCTCTTCACTCTGCCCTGCCCACCCACAGGACCCCCCTTCACGCCGCTGCCTTCGCAGACAATGTCTCTGGGCTCCGGATGCTGCTGCAGCATCAAGCCGAGGTGAACGCCACGGACCACAGTGGCCGCACTGCACTCATGACAGCGGCGGAGAACGGGCAGACCGCTGCCGTGGGTGTGTAGGGGCCACGTGGAGGGGAGGAGCGCCCCTGGCGTGTGGACTGGGGTTGGGGTCAGGACGCAGCCAGGGTGGGTGGAGAAGCAGGATGGCTGCTGCCCTGGAAGGAGGTGTCACTCCCACGGTTGCGTTTCTCTTACAGAATTTCTGCTGTATCGAGGGAAGGCAGACCTCACTGTGCTGGATGAGAATAAGAACACTGCCCTCCACTTGGCTTGTAGCAAGGTACTGCCTGGAGTCAGGGGGCTGGGGTATGGGCTGTGTCACGGGCAGACCTCAACAGAACGGGGAAGGGCTTGATGCAGAGCAGGTTGGGGCAGAAGATACACTTCTCCAGCCCTTCTGACTGGTGGGACAGCCCACTGTCTACCCGTCATGCTTCCACTTCACAAGTGCCCACTCTCTGTCCTCTCCCTCAGGGCCATGAGAAATGTGCCCTCATGATCCTGGCAGAAACCCAAGACCTTGGCCTTATCAATGCTACTAACAGTGCACTGCAGATGTGAGTGCCTGGGGAAGGGGGCTCCTGGCTGGGGGCGGGGGGGGGGAGCAGGTGGGTGAAGAAAGAGCAGCCCCCGCTCCAGGGGCTCTGGAGCTCACAGCATTTGTGCAGAGCCCTTGCCGCCCTGGCGGGGTGGGAGGGCAGCCCGGCCGCCCGCTGACTTCGTGCTCCTTCCTTTCTCCCAGGCCACTCCACATTGCTGCCCGGAATGGTCTAGCTTCCGTGGTGCAGGCCCTGCTGAGCCGTGGGGCCACAGTGCTGGCTGTGGATGAAGAAGGTAGGCCGATCTGGAGTCCTCACCTCTCGTGGGCTTGGAGCCAGGGGCCATCTTTCAGGAGGTGACTTCTTAACCTTGCTGCAAATAAGATTTTCTTCCCAAGGGAAGTCTTGAGAGCAGGGACCCACCACCACAGTACTCTGGAGTCAGAGGGGAATGTGATGGAGCCAGCAGGGTCGGGAGGACCCCCTCCTCACTAAAACACACACATCCAGGCTTCCGTGTCCCATCCCCCTGGCCTGGCTCCAGCCTGGACCCTACACTTTGGGTATCTCCCTGTGAGCCTCCTGGGGCCCTGGTTGCCCTTGAATTCTGACCACCCTGGGTGCTTACCCATTTCGGTTGCCCTCCCAGAGTCTGGGGACCCAGGGATCCAGGACTCTGTGCCTCAGCTCCCCACGCTTGGCCCCGCAGGTCACACCCCGGCCCTGGCCTGTGCCCCTAACAAAGACGTGGCAGACTGCCTGGCCTTGATCCTTTCCACCATGAAGCCTTTCCCGCCCAAGGACGCCGTCAGTCCTTTCAGCTTCAGCCTGCTCAAGAACTGCGGCATCGCAGCCGCCAAGACGGTGGGTGGCTGCGGCGCCCTGCCCCACGGGGCCTCGTGCCCCTACAGCCAGGAGCGGCACGGCGCCATCGGGCTAGATGGCTGCTACTCTGAGTAGCCCCTCCAGAATCCCTCTCCCTGCCGGTGGCTTGATATCTTATTCTATTTATTTAGAAAAAGTCTAAACATTTAGGGCACTTTAAAGGAGAACACGACTGGGTTGGGGGGCGGAGGGGAACATGAAGCACTGGGGAGCAGCTGCTCACCCCTTTGCCGCACCACCGGCCTGGCAGGGGCCTGGGGCTGACAGGGAGCACCCCAGGCCACCCCTCTGCCAAGTGTCCCAAAATGATTGCTAAATGCCTGGCTTCCCCTCTCTTTGACTCCATCTCAGCTCCCTCTTTCTGCTGCCAGCTGCTCCCCCTCTTCCCTTGGACTCTCCCCCTCTGCGCCCCCTCACCCTGCCCTTACTGCCAGGCAGATCCCCCCTCCTCTTCCATTCCCATCACTGCCTCCCTGCTTGGCTGGCCCCTCCATCCCCGCAGCAGTGAGAAGCCTTAATTTCTGGTACTGTGTGAGCACTCTGGGGGCGCCCCCTCCCCCTTCAGGGGCAGCTAGAGAATGAGGGGGGAGGGTATTTAGCACTGGGGCCTGGAGCTTTTCCCCCATTTCTGTACCTATCGCCCCTAAAGTTCAAATGCAAAACACTTGAAGCAGCGACTACTGTACCTGGGCCCCAATCCTGCACTCTTCCCCCGGCTCCTCATATGCAAATCAAGGGCTGGTTCTGCCCCCACAGCCTGCCCCGCCCCCTCCCGTTCCTGGCCTGGCCCCCTAACCACGCACTTTAACCTTGCTTCTTTTTCTTTTGGGAGAGCAGAGCCTGTGGCCCTCCCCTCCCTGGCTCTCCTCTCCCTGAACTTTGAGGCTTGTCATGAATTTTTAAGTAAGCATTTTGTCCTTTAGGGGAAGAAACAAATTAATTTCCTGCCCATTTCAAAACCATAGCCCTAGTACGTCCTACCTGTTTCAGGCATGTGTTTGCATGTGTGGAGGGAGGGACTGTGTTCTTCCTCCTGTGCCCCCTATCCCATAGTTCCTCCAACCCCCCTGTTTGCCTCCACCTTCCGTTATGTCTGAGAGTCCCCACCGCCCCCAGTCACTCCTGATCTGAAGCCAAAGATGGTGGAAGGGGCAGGGCAGACCAGGGACGTGGCTGCTCGGGACCCAGGCTCTTCCTCTGGTGTGAGGATGCAGCGCTGACCTGGGGAGCGGCGAACAGACACTGAGGCTTGGTCCCTGCCTTCCCAGCAGCTGGGAGAGAAGGGGTTGAGCTCGGGGCTGCACTGATAAGATTCCTAAAAGTCGCACCCCCAAAGCCAAACTGGGCTGGAGTGAGGAGGGGGCAGTTTTCTCTCTAAATGTAGCATTGAATTTGGCCCTGGTCCCTTCGGATGCCCTGTCCATCCATCTCCTAGTCAAGCCGCCTGGACAGTTGGACCTGCTCCTGTCGCCCAGTGTTCCCTTCCTCACACTCAATACCTCAGCCAGGGACCAAGACCCAGAACTTGAATCGAGGTCATGCCCCGCCCACAGTGCGTCTTCGCCCGGTTTGGCTGCCGTCAGTATTGCCCCCCCCCCCCAGAACTGGACAGGCTTCGTTTACACAGCACGGGGCTCCCCGCGGCCTCCCTCCCCAACTCCAGCTCGCTTTATTTACGATCTTAGCCATTTTCCACTTGTGTCCCCTGAATGTCTTGCCACCCTTGCCAGGGGTGGGCTGGGGGTGGGACGGGCATCCCCAGGACTCCCCCCGCTCCCCAGCAGATGCCCTCAACCATACCTCATGCTGGTTGCCGAAGCCTGGGGTGTCTGTGTCCTTATTCACTCATGGTCCCTTTTCATCCCTGTCTCTGTCTTGCTTCCCAAGCCTCCGTTCCTAAACCATTTCAAGGCTTCCAAATGACCATTATTGGTGAGAAGGATTGTGCAGCTTTTAGTTTTCAGTTTTGTTTTCAAAGCCAAAGGGCCTTGCAATGCCCCCTCTTGCCCACCCCCACTCACACCCTGTCCCCTCCTCTACGACAATCAATGTGACCTCTCTTAAGGGCTGCAGCCCCCACCCCCACCCTGCTGGTTCTGCAAAGCTTGCCCCCCAACTTCAATTCTCTTTCCTCGGATCTCTTTCCTCGGATCTTCCCATTCCACCCCCTCATCTTGGTGCTGGGAACTAGGTGGGGGGTGGCGGTGGGGGGACGGAGAGTGGGAGACGGGTCCTCCTCCGGGCCAAGACTCCCGGTGTCAGTCGTGTTCTCCTTTGTCACTGCTTGACGACGACAGGAAAAATTGGAGTGCTTGTCTGGAGCCCCCTTGTTTGCTAGGTGAGATTTCGGGGAGCTCTCTGCTCCCTGCCGCCTCCTTGGCACTCTGTCGGCAGTGCTTGGGGAGGCTGTGGGGCGTCCCTGGGCCCTCCTCACGTGACCATGAGGGTGCCTGGGGGCGAGTGGCCTCCTCTCCATATGCCAAAGGAAATCCCACCCCACCCCACCCCCGGGCTCCTCAGCCCCTAGTGTCTTTTGAAGCATTTTGACCATTCTCATGGCCACTGCATATTTATTTTAATGTTATGATTTTTTTTTTTAATCTCTGACTTAAACGGGTGTGGAGAAGTAAAAGAGGCAGAATGCCCCCCAATCTGCAGGGGGAGGGCAGGGAGGGAGCCTCTCCTTCCCCTCAGCCTCCCTCTGCCCCTCCCCCCGCAGCCCTAAAGCACTTGCTTCAAGGAATAAGCACTTTGGTGGAAAGGCATGTTTCAGTGAGGAGCCTGGGAGCAGCCAGGTCCCTGCAGGGAGACAGAGCGAGGGCTACAGAGGAGACAGGGAAACAGAGGTGTGAATCAGAGGGTGAGATGAAAAGAGCCAGTTTTTTAGTTTCTGACTTTTGGGGGGATGTCTCTGCATGGGCGGTGGCTGTGCTAGGGTTGTGTTCTATCCTTCAGAAAAACAAAAAGGCACAAACTGTGGGTCCTGGGATGGACCAACAGACCCAGGTCACTGCCACTGTCCAGCTGAGACCGATGGGCCACCTCCCTCGCCCGTGGCCCGCTGAGCCATAGGACTGCTGAAAACCACTGAATGTACAGCCCAGGGCGGGGAGGGGGAGTACAGCTGGGGTGGGGGGCTTCTCCTTTGTTTGGTGCTGTGGGGGTGGGAGAGTTGATAGAGGGACTGCCACCCCACGACCCCACTAGACTTGTGTTCCCTGGGGTGGAGGGGCTGAGGGGGGCCTCCCTCCCTCTCCAGCCCCAGCCATGCCCCTCTTCCTTCCTCACCCCTGTCCGTCTTGACTGTAAGTCCAGCTCACCTTTGCCTTCAATATGTAACCAAAGGAAAACTCAATACTGTTTCCACCGCTGTCGCCCGCCCACCGCCTTCCTGCTCCCTGGACTGGAAGGGGAGAAGAGGCTGGGGGTAGGGTGGGCGAGGCCAGAGTGAACGGTTCTACAGCTGTAATCCCCAAACCTCCTCCGGGGCCTGGAGAGATGGGCTTGGGGCCAGGCTGGCAGGGCTGGGAGTGGGCACACTCTGTATCTTATGCACTGAGTGTTTCTTCGTCCTAACGGCTCCAGTGACTGGACTCCAGCGGAGGGGCCTCTTCCTCCTTCCCCTCAGCCACTTCTCACCCCCTCCCCACGCCCAGTGTTCATCCCCACCTCCCCTTCCAACCGCAAAGGAAAATAGCCTTACAGACCCTAGCCCGGAAACCCCACTCCCAGGGCCAGCCAGTACGGCCCCATCCCACCTAGCTTGAAACCCTCCCTTTGAAGGAGGGCCAGGAGCAAGCAGCCCCTTCCCCTCTAATTGTGGTGGCTCCCGCCCTCCATGGCCTTGCCCTGAGTTGGGCAGGGGCGGAGGTGAGGAATCTTTGAGGACCAAGCCCAGTGGTCTGGGAAGAGGGAGGTGGAGAGGAAAGGCTCTGACCTGGGGACTCCTCCCGCCCTAACCCCTAGAGTAGCGACCAAATGCAGAGACGGGAGGAAGCCAGGGCGGGGAGGTCTGCTCTCTGAATTACTTGAAGGTACTGACTCCGAGGCTGCTGTTGCCCACTTAGGTGTGAGGGGGACACTGTCACTGCATTTGGGAGGGCAGAGGGTGGCAGGTGACATAGGATCTGCCCCTGGCCCTTTCCCTGGGGAACCCGGAAGCCTGAGTTTGCCCCCAGGGAAGTTGGGGAGAGCCTTCCCTCCCATCTCCATCCCTCACTCTGGGCACCCTCTCCAATTGCACTAAAGTAGCTGTTGTGCCAGTCTTACCCCCATGCCGGAGGGGGGGTCCTCTGCTTCCAGTCCCCCCCCCAGCCTCCGCTCCCATCCCGGACAATCTCCTTGTTCCCCTCGTATTCTTGGATAACTCAGCTTTGTATGTGTGTGTTAGGGGGTGGGGTGGGTTCCAGCTGGAGTGGGTTTGGCAGGGGTACGGGAAGGGCTAAAGGAAAGATGGAGGATGAAGTCTCCTGCCCCCTTCCCCAGCTCCAAGCTCCAGAAGCCTGGCGGGGAGGTGCCTACTCTCGCTGCCGTGTGTCTTGCAGATGTGCCAAAATTGGGGGGGGATGGGAAGGGGGTGCCTGGCAGAGCAGCCTCCAGGGTGGCTCTCTCAAAGCAATACAGTTCCCCTGCCTAGGGGATGGCAAGACAGGGGAGAGGGTTGGGGGGGACCTGGGGGGTCCCCATGTACAGCTGTGTATATTCAGGGGTGTTCTCTGTCTGGTACCCGCTGTGGGCATCTATGTGTGTGTGAACCTCCCCTTCCCCACGCCCTGCATGACCTGTGATGCTGCAGACACCACCGTCCTGTGTGCAGGTGTGTGCTGGGGGCACAGAGGGGCACGCTCGTGTCCTGCCGCACCCTCCACCCTGTGACCCATGTACTCGGTTGTAGGAAGTAAAGAGAACTGAGCACAATTCACTGGATTCTAGTTGAATCTTTCTCTAAGCAATGTTGTTCCCACTCCTGCCCTTTTCCCTGCCCCGGATCCACCTGTGGTGCTAGTGTTGGGGTCGGGGGTGTTTAATGCTGGTGGGCAGCAATAAAGGGCAGATCTGCCCAGATGCCTGCAGCCCCAGGGTGCTGAGGACAGCAGGAACAAGTGGGGACCTTGGTGCATTTGCCCCTCCCCTCCCCCTCCTCCCTGGGCTAAAGCACAATGCTCTCCCGCAGACTGATGTACCCTGCACCCTCCAGGCCCCTGCTCATGTCCTCCCCTAACCTGCTTCGAGCCCTCCCACCACAACCTGGTTTTCTATGCTGTTTTGGTGCAAGTACAACTGTCGTAGTCATGGCTTTGGGATGGGTTCTGTTTATTAAAATCCTATTGCTCCTACTGGCCCTGTGTCCCGCCTCCATTCCTGTGGCTGGGGGGAAGGAGGGGCAGCCTGGACCCCTCCCCACTGGCCCCCCACCCATCCCCCCATCAGTCACCAGAGATCAAGGGCAATAGCTGCTCCTCCAGCAGGGCTATGGTGAGCATGAGGCTGCCCCCCAGCAGCAGCCCCAGCCCCTGCAGGAGCACGTGGTGTGTAGGAAGGGGCTCGGGAGGGCGCAGCAGGACCGGGAGCTGGAAGGAAAGAAGACAGTCAGGCTGCTGGCCTTGCCTTTGGCCTCTTAGCACAAGAAGAGGGGCAGCAGCCCCCACCCCAAAACTCCAGGCCCTGGTTTCTCTTAGGGGCTTGTGCTCGGTTGAGGTGGGGGACTAATGATTCCCCGTCTTCCACTCCACCCCCTCCCCGCTTCCCTTGGTTTCTCTGCCCTACCCCACACCTCTCACCATGTCCACGAGTGCCACATAGAGGAAGACCCCGGCAGTGACCCCAAACACCCAGGGAGTGAGGGGGACAGGGCCCAAGCTGAGCCCCACCCCCAGGGCTGCACCCCCTAGTCCTAGGGCTCCAGAAATGAGGCTCAGCAGCAGCAGCCGCCGAAAAGACAGCCCTGCCCGGAGCAGCATTGCAAAGTCACCTGCGGGAGAGAGGACAGGGCGGGAGGGAATGAGCTGGCCAGCACTGCCCCTCTGCCCCTCGGGGGGTCTCTCCTGCCCACTTGTGTAGTCCACCCCACTTGTGCATTCCTACCCAGTTCGTGAGGCAGCTCGTGGCAGAAGACTGCGAGGGTGGTGCCGAGGCCACTGGGGAAGCCATCAGAGAAGGCAGCCCCTGGGATTGCAGGATCGGAGGTTGGCAGGTCAGAAGGGGTGTCCGCGTTCCCACTCTGGTCCTCTCGTCCTGCTCTTCCTGGTAGCCTTTTCTTGGCCCCAGCCGACAACCAGGAGCCCCCACCTGCCCTGGGCCCTGCCTCCCGCCACTCCTTCCCCTCACACCTATGGCCAGCCCGTCAGTGAGGTTGTGCAGACCATCTCCCAGGAGGACCATCCACGTGATATTGGCGCCACTGCCACCATGGCACCCGTGGCTGTGGCCGTGGTGCCCGACGGGGGCCGGGGTTGCTGAGGGCTGGCTGTCCTGCTCCCTCTGGCCCTGAGCCCCTGGCTCTGCAGGGAGAAGGATGAGGACGGGTGTTGGTGGCTGTCCGCGAGGACCGGGAGCTGGGAGCGCACCCTGCATTTCTTCCACTAGTCACCTGGAGCTGCCTGTAGGGGCTGAAGGGCCCTCCCACAGCCATCCTCTGGGTCCAGGCGTGGTGCTCCGACATCCCTCCGCCTTGGCCTGCAGCATCTCTGAGACAGGAGGTAACCCTCCTGGTGGAGGAAGCAGCAGAGCCGGGGGCAGGGGGGGCCCAGCCTCCAGCTGGGAGAACGAACACCTGGTTGTCCCACCTCTGGCACCTGGGGATGTTCCTTGACCTCTGCCCTCTTCTCAGGTTGGCATCTGCCTGTGTCTTGTTGACTTGAACTTGGGAGAGGAGGCCATTTGGGCAGAAGTCCTGACTCTATACAAAGGAGCCCCTACCACCCTGTTGGCTGCTGCACAGTCACACACACATCAGAGGGCCAGGAGCACACACTGCCCCTCGCATCCTGGCTTGTTTGGTCAGTTCTTAGCTAGGACTCTGGTCCTTGCAAGAAGAGGAGAAAAGGGTGTCACTCACTGTCTTGAGTCCTCGGTGCCGTAAAATCCCTAGCATGTTCTCCAGCACGAAGAGCAGGAGCAGGCCTCCCAGCACTGACAGCCCTGGACCCAGGTCCTCCTCTGGGCGCCCGCCGGCTCCTGTGTGCCACCCTCCTCGTGCCTGACGGAGGTCAGAGAAGCCCCTGGAAGCCCCTGAACTGGCCACACACACAGACACCCCTTCCACGTGGGAGGTGGCAGGCCATCACTCCCACCCTGCCCCAAGGCAGCTGAGGGTCAAAGCCAAGGGCTGGTGAGGGGGGATGTGGGAGTGACGGGGCGGGGGGCTCCAGTGGCTGGGAACCCCTCGGATCCAGGGAGGCCAGCTGCCACTGGAGGCAGAGGTACAAGGAAGGGTCCTCACGTACGTGTGGCAGCAGGTGTAGCAGTGCATCCCCACAAAGAGTGCCCACGGCCAGGGCCCCCAGGAAGCCGAGCAGGGGCCGCAACAGACGAGGTCCCAGGAGCCGCAGCAGCAGCAGGGAGAGGGGAGCAGGGAGGCTGAGCAGCAGGACTGCCAGGCCACTGTGAAGCAGGGCTGGGAGAGCCAGGGCCTGGGTTAGGCCAGGGCCAGGGCTGCAGGGAGAGGCCCAGAGGCAAGGTGGGGCAGGGGTGTGCTGTGAGGAGACAGGGACCCCAGTGGGGCCCATTCTCCCCAGGACTCAGGGTGCTGCCCACCCACTCTCACCCACTAACCAGATAGTAGATCCGCCGAGGGTGTTGGGGCCGGGGCTTGGGTGCAGACGCGGCTGTCAATCTGATAAAGCAGAGCTGGGCACAGCAGAGCAAACTGATGAGGAGTCAGAGGAGCAGCGGGGCTCAAACCAAAATTGACCAGCAGCTGGGAGCCATTCAGACACTAGGGGGGTGGGGGTTGAGCAGAGGGTCACGCACTGGGAATCCTTGGAACATGATGCAGATATTTAAAGCCTGTCCTTCCACTGTGGGGACCGTGATCATTTCACTGATGTGATGGAGCTTGTGGGCCCTAGAGCCCTCCTAGTCCCATCACGTGTTCACGTGTTCAGGGCCTGGCAGCTTCATCTGCTCTTTGGTGTGTGTGGAGCAAGTCGCTATCTTTCTGTACGAAGACAGCCATCCACTCCCTACAGGACTCTCCAGGCAACCATCCCTACGTCCTGCCCTGGGCTGCTTCTCTGGATCCTCTGTTTTGCCAAGTGTGGTCTCCTAACTGGGTCTTGGAGCCCTAAGGGTGGGCGTACCTGCTCTGAGCGCAGGAGGAACCTATTTTACTCCTCGAATGACACACCCCAAGACTATGCTGGGACTGGCTTTTGGTTGTTTGTTTTTTAAATAACTATACTGTTGCTGACTCTAACTATTTTAGGCCATCTAATCCCATGGCTCCTTCCCTTCTCTAGAAATCTCAACTCACATCCTCATTCAGATGGTCAGCCAGCGAGTGGTCCAGCATCAGAAGCCTGTGAAAGAGGTCCAGGCCCGAGGGGGCTGCTCCTGGGGCCAGGTGGGGGTCCTTGGACTCCTCCAGGTCACCCCACCCTGAGGGACCCAGGGGCATCCCTGCCCAGACGTCCACACTCAGCTCGGGCTCCTGCGGCCTGGGAGGGATGGGATAGCAGTCAGACTCTCCATGTCCTCTCAGGAACCCCTCAGAACAGGCTCCCTGGGAGGTCTGAGAATTGTTCATTTATGGGAGGGTTGTAGGAGTGTGAGAAAACAAACGGCGGACAGCTAAAAATGCTGAAAACCGGGAGCCAGCGCAGCTGGGAGACATGGAGTCTTGGGACTAAGGGCGAGGAATTTAAAGGGCCAGGGGCTTGGAAGAAGACAGAATTAGAAGACAGCAAGAGGGGTCATGAGGGACATAGAGGAGATGGGTTCTGGAGAATGTGTAACTCCAGGGCTCTCAGGCAGCCAGGACTGGACAGTTGGAGACTGGGCTAAGCCCTGCCAAGTTGGGGGCTGTGGCATTTGGAGGCGGGGGTCAATACCTGTGTGTGGAATTGTCTCCAGCTGGGGGTGCGACCCGAGCAGGAGGCCCATGGTGTCCCAGGCGAAGCCCCTGAACTCGGCCTAGCCCCAGGCTGTGGAGAAGGCGTCCTAGGCCCCCTGCGGTCAGCGTCCCATTCTCTCCATACAGGCCAAACAGCTGGGTGAGGTAATGGTTCTGCTCCTGCTCCGCAGGGCCCAGGTTGGGGACTGAGCCCCCTACCCAGCCTGAGACCACCCCCACACACAGAGCAGCCAGTAGGTGACTCCCAGGGGGCCCCATCACTGAGGGGGATGGGCTGCAGGCTCCGGTTCCAGTGTCTATTCCCCCCGGAACATCCTGAGGACTGTGCCCTAGAAAAACAAGGCGGCCAGGGGGCGACGCTGGGGGATGTCACTCCTTGCACCTGCCCCCACCCTTGCCTTCTTCCCTCTCCACTGCCCGCTCCTCCACAGCTCTCCCCGTTCCCACAAGCACACCTTTCAAATCCCCTTCAGTGCCCAGGGTCTCACCCCACTCGCACCAGCAGAGCGGTGACGTCGGCCTTGCTGTGGATATTAAGAGGTTGCGGCGTGAGGGAGGGGGAACCCAGGCTCAGCCTCCTTGTGCCCAGATGTCCAGGCGGAGCAGAGGCCACGTCATGCAGAGTGAGATGGACGCAGCCCCCTCTTCCTAGCCCACTTGCCTTTGGGTGAGGCCGGGGTGGAGCCAGTGTGGGAAGGTTCATATGGAAAGGAGTTAATGGTTCACTGGTCTCTGGGGTGGGGGTCAAAGGCCAGTCTGCTGGGCCCCTGAGCATGAAGGGGGCGCTGCCCTCTGCCTCTGGGAAAGCCACATGGCTAAGACCCTGGGCCCAATGAGGTTTTTGTCCCTGTAATTTTCACCCCGCCTCCATGCCAGTTAGCACCAGATTAGTCTTTTCCTGCATACATGCAGACTCCTACCCTACCTACCTTGCATCTGGCACTGAACTTCCTCTCCAACCCCATCCCTGAGTTCCCTGGGGAAGCTGGGCCCAGGTGTCCCTAAGCTCTGGAGACGGGAAGAGACACGCAGGTCCCCAGCCCAGCAAAAGGAGGAGCCAGTGCTCTGGAAATCCATGACCCCGAAAGGGGAGGCCGGGTGGGGAGAGCAGCTGCATATGTGGGCTCCCCTCAGATGTCCGACGTGGAGCAAAGTCTGGGACAAGGGGGTCGAGGTTGGCATTACCTGGCAGCGGGAGGTAGCAGGCACGCCCAGAGCATGGGGGACCCAGCCTTCCAGTGCAGGCAGGGCGGGCGGGCAAGGGTCACCTGCAGGGAGGGGGCAGGGGAGGGACAGTGCCTTAAAGGGGCAGGCCTGATTCACCTTGTGGCTCCTTGCCTGTAACCCTGCTCCCCTCCGCCTCCCAGGGAAACCCTGTGTTCCTGAATGCCCAGCTGCTAATCAGTTCCTTTTCCCACAGAAAGCAAAGGAGTGCAGTACAGCCTTTATTAGGTCGGAGGAGTTTCAGTGAGCACCCCTGGGACAGTGACACCAGAAACAGACTGATTGTGGGTTCCACGCAGGGAGGGCAGGCGGAGGGCCTGCACCCCAGCAGACAGGGGACGTTAGGGCTTCAGGTGGTTACGGCCACTGCTCACCAGCCCTGCAGTGACGTTCAGTGGCTGAAACACCCCACCCATGCCAAGGCCAGCAGCCCAGGGGACGGCTCTCTGGTTCTGCTGCAGACGCTGGGATCGCGGTGGGTGGCGGGAAGGGAAGTGTCTTGCTATCTCTTGCTGCTCCTCCGGGTTTCTTTGCCGTTACTGACGGGGTTGCTGGAGGGGCCGGGGGTGCCGGCAGGTGTGTGATTGGGCTGGCTTCGGGTGATCCGGGTGCTGGGGGGGTGGGACGGAGTGTGAGGGGGGTGCGGCCCACCACCGGGACCTGAGGGGGCACTCAGTCCATTGCCGTTCTGGTTCTCAGAGGCTAGTGTTGGGAGAAGAAACACAGGCATTAGAGTTCAGGGGTGAGTGAGCTCCGCGCCCCGCCAGAGCAGGACAGTTTTCCCCCTGCATGAATGCACGCTCACGCCAGCAGTGCTAAGTGCCCAGGAACGCAGGTGGCGAGTATGAACAGAGCCCCAGAGAAGACTCAGAGAATCTTTTTGGAAGTAACTCCATGAACTATGGTATAATATTTTTTCTCTTATCCATCTTGGGAATCAGACTTAGAATGAGCTGTTTAGTTCTAGGTTCAAGGACGTTTGACAAAATGCCCCTTTACGGCGGGCGTTGTGGTTTGTGGGTTCAGCCGCTGCTTGTGACACTACCATCCCACATTTGGGCACTGGTTCGCGTACTGGCTCCTCCACTTCCTGATCCAGCTTTTTGCTAATGTGCCTGGGAAGCACTAGCAGACGGCTCAAGTACTTGAATCCGTGCCACCCATGTGGGAAAGCTGAATGGAGTTCCTGGCTCCTGGCTCAGGCCTGGCCCAGTACTGGCCATTACGGTGACCCAGCAGATGAAAGATCTTTTTCTCTCCATGTCTGTCATTCTGCCTTTCAAATGAATTATATATATATATATATATATATATATATATACACACACACACATTTTATATATATATAATTTATTTGAAAGAGCTACACAGAGAGGTAGAGACAGAGAGAGAGGTCTTCAATCTGCTGGTTCACTCCCCAGTTGGCCACAATGGCTGGAGCTGCACTGATCCAAAACCAGGAGCCAGGAGCTTCTTCTGGGTCTCCCATGTGGGTGCAGGGGCCCAAGGATTTGGGCCATCTTCCACTGCTTTCCCAGGCCATAGCAGAGAGCTGGAACGAAGAGGAGCATCCAAGACTAGAATCGGCACCCATATGGGATGCCAGCACTTCAGACCAGGGCTTTAACCTGCTGCACCACAGCACCGGCCCCAAGATAAATATATTTTTTTAAATTCCCCTTTATGGGACCAGCACTGTGGTGTAGTGGTTAAAGCTGCACCTGCAATGACGGCATCCATATGGGTGCAGGTTCAAGTCCTGGCTGTTCCACTTCCGATCCAGCTCCCTGCTAATGCATCTGGGAGGGCAGCAGAAGATGGCCCAAGTGCTTGGGTCCTTGTACCCACGTGGGAGACCTGGAAAGAGCTCCTGGCTCCGGTCTGGCACAGCCCTGGCTGTTGCAGCCATTTGGGAAGTGAGCCATTTGGGAAGCCATTTGGAAGATCCTTATTTCTCCTCCTTTCAAATTAATAAAATGAAAATCTTATCTAAAAAAAAAAAATCTCTTTTACCAAAAGTTATTTTAAAAGTGGAGAAGCAGGGGCCCACATTGTGGCATAGTGGGTAAAGCCACCATCTGCAGTACTGGCATCCCAGTGGGCACCAGTTCCAGTCCTGGCTGCTCCGCTTCCAATCCAGCTCCCTGCTAATGTCCCTGGGAAAGCAGTAGAAGATGGCTTGGGCCCCTGCACCTGTGTGGGAGAACCAGAAGAAGCTCCTGGCTCCTGGCTTTGGATCGGCCCAGCTCCAGCAGTTGTGGCCGTTTGGGAACCAGCAGATGGAAGATCACTCTATCTGCCTCTGCCTCTCTCTAATTCTGTCATTCAAATAAATAAATCTAAAAAAAAAAAAAAAAAAAAGTGGAACAGCCAGGACTCGAACTGGCCCCCATATGGGATGCTGGTGTTGCAGGCAAATGTGAATTTTTGTAGTAGAATTAAACATTGTTATTTTGTGGTTTTATCATCCTGGGTTCTCAGAAAGCCAGAACCAGTAAGAAATCCATACAGTCCATTGCTGCCCATTGACATTTTGGCCAACAACAGACCACATATATAATGGTGGTCCCTTAAGATTATAATGGAGCTGATAAATTTCTGTTGCCTAGTTATAATGTAGCCATGGTAACATAACAGCACAGTGCATTACTGATGTGCTTATAGTGATGCCCCAGAAAACAAACTCACTGTACATATGCATCTATATATGAGTGGCAACACAGTACAGTTATATCTAAAACATTATTTGATATGATAATAAGCAACTATGTTATTATTTATGCATTACCTACACTACACATCTTAGCATTAGAGTATATTCCTACATATAAAAACAAGTTAACTGGACACCAGCCTCAGGCAGGTCCTTCAGGAAGTGTCAAGAAGGCAGCCGGCACTGTGGTGCAGCGGGTTAAAGCCCCTGCCTGCAGCACCAGCATCCCATTTGGGTACCAGTTCAAGGCCCAGCTGCTCCACTTCCAATCCAGCTCCCTGCTAATGCACCTGGAAGAGCAGCAGAGGATGGCCCAAGTGCTTAAGACTCTGCATCTACGTGGGAGATGCGGAAGAAGCTCTTGGCTTTGGTTCAGCTCAGCTCCAGCTGTTGCGGCCGCTTGGAGAGTGAACCAGTAGATGGAAGACCTCTCTCTCTCTCTCTCTCTGTTTCTGTCTCTCTCTGTCTCTACCTCTCTCTGGAACTCTGCCTTTCAAATAAATTTTTAAGGAAGAAGAAAACGGCATTGCTGTCACGGAGGTGACAGCTCTGTATGTGGCACGGTCACCGAGGACCTCCAGTGGGACAGGATGTGGAGGTGCAAGGCAGTGACAGTGATGCCCTGTCCCTGTGCAGCTCAGGCCGATGTGTGTGTTTATGTTTCAAAAAAAAAAAAAAGTTTAAACAATTATAAAAACCAGTTTAGGCCGGCACCGCGGCTGACTAGGCTAATCCTCCGCCTTGTGGCGCCGGCACACTGGGTTCTAGTCCCGGTCGGGGCGCCGGATTCTGTCCCGGCTGCCCCTCTTCCCGGCCAGCTCTCTGCTGTGGCCAGGGAGTGCTGTGGAGGATGGTCCAAGTGCTTGGGCCCTGCACCCCATGGGAGACCAGGAGAAGCACCTGGCTCCTGCCATCGGATCAACGTGGTACGCCGGCCACAGCGGCCATTGGAGGGTGAACCAAGGGCAAAGGAAGACCTTTCTCTCTGTCTCTCTCTCACTGTCCACTCTGCCTGTCAAAAAAAAAAAAATGCACCTCCCATGAACTTACCGACCTCTTACATGCATGTATCTCAAAAATTTTTTCAAGGATTTGTAATTAATTAATTATTTAAAATTTTTAAAAGGCAGAGAGGCAAACAGATCTTCCACACACTGGTTCACTCCACAAATGTCTACAGTGGCCACGGCTGGGCCAAACTGAAGCAAGGAGCCTGGAACTCAAAACTCAGTCCAAGTCTCCCATGTGGGCGGTAGGGACCCAAGTACCTAGGCCTTCACCTGTTTCCACACAGGGTGCACTTTTTTTTTTTTTTAAAGATTTATTTGAAAGAGTGATAGAGAGTGGGAGAGAGAGAGAGAGGAGAGACAGATCTCCCATCTGCTGGTTCACTCCCCAAATGGCTGTAATAGCTAGGGCTGGGCCAGGCTGAAGCCAGGACGCAGGAGCTTCATCCAGGTCTCCCACATGGGTGGCAGGGCCCATGCACAGGCACATTAGCAGGAAGCTGGAGGGGAATCATAGCAGCCAAGACTTGAACTGGCTGCTCAGATACAGGACACTGCTGCTGCAGGCGGCAGCTTAACACCACCGGCCTCCAGGGTACATAGGTTAGCAGGGAGCTGGAATCAGAAGTGGAGCTGCAGGGACCCACTGCCTGTGACGCCAGCATCCCATGAGTGAAGGTTTGAGTGAGTCTGAGGCTCAATCACCCTCTCCCTCTCTAACTGTACCCCAAAAAAAGAACTGGAGCTGGGACTCTTACCCAGGCACTCCAGTATGGGACATGAGCATCCCAATTGGAATCTTTGTTTTTGTTTTTGTTTTTTTTAGATTTATGTATTTAATGGACAGATGGGTTTATTTCAACAGTAAGTTTGAAACCCTTGTCTTTTTTTTTTTTTTTTTTTTGACAGGCAGAGTGGACAGTGAGAGAGACAGACAGAGAGAAAGGTCTTCCTTTGCCGTTGGTTCACCCTCCAATGGCCGCCGCGGCCGGCGCACCACGTTGATCCGATGGCAGGAGCCAGGTGCTTCTCCTGGTCTCCCATGGGGTGCAGGGCCCAAGCACTTGGGCCATCCTCCACTGCACTCCTGGACCACAGCAGAGAGCTGGCCGGGAAGAGGGGCAGCCGGGACAGAATCTGGCGCCCCGACTGAGACTAGAACCCGGTTTGCTGGTGCCGCAAAGCAGAGGATTAGCCTAGTGAGCCACGGCGCCAGCCCAAAACCCTTGTCTTTAAGCAAGGGCACTACAGCAATTCTATCAGCAATAGACAATATCCTAAAGCATTAAATGTTAGAGACAGAGAGGGAAAGAAAGATCCTCCATCCACTGGTTCACTCTCCAGATGGCTGCTATGGCCTGCACGAGGCTGAAGGCAGGAGCCAGAAACTCCATCTGAGGCTCCCACGTGGATGGCAGGGCCCAAGCACTCTGGCCACCCTCTGCTGCTTTCTTCAGGCACATCAGCAGCAAGCTGGATCTGAAGTCGAACAGCCAGGACTTGAGCCAGTACTCATATGGGATGCTGGCATCGCAGGCGGCACCTTAACCTGGTATGCCTCAATGCCGGCCCCCCAAGTGGCATCTGAACAGCTGTGCCACAGGCCTGCCCCAACTTACCTTCTTTTCTGACTTGTGTTTGCTTAGTTATTTAAGAGGCAGACATACAGAGAGAAGCACAGAGACAGGGAGCTCTTCCATCCATTGGTTTAATCCCCAAATGCCCACAGGAGCTAGGGCTGGGCCAGGCTGGAGCTGGGAGCCTGGAACGGCACCCCGGCCTCTCACCTCTGAGTGGCAGAGACTTAGGTAACTGAACCATCACCTGCTTCCTCCTAGGATGTGCATAGGTGGGAGCTGGATCAGAAGCCGAGTGGGTGGGGCTTGACCCAGGCACTCTGACAGCTGATGCAGGCATCCCATAGGGGCTTGCAAAAGGTACCAGAAATTGGGGGACTTACAATGAATATATTGACAGAAGAGATTTGGAAAGGAGATAAGGAAAAAGCATATTTCCTGGTGGGGCAGGGGGTGCTGCCAGGAAGCTGGGGGGACAAGCAGATGGAGGGTAACAGAATTACCTGGAGAAGAGGCAGGGGGTCCGCCGGCAGGCTGGGGAGCTGTGGGGCTACTGTCGTTCTGCACCTGCAGGCACACACCACATCCTCAGACTCCGCCCCCCCCCACCCTCCTTCCCCGGCATCTCGGCCACGGCACTCACCGCCTTGTTGGGTGCCTGCTGGGTGCTGTACTCTGGGTTTGGCTCGCTGAAGTTGGGAACCTCAGAATAAACCATACAGAATCTGCAAGGTGAGAACGCAGTTGACGGTTCTGATCTAGCCTCGGGACCGGGGGACCGCTGCCCAAGGCCTCAGAGAGGTCCAGGTCCAGGCTGCAGACCGTACCCCCATATGCTGCTCCCTCGCAAGCCCTGACTGCCCCCCCCCCCCCGAGCTGGCGTTCCTTCCTCCCAGTCTCCAAGACAAGCACTTACTCGCCAATCTTCTGCAGATCACCCCCACGGCCCGTGTACAGCGTCAAACAACCTTTGAACACTGACGCGTACCTGTGGGGGCAAAACCAGCAGGAACCGAGGGGCTCAGAGGGCTACAGGGGCTAAGGGGCCCCACTCTCCTCGGCCACAGCTGCCCCTGTGTAGCCCGGCGTCAACGGTCCTCCTACCCCTTGGTGAGTCGGATAATGTCCCCGGGCTGGATCAGGTTGCCCACGTCGTCCCACACAGAGATGTTGATGCTGCCCGTTTTGTCTGCCACCTTGCAGGTCCGAACCTCGTGCCCGTCCTTCGTTTTGGTCACTCGGCCTGAGGGGAGCAAATAACCGGGGGTGTGGGAAGACGGTCATACAGGTGAGGGTGGTGGAGGTACAAGAGATGGGATTGGCATATCCGTGGGGTGAGGGAAAAGAGGTACAAACAGAAGCCCCCAAATCCCTATGGCGGGAGGGGCTGAGGGGGCTGGGAGGGAAGGGGGCCAGCACCATGGAGAGGGCTCTGAGTGGAAATGGGCCCGCGTGGACCTGGCGAGGGTGCTACCTATCCTATGCCCGACTGCAGCTCTGTGCTGAGGTCCAAGGGAGAGATCGGCAGAGCCTGGTGTCTCGGGAGCAAGTTAGGAACACAGGCGGGGCTCCCCTCCCCCACGCCCTCCGTGGACCCCGCGGCGCCCGCAAAGCCACCTGTCTCCAGCACAATGAAGATGAGGTTCAGATTCTTGAGTCCGGGCTTTATATCCTTCACGAAGGTCTCCGTCGTCATGCTGCCCGAGCCTCGGCACCCCCACTGCAAGGGGGAACAGGGGATGAAGGCTCCGCGCTCGGAGCCCTGGCACCCATGCTCCGCTTCCCAGGGCCTACTTATCACCCTAGGCAGCCTCTACCTCTGCAAGCCTTCCAAAAAGGTTAGAGTCGGACTTCCTCGGGGTGGGGATCCCGCCAACTACAAGATCGGAATTCAGGAGTCCGGCAGAGCTGGAAGGCCCCCTGCCGGGATGCTCTTTCACTCTCCACCCCCGAAGCCGGGGAGCCGACGGAGACAGGGAGAGGGAACCCCGTGCAGCGGCCGGGGAATGGACTCTCACTCGCCGGACCTTCCCGAACCCTCATCCGGGACACCCCGGGATTCGGCCCATTCCCGCCCCCAGCCACAGCCCGCCACCCACCCAGCCTGCAGGCCCGACTGTGTACGCCGCTGAGCAGCCCGCAGGGGGAGCCACAGGCCCCGCTGCCGCCGGATGCCGCCGGGCCCGGAAGTTTCCACGGCGGGACCCCGCCGGCCGGCCAATCAGCAAGGCGAGGGTGCACCCCGTGTCCCGCCGCCGTCTCCCGCCCAGCCAATCGGGATCCGAGGCTCTCGCGCTGAGAAGGGGGTGGACTTCAGCTGTTAAAGAAGCCTCAAGAGGTATGGTTGCCTGTGCAAGAGGAAAGATGGACCACCAGGGGGCGCCTTATGTTCGTTTTCCTTTACTTAGCTGGACGGACGCTTTTAGGCTCTTAAAATTTTCTCTCCAAGGGTTGATACAGTGGGAAAAGGACCAAGGGCTTGGGAGTCCGACAGACTGAATCTAGGTTCAGTGCTTCATTTCTTTACTGGAAAATTCTTTTTTTTTAACTTCCTAATTTTTTTTATTTTTTAAAGATGTATTTATTTGAAAGAGTTACAGAGAAAGAGGCAGAGATGAAGATCATCCATTCCCTGGTTTGCTCCCCAAATGGCTGCAACAGCCCGAAGCCAGGAGCTGGGAGCTTCACCGGGACTCCTACGTGGGTGGCAGGGGCCTAAACACTTGGGCCATCTTCTATTGCTTTTCCCAGGCCATTGGCAAGGAGCTGGATGGGAAGTGGTGCAGCTGGGAGTCAAACTGGCACCTCCATGGGATGCCAGCATTGTAGGTGGTGGCTTTAACTCGCTAAGCCACAATGCTGGCCCCTTTCCTGTTTATTTCCTTGAAAGGCAAAGTGAGAGATGCAGTGGAGAGAGAGAGCACACTTCATCCATTGGTTCACTCCACAAATGGCCAAATGGCTGGGGTGGTCTCAGCAAAAGCCTTGAACCCAATCAGGGTCTCCCATGTGGGCGGCAGGGGCTCAAGCACTAGGGCTATCTTCCCCAGGCACATTAGCAGAAAGCCGGATCAGAAGAGGAGCAGCTGGGTCTCCAATCAGCATTGTTTTTTGTTTTGGTTTTTTTATGACCGGCAGAGTGGACAGTGAGAAAGAGAGAGAGAGAAAGTTCTTTCTTTTCTGTTGGTTCACCCCCCAAATGGCTGCTACGGCCGGCGCGCTGCACCAGGAGCCAGGTGCTTCTCCTGGTCTCCCATGCAGGTGCAGGGCCCAAGGACCTGGGCCATCCTCCACTGCACTTCCGGGCCACAGCAGAGAGCTGGCCTGGAAGAGGAGCAACTGGGACAGAATCTGGCGCCCCGACCGGGACTAGAACCCGGTGTGCCGGTGCCGCAGATGGAGGATTAGCCTATTGAGCTGTGGCGCCGGCTAGCATTCTGTTTTTAGATGCCAGGTTGGCTTACCCCACTGTGCCATGATGCCCACCCTCCGTGGCAATTCTTTAAAAAAAATGGTTTTAACTATTTTAAAGAGGGGGGGCTATCTTCCATCCATTGGTTCCCTCCCCAAAATGGCTGCAACAGTTGGAGTTGGGCCAGGCTGAAGCCAGGAGCCAGGAGCTTCATCCCCATATGAGTGGGAGCAGGCGCCCAGGCACTTGGACCATCTTCCACTGTTTTTTCCAACAACATTAGCAGGGAACTGGATGGAAAGTGGAACAGCCCAGACTTGAACCAGCACCCAACAGAATGCTGGCATTGCAGGCAGAAGCTTAATCCTCTACACCACAACCTTGTCCCAGCAATTCTTGCAAATGTAAGTCCATTTTACAAAGGATAAAGCAAATATAAAACGCAGTACTGGGCCGGCGCTGTGGCGCAGAGGGTTAACATTCCTGTTCTGAAGTGCCAACATCCCACATGGGTGCCGGTTCCAGTCCCAGCTACTCCACTTCCTTTCCAGCTCGCTATGGCCTGGGATAGCAGTAGAAGTTGGCCCAAGTCCTTGGACCCCTGCACCCACGTGGGAGACCCAGAAGAAGCTCCTGGCTCCTGGCTTCGGATCGGCCCAGCTCAGACTGTTGCAGCCATTTGAGGAGTGAACCATCGGATGGAAGACCCCTCTCTCTCTCTGCCTCTCCTCTCTCTGTGTAACTCTGACTTTCAAATAAATAAATAAATCTTATTTTAAAAAAATGCAGTACCAGTTGGCTCCTCTTCTCCCACTGCTCTAAGCCTCTTGATTCTGGACTTGGGGTCCTCACCTTTAATTCACTGCCCACCTTGGTCAGGGACCTTTGGAGGGGCAAAGACAGGGAGAGGGACAGAGAAAACTGGCAGATTTACCCCCTTTGTAAGAAACGGAACCCTGGGCAAAGACAGCATTTGCATTAGTCCCTCCCTTAGTTCCAACTGCAGTCACCTCACTAGATCTGAGTTAGTCCTCCTCGACCAGCCCCACCATGGATGGAAAAAGCTCAGAACCTTTAGTTTCCTTTGGGACCTGCCAGATGGCCAACAAAAGGTAGGTAGTTCCGGTACTGCAGTGTATACGCCAAATGCAGAAGACAAAGTGCGCAGTGCCAGTTACTTAGCGAATATCCATAACAAATGCCACTTGAGTGCCAGGTTAGCCTAAGAGGTGGAGCAACTGTAATGCCTTGGCTGGCCTAACTCATCTACCTTCCCGGAGAGCGCTTTGGGCTCCCCTTCACTTCCCTCCCGCCCACACCCTCGTTCGCAGTGCTGCGAACTAAGGAGATCAAACGACAGCCCGGGCAGAGGGGGCGTTTTCTTTCCCCCTAGGTGCTTCAAGGGGTCCCACAGTGGAAATGGCACGAGTGTGGCGGGCGGAGAGGCGGACAACCGCTTGAGCATCCCCAGATCAAAGCTTCGCGGCCGGACAGGCCTCCGCTCCCCACCCGCGGCCGCCCTGTTCACGGCCGTATCCATTCCCATGACTCTGAGTCATAGGATCGGGAGGCTCCACGGTGCTAACCACGGTTCTGGAAGCGCGAGAGGGGCCGGCCCGGACGGCACCCCTCCGCATCCGCTCCAGGGAACTAGTCACGTGCGTCCCTCCACTGCAAAGCGTCGCCTCCCAAGGCAGAAATCGTCGGCCTCAGCCCAGACGCTCAAGCCAGGAAGACCATAGAGTTCCCCCTCCCAACTGGCTATACAGTCCCGGCCGGGATCACAAAAACTTCCGGCCTAGAGCGGAAGCCCGGCTAGCCCGCGTCCCACCTCGTTGGCCGCGCAGGGCCTCCAGTGCCCGTCTCAGTTAAACAAGGAGGCGGGGTTTGGTGACGAGCTTCCGCCGGGTTGCGTAGCAGCGGTGGGCTGGGCAAAGGATCCGTCTGAGGCAGCGACGAGTGGTCGGAACCTTCTTCCCCCTCCTTCCCCTTCCCCTTCCCCCTCCGGGGAAAGGCTGGGGCTGGGCACCAGGGCTGTTCGGTGGCCAGTGCGGCCTCAGTTCCAGCCAGGCCAGGGTACGGCGAGTCCAGACCGCGTCCAGGGCGGTGCGTACTGCGCCTGCGCGGGCTTCCCCCTAGAAAAGGGTGTGGGAGGGGAGGGGGCGATGTCCTGGGGGTATTGGGGCGAGGGTTGGAGATATTGGGGTACAGGAGAAGGGACTGGCGGGAAAATGAGAAATGGAGGAAGGGCGCAGCGCTGGGGAAGAGTCGGAGTGCGAAGGGGGCTCCGGAGGTTGGGTTGTCGGGGAAGGATCCCTGGAGGAGGCGAGCGTGGAGATGTGCTGGGGAACCTTGCAGGAGGGGGCCCGGGCCGGCTGGAGGACGCGGAAGGGCGGGGGAGCAACGTGCTGTTTAAATGGGCAGCGGTGGTCCCCGAGGGGACGACGGGAACATTCCGGGGGCCAGCCAGAGCTTCGCCGGGGCCGGCGGAACCTGAACCTCCGCCCTCGAAGCGCCATAGCTTGGCTCCTCTCCCGTGCCTTGTGTTTGGCAGCCTTGTCTCTTCCTTTTCATTCCTTTTCCGCTCCTCTTCCCCTCCCACCCCTCCATGAAGGAATCTCGCATTCCTCACATCCTTGCCAGTGGTTTGCAGCCCGGCCCTCTTGTAGGCTTTGTGCACCGGAAAGCCTTCCGCCATCCAGGACCCAGGAAAAAGGGGGGGGGGGCAGAGGGAGCAAGGAGCTCCTTCTGGAGCTCCTTCAGGAACAAGGAGCAGGGCTGAGGCATTCCTCGTTAAGCAGCAGGCTTCATTTCACTCAGCAAACGTGGCTACGACTGAGGCCTGTATTCCTTGAGACTGACATGTGATGGGCAGTCAGAGTGCAGTGGTTTTAGTTTGATAATAGGTCTAGAGGCTGATAGCGCTGCTGGCTGCTGGTCTTCCCCCGGTTGGCGATGGACAGGCTGGCAGCTGGTGCAGTAGCCTCATTACCCTGTGTTGTCCACTGGACCTTGGAGCTGCCCCAGTTCCCAGTAACTGAAGAGAAGGAACAGATTTCTTTCCGATGTCCCCTCCCAGCCCTCAGTAGCAGTGTTATGTACGTGTTCACAGTTCTCTCACGCGAAGCCCTGACAATAAAGGAGGCAGATAAGGCAGGTGCCTTTCCCCCTGCCTGACAGTTGAAGAAACTGAAAACTACTGAAGGGTCACGTGGCTTTAGGGTCATACAGGAGTCTCCTGACTGCTGACCCCCTGCTCGGGTGTAAAAGCTCCTCTTGTTCTGACCAAGGGGGCGCTGAGGTAGGGTTGTCTCTCCCAGCATGAGCAGCTATTTGCTTTCTGAACGTGGAAGCCATCACAAGGAGAGAGCATAGCTGACAGCACTGGTTCCTGGAAACAGATCTTGAGGTTCAGGGGTATGTGCCAGCGTGCTGGGAAATGGGTGTTGTTAAAGTGAAAGACCACTACACCCGCCTGTGTAGGAGACTCGGATTGGGTTCTGAACTCACTGGCGTCCCGTATTGCAGTGCTGGTTAGAGTTCCCGATGCTCCACTTCCAATCCAGCTCCCTGCTAATGTGCCTGGGAAAGCAGCAGAGGATGGTGGTCCAAGTACTTGGGTCCCTGTCACCCATGTGGGAAACCAGGGTGGAGTTGGGGGCTCCTGTCTTCAGGCTGGCCCAGCCCTGGCCATCTGGGGAGTGAACCAGTGGATGGGAGATCTCTCTACCCTCCCCACTTCACTCTGCCTTTCAAATAAATAATCTTAAAAAAAAAATTACTCCTGTACTAACATTGTTGAGCATGTCTTTAGGAAATATTATTTTTATTGTGGAGAATAATATTTTTAAAAGATTTTTTATTTATTTGAGAGGTAGAGTTACAGTTAGTGAGAGGGAGAGACAGAGAGAAAGGTCTTCTTTCCATTAGTTCACTCCCCAAATGGCTGCAACGCCCAGAGCTGCGCCAATCTGAAGCCAGGAGCTTCTTCTGGGTCTCCCATGTGGGTGCAGGGGCCCAAGCACTTGGACCATCTTCTGCTGCTTTCGCAGGCCACAGCAGAGAGCTGGATTGGAAGAGGAGCAACAGGGACTAGAACCAGCACTCATGGGATGCTGGCATCGCAGGTGGAGAATTAACCTGCACCATGGTGCCGGCCCCAGTAGTATTTTTAATGTAGAGAATAAGGCCAGCATTGTGTTTACTTGAAATAATTTGCATGAAAGCATTTGGGAAACATAAAAACACAAACATAAAAAAAAATATCATAAGGTATATGTATTGTGGAGCTACAGATTTGGAGTTACTGATATTACTTGTAGTGTGTGCTGAATAAAAGAATCTTTTCTGTCTGCAACATCTCCTCTTCTCTCCCTTTCTTCTGTCCTTTCCTGTCCCCTACCAGCTGTGTGTGAATCTACTGAACCCTGTGAGTGATTCCTTGGACAGTGGTCTCTCTCCTTAGAGAGCAGCCACGTATGCTTAGCACTGAAACCTGTGATTCTTGCTGGAGTCATCGCCTCCCCAGCGGCCTGACTTCACCTCCTCGTCTGTCCGGTCTCACTGCCAAGTGGAGGTAGCTCTCCTGACTCACGTTTCTCCTCCTCGTTCCTATTAATAGAGTGTTCCTGGTTGTGACATCACATCCATCCCCGTGGCAATGGAGCCTGTCGCCAGGAAGGAAGCCTCAGTCGAATAGCCAACAAGATGGGTTACTCGGAGCATCTCCTTAGTGGCACTGAGTGGAGGCATCAGGGGGTCGGAGCCCGGTGAACAGGGAGTCTGCCCCCAACACGTGGAAGGTAAGGAGTCTTGACTCTGAATCCTACTCCATGTGTCAGCCCTCTTCTCTGCCAGCGGGGTTCCTGCTGCCCTGCAAAACCTAATTCCCAATACTCCTCTCTGCCTAAAGCTCTCTGTGATAAACCTTCCCCATCGTACTCATTTGTGTGAGTTATATCTCACATTTATTATTATTATCTCTTAAAGATGTATTTATTTGGAAAGCAGAGTAACAGAGAGAGAGAAAGAGCTCTTGCATCATCTGGTTCACTCCCCAGATGGCTACGACAGCTGGGGCCAGACTGAAGCCAGGATCCTGGAATTCATCTGAGTCTCCCGCGTGGCTGGCAGGGGCCCAAGTACTTGAGCCATCACCTGCTGCCTCCCAGGCACATTAGCAGGAAGCTGGATTGGGAGCACAGAGTAGTCAAGACTCAAACCAATATGGCACTCCAGTATTGGTAGTGGAGATCCCAAGTGGAGGCTTAACCTGCTGCTCCCCATTGCCTGCCCCTCTCACCTTTATTGGCAACTTCTATAATGAATAATTGCCTAGTAAGTTTTGTGTCATGTTGTTTGTTTATCCTGTGTACTCATTGGGCTCAAACCTACATCTCACTTGAGGGCAAGGATTGTTTTTCTTTTTCTTTTTCTTTTTTTTTTTTTTGACAGGCAGAGTGGACAGTGAGAGAGAGAGAGACAGAGAGAAAGGTCTTCCCCTGCCGTTGTTTTACCCTCCAATGGCCGCCGCGCTGCGGATGGCGCACCGCGTTCATCCGATGGCAGGAGCCAGGTGCTAGGTGCTTTTTCCTGGTCTCCCATGGGGTGCAGGGCCCAAGCACTTGGGCCATCCTCCACTGCACTCCCAGGCCACAGCAGAGGGCTGGCCTGGAAGAGGGGCAACCGGGACAGAACCCAGCGCCCCGACTGGGACTAGAACCCGGTGTGCCGGCACCTCAAGGTGGAGGATTAGCCTATTGAGCCGTGGTGCCGGCTCAGGCTGCTCCACTTTCAATGCAAGGCGGAGGATTAGCCTGTTGAGCCACGGTGCCGGCCAAGGATTGTTTTTCTACTGCAAGCAAAAGGGATATGTGGGGAGCCGACACTGTGGTGCAGTGGGTTAACGCCCTGGCCTGAAGCGCCAGCATCCCATGTCCTGGCTGCTCCTCTTCCGATCCAGCTCTCTGCTATGGCCTGGAAAAGCAGTGAAGGATGGCCCAAGTCCTTGGGTCCCTGCACCCATGCAGGAGACCCAGAAGAGGCTCCTGGATTCATCTGCTAGATTGGCGCAGCTCCAGCTGTTGTGGCCAATTGGGCAGTGAACCATCAGATGGAAGATCTCTCTCTGCCTCTCCTCTCTCTGTGTAACTCTGACTTTCAAATAAATAAATCTTTAAAAAAAAAAAAGGGGGGGGGGGATATGTGTTTAAGACGGAGGTGAGGTTTGGGGCAACCACACAGGTAGTTCCTGATGCTGAAGACCAAGTAGGAATTCGTTAGTTTTGAAGGCTGGTAAGCCTCACCTTAGGCATTCTATGCATTCTTGAAGAATGTGCCCTCCGGATTCTTCTGTAAGTTGAATCAACTAAAATGTACCAAATAAGTCTAACTTTCCAATCTCTATAGGCAAAGTCAGTATGGATCACAGTATTCTAGAATTAAACAGAATCTTTGAGGCCATGAACCCTACTCCCTCCTCTCAAAAGTGGAGAAACTAAATCACTAAGAGGGGAAGTGATTTCAGTCTAAGGATTCTACTGTTATCTACTGCTACATAAAAAGATAAAATTTGTAGGGACATCTGTGAGATCTTTTGCCACCTAATTTCTTGACTAGACTGAACGTCCTACAAATCGTGTTTGTTTAGCAAGGGACTGGCCGTGGGGCCCTTTCCCTAGTTGTGTGGTGGTTTGAAGTAATTGAAGCTGGAGAATCCTTTCCCCTTTGCGTCTTTGTGTACGCAGGCCATGGAGGAGAGAGAGAATTGATAGAAGGGAGACTGTATAGCACTTACACCTGACTTCCACCAGAATCCTTTTGCCAGTGGTTGTTGGCAGCATGCCTGTGCCCTAAAATATAAATCACAGGTTAGAGTGATTTTTCCTAGCATGTATAGTACACGAATGAATGCGCATGGTTTACACAACTGTACGTATAGATTCAAGAAACCCTGAATAAGTGAGGGCAGTGTCCTGCAGGAACAATCTGGTTTGAAATCCTCTCTCCGGGGGCAGAAAGTATGCAAAACAACTGTATCAGTAAGTTAAATGGACAGAGGAAGCTCCAGCATTCCTGTAATAGTCTGGCCAGGAGCAGAGAGGCCCCGGGGTAACAGGGCTGAGCTAAGGTTGCAGAGTTACCTGGTTTGGATAGGAGGCTGGGAAGGCAGTCTTCAACTTGGGATTGCAGAACTCCAGAAAGCCTGACGGACACCATAGTGCGGCTCCTCTCCAGTTTGAATGAAACTCCCCAGGACCTTTCCCTAGCCCACATCTCAAAGAGAAAATCCAGGAAATGCTGCTTCCAGTGGCTGTGGTCACTGGCTGTGACTCTTGACGTCCCTCTAGCTTCAGTATTATCAAAGCTTCTGCCACAGGGCAGTGGGCAGCTTGGAACTGCAGCAGGGTTAGGAGTGGTCAGGTGAGCCTAATGCCCGCATTAGCCTGCCTGTCTGTCCAGAGCTGTCCCCCGGGTTTGTATGTAACCTTGTCAGTGTTGATTTCCCAAAGATGACAATAGGGAATATCCTAACCACATTAGAAATCTAAATTATTGAGACCACACCCTGAAAGGGTGCAGTTATAGGAAGTTGGATAAAACAGGGCGTCCTCCTGGTGTATAAAAAAGCTGTTTAGGGGCCGGTGCTGTGGCATAGCAGGTTAATGGCCTGGCCTGAAGTGCCGGCATCCCATATGGGTGCCAGTTTGAGACCCGGTTGCTCCACTTCCTGTCCAGCTCTCTGCTGTGGCCTGGGATAGCAGTAGAAGACGGCCCAAGTCCTTGGGTCTCCTACGTGGGAAACCTGGGGGAGGCTCCTGGCTCTTGGCTTTGGATCGGCTTAGCTCTGGCTGTTGTGGCCAATTGTGGAGTGAACTGTTGGATGGAAGATCTCTCTCTCTCTCTCTCTGCCTCTCCTCTCTCGGGGGAACCCTGACTTTCAAGTAAAATAAATCACGTTTAGACTTAGAACAGTGCCTAGCCACTCTGACTTTGTGGTGGGAAACTTGGAGCTCCTGACCTTGGCCAGTGACCTTCCACATCTCTCAGCTTCTCCGTACTAATGAGGGACGTGCTCAGCCATTTGTTTTAGGATCACCAGAAACCCCATTAGAAAATTTTCAGAGTTTCTTCTTGGTGTGTCTTAATAATTTTTATTTGTTTTCATTTTGTTTGAAAGGTGGAAAGATAGAGGTAACACCCTCTGGTTCATTTCCCAAACATTCACAACAGTGGGGGCTGGGCTAGGCTGAAGCCAGGAGCCCAGAACTGTATTTGGGTCCCTGACGTGGGCTGCAGGGACCCAAGTACTTGGTTGTTGTTGCTGTTTTAAAGATTTATTTATTTATTTATTTGAAAGGTAGAGTTAGGAGGAGAGACAGAAAGAGGTCTTCCTTCTGCTGGTTCACTCCCCAGATGGCTGCGACAACCTGGGCTGGGCCAACCCAAAGCAGGAGCTGGGAGCTTCTTCCAGGTCTCCCACAGGAGTGCAGGGCCCAGGGACTTGGCCATCTTCTGGTTCTTTCCCAGGCCAGAGAGGGAGCTGGATCAGAAGTGGAGCAGCGCGAGCTTGAATTGGAGCTCGTATGAAATGCCAGCGTCGCAGGTGGGGGTTTTATCCTTGACACCACCACATCAACCCCCAAAAGCACTTTTTTTTTTAAAAAAAAAAAAAGGTGTCTGGACTTCTGTTTATACAATTCTTTTCTTCCTTTCTGCTTTAGAGGTATCCCTCTTTCTGTGTAAAAGAATTCCAGGTCTCCTCCCCACCACTCTCTGTGTGACTGTTTCTCCTGTCTTGATCCTTCCTGCTGCAGTAGGGCTTTCTCTCAGTGCACTCTCAGGCCTTTCTTAACAAGGAAAAATAGCCACACGCAGCCCACTTCCTCAGCTGCCTCCTCCCTTCCTTTGAAATCAGCCTGTTGACAAAGTTGCATTCTGTGCCCATGTCACCGCCTGTTCACTTTCCACCACTACTGTCTGGCTTCCTCTTCAGTGCTGCACTACCCTGCTCTCCAGGGTGTCACCCAGCTTGTGGAGCTGTTCTCTACTATGGTAGCCTCAGCAGTTTTTGCCTTCTTTTGCAGCCTTTGTTGTTGCTGAAAGATAGAGTGACAGAGAGAGAGATCTTACATCTGCTGGTTCACACCCCAAATGGCTGCAACACCCAGAGCTGGGCCAGGCTGAAACCAGGAGCTAAGAACTCCATCCAGGTCTCCCATGTGGGTAGCAGGGATCCAAGTACTTGGGCCATCTTCTGCTGCCTTCCCAGGCACATTCACAGGAGACTGCATCAGAAGCAGAGTAGCCTGGACTTGAGCTGGCACTCTGGTATGGGATGCCATTGTGGCAAGTGGTGGCTTAACCCACTGCACCACAGTGCTGGCCCCTTTTGGTAGCTTTTGACACTTCTTTTCCTTCCCGTTCATTCTTCCTCTCCTTTGACTTTTTTCTTTATTTGAGGTAGAAAATATATAAAAATTTACCATGTTAACCATTTTTAAGTACACAGTTTAGTAGTGTTGAATATATTTGCATTCTGGTGAAACAGAGCCCCAGAAGTTTCCACATTGCAAAACTTAAACTCTGTATCTGTGAAACAAAACTCCCACTTCTCTCTGTCTTCCTATAACTCCTTTGACCTTTGTTTTGTTGTTGTTGTTCTTTTAAAGTTTTTTTTTTTTTTTTTGAGAGGCAGAGACAGAGAGAGAGAGAGAGAGAGAGAGAGAGAGAGAAGTCTTCCATCCACTAGTTCACTCCCCAAATATCAGCAATGGCAGAGCTGGGCTGAGCTGAAGCCAGGAGTTTCTTCTGGGTCTCCCATACGGATACAGGGGCCCAAGAACTTGAGCCATCCTTTATTGCCTTTCCCAGGCCATAGCAGAAAGATCAGAAATGGAGCAGCTAGAACTTGAACCGGCACTCGTCTGGTCTGTCGGCAGTGCAGGTGGTGGCTTTACCCACTATGCCACAGTACTTGCCCCTTCCTTTGACTTTATGAGCCTCTTTGCTCTAGAACGTTCTCCTATCTCCAGTTGATCTTCTGTTTTTGTTGCTGTTTTACAGTCGCCTTTCATTTTTTTTAATTTTCATTTTATTTAAAGTAGATAGAGAAAGAGAGATCTTCATCTGCTGGTTCACTCCCCAAATGCCCACAACAGCCAGGGCTGGGCCAAGCAGAAGCTAACACCCTAGAACTTCGTTTGGGTCTCCTCTGTGGGTAGCAGGGAACCAAGTAGTTGGGTCACTATCTATTGCCTCTCAGGGTGCACATTAGCAGGAAATTGGTTTGCAGGCACTTGAACCAGGCTTTCTGATAAAGGATTCTGGCATCCCAAGTGGTGTCTCAACTGCTAAGCCAATAGCCTGCCCCATATTTTTTAGACTATTTCTATAATATTTTGTTACTAAATAAATATATGTCAATGCTAAATGGAGGTTAGGAAATTGAAATTTAAGTAAAATATTGTTTAAATATTTATTATATACCACAATGCTAAAAATAGCAAAATGGAATGAGTGCTGACCTCATGTTGGCTTCATTTTTAAGATAGAAGGCAGAAACAGGCCGGCGCAGCGGCTCAATAGGCTAATCCTCCGCCTTGTGGCGCCGCCACACCAGGTTCTAGTCCCCGTCGGGGCACCAGATTCTGTCCCGGTTGTCCCTCTTCCAGGTCAGCTCTCTGCTATGGCCAGGGAGTGCAGTGGAGGATGGCCCAAGTGCTTGGGCCCTGCACCCCATGGGAGACCAGGAGAAGCACCTGGCTCCTGCCTTCGGATCAGCACGGTGTGCTGGCCGTGGCGGCCATTGGAGGGTGAACCAACGGCAAAGGAAGACCTTTCTTTCTGTCTCTCTCACTGTCCACTCTGCCTGTCAACAACAACAACAACAACAACAAAAAGGCAGAAACAAAGAAAATGATGTCAGCTTATTCCACTGGTGAATATAGGGTGCTCAGAAATGGGGTGTGAGGGCTGCAGCCAGAGAGGAAGCCTTAGGGCTGGCACTCCGGGTAGCATATGCTCAAGGCAGGAGGAGAAAGGGCATTGATCTTCCAGGACAGGTGAGTGCTCTAGGAGGGGCGTCATTTCTGAAGCCGGTTACCAAACAAGTGACCAGGGAAGGACACAGGCAGCAGGAGGGCAGAGGGCTGGGGAGCCAGACAGAATCAGAGGGCGGAACTTGATCATCATCAGTTGCGTTTCCAACCTAAACTTGAGCAGTGCCAGAAGTCTTAGGACAGTTTGTTAACTTTTTGTAGGAAGTTCTTCTGTTGCCAAGTGTTTGCTGGTTTAGTGATGTATGAAGAGCCACTGTGGCTTAAGCAGCTTCCAGGACTTGGTTGGCCTGGGTTCATCTGCCTCTCGTTTGTAGCTCTGTGACCTTAGTCAAGTTACAGGACCTCTTGGGCATCTGTTTTTTGGTCTGTAAATTGAGGATAAAAACTATACTTACTTCCTAGGACTTTTCTTTTTGTTAAAAAAAAAAGATTTATTTATTTGAAATGTGAGTTATAGAGAAAAGAGGAAAGACAGAGATCTTCCATCTGCTGGTTCACTCCCACAATTGCCAGGGCTGAGCCACACTGAAGACAGAAGCCAGCTTCATCCAGGTCTCCCACCCTGCTGTAGTATTCAGGCCATTCTCTGCTGCTTTCCCAGCTGCATTAGCAGGGAACTGGATCGGAAGTGGAGCAGCCTGGCCTCAAACTGGTGCCTGTATGGGATACATGGGAAATCTGTCTCTTTGTGGCTCTGCCTCTTAAAAAAAAAAAAATCTAAAAAAAAAAGTGATATTGGGCCAGTGCCGCGGCTCACTAGGCTAATCCTCCGCCTGCGGCGCTGGTGCTCAAATAAATACAAATTTAAAAAAATCATGTTACAAAAGTGTTAACTGTGGGGCTGGCACTGTGGCATAGAGGATAAAGCTGCTCCTTTGGTCCCAGCATCCCATATGGGCACAGGTTCGAGTCCTGGCTGCTCCACTTCTGATGCAGCTCTCTGTTATGGCCTAGGAAAGCAATAGAATTTGTTCCAAGTCCTTGGGCCCACATGGGAGATCTGGAAGAAACTCCTGGCTCCTGGCTTTGGGTTGGCTTAGTTCCAGCCATTACAGCCATTTGGGGAGTGAACCAGCAGTTGGAAAACCTCTCTCTTTGCCTCTGCCTCTCTCTAACTCTCTGACTTACAAATAAATGAAATCTTTTTTTTTTTTTTATGTGTTAACTGCAAATAGATTTTGTTTTAGAGGAAAAGTTGGTCACCAAACAAACTTCTAGGCATGAGAGGAATGGTAAAATATACTTTAATCAAGGTTTAGACTGGAGGATTGGAAATTCTTACCACTAGAACATGAACTTTGTGAGAGCAGGAGCCATTCTGTCTCAGCCATGCCTGAATCTATGAGTAGCAAAGAAGGACAATTGAAAGAATGCATGTGGCCGGCGCTGTGGCTCACTAGGCTAATCCTCCGCCTTGCGGCTCTGGCACACCCGATTCTAGTCCTGGTTGGGGCGCTGGATTCTGTCCCGGTTACCCCTCTTCCAGGCCAGCTCTCTGCTGTGGCCCGGGAATGCAGTAGAGGATGGCCCAAGTGCTTGGGCCCTGCACCCCATGGGAGACCAGGAGAAGCACCTGGCTCCTGCCTTTGGATCAGTGCAGCGCGCCGGCCACGGCAGCCATTGGAGGGTGAACCAACGGCAAAGGAAGACCTTTCTCTCTGTCTCTCTCTCTCACTGTCCACTCTGCCTGTCCAAAAAAAAAGAAAAGAAAAGAAAGAATGCATGTATAGGAAGCAAGTGCTGGGGAAAGGACAGGAGAGGAGCTCATACTTAATGTTTAGATCTTTTTAAGATTTATTTTATTTGAAAGTCATAGTTAGGGAGAGATACAGGGTAGAGAGATCTTCAATCTGCTGGTTCACTCCAAGGATGGCCTCAATGGCCAGGGCTGGGCCAGATTGAAACCAGGAGCTTCCAGGACTCCCACATGGGTGCAGAGGCTCAAGCACTTGGGCCATCCTTTGCTGCTCTCCCAGGTGCCATTAGCAGGGAGATGGATCGGAAGTGGAGCAGCTAGGACTTGAGCTGGTGCCCATATGGGATGCTGGCGTCTCAGGTAATGGCTTTACACGTTACGCCACAGTGCTGACCCTGGCTTTTTAAAAGTTATTATTTATTTGTTTAAATGAATGAACAATTATTAATTAGAGAGGGAGAGAGAAAGATCTTCGATCTGTTGGTTCACTCCCCAAATGACTGCAACAGCCAGGACTGGGCCAGGCTGAAGCCAGCAGCTAGGAATCCATTCAGATCTTCCAAATGGATGACAGGGACCCAAGCACTAGGACCATCATACGCTATTTACTTCATGCAATAGTGGGAAACCGGATCAATCTCCAGCACAGTGTACCTGGGACTTGAACCAGTTACTCCTATAAGGAATCTGTGCATCCCAGCCAGTAACTTAATCTGCTTTGCCACAGTTCTAGCCCTTATACTTTTTTAATACTGAATTTTTACAATTTTCTAAAAGGTCCCATTTCCTTTCATCTTCCCTTCCTTTTTTTTTTTTTTTTGACAGGCAGAGTGGATAGTGAGAGAGAAAGACAGAGAGATAGGTCTTCCGTTTCCGATGGTTCACCCCACAATGGCCACTGCCGCCAGCGCACCGTGCTGATCTGAAGCCAGGAGCCAGGTGCTTCTCCTGGTCTCCCATGGGGTGCAGGGCCCAAGCACTTGGGCCATCCTCCACTGCATTCCCGGGCCACAGCAGAGAGCTGGCCTGGAAGAGGAGCAACTGGGACAGAATCCAGTGCCCCAACTGGGACTAGAACCCGGTGTACTGGCGCCGCAAGGCAGAGGATTAGCCTATTGAGCCGCGGTGCTGGCCCCTGTTTTGTTTGTTTGTTTGTTTGTTTTTTCCTACACAGCTGTTAGACTCACTTGTATAAAACTGAAAACTGATCACTTCAGTTTTGTGCTTAAAATTCTGCAGGTGTACGTACTCAAAGTTACCCCACGAGATTCTTACTAATTACAAAGGAAAGCTGGTAACTCTACAGGAGAGAAAGTTGGGAGACAACACTTAACCAGAGGGTTAATGTCCCCATCACCAGTGAAGATACAGATCAGCACCATGTGCCCTTGATGTGATGCAGCGGGAACCCGGCATGATTGCTGTGGTGTTTGTGCCCCAAAATGAAAACCTCACTTTAATTGTGAAGAGCCATTTGGCAAACAAAAATTGAGGTACATTCTCATTTAAGTGGTCTGTGTTCTTAAAATATGTCAAGGTCATGAAAAGCAGAAAGACTTTCAGATTAAGGGAGTTTTTAAAATCTGGATGACGGGGCCGGCACTGTGGCTCACTTGGTTAATCCTCCGCCTGCGGCGCCAGCATCCCATATGGGCGCCAGGTTCTAGTCCCGGTTGAGGTGCCAGATTCTGTCCCAGTTGCTCCTCTTCCAGTCCAGCTCTTTGCTGTGGCCCAGGAGGGCAGTGGAGGATGGCCCAAGTGCATGGGCTCCTGCACCCACATGAGAGACCAGGAAGAAGCACCTGGCTCCTGGTTTTGGATCGTCGCAGCTCCGGCCGAGGTGGTCATTTGGGGAGTGAACCAATGGAAGGAAGACCTTTCTCTTTGTCTCTCTCTCTCTCTCTCTCTCACTAACTGTCAAAAAAAAAAAAAAATCGTAAAAATCTGGATGAGTCTGTGAGACTCATAGGACTACTTCAGTGTCCATTTCCTGATATTCTTAAATTCACTATCGTTAGCTGAGAGAATGTTCTTTTTAGAAAATACTCAGTAACATGTGTTTAGGGATAAAAGTGTGAAGTCTGAAATTTACTCTGAGTTTTTTAGAAAAACTTTAAAAATCCATCTGGTTGTATATGTAGAGAGAATTATATAATAAATGTGGTACAGTCTTAACGTTTGGGAAATGTAAATGAAGGGTATGTAAAGTCTTTGCACTGTTCTCACAACTTTTTTGTAAGTCTGAAATTGTCAAAAAATTAAAACATACAAACTGGTGGCTGGCGCCACTGTCTGCAGTACTGACATCCCATGTTGACTCTGGTTAGTCTCAGTTGCTCCACTTATGATCCCTCTCTCTGCTAATGCTTGGGAAAACAGCAGAAGATGGTCTAAATTCTTGGGCCCCAGCACCCACAGGGGAGACCCGGAAGAGACTCCTAGCTTCAGATTGGCCCAGCTCTGGCTGTTGCAGCCATCTGGGGAGTGAACCAGTGAATGGAAGATCTCTCTCTCTCTGTGTTTCTCCCTCCCCTCAACTTTGCCTTCCAAATCAATAAGTAAATCTTAAAAAAAAAAAAAAAAAAGTACAAATTGACATCCATAAAAAAGTCACAGGGCCGACATTGTGGTGTGCTGGGGTAAGCTGGCATCCCATATGAGGCCTGGTTTGAGTCCTGGCTGTTCCACTTCTGATCCAGGTCTCTGCTGATGCACCTGGGAAAGCAATGGAAGATAGGTCCAGGTCCTTGGGTCCCTGTACCCATGTGGGAGACCTGGATGAAGCTCCTGGCCCCTGCTTTTTAAAGAAAAATTTTAAAATGCCAGGAGTTTCTTCCAGGTCTCCCTTGTGGGCACAGGTGTCCAAGCACTTGAGCCGTCATCCCCTGCTTTCCCAGGCACATTAGCAGGGAGCAGGATCAGAAGTGGAGCAACAAACTGGTACACATATGGGATGCCAGCACTTCAGCTGGCGGTTTAACCCACTATGCCACAATGCCAGCCCCTTTTAGGCTAATTCTTTTTTATTTTTAAAAAAACGTTTGTTTATTTATTTGAGAGGCAGAGTTACAGAAAGAGACAGAAAGATCTTCCATCCGCTGGTTCATTCCCCAAATGGCCACAACGGCTGGAGCTGAGCCAATCCGAGGCCAAGAGCCAGGAGCTTCTTCCTGGTCTCTCCACATGTGCAGGGTCACAAGCACTTGAGGCATCTTCTGCTGATTTCCCAGGCCATTATCAGGGAGTTGGATTGGAAGAGGAGCAGCCAGGACGATGCAGGGTCTTAGGCCGAGGAAAGGTAAGTGTGCCTGAGACAGTCAGATGCAGCAGGGAGCCAAGTCAAGCAGGAACTCATTTGTTGTGTGCATAACAAAGCCTTTTATTTTATTTTATTTATTTATTTTTTTGACAGGCAGAGTGGACAGTGAGAGAGACAAAGGTCCTCCCTTGCCGTTGGTTCACCCTCCAATGGCCGCCGCGGCCGGCGTGCTGCGACTGGCGTGCCAAGCTGATCTGAAGGCAGGAGCCAGGTGCTTATCCCGGTCTCCCATGGGGTGCAGGGCTCAAGGACCTAGGCCACCCTCCACTGCACTCCCTGGCCACAGCAGAGAGCTGGCCTGGAAGAGGGGCAACTGGGACAGAATCCGGAGCCCCGACTGGGACTAGAACCTGGTGTGGCAGCGCCGCAAGGTGGAGGATTAGCCTACTGAGCCACGTCGCCAGCCACAAAGCCTAAACTGCAGAGTCATTGGGGCAGGGCATAAGGACTAACCAATCACTTAACGGGTCACTTTATGGGACCATTTCTTATAGGACTAGCCATATGTCTATACACTTGCTATCACTTCCCTTGATGTTGTGTAGCCAGTTAGCTTTGGTGGTAAACAGCTTTGAGTTCCATCCACCTTACTTCCTCTCAGCGCCATCTTTGAATTGCCTCGTGTAACTAATTTCCCCACAGACATGAACTGGCGTCCACATGGGATGCCAGCGGCACCACAGGCAGAGGCTTAGCTTACTACACCACAGCGCCTAGTGTAATTCTAACTAGCCTGCCTCACCAGGGCCCTTAGTGCTCGGCTCCTGCCTTCTTTGTCTTCAGCTTTCAACACAAATCTACACAAATCCTGTGCTGTTTTCTAGTTATGTTTCATGTTATTTTATTTACTCCTTAAGGCCCAGGCCCTGCTCTGACTCTAATGCCTTTTCTCAGCCAGGACCACTTTTTTCCCCCAGAGGATATTTTTAATAAAGATTTATTTATTTATTTGAAAGAGTAACAGAGAGAGGGAAAGATGGAAAGAGAGAGAGGCCTTGCATCTGTTGGTTTACTCCCCAAATGACTGCATTGGCCAGAGCTGGGACAGGCCAAATTTTGTCTGGATCTCCCACGTGGATGTGGTAGTTGGGCCATCTCCTGCTGCTTTCTCAGGTGAATTAGCAGGGAGCTGGATCAGAAGTGGGGACTGGAACCAGTGCCCATAAAGAATGCAGCTGGGCAAGCACTATGGTAAAGTAGGCTAAGCCTCCACCTGCAGTGCCAGCATCCCATTTGGGCAACTATTCTAGAACCAGCTGCTCATCTTCCAGTCCAGCTGTTAATGGCCTGGGAAAGCAGTGGAAGATGGTCCAAGTCCTTGGGTCCCACACCTGTATGGGAGACTCAGAAGAAGCTTCTGGCTCCAGGCTTCAGATCGGCCCAGTGCTGGCCGTTGTGGCCATTTGGGGAGTGAACCAGCGGATGGCAGATCTTTCTCTCTCCCTCTCTGTAACTCCACCTCATAAATAAATAAATAAAATCTTTAACAAAAAATAGAAAAAGAATGCTGCTGATTAAGCACCACAGCCCTACCCTGCCCCTCTCTCACCATGGATATTTGCCAGTCTGCAGACATACTTAGTTGTCACTCCTGGGGGATTGCTACTGACACCTAATGGGTAGAGACCACGTGACAGCCCCCACAGCAAAGAATTTTCTAGTTCCAAGTGACTCTGCTGCTGAGGTTGAGAAACCTTGTTGAAAACATACCTTGTAAGCCAAATCTGTGAAGTCTTTGCAAGCCATATCCGGTCTGATTGAAAACCATCTCTTCTGCATTCCTCATACTTGTGCTAATCTCCCCATCATCTTATGGAACTAGAATTTGTTAAAGAGAAATTTTCCACCTGCTGGTTCACTCCCCAAATATTTATAGTAACTAAGGCTGGGCCAGGCTGAAGCCAGGAGCCAGGAACTCTATCTGGGTCTCCCATATGGGTGGCAGGGGCCTAAGTACCTGAGCAAGAAACTGGATGGAAAACAGCTTAGCTGAGATTTGAATCAAACACTCCAGAATGATTCAGGCATCCCAAATGGCGTAAGCTGCAGTGCCACAGCCCTTTCCCCTGGCTAATCTTTTAAAAATCTGGTTTTAGGTTAGAAGGGTAAAATATTGCAAATTTTTCCTTCCCTTTCAAACTTTTGAGGTGATGCTAGGATTCTGCCTTGCTTTTTCTATGAGTCAGGACTCTTTTGGTTGTGAGATACAGCAACAAAACTCAAAATCACTTAGGCAAAAAGGTGAAGATAGGGTGTCTCTCAGAACCCAAAGACAGGAAGGCAGCTGGGTCTTAGAACAAACTAGGGGCTCTGAAATCTCAGGACTCTCTCCATGCCTTTCCGGTCGTGACTGCCTTTCCTTTTCCTTGCAGACCTGATTTCTGTGTTCCTCGTTTCACATGGAAGCTGGGGAAGAGCCAGCTCAGACTCTTAGGGTGGGATTCATTGGCCCCACCTGCCTTGGCTCAGTCAGCTGTGACCTGTTCTAGGGTCTCAAGGTGCTAATGAGGCAACTCCCACTGGAGCCATGTGGCAGGAGAAAGGGAGTATCATTCCTGGAGTGTGGCCGCGTGTGAATGACACCAGAGGGATTTGACTGCTGCTCTCCAGGATCTGAGTCCCTGTAAGGACAGACACTGGGCTGCTCATGTTCTCTCACCTCCAGCCTGACTTTTTATTTTTAGTTCAGTGAGTTTAGTTCATAAGAGGCCTTCACTTCCTTACGTCCTTAATATAATCATTTATATACCTGCCCTATCCCAACACCACTCAAGAGAATTCTGTCCTTTGCTTCTTTTTTGTTCAATTACGTTGGCCTAGGATAGAAGATCAAAGGTCTGAAGAGAGACAAATACATGGTAGGTGCCTCCCTTCTTGCTCCATGTTGTAGGAAACAGGCCAGGGTTGTTTACACTGACAGTTTCAAAAGAATGTTCATAAGCCCAAGCCTGAACTTTGGGCCCCAGAGACGAAAGAACAAGTATACGAGAAGGCTTTAAAAAGTTTATGGGAAGGGGCCAACGCTGTGGTGTAACGGCAAAAGCCACCGCCTGCAGTGCCAGCATGCCAAATGGGCACCAGTTCATGTCCACTTCCAGTCCAGCTCTCTACTATGGCCTGGGAAAGCAGTAGAAGATGGCCCAAGTCCTTGGGCTTCTGCACCCGTGTGGGAAGACCTGGAGGAACTTCCTGGCTCCTGGCTTCAGATCTGCGCAGCTCCAGCTATTGCGACCAATTGGAGAGAACCAGTGGATGGAAGACTCTCTCTCTCTCTCTCTCTCTCTCTGCCTCTCCTTCTCTGTGTTACTCTGAGTTTCAAATAAATAATTCTCTAAAAAAAGTTTATGAGAAAATGTGTAGTATTTTTTAAAAGATTTGTTCATTTATTTGAAAGTCAGAGTTACCCAGAGAGAGAAGGAGAGGTCAAGAGAGAGAGGTCTTACATCCGCTGGCTCACTCACTCCCTAGTTGGCCGCAAACAGCTGGAGCTGCACCGATCTGAAGCCAGGAGCTTCCTCCAGGGCTTCCCATGAGGGTGCAGGGGCCCAAGGACTTGGACCATCCTCCACTGCTTTCCTAGGCCATAGCAGAGAGCTGGATCGGAAGCGCAGCAGCTGGAACTCAAACTGGTGCCAATATGGGATGCTGGCACTGCAGGCGGCAGCCTTACCCACTACGCCACAGCACCGGCTCCAGTATTTCTTTAAAGACTTATTTTATTTTTTTGAAAGGCAGAGTTACATAGAGGCAGAGAGAGAGAAAGTCTTCCATCCACTGGTTCACTCCCGAAATAGCTATGATGGCCGGAGCTGCACCCATCCGAAGCCAGGAGCCAAGAGCTTCTTCTGGGTCTCCCACATGGGTACAGGGGCCCAAGGATTTGGGCCATCCTCCACTGCTTCCCAGGCCATAGCAGAGAGCTGGATCGGAAGTGGAGCAGCCAGGACTTGAACCGGTGCCAATATGGGATGCCGGCACTGCAGGCGGTAGCTTTACCCGCTATGCCACAGAGCAGGACCCAGAAAATGTGTAGTATTAAATAACTGTGGGGCTGGCACTGTGGCGTAGTGGTCTAAGCCTCTGCCTGCAGCTCCGGCAGCCCATATGGATGCCGATTCCAGTCCTGATTCTCCTCTTCCTATCCACCTCCCTGCTAATGTGCCTGGGAAAGCAGCAGAAGATGGCCCAAGTACTTGGGCCCCTGCACTGATGAGGGAGACCCATAAGAAACTCCTGCCTCCTGGCTTCAGATAGTCTCAGCTCTGGCCATTGCAGCCATTTGGGGAGTGCACCAGTGGATGGAAGACCTTTCTCTCTGTCTGTCTGTCTGTCTCTCTCTCTAACTCTATATCTCAAATTTTTTAAAAAATGCATGATTTCAAAAATTTTTGCACCAAAATAAACAACTTTTGATCTATTTTCCATGAAAATTTTTACAGTACTTTTTTTTTTTTTTTTTAGGATTTATTTATCCATTTGAAAGGCAGAGTTACGGAGATCCACTGGTTCACTGTCCAAATAACTGCAACAGCCAGAGCTGGGCTGATCCAAAGCCAAGAGCCAGGAGCTTCTTCCAGGCTTCCCACATGGGTGCAGAGGCCCAAGCATTGGGCCATCCTCTGCTGCTTTCCCAGGCACATTAGGAGGGAGCTAGATCAAAAGTGGAGCAGCCAGGACTGCAGCTGGTGCCCATGTGGGATGCTGGCACTTCAGGCGGCCCCTTATAGTACATATTTTATTTTGTTTGGTTAAAATACAAAATACTCCTACTTCCCTTGAGAAACAGTGTCATATCTAAAACACACTTCAATGAACACTGAATGTTAACCTATTATGTGATTCTATATAAGTAGATCAAATAGAAGTGAACATAAATACATACCCTCCAAATTTACAGTGTCTTAAGAATATATCAGGGAGCTGATGCTGTGGCGCAGTAGGTTAAAGCCCAGGCCTGAAGCACTGGCATCCTATATGGGCGCCAGTTCTAGTCCTGGCTGCTCCTCTTCTGATCCAGCTCTCTGCTATGGCCTGAGAAAGCAGTAGAATATGGCCCAAGTCCTTGGGTCCGTGTACCCATGTGGGAGACCCAGAAGAAGCTCTTGGCTCCTGGCTTCAGATTGGCACAGCTCTGGCAGCTGAGGCCATCTGGGGAGTGAACCAGCGGATGGAAGACCTCTCTCTTTGTTTCTACCTCTCTCTGTAACTCTGCCTTTCAAATAAATAAAATAAATCTTTAAAAAAAAAAAAAAAGAATATATCAGGGCCAGCGCTATGATGTAGTAGATAAAGCCACCACCTGCATTGCCAGCATCCAATATGGGTGCTGGTTTGAGTCCTGGCTGTTCCATTTCCAATCCAGCTCTCTGCTATGGCCTGGGAAAGCAATAGAAGATGGCCCAAGTCCTTGGGCCCCTGCACCTGTGTGGGAGACCCAGAAGAAGCTCCTGGCTTCAGATCTGCTCAGTTCTGGCTGTTACAGCCAATTGAGGAGTGAACCAGCTGATGAAAGAACTGTCTCTCTCTCTTTCTCTGCCTCTCCTCTCTCTGTATAACTCTGACTTTCAAATAAATAAATAAATTTTTTTTTTTTTTTTTTGGACAGGCAGAGTGGACAGTGAGAGAGAGAGACAGAGAGAAAGGTCTTCCTTTGCCGTTGGTTCACCCTCCAGTGGCTGCCGCGGTCGGCGCGCTGCGGCCGGCGCACCACGCTCATCCAATGGCAGGAGCCAGGTGCCAGGTGCCAGGTGCTTTTCCTAGTCTCCCATGGAGTGCAGGGCCCAAGCACTTGGGCCATCCTCCACTGTACTCCTGGGCCACAGCAGAGAGCTGGCCTGGAAGAGGGGCAACCGGGACAGAATCTGGTGCCCCAACTGGGACTAGAACCCGCTGTGCCGGCGCCGCAAGGTGGAGGATTAGCCTGTTGAGCCATGGCACCGGCCCTAAATAAATAAATTTTTAAGAAAAATATATATCACAGAATTGATAAGGAGAAGAAAGGAGCTGGTGCTGTGACTTTGTGAGTAAAGCTGCTGCCTATAGAGCCAGCACTTCATATGGTTACCCATTCGAGTCCCAGCTGCTCCACTCCTGATCCAGCTCCCTAGTAATGTGCCTGGGAAAGCAGCAGAGGATGGCCCAAATTCTTGGGCCCTTGCACCCACATGGGAGACCAAAAGAAGCTCCTGGCTTCAGATCGGCATATCTCCGGCCATTGTGGCCATCTGGGGAGTGAATCAGTGGATGGAAGGCTTCTCTGTCTACAACTCTGCCTCTGAAATAAATTTTTTTTAAAAAATGAGAAGATTTATTTATTCATTTATTTGAGAGGCAGTGTTACAGAGAGAGGGAGAGACTTCCATCATTGGTTGAATCCCTAAGTGGCTACATCAGCCCGGGCCAGGCCTGGCCAAAGCCAGAAGGCCTGAAACTATCGGGTCTCCTGTGCGGGTGGCAGGAGCATGAGTACTTGGGCCATCTTCTACTGCTTTCCCAGATGTAGTAAGTGCTGGATCAGAAGTGGACCAGCCAGGGCTGCCGTCTGCACTCATGAAATGTGGGCATCACAGGTGGCAGCTAACCCACTGCACCACCTTTCTGACCCTAGAAACCGTCCTAAGACCACCCTGCTGGGGCAGCTGTTTGGTGCAGAAGTTAAGGTGCTGTGTTGCGTAGGGTATATCAGAGCATGGCTTTGGGTCCTGGCTCCACTTTCAGTTCCAGCTTCTTGCTGGTGTGCACCCTGGTAAGCAGCAGGTGTTGGCTCCAGTTCTTAGGTCCCTGCCACTCATGGAGGAGACCCAGATTGAGTTTCAGACTCCTTGCTTTGGCTTGGCCTTGCCCTGGCTGTTGCAGGTATTTGGTGAGTGAACCAGTGAATTGAAGATGTTTGTCTCTACTTTTCAGAAAAAGTGAGCATAAATAAAAATTAATAAAGAAAAAAGTTATAACAGATTACCCCTAAATAAAAAAATTTTCCTTTGACCCTGGGTTAGAAAATCTACATTTGTTGTCCTCATAAGGCCCTATGATTAGTCTTTGAAATAATTTACTAGTTTGTATTTTAAATGTATACTTATGTAATGACTTGTGGTAGTAGGATTGTTTATTTCTTTTATTTTCTTTCTTTCTTTTTTTTTTTTTTGACAGAGTGAATAGTGAGAGAGAGACAGAGAAAAAGGTCTTCCTTTGCCGTTGGTTCACCCTCCAATGGCCGCCGTGGCCAGCGCACCACGCTGATCCAATGGCAGGTGCTTCTCCTGGTCTCCCATGGGATGCAGGGCCCAGGCACTTGGGCCATCCTCCACTGCATTCCCGGGCCACAGCAGAGAGTTGGCCTGGAAGAGTGGCAACCGGGACAGAGTCCGGCGCCCCAACTGGGACTAGAACCCGGTGTGCCGGCGCTGCAAGGCGGAGGATTAGCCTGTTGAGCCGCGGTGCCAGCCTAGGATTGTTTATTGAGTAAGCTTCCCTCCCTTCCAGGCTGTTGGGGACATTTGAGGAGTGAATCAGTGGGTAGATGATCACTGTCTCTCTCTTCCTTTTACCATAGCTCTGTCACTCAAATAAATAAAACTAAATAAATACATTTTAGAAAAAGGTTTATTTATTTATTTGAAATGCAGAGTTACAGATAGGTAGAGGCAGAGAGGAGAGAGAGGTCTTTCATCCACTAGTTCACTCCCCAGATGGGCGCAACGGCTGGAAATGGGCCAATCTATAGCCAGGAACCAGGAGCTTCTTCTGGATCTCCCATACGGTGCAGGGGCTCCAGGACTTGGGCCATCTTCTACTGCTTTTCCAGGCCATAGCAGAGAGGTGGATCGGAAGTGGAGCAGCCAGGACTTGAACTGGCACCCATATGAGATGCCAGCACTGCAGGTGGCAGCTTTACCCCGCTACGTCACAGCGCCAGCCCCAATAAATAATTTTTTTAAAAATTAATGCGACCTCTCTCTCTCTCTCTCTCTGTCTCTGCCCCCCCCAACTCTGCCTTTCAAATATAATAAATAAGTATTTTGAAAAAATTAATGGGGGCCTAGCATTGTCTAAGTTAAGCCACTGCAGGTTAAGCCACCACCTATAATGCAGGCATCCTGAATTGGAGTGCCAAATTGAGTCCTGGCTGCTCCGCTTCAGACCCATCTTCCTGCTGATGCCTGGGAAAGCAGCAGAAGATGGCCTGAGTACTTGTGCCCGTGCTACCCACGTGGAAGACCTGGATAGAGTTCTGGCTCCTAGCTTCGCCCTGGCCCAGCTGCAGACATTTTGGCCCTTTAGGGAGTGACCCAGCAGATGGAAGATCTCTTTCTCATCTCCTCTTCTTTCTCTGTCATTCTACTTTTCAAACAAATAAAATCTTAACAACAACAACAAAAATCTTGGCAGTGAGTTGACGTTTACCCTATATACCTTCGTTCTGAACTTCTCTTTTTCCTGTTTTTCCTCCCAGGACCTGGGTTTCAGTGATGAGACATGGGGTATGATGTAACTCGTTTCCAGGGGGATGTTGACGAAGACCTTATCTGTCCTATCTGCAGTGGAGTCTTGGAGGAGCCAGTACAGGTGAGTTGGTCTGATGACAACCTTAGTGGGATGACAGGCAGCAGAGTCTGCTCATAGGGATTGGGACCCCTGGGAAGTCAGAAGTCTACTCTCCTGCCCCTGTGGAGGTTTGGAACAGAGGAACAGTGGTAGCCACAGGGTAGGGCCTTGCAGAGTCCATCTCGTGGTGGATACCACACAGGTCCAGTGAGTGGTTCAGATGGTCTTCTAGGTCATCTTGGGGTTTTTCTGCTGTCAAATGGTCAGCTACTTGTTTCCGGCTTCTGACAGTATCTTGGTGGCTTCCTTTCCTCTGTGGGAACTCTGGGCTCCATCTTCCTGCCTGTGATTTAACTTCTGCACTTTCCAGGTAAGTTCTCTCTGCAGTTTGATGATGCAGTGCTTCAGGTCATCAGCCAGACTCCCTGCAGGTGCATTTAGCCTGCCTGCTGCCTGATAGGGAGTGGGGAAGTGTATATACCATTTTCCCTGGGATCTGTTGACAAGACCAACTTGTGATGCACTCGAGAACTCTGCATTTTTCTATGACAGCTGGCACCTTTATAAGTGTCCCTCAGCCAGCCTTGTCAGACCTGAGGTCTCCACGTCTTCCTGGGCAGTCAAAGGAAGCCTCACAGCTGCCACGCAGTACAGTGAGTAAGATGCATCCTCTGCACGGTGTCCTGGAGGGTCCTCACTGCCCTCGTCTGTGAGTGCTGCTTGATCTCTGCCACTCCTAGCCAGCTAGCGATGATCCTGTTTTCTAAACCAGGACACCAGTAAATGGTGTCTTACATACCTTCCCCCATTCGTTGCTTATGTAACTCCCTGGGGCTCCTCTTAAGCCTCTGGGTTTATCCTTTCTTTCTAGTTTCCAACCACCCAACCACCCAAAGAAGCACAGACACTTGAGCTGAATAAAATTCAGGCTGCATTTAAAGATTTATTTAGTTGAAAGGCAGAGTTACAGAGAAAGAGAGAAGGCGAGACAGAGAATCTTCCATCGGCTGGTTCTCTCCCCAGATGGCCACAGTGACAGGATGGGCCAGGCAGAAACCAGGAGTCAGGAGCTTATTCCCGGTCTCCCACATGGGTGCAAGGGCCCAAGGACTCAGGCCATCCTCTACTGCTTTCTCAGGCCATTAGCAGGGAGATGGATCGGAAATGGAATAGCCAGGACACAAACTGGTGCCCATATGGGATGCTGGTGCCACAGACCATGGATTAACCCACTGCACCACAGCACTAGTCTCTGGACCCTTTCTAGGTCTGTGCAGCCTCCCTCCACTAAAGGCATATTGATGAGAGTAGAGCAAACTCTCCTGGGGTGTCGAGAGGTCGTGGGGTGTGTCAGGTTGGCTCTTCAGCCTGGCAGGGCCTTGTCTGTATTCTGGTACTGTCATTTAAGGTGAGTCACTCAGGGTTTACCATCTGAGGAGCAGACCAGGCTGCATTCGTGATGCCAGGTTACCAGGCCCCTGCTATGGGTACTGATTTACCCCCATCATAATTCTTTTCTGAATAGGTAATATATTTATATAGATCAGAAATCAAAATAGCATAAAAAGGTATACAGTGAGAACCATCATTTTGTATTCTTCTGGTATTTATCTAGACCATTGAAAGCATAAATAAGGGCCGGGGCTGTGGTGTAATAAGTTAAAGCCCTGTGTGCAATGCCAACATCCCATATGGGTGCTGGTGCCATCCAGCTCCCTGCTAGTGTGCCTGAGAAAGCAGCAGAGGATGGGTCAAGTCCTTGGGCCCCTGCACCCATGTGGGATACCTGGAAGGAGCTCCTGGCTTCAGATCAGCCCAACTCCAGCCGTTGTGGCCATTTGGGGAGTGAATCAGTGGGTGGGAGACCCCCTCCTTCTCTTTTTACCTCTATAACTCTTTCAAATAAATAAAATAAATCTTTAAAAAATTTCTTTAAAAAAGTATATAGAGATACTATTTTAATATATTGGAAGGGGTCCACTTTTCTTATATAAAAGTCAACCTGTAAGAAAATTATTTTCATTTATTTGAAAGACAGAGAGAAAGAAACAGAATGTTCTGTCCACTGGTTCATTTCCCAAATGCTTGTAACAACCAGGGCTGGACCAAGCTGAAACCAGGAGTTGAGAACTCAATCTAGGTCTCTAACTTGGACAGCAAGGACCCAAATACTGGAGCCGTTACCTGCTGCCTTTCAGGCTGTGCACTGATAGGAAGCTGGAATCAGAAGTGGAGCTGGGGTTCAACCCAAGCACTCTGGTAATGGGATGCAGGTGTCCCAGGTAGCATCTTTTTTTTTTTTTTTAAGATTTATTTATTTTATTTGAAAGAGTTACAGAGAGTCAGATCTTCCATCTGCTGGTTCACCCCCCAAATGGCTATGATGGCTAGAGCTGGGCCAGACGAAAGCCAAGACAAGGAGCCTCTTACCAGTCTCCCACATGGGTGCAGGAGCCCAAGTTCTTGGGCTATCTTCTGCTGCTTTCCCAGACACATTAGTAGGGAGCTGAATTGGAAGTGGAACATCCAGGAGTTGAACTTGCACCCATATGGCATGCTGGAGTCGCAGGCGATAGCTTAATCCAGTATGCCGCAGCGCCAGCCCCCAAGTGGCATGTTTTTTTGTTTTTTGACAGGCAGAGTGGACAGTGAGAGAGAGAGAAACAGAGAGAAAGGTCTTCCTTTGTCGTTGGTTCACCCTCCAATGGCCGCCACAACTAGCACGCTGCGGCCAGTGCACCGCGCTCATCCGAAAGCAGGAGCCAGGTGCTTCTCCTGGTCTCCCATGGGGTGCAGGGCCCAAGCACTTGGGCCATCCTCCACTGCACTCCCTGGCCACAGCAGAGAGCTGGCCTGGAAGAGTGGCAACCGGGACAGAATCCGGCGCCCCGACTGGGACTAGAACCCAGTGTGCCAGTGCTGCAAGGCAGAGGATTAGCCTAGTGAACCATGGCGCCGCCCCCCAAGTGGCATGTTAATCACTACTGTAAAGGCCCACCCCACAAGAGAGAGAGCTAGAGGAAGGGGGCCAGTTGGTGTAGCACAGACGTTACCTGAGATGCTCATATCTCATATGGGCACTGGTTCACATTCCGGCTGCTACCCATCTGATCCAGCTCCCTACTAATGGCTGCGGAAAAGCAGCTGCAGATGGTCTAAGTGTTTGGGTTCCTGCAACCAACAGACGAAGCTCCCGGTTTTGGCCGGCCCCAATCCCAGCTGTTGCAGCCATCTGGGAAGTAAACCAGTAGATCCAAGATCTTCCTCTCTGCTTCTCCCTCTTTCTTTCAAATAAATAAGTAAATCTTTAAAAAAAAATCTCAAGAAAGAACATTAACTCAGACAAGCAAAGGTCCTGAGACAAGAACGAGCTGGGTGTGGTCGAGGAACAGAAAGCAAGCAAAGGGACTGGTGCTGTCGTGTAGCAGGTTAAGCCTCCGCCTGCAGCACTGGCATCCCATATGGTTGCTGGTTTGATTCCTGGCTGCTCCATTTCCGATGGAACTCCCTGCTAATGTACCTGGGAAAGCAGCAGAAGATGGCCCAAGTGCTTGGGCTCCTGCACCAACTTGGGAGACTCGAAAGAAGCTGCTGGTTCCTGCCTTTGGACCGGCGGAGCTCCGGCCACTGTGGCCATCTGGGGAGTGGACCAGCAGATGGAAAAATCTCTCCTTTTGTCTCTTTCTCTCTTCCTGTAACTCTGCCTTTCAAATAAAACAAATCTTTAAAATAAAAATACTTTCTTTAAAAAAAAAAAAGAAGCAAGCAAGCCAAAATGGCCTAAACACTGCTAGGAGCATGGTGTGAGGTGAGGCAAGGTCAGAGGCACAGGACCAGATCAGGCAGTTTCATGGTCCTAAGTAGGAGTTTGGATTTATTTCAGGTACAATGGGAAACATTGTAATGTTTGAAGCAGGCAAGTATACAGTGTGGTTTGTATTTCTAAATGATCACCTTGGCTGCTCAGTGTACAGTAGATTATAATGGGGTGAGGTAGAAGTTGGGCAACCAACTCTAAGACTTATTTAGTAATTAAGGTGAGAGGTGATGGCAGGCTTGACCTGCATTAACTGCAGAGAAGGAGAGGGGTGGGCAGATTCAAGATTTTTTTTGGAAGGGGGCAAGATGATACGATCTGTAAGACTTTGAAAAGAATTAAGGATGTCTTTGAATAAAAAATAAAATAAAAACTTACTGGCAGTTGAATTAACAATATTGAGAATGATTTCTTTCCTTACAAAGCCTTCTAATGTTTCAGTCTTTGGTGTTCATCTTGAGGACAGAAGCTCTTTCTTTTTTAAATCTTTTTTTTTCTAAGGTTTTTGTTTGTTTATTTGAAAGAGTTACAGGAGAGGGGCCCGCACTGTGGCATAGTGGGTAAAGCCACTGCCTGCAGTGCTGGCATCCCATATGGGCGCCATTTCAAGTCCTAGCTCCTCCACTTCCGATCCAGCTCTCTGCTATGGCCTGAGAAAGCAGTGGAAGAGTGCCCAAGGACTTGGGCCCCTGCACCTGCATGGGAGACCCAAAAGAAGCTCCTGGCTCCTGGCTTCAGATTGGTGCAGCTCCAGCCATTGTGGCCATCTGGGGAGTAAACCAGCACATGGAAGACTCTCTCTCTCCCTCTCTCCCTTCCCCTCCCTCTCCCTCTCCCTTCCCCCTCCCGCTCCCCTCCTCCCCCTCCCTCTCCCTCCCTCCCTCTGTCTGTCCCACTCCCTCCCTCTGCCTCTGCCTCTCTGTAACTCTGCTTTTCAAATAAATAAATAAATTTTTAAAAAGAAAGCTACAGAGAGACAGGGAAAGATCTTCTACCTGCTTGTTCACTCTCCTGATGGCTGTAATGGCCAGGGCTGGGGCAGGCTGAAGCCAAGAGACTAGAGCTCTATTCAGTCTCTCACATGGGTGGCAGTACTTGGGCCATCTGCCACTGCATTTCCCAGGCCATTAGCAGGAAACTGGATCAGAAGTGGAGCAGCCAGGACATGCACCAGCATCACAAGTGGCAGTTTTACCATCTATGCCACAATACCAGTGCCTCTTTTTTATAAATATTAAGCTCCTCATAGTGTGTTGGGGGCATAGTAGGCACTGGCGCCATTCATTTACACCATCCAAGTTCCTCCTGTGTCCCATGTTAGATGCCAAATCTTGTCTGCATGGAAGCCAGGGAGTCTTCTCACCCAAGGGGCCCATTTCAGAGTTGCTTATCAGAGAAGTAGGCTAAAACATGGTCTTTGTGACACTGAAAAGAGTGTGATTCCACAATCAACCCAGGCCTGTTACAGAGTTTACACTGTGTAAGCATGGCTGCTTGGACTCCGGCCAGTACTGTAGGTCAGCCTTCTCAACAGGGTCCCAGGCTTTTGTAAACTTTTGGTTTCTTACAGAACTTTTGCCAGTAAATCTCTGTTCCTGTCCTTTCTACATGTGTAGTCTGAACCGGCCTTCAAGACCTGTGTCAACTTCTGTCCTTGACATAAATAAAAACCTGCTATGATTGACCTACCCTGGAAAGATCTTCCCTCCTCTGGACTTGTTGAGCAATTTATTGTGTATGCAATCCAGGTGATAATTAGTAATCGGTCGCCTTATGTCATCTCTCCTATTGTCCTGGGATGTTATTTATAGCTGTGATTGTTATATAACTTTTCACTCGTTTGTCTTGTCTTACACAACCCATTTGCAATCTTGAGCACAGGAAACATTTTAAGCCTGTGCCCCACAATGCCTTGGCCACAGTAGACCTCTGCCACGACCCCTAGGGAGCTGTGACCGCAGTAGCTGTTGAGAGGCCCAGTCGGCAGCTCTTAGCTCTGCTGATTCTTGTGCTCCCTTCCAGGCACCTCATTGCGAACATGCTTTCTGCAACGCCTGCATCACCCAGTGGTTCTCTCAGCAACAGACGTGTCCGGTGGACCGTAGTGTTGTGACGGTCGCCCACCTGCGCCCAGTACCTCGGATCATGCGGAACATGTTGTCAAAGCTGCAGATTGCCTGTGACAACGCTGTGTTTGGCTGCAGTGCTGTTGTCCGGCTTGACAACCTCATGTCTCACCTCAGCGACTGTGAGCACAACCCGAAGCGGCCTGTGACCTGTGAACAGGGCTGCGGGTGAGATTCCTTCCCCTGGGTCCCAGGCGGATAAGGGCCTTCCCGCCTGCACCTCTGTCTCTGGATGCCCTGCTCACCAGTGCATGCAGACAGCACTCTTGGCCTCCCTGGCTCCCTGCCCCAGCTCTTACTCTCTCACTGCCTTTCTCAACTATGTTTTCACTGTCGCTTTAATAAAAGATAGGGGATAGAAATTCAGCAGTCTGTGCGATAGCACTGAAGGTGGATCCACTTTATTTTTTCCTTTTATTCCAGTACTTTCTCTGTGTCAGGTTGGCCTTCTCTTATTTCCTCTTGCCCTATTTTTTCTTTCTATGGGCTGTAAAATATTTGATAAACTGCTGATAGCTGGGGCTCCTCAGGAGGAATAAATGGCTAGGCAGAATCTGTAGGGGAAGAAGAGAGCTGGGTGGTAGCTCAAACACCGTGGCCTGTCCTTCTCCTGCTCCACATGCTCAGGTCCTGCAGGGCAGTCTGGCAGGACACACGGCACCGTCCCTCTCAGAGTAGGAGGCCGTCTTAAGAAAGGGGCTGGCTCAAATGGGTATGAGAGGACAATTCAAGGGGAATAAAGAAGAAAAGGAAAAGAAAAACATGTAAGAAAATAAAACAAAACCCACCTGGTCCTGGAGGAGGAAAGTTCACAGAAGGTAGACAGCAAACGAACAAGGAGACAGGAAGCACTGGGAGAAGCAAGGGAAGGCAGCCTGACAGAAATGCTAGACCCCTGCGGTAGGCGAGGGCCACTCAGCAATCCTGGGCTGCAGAATAGACCATTCGGCCACACAGCCCACTGACTGCACCTGTTCTGCTCTTTCCCCACCTGGGCTGCAGCTTGGAGATGCCCAAAGATGAGCTGCCAAACCACAATTGCATTAAGCACCTGCGCACCGTGGTCCAGCAGCAGCAGACGCGCATCGCCGAGCTGGAGAAGACTTCAGCTGAACACAAACACCAGCTGGCGGAGCAGGTAGGGTTCTGAGAATGTGGGGGGGCGACACGTCCCTCACTTGCAAATGACTGCCTGCCTGTGAGCAGCAAGCCCCGTTCACGAACACGAGGGCCTGTGCTGTGAGCTGGGTGAGCGGACAGACACTGCCTGCAGCTCAGCAGGGAATCCGAATGGAGCTCCCCTTGCCTCCCTCCCTCCATTCATGGCGTTCATTCTTAGGTTCATCGAGTGCCATCTCCGTGAAGGCACCTTGCCAGGTGTTGAGACTGCTGTCCTGTCCTCATCTTGCTGAAGCTTCTAGTTTGGTTGTTCTCACATTTCTGAATTGCCCTCATACTCAGAGAAACTTCTTTTACCTGTTGTCTGCCATAACGATCATCCTTGGTTCTTCTTGCCTTCAACAGAAGCGAGACATCCAGCTGCTAAAGGCATACATGCGTGCCATCCGCAGTGTCAACCCCAACCTTCAGAACCTGGAGGAGACAATTGAATACAACGAGATCCTAGAGTGAGTGTCACACCCCAGCCAGGGAATGGCAGTAAGGGAGCTGGGCTGGGGCCCCCACTGATCGGGTGTTGGGATGAAGGACGTGGACAGAGGAGAGGACGACAGCCCTGAGCTCCAGTGCAGGATTCTGATTCATTTGGGTGGATGGAAGGGGGTCTGCCCAAGGATGGAGTTTATCTGGAAGTAGCTGAGTACCCACTGTCACAAAGCCAGTATGAAAAGCTATCAAGTACTAGGAGGGCCAAGAAGAAATAGTAGACACCGTCCTTATGTTCAGGTAGCTTGTGACACAGAGACGAGAAGGCAGAGTGCCAGTCCAGGAAAGGGATCTAAAATCAGCGTAAACAAGCAAAGCAAACAGTGAAGTCCAAGGTCCCTGTCAGTTCTGTAGTCCTGTACACACATAGACTGACCTGGAGTGTGAATTACCATGTATGGGACAGTTAGTGTCGAGTGGGACCCAGTGCAGAGGAGTAATTGCTTCACTCAGGAAACATCTGTTGAGCGCTTACTATGTGCCAGGTACCGTGTGTGCTAAGAAGAGTAGAGGCTCAGGCATTTATTGTAATGTGGTGACTCACATGGGACCAACTAGGAGAAAGATTTGGGGTTTCTGAACCAATGATGGAAGGAAGGATGGAAGAATAGAGTCAGGCTGACTGCAGTGGGAGATCCCTCCTGTCAGGAGAAAGAGCCAAGATAGAAAACGCAGATGATCTGGAGTGACTGCCTCCACCCCTCCACACAGGTGGGTGAACTCCCTGCAGCCAGCAAGAGTGACCCGCTGGGGAGGGATGATTTCGACCCCGGACGCTGTGCTCCAGGCAGTGATCAAGCGCTCCCTGGTGGAAAGTGGCTGCCCTGCTTCTATTGTCAACGAGCTGATTGAAAATGCCCACGAGCGCAGCTGGCCCCAGGGTCTGGCCACACTAGAGACAAGACAGATGAACCGGCGCTACTATGAGAACTACGTGGCCAAGCGTATCCCTGGCAAGCAGGCCGTGGTGGTGATGGCCTGTGAGAACCAGCATATGGGTGATGACATGGTGCAGGAGCCGGGGCTTGTCATGATATTTGCACATGGTGTGGAGGAGATCTAGAGAACTTGCTGGGCTATCAGGAAGAGATGGAAATCAGAAAATCCCATCGCTCCCTCAGCTGGGCCCTGAGTCCTCCCCACCGTCCTTAATGCCGAGGCTGACACTTGGGCCACACCTCTCCCCGCTCTTCTGGCACTGAAGGGCCCTGGGGCACTTTGCTCAGCCTTTCAGGTGGGAAATCCAGATTCCCTCCTTTTGCCATATTTCTCCCCCCAAAATGTCCAGAAGTCCTCAGTCTGGATGGGAAAGCTCCCGCCTCCGTTCTGTCTAGGGGCCCTGGTTCCTGATATTTTCTGAAAGCACAAAGAGATTCAGATTCATCTTCCCTAGAGGATCAAGTAGAGAGGAGTGTGTAATTGTCCCTCTCCTCCCAAGTGGAATCGGAGCAGGCAGGCCTGTTGTCTCTGAGCGGCACTTAGAGGGCAGCTCTGGGGAGCAGACATTCTGAAGAAACCGTGAGCATGGAACAGAAACCCTAGGAATAAACAGGCCAGTGACTGGCCCTCGCTCATGGCCCCGAAGGGAAGACTGGACCTCCGCACCAAGCGCAGCCTGCCCAGCCCATGTCAAAGGTGCAGCTCCTGCTGGGTCTGCAGATGTGCAGACTGGAATGCTAAACATTTCCAGATGAGCTCTTCGTTCCCACACTTTCTCATAATTAGGGAATGACAGGATTGGGGGTCGGGGTTGATATGTCGGGACTTGTATGCCCAGCTGGAAGCTGTTCCCTGGCTTTTGCTGAAATAGTGCTGGCACTGCGCCTTGTGGCGTGGCCATCATCTTCCATAGACCCTCTCCAGCCCTGTGAGTATAGTTAGTTATTTTGATAATTCCCTTTGGCCATTGTTTGTTTATATTTCACACACCTCACCTGTGCGCCCTACCTTCTTTCTTTCTTTTTTTTAGAATGGCCTGGTCATGGCTACCCTACTTTCTAGCCCAGCCACATTGTTGGCAATTTAATTTATTTACTTTTTTTTTTTTTTAAGAAAGGAAAAAAGAAAAAAAAATCAACAAAACTTGAAACTTCTTTTGCTATTCCTATTGTGGGGAGCCTGGACAGGGTGGGACAGGGATGGGATCTCCTCGATACTTTGCCTTTTCAGCACAGCCTTCGGCTTTATCTAGGAAAGAGCCAAGGGAGTCCTTGGTTGGTCACGCCAGCCCTCAGAGCACATCTGAATTGAGGAGCTTCCCCTGCTCCCACGAAGGACACGACCGTCCTGCAGCGATGCCTGTGCCCTCTGGAGAAACCTGTTCCTGACCTTCCAGGGTCTTACTCTAGAACTGGATTAGAGTATTAATTCTGAAGGCAGCTTCCTCAGAGCTATATAACTGGCTTCTAAGCTTTGCCGGGAAAATGGGGTAGAAATTATGTTTATGTTTGTAAGTAAGTGCTGTGTTCTGCTTCACCTGTGCCCCTCAAAGGACCGTCACAGGCCACCTGGGGCATTCCTGGATCCCTGGGGTGACTGGCAGAGTCCTGACGGGGCAGTAGGTGGGATTGTTTTAATATGCAGGTGGGTGTGGGTCTGGAGAGAGTCAAGGGATCCTCCCCATCATATAATGGCCGCTCTTTTGGGAGTCTTATTCCAGGCCAGCTCACAGTAGTTGGATCATGACTCCACTGGGACCGGGTTGAAGGATACAGCTTGAGGGGAGTAGAGAACAGTCAGGTGTTCCAGCTCCGGGACACCGTGCTCAGGAATTTGGAAACGCTGCTAAACTAGCCTGGTTACTACATTTCTTTCATCCCCCTTTGTCCCTGCCTTCCTCCCCTAGGCCCACACTCCTGCTGTCATCTTGACGGAGCCAGGAAGCTCTGTCTAGGCTCCCCTCCATCCTCTCGCACCAGTGTCCTGCAGTTTGCTGGTTGTCTTGTATGTGCTGTTCCATGGTGTCGACTGCACTAATAAACCTTTTACTCAGCTCTAAATTCTTCATTCAGCGTTGCTCCTACTCCTGCCCTGTTAAGAGAGTTTCCTCTCCGCCTTGGCCTGTCGCTTCAATTCCCCATCCTTGGTTCCTGCTTTGTAACCGATCTTTCCTTAGTGCTCCCTCTGTTTTAGGAGCAGCCTGGGACGATACGCCCTCCTCTCTTCTTCCCTCCTGCCTGCTGTTCTGGAGTGGCCAGAACCTGCTTAGCAGTGATCTGAATTGTGTTATTTCCTGGGATTGCCTTTACCCCAAACTCCATGTCTTCCCTAAATGCTCCTGGGTTTGGAAAAACTTTTTTTTTTTTGGTAAGATTTATTTATTAGAGAGGGAGAGACAGAGAAGTCTTCCACCCGCTGGTTAACTCTCCAAATGGCCGCAACAGTGTAGCTGCGCCGATCCAAAGCCAGGAGCCAGGGTGCAGGACCCAGTCCACCCTCCACTGCCCTCCCAGGCCATCAGCAGGGAGCTGGATCGTAAGTGGAGCAGCCAGGACTCCAACTGGCACCCACCTGGGATGCTGGTACCATGGGCAGAGGCTCAACGCGCTACACCACAATGCCGGCCCCTGGGACATACCTTCTACATCCACCGTTTCCCCTTGTTCCACGCACTTTTGTGTGGGGATTTGGAATCCACAGCAAACAAGGAGCCTTCCAGACCCCCCCAGGGTTTCCTAACCGAGAAAGTTATGTGGGAAGGGCACCTGAGACGACCTGATGTGTTTGTCAGACCTGGAGGAGACCCTGTGAGCATCTGCTATCACCTTCCTGTCATGGGAAAAAGGAAATTTCCTTCCCCTCCCTCAGAACTATTTTACATTTGTTGAATATTTACCATGCACCTAGTGGGAAATCTCAGTTCTTTATTCTGTAGTGGGTTGGGGGAAACAAAGGCTTCCCTGCATGCACACAAGGCATGATTGTAAAATAATGAGCACACCCCGGTGTAGGACAGAAGAACCATGTGTGTATCCCAGTGACACTAGGACTCTGGTCCTGTGATACTCCTCAGAACTGCTTTCAGATCTTGCTGCTTGTCCTCTTTCTCTGTTTTTTAAATTTGAGACACATCAAGAGTCCCCGTCCTCTGGTTTACTTGTCTAAATAGCTGTGATGACCAGGGCTAGGCGGAGGCTGAAGCCAGGATCCTGCCACGTGAGTGGAGGAACCCAACCACTTGAGCCTTCACTGCTGCCTCCCAGCACCTGCATCAGCAGAGGTTCAAGTCAGGAGCTGGAGCAGGGTACTGAACCCAAGCACTCGGATACTGGATGCGGTGTCTGGTGTGCTAGACATACATCCACCGCTGCTCATTCCACCTGCATGTCATGAATGTGCCAGATCTTTCTTTCAGGATAGATTTGGTTTGGGGGAACAAATACCCATTGAATGTCTAGCCGACAAGGTGCCCACCAGGGTGGGGTTTTGGGGAACTTTGTGTAGCAGAATGTCACCTACCTTCAGAGAACTTACTCCTTGATGGAGATGACTGTATGAGAAGGTATATTAGATACACTAAGGAGATTTACCAGCAATATAAGAGAGAAAGATAGGACTGCTGATTCTGATGGGCGACAAGAGGCTTTCAGAAGTGTTATGTGTTCTAGCGCAGAGGTCAGCAAACTACAGCTTGCGGCCCACTTGCTGTTGTTTAAGATTTATTTATTTATTTGAAAGGCAGAATTACAGAGAGAGGGAGATATATCCACTGATTCACTCTCCAAATGGCTGCAATGGCCAGAGCTGGGACCATCTGAAGCAAGGAGCCAGCAGCTTCTTCTGAGTCTCCCAAATGTATGCAGAGGCCCAAGCACTTGGTTGATCTTCCACTGCTTTCCCAGCCACATTAGCAGGGAGCTGGATCAGAAGTGGAGAAGCTGGGATTTGAACTGGTGCCTGTACAGGATGCTGGGGTCACAGGCAGTGGCTTTACCTGGTATGCCACAACACTGGCCCCAGCTACCTGCTTTTGTTTAAAAACAAAACAATTAACTGGAACACAGCCATATACTTTTTTTTACGTATTGTCTGTAGCTGCTTTCTTTTCTCTCTCTCTCTTTTTTTTTTTTTTTTTTGGATGGGCAAAGTTAGAGAGAGAAAGGTCTTCCTTTTTCTGTTGGTTCACCCCCCAATTGGCCGCTAGAGCCGGCGCACTGCACCGATCTGAAGCCAGGAGCCAGGTGCTTCCTCCTGGTTTCCCATGCAAGTGCTAGGGCCCAAGGACCTGAGCCATCCTCCACTGCACTCCGGGCCACAGCAGAGAGCTGGACTGGAAGAGGAGCAACTGGGACAGAATCCGGCGCCCTGACTGGGACTAGAACCTGGGGTGCGGGCACTGCAGGCAGAGGATTAACCTAGTGAGCCGCGGCGCTGGCCTGTGGCTGCTTTCTCACTAGGACAGCAGTTGAGTAGTTGCCAAAAAGCCTAAAATATTCGGTCTTTTATAAGAGAAGTCTGCCAATCCATTCTAAACGTTTATGATCAAGAGAATTGGAAGAGGAGGATGGAATAGAGAAGGTTGGTCATTCTAATCTTTTACTGCAATATATACATTTGAAAAATTAGAGTACTTTTCTACATCACCAAACAAGTGCTTAAAGTTATCCTAAATCCAAAATCCATTTTCACATTTCCTCCCAGTTGTCCCAATAAAAGTCCTTGTTTTTTAAAATTTATTTCATTTGAAGGGCAGAGTTACAAAGAGAAAAGAGGGAGAGACAGAGATGTCTTCCATCTGCTGGTTCATTCCCCATATGGCCACAACAGCCAGAGCTGGGCCAGGCTGGAGCTAGGAGCTTCTTCTGCTGCTTTCCCACACACATTAGCAGGAAGCTGGATTGTAAGTGGAGCAACCAGGTATTAAACCTGGCACCCATATGGGATACTAGCTTTGCAGGGGGTGGCTTAACCTGCTATGCCACAGTGCTGGCCCCTAATAGCTGATTTTTTAAAATTTATTTGACAGAATTAGAGAGAGATACAGAGAGAAAGGTCTTCCTTCTGTTGGTTCATTCCCCAAATGGCTGCCACGGCAGGCGCTGCGCCGATCTGAAGCCAGGAACCAGGTGCTGCTTCTGGGTCTCCCATGCGTGTGCCCTTGGGCCATCCTCCATTGCCCTCCTGGGCCACAGCAGAGAGCTGGACTGAAAGAGCTGCTTTCCCAGGCCATAGCAGAGAGTTGGATTGGAAGAGGAGCAGCCGGGGCTTGAACTGGCACCCGTATGGGATGCCGGTACCCACAGGGAGAGGGTTAGGCCACTACGCCACAGCGCTGGCCTTGAGAAACTGGACTTTTCAATGTTTATATTAAAAGCAAAACAAGCTTGTGAGCCAAAACTAGAGTTCAGTCGTCTAAAGAAGGAAGAGAGATCCTTGAAGGAAGATCAGAACAGAAATACCTGGAGCCAGTTGTCGAAAGGCCTTCGGTGCAAGGGCAGGGAGTCTGGATTCTTATTTTACAGGTATGTTTTTGAGAGAAGGAATGATGTCCATCTCAGGATTCTGGTGATGTTGAAAAATGACCAAGAAGCTGATCAATACTAGTAAGCTGTGCAGTGATTCGTGCAGAGAGGACGAGGGCTTGACACAGAGCAGGAAAGAGAGAACAAGGTGCATCTGGAGCGAGCTGGCCTGGTGGCACAGCAGGGTAAGCTGCCACTTTTGAGACCAGTAGCCCATGTCAGAGTGTCAGTTTTGAGTCCCATCCAGCTCCCTCCTGGTGCACCTGGAAAGGAAGTGGAAGATGGCTGAAGTACCTGGGCCCCTGCCGCCTGTGTGAGAGACCCTGATGGCGTTTCCAGACTCCTGGCTTGGGTGTAGCCCAGCCTAGCCCTTTGGAGAGTGAGTGGATATAGGATCTCTCTCTCTCCCTCTCTCTCGATGCCCCAACCACCACCACCACCACCACCAAACTCAAATTCTGCCTTTCAAATTAATAAATCATAAAAAAAATTGGAGGGAGGCTGGTGCTATGGCTTAGCAGGTAAAAGCCACTGCCTGCAGTGCTGGTATTTCATGTAAGCACCGGTTTGAGTCCCAGCTGCTCCACTTCCTAGCCAGCTCTCTGCTATGGCCTTGGGAAAGCAGCAGAAGATGGCCCAAGTCCTTGGGTCCCAGTACCCACGTGGGAGACCAGGAAGAACTGGCTCCTGGTTTTGGATCCGCACAGCTCCGACTGTTGCGGCCATCTGGGGAGTGAATCACTTGATGAAAGACACCTCTCTCACTCTCCTCTCTCTCTCTCCCTCCCTCTTCCTCTTTATAACTCTAACTTTAAAATTTAAAAAATGGAGAAAAATAGGTCTTAGTAAATGCTTAGACTCATTCAACATTTATAGCACACCTGTCATGTGGTAGACATAGTGTCAGGCACTAGAGATATATAAATAATTGGAAAATAAGACTTCAAAGGGATTTGCAGCTTGGTAGGTGATGTACACTTAAATAATGGGAAATGCAGAATAATAGGTTACTACTAAATGTGGACCACATACCATGGGATAAGGAAGAAAGGGGTCAGCTACCTGCCTGGTGGGATGCAGAGAGGGCTTCTCAGGAATCACTAGCTGTGTTCTGGACAGGATCTGGTACTGCCCCTAAGGAACAGCTAACAGCCAGACTGAGCATCGCTGTGAGTCAGGCACTACCCTTTTGTATTTATTTATTTGAAAGGCAGAGAGTTACAGAGAGGCAGAGGGAGAGAGAGAAGATAAATCTTCCATCCACTGGTTCATTCCCCAAATGGCCACAGGGCCAGAGCTGCACCCATCTGCAGCCAGGAGCCAGGACCTTCTTCCAGGTCTCCCACGCAGGTGCAGGGACCCAAGGACTTGGGCCATCTTCTGCTGCTTTCCCAGGCCATAGCAGAGAGCTGGATCGAAGAGGAGCAGCCAGGATTCGAACCAGCACCAATATGGGATGCCGGCTCTGCAGGCAGAGGATTAACCTACTGTGCCATGGCGCCAGCCCCAAGGCACTATTATTATTAACACCGGGATGAGGTTTTAGGAGTAAACAATGAGCTTATTTGGGGGTGCCCATTGAATTTGTGTAGCTAGGAAATGGGTCTGGAGCTTAACAGCAAGGAGGTGGAACCCAAGATATGGATTTTGGGAGGGAGTCACCTGCCTGGAGGTGATGGAGAAATTCTAGGAATGCGTGCAAGGACCATAGGAGGAAACAAAGTTAACAGTGGGATCTTGGGGGATTCCAGAAGTAAGCTAGAACAAATTGGAGACAAGACACATAATAAAGCTGACTGGTTTTCTTAAAGTAACTTTGAACTCATGAATCCTTAAATGTGGCTCATAAACTGGTTGTGAAGGAGTTCCAGAAATGTTTTGTACAATGACAGTATCTCTGAAACAGGTGTAGGCGGAAATAATTTCAGACCAAATCCTCTGGTAATGTGTTTTATAAAACCATCTGCATGGCCGGCACCACGGCTCACTAGGCTAATCCTCCGCCTGCGGCGCCAGTACACCGGGTTCTAGTCCCTGTCGGGGAGCCAGATTCTGTCCCGGTTGCCCCTCTTCCAGGCCAGCTCTCTGCTGTGGCCCGGGAGTGCAGTGGAGGATGGCCCAAGTGCTTGGGCCCTGCACCCCATGGGAGACCAGGAGAAGCACCTGGCTCCTGCCATCAGATCAGCGTGGTGCACTGGCCGCAGCGGCCATTGGAGGATAAAGAGAAAGATCTTCCTTCCGTTGGTTCACTCTCCAAATGGCCGCTACGGCCGGAGCTGCGCCCATCCAAAGCCAGGAACCAGGTGCTGCTTCTAGGTCTCCCATGCGGGTGCAGGGGCCCAAGCACTTGGACCATCCTCCACTGCTATCCCAGGCCCCATCCGAGAGTTGGACTGGAAGAGCAGCAACCGGGACTAGAACTGGCACCCATATAGGATGCTGGTGCTGCAGGCAGAGAATTAACCTAGTGCGCCACAGCGTCGGCCCCTACTCTGTCTTTCAAATAAATAAATCTTAAAAAAAAAAAAAAAAAAAAAAAGACTCCAACTGAGACACATCCCATATCACAGGCCCTGGGTTTGATTCTGGGCCACAGCTCCAGCCAGCTTCCAGGTAATGCATACCCTGGGTGGCAACAGGTAGGTGATGGCTAAGCAGTCGGGTCCCTGCCACCCATGTGGGAGAAACCTGGATTGAGTTCCTGGCTTCTGCCTGGCCTAGTCCTGATCAGTGTGAGCACCTGGGGGTGACTCAGTCTGGGGAGCACTCTGTCCCTGCTTCTCAAATAATTTACCTGTGATTTAGGCAGTTGAGAAAGTGAGGTTTCTGTACAGGGGACTAATATGACAGCAGTGTTTTAGAGTAATCACACGAGCGAAGGTGGATTGAAATGTGACGAAACTAGGGCACATTGAAGGTCACTGTTAACAGAGACAGGAATTAAGATGATGGGCATGGGAGAAAAGAAAATATGACAATTCTTAAAGTTGGAAACCAGAAGGAGTTGAGAGGGACAATCTCAAATGTGGCCCGTCAGGTTAGGCTGCTACCTGTGTCACCAGTATCCCAGATCAGAATACGATTTCAAGTCCCAGCTGCTTGCTTCCAACCCAGCCTCCTGTTATGGCCTGGGAAAGCAACAGAAGATGGCCCCAGTCCCTGGGTCCCTGTTGCCCACATGGGATGCCCAGATAGAGTTCCTGGCTCCTGGCTTCAGCCTGGCCCAGCCCTGGCTCTTTTGGCATTTGGGATAGTAAACCAGTTAGAAAATATATTTCTGTGTCTGCCACTCTGCCTTTCAAATAAATAAAAATAAATCTCTCTCTTTTTTTTTTTAAGAAATTGAGAGAATAAATGTTTTGGTTGAATTCCACAGGAGGGAAAAAGCAGAGGAAGTGGAGAAACTTCTGGGAAGAATAGTACAGTGTTTCTAGCAGCCAGTAGAAACCAAAGGTCTCAAATGTGGCAAAGAAGAGAGCTTGAGAAGAGGCTATTACATTTTCCTGATGGTTTCTTTCTTTTTTTTTTTAAATTTATTTGAAAGTCAGTTACACAGAGAGAGAAGGAGAGGCAGAGAGAGAGAGAGGGCCTCCATCCACTGGTTCACTCCCCAATGGGATGCAACAGCCGGAGCTGCACCAATCCAAAACCAGGAGCCAGGAGCTTCTTCCGGGTCTCCCACGCGGGTGTAGGGGCTCAGGGACTTGGGCCATCTACTGCTTTCCCAGGGATTGGAAGTGGAACAGCCGGGACTTGAACCAGCGCCCATATGGGATGCCGGCACTGGAGGCAGCAGCTTTACCCGCTATGCCACAGCGTCAGCCTCTGTCTGATGGTTTCTATTGTGAAAAAACTTAGGAGGTGGAAATCAGATGACAAGGCATTAAGGTAGCACAAGGGATGTAGAAAGGTATACATTTTACTTGAAAAGTAAAGGAAGTACAACAGTGTGGTGGCTGGGAGACATCTGATGAAGGTAGGGTTCTGTTCTGAATTCATGAAGGACTGACCCAGTGGAGGAGGAGAACTTGACGGCGTTCAGGAAGGATATTATGGGATGTTCCTCAGGAGGTTGAACTGAGTGGGACTTGAGGGAAGATGAGCAAGACCCAATACTGTTGCAGGAACTAAAGAATGAATGCCAGTATATAAATGTGTAAGAAAGGCTGGGGGCAGGGGAGGATCCCGTAAGGAGAGGTCAGAGGACAGGATATGAGGGGTTGGGAGGGGAAGCGTGAAAGAACTGAGATGGAGTGGGCCCTGAGGATGGCAGAGGTGTAAAATGATTGTTCGTGAACTGTGGAAGAAGTGGCCTCTTACTGTCTGCCCACTCCCCAACCCGCCAAAGTGTCAAGGGCAGATTTAAGAGTGAGAGGGGTGATCTTCAAGTGCCAAACTACCTCCGCCACATTCCCACTCTCTGTCCAGGTCCTCCATTTTGTAAACTGCAGAGCTTTCTCTCTTCATAGAACAGTTGTTGGGTGCCCTCTGCTGGTCAGTTTTGGTGTTGGCCTTCCAGATATTTAAATCCGAAAGCATGTGCTAAAGTACTAATCCACTATATTCTATTAAGTACACGTTTGTTCACATCTGTGTAGAAGGCCTTGTAGAGAAGACAAGTAAAAAAAAAAAAAAACACCATTTACACAACACAGTTCTAAAGATTGACAGGCTTCTATGTGTCACAGTGGAAGGAGCTCTCATGATAAAATTAGGCCTAGGATGTGCTGGGACACAGAGGGCCAGAGATGACTTCCCAAGAGAAGGTTTTGGTGGAGATGAGTACAAGGTGAGGCTGAGAAAGATTAGTGTAGGCCGAGAACAGCATGAACAAGGACAAACAACTGTACCAGGAACAGAAAGAATGCCAGTGGCTGGAATGTGAGGACTGTGGAGGAATGGTGGGAGAAAAGGGGAGGGATCTCGCAGTGAGAGCTGGAGTAGCAGATGCTGTGGGGAAGCCCTGCATGGATCACCCAGCTCATGTCATCCCGATGAGCAACACGGCTTTCCATGTGGAGTCTCTCACAAGTACTACGCCCAGCCTGAACTCACCCCCGTAAAAGCAGGCAGGCCTGACATATCTACCTAGAAAATAAGAATAAACTTTTTTTAAAATTTATTTATTGGAAAAGCAGAGAGGGAAGGATCTGCTGTCTGCTGGTTCACTCCCCAAACACCTACAACAGCCAAGGCTGAGCCGGGCTGAAGCCTCCAGCCAAGAACTCAGTCTGGGTCTCCAACTTCCCGCCAGCCACCTCCTAGGGTGCAAATTAGCAGGAAGCTGGAATGGGCAGCAGAGCCGGGCTCAAACCTGGGCACTCTGATAAGGGGAAATGGGCATCCAAAAAGGAAGTTAGTGTGGCACCAAAAGCCCGCCCCCGGAACTTGTTATTTTGATGGGGGCATGTCAAGGGAGCTGCCTTTCATGCGACTCAGTGGGTGCTGGTGGGAGCCTGACAGCTTGCAGTAAGCACACCAAGGGCCAGGGGCCAGGAGCGGCCATCTGACCTAGCAATCAAGAAGCCCACATCCCACATCGGAGTGCCTGGGTTCAATACTGGCTCCAGCTCGCGACTCCAGCTTCCTGCTAATGCAGACCCTCGAAGGCAGCAGCCATGGGTCTTGTAATTGGGTTCCTGCCACCCAACTGGATGACCACATTGAATTCTAGGCTCCTGGCTTTGGTCTGGCCCAGCTCCACCCACTGTGGGCATTTATGGGAGTGAACCAGGGGTTGGGAAAGCTGTCTGCCAGACTTCATTTTAAAAAAATTTTAAAAAGACAGGGAGACCGTGGGAAAGTGGTAAGGATGGGGGGGGGGCAGGGATGAGGGTGTTGTGGCCTGGGCAGGGGCATGCGTGTGGGGGGTGTGAGCTCTAAGGTGCGCATGTGTAGAAAGCTCTCGGCGCCCCTGCTCTATCGTGTCCTCCTTGAAGATGCCCTGATGCAGAAATAAAGTACACAAAGAGCATCCTCAGTGCGTCCCCTAGCTCTTCCCCACAGTCTTGTGAGGGCCTGGGAAGAGCTGGGTGAGGGGAGCAGAGAGGTCGGAGAGTGACTTCCTAGCGCGGTCAATACACACGGAGGACTTCCAGGAGTACCCGGTACACGACGGGCACCCAGTGAAGAGTGACACCTGGCTCCAGGTAGGTGTGCTGTGCTGTGCCCTGGGATACCTGAGGTGTAGCACATGGAATGCCAAGACTTCTGATGACGAAAATCACCAGAGGCGCGCTCTTCTCGTGGAAACTCCCGGTTTGGCTATTTATTGCACGCCAGGCACTCACATCCCAAACAAAAACCTTTCTTCTACCGCATCCTTCGCTAATCTCCAAAAAGCAAAACAAAACGCGTGCTCAAAGCTCCGCCGGCAAAGCGTGAGGTGCCGAATCCGCTTTCCGAGCTCACCCCCACCCCTCCCACAGCCCGGGGGTGAGCCCTTTCAGCTTCCTTCCAGAGACCGAAAGGGGAAGTGCAGGAAAGACACGTGCGAGGACTGGGGTTCCTTTCTGCACGTTGCAGAGGGGGGGAAAAAAACGCAGCCGTCACGAACAGGATTCGAACCTGTGCGGGGAAACCCCATTGGATTTCGAGTCCAACGCCTTAACCACTCGGCCACCGTGACTCCCAAAACCGTGCTTCGCCGCGCGCTTACAGGAGGGGTCCGCACTGCGCCCGGGAGAGCGCGCGGCGCCCGGAAGCGGCCCCCGGCCGGGCGCGCACACCGCGGGCCTCCCACCCCTCGCCCCTTACCTCTCGTCCACGTCGCTCAGAGAAGAGCGGGTGGGCCGAGTGACCCGGACAGGCAGGATGCCCTGCCTACAGAGGAGAGTTAGGGTCTCAAGGAGCGCAACCTACACGGAGGGCGATGGCGAGGCCTGTGGAGGAGGCGCTGAGGGGAGGGACTGGGTCCCCAGGGCGGCGGCGGGGGGCTTCTCGGGAGAAGAAGTGAGTAGGAGCTACCGGGTGGGACGAGGCGCGAGGCTGAGGGAGACTCGGTGAGAGTTGAGAAGGGGAGCTCCTGGGAATGGGTGAAAGGGAGACACCCCGGGATCAGGGGCTCCTCGGCGGGGCTGGAAACGCGCACTCCGGTCTGTGCGTCCCGGTGGACCCACTGCGGGGCCCCGAGGCCAGAAAGAGGGAACGGGCTTCGCGTCGGGTAGAGAACGGCTTCAGGAGAGTGGCGCCCCCTCCGGGAAGCAGCCAGCTCCCCGGATGCCCCCGCGGCCGCCGCCGCCCCTGTCAGGGAGGCCACCGAGTCGGCCCAGCGCCGGGCCCTCCGCCGCCGCGGCGGCCGCCGACCCCGGCCTGCCGGCAGGGGGCGCTGCGCGGGCCGGGGCCGGCCTCGGCGGCGGGAGGCGGCGGCCGCGGCGGCGGGAGGCGGCGGGAGGCGGGCGGAGGAGGAGGCGGAGGAGGCGGGAGCTGAGCTGAGCGGGGCGGGCGGCGGTGGCGGCGGCGGCGGCGGGGCCCGAGCCCGAGAAGATGGCGGTGCGGAAGAAGGACGGCGGCCCCAACGTGAAGTACTACGAGGCCGCGGACACCGTGACCCAGTTCGACAACGTGCGGCTGTGGCTCGGCAAGAACTACAAGAAGGTACGCGGGCAGGGCCGCGCGGGGGCCGGGGGCGGGACAAAGGCCCCGCGGCCCCGCGGCCCCCCGGGGTCCTGCCCACCCTCCCGCCGCCCTGGCCCCTCCCCCGCGGCCTCCCGGACAGCGCCCCGCGGCCCGCGCCCCTCCCCCAGCCTCTCCCACCCCCACCCCGGCCGCGGATCCCAGCCCCCGCCCGCACGGCTGCGCCCTCTGCCCCTTGTTTTTCTCCGCTGCCCCGGTGCCGGCAGCCCACCCGCCCCCTGAGCCGCCGCCTTCTCTGCTTTTCCGGGGGGAGACGGCCGGCCTAGGGTGGGCCGGGTGCTGAGCGGGCGCCCTCCCCGCGGCCCCGCGTGCCCGCCCCGGCTCCCCACGGAGCCAGGTAGCGGCGGGGCCGAGGCCTCCCCGGTGCTTTGTGTGTGTCCGGAGAGAGAGATGAGCGAGGCAGCGGGGTAAACAGCCGTGGGGCCCCGAAAGAGGTCCCCACCCCGGGATCACCTGTCTCCCTCCATCCGAAGGGCAACAAAACCTCCCAGGGAGACGGGGTCCGGGAGCTCCTGGGCTTCACAATGAAGTCACCCCACAGCCCAGCCCGGCGCTGCCGGGGGCTCGGGGTCCAGAGGCTTGGATCAGCTTTATAGCCCTAGCCCCTCACCCCCCTAGCCTGTAATGGAAATCCTAAGGTAGCCAACAAAAAGGTTCCAGAAGCCTCACCTGTCTTGGGTGTCTTTGTCTTGGGCCTGGTGCTTCCCTGGAGAGGGGCTGCCCGTGTCCCTGTTCACTCAGCTCCAGTTGAGGATTCTTCCTGGCTTGCGTTCAGCACCGGGGTCTTCCTGCACACCTCTGTGGCCTGTCAGAAGTGGGATGGATGGTTTAGGAGGGCCTCCCTAGCTGAGGTTCTGAGAGTGGCCCTGCACGGAGGGGGGTCTCCCTGGGTGTCAGAATCCTGACAGCTGCTGAGTCTGTGGCTTGCCTGCAGCCCAGCGTGGGGCTCTGGTTCCCAGGCTTCTACCTCTGACCTTTTGGAGGGAGATGAGTTAGGGGCCTAGGGCCCTGGGGGAAGAATTGACAGCCTGACCCGGTTCAGCTTTCCTGCTCTTTGTCATCCACCTTCCCCTGCTCTGAGCTCCTTCTACCTCCCACTGAGTAGTGCTGTCTGCCCTGTGATTAGGGTGGAGGAAACAGGGGTCAGAAGGTAAAGAGAAAGTTAGCCTCCTGGCTCCGTGTTCAGTTAGGGCGGCGGGTTGGGATGCTGGTAGTGTTCATAGGAGGCCTGGGGCTGCCTGGCTCAGGTCCAGTTTCCTCGGAAAGGATAGATGGATGATGTCTCGCAAGCTGGGGAGGAGTGGGCCCTCCTGTCTCGGAAGACATCGACGCCTGGTTCCTAGCAGAAGCACAGCTCACATGCTCACTCTCGGGCCGCCGGCCTACCTTCTCTTCTTTGCACCTTTTCCTATTAGGCTACATTAGCAGTGAATCATGACCTCCCTCAGTTTCCCCAAAAACTGCGCTGTTGTCTTGGCTTACAGCTTGGAAGATATTGCTTCCAGGACCTGAACTCCACAATCCTTCAGGATTTTACAGCCCTCAGTGCTGTTGGCTGGAGATCAGGTGCCAAGATAACAGGGTCTGGCAACTCAGATTTCAAGGAAGAGTCCTTGGAAATTTCCCTCACCCACAACACCCTGCACTGGCGGCCGCGGCTGGTGGCGGCAGAATTTCAACTTCCTGGTTAGGGGTTTCCAGGGCCACCCTTCCACCATTTTCTTTATAGGGACGAAAGCACGTGGGGGAGAAAAGCACTATTTTCTCTGCACCGGCTTCTTCCAGAGCCTCTAGGGAAGAAATTTGGAGGTGGTAGACAATTTATCCGGGGTCTGTTTCCCTTTGCTTTCTCCGTTTCTCTAGTATATCCAAGCTGAACCACCCACCAACAAGTCGCTGTCTAGCCTGGTTGTACAGTTGCTACAATTTCAGGAAGAAGTTTTTGGCAAACATGTCAGCAATGCGCCACTCACTAAACTGCCGGTGAGTGCAGAAGCCTCGAGTCCTCCCACCTGGCGTGGGAGGGATTTGTGAATTTTGTCATTCTTGAGATTTGGGTTCTTTCCTGCCCGCCGAGTCCCCTGCTCAGGATGTGACTGACCTGGCCTGGTCCCCAGGTTACCATGCCCATGCCCTTTGTTTTCGTAACACTTTGTGCAACAAGTTATCTCGGAGCACTGTGGGCTCCATCCCAGTCTCTCCTGGCAGGGTTAAAAGGCCTAAGATCCAGATTTGCACGGGTTTCTTCTGTGTCAGATCCTGGCTCTACCACTTGAGGGCCCTGTGATCCTGGGCAGCCTTTTTGAGTCTTCGTTCCTTCACGTGTAGATGGGATTAATATGCCTACCTTGTGGGGTTTCTGCCAGGGTGAATGCGGTAACTCAGTAAGTGCTTGGTACCAGCTGGCGGGTACTGGTCTCCTTCCCCACCCCAGAGCACCCACTACAGTTACACAAGGGGTGAAGGATTCTAGCTTTGCAAGGGAACTCGGTTCGGCCCGGGATTTTATCAAAGAATTAGTAAGCGATGAGAGAATTTATGATATAACTTGCATGCTTCTCACTGTCTCCATTCTGTAGATCAAATGTTTCCTAGATTTCAAAGCAGGAGGCTCCCTGTGCCACATACTTGCAGCTGCCTACAAATTCAAGAGTGACCAGGGATGGTGAGACCCTTCATACTCAGCTTCTTACATTTAGTTTAGAGGGTACCCGCCTCGGCTCCTTGGGTGGGAGGACACAGGTGGACATTCTGTGAGTGTCTTTCGCTGGGTCAGAAAAATGGCCGCATGTCAGGGCCAAAACAGTCCCCAAGAATGAGTGAGGGCATGCCCGTAGGTGTTGATGGGTGTGCCGTGGAGGAAAAGGGATTCTCATCGTGGCCTCTTAAGCTTCTCTTTGTCCTTCTGGGCTAAGCACAGAGGGATTTGTGGAGTTGAGATCAGTGAACCCCAGAACTCAGGTGATCTGGCATCAACTGTGAGCAAGGTTGCCTCCTAATTTCCCAAGTCAAGAAGTCACACACCCTCACCTCATTCCCAGCCCTGAGCTACCCCACTCACTAGATTATTGCCTCTTTACAAGGAGGCGTTACGATTTCCAGAACCCATCACGCATGGACCGCAACGTGGAAATGTTTATGACCATTGAGAAGTCCTTGGTGCAGGTAATAGTCAGGGGCCTCCCCTGCCCGCCTCCCTTCCCTCAGCGATAACCCCTGCCCCAAAATCTCATCCCATCTGTTTCTTCTCCCCACAGAATAACTGCCTGTCTCGACCTAACATTTTTCTCTGCCCAGATATTGAGCCCAAACTGCTAGGGAAGTTAAAGGACATTATCAAGAGACACCAGGTGAGTGGTGGGGCAGGAGAGGTTTCTTGCCTCTGTTTTCCATTCCACGCAGCAGCAGTGAGGCACCACGGTGCCTACCTCTGAGCTGGCCCTCGTTCCCAGTTTGGGAAAAGACTGGAGGTTAAGCTTTGAGACTCTCTCCTGCCTGCTCCGCCCATCTCCCAGTCCTCACGGGTCTGGACCCTGCTCCGCCCATCTCCCAGTCCTCACGGGTCTGGACCCTGCTCCACCCATCTCCCAGTCCTCACGGGTCTGGGGTCTGGACCCCTGTTCCCAGAGACTCCACTGGCATCTGCTTCCACTGAGCTGGAGATTATCTAATTTCAGACCAATGAAATCCTTGCTTTTTGGAACTTTGTGATAACAAGCGGATGTCACTGATAACATACAGTCACCTTTTCATTTCCCACGTGTGGTTCACCCATTTAGAGGGTTCTGTGGCAGACGTTTGTTATTTGACATTTGTTCGTTACTAGCACAGTCCCAACTGTTTCCCTTTGCTGCTCAGTGAGTGTGTGCTTGGAGAATGCAAACTAGCTTTAATATCATTGTAAGCGGACTGTGATTGTTTTGGTTTGTACCCATAATTCAGCGGGGCCCCTATTGACCTCCTTCTCCTTGTGCCATCCAGGGAACAGTCACTGAGGATAAGAACAATGCCTCCCACGTTGTGTATCCTGTCCCAGGGAACCTTGAAGAAGGTGGGACCTGGGTTTTCCTGGCCCTGCAGTGGATGCCTTGGACTGGGAGGCGGAGGACTGCTCAACTCCCCAGGCAGCACCAGGGCTCCTCTCTCCTCTCCCACCTTCAGCTCCTGTTGTCATGTCCCCTGCTGCAGCAGGGGAGTGCTTAGTCAGGGCTTTTGTCCAGTTATTTTTGTGTGTGCCCCCTTTAGCTTATCTCCTCCCTTCTCTGTCTCTGTCCCCAGAGGAATGGGTACGGCCAGTCATGAAGAGGGATAAGCAGGTTCTTCTGCACTGGGGCTACTACCCTGACAGGTGAGGATGGGTTCCTGGGGCAGGTTCAAGTTCAAGATCCAGACCCAGTAGCCCTGGAACACGCAGCAGAGCAGAAGACTCTTTGGGGGTTGTTTCAGATCAGTTCATTTGTTCTCCCACCTATTCTGTGAATCCTCTGTCTGGGGAGGGTTTGAACTTACTGGATGAGGCTTAGGTGTAGGTTGAAAGGATTGGGCTTCGTGTGTGAAATGCTCATCCCAGGAGAATTTTCGGTTAGTAAATGTTAGAAACAGTTTACCTGGAAGTAGGCGTCAGCACTTTTTTTTAGGGAATCATGCAGCCTTTAAAGTAATATGAAATAACGTGGATAACTCATAAGTGAATATTAACTGTAAAAAGTAGCATGTAAAATAACATCTAGTATGATTATAATTATGTAAAACCAAAGTTACACAGAAAAAATCACTGGCAAAAACATGCTAAGGATCAAGAGTAGTTATGTTAGAATGATTCTTCATTTTTTTTAAAAGTTTATTTTCAATTGACACATAGTAAGTAATACATATTTATAGGTATAGTCTATTTTGACATGTCCATAACCATCTACAATGATTAAATCAGGATAATTAGCATGTCCATCATCTTAAACATTTGTCATTTCTTTGTATTTGAAATATTTGTTCTCCAGTTTTTTTTGTGTGTGCATCAGTAAGGAATTTACTTTTTTTTTTTTTTTTAAGATGTATTTTATTTGAAAGAGTTACAGAGAGAGGGGAAGAAATAGAGAGAGGTCTTCTGTCTGCTGGCTCACTCCCCAAATAGCCACAATGGCTGGGGCTGGACCAGGCCGAAGCCAGGAGCCAAGAGCTTCTTCTGGGTCTCCAACATGGGTTCAGGGGTTTAAGCACTTGGACCATCTTCTGCTGCTTTCCCAGGCGCTTTAGCAGGGAACTGGATCAGAAATGGAGTAGCCAGGACTTGAACCAGTGCCCATATGGGATGCTGATGCTGTAGGTGGCGGTGCACTGGCCCCTACTTTTTTTTTTTTTTTTTTGACAGGCAGAGTGGACAGTGAGAGAGAGAGAGAGACAGAGAGAAAGGTCTTCCTTTTCCATTGGTTCACTCCCCAGTGGCCGCTGCGGCTGGCGCACCGTGCCAATCCGAAACAAGGAGCCAGGTGCTTCTGGTCTCCCATGCGGGTGCAGGGCCCAAGCACTTGGGCCATCCCCCACTGCCTTCCCAGGCCACAGCAGAGAGCTGGACTGGAAGAGTAGCATCCGGGACAGAATCCGGCGCCCCGACTGGGACTAGAACCAGGTGTGCCGGCGCCACAGGCGGAGGGTTAGCCTATTGGCCCCTACTTATTATTATTATTTTTTTTTAAATCCAAATGCTGGGGTTTTCCAGAGAAATTTAACATGTATATTTATAATTGCTGTATATCAAGCTGAATTGCTGATACTTGTTTACTGAAACATTTTGACTTGCATGAATGCTTTTTTTTTTTTTTTTTTTTTAAGATTTACTTATTCATTTGAAAGGCAGAGTTACAGAGAGAGAGAGGCAGAGAGAGATCTTCTACCTGCCGATTCACTCCCCAAATGGCCATGGCCACAATGGCTGGAGCTTGGCGATTCGGAGCCAGGAACCAGGAGCTTCTTCTGGTTTTCTCATGTGGGTGTAGGGGCCCACGGATTTGGGCCATCTTCCACTGCTTTCCTAGGCCATAGCAAAGAGCTGGATTGGAAGTGGAACAGCAGGACTTGAACCAGTGTCCTTATGGGATGCCAGCACTACATGTGGCGAGGCTTTACCTGCTACACCACAGCGCCAGCCCCTTGCATGAATGCTGTCTGTCCACACATTTATATTAAAAATTTACACATGTGAAAATGGAAAAAATTGCCAATAGTTGAATTTTGCCCACCATTTTCCCACTCAGAATCATGTACTTAGGGACCTTTTTTTAAAAAATGATTTATTCTATTTATAAGTCAGAATTAAAGAGAGGGATCAGCCAATCTGTTGGTTCTCTGCCCAAATGGCTGCAAAGGCCAAGGGTGGCCAGACCGAAGCCAGGAGCTTCTTCCATGTCTCCCATATAGGAGCAGGGGCTCAAGCATTTGAGTCATCCTCCACTGCTTTTCACAGGCACATTAGCAGGGAGCTGCATTGAAAGTGGAGCAGCCTGAGCCGGCACCACGGCTCAATAGGCTAATCCTCCACCTTGTGGTGCCGGCACACCGGGTTCTAGTCCCAGTCGGGGCGCTGGGTTCTGTCCTGGTTGCCCCTCTTCCAGGCCAACTCTCTGCTGTGGCCAGGGAGTGCAGTGGAGGATGGCCCAAGTGCTTGGGCCCTGCACCCCATGGGAGACCAGGAAAAAGCACCTAGCACCTGGCTCCTGCCTTCGGATCAGGACGGTGTGCTGGCCGCGGCGGCCATTAGAGGGTGAACCAACGGCAAAGGAAGACCTTTCTCTCTGTCTCTCTCTCTCTCACTCTACCTGTCAAAAAAGAAAAAAGAAAATGGAGCAACTTGGACTTGAACTAGTGCTCATATGGGATGGCAACTCAGCAGGTGGCGGCTTAACCCTTTGCACCACAGCACTGGCCCTTAGGGACCTTTTGGACATGTGGAGGGAAAAAATGTCTAATATTCAGAACTACCAGTAACAAGAAGAAGAGAAAAAAATTTTTTTGAAATGAAATGTTTCCCATCATAGATCATAGTGGATTCTTTTTTTTTTAAGTTTAAAAAAATTTTTAATTTATTTTTTTAAATTTATTTTGAGTTAGAGAGACTGTAAACAGAGAAAGAGCTCTTCTATCCAGTGGTTCCCTCTCCAGATGGCCAAAACAGCCATGGTTGGGCCTGGATTCATCTGGGTCTCCCATGAGGGTACTGGGGCCGAAGCTCTCCAGCCATCCTCCACTGCTTTCCCCAGGCCATTAGCAGGAAGCTAGATCAGAAGTAGAACAGCTGGGCCTTGAACCAGTGCCCATATGGGATGCTGGCACTGCAGGTGGCAGCATTACCCACATAGTGGTTTCTTAATCACATTCTCCACATACGTGGCATGCTAGCTAGATGTCTTTTGGCATAATTGTTACACGTTTGGCAGGATAGCACACAGGTTGGTGTCTTTAAGAAGGCCAGCCAGCTAGGCCTAGCTTGTCTTGTGGAAACCATCAACAGTGGTGCTCTGGGAGCACAGATCTGTTTTGAAATCCTGAGCAGTTTCTCCCACCAGACGCCTAGAAGCAGAGTTTTCAAATCAAAAGTTCAGTGGACTTCTTCTTCTTCTTCTTCTTCTTTTTTTTTTTTTTTTTTTGACAAGCAGAGCGGACAGTAAGAGAGACAGAGAGAAAGGTCTTCCTTTTGCTGGTGGTTCACCCTCTAATGGCTGCCGCGGCCAGCACGCTGCAGCCAGTGCACTGTGCTGATCCGATGGCAGGAGCCAGGTGCTTTCCCTGGTCTCCCATGGGGTGCAGGGCCCAAGCACGTGGGCCATCCTCCACTGCACTCCCTGGCCACAGCAGAGAGCTAGCCTAAAAGAGGTGCAATCGGGACAGAATCCGGCGCCCCAACCGGGACTAGAACCTGGTCAGTGCCGCAGGCGGAGGATTAGCCTATTGAGCTGCGGCGTTGGCCCAGTGGACTTCTGATAACTGAGTGCCACAATGCCAGGCTTATAACAATGAGGTTTCTTCACCCCTCCAGTAGAAGTCACTCCCTTGTCGGTGGATTTTGTAACCGGTTGCTTCCATGGGTGCTTTACTGCTGGTTGATTTGTGGGCGGTCTGCTTTCTGGGAACCATTGTTTATAGAGACCTCCTTTCCTACCCTCTTCTCCTGCTAGACCTCAGTGAGCTAGGGGCAGCACTGGTGTTTATAAGATTTGTTATGTTTATTTTAAAAGTAGAGTGTCAGAGAGAGGAGGAGAGACAGATCTTCTATCCACTGGGTCACTCCCCACATGATCGCAACATGTATATTTATATGCTGAAGCCAGAAGCCAGGATTTCCATGTGGGTCCCCTACATGGGCTGCAGGGGCCAAGTACTTGCACAGCCTCCCACTGCTTTCCCAGGTCTATTAGCAGAGAGCAGCCAGGACTTGAATTTGCACTCTGATATGGGGTGCTAGTGTCACAGGCAGTGTATTCACCTGCTGCACCACAGTGCTGGCCCCTGTTCTCTGCTTTTTAAATGCATTGCAATGTTTTCTGGATAGCGCCTGGAAAGATAAACCATGCCAAAAAGATAAACCAACAACCCAGTACTTTATGTGTTTCCAAAAGATCTGCACTCCATCCTGTTGATTGTACTTCATGCTTAATTTCTCATGGCAGTTACGACACCTGGATCCCGGCAAGTGAAATTGAAGCATCTGTGGAAGACGCACCAACTCCCGAAAAACCTAGGAAGGTAAGATTTTCCCGTGCCCCACCCCAAGAGGGAGGCCGGGACCAGACCACTTTGTGGAGGTGAGGCAGTAAGGCTCCTGTGCCCTTGGACTTTGTTTGAATTATTATTTATTTATTTTCATTTTTATTTGAAAGGCAGAGACAGAGATCTGTCTGCTGGTTCAGTCCACAAATGCCCACAACAGAGAGCACTAGGTTAGGCTGAAGTCAGGAGCCAGGAACTCAATCCATGTCTCCATGCAGGTGGCAGGAACACCTACTTGAGCCATTACGTCCTATCTCCCAAGGTGCACACTGGCAAGAAGCTGGAATTGGCAGTAGAGATGGGAATCAAACCCACGGCACTCCAATACAGCACTCCAATACACTCCTGCTGCACCAGAACCTGCCCACCAACACGCATGTGTTTTAACAGAGGTCCCCAGGCTGAGCTGTTGCTTCCAGGCTTCCCTCCAGCACCATCTGCCTTTGTGCTTTAGGTTCATGCAAAGTGGATCCTGGACACAGACACCTTCAATGAGTGGATGAATGAGGAAGACTATGAAGTAAATGATGACAAAAACCCTGTCTCCCGGCGAAAGAAGATTTCAGCTAAGACACTGACAGATGAGGTGAAATTGTGTTCTTTCTTCCTGGAGCCCCATTAAGCACACACAGTCTCAGAACAGATCTTTGCTGGGGACTGTAGGCTGACGCCTATTGCACTTCAACCTGCAGGTGAACAGCCCGGATTCAGATCGTCGAGACAAGAAGGGAGGGAACTATAAGAAGAGGAAGCGTTCCCCTTCTCCTTCACCAACCCCAGAAGCTAAGAAGAAAAACGCCAAGAAAGGGTACATTAGCCCTAACCTTCCCCTGTGTTCACCGTTCTCTGCACACCAGGGTGAAGGAAAGAAGGATCAAGTCCTTCCCGTAACCTTACGGCCATGACCTGGACGTGCCGTATACCGCAGGTGTCCTGAGCTCCCAGTTAGTTCCAGTCCCAGCCATCACCTCACTCAAAGAGCTTCGTCACCAAATGAAAAGCCTCCACCACTTCCTGTTACCCTGCAGCTCTACCCTTGGGATTTTGTCTTGCTTCCTTTCCTTGAACCTCAACATCCAAGGATGACTGGATTTTCTTTCTCTTTCTTTCCCAGCCCTTCAACACCTTACACCAAGTCAAAGCGTGGCCACAGAGAAGAGGAGCAAGAAGACCTGACAAAGGACATGGATGAGCCCTCACCAGTCCCCAATGTAGAAGAGGTGACACTGCCCAAAACAGGTATGGGCCGGGCCAGGCTGATTCCTTTAAACAGCTGCTTATTGATACGATTTTCATTACCAGGGGAAATCCTGTAACTTCATACCCATATCTGAGTTGGGCTGCTTTATACCTGATAGTACTTGTCTCCAAATCTCCAAAAATTTTTATGACCCCTTTATACATTTTTAACATAAATTTTTATTTATTTATTTTCATTTTGTTTGAAAAGCTGAGAGGGATAGAGAAAGATCTCCATATGCTGACTCACTCCTCCATATGCCCACATCAGCCACAGCTGGGTGAGGTTATGAATCAAGGAACCCAGAACTCAATCCAGAATCTCCCATATGGGATCTCTCCACATGCTCTCCCACCCAAGCTCTGAGCCATCCATCACCTGCTTCCTTCCAGGGTGCACACCAGCATGGAGCTGGAATCAGAAGTGGGCTGGGACTTGAACCCAGGCACTCGGATCTGGGATATCAGTATCCCAAGTGGTTTTTTTTTTTTTTTTTTTTTTTTTTTGGACAGGCACAGTTAGAGAATGAGAGAGACAGAGAAAAAGGAGAAAGAGAGACAGAGAGTAAGGTCTTCCTTTTCCGTTGGTTCACCCCCCCCAAATGGCCGCTATGGCCAGCACACTGCGCCAATCCGAAGCCAGGAGCCAGGTGCTTCCTCTTAGTCTCCCATGTGGGTGCAGGGCCCAAGCACTTGGGCCATCCTCCACTGCCCTTCCTGGCCACAGCAGAGAGCTGGACTGGAAGAGGAGCAGCCAGGACAGAATCCAGTGCCCCAACTGAGACTAGAACTCGGGGTGCTGGTGCCGCAGGCGGAGGATTGGCCAAGTGAGCCACGTCGCCAGCCCTCCCAAGTGGTATCTTTAAACACTGTACCAGACACCTGCTCCTCCAAACTCTTTTTCCTTATGCACTCCTGTTGGTAAAATAGATTCGAGCACATACTCTTTATGGGTACTATGAAGTCAGTCATTATCTTAGGGTCATTACAAAATACATGTGGAGGCCGGCGCCGTGGCTCAACAGGCTAATCCTCCGCCTTGCGGCGCCAGCACACCGGGTTCTAGTCCCGGTCGGGGCCCCGGATTCTGTCCCGGTTGCCCCTCTTCCAGGCCAGCCCTCTGCTGTGGTCCAGGAGTGCAGTGGAGGATGGCCCAAGTGCTTGGGCCCTGCACCCCATGGGAGACCAGGAGAAGCACCTAGCACCTGGCTCCTGCCATCGGATGAGCGCGGTGTGCTGTCCGCGGCAGCCATTGGAGGGTGAACCAACGGCAAAAGGAAGACCTTTCTCTCTGTCTCTCTCTCTCTCACTGTCCACTCTGCCTATCAAAAAAAAAAAAAAAAAAAAAAAAACATGTGGAATAGGTGTGTGGTATAGCACTCCATATTGGAGTGCTGAGTTCAGGTTCCAAGTCTAGATTTTCCTTTTAATTCTATTCTCCTGCTAATGTATACCCTGGGCAGTAACAGATGATGGGTCGACTAGTTGGGAGATCTGGACTAGGCTCTCAGCTCTTGACTTTGGCCTGGCCCTGTCTTGGCTGTTGTGGGAATTTGGGATTGAACCAGCAGATGAGAGATCTCTGTTTCTCTGCTTTTCAAATAAAAAATTTAAAACATCTAAAAAATAAAAAATGTAGGCCGGCGCCGTGGCTCAATAGGCTAATCCTCTGCCTTGCGGCGCCAGCACACCGGGTTCTAGTCCCGGTTGGGGCACTGGATTCTTTCCCGGCTGCCCCTCTTCCAGGCTAGCTCTCTGCTGTGGCCAGGGAGTGCAGTGGAGGATGGCCCAAGTGCTTGGGCCCTGCACCCCATGGGAGACCAGGAGAAGCACCTGGCTCCTGCCATTAGATCAGCGCGGTGCGCCGGCCGCAGTGTGCCAGCTGTGGCGGCCATTGGAGGGTGAACCAATGGCAAAGGAAGACCTTTCTCTCTGTCTCTCTCTCACTGTCCACTCTGCCTGTCAAAAATAAATAAATATATAAAAATAAATTAAAAAATTAAAAACATAAAGGATAATAAAAAGAAATACAACGGGAAGTTCTGTCCTCTCCTGTGTTCCAGTGGATGATTTTTGCATCTGATATGAGAACTTTCCTTTGGAGGCTATGGTTTTGCAATACTGGCTTATGATCTGCATTCCATAGACTGGCTCGAGGTGTTCCAGGAGTGTATTTCAGGATGGGATTGGAGCAGCCACTGAGAGGAGTTCTGGCTTCCACCTGCTGATCAGTCGGCTCTTTGCTGCTTTCTCCTGAGCTTTTGTGTGTGAATTCAGTTGAGGAGAGTGTCCTACGCTTTCTTTTCTTTTTATTTTTTTATTTTTTTATTTTTTATTTATTTATTTATTTTTTTTGACAGGCAGAGTGGACAGTGAGAGAGAGAGACAGAGAGAAAGGTCTTCCTTTGCCGTTGGTTCACCCTCCAATGGCTGCCGCAGATGGCGCGCTGTGGCAGGCGCACCGCACTCATCCGATGGCAGGAGCCAGGTGCTAGGTGCTTTTTCTGGTCTCCCATGGGGTGCAGGGCCCAAGCACTTGGGCCATCCTCCACTGCATTCCCGGGCCACAGCAGAGGGCTGGCCTGGAAGAGGGGCAACCGGGACAGAATCCGGCGCCCCGACCGGGACTAGAACCCGGTGTGCCGGCGCCGCAAGGCAGAGGATTAGCCTAGTGAGCCACGGCGCCGGCCTCCATGTGGATATTTCTAACATCATTTGCAGGCCATACCAAATTCTCAGAGATTAGCCGGCTCTGGGTTTGTTGAATTTTGAGTCCTGTCTGCAGTTGCCTTGGCAGTGCCAGACCAAATGATTTTGCGGGACTTCTATAGCCCATAGGCCAGACGTCCTCTATGTTTGCTAGAGGGTGAGTTGGTGAAAATCAAACAGGGTCCTTTGCGAGCTTACAGACGCATAGTTGGAGGTAGGGGCCTGTCACAGACAAGAATGATTTGTGAATGTAAGTGTAGAGAGTAGTCACAGGTATTTTTGGTTGGAGAAGGGAAGAAGATAGTGAGTATTTCAAGCCCTGGAATGACTGGGGCTGGAGGGAGTTGCTATGTATTGCAGTCAAATGGAGAAAATTGTTGAGAAAGTAGGATATGTAGAACTACTAACAGTGGAGAGATGAGGCTCAGCTGAGGTCGAATCTGCCTGATGAGATGACTGTCTCTTCTGGCAGTGAACACGAAGAAGGACTCGGAGTCGGCTCCCGTCAAAGGAGGCACCATGACCGACCTGGGTGAGATGGGAGCCCCTCGGGCGAGGTGGGGAGGGCTCAGCCACACCTCACTCCTGGCCTGGCAGGCTTTGCAGCAGGACTCCCCTGCCCCTCGGGAGGCTTTAGCCTTATCACGCTGCCTTCTCTTTCAGATGAACAGGAGGATGAGAGCATGGAGACCACGGGCAAGGTGGAGCCAGTTTAGAGAGGGCCTCCTCTCTATGTGATTCTGATTTGTGATGATAAAGTTCCTTCTGTCCCGGCTTTTCCCACTCCAGGCTAATCCTAGCTATTGCTCAAAGCCCCAAGCCTTTTCGAGTCCCATGGCACATGCCTGCTCATTCCCTTCACCCATCATCTGTGTCCACTTCCCTGGGGTGTGGGGGGAAGCAGAGGGTTGCTGAGGGGACAGAGGAATGCTGAGTGTCCAGCAGCCTCCATACTCCTAGGATGAGGACGAGAACAGCACGGGGAACAAGGGGGAGCAGACCAAGAATCCAGACCTGCATGAGGACAACGTGACTGAGCAGACACACCACATCATCATTCCCAGCTACGCTGCCTGGTTTGACTACAACAGGTATTGTTCTGGCTTCTCCCTGGATGGCTTCCCTACCTCCAGGATCAGTGAGCTGCTGCTTCCCCTGCCTCCTCTGAAAGAGAGAGTTTTGCCTCAGCCAGGTAGACCAGGCTGCTTTTCCACTCTCGAGGAGCTCCTGGTCTGTTTTGAGTCTTAGAGGCCTTGTGGGGTGTTCTCCCTATACCTCTAATTCTTTTCTGCAGTTTCAAGCCATCTCCCATCCCCCCTTCTAGGCTTTTCTCCCCCTCTGGAGCTCCCGCCTCTCCTCTAAGCCCTTGTCCACTCTGACTTCTCTTGCAGTGTGCATGCCATTGAGAGGAGGGCTCTCCCCGAGTTCTTCAACGGCAAGAACAAGTCCAAGACCCCAGAGATGTAAGGAAATCTCAGCCCATGATCCCCTTCTCCCCTCTGTCCCCGCTTACTCTTCCTGACCCAGCAGCATTCAGTTCAGCAAGCATTTGTTGAGCTCCTTGCGTGCTAGGTTTATAAAGACGTGATCTATGCAGCCCAACACTTGGACACGTGTTCTTTAGAATGTTCCTGGGGGGACATCCAACATGCCTTTCTGTGCAGAACAAGTGCCTGCTCTGGCACCCCAAATTCTGGCACCAAGGACACAGCCTCTCTGCCATGATCATTGAGACTGTCTACAGTGCAGACGTCTGCAGCACAAGTAGGAGCTTTAAAATATGAGTGACTGTCACCAGGCTGGTCTTAGAGTAGATTTTGATGAAAAGGACAAGAGAAGGAACTCAGAGAGGACCTGAGTCTGTGAATGGAGGGATAGAGAGAACTAGTTAGTATCAGGTGCAGCAGTCTTCACCTCCTTCAAAGTTTTGCCTCAGGCCAAACTTGCCTGGCTTTGGTTGAGACTTGGTGACCTTCTGTGGTTAGGGTTACTCCTGGGTAAATGCATGAGAAGGTGAGTGAGACTGAGAACTGAACAGGTTTTCTTCTTACCTGTTCCTCAGCTTCCCTTTTCTGGGGTCCTCTCTTCCCACCTGTTTTTTGGCCCATAGCCTGGTTCTCCTCCCAGCAAAGCACTATGCGTGAAAAGAAAGGAAAAGGAAGTAGTGCCCAAATGATACGCCAGTAGGGTTGGGCAGGAACGAATTCTAGGTATATAATAGTAAATGATGGCAATTGCCTTCATCTGTTGAGAGCACTGTCTGCCAGACACCATCCTGAGTGTTCTGCACACACTGATTTTATCTCACATTAATGTTGGAGATAGGTCATGTTATCATCTCCAGGTTACGGGTGAGACAGCTGGCTTATAAAGGCGTTGTGTCTTGAATAAGGCCATACCGCTATTAAGTCGGTCTCCTTCAGCCTGCCTCATGTTTTCAAACTTGACATTGCACCCCCTGACAGCTTCCACGTCTTGAGCTCCTGCACCGTTCCAGACTATGCTAGTGCTTTCCAGGCTTCCACGGTCCTCGGCAGACATTGCACTGTACAGGGGAGAAAGCTGAGTTCAGGAAGTTAAAATCACCAGTCAAGGCCATCACAGTAGAACTGGGATTTGAAGTTACATCTTCCCACTTAAGAACATACGTTCTGTACACCGTGCCACACATCTGCACACGCACAAATAAGGCTCCCCTTTAGTGTCGGGGTTTTAAGACAAGGGCATCTTTTTTTTTACCTTTTGATTCCTTGTTTCAAAGTTGGGTGTAACATCTCTGAGGATAGCCAAGAAGACATTCATTTGCCTGGAACCCCATCAGGGAGAGTGTGAGGCTGTTGGAGTCCCTTGCACCCAGCACGCAGTAGGCACTCCATGTATAGCGAGTCAGACCATCTACTCTGTCCCATCTTTGTGGCGTAGGAGGAGTCGTTAGCTCTTTTACCAGTTTCCTACCCTTCAGCCTTCAACAAGTCGTCTTCTTCCTCTTGTTCATCCCTTTCTCTCTCTCCTAAGCTACCTGGCCTACCGAAACTTCATGATTGACACTTATCGACTTAACCCCCAAGAGTACCTCACCTCCACCGCCTGCCGCCGGAACCTGGCTGGGGACGTCTGTGCCATCATGAGGTGGGTCTCACCACTGAGTGGAGGGCAGGGGTGTGTGGGTGCGTCTTGGCGGAGGAGCGATGCAGCTAGCAGTTTAAGGGAGAGGGCAGGGACGGACACCTCTAGAGAAAGGTGAAGCCCAGGTGTCGGTGGTAGCAGTGTGGACAGGAGCACGTCCGTGACCATGACTGTGACAGCGGTTCTGTTTCACCAGCTGTCTGGGGAGGGGTGCTTAGCGGCGGCTGGCTGGGCGAGTGTTAGGCTACAGAGGCGGACTTGATGTCACTGGGGTCTGGGTGGTGGGTAAGCAGTGGGATTTCCCAGAGAGTGGAATAAACAGAAGAGACCAGGGGCGGAGGAGAGGGAGCTTTACACCCCTGTCTCCCCCACAGTCCTCCTCATGCACCTTTCCGGCTGTTCCATGTGACCCTGACTCTGCCTCCCTCCTCACAGGGTCCATGCCTTCCTCGAGCAGTGGGGTCTCATTAACTACCAGGTGGATGCCGAGAGCCGACCAACCCCCATGGGACCTCCGCCCACCTCTCACTTCCATGTCTTGGCCGACACACCGTCAGGGCTGGTGCCTCTGCAGCCCAAGACCCCACAGGTAGGGCGAGGGGCTGTGGGGACGGGGTGGGCTTGGGTAAGATCGGGCTTCTTCGGACTTTCTTTTTCTGGTTTTTAGGGTAATGGTTCAGGAGTATTTTGAGGCTTCTTCCTTTTCCAAGGGAGGCGAAGGGCCACAGGCATGACCCCGTATGTTAGCTCCCTCTCTCAGCCTCTGTACTCAAGGCTGCGAGGACTTCCAGGGGAGCGAGATGCTGCTTGTCCTCAGGGAGCAGACAGGCCAGTGTAGGGTTGAAGCAGACAGAGGAGAATGGCGTAAAATTGACTTGCATGAAATTTTCACACTTCCTCATGTTTCCCACATTTTTTCATTTTTGTCTCATAATTATTATCACCTCCATTTTTTCCACTTCCATTTCATCTATTATAAAAATTAAGAGGAGAAAGGTTATGTGGCTTGCCCAAGGTCACAGAGTACCAAATCTAGGAATAGAACCTAATTGTCCAGCTCCTAAGAGAACCTTAAAGGTACATGTGCATACAAATGGACACCATGCCAAACATGTGCCTAGTTAATCAGAAAGGGAACTGGAACAGTGGCATGAGTGCCCCAGAGCTTGCAGGCCACCCAGCATTTGGTCTTGGCCTGGTCATTTCCTGCCCAGCTTCCATGACGCCAAGCTCTGTCCCCCAGGGCCGCCAGGTTGATGCTGATACCAAGGCTGGGCGAAAGGGCAAAGAGCTGGATGACCTGGTGCCAGAGACGGCTAAGGGCAAGCCAGAGCTGGTAGGTGGGGTGCAGACCCCGCTGAGCTTCTTATTTGCCCCTTTATTGGGGGTCCCCTGCCCGGGAAAAAGAGGCATGAGAGCAGAGGAGCTACAGCAGTAGGGGAGGAAGTCCCGCCAGGGGCATCCCTGGCCTGGGAAGGAAGCTCCTTCTGTCTGTTTTCTCTCTGTCTGCCCCTGGCCCCCAGTGGTCACTCGTACTCACCATTTTCTTTCCCCTCCACAAATAGCAGACCTCTGCTTCCCAACAAATGCTCAACTTTCCTGACAAAGGCAAAGAGAAACCAACGGACATGCAGAACTTCGGGCTGCGCACAGATATGTACACGAAGAAGAGTGTCCCCTCCAAGGTAGGCGGTGCAGGCTGGCTGCGGGGCTGGAGAACCTCTCCCGAGAGCTCCCAGGCTCCTGCCTCCTGACCCGCCTGCATCCTCTGCAGAGCAAAGCCGCAGCCAGTGCCACTCGAGAGTGGACAGAACAGGAGACCCTGCTACTCCTCGAGGTAATTGGGGCAAGGAAGAGAGTTCTACGAAAACAGTAGGGACCAGGGTTCCAGCTGCACTTGGGAGCTGGGAGAGCTCGTGGAGTCTGGCGTGAGCAGAGCACGATCTCCTCCCTGGTCTCTCCCCTTCCTGATGTCCATCACACCTGCCCCAGGGAACAGCTCCAGGCCAGGGATCTGGGACGTTTCTTTAACTCCAGATCCTTTCTTACTTGGAGATCCCCCTTGGATCCAGCAGAGTAAACACAAAGCAGAACACAGAGAGCTTTGAAGCCAGCTGCCCCTGGTAGCATAGGGGGGTTGACTTCCAAGGAAGGTGGCTAGTAAGCAAGAGTTGTGTCTCCACCACTCCCACCAGGCACTGGAAATGTACAAAGATGACTGGAACAAAGTCTCTGAGCATGTGGGAAGCCGCACACAGGATGAGTGCATCTTGCATTTCCTTCGTCTTCCCATTGAAGACCCCTACCTGGAGGACTCCGAGGCCTCCCTGGGCCCCCTGGCCTACCAGCCCATCCCCTTCAGTCAGTCGGGCAACCCTGTCATGAGCACTGTTGCCTTCCTGGCCTCTGTTGTCGATCCCCGCGTCGCATCTGCCGCTGCAAAGTCTGCCCTAGGTAAGCGGGGCTGGGGGTGGGGGTGTCCAGCCTTCTTAGTTTGTGTGTGAAGGGCTGGTTACTCAGACTGGGAAATGTTCTCAAGTCCAGCTGCCCCGCTGGCCGCTCAGGGGCCTGTCTAGGTGCTGTGCTGGTCTTAGTTGAGAGGGGCTCGAGGAGGTATTTGCCGGGATAGCTAGAGCTGCCTGCCTGCCCCGCTCCCAGCTGCATCCCCTGGTTCTTTCAGAGGAGTTCTCCAAAATGAAGGAAGAGGTGCCCACAGCCTTGGTGGAAGCCCACGTTCGGAAAGTGGAGGAAGCAGCCAAAGTGACAGGCAAGGCCGACCCAGCCTTTGGCCTGGAAAGCAGCGGCATCGCAGGAACCACCTCTGATGAGCCTGAGCGGATCGGTAGGGCCCGGGACGTTTCCAGATCTCTCCCTTTCCACCAAAAGCCACAGCCCCTTGGCCTCCCTGGGCCATCCCTGCCCCATGTTGGTATCAGAGCACAGCGGGACATGGCTTCTGGCTGGTCCTGTCACTAGGTTTTGGCTGGGGAGGGGCTGTGGGGAGAGTATTGTAGAGACAGACTATCAGGCATTTCCTCTTCCCTTTCCTCTCCCCATGGGCCCAGAGGAGAGCGGGACTGACGAAGCCCGGGCGGAGGGCCAAGCCACAGATGAGAAGAAGGAGCCCAAGGTATAGAGGGACTGAGCTCAGGCCGGGAGGGGCAGGCGCGGCAGTGGTGGGTGAACAAGGGCTGTCCCCAGAGCCAGGTGGGCTCCGGACATGCCAGAGTGAATGCAGCTCCCAGTCTCCCCCACCTGATGCTCCCTGTCCTTTCCCTGGCGCCTCAGGAGCCCCGGGAAGGAGGAGGGGCTGGAGAGGAGGAGGCCAAGGAGAAAACTAGCGAGGCCCCCAAGAAGGATGAGGAGAAAGGGAAAGAAGGCGACAGCGAGAGGGAACCGGAGAAGAGTGATGGTGACTCAATGGGTGAGCATTCCGGACGGGGCGGGGGAAGAGTGATGGTGACCCAGGGGGTGAACGTCCTGGATAGTGCCGGGGGTGGGGGAAGAGTGATGGTGACCCAGGGGGTGAACGTCCTGGATGGTGCCGGGGGTGGGGGAAGAGTGATGGTGACCCAGGGGGTGAACGTCCTGGATGGTGCCGGGGGTGGGGGAAGAGTGATGGTGACCCAGGGGGTGAATGTCCTGGATGGTGCCAGGGTGGGGAAGAGTGATGGTGACCCAGGGGGTGAACGTCCTGGATGGTGCCGGGGGTGGGGGAAGAGTGATGGTGACCCAGGGGGTGAACGTCCTGGATGGTGCCGGGGGTGGGGGAAGAGTGATGGTGACCCAGGGGGTGAACGTCCTGGATGGTGCCGGGGGTGGAGGAGAGTGATGGTGACCCAGGGGGTGAACGTCCTGGATGGTGCCGGGGGTGGGGGAAGAGTGATGGTGACCCAGGGGGTGAACGTCCCGGACAGTGCCAGGGTAGGGGAAGAGCCCAGCAGAAACAAGTGAAGCTGAAGCTGTCAGACTAACTCAGCCCTCGCCCTGGCCCAGCTGACCCCGAGAAGGAGAAGGAGCCAAAGGAAGGGCCGGAGGAAGTGCTGAAGGAGGTGGTGGAGTCGGAGGGGGAAAGGAAGACGAAGGTGGAGCGGGACATTGGGGAGGGCAACCTCTCCACCGCCGCCGCTGCCGCCCTGGCCGCCGCCGCTGTGAAGGCCAAGGTGAGGCAGGCCCTGAAGACGCGGGGAAGGTGCCCTCTCGTCTCCTTCGCTTACAAGCCCTTCCTTGCTCACCCCTTGTAGCCTGTTTTCTTGCTATTTTTATCCTAACGGAGAGTCAGTCATCTCATCGCTAAGCTTTTTTAATTTGGGGGCCTGTTTTCCAGCTCTGTAACCATGTGACTTGGTCTTATCTTTTGCTGCTCTTTTTCTTTAAAAAAAACACCAAGCCAGCACTTCTGTGGGTTGTGACCGCATCGAGTCTGCTCTCACACCTGCCCATGTCTGCCCTGCCTTCCTCCCCTGGGATGTGTGCGGTGGGGTCCTGCTGCTCACAAGCCGCCCCCCCCCCCCCCCCCCCCAGCACTTAGCTGCCGTCGAAGAAAGGAAGATCAAGTCTTTGGTGGCTCTGCTGGTGGAAACTCAGATGAAAAAGTTGGAGATCAAACTCCGGCACTTCGAGGAGCTAGAGACGATCATGGACCGGGAGCGAGAAGCAGTGAGTGGCCTCCCCTAGGGGCTCAGCAGGAGCCTGGAACCCTCCTGGAGACTCAGCTGCCCCTCTGTCCAGGACTGGAGGGGTGTGAGAGAGAAATGGCAGTGCAGAAAGCCTGAGGGCCTGGGTGCCAACCCTGGGCAGTTAGGGAACACAGCCCCACCCATGAAGCCTGGACGCTTAAGTCCTAGACTCAGCTCCATGGGCCAGGCATTCTGGTCTTTTTGTTTTGTTTTGTTTTGCTGCATCTCCAGGTCCCTGAACAGTGTTTGATCCATAGTTAACTATCAGTAAATATTTGTTGAGTGATTGGATGGGTTGAAGGGGCGATGAGAGGGTAGGGGCTTCAGCTCCAGGATGTGAAATTGGAAAGGGAATGGGAACAAACTATTGAACCAATTTGTCTTTGAGAGTACATGAAAAGAAATAGGGACTCTCCCCTCAGAGAACTTACAGTCTAATTAGAAACATCGTATATCCATTATGGAGACGATCAAAGCAATTAATGATGCCTAAAGTATCTGACAAATTCAAATCACGCCACCACCTGTGGCTCATGGTCTAAAGCCCTTTAGGGCCACCCAGGAGCAGCCCCAGTTTTGAGCAAGGCAGGTGGGGGAGGGGCTGAAAGGTAATACATCCAGTAGATTTCAGATCCTGTGTGTGAGTCCTGAGAAATGGCACCACAAAGCCCGAACGCAGGGGCTAGTGACTTGACCTGGGATACTCCCTAAGGACAGTGAGTTGCTAGCCAGTGTTGAAGGAAGAAAACGAATTGACAAGAGGAACTGGAAGCAATTTCCAAATCAAGGTAATGGCAAGTTCAAAGCTTTGGAGCTGAAATGAGCCAAGTCTACCATCAGATTAACTCCATTGCAAAGAGAAGCCAGGAGACAATGAAGGTCATGGGCATTTGCAAGAGGGGGGGTGGAGAGGACAGAGGATGCACAAGCACAAAATGTAGATGTTGGGAACCACCAGAATGAGAGGCAAGGTCTTTGAGAAGACGGCAAAGCAGGGGGCGAGGCATTTGCCTAGGGATCTTCTGAAAATCGAGTAACAGTCCTCAATTGGCACTGGCAGCTGGAGTATCAGAGGCAGCAGCTCCTGGCCGACAGACAAGCCTTCCACATGGAGCAGCTAAAGTACGCGGAGATGAGGGCCCGGCAGCAGCACTTCCAACAGATGCACCAACAGCAGCAGCAGCCACCGCCAACCCTGCCCCCAGGCTCCCAGCCTATCCCCCCTACAGGGGCTGCTGGGCCACCCGCAGTCCATGGCTTGGCCGTGGCTCCAGCCTCTGTGGCCCCTGCTCCTGCTGGCAGTGGGGTCCCTCCTGGAAGCTTGGGCCCTTCTGAACAGATTGGGCAGGCAGGGTCAACGGCAGGGCCACAGCAGCAGCAACCAGCTGGAGCCCCCCAGCCTGGGGCAGTCCCACCAGGGGTACCCCCCCCTGGACCCCATGGTAAGTGATGGGTTCCAGAACTCTAGCTGGCTCGAGGGATCCAGGTGAATGTCCCAGTTCCCCTCCAAGGGGACTATGCGGGGGGCCTGGAGATACGGACTGGCCTGTGTTTCTACAGAGGGGCGCACCTCTGTTATGTCCCTAAGCCAGCAGGGGACCTCCCCAACTCCAAACCCCGATCTTTGGAGTTTTGTTCCAAGTAGTGCACCACTTAATCCAGTGTCAGGAGAAGGGAAGGTGGCGTCAGGGAGCGGCTAGATTATCCTTGCTGTGAGTGAGATTTAACGCCTCTAATCTTCACTACTCCTCTTTGTTCCCAGGCCCCTCACCGTTCCCCAACCAACAAACTCCTCCCTCAATGATGCCAGGGGCAGTGCCAGGCAGCGGGCACCCAGGCGTGGCGGGTAATGCTCCTTTGGGTTTGCCTTTTGGCATGCCGCCTCCTCCTCCTCCTGCTCCATCCATCATCCCATTTGGTAGTCTAGCCGATCCCATCAGTATTAACCTTCCCCCTCCTCCTAACCTGCATGGGCATCACCACCATCTCCCGTTCGCCCCGGGCACTCTCCCCCCACCTAACCTGCCTGTGTCCATGGCGAACCCTCTACATCCTAACCTGCCGGCGACCACCACCATGCCATCCTCCTTGCCTCTCGGGCCGGGGCTCGGATCCGCCGCAGCCCAGAGCCCTGCCATTGTGGCAGCTGTTCAGGGCAACCTCCTGCCCAGTGCCAGCCCACTGCCAGGTGAGAAGGGGCCAGGAGGGGAGAAGGGTGAGGGAGAGGGGTCCACAGGGAAGGGGGGAGGGCAGGTGGGGAAGGGGTCAGCTACTAGAGTTTCTGCAGTCAAAGCTTTTTGAACACTGTGGTAAAGTTAGGTGGAGGCAGGGCCTGTCTGGCTGTCCTTCACCATTCCCCAGCCTGGCAGCTGCCGCCTCTGGGATGACATGGGGGCCTTTCCCTGGTGGGTCTCGGAGGAGTCCTGTGGCACAGAGCATCTCCGATATAAACTTGGAAGTCAGCTATTTGTTTGCATGATGATCGGCATCCCCCTGCTCATTCCCATCATGTTCAAATGCTCCATTCAGAGTTCCCTTGGGGATAGGCGGCTGATTGGGATCCATGTGTTTCCAGTATGAGGTGGAAGGAGGTGATGGGAGAAGGGAGTTGTACATCCTAGGCACCTCATCACCACTGCATGCCACGGCCGGTCCTGTGCTTGTGTGTGGTGGCCTGGCTCACGTGAGCTGATTCCCCTTCCTTTTCTCCACAGACCCAGGCACCCCTCTGCCTCCAGACCCCACAGCCCCGAGCCCAGGCACAGTCACCCCTGTGCCACCTCCACAGTGAGCAGCCAGCCAGACAACTCCCCCTCACCCCCAAGGAGATCACGATTCCAGGAACAGCCCTCCCCCAACCACTGGGACCCTTCCCCAGCCTGGAGAGTTCATCACTACGTAAGGAAAGCTCCTCCTGCCCCTCCGCACCCGCTGCCGTGCCCTGCAGGGCGTGCGTTTTATATCAGTGTCCAAGGACTGTTTCAAAGCTGTGTCTCGTGTCTCTGAGAGGATAGGATGGGAAGGCTGCCCTCAGCACAAGGGCTGGAGGTGCTCATCCAGGGTTCTAATTAACCACTTCTAAGGGCGCATCCCCTCAAAACTACTGCATTTTTTAATGGATTAAAAAAATTAAGCCCTTTAAAAAGTAGAGATTTTAAAAAGCTACATTTGAACTCCCTTCAGTAACCAAGTCTTACATTTTTTAGAGGGTGACAATTTCAAGAAAGGGGAACTGAGGTTCTGGGGAGCGCACTGGTAGAATAGGGTGCAGAGCCTGTCTCCCCCAACCCAGCTCCCTCGCCCACTGCCCCTGCGCACTAGTGCCCACTGCTGCTTCCCGTTGTTGCTTTCAGGCTGCCCAGCTCAGCCAACGACCCCTTGCCCTCTGGATGTCAGTTTTGTGTTTTTAAAAGTCGCCTGTTTAGTTGATGTCAGCGTACGTGTATTTGGTGGGGCAAATGGATTTTGGGGGACTCGTGTGGTAGGTAACAGAGGCAAGGGCGATCTTCCTCCCTGCCCTGGGTTGTGTCAGTGACTCCTGGAAGGCACGGAGAAGAGGGCTATCGGAAGGTAGGAGCTTGTAAAAGATGACACCTTCAAAGAGCACTTAAGCACCCCTCAGCCTCTTCATCTCCCATTGAGACCGACTGAACCGCTGCTGCTAGCTAGGGCTTCCACAGATGAGGACCCAGGTTTGGGAGCTGCGGAGAGGGGTGCCTGTGCTCACCGCTGGCCCTGCTCCCTGGATTTCCAGTGCCTCCCCCTCGCTCCCCTCGGCGTGCAGGCAAACACGATCCAGACTCTACCAGTTCCTGATCCCTGCCGCGAGGCCCTTTGTCCTCAAGGCCCTGTTGTTCCTCTTCCTCTGCGTCTTGGCACCTTTCTTCTGTTGAAAGTCTTCTGTAAATTTTCTCGTTTCTTTTTTTTTTTTTTTTATAAATTAATTTGCTTTCAGTTCCATCTGTGGCTGCTTCTGTGTTCCCTTGCTGTGGCTGTCAGGCCGGGGCACTGGACTGGGGCCAGCATCCTGGAGCCCGTCAGCAAGCCCTAGGGCCTCTCCACAAAAGGCTAAAGGCAGCACAGCTGTCAGGGCAGTGCATGGGTGCAAGAGCGTAAAAACAGCTGTGTGTGGGACTGGGAAGGACGGCCCCACAATGGGCAGAGTTTGTATCTTCATCCTTTCAGAAACAGTGGCTTCATTCCTTCCCTTATTAGGGAGGAGGGAGGGAGTCCCTCACCTACTTGTTATTACTGGCCCCTAGCCGCGCCACGTGACAGACAGGCTCAGGCAGTGCTAATATGGCCTGGCTTTAGCTCTAATAAACACTCCCCAGGCTTCCCCACAAAAGGCCGCCAGTGCTTGGGAGGGCAGGGGCTGCCTTTAAGGAGCTGGAGGGTGAGGAAGAGATGCCTGATATGGGATGGAAGCAGGATGCCCTGGTCTCCCAGGGATCTGCGCCTGTCCTCAGCCCCAAGAGGTGGCGCTTGGCAGCACTGCTGGGTGCGGCTGGCTTCTCTGAAATGCGGCAAAATGGCTCCTGGAGGCCCTTCCCCAGCCCCTGGTCCGCTGACCTTGGGCTCTGTCTGAGGGCAGAAGTCCTCAGCATCTCACCTTCCCCCCTGCACTCTGGTCAGGAAGCAAAGAGGAACCGAGTTGGGGACACAGAGAGCAAGTTTATTTAGTCAGTGCGGACGGCAGGCAGGCAGAGGAGCTCAGGAAAGGTGCCGTGAGCAGAGAGCCTGATACAGTCTCACAGAGGGAAAGGCACGGGCTCTGGGGATTCTGGGAGTGTCCTCAGCCGTTCAGCACCATCCGGACAAGCTCTGGGGAAAGGAAGGGCAGAGTGAGCTGGGGACTCGGCTGGGGAGGGCTGCGCCGAGGGCCAGGAGACGGCAAGACTGCGAAGGTAGCACTAGAGGGGCCACGTCCGCGGCAGCCAACCTGGGGGCCAGTTTGCAGGAGCGCCACCTTGAGTCTGACCGGTTCTCCCTGCCCCTAGCTGCCCTCCCTCTGGCTGTTAGTCCCCCACCCCACCCTGAGCAACAAGAACACAGCAGATGCAGAAGAGATCTCGGCTACACCTACAGCTACTGTCAGCCACTGGCAGGAGGAGAGGACAGAGTTTCGGGTTAGGGTACCTCCAAGCTGCCCCAGCAGGGGGAAGGGGAGACGACAATTAAGCTGTAGCTACAGAGGGGGCAGGCAGCTCGCCCCTCCTGTGCCAACCACCATGCTCTAGGGCCAAAGGCTCACCCTAGAGCAAGACTGGTGTTTGGCTGCTGAGAGTTCCCAGTCACCAGCGCCCAGGGCCCTGTAAGCGAAACTTCAGAGCCCATTCCAGGCGTGAAGGAAGGAGGTACCATTCCCCCAGGCTGTCTTCCTCTTTGAGGACCCCTCCCCTCCTAGCCAGCTCCATGCAGGAACATGCCAGAAGTCAGATGGTAGTAAGGGTGAGGGCGGGGGCGAGAGCACAGGCTGGGGAGAGAGAGACACTGGGGCGATCAACTAGAGGAGAGGCTGGGAGGAGCCGTACCCGCCCCATGGCCCGTCACCCCGACAGGATATGCCTCACAAACGCTGCAGGAAGGAAGAGACATTTCGTGGTGAAGACAAGACACGGACACGGGTGAAGGGTCAGGTGCTGGGGGACACACATCCCGTGGCGTCTACGTCCCCTTCCTTCCCCACCCTCCGTGCCACGCTCCCCCTTCCTTTCCTGTCATCCTCCCCCTGACCCTCTCCCCCAACCCCTGGGCTGGGCCAGGCCGAGCCCTGCCCTTTGCCTCCTGGCTCCTCTTGGAGCCCAAGTCCAGGGATACGAAAAGCCCCAAATCTTATGCCTAAGCTGACCCCTGTGACTGCCCCAGGTGACCCCTCACCTTCGTAGTTGATACAACCATTGCTGTCCTCGTGCCCTGCCACCAGCATCTCTACTTCCTCCTCTGTCATCTTCTCACCTGCAGAGGGAGGCGTTTTTTAAGGTGGGTGACAAGTGAGGTCTCAGGGTGGGCAGGGGTAGCTCAGCTCAAGGACAGAGCCTTACCCAGTGTGACAAGGACATGACGGATCTCAGCACCCATGACAGTGCCATTCCCTTCCTTGTCAAACACCCGAAGGCCTTCAACATAATCCTCATAGGTTCCCTGGTCCTTGTTCTTGGCCACAGTCTGCAGCATGGGCAGGAAGTGCTCAAAGTCCAGCACCTTCACATTCATCTCTGTCATAAAGGAAGCGTGGGGACATCAGGCCAGGGAAGTCACACAAGCTCTCAGGAGGGAACTCTCGGGATCACAGTCAGCAAATGACTCCGGGGGTGGAAGGTGAGCGCTGTGGCCTAGCAGGTAGAGCCACATCATCGACATCCTATATGGGTGCCAGTTATGTCTTGGCTGCTCCAATTCCAATCCAGCTCCCTGCTGTGGCCTGGGAAAGCAGCAGAAGATGGCCCAAGTATGTGGGCCCCTGCACTCATGTGGGACTTCGAAGAAGCTCCTGACTTCATGGCTTCAGCCTGGCCCAAGCCTGGCTCTTAGCCATTTGGGAAGCGAACCAGCAGGTGGAAGATCTCTGTCTCTCCCTCTAACTCTTTCACATAAATAAATCTTTAAAAAAAAAAAAAAAAAAGACTCAGCGGGGCAACCTGGGATTTCCTAATCGAGACAAGACTTGCTTGAGCGTGGGGCCTCTGAAGCTCAATTGGAGTGGGGCTGCTCTCAACGATCCTCACCATCACTCTTGGGGTTCCCCAGGACCTTGAGCACCTCGGCGTTGGTGGGGTTCTGGCCCAGGGCCCTCATCACGTCCCCACACTGGCTGTACAGGATCTTGCCATCGCCTGTCCGGTCAAACAGCTGGAAGGCCTCCTTGAACTCTGGGGATTCAGATGAAGGTCAGTACTGGGGCCGTAGGGGTTAACCCGAACCCTGCCTTGGGAGGGCCCTGATCAAGCTGAGGAAACCAGATACCTCTACACTAAGTGTGCCAGGAGGGATCCATTTCTCCTCCCAACTCAAGTGTCCCACACGTGAAGAATCAGCCACCGGTCCTCTTGGTGGTCTGCTAACATCCATGTGCACACACCTTCTGCCTGCAGCAGGCCTGCCAGCCTCCCGCTACTAAAACACTACTCAGGGCAGGAATTTGCCACCGCCCAGTCTGGGTCATGTCCTTATAAGGAAGTGGGAGCAACAGCCCAAGACCTGGGTCATCCCAGCTGGCCACTTCCACCCTACAAAGACCTTAGCAGAGTAACGCTATAGTCACATCCTGGGCACACTCCCCTGTCCCCAACTTCGGGGAAATAATCAGGTCACTGCCCTTCACAATCTCCACAATTCAAGCCAGGGTGGGGAGAGCAGGGAGGGAGAGTTAAAGGAGGAGAGAAGAGGCAGATGTAGTGATTAAGGGACAGCAGAGGCACGCAGTCCCTCCCCAAACCCCACACACAGCAGGCACTAGGTGACCACATACCCACACCTAAAACTCACCCAGTGCTTGGGGCTCAGATCTAGAGTAGAAGGGGAGGGAGGAAGAAAGTGAGAAAAGGAAACAGAGGACCCAGGAGAAGGGAGAAGGGACTCCGGGGGGGGGGCGGTAAAGAGGTAACAATTTGGGGTTAGGAGCCAGAGGGAGTGTCCCTCTCCCTGAAGATGACCTCAGTTGGGGCCAGAGAACGACCTACCTGCCGTCTGGTCCTCGGTGAAGTCGCACTGCTCGGAGAAGAGGCAGCGGTCAGCACCCAAACTCCAACCCCCCCAAGCTCCATCCCCGTCCCACAAACTCCTCTTGCAGGCTGGGGCTCCACTCCCCAGCAGCACAGGACCTCAGGCTTTCGAACCCACCCAGATCCCCTTCGCCCTCTACCCTGGCCTGCTCCTCTTCCCCTGCCCCCGGCTGCCCGCCTCGTCCCAAACCCCACTCGGCTCCCAGGCCCCGGGCCCCACCATCTTGACCGCTCAGCTCTGCGGGATCTTTTCCTGCAGTAATGGCTCCGGCTCCCGGCCCAACCCTAGTCCTAGTACGCCCCGATGACGTCACCCCGGGCCGGCCAGCCAATGGGCGCCCTGCCCCGGGCTCGGGCGGCTACATTACTGCATTAGTAATGAGACGGGCGGGGCCGCCCGCACCTGAGCCCGCGGACGATCGAGCGGGTCCGGGGTCGGGCGCAGCGATCTGCTCCTCCTAACTCCCAGAACATCGAAGGATGAGGTACCGGGAAGTGGGGAAAGTCTTCACTCCCCTCCAACCCCCCAAAGAAAACCAGTCTGAGACCGAGGGAGGAACCGTGTCTTTATTTTGAAACAATAGGTGGCCTCCTAGTGGCAGGAACGTGCTTCCTCCTGCAGGGGGTGGGGGATCAGTATCTGGCCCCGCGGGATCTGTGGGAAAAAAATGAAAGTTGCCAAGTCCTGACGCCCGCACAGTCCTCGGCTTTCTGAGCTGGCGGGAGGCGGGGGAGACTCGGCCCTCAGGTCGCAGGGCCCTACCTGTAGAGCTCAGACGCTTAGGATGTGCTTCAGGAAGGCTGCGGAGAGAGGAGGCAGAGGGGCCTCAGACCCGGGCCTGCGGACAACGCGCCCGACTCTAGGTAACCCAGGGTGCGCCCAGCCGCCCGAAGGTCCCCTCCCGCCCTGGCCCCTCACCCTCGTAGTTGATGCATCCGTTGCTGTCCTCATGTCCTGCCAGGACAGTCTCCACCTCGTCCTCAGTCATCCTCTCTCCTGCAGCCCAGACACGGTGGCGTTGGAGCCCCGCCCTGGCTCCCTCCCTCACAGGCCCAAGCCACAGTCTTCTGGGTGGCACCTCTTCTCCCACCCTGGAGACTTGCCCGGAGCCACTCCCCCCAGGACATCCTCGCGCTGTCACAGTAAAGCCTCTTGCTTTGCGTCTCCACTCGGTAACAAAGTGCCTTGCTACTGATGGGAGTTTCTAGGAACAAGGGAACTGACTCCCAGGGGTGACGAGCACACGTCTCCCCCTTGTCTATCTCCCGTTCTCTGCCCTGTGGGAGGCACGTTAGCCTCTGGAGGCACCAGTCCTTCAGGTCCTGTCCCCCAGGGCTCTGACCTTCCATCTCCTGCCCAGCAGGGCAGTAATCCTCTCCCTGGCTCTGCCTACCCTGATCCACTGCCCCCCCCCCCTGCCAGCCCCCATGGAATTCCGTCCCTGCCTCACCCAGAGTGGTGAGGACGTGTCTCAGCTCTGCTCCCATGACTTTGCCGTTTCCCTCCTTGTCAAACACCCGAAGCCCCTCCAGGTAGTCATCGTAAGAGCCTTGGTCCCGGTTCTTGGCCACTGCCTGGAGCATGGGCAGGAAGGTCTCAAAGTCCACACGCCGGGACTTCAGCTCTGGCGGTGGGAGGGAAGCGAGGGACAGGTCAGTGTGATGTCGCTGGGGCCCCTCCCACACCACCTTGCATCCTGCTCAGCATTCGGGATGTTTTTCTGCCCGTGTCTGACGGTTTCTCAGGTCCCGAGATCCAGCCCAGCATCCTCTGTCACCTTACCGGACATCTTGCCACAGAAAAACCTGCGTTGTCCCAAGGATCCCCTCACCGTCACTCTTGGGGTTCCCCAGGACCTTGAGCACCTCGGCGTTGGTGGGGTTCTGGCCCAGGGCCCTCATCACATCTCCACACTGGCTGTACAGGATCTTGCCATCCCCTACTCGGTCAAACAGCTCAAAGGCCTCCTTGAACTCTGGGGGACACAAGGAGGGATCATTGTAGTCCAGGACTCCCATCACTCCCAGACAGAGGCAGGCTAGGCAACTATGTGTGACAGCTGGGAAGAGCCAGGGAGGAAAAAAGAACTCATGTGGCAGGCTTCAAGGTCAGGGCCAGGGTTAGGGGAACAGCAAGAGGATCTGACCGGGGCCTTGGGACTGGACAGTGGCTCAGAGAACCAGCCTCTCCTCACCCTCCAGCTGATCCTTGTTAAACTCGATCTGTGGAAGAAAGAGCAGGTGAGGAGAGATGATGAGGATTATTCAGTCCCTCTGAGCCTTCTCCCCACCAACTGGCAGCCACCTCTGTCCCATTCCCAGCCTTAGGCCTTGGGAGAATCCCAAGAGGAGGAATTACAGGGGGGAGGGTTTCCTGGGAACAGGGTTAATCCCATGCCACCTGTTCCCCTCCCTCCACTGCCCTGAGCCCTGCATCCCTCACATAACTGGGGGCTGAACAAAGGCTAAATTTACCCCTGGCCCCCAGCTGTGATTGTCTAACAAGTCTGCCCTCTTCAGCCTCCCCTCCTGGGGTTCAGAGCTGCAGCCAGGGGCAGGGAACAGCTCTCTCCCTTCACCTTGAAACTGTCCTCAGAGCCCCCCAGGTGCGCCTCATCTCAGGGTCCCTGCCACCGACAGCGGGTGAATGTACACATACACACATGTGTAATAGGTTCCAGAGAGAGAGAACAGCAAAGACCACAGCGGCATTCTAAGCCTGTGCTTCCAGATGGGGCGCGCAGGGAAAACTCCAACCTCATCCCAGTGCTCCCAGGTTCCCTGCCTTCTCGGCACCTGCTAGTCCCCAGGGACAGTATCCCACCCTTGAACCACCCCCTCCAGATTCTAGCCTCACTTTCCAGGGACTCACCACCACTTTGGAGAGATCCACTGGGGGCTCCTGGGGTTTCTCAGGGGCTGCTGGGACAGCAGGCTCAGCCTTGGGCTTGGCTGGAGGAGCCCCCGCTGCTGGCTTGGCGGCTGGCTTGGAGACGGCGGGCGCTGGGGCCGGCCCTGCTGGTTTCTTCACGGGAACATCTTTCTTGGGAGGCATGATGTCCGGTGGCCACAGGACAATGTGCCGATGGGGGCACCCATCTCTGTTTAAATAGCCAGGGAGTCTGGGATGTCGAGAGGCGGGGGCAGGAGCAGGGAGCCAGCTGGCGGTGGTGGCGAGGATGAGGTGGAAGAGAGATATGCCTGCCTGCCCTCACTCCCCTGGCCTCCCAGGGTTCAGGACTCCTGCCCCAAGGTTTTCTTCATTCTGTTCACCCCTCCCCAAGAGCCGCCTGAAACAATGTTCCCCTTGGGCAGCCAGGGAGAGGAAGCCGAGACTGCCCATAATCTGGGAGTTAACCTCGGGGGTGAGGGCCGGCTTCTTGCCAGTGACAGGGAGATAGGGGCGAGGCAAGGGAGGGAATCCAGCAGCCCAGATTGGGGGGGGGGGGGCAGGAGCCTAGCATGGATTGGGTAAGTTAAAGGAGGGTCTAGGTGAAAGGTGAAAAAAATCAAGCAGTGTCACCCCACCCCACCCCCCGCCACTCCTCCCTGACCCTGGGTTAACAGCAGTGATACTTGACTCCATAATCCCTGATATGTGTAATCTGTGGGCCCTGCTCAGCCCAGAACTGGAACTGTGCACAGGATCAAGAAAGAATAGCAACAGAAAGAGGAGGGGGACTCTGCTTGGCTCAGTGGTGCCCAGTGTTGTGTGGGGTGGGAGTGAAGGTCGGGTTTAACACCCACCACCACCCTTCCAACGAAGAGATCTTTTATCCCAAGCCCAGGATCCTTCAAGTCTGACAAAAGGCAGGACGCTGGCTGAACCTGCAGGGACCCCCTGGTGGCACCTGAGGGATAGGGCCGGTTCTGGGAGACAAAGGGCCTACGTTCTCTAATCCAGAATGATGTGGGAGCACCTGTGCGTGCCCTGAGTTGCTCACCCCCGCAACCAAAGAAATAATAAAAGCCCCACCTCAGGGGCCCAGGTCACAAACCTTGCTGGGGGCGCTGGGCCAGGGTTGTGGGGGCGGGGGAGTTTGGGAGTGGGGAGGGATTACTGGATACTTTTGTTCTGGGGGTGCAAGGGGTGAGAAAAGGATTTAAATAGCCTTCTTAAAGGAAGACAGTAATGATTTCATTTAGGCCCTGGGGTTCAGCGATGTTGGGTCTCCCATTTGCAAAAGCTCGACTCAATCTCATTACAGCAAATTGTCCTATTTCTGGAAAATAAGGAATTATTCCTCCCGCGGGGAATACAGCCATGGCATGCATACACATAGACCCCCAACCCTTAAAGGAAAAAGGCCCTCCCTGGTCCCCCAAAACTCACCCTGCGGGATCCGGGTGAGGGACAGGGACGGGGGCGGGGTGCACCGCGATCCCCGGCGCTCAAGGGTTAATTCTGGCGGTCGCAGAGCACGCTGGGAGTTGTAGTCCCTGGCGCCCGGGGGCTCACGGGAAACGACGCGCCGCCGGCTGTGGGCGGGGGCTTCCGGCTCTGCGCGGCTTCCGGCTCGGCGAGTCACCGCGGCGGTTGGTGACTCAAGCACTTTGGAGCGCGGTTTCTGTCCCGGAACTGAAAGGCAGCAATTTACAGTCCCCACCCCTCACCCGAAACCTCCGTACAGAGGCCTGGTGAGTTCCCCAGTTAGCGCGTCTGCCGGCGAGAGCACTCGGAAGCGCGGGAGCGGTTGGGGCTGCCGCCGGCGACGCGGAGGTCGCGGAGCCGGAAGCACTTTCTGCGGCCTCTGTCGGTGCCCCGCGCAGTTTGGTGGAAAGAGAACTGAGGCCGACGCCTTTCTGTGTGGTTTAGGGCAGTTAACTTGTCAAGTTGGTTGTTGTTGTTTTTTTAAGATGAGCTGGTCGCTGAAATAAATGTTAAAAAATGTACAGTTAAGCCTGGCCACTTGCCTCAGATTTCCAACTCGAGGTCTCCATGGACCCGAAAACGCTCACGGCATCGCAGAAATAATACCCTGGGGTGGGCGTGGTGCTGGCGGCCGGGGCCACGCACAGGTGTGCAGGGAGCCGAGCGGCAGCGGGGCGAGGCGCGAGTGAACTCTGTGGGCCGTGTGAGTGGTGGTTGTGGGTGGGGAAAGCCGCTCGGAAGAGAAGAAAGGGTTTGTACCGCAGAATTAGCGGCGGGGACGACGCTTGCCCGTTCCCGGAGGGCGCGCAGGTGAGGGCTTGGTGACGGGGCAGGGAGCCTGAGAGCCCCCAGCGTGCTCGGGTTCGACTCCCGTTCCCGCCAGCTGTGGTCCTGGGTTCTCCCGTCAAAGACAGAAGAGTCTGGCTCCCGGGAGCATTAGCTGTGGTCTTTTTTTTTTTTTTTTTTAAGATTTTATTTATTTATTTATTTGACAGAGTTACAGACAGTGAGAGAGAGAGAGAGAAAGGTCTTCCTTCCGTTGGTTCACCCCCCAAATGGCCACTGCGTCCGGCGCTGTGCCAATCTGAAGCCAGGAGACAAGTGCCTCCTCCTGGTCTCCCATGGGGTGCAGGGCCCAAGCACTTGGGCCATCCTCCACTGCCCTCCCAGGCCACAGCAGAGAGCTGGCCTGGAAGAGGAACAACTGGGACTAGAACCCAGTGCCCATAAGGGATGCTGGCGCCGTAGGCGGAGGATTAGCCAAGTGAGCCACGGTGCCGGGCCCAGCTGTGTTAACATTTGTAAAAAGACAGTGTCTGGCAGTGAAATTTTATCAAGTGTTACATGGGTGTGCTTTAGTCTTCCCGGTACATGACGTAGATGGTGTTTTCCCCATTAAAACAATTTTTTTGTTTTGTTTTTAATTTGAGAGAGACAGAGCTGTTTCATGTCCCAAATGCTCTCAACAGCTAGGGCTGGGTCAAGGCTGAAGCCAGCAGCTGTTAACTCAAGCAGGTCTCACGTGAGTGACAGGAACCCAGTGAACTGAGCCATCCTGACTGCCTCCCGGGGCTTGTGCTTGTACTATCAGGAAGCCATGGATCAGAGGCCAGGTATTGAGCCCAGGTAATGAATATGGGACATAGGCTCTAGAACTACTGGACCAAATGCCCGCCCTGGTGTTTCCCCCAGTTTACACCCAGGAAGGGTCAGTAGGTATGAAGGCTTTGAGAGCAAGAAGGATTATATATATATATATATATTTTTTTTTTTTTTTGACAGGCAGAGTGGACAGTGAGAGAGACAGAGAAAGGTCTTTCTTTGCCGTTGGTTCACCCTCCAGTGGCCGGCGCACCGCGCTCATCCGATGGCAGGAGCCAGGTACCAGGTGCTTTTCCTAGTCTCCCATGGGGTGCAGGGCCCAAGCACTTGGGCCATCCTCCACTGCACTCCCGGGCCACAGCAGAGGGCTGGCCTGGAAGAGGAGCAACGGGACAGAATCCGGCGCCCCGACTGGGACTAGAACCCGGTGTGCCGGCGCCGCAAGGCAGAGGATTAGCCTGTTGAGCCATGGCACCGGCCTAGGACTATATTTCTTATAAGTGTTTGATTCATTTTTTTTCCCTCCTCCTTTCCCCAATCTATGGCCCACTCTTAGCACTTTGCCAAATGTGAGTGGTTATGTCATCTGCTGACTTTGTAGCATTTTCAGTCTGTTTTATAGGGAAATGCTGCAAAGAAAAGATAGAAGACCCTTGGCAAACACACACTGAAAGACTGGCCTTCATTGTCTGTGCTGTACCTGTCTTTCGTTCATAAATAACACAGCTGCTCCCAGCCCCTGGCTTCAGCTTGGTCAGTACATCCATTTGGGGAGTGAACCAACCAATGGACGGTTTCTCTGTCTCTCCCTCTTTCTCTCTAACTCTGCCTTACAAATAAATAAATGAACATTTGAAAAAATTAAAACTAAGGATTTTAGTTATTTATTTGAAAGGCAGAGCAACAGAGGGAAGGAAATTCAGAGAGATCTGCCGTTTCACTCTCCAAGTGTCCGCAGCAACCAGGACTGGACCAGGCCGAAGCCAAGAACCAGGAACTCCATTCTGGTTTTCCACATGGGTGGCAGGGACCCAAGCATTCGAGCTATCATCCACTGTCCTCCCTGGTGCATTAGCAGGAAGCTGGATTGAAAATTGAGAGGCTGGGATTTGAACCGGCACTACAATATAGGATGTGAGTTTACCTGCTGTACCACATTTATTTATTTATTATAACACAAACTGGACTAAACATAGTCTTCAAAAAAAAAATAAAGATCTATTTGAAAGGCAGCATTAGGGATAGATCTTCCATCTCTGCTAGTTCACTCTCCAAATGGCCGCAGTGGCCAAGAGCCAAGAGCTGCTTTTGGGTCTCCCACATGGATGGCAGGGCCCGGGCACTTGGGCCATCTTCTGCTACTTTCCCATTTGCATTAGCAGGGAGCTGGATTGGAAGTGGAGCAGCCAGAACTGGAACCTGTGCCCATGTGGGATGCCAGCACTGCAGGCAGCAGCTTAACCTCCCGTGCCACAACCACAACACTGGCCCCTAAACACAGTCTTCATTCACATTATGTGTATGGAGTACCTGTAATACATGCCAGTCTCACTTCTTTCCCCACCATGGATGTGATTTGTATGTTGGAAATTGCGTGTTTATTCTAAATAATTAGGAAGAGTATATCTCCAAGGAAAAAAGAATAGGTTAAAAACCCAATAGAATAATTATTGGTATCACACAGCACTATAGCTCTTTTTTTTCCCTTTAAAAAAAAAAAAGATTCTATTATTTATTTATTTGAGAAGTAGAGTAACAGACAGAGTTTGAGAGAGAGAGAAAGGTCTTCCTTCCGTTGGTTCACTCCCCAGGTGGCCACAACGGCTGGAGCTGTGCCGATTCGAAGTCAGGAGCCAGGTGCTTCTTCCTGGTCTCCCATGTGGGCACAGGGGCCCAAGCACTTGGGCCATCCTGTACTGCTTTCCCAGGCCATAGCAGCTGGATCGGAAGTAGAACAGCCAGAACTTGAATTGGCACGCATATGGGATGCCGGCACTGCTTTACCCACTATACCACAGCAGCAGCTCCCCAAGTTGTTTTTTAAAAAGATATTTATTATTTATTTTTTCTTTTTCTTTTTTCTTTTTCTTTTTCTTGACAGGCAGAGTGGACAGTGAGAGAGAGAGACAGAGAGAAAGGTCTTCCTTTTGCCGTTGGTTCACCCTCCAATGGCTGCCGCGGATGGCGCGCTGCGGCCGGTGTACCGCGCTCATCCGATGGCAGGAGCCAGGTGCTAGGTGCTTTTCCTGGTCTCCCATGGGATGCAGGGCCCAAGCACCTGGGCCATCCTCCACTGCACTCCCGGGCCACAGCAGAGGGCTGGCCTGGAAGAGGGGCAACTGGGACAGAATCCGGCGCCCCGACTGGGACTAGAACCCGGTGTGCCGGCGCCGCAAGGCGGAGGATTAGCCTGTTGAGCCACGGCGCCGGCCAAAAAGATATTTATTTTAATTTGTTTGAAAAGCAGAGAGAGAGAGGGAGAGACATACAGAGATCTCCTATCCACTGGTCACTCCCCAAATCCCCAGAGTCGTCTTCCCAGGCCTGGGGAGCTAGAATTGGGAGTGGAGCTGCGACTCAGACCTAGGCCCTCTGAAATGTGACACAGACATTCCAAGAGGTGTCTTAACCCTGATACCAAACGCCTAGCCCCATCCTTCATCATTTTTTTTTTCTTTTTTTTTGACAGGCAGAGTGGACAATGAGAGAGAGACAGAGAGAAAGGTCTTCCTTTGCCGTTGGTTCACCCTCCAATGGCCGCTGTGGCCGGTGCGCTGCGACCGGTGCACCACGCTGATTCGAAGGCAGGAGCCAGGTGCCCATCCTGGTCTCCCATGAGGTGCAGGGCCCAAGCACTTGGGCCATTTTCCACTGCGCTCCCTGGCCACAGCAGAGAGCTGGCCTGGAAGAGGGGCAACTGGGACAGAATCCGGTGCCCCAACCGGGACTAGAACCCCATGTGCTGGTGCTGCAAGGCGGAGGATTAGCCTATTGAGCTGCGGCGCCAGCCTCCTTCATCATTTTTAAGCACTTGTATTAGTTGTAAGATATAAACAAAAATAAGCTTTATAGTAAGTAATGCTAGTTTTGATTTTGCAATGTTCTAAAACTGGTTCACAGACTTGGCTGTTCTCCAGTGTCTCCTGGGAGCTTCATAAACAGACTGCCAGACTCTGTCCCCAAAGATTCTGACTTAAGGTCTGTGTTAGGTCCTGGGAATCTTTCTGAAATATTTTTAGCCTACTGGAAAGTACAGAGAATAAACTGCCACACAGGTAACAGTGGCTGTAATAAGTGGAGCGATCTTTTCAAACTGTGCTTATGATCATGTCATCTCCCTACTTAAAATCCTTCCACATTTTTAAAAAGATGTATTTATTTATTTGAAAGGCAGAGGCTCAAAGAGAGGGGGGAACAGAGAGAGAGAATTAATCTTCCATCCTCGGGTTCACTCCCCAAATGGCCACAACAGCCAGGATGGCCAGGCTGAAGCCAGGAGCTAGAAGTTCCAGATGGATCTTCCACATGGGCGACAGAGGCTCAAGCTCTTGGGCTATCTTTTATTTCTGTCCTTGGGACGTTAGCAGGAAGCTGGGTCAAAAGCAGAGCAGCCAGCACTCAAGCTGACACACCAGTATGGAATGCTTGGGTCAGCCACGGCCCACCTTTCATATGTTTTGGTCAAGACTCCTCACAGTGAAGGCCTGTTCTATAGCACAGCAGGTTAAGCAGCCACCTGCAAAGCCAACATCCCATACTAGCTTGGGTTCAGTTCCCACCTGCTACACTTCCAACCCAGCTCCCTGCTAATGGCCTGGGAAAAGCAGCAGCAGATGATTCAAGTACTTAAGTCCTTGCCACCCAGATGAAGTCCCTAAATCCAGGCATGGCCCAGTCCTAGCTGTTGCCGCCATCTGGGGAATGAACCAGCAGATAAAAGATCAATCTCTTTCTCTGTAACTCTGCCTTTCAAATTAATCTTTTTTTTTTTTTTTTAAGATTTATTTATTTATTTGAAAGAGTTACAGAGAGGCAGAGACAGAGAGAGAGGACTTCGTTTGCTGGTTCACTCTCCAGATAGCTACATCGGCCGTAGCTGAACCGATCTGAAGCCAGGAGCTTCTTTCAGGTCTCCCTTGTGGGTGCAGGGGCCCAAGGCCCTGGGCCATCTTCCACTGCTTTCCTAGGCCATAGTAGAGAGCTGGATCAGAGGTGGAACAACTGGGACTTGAACTGGCGCCCATATGGGCGGCTCTGCAGACAGTGGCTTCACGTGCTATGCCACAGCACTGGCCCCCTCAAGTTAATAAATCTTTATAAGGTAAAAGTAAATCCTCAACAGTGGCCCAGAAAAAGTTTCAAACACATCTTGCCTGTACCAGCCACGTGTCTACCAGCCATACCTGCTAGCTTAGATCTTCACAGCTGTCCAGTGTCCTCACAGCTCAGACTGTTCTCTTGGCCTTTTATATACCACCACCCCCCCGCCCTGATGCACACGCGCACACACACACGCACACACTGTACTTCCAGAACCAAGCAGAAGCGTGGGCTTGTGCATAGATATTAGGCCCGCAGATAATTATAGCATGAATGGATGTTTGGATGAAAGGACAGTCATGGACATAGATAGTAGTAACTCCATAGGTAGGTTGGAGATTTAAGAATTGAGAAAGTTCCCATGTATTGAATTCTGATTTTTACCCTGGTGGTAGGTGAGGTGATTCAGTTTACTAAGATAGGAACTCATGGGAGATAACTTGAGAAAGAGTGAAGAATTGAAATAAGTGCTGTGAAGGATGGGTGATGGCTTACCGACAATCGCTGACTGAGTGCCTGCTGCACTCTGCACATGAACTTGGCTGAGCAGCATGGAGGGTGGTTGCAGTGGGAGATCCTGAGTTAGTGTCAGTCCCCAAGGCAACAGTTTCCTTCTAGCAGTACTTGAACCAGACAGAAGGAGCAGCTGGAACAGTTAAGTTTTGTGGATGGATGAATGTGAGATCAAGAGAGTTGGGATTCTGGATGAAAGAGGACTTATAGCCCAGGCCAGATGGAGGAGTATATGGGAGTGGGCTATTAGATTAGCAGGATTCAGTGTCAGTAAGGGCTGAAGTCTCAATGAAGTTGAAGAAGTGAGATCGTTAGAGATCTCAGAATTGTAGTTGGAGAAAAGAGGGCACTTGAGATTAGGTTTTAGGTGATACAGAAGACAGGAACAGGAGCTGGCATTGTGGCAAAGGTTAAGCTGCTTCTGGGGACACCCACATCTCATATTGAAGTGCCTGGGACCCAGTGTAAGTGCCTCTACTTCTGGTCCAGCTTCTTGGAGGTAGCAGATGATACTTGGGTTTCTGCCACCCACAAGGGAGACCCAGATGGATTTTCTGGCTCCTGGCTTCGGTATAGCCCAGCCCTGGCTGTTGCAGCTGTTTAGAAGGAACCAGTAGATGGTTCCCTCTCTTTCTCTCTCCCCGTCCCCCACTTTGAAATAGTTTTAAAAACTAAATTTTAAAAAGTCGTGTTTTTTTGTTTTATTTATTTATCTTTTTTTTTTTTTTTTAAAGAAGACAGAACTAGGATAAGTGGCCCTGGGAATGGAGGGTTGAAAGTTTAGGGATGCGTAGATTATTGGATTTGAGGATATTTTTTGGGAAAGATTTATTTATTTATTTGAGAGGCAAAAAGAGAGGTCTTCCATCTGCTGGTTCACTCCTCAGATGGCGCAGTGGCCGGAGCTGGACCAATCCAAAGCCAGGAGCCAGCAGCTTCCTCCAGGTCTCCTATGTGGGTGCAGGGGACCAAGCACTTGAACCATCTTCTGCTGCTTTCCCAGGCCATTAGCAGGGAACTGAATCAGAAGTGGAGCAGCCAGGACTCAAACCTGTACCCATATGGGACACCAGCACTGCGGTTGGAGGTTGCCACAGCACCAGTCCCAAGGAGAATATTCGTAAGACTATTTCAACTGAAAGTAGCAAAAATCTGACTTAAACTGGCCAAACAACAAAGGGGATTCATTGGCTTATGTCATGGAAAGGTCAGGAGCAGGGCAAACTGTTGCTTTATTTTGATCTGGAAGTTCACAGTGTAATGAAGGGACCCGTTCTCTAATTCTCTTGTCACTCTGCTGCATTTGCCAGCTTCTCTTGACCATTGGAATCAACTCCTGGACTTCACCCTGAGCAACTTAGAAAAATGTCCATCTGGGGCTGGTGCTATGGAAAGCAGGTTAAGCCGCCGCCTGTGACGTTGACATCCCATATCGGAGTACCAGGTTGAGTACCAGCTGCTCTGCTTACAATACAGCTCCCTGCTAATGCACCTGGTAAGGCAGCAGAAGATGGCTGAGTAATTAGGCCCCTTCCTCCAATGTGGGAGATCCACATGAAGCTCCAGGCTCCTGGCTTCAGCCTGGACCAGCACTGACCATTGTGGCCATCTGGGGAGTGAACCAGCAGATAGGCTGCCTTTCTCTTTGTGTCTGTCCCTCCCTCTGTCTCTTGCTATTCCTTCCAAATAAATAAATAAAATCTTAAAAAAGAACAAGGAAGATGTCCATCTGCCCTGGAACAAATTGCTGTGGTCAGGAAATACAGCGTCTTGATTGGCATAAGCATGGGTTATCACGCACCCCTGTAGCAAGGAGGTTGCTGTCACTTGGATTCACCTAGACCACCCTAGCCTGCAGGTAGATTGGGGTCAGTCTAAATGGGAAAGAGTGGAAAGGACTATGAGGGAGGGGACCAGCAGCGCCCAGCACAGCAGGCAGTGCTGCAAATCACAGAGTGACCTTTGTCAGTGAGCCCTGAAGATGCCAGGAACTAGTGATAGTAGGACTCAGGGTGCCAGGCCCTTTGGTAACTGTTGAGGAATGACCGGGTGCTCAGTGAATGACGGGTAAGAGAGGATAGAAACAGAGGAGCTGGGATTTTTACAGATCTGTGAGTGATGATGAGGGAGCAGTACCGGGGGTGGGGTGGGGCAGAGAATGCAGAGCCTGTGCTGAGAAGGAGCAGTCTCCCTGGGAGGATGCGCCAGGTGAGTGAAGTGTCTTAGGAAGTGAGCCGGCTCAGGGGAGTCCAGAGCGAGCTTTGTGTCAGTGAAGTTGGAGAACTGTAAGGGGTGGAGTGGATGGGAAATGTTAGGTGGAACTAGACTTGCAGAGGGCACAGAGGGAAGGGAAGCAGGAAGAGACTGTATTGTGGCTCTTCAGCTCCTCTCCCAGGAGCCTGGAAGCAGGGACCTAAGCACTTGGGCCATCATCCACTGCTGGATCAGTTGAGGCGTAGCCAGGACTCCAGCTGGTACTCCAATATGGGATGCTGGCATCACAAGCTATGGCTTAACCCACTGTGCCACCGTACCCACCCCACTACCTTCACTTCTGATGACAATCTTTAAGCTATGGTGCATTTATTTGATGGAATTATATACAGTCACTATGTTTTCAAAAAAATAGTGAGCTATAAAAATGCTTATATGTTAAGGGAAGAGAAGGTTACAGTGATTCTAATTTTTAAATTTGTGTTCCAGGCCGGCGCCGTGGCTCAACAGGCTAATCCTCCGCCTTGCGGCGCCGGCACACCGGGTTCTAGTCCCAGTCGGGGCGCCGGATTCTGTCCCAGTTGCCCCTCTTCCAGGCCAGCCCTCTGCTGTGGCCCGGGAGTGCAGTGGAGGATGGCCCAAGTGCTTGGGCCCTGCACCCCATGGGAGACCAGGAAAAAAGCACCTAGCACCTGGCTCCTGCCATCGGATGAGCGTGGTACACCGGCCGCAGCGCGCCATCCGCGGCAGCCATTGGAGGGTGAACCAACGGCAAAAGGAAGACCTTTCTCTCTGTCTCTCTCTCTCTCACTGTCCACTCTGCCTGTCAAAAAAAATAAAATAAATAAAAAATAAAAATAAATTTGTGTTCCAATAACTGCGTTAGCTTTTCGTGTTGGTCACCTCAAGGCCTTACAAAAGGCTGCAGTAGTTCCAGGCATCACATCCTCGTACAGTGACCCAAGCAGGAATGAAGGAGCAGTGAAGGCTTTCTTCTGTTTCTCCAGTCCCCAGCTGACTTTCCCTTATGTTTTGTTGACCAGAGCTAGGTCAGAGTCATTTCAAGTTGCAGAGGAAGCCGGGAAAGTGAATATATAGCAGAGAGGATCCTGTGTAATCCCCCGGCAGGTGTACCACCTCCGGGCACACGCTGGGGTGTGTATTGTAGGGAGGAGGGGAAGTGGCTGCTGGATAGACAGTTGTGTTCCACACCCACTTAACTACAGCACATTGTTGGTCCAATAAAGTCACATTCCAGGAAGGTAGTATTGCAGACACCAGTGACAGTGTGCCTGCGTGCAGCCAGAACTGACTTCCCCCGGACAAGCAGGCATCGTTCGTGTGTGTGTGTGTGTGTGTGTGTGTGTGTGAAGTCAGCTGTTCTAAGAAACAACAGAAGCATGTTTAATTTCTAAGACCATTGACCCTTAATTTGTTTGACATGTGCAACCATGTCTGAATTGTGCTCATCTTGTACTTAATGTGTAGATCAGTATCTTTTCCCTTTTATATTCAGAACTTGAAAAGGTTAGGAAAGAGACTTCTGGGAGGGGAAGATTCATGCCATGTCCTCTAGTTTTCTGGAAATGTAATTACTTAAAGTGATAAACTAGGTCAAGAGTGTTTCTTAAAATCACACACAGAAGAATTCCTGGTTGTATTGTCTGAAGCCAGCTAGAACAGACAGCTTCAGGCCATAAACCCAGTGCTTAATAATTGGGCAAAGAGTTCCTCTACCCTGTGTGAATTTTTAAATTTTTTTATTTATTTATTTTAAGGCATAGTGGCAGGGGATAGGGAGAGGGGGCGCAAGACAGAGCTCTATCCACTGGTTCACTCCACAAATATCTGCAACAGCTGGGGCTGGGGCAGACTGAAGCCAGGAGCCAGGAACTCAGTCTGGGTCTCCCATGTGAGTGGCAGGAACCCAAATACTTGGACAGTCATCTGCTGCCTCCAAGAATGTATTAGCAGGAATTGGAATTGGAGGAGGAGTAGCTGGGACTCGAACTGGTATTCCAGTATGGAATGTGGGTATCCCAAGCAGTGACTCAACCCACTGCACCACACATTCGACCCCCTAAGATTGTGGAGGGGTGAGGAGCAGCAGCATCTGAGACTTTCTGATGGCCGAAGCTTGGAATCCTCTTAAGTTGGTGGGAAGGAAGTTGAGATGGCAGAAGAAACACAATATGTAGAAAGAGATCACTAAAAATAGTAGCTGGGGCCGGCGCTGTGGCACAGTAGGTAAAGCTGCCACTTGCGACATCAGCATCCCATATTGACACCGATTCGTGTCCCAGCAGCTGCTCTTCTGATCCAGCTCCCTGCTGATGTGTCTGGGAAAGCAGTGGGAGAGACCCTAGTGCTTGGGCTTCTGTACCCACATGGGAGACCTAGAAGAAGCTCCTACCTCCCCTCCTCTCTCTGTAACTCTGCCTTTGAAATAAATAAATCATAACAACAAACAGCAGCTTGGTGGATGTGGGCTTAATTCAGTTTTTGCTGAAGTGAATTTTGAGGGGTAGGTGGTTTGGTTAAGGCACCACCTGGGATGCCTGCATTCCTTACCAGAGTTCCTGGGTTTGAGTCCTGGTCTTTCTTTCAGCTTCTTGATAATGTGCACCCTGATAGGCCTAAGTGGTTGAGTCTGATACCCACACAGGAGGCCCTGGATTTGGCCTGGGCCAGCCTGGGGTGTCGTAGACATTTGAGGAGTGAACCAGTGCGTGGAAGAACTGTGTGGATAAGAGATCTTTTTCACTCTTTGCCTTTCAAATAAAAGGAGTAAATAAAATTTAGGAGCAGACATTGTGGCACAGTGGGTTAAACTGCCACTTGGGACACTCACATCCTATATGGCAGCGTCTGGAATCAAGTCCTGCCTAACCTTTTTTAAGATTTATTTTTATGTGAAAGAGTTACAGAGGAGAAACAGTGAGAGATCTTCCATCTGCTGGTTAGCTCCCAAATAGCTGCCGGGGCTGTGCCAGGTCAAAGCCAGGAGCCCAGAGCTTCTGGAATCAAGTCCTTCTTTTAGGTCTCCCATGTGGGTGCAGGGACCCAAGCACTTGGGCCATTTTTTTTTTGTCTGCTTTCCCAGGCACATCAGCAGGGACCTGGATTGGAAGTGAGAGAGATAGCTGGGTTCCAAACCAGTGCCTATATGAGATGCCAGCATCACAGACAGTGGCTTAATCTGCTATACCACAGCCCCAGATCCAGCTTTGTGCTAGTGCACCTATTATGCTGCAGGTGGTGGCCCAAGGACTCCGGTTCCTGCCACTCACGTGGAGACCCAGATTGATTTCCAGGCTCCTGGCTTTGGCCTGGGCCAGCCTGGATGTTGTAGGCATTTGAGGAGTGAACCAATAGTTGAAGATCTGTGTCTTGTCTCTCCCTGTTTCAGTGACCTTGCCTTTCAAATACATACACAAATATTTTTGGCCGGCGCCGTGGCTCAACAGGCTAATCCTCCGCCTTGCGGCGCCGGCACACCGGGTTCTAGTCCCGGTCGGGGCACCGGATTCTGTCCCGGTTGCCCCTCTTCCAGGCCAGCCCTCTGCTGTGGCCCGGGAGTGCAGTGGAGGATGGCCCAGGTGCTTGGGCCCTGCACTCCATGGGGAGACCAGGAAAAGCACCTAGCACCTGGCTCCTGCCATCGGACAAACGCGGTGTGCCGGCCGCAGCGCGCCATCCGCGGCGGCCATTGGAGGGTGAACCAACGGCAAAAGGAAGACCTTTCTCTCTGTCTCTCTCTCTCACTGTCCACTCTGCCTGTCAAAAATAAAAAAAAAAAAAAATAAAAAAAAAACCAAATATTTTTAAGATTTATTCATTGAGAGTCAGAGTTACACAGAGAGGAGAAGCAGAGAGAGAGAGAGGTTTTCCATCCGATGGTTCACTCCACAGTTGGCCACAACAGCCAGAGCTGCGCTGATCCAAAGCCAGGAGCTTCTTCTGGGTCTCCCACACAGATGCAGGGGCCCAAGGACTTGGGCCATCTTCCACTGCTTTCCCAGGCCATAGCAGAGAGCTGGATCAGAAGTGGAGCAGCCGGGTCTGAACCAGCGCCCATTTGGGATGCTGGCGCTTCAGGCCAGGGTGTTAACCCGCTGTGCCACAGCACCGGTCCCCCCTCTCTTCTTGCCTTTTCTCTGTAACTTTTTCAAATACATAAACAATATTTTTAAAAAATTATTTTTAAAAAGACTTGTTTATATGTGGCTGGCACAGTGGTGCAGCGGGTTAAAGCCCTGGCCTGAAGCGCTGGCATCCCATATGGGCACTAGTTCTAGTCCCGGCTGCTCTTCTTCTGATCCAGCTCTCTGCTATGACCTGGGAAAGCAGTGGAAGATGGCCCAAGTCCTTGGGCCCCTGCACCCACGTGGGAGACCCGGAAGAAGCTCCAGCCTTCAGATGGGCGTGACTCCAGCTGTTATGGCCAGTTGGGGAGTGAACCAGCAGATGGAAGACCTCTCTCTCTGCCTCTCCTCTGTGTAACTGTGACTTTGAAATAAAATAAATACATCTTTTAAAAAAAATCTCTTAAAAAAAAAAAAAAGGTCTCCTGTCTGCTGGTTCACTCCTCAGTTAGCCTCAACAGCCAGAGCTGTGCTGACCTGAAGCCAGGAACCAAGAGCTTCTTCTGGGTCTCATGCAGGAACAGGGGCCCAAGGACTTGGGCCATCTTCTACTGCATTCCCAGGCCATAGCAGAGAGCTGGATTGGAAGTGGAGCAGCCAGGATTTGAACCGGCGTCCATATGGGATACCGGCACTGCAGGTGGCAGCTTTACCCACACCACACCACAGCGCTGGCCCCTTTAAACATTTTTAAAGCAAAACTATTATCTAAAGTGATTGTTGACAACTTGTAGCTCTGAGCTTAGTCCCTTCCATCTCCTGCCAGTGAGCAGCATCCCAAGGTTTATTATATTATTCTGGGAAAGATGAAAAAGTCTGAGGCAATTAGGAAAGCCCCTGATTCCTCTTGCAGCACGCATGTTTTTGGTAGTGAAATCGATTGATCTCATTCTCCTTTCCTTTGGCAGTGAGGACAGATGGCACACGAGTTCCAGGATGCCTCCTGCAGGGAGCCCAGGTAAAACATTTCCTGTCAGCCCCCGCCCGCCCCCGACAATGGGCCTGAAGCCCTTTTGGACGTGGCCAAGCACACCTCATGGCACAAGAGGCCCGACCTCCAGGTGTGCCGGGTTGAGAAGTCCTTTCCCTGGAAAGCACCCAAGGCGATCGTGGTCACAGACAGGGTGGGGAGTGATGACCTCACCACTGTGACCAACAGCACTTTCTTCTGAAACGCAACAGCAGCTACCTGAGCACCAGCATTCCCTGTGCCTGTGACCTCAGTCGGCTTGGACCATTAATGAAATGGACGTGGCCAGCGCCGCAGCTCAACAGGCTAATCCTCCACCTTGCAGCGCTGTTACACCGGGTTCTAGTCCCAGTCGGGGGGCTGGATTCTGTCCTAGTTGCCCTTCTTCCAGGCCAGCTCTCTGCTATGGCCCGGGAGTGCAGTGGAGGATGGCCCAAGTGCTTGGGCCCTGCACCCACATGGGAGACCAGGAGAAGCACCTGGCTCCTGTCTTCGGATCAGCGCGGTGCGCCAGCCGCGGTGGCCATTGGAGGGTGAACCAACAGCAAAGGAAGACCTTTCTCTCTCTCTCTCACTGTCCACTCTGCCTGTCAAAAAAAAAAAAGAAGAAGAAATGGATGTGATTGGCGTGCGTGGGAAAGCCATGAAAAGGCCCAGGCTTTGGACAGATGGAATAAACAACTGACTGGTAGGTTAGATTCCCTGTCCTTGAGGAAAAAGGGCCACAGCTGGTTTGAATATCATGTTTTTAATATATAAGATACAGTGGATTGGCAGAATTGGTGCAAAACTAAGAATATCAGACTCCGTTCTGGTCAGTGAGCTTACAGCCTAGGCACTTGGACAAGAAACAGCCCTGCTGAGTTCTTCGAGACTCCCCCACCCACCCAACATCAGCACCTGGGGCTCCGAGACTGCTCCCTCCTGGAAGGCTGAGCAGACTTGCGGTGTCCCCAGCGTCAATCAGGGGCTGTCCCAGCCATCCTTTTCAGACCAGTTTGAGGAAACAGGGAACAGAACTGGACAGTGGGGCCCAGGTTGCTGGACAGTATTCTGAGGGGCTCACGGCTTGAGTTCACACCTTTATTCTCCCTGCCTGCTCGTGGTAGGGAGGAAGGTGACCATCCAGCTAAAGAAAAACTTTCCAAAAAGCTGTATTTGGCATAAGCTAACACCACTGCTAGTGCTGCCAGTGGCCAGGCACAGGTACAGAGGCCCTGAGGAGTTGGGAGAAGGGGGAACAGTGCAGGCAGAGCAGGAAATCCCGGCTCAGACCCCTGACCCAAGCCCAGAAGGATAAAGGCCGTGCACTAAAGGGTAACGTGGTCCTTCTCTTTGGTCAGGCAAAGGCCCTTTTATGGGCCCGGGAGGCAAAGGGCCACAGGGCACAGGCTCAGCCCTTGGGCCCCTAGCGTTAGGTTCATCACATTGAGGCGGTGATGCAAGGAGAGGCAAGGCGAGAAAACAGCAAATCATACTCCTCCTTGGGGGTCTCTAGGAGCTGCCCTTGTCCTTGTCATCTGTCAGGTCATACCTGTGGAGACAAGGAGAGAGGGCTCAAGTAGAAAGATAATTCCTAAGGCAAACACTGCTGAGAGTCAAGACACTGCTTGGGATGCCCACCTCCCACATTGAAGTGCCTGGGCTTAAGACTTGACTCTGGCCGGCGCCGCGGCTCACTAGGCTAATCCTCCGCCTGCAGCACCGGCACCCTGGGTTCTAGTCCCGGTTGGGCGCCGGATTCTGTCCCGGTTGCTCCTCTTCCAGTCCAGCTCTCTGCTGTGGCCTGGGAAGGCAGTGGAGGATGGCCCAAGTGCTTGGGCCCTGCACCCGCATGGGAGACCAGGAGGAAGCACCTGGGTCCTGGCTTCAGATTGGCGCAGTGCACCGGCCATAGCAGCCATTGGAGGGGGGGGTGAACCAACAGAAGGAAGACCTTTCTCTCTGTCACTCTCTAACTCTGTCAAAAAAAAAAAAAAAAAAGACTTCACTCTTGATTCCAGCATCTTGCTAAAGTACACCCTGGGAGGCAGCAGACTGCTGGTACTTGGGTCCCTGCCTCTCTTGTGGGCTACTGGCTTGAACTTGGCCCCAGCCTTAGTTGTTGCAGGCATTTGGAGGGTGAACCAGTGAATAGTAGTGGATAGGGGCTCTCTGTGTCTGATTCTCTACCTTTTTTTTTTTTTTAAGATTGAGTTATTTACTTCAAAGGCAGAGTGAGGCAGAGAGGTCTTCCATCTGTTGGTTCACTCCCCATATGGTCTCAATGGCTGGAATTGGGCTGATCCGAAGCCAGGAGCTTCTTCCAGGTCTTCCATGGGGTGCTGGGGCCCAAGGACTTGGACCATTTTCTGCTGCTTTCCCAGGCCATAGCAGAGAGCTGTATCTGAAGTGGAGCAGCTGGGACTTGAACTAGCACCCATATGGGATGCCGGCACCACAGGCAGAGGCTTAGCCCTCTATGCCGCAGCACTAGCCCCTGACACTCTACCTTTCAAACAAAACTCGAAAATAAGGATGACTCTTGGGTCCTCTTATAAATGGAATGCCACCCAGGGGTTCCTCTGCTTCATGTCAGACAGTTAACTGCTTTGTCTTCCTATGAGCTTACTTCTGCCTCACGGGCCACACTCCTCCCCCAGACACTTACCACTGGGCCGCACCCTGGGAAAGGTCCATGTCAGCTAGATCCAGCTGTACCTGTGTTAGAGGGAGGTGGGGCAAGGTGTTAGGACATGGCCTTGGAGATATCGGCCTAACACCATACAATGCTGGGTTCAAACCATTGCCCAGGTGGATCACTGGCACGGGCTGGGGGTGAGGGGAGTTCTTCCTCCACAAGGACTGTAGCTTGGGACTCACCAAGGCCCTGCCCACCTCTGCCCTCGTACCTTCCCCAGCAGCTCACGCTCTCTCGACATGAAGGAGGAATTTGACTTCACAGACACATCCAGCTTCCGCCTGAGGGCCTCGTCCAGGGGCAGCTCCCACTCAAACCTAGGAAAGGCCTAGGCTTCAGGGGCCCAGGGCCTTGCAAGCCCTCCCCCACCCCACAGGGACACAGCTGCCTCACCGCTCACTGAATTCTGGGTTCAGGGTCCTCTTCTTCTGGGATGTCTTCCTCTTGGTGCCACGGTTTTTGTCCGGCAGTAGCGACAGTGACACATAGGGGTCAGGCAGGTCCCGGCCATTCTGCCGTAGGGCTCTGCACCAGGAGGGTGGGGGTGAGAAGGCCATGCAAGGAAGGGATGGAGCCCCAGAGGGGAGGGCGGGCCTCACCGGCAGCTGTGCACCAGGCTGACCAGCTTGCGTTCCTCGTTGTGGTACCACACCGTCAGCTTCACCTGGCCTAGTGGCCCCACTGGGGCTTCCACAGGGCTGTGCAGACAGACACACGAGTCTGGGAAAAGGTAGAGCTATGGAGCCCGCATCCCAGCCCCACCCCGTCTGCTGTCCCAGCCTCTACCTGTCTCCGTGTGTCAGGCGCTGCCGCAGTTCTGGAGCTGAGGAGGTGACGAGAGGGGGTCCCCCCCAGAGCTCGGGTTCTTCGCTCAGAGACGAGGAGCTGTGGCTGTAGCTGTGGCTGTGAGCTTCCACTCCAGAGTGCTGGGACACCAGGATCTGGGGGTGACAGAGCAGTGAGCCTGACAGTGCGCCAGGCTCCCTGGCTGCGTGGATTCGGCCTGGGTCTCCCTGCTGCCATCCAGGCACTCACCCCGAGCTGTGCTCTCAGCAGCACCTGCCCCTGCCCGTTGGTGAGCCCGAACCAGCGGTCCATGCAGAGCCGGTCAGCCCCAAGGAGTTCCGAGAGGGCCAGGGATAATGAGCCCAGCACGCCAGTCCCTTCACCACGAACCTATGGGCAGGAGGATTGTGATCATGAGGTAAAGGCATCAATAAACTATTTAATCCGGGGGCCGGCAGTGTGGTGTAAGGGGTTAAGCTGCTGCCTGCAACTCTGGCATCACATATGGGGTTCCAGTTCGAATCTGAACTGCTCTGCTTCCAATCCAGCTCTTTGGTAATGCACCTGAGAAAGCAGCAGAGGATGGCCCAAGTGACTGGGCCCTTGCACCCACTTGGGAGACCCAGAAGAAGCTCCTGGCTCCGCCCCTGCCCAGCCCTGGCCATTATAGCCATTTGCAGATGAACAGCAGATGCAGAGAGAGGGAGATATAGAGAGATCTTCTAACTCTACCTTTCAAATAAATTTTTTTAAATCTTTGAAAAAATTATTTAATCCTGGTGTTCAACGTCCAAATGCTTGGACTCTTATGTGGTTTTAGTGAGCAATTTCCCTTCTTGAAAGGGTACTTCCTCTTTTTAAAAGATTATTTATTTGAAAGGCAGAGGGACAGAGAGAAAGAATGAACTTTCCATCTACTGGTTCATTCCCCAAATGGCCACTATAGCCAGGTCTGACCAGGCTGAAGCCAAGATTCAAGAACTCCATTCCAGTCTCCCACATGCATAGCAGGTTCCCAAACACTTGGGCCATTTTCCACTGCCTTGCCATGCAAATTAGCAGGAAGCTGGATCTGAAGTGGAGCAGCTGGGACTCAAACCAGTGCCCATATCTGATGCTGGCGTCACAGGTGGTAGCTTAACCTCCTACACCACAACACTAGCCCCTGGTTTGCCAGCTTAGCGCCTAGTGATCCCTGCCTATGAAGGATGAGGACTTCCTCTGTCTCTGCTAGTGTCAAAAGTCATAGCATTTGAAGTTATTTTAGATTTATCTATCTATTTGAGTTACAAAGAGAGGGAGAGAGATCTTCCATCTGCTGGTTCATTACCCAAATGTCCATAAAAGCCAGGAGCCCCCTTAATGCCTCCCATGTGGGTGCAGGGACCCAAATACTTGGGCCATCCTCCACTGCTTTCCCAGGTGCATTAGCAGGGAGCTAGATCAGAAGTGGAGCAGGGGCCGGCGCTGTGGCTCAACAGGCTAATCCTCCGCCTTGCAGCGCCGGCACACCGGGTTCTAGTCCTGGTTGGGGCGCCGGATTCTGTCTCGGTTGCCCCTCTTCCAGGCCAGCCCTCTGCTGTGGCCAGGGAGTGCAGTGGAGGATGGCCCAGGTCCTTGGGCCCTGCACCCCATGAGAGACCAGGAAAAGCACCTGGCACCTGGCTCCTGCCATCGGATGAGCGCGGTGCACCGGCCGCAGCGCGCCAACTGCGGTGGCCATTGGAGGGTGAACCAGCGGCAAAGGAAGACCTTTCTCTCTCTCTGTCTCTCTCTCACTGTCCCCTCTGTCTGTCAAAAAAAAAAAAAAAAAAAAAGAAGTGGAGCAGGGGCTGGCACTGTGGCGCAGCGGGTTAAAGCCCCGGCATCCCATATGGGGGCTGGTTCAAGTCCTGGCTGCTCCCCTTTGGCTCCAGCTCTAAGAAGGCAGAAGATGGCCCAAGTTTTTGGGCCCCTGCACCGCATGGGAGACCCAGAGGAAGCTCCTGGCTCCTGGCTTTGGATCGGCGCAGCTCCAGCCATTGTGGCCATTTGGGGAGTGAACCAGCGTGTGGAAGACTTCTCTGCCTCTTGTTTGTAACTCTGCCTTTCAAATAAATCTTTAAGAAAAAAAAAAAAAGAGCAGCTGGGACTCAAAGTGGCTTAACCTATGCCACAACACTGGCACCCTATTAGTTTCTATTTTAATTCATGTAATTCTCTGCTTATTCTGTCTGCTTTAAAAAATATTTCTTGGGCCGGCACCGTGGCTCAACAGGCTAATCCTCCGCCTTGTGGCGCCGGCACACCAGGTTCTAGTCCCAGTCGGGGCGCCGGATTCTGTCCCGGTTGCCCCTCTTCCAGGCCAGCCCTCTGCTGTGGCCCAGGAGTGCAGTGGAGGATGGCCCAAGTGCTTGGGCCCTGCATCCCAAGGGAGACCAGGTAAAAGCACCTAGCACCTGGCTCCTGCCATCGGATGAGCGCGGTGCGCCGGCCGCAGCGCGCCATCCGCGGCAGCCATTGGAGGGTGAACCAACGGCAAAGGAAGACCTTTCTCTCTGTCTCTCACTGTCCACTCTGCCTGTCAAAAAAAATATATATATTTCTTGGGGTCGACGTTTAGCCTTGCAGTTAAGATGCTGCATCCGACATCAGGGTGCCCAGGTTTGAAGCCCAGGTCTAGCTCCTGCTCCAGCTTCCTGCTGATGGCTCAAGTGATTGGGTCTCTGCCACCCATATAAGGAACCTGGATTGTATTCCAGACCCCAGCTTCGGCCCTAGCTGTTGGGGGCATTTGGGAGCTTTCTTTGTCTCTGCCTTTTTAAGTAACCTTTTGATACCCCACTCCATAGGAAGGGGAAGTAAGCACTCTTATCCCACTCTCCCCCAACCTCTCCTTTCATCCACTGCCTGTTCACTTTTGGTTCACCCTTCAACCCACTGAAATCTAGTTTCTGTTCCATTCAGGACTCTGATGTTACTCCAATAACCAGTAACTTCCTAGTTTCTAAAGTCAATGAAGTTTTCAGTCATCGAATTTTGCCTCGTGGCAGCATTTGGCCACTTCCTTTTGTGAAATCCTCTCTGTTGATGTCTATCGCGCTCTTTCGTGCCACTCTGGCTACATTTCAGACCCCTTGCAGGGCTCTTTTTCCTCCATCAGCCATTGATCTACCTTCTGGGTGTCCCCCTTGGCTGTCTCTGAGAGCTCAACCTTCACAGTTTCCACTCTGCACTCCCTGTGCTGACAGGTGGCACCCTTATCCATTAAGCACCTGGTGACAAAAGCCCAGGGGTTACTATCCGGGCTGCTCCTCACCTCCAGGCCAGAACCACCACCAGATCCCAGGTCTTGGTCATATCTTACTTTTACTACCCTAATAGTCTTTTCAGGGATGGGTATTGTGGTGCAGCAGGTTAAGCTGCTAATTGGTATGCAGGCATTTGATCCAGCTCCCTGCAAATGCTGGCCCAAGTGCTTGGGACCCTGCCACCCATGTGGGAGACCTGGATGGAGTTCTTGGCTCCTGGCTTCAGCTTGGGTCAGTCCTGGCTGTTGCAGATATTGGGGGTGGGGGCAGAGATAGTGAGCCAGCAGATGGCAGATCTCTTGCTCACTGTCTCTCCATCACTCTAACTTTGAATTAAAAATATTAAAAAAAAAAAAAAAGTCTCTTGCTCTCTGTGACTCTAACTCTGCCTTTCAAGTAAGTAAATCTTTAAAAAGTCTTAACTGCCCTGCCTGTCTCCAGTGATGCCTCCCCTGGCTGTTCTGTCCCTGCTATCAGCATGAGCTTCCTGAACTGCAGACCTGACAGGTCACCCTTCAGTCCTCCAAAGGTATCCCTGCGCCTTTAAGGTGAAATCCAAATTCGTGAGGCCCAGCACTGTGACGTAGCGGGTAGAGCCACCGCCTGCAGCGCTGGCATCCCATATGGGCACCGGTTCTCGTCCCGGCTGCTCCACTTCCGATTCAGCTCTCTGCTATGACCTGGGAAAGCAGAAGATGGCCCAAGTCCTTGGGCCCCTGCACCCGCATGGGAGACCCCAAAGAAGCTCCTGGCTTCATATCGGTGCAGTTCAGGCCATTGTTGCCATTTAGGGAGTGAACCAGCAGATGGAAGACATCTCTCTATCACCGTAACTCTACCTCTCAAATAAATAAAAATCTTAAAAAATAACCAAACCAAACAAACAAACAAACAAACAAACAAACAAAAACGGAGGAACCAGCACCCAAACTGGAGCTCAGTTTTAGAATGTGAGTATCACAAGCGGTGGCTTTAACCCACTGCACCACCACACTCGTCCATTCTGTTCCGAGCCTGAAGAGTTTTTCTGCCCTTCTCTTCTTGGTCAGCGCCTACTGGCTTCAAGGTCCAGAGAGCACCCAAGGATGCCTTCTCACTACTTGCAGGTTTCTAAGGTCTGTTAGACCCTTTCCTGTGCTGCCACAGTGCCTTTCACTGTGTCTGTCGTTCTGCACGTGATCTCTGGTTCCTCCCAAAACAGTGCGAGCTCCCTAGAGCTGAGTGCCAGTCTTCTCTCCGGATGCCCTGTGTCTGGTTCAGGGCCTTGCCCACGGCAGGGATAGAGGACGTACTTGGAAAGGGGGGTACCTGCAACTCCAGGCTCTCGGCATGTGGCTTCTTGATGAGGAAGGAGGCAGTCTCGTCCCAAACGGGGGCTGCAGTCTGGGCCACAGTCTGGTGGGAAGGGGTTAGGGTCAGCGGTTGGTATTCTCCCCCTCCTCCCCTAGCCTTCCCACTCGGCCCTGCAGCACCCCTGGTACCTTGGTTTTATGAGAAACGTCTCCCACAGTGAGGGTAGCATAAGGGCTGGGGGGTTTCGTCCCTTTTCGGAGCTGGGAAAGGAACACAGTGTTAGTTGTCAAACTTGGACCTTGCTAGGCAAATGGCCACGGCCCCATCATCACTGGACAGCCACTCCTCTTGTGGCCTTGGACAATTCTTCCCACACTAGCTCCACCTCCACCTCAGAAAGAGAGGGGCTGTTTACTATTCCAAACCCACCAGGAGCTCCCAAACCCGAGGGAGGTGGAAGAAGGGCCAGGGAGATGTGGGCCTGGGGAAGATCTCACCGGCAGGTCCTCCGCCCGCTCCAGGTACATGGACAGCAGGGCTGCTGCCAGCTCGCCGCTCTTCTGAGTCTGTATCAAGCTGTTCACCTGCAACACCTGGGCAGGACACGGGGGGCTGGGGAGTGGGGCCCGGTGTGTGCCTCGAGCTCAGTGAGGAGCTCACCCTGGCCCACTTCGGCTCCCTCCCTCTAGTCTCCTTCCTCACCTCTTCTAACTCAGCAGCAGTGGGCCGGGGGGTCAGACGCTCCAGGCGCAAGTGCAGGCGGCCGGACGGGACGTCCTCCAGGGTCAGCCACTGTGGAAGTGGGCAGGTGGAGGTTCGGGCTGTGGGGACAGGGGAGCTAGGAGCGAGAGGCCTGGGTGGATATCAGAGGAAGAGCTGCTCACCTCGTCCAGGAAGCCGGTGGTGAGGACTGTGGTGAGACTCACTTTACACCTGCAGAGGAAAATCAGTTATAACAGAGCTGAGTGTCTCTCTCCCCAAGGCCAGCGGCCTCCATGGCCTCCACAGGCCCGCCCGTCCTCTCACCTGCCCAGGAAGTCATCCTTGTCCAAGTCCTTGTCAAAGACCTCAACGTCTAGTTCTTGGCCTGGAATCGACGTGACAATCACCTAGTGGGAGAAAAAGGGGCGTCTTGCCTTCTCTCCCAGTGACCAGGCCCCCAGTTCATGGAACCCCACAGGTGTCTGGACCACTCGTGAAACTCTGGGGGAAAATGGGGCCGACCCAGGAGGAGTGCCAGCCACTGAATTCAGACCTCAAAAACTTCATTCCAGCGGGGATTGAGATCTTCCCGAACCACACGGCTCCGGAAGCTTCGGCCCGCCAGCTTTAGTTTGACGTAGGGATCGGACTTGCCCTTCACCAATCCTCCCAAGAAACGGTCTTTGGGGATCAGGTCCTGGGCCTCCAACACGTGGATCCGAAGCACATTCTGCAAAAGGGACAGATGGGGCACCAGATGGCGGTCAGAGGGAGAGAGACCTCAGGACCACGAACCAGGCCCAGTCCATTCCAGATAGACTCACCTCTGTCCCAAAGTGACTGTCAGGAGTAGTGTGGCAGGGCCGAGCGGGCGTGTCCACACTGCTGCCTGTCTGGGGGCTCTCACCGTCTGCATCCTGAGAGCCAGGAGCGCCAGGCCCAGCGGGGAAGCAGATTTGTGATGAATCCAAGTATAAGATCTGGGAAGGGTAGTGTGGTCTTGGAATCAAAGGAATGCAGCTAGCCACCAGCAGGCAGGGCGGGCGGGGCTGGGAGCGGAGCAGAGGCTCTGACCTCTGACCGGGAAGCCAGCCCTTGCCTTGGCCAGGCTCTTGAAGGTTCCCTCACACCCACCCTGACTCACTCACATTCCTTCCTGCAGTCAGACAGAGTGAACACTGTCTCATGTCTGTTAGATGCTTCTACACACACTAGCTCATTTCACCTTGGAGGGCTGCCCCTCCTTCCAGTTAATCTCAAGGAACCCAAGGGGCCTTTCCCCCACCCTCAGCGCATCTGCATTTCCATACCCTCATGACCAATTTCATGTAGATCCTGGAGTTTGGGCCAGAGCCACTGAGCTGGAACCACTGGTCCAGCGTGAGTTCAGGGGCAGTCAGTAGGCGAGCCAGAGGCAGGGTCAGTGCCCCTAAAGTCAGGGCCCTGGAGTCATCCTTGACCTATAGGCACAGGAGGGAAGAGAGGCATGGTGGGGAAATGGTAGCCCAGCTCCAGCTCTGTCCCTCTCCATCACACACATGCTCCACTCTGGTCTGTTGACAGTCCTCTGCCCACTCCATGGTCCCCTCCACCTTCTCTCATTCTGTTCCCATACTTGAAAGGTTCTGTCTCCTCTCTTCCTACTTAACGCCTACCTATGGGGCTGGTGCTGTGGTGTAGCGGGTAAAGCCACCACCTACAGTGCCAGTATCCCATATGGGTGCCGGGTTGAATCCCGGCTGCTCCATTTCCAGTTCAGCTCCCTGCTAATGTACCTGGGAAAGCAACGGAAGAGGGCCCGAGACCTTGTTGCCCTGCAGCCATGTGGAAGACCCAGAAGCAGCTCCAGGCTCCTGGCTTCGGATCAGCTCAGCTCTGACTGACCATCGTGGCCCTTTGGGGAGTGAACCAGCAAATGGAAGACCTCACTCACTCTCTTTCTGCCTCTCTAACTCTGACTTCCAAATAAATAATAAATGTTTAAAAAAAAAAAAAAAAGCCTACTTATTCCTGGGGCTAGTATTGTGGTCCGCTGAGTTACGCTTTCTACTTGCAGCATCAGTATTTCAAGTGCCAGTTCAAGCCCCGGCTATTCCATCCAGTCCAGCTTAGCGGATGTGGCCCTATGGGTTTGGGCCCCTATAGCTCAAGTGGGAGACCCAAATGGGGTTCCAGGCTCCTGGCTTCAGCCTGGCCCAGCCTTGTGGCAGGCATCTGGGGAGTGAACCAGTGGATGGAAGATCTTTCTCCCTGACGTTCTGCCTTTCAAATAGATAATTAAATAAATCCTTTAAAAATAGCTCAATTTAAAAAAAAAAAGTCCTATTTATCCTTCTAGGCCCAATTAAAATCTTTCTTTTACAAAATCCACTTCTGCAGCCTGTGCACCATGTGTGCTATACTAGTTATCTGACTCGCACTGATCAAGATGTAGCTGTTCTATGATGATTTAACAATTTTTAAGTTTCTTATACTCTACATGACAGAGGGGGAGAAGTAGCAAACCCCGTCCCCTGGTGCTCTCCCCAAATGCCGGCAATGGCCCACAGCTGGAGCTGAAGCCGGGAGTCAGGACTGAAGCCAAGGTGGGAGGAATTCAATCCAAGGAGCCACCACCACTGCCTCCCAGGGTCTGCATTAGCAGAGCTGGAGTCAGGAGCCAGAGAAGGGACGCAAGCATCTTACCCAGCATCCTTTACGGCTAGGCTAAACATTCTGTCCCTGGTGTTTATTTTATTATTTAATTGTATTTGCCAGGGTGTGCACTGGCAGGCAGCTGAAATTGTCAGCAGAGCCAGCTGGGGAGGGCACGTTAGTTACTGTTCGGGATGCCTGCATCAGTACCCGAGTGCCTGCTTAGAGTCCTGCGTACCCTGCTGCCCACGGATGCACCTGAGAAGGCGGCAGATGTTGCCTCGTGTGGGAGACCAGGATGGGGTTCTTGGCTTCTAGCTTGGCCTAACCTAACTCTGGCTGTCGTGGGCATCTGGGGAGTGGACCAGCAGATGGAAAATTCTCTCTCCCTCCTATCATTCTGACCTTTAGATAAATAAATCTTAGAAGAATTTTTGAAAAAAGGAAAGCAAAGCAGAGCCAGGACTTGAACCCAGGCACCCCAATAGGAGATGCAGGTTTCCCTAAGCAGTGTCTTAACCACTGCACCAAACACCCACCCCTCCCCCATGTTTTTTTTTTTTTTTTTTTTGACAGGCAGAGGGGACAGTGAGAGAGAGACAGAGAGAAAGGTCTTCCTTTGCCGTTGGTTCACCCTCCAATGGCCGCTGCGGCCGGCGCACTGTGCTGATCGGAAGCTGGGAGCCAGGTGCTTTTCCTGGTCTCCCCATGGGGTGCAGGGCCCAAGCACTTGGACCATCCTCCACTGCACTCCCAGGCCACAACAGAGAGCTGGCCTGGAAGAGGGGCAACCGGGACAGAATCCGGCACCCCGACCGGGACTAGAACCCGGTGTGCTGGTGCCGCAAGGCAGAGGATTAGCCTATTGAGCTGCAGTGCTGGCCCCCCCATGGCTTTTGATTCGTGCATCCTGTCTACAGAGTTGGCCAGCATAAGCTCTGTGAAGACGGACACTGTGCTCCATGCTTTTTCTATACTGCAGTTATTTATTTGAAAGGCAGAATGAGAGCGAGATTGAGACAGAGATCGATCTTCCATCCACTGATTCACTCCCCAAATGGCCATAACAGCCGGGTCTGAGCCAAGCTGAAGCCAGGATTCTAGAGAGTTCCATCCAGGTCTCCCATGTGGTGGCCGGGGCCCAAGCACTTGGGCCATCCTCCATTGCCGTCCCAGGCACATTAGCAGGGAGCTGGATCGGAAGCGGAGCAGTCAGGACTGCAGCTAGTGCTCACGTGGATGCCGCTTGGCTCGCTGCTGCCGCACGGCCCTGGCTACCCAGGACCTTTAAAACGCTGAGTCTTAGGAGGCAACGTTTAGACACCATAAAAGCACTCATTTTAAGTAGATAATTACCAATGAAAAAAGCGATCCTAGAGACAGGTGGGGATGGGGGTGGGGGGTGGGGGGTGGGGGGAGTGGAGCAAGTGGGAACTGTAAGGAGATAGACCGAGAAGAGGAACCTGCACATCGAGGTCCTGGCTGCGAGGGTCTTGCAGGAAGAACCGGAAGGCTTCCTCCCACACGGGGCAGTTGGTGTTGTAGACAGCCTGGGGACAGACGTGGGACCTGGTGGTCGGATGCGGGGCACTCCACGGCGCCCTCCCCCCTTTCTCCAGAAAAGCCTGCACTTTCAGGCACAAGTGCCAAGAGCAGCCCCCTCCCCAGCAAGGACCCTACCTTACTCTCCTGGGTCACGTCCTGAATCGCCAGCTGTACCATTGGGTTGGGTTCCTTGTTCCCCTTCTTCAGCTGTGGGGTGGAGTTCAGCACTTTATCTTGGGAGTCCCGGAGAAGCAGGCTGAGAGCTCACTGCAGCCTTTGCCCTGCGGTGGCTCTGATCCCCTCCTGGCAGCCCTGGGTCACAAGGTGCTGCCTCTGGCATCCTCGGCGAGGGAGAGCTGGGAATCCTGCAGCTGGGGCTCTGTCTGAATTCTCTCTCTCTCTCTCTCTCACTCAGACACACACACACACACACAGTAGCCCAACTCACAGGAAGATCCTGGGCACGGTCCAGGTAGACAACCAGGATGGCAGCTGATGGGGGCTCTGGCCGAGAGGAGACCCCCCGATTCCACTGCAGAACCTGGGGGAAGACGGTCCTGGTAGTCAGACCCTGGTGCCCCAGTCCCTTCACGTCCATCTGCTTCTCCCCTGCCAGCTTCCTGCTGCCGCGTGGCTCACCTGCTCCAGCTTTTCTGCATCCGACAAGAGGGACAGCCATTCTAGCCTCAGGTGAACTTGGCCTTGCCCCCCTTGTAGAGGGAACCACTGAAGAGAGAAGTAGAGGAAAGTGAGCTGCAGCAGAGATCAGATAAGGACCCAACCACCTCCCTCCTGGGCCGCCCGAGGGTGAGCCCACCCCTCACTTTCCTCAGCTCCCAACTTACGTCATCCAGCACTCCCGCCTGCAGCACCTTCCCTACATCCAGCTTCATTCTGGGGAGAAGAGAGAAGGGGCATGTTGGTCGGCGGCACCCCACCCGCACCCCCGCGTGGCAGGCAGAGCTCAGACCCCCTTCTCCCGACACTCGGGAGATAGTTACATGTCGGTGCGCTCCTGGCAGAGGTGTGGGATGGGGAAGAACAGGACGCTTCAGTCCGACGCCAAGGGCATGGCAGGGATGACCTCCAAGACCCCCTAGAATCCTAATCTAGGCAGCGCCTCACCTGCCCAGGAAGTCGTCTTTGTCGGGGTCCTTGTCAAACACTTCCACCTCAATCTCCTGCCCAGGGACCTCGTGCACGATCACCTGGAGAGCAGAGTGGGAGGAGCCTCTGGCTGTGGCTCAGCGGCCCAGCACTCCCTCCGGCCACTGCCACGCCTCCTCCCACGCCTCCTCCCCGGGGCTGTGCCCCGCTCCCCTTCAGCCCTCCCACCTCATACGTCTCTCTCCACTGGGGGTTGAGGTCCTCGTCAATGGTACGACTGCAAAACGTCTGGGTGCCCACGCGCACGAGTGCATAGGGGTCCGACTTGCCCTCAATCAGGCCCTTCACGTATTTGTCCTTGGAACTCAGCCCTCGAGCAGCCAGCAGGTGAATCCGAATTATGCCCTGGGGTATGGAATTGGAGGGTGAGAAACCCAGCTCGGGTTCCCATAAGAGGGGTCTCAGATGGGGAGAGGCCATACCCTGGGCAGAGGGGAGCGCAGCTGGGCCACATCTTGGAGGTCAGGCACAAGCGGCACCAGTAATCGGTTGGGCAACACGAGGAAGGCAGCGATGGAGTCCATGATCATGGTGTCGGACAGTGAGCTGCATGGGGACGGGGAAAAGGAGTCTGGGCTTCCCATGGCCAAGAGACCTCGGTTCTCAGGAAGCCCTTTCCCAAATTCTCTTTTGCAGGGCCAGTGCTGTGGGTTCCAGGTCCGGCTGCCGGACTTCCAGTCCAGCTCCCTGCTAATGCACAAGGGAAAGCAGCAGAATGGGGCCAAGTGCCAAGTGGGAGACCTGGATGAAGCTCCTGGCTCTGGCCTGGCCCAGTCTTGGCCGTTGCAGCCCTCTAGGGAGTAAACCAGCAGATGGAAGATCTCTATCTCTTCCTCTCTGACTTTCAAATAAATAAAATAAATCTTAAAAAAAAAAAAAAAAAGCCCTTTTGCTACTCTTTGCTTCAGTTTCTCATTTACGCCCTGTGGCTTCTTCATCGCTGGCCCCAGCTCTTCACATCAGCTGAGCTGTGTTCAGCCCTCTATCCCCTAACAAAATGCATATGCCCTCTACAGAAAAACCCCCGCCCCGCACAGTACAGAATGCTGCCGGGCATCGGCCTCATCTCCAATAGTCGCGGCTTCTGAGGGCACAGGTGGTGTCCTTCCTTGCTGAGTGCTCCTCAGGCCCTCATCTGGGGCTGGAATACTTAGCAGGTGCAGGAAGTCCTTGGTACCTGAGTCCTGGGATATCCAGCAGGTTGGTCATCCCTGTCCAGTTGATGTCTAGGGTCTGGAAGGGAAGGGACGGGTCAGGACAGACCCCATGGGCCCAGGCGCGTCCACCCAGCAGTTAGCAGGCCCTCAGCTTGCCTGCTGTCCCCTGCTCATTCCCCTCTCCCATCCTCGGTCCCCGCTTCCCCGTCTTCCCTCGGCGTGTCCTTACCGGGCGTCGGATGAAGAACATGGACACAGCGCCCACGATAGGCACGTCCCCAATGAGTGGCTCAAGGATGACTCGCAAGACGCCGTGTAGCTGGGACAAGAAGCGAAGACTGAGGGCCCCTCCAGGAAAGGACCCCTCTGTCCTCCCAGACTTCCCCAGCCGGGCTCTTCCTGCCCCCACCTCCCAGGAAACCTAGGACAAAGACTCGGGTTATGCGGGCCCGGCACGGCTGTCCCACCTGCATGCCCTTGACCCCCGCTTTGCAGAAATACTTCTTCACTTCCACGTCGATCTGCACATCCCCCACGTAGCTGGGGGGGGAGGCGGGAGAAAGAGAATGACGGGGGTCAGTGCCAGGCTGGCGGCGGGGGGGGGGGGGGTGGCGATAGGGAGGGGGAGTCGTCGGGGTGACCCGGACCCGCTGCGGGGCGGCAGGAGGGGTGGCGAGCAGGGTTACCTGACGTTCAAGTCCAGAAGGATCTGGTCCTTTCTCTGGCTGGGGTGGACCTTCACGCCAATGACGCGCAGTGGCTGCAAGGGAGGAGTGCCTCAGACCCTGGGCCGCCCTCCCCAGGCCGGCCCGCCTCCCACACCATACCTTCTCTCCCAGCTCCACTCGGGTGAACGTGAACGTCTGCAGGTGGGGGTTGGAGCCCCGAACAGCGGGGGCCACGGTTTCAGCCAGGAGCTTCTCCATGTACTGGCCCAGGAAGGGCCAGACCTGGGCCGTGATCTGGAAGGGAAGGGAGCCGGTCTTCCCCCTGGAGGAGGCTGGGTCCCCTCGGACGCCTCGGGCCCCCAGGGCACGGGCACTAGGCTGGAGCTGGAACTGAGGTGTGCGTGGCCCAGCAAGAGGCGTGAACCCCCGTTCTCCATTCATGCAGGGGGAGACTCAGGACGGCCCTCACCTTATTTAGCCATTCCGCCTTTTCCACATCCGGGAAGCTGACCTGGAGGTGGGGAAGGCAGAGACAGGGATGAGCATCACCCCCTGCCTGGGGTTCCCCCGGGGGGGATCCCAGAAGAAGCACCAGGGGGCACCGGGCCTCCTCCCAGGGTACGGAGGTCTAATGCGGGGAGCTGACATGGCACAGGCCACACAAAGTTGCTTTGTGGATGGCTCGGGGGAGTTCAGTGACAGCTGCTGGGGCCGAGGAGGGGGGAGGGGGAGGGGCGCATTCTTTCTGGAGGGGCAGGTCCCGGCGGAGGGCGGGAGGGAGTCCTGCTTCCTTTCGGTGGCCTCTCCTCCTCCCTCGGATTGGACCCAGAGTTCTGTAGCAAGGCGAAGGTGAAGAGGGAGGCAAACCCTTGCTGAGGGGGCGGCTGGAGGAGAGGTTTAGGCCCTGGCCCTGTTTTCTCTCTTCCCTCCCTCTCTCCTCTCCCCAGGTGACTCAGAACACCTGTGCCTTGCATTTGAGGCGAGGGGCAGCAGCTTCCAGGGGAGGAGCGGGAGGAGGGCCGCAGTGGGCCTGGGATCGTGTCTCCCCCCTCGGTACAGGGCCTGGGACCCACGGCCGCGTCCACTGCGGTCACTTTCTGTCCTTTCCCCTGCCATCTTACCCCCTAGACTGGCACCTCTGCAGGGAGGGGCAGGGAGGGGTCGGGTAGCGGTCCCGCTACGGAAACCCAAGAGGCGGCGTCGGGCCCGCCGCAGGAGACCGTGCGCAGAACGAAGGGTCCCGGTCCGGAAAAGGGTGGGGCCGGTAGGGGCGGGGCTGTGGGCAGCCGGAGCTGCAGCGACCCCGCCCGCGCCCTGCAGCCGGTGGCCGGAGGGCCCGAGCCGGTGCTGGGGCGCAGCTAAGCAACGCCCCGGGGCTGGTGCCCCAGGAGGAGAGCGGGAAAAGGGAAAACCGTATGGCCTTAAATAGCAAAAAAAAAAAAAAAAAGTCTGGAGGCGGCTGGGACGAGAGACGAGAGAGGGAACCCCCTGAGCGGCAACGGGGCCGGGATGCCCAGGAGCAGCCCCCGAGCCCCGTTCCAGACCTCTCGGCCAGGAGAATAACGGGGTTCCCCCTGGTTACCCCCGCTGCTGCGCAAGGGGAGAGGGCGCAGGACCCGACCTGGGCGCGCGGCCAGGTGGGGGAGAACGGGTGGTCGGTCCCAAGGGGTCGCACGGTGGGGGTCCCCAGCGCCGGGGGGGGGGGAGGCAGGAGCGGGCGGTGCTGCCGCGAGGACAGGGTGGTCGCTCACCCAGGCAGGCAGCTCTCGATGGCTCAGGTAAAGCGTTTTTGCCGTGAGCCGCTCCTCGTCGTCCAGCAGCTGCCTCGCCGCCCGAAGGCTCCGTTCCTTCTCGTCGCGGACCCGGCGCCAGCCCAGGTAGAGGGCGAGGCCGAAGAGCACGAACCCCACGCTGAGTCCCGCCGCCCCGGCCAGGTACACCGGCACCAGCACAAGCAGCCGCCGCCCGAAGGAAGTCAGCACCGCCAGCACCTCGCCCGCCGCGCCCGGGCCCCCAGAGCCCGGGTCCGGGGGCTCGGAGGGCGCCGAGGGCGGCTCCTGGGCGCCGGGGCCGGGGCTCGAACCCTCTACAGGAGAGCGCTCCATGGTGCCACTTCGGCGAGGACCCGCCCGGCCCGGACCACCAGCTGGGGCTGGACTAGCGGAGCCGCCTGCTCCCCCTGCAAACCGTGACCCCCGGGCTGGGGGAGGGGCTCAGGCCACGCCCCCTCTGCCCGACGGTTGGGGTTGGTCCGCGCCGCAGAGACCGAGGCGGGGTCAAGAGGCTGAGCCCCGCCCCTTTTCTGCGGGGAAAGCCAGGGCTTCTGGGCGGCGGGACCTCCTGATTGGACGAGCCTGCCAAGGCCGGCGGTCAGAGATGGCGGGAAAAGCAGCAGAGGGGCTAACGGACAGATTTTGATTGGTCACCAAGGGGAGGAGGCGTGGCATACCAATTCGAGGCGGGACTCAGTGCCCCCCACGTGGGATTGGAGTGCCCCGGTATGACGTCATGCAGAGCTGCACCGCCGATTAACTCGGTTTTAAAGCGAGCTGGGATTTGTGAAGTTGAGGGGTTGTGGAAAACCGGGGTTCCCTTCCGCTCGTGCAGACGGCTTGGCGGGACTTGTCTCGCATGCTCTGGGCACGTTCTTTACCTCTCTGGTTTTCCCTGGCTGCCCTTACAAAAGGAAAGGAGATGAGCGTATTGGGAGTGGAGGTGTTGGGCGACCGCCCTGGAGTGCGCAGTGTGAGGGCTGAGCTGAGAAAACGGGAGACCCAGAGAACGAGAGCACCTGGCCTTTGGGGGCGACTAGGCAGTGAGACTTGCTGTTTGGAGATCTTGAAGCGTTAATCACCTCCGTCATGGGGGATCCACTGCACCTAAATTAGCTCCAGAGGAGCGAGGACTCAGCTGCCGCAGGGTTAGTCCATTTTCCGAGAATGTCCTGACCCTGAGGGACTTCTACGCCATTCCAATAAGAAATCAAGAGTCCTGAGACCATTCGGGTTCTTGTTTGGACCAGAGGCAAGGGTTGGAACACAATCAAGTGTAGAACTAATGCATTTCCACACGGGACTGTACGGGTTCAGGCGGGGGGAGGGCAAGGTACACTGATAATGGCCTTGGAGGCAGACTGCTCTCCAGGGACCCGGCAACTGGATTAAGTGGAGGCTGAAGAGGGGACAGCTGGTCATAAAGCAATATTTAATGCAGTGTACTTGTGTGCATCTTGTTGTTGTGCTGTGGGATGCAGCAGGCGAGCTGGGGCTATTACTGGGGAAAGACTAGGTTTGCAGCTGATACTTTTTATCTGGTTCTGCAGGGCATAATTTTATCCGGCTGTGTTTCATCAAAGCTACTTTGCCCAGCCTCCCTCCCTCAAGTTTTCTCGGTTAGATTTCTCCACACCCCTGGGGCTGGCGGGACCTGACTGCTTGTTTCCAGAGCTGTAGTTTCTATCTCCCTCCCATACCCTCCATATTCCCAGAAGTGACAAGGAGCATGGTGGAGCTACGAGTGATCTGTTCACCACCCAGCGAGGCAGAACTGAAACTCACCAAGTACTGGAGCAAGGAGGGTCCCCGAGGCTGGTGGATGACAGGGTGACCCACGGAGGCCCCTTTTCTAACTTCTCCCCTTCCTCATCTCCTCCCCTCCCCTCCCCTCCCCTCCCCGCCCCAAGATCATCAGCACCTCCTATTTAAGACGCTATACCAGGGCCAGAAACTCATCCTGAGAGAGGCTTTTGTCTCAGCCAGGGCCCAGAAGCTAGCAGACCAGCAGCTGCAATGCAGCTACCGACGTCAGTAAACAGGGTGGGGCCCGCCCATTGACAATCTTGCTGCCCAGGTGCCACCTGCTGGCGATTAGCAGTAAAGTGGGCACAGGCAGACATGGCCGTTAGAGGAAGTGGGGCCTCACAGGGCGGGGCCTAGGGGAAGCGGAGGACCTAGACTTCTTGGGTTTGCAACACGGGTTTATGTCAACGCTAATTACCTCCTAGGTGAAGCCAAGTCTGATGATGTATTCTGGCCTCAGCTCATTTAGTCCTTCAAAATTAGTAACAGTTGGTGGTCCCACTGTTGAATGGCTCTCTTTAGAACTTTCTGGAATCAGACTGCCTGAAGATTCCTGGCCCCATTCCTAACTGGTTGTAGAAACGTTGCAGGTTACTTTTTAAGCCTGCTTCTTCCTCTGCAAAATGAGTGATAATCCTACCCACTGTGTCAGTGAGTCCATACAAAATGCCTAGAACGGTACTTAGGCTTACAGTAGGCACTCAGCGAACGTTAGCTGTTGTTCTAGAATTGTTTATTTCCTGTGCAACACAGAACCTTCCTCCGTTGCTCAGCAACTTAAATACTTGAAGACATCTATTGGGTTTCTCCTCAGCCTGGTCTTGCCAGTCCCCCACCCGCATAGTTTTTTCCAGCTACCCCACTGGTTTGCTGATGGCCCTCTAAGAGTTCCGTTTAGAGGGGTAGGCCTTTGGCCTGGCCATTAAGGAGTGCCTGGATTTTGCATCTCAGGTTCTTGCACACGCTGGGAGGCAGCAGGTGGAGACCTGGGGTGAGTTCTGGGCTCCTGGCTTCAGCCTGGCCCTGTTCCAGCTGTTGTGGGCATTTGGGGAGGGAACCAGCGGGTGGAGGCTCTCAGTCTCTGACTCTTTCTCTGCCTTTTTTTTCAATTTTTAAAATTTATTTATTTGACAGAGTTAGACAGAGAGACACAGAGAAAGGTCTTCCTTCTGTTGGTTCACTCCCCAAATGACTGCTACAGCCGGAACTACGCCGATCCGAAGCCAGGAGCCAGGTGCTTCTTCCTGGTCTCCGACACAGGTGCAGGCACCAAACATGTGGGCCATCCTCCACTGCATTCTCAGGCCACAGCAGAGAGCTGGACTGGAAGAGGAGCAACCAGGACTAGAACCCAGGGTGCTGACACCACAGGCGGAGGATTAGCCAAGTGAGCCACAGCGCTGGCCCCTCTGCCTTTCAAATAATAAAAAAAAAAGTATTATATTACATTTCTAAGAACACTCAATACTTTAGAGCGGTTCCACTTAAGCGGATCATAGGAGCTACAAGGAGCACAATCCACGACTAAGGTTTAAGCACCCTTACGGAGCCCCTAGGAAGCTGCCCAGAGCACAGCAGACCCCCTTGGTAGTTAGGAACTGACAGGACTGGGGTGATTCTTGTAGCCAACTGGCAGTCCCAGGTTGTGCTCACATGACTGCTAGGCAGATCGCTAATTATCTCAGACCAGCTCAAGGCTTTATCCCTACGCAACATTTTCAGGGAGACAGATGCAGTGTTTGAGTCAAGTTACAGACGAATTTGAATCCTGTTTAGCACTTCCTTGTGTTACAGTTGAGTACATGGGCTTTCAACGTTTCTATCCAAGATGAGTTTCATTTTTCAATAAAACACAGCCCTTACGCATATTATTAGACTGCTCTTACATGACTGAACTAACATTTTCTAGGTACAAATGCTCGCTTTTTCCCCCAGATGTTCAGATTGCATCAAGGGCTACTCGTAAACTGACTCGTATTTTTTCTGTATCTGCGATGACTTGGAGGTGAAAGGGAAGCAGCTGTTTACTGGCCCGACACAGCCAGGCTTCAGAGCTGTTAGGGCCGACCTGGGCTCACAGCTAGCCAAGAAGTTCTTCTGTTGGACAAATCATTTCACAAAGCATCAAACAAGTTCACTCACTGTGATGGAAGTGAGACAAACACGACAAGGCCACTTGGTGACTGTGATGAAGTGAGACACAAACGCACAATTACCTCACAATTTTGTTTAAGCACAAAACAAGGTCAGCGTGCAAACCACAAACAGCGAACGCCCCCTCTCCCAGCTACGAGTGGCCTCATCGCCAAGTGCCTGCCCAGTTAGTGCGCTGCAGCCTGCCTTCCTGGAGGACTAGGGAAGGCCTGAGTCCTGGTCCTGCTTCCCCTGACAGCATCCGCGCCACAGGAGCAGCCACGTCCCGAAACCCACTCAGCCAAGTCCCCGTCCTCCACGTCCTTTCTACCGTGCTCCTGGGAACACACACCACGACTCCCCGTGGTGTGCCCTCTCCCTACTGCAGCGAGCATGCAATTCAGCTTGTTCAGAACCTGTGTGTGGCTGAAGGTCTTCAGCTGGAGTGCATTAAGACACACGATGTCTACAGTTTTCCTGAATTTAACCCTGGAGATACTTGGCACGAAGGAAGAAGTCAAGTCAGTTACGATTTCACTGAGAACTCACGCTGGTATCCATGACCACATTCTCCCCTTAATGCTCATAAACCATCTCTTTTAATAATCCAGAATTGTGCCAGAAAACCAACATTAAGCTTACCAATGTGGTGTTTCTAAAACCCATCAACAGTGTTTTTCCTCTTTTAGTCTTTTTAATGGCCAGCCTTGACCTAGCCCACCACCTTCAACCTCAGACGTTGTAACCTGAGTGATCAACCAGACAAGAGAGCAAGAGGTAGCAGGAGATACTACGGGGGAGCACAGCACACGGCCGCTCTCTCTACCCCCAGGTCCACTGCCCCCATTAAACTAGGGACACCTGAGTTGTTTCCCCTCCATCAGCCGTGAGCTGAGGAGGAGCTTATGTTTGGCTATTGGGGCTCTTGGCCTTATTGACCCATAAGTGGATTTAAAATCTCTGGTCCTGTGGAGACAGAGGGAAGAAAGGGACAAATCCTGGGGACTGTGTCCCCAGAAGAACTCCCTTTTCCCAGCACCTCCCAAGCCTTGGAGGCTTAAGGCATTGGCCACTGAGGAGAGGACGAATAGGAGGGCTTTAACTGCCATCAACAACTCTGAGCACAACAGCCACTTGCCCTGCTCTGAGTAAGAGAAGGCTCTGTCAAGTACGTAACATCCCGGCCCCATTCCTCACCACGTGTACCCTTCTTAGTACCTGCCCCCCTCAATGACCCTAGGAGCCCTGGTTACTAAGGCAACCTGGGAACAGCACATGCAGACAGAGACCAGAAACAGATGGCACTATTTTTAAACTAGACCTGGTGGCTCCAATGCTTTTACCGCACAAAGTGCCTTCCCCAAAACCCCATCTGGTCATCTTCTGGGTCCCTATCCTTCTTCATTGGCCTCCATACAACTTGCCCAGGCAAGGGGAGGGTGGGGTCTTATCCCATTTTGGCACGGGATCTGCTTACTGCTCCCAACTTCCACACAGAATATCTAAGCATGTTTTCACTGCCTCCATTAGTTAAAAATAATTGTTATTTTATTTCTTTGGAAAGTATTGGGCCCTGCCCTATCCATTTCCAGGCCAAACTAGGGTGATGAGCACTCCCCTAGTCTTCGGGCTGGAGTACTATGGTCCCAGCCTTCCCAGGGGCCCAGGAGCAGCTCCTGTATTGTCCAACCCAGCTGGGCCCCAAACTGTCTGAAGGCTCCAGCCAGGCCTTCTCCTCCAGCCACCCACCTCCCATGCTTCCTTGTCCTCCCTCTGGGCAGGGCATCTGTTTTCTTCCAAAACCACTGCTGACACCTGTGCTGTGCAGAAGCGAGGACAAGATCAGGGATGCCCCCAACTCCCACAGAACACAGCCCTCAGTCCGCCCTTCCTCTCTGCTGGCTTCAGTCTCTACTCCTGAGCAAGCCCCCCTGCAGTGAGGCTTGAAGGAGATGGACAAGAGGACCCGCCTATGGGAGGTGAGAGAACACACCAGCCCAACCTCTCCTCAGAAGCATACTCCTTAGTCTCTCGTCCTAGTTCTTGAGCCCTTCAGACAGGGCCTGAGAGGGCCAGGCGAGTGGGTAAGGACCCCTCCACCCCAGGCCTAGGAGGCTACACCAGGGGAGTGTCCATTAGGCCCGTCAGTGTGGCATGGCCGTGATGCGCATGCTCTGGGAAGCGATAGGGTAAGTCACCATGGGCGTGGTGGTGTGGCTCATAGTGATTCCTGCCAACGGCTGGGCCATCGACACGGCCACAGGGGCCACAGGAGCCACAGAGACAGCCACAGGAGCCATGGAGACAGGTGGGGGTGCCATTCCCTGGGCAATTGTTTGGGCCAGAGCAGCTGACAGTGGCGTGATCTCTGGGGTCAAGTGTGGGGGTGGGGGTGGTGGAGCAGCAGGAGGTGCAGCATTAGTTGGGGGAGCAGCTGGAGCTCCAGCAGGGGCCACCAGTTCTTGTTGGGAAACAGGACGAGGCTGTAGGGCCTGGCTGCTGAGAGTAGTGTGCGTCTGGGCGATGCCATGGTTAAAAGTGGCAACAGTGCCCACGGTGGGGGCTAGAGTTTGCTCAGTTGCTGGTGCAGTGGAGCTCAGGGTCATGACCTTGGCCTGGTTGCGGAACTGGGCGTTCTGTTCCAGAAGTACCTCGTTGGTGGCCAGCAGGTTGCTGACCTGCTTCTTGAGCTCCTCCACCCGCTTCCTGAGCATGGCATTCTCCTCCTCCAGCAGCCTGCACTCCACTCCGCGGGCCGGAGCCAGGCTGTACTCATAGGACTCAAAGTGCGGGCCGTCGGCAGGGCAGCAGCCACCTCGCCGGCGCTTGGGGCCCGGCTCGTGGTCCTCAAAGCCTCGGTCGGGAAGGTCATAGATCATGTCGTAGAGATCGTGACGTCGGCCGGGGGGCACTGAGCCGGTGGAGCCGCCCCCGCCAGAGCCGCCTCCGCTCCGAGCGTCAAATTCAAAATCCCGCTGCAGGTGGCGGAACTTGCACTTGGCTCCTCTCTGACAGTCACCCTTCAGAAAGTCCCGGCAGATGGGGACCTCCTCCTTGCCATTTGGTAGGTCAGCCGGAGAGAGGCCCAGGCCAGCCGCCACTTTCTGCCTCAGCCGAGGAGGGAGCTCGCCTGTCTTTTTATAGCCGTCCTCGTCCTCCTTGGAGCCGTGGATGAAGCGGCAGTTTGGGCGGCTGCACTCCTTGTTCTGGAAGTCGTGGCAGAAGATGAACTCATTTTTGCTCACCCCCAGGTTGGACACCTCGCTCATGTCCGGGTGGCGGTACCGGCAGCGCTTGCCTCGCTTGCACACGTTCCTCAGGAAATCTCTGCAGATGGCGTCCGAGCTGGCCCCGCCGCCGCCTGCCCCTGCTCCGCTGGCCTCCTCGCCGCCACTGCCTCCGGGGCCTCCCCCGCTGCTCCCAGTGCCGTTGGCATAGCCGTCGCGGTCAGGCATCCTGGTCCCCCCCAACTCAGGGCTTTCTTCCTTTCCTTGCCACTCTTGGTGACCGCTGAAAAAGAGGGAAATCGCGTCAAACAAGAGTCCTCCAGAGAGATCGCACGCCTCCTGACTACAGACAGGCAAGCCGGTAGGGCACTGGCTTTACAAGTGAAGAATTCAGGGGACGAAAATTCTGTCTGGACTGGCGGACTCGTCAGAAGTCCCGCCCAGATCCTTGTGCACCTGGTCTGGGTCAGAATGATTCACACTTGCCTGGCTAACGGAGGAGAGAGGGAGTTAGGATAAAGCCACCTCATCTCACTAATGATGCGCCAAGAAGGGGGCAGGGAGAGAACAGTGTTAGATTTTATCTTCCCTTCTGAGTTGACCTTATTAAAGTTGTGGGTGTGCAAATAAAACTGCTACCAGTTTGAGGAGGGGGAACAGAGAACGGTTAACAGCTGGATAGGACGAATAACTTCTAACTTTCTAAAGCACAGTAGGGTAATTAGAGTTGCCTGCAATCATTTCAAAATAGGTAGAGAATTTACATTTGTTCTCAACACAAAGAAATGACACATATCTGAGGTGCTGGGTATGCCAACCACCTCGATCTGATCAGTACACGCTCTATGTGTGTGGTGAAATGTCACACTGTACCATAAATATGTGTAATTACTGTGACAATTAAAAATATGTCTTTAATTAGAAAGAAGACTCAGAGGAAAAAGAAAACCTGTTCGTGCGGGAATGGGCTGGGAGGAGACTAGGAGTAGTGCCCAGGACGGGATGCTTAGCTACTGGGCTGTGGGTCACGTTCCCTGTAATCCCTCATCCGTGGGATCTCAGGTGAGGGCTCTGTCTCAGATCTCTACCACCCAACAGACTGGTGTCACCAGCGCGGGGACAGTTCCTAAACCAGTCTTCTTCAGTATGCTCTCCCTTGCCCACCACTACTCCCAACCTTATGGAGGGCACCCTCTCCTCTCAGGGGAGCCTCCACTTCTAGAGCCCCGGAACAAAAGGACCTGCGCCAAGAGCAAGGTGAAGGGGAGTTAATTTCAGGGGAACAAGTGATCTTCCTTCCCCTATTCTCCAAGCCCCCTTTCTACCCACCCCCACCCCTGCCATGGGAAGATCCCACTGACATCAAACCGCACCACGCCTTACCCCACAAAGATCCTCTTTATTTATAGACTCCATAAAAGCTTTTTAAGTCTCCTATTTCCCAAGAGAGCTCTGGAATGTCAGTCCACTGCCCTAGTTCTAGCCCTCCCTTCTCTCCACCCCCAGGAAGACTGGAAGTCCCTGCGACCACGTGTCTAACCTCCTGAGCCTCTTCTCGGCAGTGTTCGGGCTCCCCCTGCTGTTCGAACAGGAGAACTCATACTGTTGCCCCGCGAGCCTAAGGGACTCTTTCCTGATCCCTTCGGCCTTGACTTGTATCATACCTCACCCCATCACCTTGGCTGTGCCTTCAGATCTCCCAAAAGCAAGTGACCAGACCTGCGGCCAGAGTCACACAAAAAGCTCCAAAGGAAGTGGGCTCCTTTTCTTCCAAAAGGAGGCCGCCTCAAAACAACAGAAACATTCAGAGAAGAGATAAAAGATACTAACTGTGACCCCAAAGGGAAATGATTAGGCGAAGAACCAATGCCACTTCTCCAAGCCCGAGCCGCGCCGCAAGGCCCACCGGAAGCGGCTCGTTCCCTAGGACACGCCTCCCCAGCCCTCTCCCCGCACTAGTACCTGAGGTAACTCAGGTGAACTCCGGGGCTCCTGTGGGTCTCCACCTCCACATCACTGCTGGGTTCTGAACAGGAAAGAACACAACAGAAAAGGAGGCTTGGGTGCAAGAAAGGGTACGCGTGCAGGGCTACGGAGTGCCGGGGGCAAGAACGCCAAGAGCCCGGGGAGCCTCCGAATTTCCTTGGGGTTCACACCGAACTGCTCCAGCAGCAAGAGCGAGGCGGCAGAACGCATTCAGGGAGACAGGGAGGCTGCACTGGGATACCGGCCCCCAGCGAACAAAGGGGGGGGGGGCGCCCCGCCTCGAGACGGAGGAGGATGCGGGGGTCGAACTGGCCCGGGACTTTTGTTCTGGATGCGGAACATGGAGTCGAGGGAGGGCAGCGACTGACAGTGCGGCGGGACGGCCGAACCGACTGGAGGGCGGTGACTCGAACGCTTTCCAACACCCCAGAGTTGGAGGGAAAAGTCCTAGGAGTTTCCCGGCAGCAAGTCCTCCAGCCCGGCGGGCTCCGTGCAGCGCCGCCAGGACGTGGCGGCGGCGGCCCGGACCAACAGGGCACTTAGAGAGCGCCAAGTGCGGGGCCGGGGCGGGGGGGCAACGAGTGTTCCTAGGTGACATCAAGATGCGGGGATGGGCAGGGCTGTGACGTCACGGAGCTGGCGTTTGCTCGCGAAAGCGGGGTCCGTCAGAAAAGGGGCTCTGCCCTGGGCTTCCGTGAAACACAGCCAGCTCGGTCCTGGGGGGCCGCGTGTGGCCCGGCCGAGCGCGGCCACTAGGCCGGCCTCGACTCCTCCCCTCCGGGCGCGGCCTCTACCTCAGCCTCCCGCCTCCCTCACCTGCCGCCGCCGCCGTAGTTGCTGCTGCCGCCTGCCGGTCCTCTAGCTTCGACAAAGAGCCGCCCACCCTACGGCTCTTCCGCTTCCTGCGGAAGAAGTGGCGCTCTAGCAGCCAGACCCGGAACCACACTCTATGGTGTGCGAGAGGGCTTAGCGACAAGCCGCCGGAAGTTCCCGGCAAGCTCCGCGCGTCACCATGGCAACCGTCCACACAGCGTCGCGCCACCCGCCACTAGGGCTTCGGGGAAGGTAGGGGCGCGACGAGCACTCGGCCGTGAACTCGAACCCAGTCCCCGGGCGCGCTTTCCCACAGCTGCGGGGACGCCCACCGCCCCGCCCCGCCCGCATCCTCCACGCCGACCCCCACCCAGCGGAGAAACCACGGACACACAACATGGTTTGGTTCTTCGGCTAGGACAGCAGAGGCTTTTTATTGTACGCGCGTTACACTCGGCCACAACAGAACAGGATTAGTCCAGAATGTCCCGGCCCAGGGGCCTCCGGAGCCGTCTCGGTGTCGGCGGAGCGGTCTCCCAGGTGTTCGCAGCGATCAGTCTCGGACGAGCCGGACGCAGCGGCTCGCAGTCCAGCAGCTGCACCGGCGTCCCGGGACGGGCATTCCTCCTGCCCCCGGCCGGCCCGCGCACACAGCCGGCGGTCTACTTGGACCTCTGTCTCATCTTTCTTCTTTTGCGCTTCAGCCTGAAAAGCAAGAGGCGGGACTGCGCCACCTGCACACACACCGCAGACCTCACGTTTCCCTTCCCCCTGAAGTCGCACACAAAGCAGCACACGCCGCGGCGCAATCAGCCCCCACCACGGTCGTTCACGTCCCCCCTCCTAAAGCCTTCCCGATTCCCAAGCCGAGCTGTTCCCGTCTCGCCCGGGTCGCGCCCCTCATCCCTCCCCCGGGCTGGCCAAGTCCCGGCGTACCTGCGCATTCGCTTCTTCCTCCACTACCGGCCGACCACAGGGAATGGAAAAAAGGGTTCGTCTTAGTAACAGGTCCAGGCAGAGAAGTGCGCTATTCAGCCGCGGACTGTCTAGCTCGGGGACTCGGTGCTGACACGGGGTAATACTGCCTCCGACCCCTCTCCCCCAGACGACTTCGCTGTTCCCTCCCTGCTCCTCCCTCAAGCTACCCTTCCTCGCCCGCCAGGTCTCGGCAACCCTTGGGACGGCTTCCTTCTCCGGGTCGGCCCCCACTCCCCAACTCCTACCTCCCGAGCTCAATCCTAGGGGCCGCTCACCTTGGCTCTCATGGCGCGGAGGTCTCTACGGGGAAAGAGAAAAAGACTGCAGTTAGTCCGCTGTGATGATGGCAAGTGCACAGGTCAGATGTCAACGGATTGTTCGTGCGGCCCGAACACAAGCAGCGTCGACACTCACCCAAGAAGATGGCGCTAAAGCCGAAAGAGCGAGCGAGTTCCGCCCGCGGCTATTTAACGGGGCGCGGCGTGTCGTCACTTCCGTTGCCCCGCCCCAGGGGGCGTGGCTGCTCAGGGAGCGCAACAATGGCTTTCGGCCTCAGACGCTAGTGAAGTGGCGGAGCTGAGTTTTCCTGGGAAGCAGCGTTTTGATTTCGCGATCCCAACCCACCCCGCTCCCGCTTGACTACGAAGACCTTGTCGTTTCTGCACGAGCACCTGTTTCCAACGGAGCCCCGAGCGGTGCACATGGGAAAAGGGCAGCAGCTTCCGCTCTCCCTCGCATCGCTTCTTGGGAGTTGAAGTTTCTTGCCGAAGTCCTCCATTTTATTCCGGATAGGTACGGACTGTAGAAATAAACTCCTAATTTCTCTTGCCGCTTTGCCTTATTGAAATCAAACTGCCGCAAGGGGATTCGGTCTTGGAACGTCCGAAGGCCCTAAGACTCCTCCGCGTGGAAGGATAGGAAGAGGGTAATCGGAGAGGCTGTCGCACTAAAGATCCCCGTCCCTTTCCCTCAGAACTCTTGAGAATACAGTAACCCTCTCTGTGTAACTCTTTCAAATAAATAAATAAGTCTTAAAAAAAAAAAAACAATAACTGCAGTATGGTGTCCCCCACGTCACCAGATTCCCAGTCACAACGCGCCCTCTCCCTAGCTAGGAGTGCGGAGAAAGACCAGCAACGTCTTCTCCAGGGACGTGTGATACCGTCAAGGAAAAGAACTTCTCACCAGTCTTTTGGTACAGTCAGCTGAGAAGCACCAGAAAACAAACATCGCCAAAGATTTGGCTCCAGGAAATGTCACTAAAGCGTAAAAGGAATACTAAAGCGTAAAAAAAGACTTAATGTTATTGTTTTAAACACTTTGAAGATTTTTTGTTACAGTCTCTTCTTGGATCTGATGGATTCTCTATCAATAATGTTGCACTTTATTATAAAACAAGGTTTTAAAAATTTAGGGTCCTAAATACTGCGTTTTCTCTGACCTGTGATAATAGAACACCTAAAAGGCAATCTATAGTAGTGAAATCGACACTTTGAGAAGCAATAACTTTGAACAGCCCTTGTCTTGACTGTTGTGGAAGTTTTTTTTCCATACTATTTGTTGAACTCCTAACATAGTCATATGTGTATAAAGTTAACAGAAAATAGATGTTAGTAAAAAATAAGAATGGGAATAGGAGAGGGAGGAGGAAGAGGGGTGGGAGTGTGGGTGGCAGAGCAGGTATGGTGGGAAGAACCACCATGTTTCTAAGTTGTAATTATGAAATATATGAAGTTTGTATTCCTTAAATAAAAGGTTTATGGGGGAAAAACAAAGGAACCCTTTTACATTGCTGGTGGGAATGGTAAGTTAGCACAACTGTTGTGGAAAGTGGCTTGAAGGGTCTTCAAAAATAGAACTGCCATAAGTCCAGCAATCTTGCTACTTGGTATATAAACAAGATAAAATCTGTTGGGAAAAAAGTTTAGGGTCCTAGTTCCAGATGTTTAAGTAGTCCTCTAACAGTCACTGTCAGACTATGACCAAAAAAAATTATTTTTTAGATTTATCTGAAAGGCACAATGAAAGAGGGAGAAACATCTTCCGTCTGCTGCTTCACTTCCCAGATGCCCACAACAGCCAGAGCTGGGCCAGGTGAAACCAAGAGCCAGGCACTACATCCAGGTCTCCCGTGTGGGTGCCAGGAACCACGTACTTGGGCCATCACTGCTGCCTGCCAGGTGCATTGGCAGAAAGCTGGATTGGAAGCAGTCACTGGGACTCCAATGTGGGATCCGAATGTCCCAAGCTGCACCTTAACCTGCTGTGCCACAATGCCTGCCTTGATAAATCCTTAAAAAACCAACCAAACAAAAGCAAACAAGCCTTGCAGAATTATAACAAGACCACCAGAATTTCAACTGTTAATTCCCAACAAGTCTATTTGAGGGTGGGGCTGGTATTGTGGTGCAGTGGGTTAAGCTGCCACCTGCGACAACTGTATCCTGTATAAGCACCCAGGTCTGCTTCCAATCCAGCTCTCTGCTGACATGTCTGGGAAGGCAGCGAGGTTGGCCCAAGTACCTGGGCCCCTGCCACCACGTGAGAAAAGCTCCTGGCTTTGGCCTGGCTGTGGCCCAGTCCTAGCCACTGTGGCCATTTGGGGCATGCATGATTCAGCAGATGGAAGGCCTCTTTCCCTATCTTGCTGTCATTCTGCCTTTCAAATAAACAAATCCTTAAAAAAATCTATGAGGGAAACTGTAGACTTTAGGAAGTTATTTTATTTGAAAGGCAGTTAGAGAGAAAGCTCTTCCATTGGCTGGTTCCCAATGGCCATGATGGCTAGGGTTGGGCTAGGCCAAAGTCAGGAACCTGGAACTCCATTCGGGACTCCATCAGTGGCAGAGGCCAGGTGACTTGAGCCATCTTCCACTGCCTCTTCAGGGGCGTTAGCAAAGAGCTGGGTTGGAAGTGAAGCAGCTGGAAATTGAAACAGCGCCTACATGCAATGCTGGCATCCCAGCCAGTGGCTTAACCTGGTACACCACAACACTGGCCACAAGAAGCTTTTTAAGATTTTTGTTTATTTGAACATCAGATTGAGAGAGACCGAGATTTTCCATCCACTGGTTCACTCCCCAGATGACTGCAACAGGGATGAAAGCAAAGCCAGGAGTTCATCTAGGTCTCCCACGTAGATGGCAGGAGCCCAAACACTTGGGCCATCTTCTACTGCTTTTCTCAGACACATTAGCAGGGAGCTGGATCTGAGGTGGAGCAGCCGGGACACGAACTAACGCCATACAGGGATGTTGGCATTGCAGGTGGCTTTACCAGCCGTAACACCGGCCCCCAAGAAGCTATTTTCTAAGAACACTTTTAGGTTATAGCAAAAACTGAAAAGGCAGGTATTTCCCACATAGTTGCTATCCTCCCCACCCCTAGCCTGCACCCTACATTCTGCATTGCCACCACGCAAATAATTTGTAAATAACTGAGGACTGGGGCCAGCACTGGGGCATAGAGGGTAAATCTAACGTCTGCAGCCGCCGGCATCCCATATAGGTGCTGGTTTGAGTCCCAGCTGCTCCACTTCAGATCCAGCTCCCTCCTAATGTGCCCGGGAAAGCAGGGGAAGATGCCTCACTCACATGGGAGACCTAAATGAAGTTCCGAGCTTTGGCCTGGCCCAGCCCAGCCCAGCCCATTGCGGCCATTTGGTGAGTGATGCAGTGGATGGGAAGGCCTCTGTCTCCTGTTAACTCTGCCTTTCAAATAAATAAACAAAAAAACAAACACATATAATGACAGGTCATCACTTGGAAGACCATTGTTTAGCAATGGGTATGGACAGATGTACAATGGAGAGGCATCAATGGGCAGATCAAGTTTTTAGGGCGAATTACTCCATGTGTTATATGAGGGATACTTATTCTACACTTGTTTTGTTCCAGTGAACTATGTCCAGGGCAGCAGTGCCTCACATGTAGGCATACACCCACATCTTAATGACCTACCCAATCTGTCTCGCCCTGAAACTAGCACTTCTTCCTGGTTTCTGAATCCAGATAAGCATGTACAGTTGTTTATTGCAGTATGCATGAACAAATGATGGCAACAAGGGGGCCGGCACTGTGGCACAGCAGGTTGAGCTGTTGCCTGTGCACTAGCATAACATTTGGGTGGTGGTTTGAGCCCCAGCTGCTCCCCTTCAGATCTAGCTTCCTGCTGATGGCCTGGGAAAGTAAGGAAGATGGCCCAAGTAGTTGGGTCCCTGCACTCATGTGGGAGACCTGGATGGAGTTCCAGCCCCAGCCACTGTGGCCATTTGAGGAGTGAACCAGCAGATGGGAGATCTGACTCCCTCTTTGTAATGCTGCCTTTTAGGTAAATACAGAAATCTTAAAAAACAGAGGGTTTCTAGTTTCGAAAGTTAAATCACCAAGCTCCCATAGATAATTTACTCTTATCTTCAGGGAATCCAGGATCTGTTTTCCCCAAGGCCCTCTTGTTTCTGAAAGGTAGACTAGGGCACTATAGCAGAACCATGCCAATCATTCTTGCAAACTGCACCCTACCCCAGATAACAGCAGCATACAAAGGCACATCATTATGAGCAAATCCAAATTTATTTTAACGCCATGTCATTTTCAAGGTGTTTAAAAACCTCATAAGTTAGTGGGAGCCCTGGTTCCCTGGGACAGCATGCCAGAGGTACTGAAATTTGTCACCTTTCTCTACAACCCCCCAGCAATGCATCCAATCCAAGTCCAAAGCTCCAGAAAGCCACGAGTTGTCTCTTCAGTCTACTCCTCTGGTTCCTGATTTTTCTTTCAAGGGAAGGAGGTCAATATATTTCAGACAGGGAACAAAACCACAGTTGAGCTTCCACCTTAGGTGTGTGTAAGATGGAGTGGGGAGACCCCACTGACTCCACAGAAAAGGACATGGTTGAGATGGATTACTTCTTTACAGCCTTGTGAAAATGGAGGGAAAAAGGGGGGAAAAAAAAAAAAGATCCTGCAGAACGTAAATGACTAAAAAAATTTACAAACGAGGATCCATTTATTAGGTAAGAATCTCTTCGTAAAGGAGGCTCTGGCCCCTAAAAATGGGAGGGGCCTGACAAGACAGCCTGGATCTGATGAGCAATCTGCCATCACGTAAATCAAAATCTGAAGAACAGCCCCTCTTAATTTTGAGGCCAGACAAAATAGTAGGGGAGAGTGGGAAAAGAGAACAAAGCCCGAACAGATGGAGGAATGCTGCCATTGGAGTGGTATAAAAAATCTCAGCTGAGTTTATAATGGTGGCGGCTGATTTAGCCTCCTCCCTGTTCTGTTGTAGGGCCACAGACCTTGACCAAGCAGACAATCGTAGAAAAGGCTAGAAAGAGGGGCTTGAAGACGGTGGATTTTGACTCCTGATTTTATTATCCAATTGCTTTTTCCTATTTAAAGTAGTCTTCGGCGGCTGGGAAGCCTGGCCTCCCGAGACCAGAGTCAGTGGGAGCCGGTGGGTGTTGGAAGGGGCTGGGGTGGGCTGGGGTGGGGCAGGGAGACCCTGCTCTGCTGGCAGTCCTGGGTGGAGAAGACGAACCGCACTTCAGAGCCCGGGGTGCAGTGGGAAGGGGATGAGGCAGGAGCAGCAAGCTGGGGTACGGGACCCACCTCAGTCCCCAGCCTCATTTTCTTCTAACGTCTCCCCACTGGTGGCATTCTCTGCAGTCTTGGAGGCCTACGTGGGAGAAAAGGAGTGGGAGAAGACTTGTCAGTTCTTACTTGGGAGTGGTGGCCCAGCCAAAGACAGGGCTGAGGAAAGCTCCGCGGAAATCCACACGCAGGCCACGGGGACGACCACAACACACCTTCTTTTTCTTCTTTTTCTGGGTTTTCCGACTTGCGGAACTCTGGAGGAGGGCCTGGAAAACAGGAGGAAGAAGGCAACAGCTGTTGAGGCAAGTGGAGGAAGCACCAGCGCGGAGGGTGACTGATGGGGCCCACTCCCAGCCCGGCGCCACACTGCCACCACCTTCCATGCGCACGTACCTTCAGCTCTGCGTCCTGGACCTCCAGCTCCGACTTGTAGAGGTCGGGCTCAAAGGGACCACTGGTTATCCTCATGGGGCCGTTGGGCATGAGCAGAACTGTAAATTTAAACTGGGCAACAAATTCACCTGAGGGAAAAATGAAGGTGTGCTTTGAAAAATCTGTTCCTTTGTCACTGAGCCCTGCTCCTGAAGTTCCTGGGAGGACAGTACCATGTACGCAGGGCCCCAGAGAGAAGCCCTCCCCCCAGGACTCACCCTCCTTCTCATAGAGAACATTAAACGGCTGCAGCAGTTCGTGTTTGGCACATTCCACCACACCCATCCGAGCCTTCTTCTCATCTTCAAATGCTCTGGGTAGGGGAAGAAGGAATTCAGAGGTATCCTTAACTTCTCATCAAGTCTTACCACTTTGCCCATGTTTTTAAATAGCTCCTAGCCTCAGGCCAAGATCATGCTAAGGATTGCTCTTTTACATTACCTTCAATGAGAAGGCGATGGGGAGAGGAAGGGAGAGAGCAGGTGCCCACGAGCATGAGCTACAAGTCTAGGCAGGAGAGGAGAGGGAGGGAGGGAAGGGGGAGGCAAAAGTGTTGGTTCCTGGGAGCATGGTCTGTGAGTCAGACTGGTTCCAAGTCCCGTCCTTGTGAAGTGCAGTACCTTAAGGTAAATGGCATGGCATCAAAACGCCTCTCCACCTCACTGAAGAAGGCACGCGAAGTTTTCATTTTCAGGCCGTATTGTTTAGATGGGTCTCGTTTGTAAATGGTGGTTCTCTGTCCTGCATCCTTGGCCTGAAAGAGTTAAGTCAGGGCAAATGAGGTCTGGCAAACATACCCTCAGGCAACGAGCCCAGGAAACTCTGGGACTCTTCTCACCTTGCCCTCTCCTGAGCTGACGAGGACATCCACAGCATATACTTCATGCACCTCGAATTCAGCTTTTTCATGGTCCTTCCTAGAAGGAATGGAGAAATGGGGAGCCGTTAACAAGAAGTAGCTCCTGGGAGCCTGGAGTAGAAGGGGGATAAGATCAAGTTGGGAGCAAGTACAAAAAGTGTGTGACTAGTCTGATGGGGCTGAGGATGAGCAGTGAGCTGGCACCTACTTCTGCTGGTCTGTGGGATTCTGGATAATGGTTTTCTCTCCATCTATGACATGCTGCTTCAGTTGGTGGGACAGCATACCTGCAGACAGGACAGGCCAATGGCTATCAAGAATCCCCAAAGGTTTCCAAATCCACCCACCTAACTAGTTTGATGGGACAGCCAATGAGGAAGGTGTTTGGTATGGAAACACAGGGGCTGGAGCGAAAGCCTTCATTCTGCTAACTCAGTCTTTTTAGGCTCTTACCTTCAATTGGTGTGCAGTTAAATGAGTGGGCAACCTTGTTCCAAGCTTCTGTCACCTGTGTGTTCTGGAAGTACAATGTACAATGTCAAATAAAAGGTATGACGCCAAGGACTAAGCAAATTCTGTACCAGGAGAGGAGGAAGCATAAAGAACTGAAGAGTTCTAATATCCCCCATCAAGTGCCAATAATTCTCTCTCACCGATTTTTCATTTCACAGCCTTATCATCCCTACAAAGTAAAAATTCCTGAGATTTGCAAATCATTTTACAAAGTGCATTAGCAGGGGCCAGTGCTGTGGCGCAGTGGGTTAAGCTGCTGTCTGCAGTGCCAGTATCCCATGTGGGCACTGGTTTGTGTCCTGGCTGCTCCACTTCCAATTCAGCTCCCCGCTAATGCACCTGGGAAACACTGGAAGATGGCCCAAATCCTTGGGCCTCTGCACCTGTATGGGAGACCTGGATAAAACTCCTGGCTTTGACCTGGCCCAGCCACAGCTGTTGCAGCTATTTGGGGAGTGAACCAGAGATGGAAGATAGCTAATTCTGACTTACAAATAAAAATAATTATAATAATAAAAGCAAAGTGCAGTAGCAAAGATTGTCTAATTAGATGATCTAGATAAGAAAACTGAGGTTCAGAAAAGCTAAATGATTGACTTAAGGTTAAAAAAGTATTAAGTGGAAAAATATTAAGTCTAGGTTTCTAATGTTAAGTCAGTGTTTATTCCTTTATACCTGGCGCTTTACCTGTTGAGGTGAGAGAGCACACCCTTCATTTTCCTTTGTGGTACAAGCTGATCCTCACCTAAGCTACTAACTCTAAGTCAAATGAGTAATTAATCATAGCTAATATTTATTGAACATTTATGTGCCAGGTCCTGTGAGAAGCACTTTCAACTGATCATTTCAATTATTTCAACCCTGAGAGAAGGCACAACTTTATTTTTCCCATTTTACAGATGAGAAAATTTGAATTAACTTCTAAAATAGTAAGGGTTGGCAATATGGTATGGACCCAGACTGATTTCATAGCTACATGCTAGCCACTAAACAACTACTTTCCTGTGAAGAGAGACAGTAATCATAATAAAACTAACATGTGAGGTAACAGAGCACTCAGGTGTTTAGGAAGCCTGAGGCCCCGTCCAAAAGGCCGTATAACTTTAAGGAGTAGGTATCACTGTAAAGAAACTAAGAGGATTAAATAAGAATAATGCAATTACGTGGTGACAGGGGTCCCACCGTGGCCTCCGTGGAAGGGAATAGGATGCTCCCCAGATCTTGGCAAGAGCAGAACAAGTATTCTGTACTCTTGCCACCTACGATGAGTGCGAGAACCCACCACTCATTGTGTGGCTGTTTCTCCAAGAGTGGAATGAACTAAGAAATTACAATCATAGATGATGGGAGCCCAGATGGAACGGGAGATGTGGTTGAACTGCTGGAGAAGATCTATGGGCCAGAAAAAATTCTGCGGTCTCAAGAGAAGTTGGGACTAGGAACTACATACAATCATGGAATGGAACATGCGATAGGAAATGACACCATCATAATGGATGCTGACCTTTCACACTATCCAAAATTTATTTCTGAATTCATCAGGAAGCAAAAGGAAAGAAATTCTGATATTGTGTCTGGAATTCACTACAAAGGAAATAGAGGTGTATTTGAAAAGAAAAATGATCAGCCATGGGGCAATTTTATTACTCAGATTTTACTGAGACCAGGAGCATCTGTCTTATCTAACAGGAAGTTTCAGATTATAATGAAAAGAAGTTTTACAAAAATTAATAGAAAAATGTGCTTATATAGGCCATATCTTCCAGATGGAGATGACTGTTTGGGCAAGACAGCTGAATTATACTGTTGCTGAAGTTCCATTATCATTTGTGGATTGTGTTTATGGTGAATCCAAGTTGGGAGGAAATGAAACAGTCTCTTTCTTGGAGACTCTTTTTGCTACTACATAAAAGAAAGTTATTTCTTTATGCTTATCAAGTTCATTTCCATTTAAATACACAAGAAGCCTGATTACTGATGTCTGTAAAATGTACTCCTAAAGCATCAATGATAAAATGAATTCCATGCAGATATATTTTCTGGAGAAACTCCAATTTATATTTCAAATTAAATAAATTCAAAGCTCCTGGCTGAATAAGCAATGCTCTCAATTTTCATTTATGTTTTGTAGTATTAAGACCTATGAATAAATGTATATGGATATTTTTGCATTAAAAAAAGTGGTAATAGGAATAAAATACAAATTAAAAGTGTGAAGAACCTAAGAGCACACAAAAGAAAAAAGATGTTTTAAATACTGAATGGGTCTCTGGAAATTTAGAGAATTGTGTCCACTGACAATCTAAAGTGTGTAATTCTGTTAGGAACCTTAGGACTTCTGGGCTACCTAAATGTCTTGCAGAGTCAGCGCTAACTCTGGCACCAGCCCACTGGTATTGTCATCTCATTCCTATCTTTTTTCTCTCTCTCTTTTTTTTTTTTACTGGAAAGGCAGAGTTACAGAGCAGGAGGAGAGAGGCAGAGACAGCAAGCTTCACTCCCCAGATGGCTGCGATGGCCACAGCCAGGCCAATCTGAAGCCAGGAGCTTCTTCCAGGTCTCCCACGTGGGTGCAGGGGCCCAAGCACTTGGGCCATGCTCTGCTGCTTTCCTAGGCACATTAGCAGGGTGCTGGATTAGAAGTCATGCTGCCAGGTCTCAAAATGGAGCACATATGGGATGCTGGTGCTGTAGGCAGAGGCTTAACCCACTAGACCACAGCACCAGCCCCCTATCCTTTTTCTGACTTTTGTTTTATAAAGCCTTTAAAACTGAGTTTGTGTTTTATTGTAAGGTACTTAGCTCACGTTATTTTGGAGACAGATGCACATACAAAACATGAAAAGAGGGGCAAGTGTTTGGTTTAATAGTTAAGATGCTGCATGAGACACCCGCATCTCATTCCAGAGAGCCTGGATTCAAGTCCTGCCTCCACTCCAGATTCCAGCTTCCTACTAATGTGCACCCTGGGAGGCAAGGCAGCAGGTGCTGGCTCAGGTCTCTGGGTCCTTATGACCCAAGACTGAGTTCTCAGCTTCCAATTGTGGCCTGGCCCAGCCCAAGCTACTGCAGGCACGTGGGGAGTAACCAGTGAACAGTGTTTGTGTGCCTTTCAAATGAATAAGGCAAATACCTTGAACAAAGAAAAGAAGGATCTCTATGTGCAGCCTAAGGAAGAAACCATCACTCTGTACACCTAGCACAGAACTGTCTGCTGTTGAGTGTCAAGCGCTTAGCTCCTGCCTCTTCTCTACAAGAAACCCCATCCTAAGACACAGCTTATTTTCAAAGGCTAGTTTTTAAGTAAGGGGTGTGGGGGAGGTTGGCAGTTCTGCCCAGAGTGGCTGCAGGTCCTAACGCAGCTCGGGCTCTCTCTTTGGGCTGGATAAGGCAGCTTACCTGATTTCCAGGTTTGACCAGGCGCAGGGCAGCCTCAGCACAAAGGTGAGCAGCCTTAATGACATCTGCTTTCCGCCCTGTCACTTGGGTCCCCTGTGGATAAGGAAACGCATTCAGAAGCTCGCTAACTCAGCCCACCATGTGGGTAATATCTGTGCACCCAAACCAAAGAACGTGAAAGAAAAAGTGTTTCTCTAGAGACTCTCCCCAAACATGGTGGTAGGGGATAGGGCTGAGGCAAATGCAGTGCACACATACCCTCGCTCCCTGCAAACGACCCCAGCTGGAACAGAGTTCAAAAGCAGGCCACCTACCTGAGCTACACCAACCACGAAAGTGTGAGCCACATTCGCGATAAAACCATCCACATGGACCCCAAGGTCACTGAAAGGCAAGGGCAGAGTACCACATTAGGAATGGCATAGTGCAAGTACTTGGGAAAGAGAAACTCTCTAAAATGGCTTAGCCTTACATTTTTACCAAGTCACCTTCCTTGAGAATATAGTCCTGGTCACTCTTCAAAGGCGAGAAGTGACACACACAGTTATTTACTGAAATGCTGGTAGGAAAGGCAATACCTGTAAAGACAGAATCGTTAGCTTTACTGCCTTGCTCTCTCTCTTGCTGCCCTTCAGAAAAAAGGAAAAACTTTCTCAGGGACTTTAACCACGTTGGATTGGGTAGGGCACTGCTTGTATCCCACCTGCCATTTCAAATCTCCAAATATCCCAACCAGGGCTGGGGTGGGGTTTGCATCTTTATAATGGGGAAAAAAAAAGAACCAGATAAGGGCCAAGCTTGGAAAACTAGTGAAAGGTTTTTGTTTGTTTGTTTGTTTTTACCTTTTTTCATCTCCTTTTCTTTCTTGAAGATCTTCCCTGTCTCTTCCATGATCATGGCATCACCCTTCTCACACAGGCTCAGCACGGACACACCTGAGCTGGATGCTTCCACCAAAGACCGAAGTACCCCTGGGAACAGAATCCCACCACATCAGCCTGGCATGTATTGACTGTCTGCTGACCACCCTGGCACGTAAGCTGGACGTGGAACTTCTACTTCTCAGCGCCAGCCCCCCGAGGCTGAGAGAGGAAACTTGAGTCTTGCTTCTTGGAGTCTATCTACCTATAACCTCTAATTTCTACCCTCCTTTCCTAAAATAAAAAAGGCCAACCCTTCTTTGTCTCCCTTACATTATGTGACAACTGGCTACATACAACGTCTTCTTAGACAAACCTGACTGTCCAAAGGCACCTCGGGCCTGGCAGAACACAGTTATGAGCTGCAGAAGGTTCATGCTGAGGTGCCCCACATACATGCAAAGTAGACTACAAGACATTTATTGGCGTCAGGGTCACAGAATTGCTGACTCGAAGCTGATGCATTGGGAAATTGTTACGTTCCTGTCTTCTCACACATCACTAATTAGGTGTTGGTAATCGCAATTTATTTAAATTTATTCCCTCATAAACATATGTAGGAACTAAGGGGGCTATTCGGAAGTCTCTGGGCTTCAGGGGGCTCATGGCTTTCAGCCTGCCGTAGATCTAAAGGGATTAGTGATCCTGAGATTTCAAAACTGGTATCTGAGATCGCAAATGACTCAAATTACAAACTCCAAGAAAGAAGAAAAAATTTTTTATTTCAAATCACTAGTATCAGAAACTAAAGTCCCCCCCAAGTCAGGGCACTACACTGCCCGTCCACTGAGCCACTTTTGAGAAAGCATTGTTCTGTTCACACCCTCTCCGTGATCCATCCAGAATTTCAGGTTTGATTTTTGAGGTCTCAGTTTTGGATTAACTGGAAGTTAGAACAACCCAGGTCTTTGGCTTCAGGGCCAAAGGCACCCTAAAACCCTCTTCTATCTTAATTACTATTAGGACCGTGTAGAAGCTCAGACGAGTAGCTTCTAACTCAGTGGGTTTTAAAATGGAAAGGTGAACTGGAAAGAGAGAAAATAGAAAGTGAGACATCTGCCTAGAGTGGCTAACGACTGCTGAGGAAGTCGGAGCAGGGCTCGAATGATGACTGGTGACAATCCTGAAGCCGGTCCCGCGGCCAGCACCGCTCACAAGCCCGCCTAGCTGGGGCGCAAGGGCAACCTCAAAACCCTCCTCCAAACACCAGCGAGTCCCCGGAAACCAATCCGAGGGCTGAGGCTCTCTGCACAGATTGGAAAGGCGGTAGTAATCAACAACTTCGAGAAAACACAGACTAAGTCCCCAAGAGTTGCGTTAGAAGGTCCAGGGGTGCCCTCCAAAGGCCCCCTGAGCCGGCCCAGGGTGGAAGGGGGCCCTCGCCAGGGCGAGCGACGAAGTAAAGGAGGAAGACTCCAGCAAAGCACGTGGTGGGGAGGCTGGTGTCAGGGACCGCGGCGGCGGCAGGAGGGACCCGGCAACACGTGCCGGCCCCGCTCCTGACGCTCAGGAGCCGCAACAAACAGAAGGGCGCCTCTGTCGCCAACAGCTGGGCGCTTCCTCTTCGAGGCGGCCGCCGAGACCCGGACGGAGGAGTGCGGGCACCGAAGAAAACGCGCCTTGCCTCCTTTACCAACGGCCTAGGGTCGAAGTCTGCCCGGGTCCCTCTCTCTGCCCTCTCCCCGGTCGCCGGCCCGCACCCACAGACTCCAGTCCAGGCCTGGCCACTCCGGTCCCGGGCGCGACACTGGGTCTTCCCACCACGCCGACTCCAGCGGACCGATACGAACCGCACGGGAGCTCAGTCCGCAACACCCCACCGCGCCAGCCCCTCCGCGGTCAGCCCAGCACCTCTCCCTCCCAGCCTGGATTCTGGACCCCCCGAGGCCGCACTCACGGTTGGCGATGTCGCCCCCCATCTTATACTTGGTCACGACCAGGTCCTCGGCGATAGTTTGCTCCTGCTGCTCGTCCTCGCCCGACATCTTCCCACCACCACCACTGCAGCCTCGTTTCCCCTGAGCCGCCGCCTCTGTCGCCCTCCCCAGCCGCAGGCTGTGGTCAGAGTCCCCACGATCCGCGAGGAGAGCGCGAGCAAGCAAGGCAGCGGGCGGGCGGGCGGGCGAGAGCGAGAAGCTGCGAGCGCGCGGGCTGAGGCGCAGGGCACGCCGGGACGACGAGTCCTTTCCGCCGCCACCCTCTAGCCGTCCTCGTGGTCGCGTGAACTACAATTCCCAGCCTGCCTCTCGCGCCCCTAAGCCAGGCCCTGGAGCCTTGCCCTCCAAGGGCCTCGCACGCCGGAATCGCCGGGCACGCTGGGAAGGGTCAGGCTCCGGCGGGAAGGCGGAGCCGTTGGCGAGCTGGAGGGGAAGCGTGGTCTCTCCGGGAAAAAGTCCATCCACCAGGAGTGCTGAGCCCGAGCTCGTAATAGAGAAGGGGGGCGGGCTGAGGGATTAGGGGCGGGGCTTCGAAGGGGAAAAGGGTTTGGCGGCGTCGAGGCGGCGTGGAGCAGGGTGGAGCCGAGGGCAGCGTGCAGTGTGTGCACCTAGGGCGGGGGTGCTGGGTACGCCGGCGGAGATCCCTGGGTCGGCTGGCGGGACCGGCCCGGCCGGTCCAATCGGCTCCCAGTGCTGAGGGAACGGGAAGGAGCAGAGTGGACGTGGAAGACCGGGGAAGCGTGCTGGAAGTTGGGTCTAACTAGGCAGCGGGGGGATCATCCACTCACGCCCTCCCGACCTAGAGGCACTGTTGAAGTGAAATGGCACTGTTCTTCCAACCGTGTGGGCTTGAATGGGGCACCTGCGGAAGTGCTCGCAGAGAGAATGAGTTTTGAAGCAATTTAAAGCTTTCAATTTTCGCATCTATAGGGCGTTTTCTAACTTCTCCAAGCATGTGTGTGATTTTTTTTTTTTAATCCCACTTGTAATTTCTAGCACAACCCCTGAATGAAAAGAATTCTGCCCTATTCCTGGAGAAAGCTGAATGGGACGGAACAGGGCTGTCAGGAGACAGAAAGGTGGCTGTCCATTGTTGGATGCAGAAAAGAGAGTTGGCGTCTTAATCAGTTTTCTTCATTAGAGAAACAGAAGGCTGAAAAAAACTTTGGCATTTTTATTCAGACATGTATAAAAACAACAAAACACTTCAGTGATATAAGACATTTGCCCCAGTTCCCCTCCCAAGGGGGTGGAGGTCTAAAGCGGGGTCCTGTCTCTCCCACCTGGAAGCGCCTCGCCACTGGAGGAGAACAGCTCCTACAGGTGGGCCTGGGGACCTTTGTGAGTCTGCCCTTAGGAGTGATCACGAGATTTATGCAAAAATGTCCAGTTATTTTTCCTTCCTACCCCCTCACCCCCACCACTTCCTGAGATGAGAAGTCTGGGTATAGAGGAGGGTTAAACTTGATTCAGTGCAAACAAACAAACAAAAACAAAAGTAAAATGCCCCTTACAAGGGCTGTCTGACTTATCTCAGTTTTCCATGACAGCTTACAGTAAGAACACATGCATTCTGTTGGGAAGATCTTGAAACCTGGACCTGTGGCTTAATTTACCCAGTCTTTAAGGCTCAATCCCCCCTGATCTGCTGTCTTTCCACAGCTTGTTACCTGTGGTTAACTGCTGTCCAAAACAATTACATGGAAAATCAACAATTGATAAGTCTGAGTAGCGTGATGAAATCTTAGCACCATCCTGCTCTTCCTCTGTCCAGTGTAGTCGTCCCTTACTGCCCTTAGTCCCTCGGTAGCACTCTCGGTTATCAGATCTCCTGTCATGGTAGCAAAAAGTGGCTGTGTCGTAGGAACCCTTACTCGTTTAATGGTGATGCTGGCAATTCACATAGGCCAAAGAGAAGTGCCTCCTTTAAGTGAAAGGTGAACGTCTTCAGTAAGTAAAGGAGCCAAAAGTGTACGCTGAAGTTGCTGGATCTCCAGTGCGAAGATTCCTATATCCATGGAATTCTGTGCTACTTTTGTTGTTGCACCACGGAATGCGCAAGTTATGGCTGTAGGGCATGGAGCTCAGGAGGAAGGGCATGACGTTATAGCATTTGGTACTATCTGTGGTTTCACTGGGTGTCTGGAAACATTATCCCCTGAGGATGGGGGGGACTACTTTGGTGTAAAACGGGGTCATCTCTGTCACACAGTTGTAAGGAGTATAAAGGATTAAGGGAAATAATGAAGGTAAAGTTTCGCCTGATGCCTGGCTCGCAGTGAATAGTCAAGAGTAAGTATCTGTTCCTAACCATTCTTTACAAAACTTTAAGCTTTGCAGCCTTTGCAGGGGATTAAAAATACCCAGTTTTTACTTTCTTCTGCCAGATCTGCCCCCTGTGTTCTTTAGGACACCCTGAAACAGGCACACATCTGGGTCTCATACTAACAGGTGGGGCCTGAGCTAAAGGGATATGGGGAGTAATCCTTCATGTCTCCAGGGAGTCCTGGGAAAGCACACAAAGTAGGAAAACCTTCTCCTTCCTGGGGTTGGGAAGGAGAACAAAGTGCACAGTTGGCTACAAACCACAAGTTTGTGTCAAAGGGTTTCAAAGCCTCCAAAGGTTGAATGGAATTGTCTAGGACTAAAGAAATGGGGCTGACACCTGTGGGGGGGGGGAGTAGGGAGACGAGGGGTACCCTCTAGAGGCGCTAGCTGCCATCAGATGCTCCTTGAGTGTCTCAGGGAGTCGAGGCTATGTTCTCTGGGCATTAGCCTTGGGGAAAAGCCTGCTATGCCAGTAATCAGGGTTGTCAAAGGCGGAGTCGGTGGCTTCCAAACTGCGGAGGGTTTTGAGGCGGGCGTAGCGGACACTGGGGGCATGCGGGCCAGGCCCTTGGAAAGCTCGCATCTCTTCATACCCTTGCTCAGCTGCTGGGCAGGCCCCCATGGCTGTGTAGTCCCCTCCCGGGCCACCTGCACCACGTCGCCGATTCATATACTCATAGTCCTCATCTGGTGTTGTGCCAGCAGTCGATATGACAGGCACAGGGTTGAGAGGACAACTCTGCGTGCTGCCCAGGGAGGCACTGAGGTCTGACCCCACGTCCATGTACTCATAGCCCAGCTCCTCAAGGGAGCCGGGCCGAGGAGGACGAGATGAGCTGGGCCTTCTCCGACGGTTCATGTATTCGTACTCCTCATCTTCGTCTTCCTCTTCAGTACCCAGGACAGAGCTGAGACCCACTGAGGAAAGAGTACCTTCTCGGGAAGAAGGAGTACCTAGGAGAAGAGAAGAGAGGATAAGTAGGTGGAGAACTTCATGGTAACGGGCAGTAGGCAGGGGAAGGGGAAGTTAGAAAAAATTAATAGGAAGGGAAAGGATCAGAGAAGGGGAGAACTCAGAGAAAGCTGCAGAAGGAGTCAGGCACCTTTGAGGTGTGTATCCGGCATGACATAACCGTTGACATCCTCTTCCTCCAATCCTGGCGGGGCAAGAGGGGTGACGGGCGTAAGCAGGCTGTGGCGCTGGGAATGGTAGGCACTATCTCCCCGCGGCCGTGGGCTGCGGCTGCGGCTGCGGCTCCTGCACACCGACACCTTCTCAGGGAGCTCGGCCTCAGAGCCTGTCACGTGACCTTCTGACGATTCGGAGGTCAGGCGGCCCCGTGGCACTGGGTGCAGAGAGACTGGACGAGGGCATCGTTCACTGCCCCCACAAACTGCAGACTCCTATGGAGGAAGGTAAAGAGAGGATAACAGATTTAGAGACAGGAAAGGCTTTATTTAGAAGATTGGGTTGGAGGCCGGTGCTGTGGTGCAGCAGTTAAAGCCCTGGCCTGCAGTGACAGCATCCCTTATGGGTGCCAGTTCAAGTCCTGGCTGCTCCACTTCCGATCCAGCTCCCTACTGATGAACCTGGGAAAGGAGTGCAAGATGGCCCAAATTCTTGGGCCCCTGTACCCACATGGGAGACCTGGATGAAGCTCCTGGCTCCTGGCTTTGCATCAGCTCAACTCCAGCCATTGCAGCCATTTGGGGAGTGAACCAGTCATTCAAATAAAGATAAGGCTGGCCGGCGCCGCGGCTCAATAGACTAATCCTCCACCTAGCAGCGCCGGCACACCGGGTTCTAGTCCCTGTCGGGGCGCTGGATTCTGTCCCGGTTGCCCCTCTTCCAGGCCAGCCCTCTGCTGTGGCCAGGGAGTGCAGTGGAGGATGGCCCAAGTGCTTGGGCCCTGCACCAGCATAGGAGACCAGGAGAAGCACCTGGCTCCTGCCTTTGGATCAAGCGTGGTGCACCAGCCGCAGCACATCGGCCGCGGCGGCCATTGGAGGGTGAACCAAAGGCAAAAGGAAGACCTTTGTCTCTCTCTCACTGTCCACTCTGCCTGTCAAAAATAAATAAATAAAAATAAGGCTTAAAAAAAAAGATTGGGTTGTCTGTTGTCTGCCTTTCAGTTTCTCATGCTTCCTGTACTACCCCTCAGCCACCTCATGTCAGCAGCAGAGCTCACCTGGCAGGCCTCTCCAATAACACTCTGGTTCATGGGCATGTATCCAGATGATGGACTCAACAGGCTCTGGCTCTGGGAGGAAAAAAGAAAAAGGTTCTGATGAAGGGAGAAATCCTACTCTTACCATGGGGGCTGTGAATAGTTGGTCTGGGGGTTTGAGAGGGCCTGGTGTGGAGTCTTGGGTAGTTACAGTGTCTTACCCCCCGTGGTCGAGTAAGAGTTCCAACTGGTAGGCTGAGAGCAGAGCCCAGTGTGGTTGCCAGGGTGTCCTCTTCTGCCTCCAAGTCTAGGTCTAGGTCAAGTTCTGGCTCCAGCTCTACTTCCTCCAGTTCCTTGTTTGTCAGAGCAGAGGGCTCTGCCCCAGGAGGTACTCCAGGCCCACTCTCCCTCTGTAGGAGCAGGTAATTGTTAAGGTGGATCCTGATTCCAGCCAGTTCTTTTCTCCACATCCTTGCCATCTAGTCCCTACTCACCTTTATGACTAGATACCGTGGTGGATCTCGGGCCATCCTGGTGAACTCATTGGCTAGTTCTTTAAAGGTTGGGCGAATGTTCTCATCAATCATCCAACCTAGGATAAGACACAGGAGGTAAAAAACCATTAAGAGGAAATGGAGTCATAAGAGGAGATGGGAGGGAGGACAGTTAACAGATAGCTGGGATTGCTTCTCAGCCTGTTGGCTAAGATCAACTGTAAAAAATGGCTGGGGGGGGCAGTGCTGTGGCATAGTGGGTAAAGCCGCCTCCTGCAATTCTGGCATCCCATATGAGCACCAGTTCCTATTTAGCTCTCGGCTATGGCCTGGGAAAGCAGTGGAAGATGGCCCAAGTCCTTGGGCCCTTGCACTCGCGTGGGAGACCTGGAAGAGATTCCTGGCTCCTGGCTTCAGATCAACGCAGCTCCAGCCTTTGGGGTCAATTGGGGAGTGAACCAGCAGATGGAAGACCTCTCTCTCTCTCTCTCTCTCTCTACTCTAACTCTGCCTTTCAAATAAATCAATCTTAAAAAAAAAAAAAATGGCTGGGGGAAGAGGACGTCGGGCCAGCAGGTTTAGCCTCTTCCTTGGGTCATCCACATCCTATATCTGAGTGCCAGTTTAAGTCCCAACTACTAGGCTTCCTATCCAGCTCCCTGCTAAAGCACCAGGAAGCAGTGGATGAAGACTCAAGTACTTGAGTCTCTGCCACCCACGTGGGAGACCTGGATGGAGTTCCTGGATGCTGTGACAGCCTGGCACAGCCCTGGCTGTTGCAGTCATTGGAGGAGTAAACCAACAGATCTGTCACTCTACCTTTCAAGAAAATAAATAGGGGCCAGCGCTGTGGCACAGCAGGTTAACAGCCTGGCCTGAAGCACCGGCATCCCATATGGGTGCCGGTTCTAGACCCGGCTGCTCCACTTCTAATCCAGCTCTCTGCTATGGCCTGGGAAAGCAGTAGAAGATGGACCAAGACCTTGGGTCCCTGCACCCACTTGGGAGACTCGGAAGAAGCTCCTGGCTTCAGATTGGCATAGCTCCGGCCATTGCGGCCATTTGGGGACTGAACCAGTGGATGGAAGACCTCTCTGTCTCTACCTCTCTATATAACTCTGTCTTTCAAATAAATAAATCTTAAAAAAAAAGAAAGAAAGAAAGAAAGAAAGAAAGAAAGAAAGAAAGAAAGAAAGATAAGAAATAAGTATTTGAAAAAAAATTGGCTGGAGCCAGCAGGCAACTTACACTTGACCATGACCATGTAGACATCAATGGTGCAGATCTGGGGCTGTGCCAACCGTTCCCCCTTCTCCAACAGGTCTGGTACTTCTGCTAATCGCAGCCCTGCATAGGGCTCTGCACCGAAGGTCATCAGCTCCCAAACTGTCACACCTGGTAAGAAAACAGTACCCGTAAGCAATGAAGTAAAAGGGGAGGCAGAAATTGATCAGACACAAGATGTGAAGGGCTTAGAGAGTCTAAGAGACGGTATCTCCAAAGGCAGTTGTGGGGGTTGGCACTGTGGTGTAGCAGGCATCCCATATGGGCACCTATTCGGGTCCCGGCTGCTCCACTTCCAATCCAGCTCTGCTATGGCCTGGGAAAGCAGTGGAAGATGGCCCAAGTCCTTGGGCCCCTGTCACCCACATGGGAGACCCAGAAGAAGCTCCTGGCTCTTGGCTTTGGATTGGCACAGTTTTGGCCATTGTGGCCATCTGGGGAGTGAACCAGCGGATGGAAGGCCTCTCTCTGCCTCTCTACAACTCTGCTTTCCAAATAAATAAATAAATAAATAAATCTTTAACTAAAATAAAAACAAAGGCAGTCGTGGAATTTGGGACAGTGATGGCATGAAGGCACCCAGATGCACTGACCGTAGCTCCAGACGTCACTCTGGTGTGTGTATTTCCCAAAGTGGATACTCTCAAGAGCCATCCACTTAATTGGAGTCTGGGGAGTAAAGACAAAGGTGTCACCAGTCCATTTCCACAAATTTTCTCAGCATTTCCAAACCCCAAGCATGCTATCACTTTTCCTTCCTGCTGTCTGCACTTAAATTTCTGCCAACCCCAGCTTGCCCTCCTTGAATTTAACCGTGAAGCATCTGCTTGCTCTGAGAGACTTCCCCCGTGCTTTGTTTACACCACCCCACCTCCTCACGAGGCCCTCTGTGTCCCCTCACCTTGGCTTCACTGTGTAGGAGCTGCTTATCATCTGGGGGCAGCAGGTCAGCCACACCAAAATCTGCCACCTGAACCTGACTGGCCGACTTCAGCAGCACGTTGCGGGCAGCCAGGTTCCTGTGCACCATGCCGTGCTCCTCAAGATAGTACATGCCCTGTAGGGGAAGGAAGTAGCCCCAGGCTCAGAGGAAACCCACTACAGACCTCCTGAATGCCCCCAGACACTCGAGGTCCTCTAAGCACTGCAAAGCTGCCGTCTTCTCACCCCTGCCCTGCCTGCTGCAGCCAGGCGGCTCCCGCAGGACTCCCACCAGGCTCTTCTCACCTTAGCGATTTGTACTCCCCAGTTGAGCAGCAGCTGTGGCCCCAGTGACTCCCGCTGCTGCCTCACATGATCCAGCAGGGAACCCAGAGGCAGGTATTGAGTGACGAGCTGCAGCGATGACCCTGGGCATAGTCCCAGCAGCCGTACGATGTGGGCATGGTCCAGGCTGCCGATGGCCAGCATGTGCTAAGAGACACGAGAGGGGTTATCCAGGAATCACGGGCATACCCCAACCAGGGCATCCCCAGACATTCAGGAGCATCAGCATGCCTAACAGTGTCTGCTAACACAGGCTGTGAGTGTGTCTGATCCTGTCCCCTCTGCCACCGGCACATAGCATCCCTCCCCTCCACTCACATCCGTCACGGCCTGAAAACTTTGACGTCCACTCTTGTCCTCGATGACTTTAATGCACACTGGAATCTTGATGGATTCACCCTCGGGGATCCACACACCCTGGGAAGTTTGGGGCGGGAGTCAGCCTAGGGTCATTCTCCCCAGGGTCAGCCCTTTGCCCCCAGATCCATTCCCTACCTCCCCAACTTCCTGGGGGTCACTCACTTTGTGCACAGTTCCAAAGACGCCGGAACCAAGCACTTTAAGCTTCCTCAGCTCTGTCTCTTTGAAGATTCTGGCCAAGACTTTGTTAGCCTTCTCGCTGGGATCCAGGGGCTCTATGCTCTGAGGAGCAGATGGGAAAGAGGAACTCAGGAAAGCCCACTCGCATGTCGCACACCAACCTGCTCCCCGCAGTAGCTACCAGGAGCAGCAGAGCCCCGGGTGCGGGGGCAGGAATGGGAATTATGTTGAGCCCCAGAAAGCACTATGGGCGTATCGAGGAATAACAGACCCCAAGGACTGAAGAAGCTGTGCTTGCGAGCTCAGGAGTCACGAGGGGTAGGTTTTCCCTTTGGTTGGGGGCGGGAAGTCGGTACCTTGAGTACCTTTTATCCAGTGCTCTTTGCTTTTCAAAGAACGTTTGTGGTCATATCCCCTTTCTCCCTAGCAGTCTCCCTGGAAGGGCAAGTGCTATTTGCGCTGTACAGATGCGCAAACTTAAGCACAGAGAAGGAACATCTTCAAAGTTGCACAGCAAATTAGCGGGGACATCAGGACTAGAATGCATGCCCCCATTTATCAGGCTGGCATTTTTTTTAGCGGACCCCACAATCTCCCTGTAGGAAGAGATCACATTTCTGGGGAAAGAGGAGAGCTGGCTACAGATGGTCTAAGGTGCCTTTCAAAATTAAACTAGGTACTCACCTCACCACGTTCCAGGTAGCGCCTCATAGCCCTTTTATTCTGAATCCGGCGCCCACGCCAGTAGAGAAACGTGCCCCCCAGGATCAGGAAGATCACTGCTAATCCTACTGTCACAGCCATTGCCAGATGGGTTTTGCTGTGGGATACAGAGAAGCCCAGCATTACCCCTCCCTTACCAATGCCCCTTGTACTTGTACTGAAGGTGTGGCGCAGATGTGGACCCAGAGGTTAACATTCACGTATACATGCGTCCTAGAGCTCTGAAGGGGTTAACCTAAATCTGACATCTCCCCACTGCAGATGAATGTTAGGGGGAAGGCCAGAAGCCCAGATTCTAAGGGGCTGGGTCCAGTGACAGTGGACTGCGTATATAAAGGCCACAGTGAATATTTTCCTGCCGGTGACCACCCTCTCCTGACTTTCTCTCCCACATATCCCCAGTTTCCAGACTGTCCAAGCCCACCATACCTGATCAGCACCAGTGTTTGGCCTAAACAGTCTTGTAGTTCTGGTCCTTTACACCTAGACAGAGAAAGAAAGTCAGACCTTTAAATGGGAGCTTGGACAACAAAGGTTCAAGTGCAACAGCCTCACCCATTTCTGAACTCAATGTGGCATTCCATCCTGAGGCCCAAAACCTATCCCAACGCATGGGTTCCGTCTCTAGTTCACCAGCCCTCAGGGTCCCTTTAAGTGTAACTTCTCTGAGCTGGGTTTCCTCCAGGCTCCTCAAACTGTGGTTTCCCTAGAATGCAGCACTGTGGCAGTGCAGGGGGGTTAAGCCACTGCTGGCATTCCAATATTGGAGCACCGGTTCCAGTCCCAGCTGCTCCACTTCTGATCCAGCTCCCTCCTAACGTGCCTGGGGGAGCAGCAGAAGATGGCCCAAGTACTTGGACCCCTGCCATCCATGTGGGAGACCCGGACGGAATCCCTGCCTTTGGCCTGGCCCAGCCCCAACTGTCCTGGCTATTTGGGGAGTGAACCAGTGAATGATGGAAGACCCCTCTCCCTTTCTCTCTTGTTCTCTGCCTTCCAAATAAATAAATTTTTACTAAAAAAAACCTGTGGCTTCATTCTCTACTGGTAATGAGTTTCTTTGCCTCACATCCTTCACTACAGAGCTGGGAGTGATTCCCAAATCATAGTCTCTTTCTCCCTCTGCTCCCCTCATGCTAGTTCTATGCTCCTGCCTCCCCTAGACCCCTAATCTCATCATCCCACCACTGACCCCTGGGTGCAGTTCTCATGGCACGGCCGACATTCATTGTGAACATCTGGGTACTTGTAGATCGGGCCCTTGGCACCTAGAACTCCATTGGGGCAGCTGCTCACACAGTGGGGCCCATCTCGAAAATGGGCACACTGGGCACAAGCATCGGAGCCCTGGGTGGAAAAGAGAAGATCAAGGACACTGGGAACCCGAGGTTAATTCCCTACCTCCCTGCAAGGACCAACCCAGTTCTCAGGATCTTCTAACCCCAAACCCCAGCAGTATCTGGATCCCCTGTGCTGGCCTCGAGATCCGGTCATACCATTCCTTAGACACTCTGAGCACTATCCCATCCCCCTCTCCCTTGGCCATCACACCACTGCTACTGTACCGAGCCATTGCACGTGGCAGTGCCCTCCATGGGCTGGCATTCTGGGTGGCAGGAGAAACATTCGTCCTCATGAGCAAACTCTCGAGGCTCCCTGTAATTGGGGGGAAGGGAGGCGCGTCACTGCCAAGTCCTGGCCTTGGTGCCCTGATCCCGGCCAGAGGACCTGAGGATCTGCGATCTCATTCCCACCAAGGCCCACGCAGACAGCTGTCCAACGGCTTCGGGGTGCCACCCGAGCTGCTCCACGCCAGGGCCCCTTCCCCACCCTGTCTCGTACCCGTTCAGAAAGTTGCAGTGGGTCACACAGACACCTCCGCGGCTGTAGTTCCGGCAGGACAGGCACTGACCAGGGCCTGGGCCCCAGCATCCCCCGGGGGAGCACAGTGGGTCACACACTTTGCCCTCCGCCACTGCAGAAGAAGGGTTGGATTAGGAGAGGGGTCTGAGGACTCCCCACAGGTCATCGCGGACCTGCCCGCATTCCCGCTTCCAGCCTCATCTCCTGGTTCCCGCCCCCACGCCCAGAGCAGAGCAGTGCTTCCGGCCCGCCCTGCCTCACCACACTCCCTGCGCGGCCGGTTATGCTTGATGTCCAGTCTCTCTTCCGCAGGCCCCCGCAGCAGCCGGGTCCAGTTCAGAGAATGGTGGTAGCACAGCTGCCGGTTGGCACTTATATAGATACGCCCAGCACTAATCTCTTTCAGGGATCGGAGGCCCAGAGACGTCACATTCAAGTTCTTCATGATCAACAAGGAGAAGCCCCGGCTGAGAAAGAGGAGGCGGGATGAGGGTGCAGTTGGTTCGTGTTCACTCAGCAGCGTGCTCTGGGCCGGTCAGACCCACTGCAAGGCTAGTGGCCTCCTTCTGCCTCTTCCCCATCAAACTCCCAAGCTGTCTGGACCCGCTGTGTGAGCACGTGCGCTGGATTTCATTCAAGGGTGCCCAGGGAGGCGTGCATCCCGGGAGATGCTACCGCCCCCACATCCCTTACTTACTTGTAGAGGCTTCTGCCCCCGATGGTCGTGAGGTTGGAAAAAACGCTGAAGTTGTGCATGTGGGGAGGCCAGGATTGTATATTTAGGTAGCCTGAGGGATTGGAGAGAGGAGTGTGAGCGGGGAGCCCTCACGGCCCTCTCCCAGGGCCTCTGGCCCTCCCCTGTTGCTTGGAACCCGACTTTCTCGCCTGTGGGTCAACTGCTCCTTTCAGAAAGGGCGGTGCCCCTCCCACTCACCTGTGATCTCCCGGACTGTGCGGAAGACGTTGAGCTTCTCAGGGTCCAGGGCAGGGATCTTGTGCCAGGGGTCTCTGGGGAGAACAGGGGAGAATCAATCAACCAGGCAGAGACATAGCCCAGCAGCAAGGGGCACACCTGGTCTCAGAAATTGGTCTCGAAATCCGTTCTCCACGAAGAGGGAAGCGGGTCCTGGGAGAAATAGCTGGAACAGGAAAGAACTGGAGCCTAGAGTATCTTATGCCCCAAGAAGGAGGGGTGCAGGCCCACAGAGCACAGAAGGAAAGCTTGAAGGGGCTCCCAGAGCCAAACCAGAGACAAATGGACAGCAGAAAAAGTAACAACTGTTGGGGCTGGCGCTGTGGTGCAGGGCGTTAACACCCTGACCTGAAGAACTGGCATCCCATATGGGCACCAGTTCAAGTCCCGGCTGATCCACTGCCAATCCAGCTCTCTGCTTTGGCAGCTTTGGCCTGGGAAAGTAGTAGAAGATGGCCCAAGTTCTTGGGCCCCTGTATTCATGTGGAGACCTGGAGGAGGCTCCTGGCTCCTGGTTTCGGATTGATGCAGCTCTGGCCATTGCTGCCAACTGGGGAGTGAACCAGCAGATGGAATACCTCTCTCTGCCTCTCCTTCTTTCTCTGTGTAACTCTGACTTTCAAATAAATAAATAAATCTTTAAAAAGGGGGGGGGGGCGGTGCCGTGGTACACTAGGTTAATCCTCCGTCTGCGGCGCCAGCATCCCATATGGGTGCCAGGTTCTAGTCCCGGTTGCTCCTCTTCCAGTCCAGCTCTCTGCTGTGGCCCGGGAAGGCAGTGGAGGATGGCCCAAGTGCTTGGGCCCTGCACGCGCATGGGAGACCCGGAAGAGGAACCTGGCTCCTGATCAGCACAGCGTTGGCCATGGCGGCCATTTGGGGGGTGAACCAATGGAAGGAAGATCTTTCTCTCTGTGTCTCTCTCACTGTCTAACTCTATCTGTCAAAAAAACAAAACAAAACAAAACAAAGCACCTCACTGCACAGGGACTGGCGTGGTGCAGCGGGTTAAGCTGCTGCCTGTGATGCTGGCATTCTAAATCAGCTCGTGCCCCCGCTGCTCTGCTTCTGATACAGCTCCCTGCTAATGTGCCTGAAAAAGCAGAAGACAGCTCAAATACTTGGGCCCCTGTACCTACGTGGGAGACATGTATGAAGCTCCTGGCTCCTGGCTATGGCCTGGCCTAGCCCCAGCCGTTACAACCATTTGGGGAGTGAACCAGCAGATGAAGATATTTCTCTCTGTCTCTCCCTCTCTCTGTAATGCTGCCTTTCAAATACGTAAATAACCCCTAATTAGATAGATAAATGTAGAATAAAATGGAATGTGATCTTCTTTTGGCAACTATCATAATAACTGATTTGGCAAATATCTTCCAAGATTACTTGCAAAGGGCAAAACAGTAACTTTTTTGGTAGAAAAACCCAGCAGATATCACCTTGACCAAGCTGCCAGAGAAATCATCAACATGACAGGACAAATCAGTATCATGTGCATCCTTGACATGACGCACAGGGCATACAAAATCTGTGATATCCCGCTCACAAACACAGAACTTTTGTCCAGTGGTGAGGACGCACCAGAACAATCCAAAGGGAACAACACCGTACCAGTTACTCGACCTGTGCCCCTCAGGAATGTCAATGTCGAGGTCATGAAAACTGAGGAACTGCTATAATTAAAGGAGACAGAAGAGACGAGCTAACCGAACGTCACAATCCATGGCAGTAGGCCGGTTAGTGAAATCTGAATGAGACCTAGGATTAGCTAATCTTTCGGTCAGTGTAGATTTTCTGATTCAGATTAGTGAACTGTGGTAATGTAAGAAAATGTTTTTAAAGATTTAGTTATTTTCGTTTGCTTGAATACCAAGTGACAGAGAGAGAAAGAGAGAAAGGTCTTGTACCCGCTGGTTCACTCCCCAGATACCCACCACAGCTGGGGCTGGGCCAGGCTGAACCTGGAGCCAGAACTCCAGCTGGGTCTCCTGCATGAGGGGCAGGGACCCAGATATTTGGGCCATCGTTTGCTGCCTTCCAGGATGCATTCGCAGGAAGCTGTATCTCAAGCAGAGGAGCTGGGACTCCAGCCAGTACTCTGATACAGGATGCAGCCATCCCAAGCAGCAGCTTGACCCACTGCACCACAATGCCTGCCCCATTCTTGTTTTACACACTGAAATACAAAAGTGGTAAGGGGGAGCCGGTGCTGGAGCATCCCATATGGGTGCTGGTTTGAGTTCCCACTGCTCCCCTTCAGATCCAGCTCCCCACCAATGCACCTGAGGGAGCAGTGGAAGATGGCACAAATACTTGGGCCCCTGCACCTGTATGGGACACCCAGATGAAACTCCTGGCTCCTGACTTCGACCTGACCCAGTCCTGGCTATTGTGGCTATTTGGAGAGTGAATCAGCAGATGGAAGACTCTCTCTCTCTCTTTCTCTCTCTCTCTCTCTCTCTGTAATTCTGACTTTCAAATAAAATAAATCTTAAAAAAAAAAAGTGGTAAAGGAGTACCACATCTGGAAATATGCCCTCAAGTGGTTCAGAAAAATAGCAGTGTGAAGAGTGTGTGTGTGTGGAGACACAGAAATGGTAGAACATATGTAGAATGCTAACCTTTGGGGAATCTGAGCAAAGATAGTAGGGAAAAATCTTCATACCATTTTATTTATTTGAAAGACAGAGCTACAGAGATAGAAGGAGAGACACACAGAGAAATATTTTCCATCCACTGTTTCACTCCCCCAGTGGCCACAGTGGGCAGGGCTGGGCCAGGCCAAAGCCAGGAGCTTCATCTGGGTCTCCCACATGGATGGCAGGGTCCAACTACTTGGGCCTTGTACCACTGTTCCTAGGCAATGTTAGCAGGGAGTTGGATCGGAAGTGGGCAGATGGGAGCTGAACTGATGTTCATATGAGATGCTGGCGTCACAGACAGCAGCTTAACCTGCTACACCACAATGCCAGCTCCTTCACACCATTATTGGAACTCCAACGTAGATATAAAATTATGCCAAGGGCACAGCACGTTAAGCCACCACCTGAGTCGCAAGCATTCCATATTAGAGCGCCGATTTGAGTCCCTGTTGCGCTGTCTCCAATTCAGCTTCCTGCTAATGTGCCTAGGGAAGGCAGTAGAAGGTGGCCCAAGTGGCTGGGCTCCTGTCACCCATATGAGACCTGGATGGAATTCCTGGCTCCTGGCTTTGGCTCGGCTCAGCCCCAGGTGTTATGGTGAACTAGCAGAGGGAAGATCTCTCCCTCTGTCTCTGTAACTGCCTTTCAAATAAATAAATAAATCTTTTTAAAAATTAAATTATAGGGGGCTGGCACTGTTGGGTAGTGGGTAAAGCCGCTGCCTACAGCGTTGGTATCCCATATGGGTGCCGGTTCGAGTCCTGACTGCTCTACTTCTGATCCAGCTCTCTGCTATGGCCTGGGAGAGCAGTGGAAGATGGCCCAAGTGCTTGGGTCCCTGCACCTGTGTGGGAGACCTAGAGGAAGCTCCTGGCTCCTGGCTTTGGATCAGCCCAGATGAGGAGAGTTGGGTAGTGAACCAGCAGATGGAAGACTTTCTCTCTGTCTCTGCTTCTCTATAACTCTGCCTTTCAAATAAATAAATAAATTTTTATAAAATAACTCTGTCAAAATTAAATTAAAGAAATACCAGGTAGTCATACCGTTTTGGTTTTTTTTCCTCTCTCTACCTCTCCCTCTCATACACACAAACACTCACACATTTTGAGTGTTATCCTGTGGATCAGAAAGTCCCTTTGCTCTTTGCTGCTCTAAGGAGCAAAACTAGGGGGAAAAAAGCTGGAGATCATAGGGAGACAGATTTTTTAAAATCTAAGAAAGATGGGCAGGCATTTGAACAGTGGTTGGGAAGCCCACATCCTAGAGAGGAGCCTCTGGGGCCAAGGCCTGGCTCTGCTTGCAGTCCAGCTTCCTGCCAATGCATACCCTCGGGTTCCTGCCCTCCACATGGGAGACCTGGGTTGAGTGCTAAGCTCCAGGCTTTGGCCTTGCCCAACCCCAGCTGTTGTGGGCTTCTGGGGAGGGAACAAGTGGATGGAGGATTTTCAAGTCTCTATGTCTCTCTCCCTTTCAAGTATAAATAAATACATACATTTTTTAAGTTAATTTAAGAAAGAACTTTAAGGGGTCAGCACTGTGGCACAGCAGGTTAAAGCCCTGGCCTGCAGTGCCAGCATCCCTTATGGGTGCCAGTTCTAGTCCCGGCTGCTCCACTTCCAATCCAGCTCTCTGCTATGGCCTTGGGAAAGCAGTAGAAGATGGCCCAAGTCCTTGGGCCCCTGCACCCATGTGGGAGACATGGAAGAAGCTCCTAGCTGCTGGCTTTGGATTGGCACAGCTCCAGCCATTGCAGCCATCTGGGGAGTGAACCAGCCGATGGAAGACCTCTCTCTCTACCTCTCTCTGTAACTTTGTATTTCAAATAAATAAAGAACTTTTTTTTTTTAATTGATAGGTAGAATTACAGACAGTGAGAGAGAGACAGAGAGAAAGGTCTTCCCTCCATTGGTTCACTCCCCAAATGGCTGCCATTGCCAGTGCTTCGCCAATCTGAAGCCAGGAGCCAGGCGCTTCCTCCTGGTCTCCCAAGCAGGTGCAGGGGCCCAAACACCTGGGCCATCCTCCACTGCCTTCCCGGGCCACAGCAGAGAGCTGGACTGGAAGAGGAGCAACTGGGACTAGAACCCGGCACCCATATGGGATGCCGGTGCCACAGGCGGAGGATTTACCAAGTGAGCCACGGCGCCGGTCCCAATAAAAAAGAACTTTTAGAAAATGTTAAGGGGCTGATGCTATGGCGCAGTGGGTTAACACCGGGGCCTGAAGTGCTGACATCCCATATGGGCACTTGGTTCAAGTCCCGGCTGCTCCACTTCCGATTCAGCTCTCTGCTATGGCCTGGGAAAGCAGTAGAAGATGGCCCAAGTCTTTGGGCTCCTGCACCCACTTGGGAGACCCTGAAAAAGCTCCTGGCTTCTGGCTTCGGACTGGTGCAGTTCTGGCCATTGTGGCCAATTGGGGAGTGAACCATCGGATGGAAGACCTCTCCCCCCCCCCCCTGTGTGTGTGTGTGTGTGTGTGTGTGTGTGTGTGTGACTCACACTTTCAAATAAATAAATAAATCTTAAAAAAAAATGTTAAGAGGGCAAATATACGGTCCGTGTCCCTTGTCACTTGGTGGGTAATGCTGGATTGGGTAGTACGTCCTGAGGGGAGTCAGGTCCCGGATGGAAGGATAAGTTAAGCATCTTCTCAGATGCTTTGTAACCCCTAACACTTTTGACTTAGACTTCAACCTAGTTCTCCAGAGAAAGACCAACAAAATGATCTGTGATAGATGGATGCAGTAGGTGATTGGAAAGGAAAGGCAAAATCTCTAACCCGTTGAGGCCGGTGATAAGAAAATCCAGGTTGCCCAGGATCTTGGTGCAGTTCACAAATCCATCGATGTTGCTCGAGTCCACAGTCTGGAAGCGACTCCCAGAGCCCGTCCCCTCGCAGGCTGCAAACACAAATGAAGCTCAGCCTGGGGTGGAGGTAGAGAGGAAGATGGCACGGACCATCTCTTCCCATCTGCTACTCACCTTTGGGGCACAGCCCCCCACAAGGCTCGCATATCTTCAGCCCATTTTTGTCCACTTCCATCTTGTCGGGAGGACAGGCCCGGACACAGGAAGTCTGATCCACCACAAAGTTATCTAGGAAAGAGAAGGGCCCCATTAGAGCTGCAGGGGCACCCTGTCTACTTGCAGCTGAGTCCCTGCCCTGGGCCCTCGCTCCTGCCTGCTCTGCACTGGACGTGCCCCATTGATCCCCTTAGGTTCTCTAAGCACCGTCCCACAGATTACAAAGTCCTGTTGCAGGGCCACCATTGTGCCGTAGCAGGTTAAGCTGCTGCCTGGGACATCAGCATCCCATATGGAGCACAGGTTCAAGTCCTGGCTGCTCCACTTCCAATCTTGCTCCCTGCTAATGTAGTCTGGGAAAGCGAAAGAACATGGTCCAAGTACTTGGCCCCTGGCACCCACATAGACCCGGAAAGAGTTCCTGGCTACTGGCTTTGGCCTGGCCCAGCCCTAAGCCATTGCAGTCACTTGGGAAGTGAACCAGCAGGTGGAGGATCTTTCTCTCTCTCTGTCCTTCTTCCCCTCCCTCTCTCTCTTCCTCTTTGTAACTCTGACTCTCAAATAAGTAAATCTTCAAAAAAGGGGAAGAGAAGTCCTTTGCATTTCTTACTACCTAGCTGGCAGCCACAGGGGACAGGACATGGGGGTCACTCACTGGGGATGGTCAAATGACCTCAGCCCTTTGCCTTCTGGCTTCCCTATTAATCACCCAACTTCACCCATCTGCCTCCCCAAATCTTGTCTAAAACCCTGGACCCACTATTAGTTCCTTCCCCTCAGGCACTTACGAGGACAACTGACCACACAAACCCCTCCATACTGGTACTTGGTATGGGGGTTGGGTTCCAGCTGGAAAGTCAGCTTGTTGTAGACGAGAGGTTGTGGACACCGGGGTACGCAGGCTCCGCTGTCATTGAAGTGTCGGCAGGCCTGGGAACAGGGGAGACTCATAAAACCCCAATTATCCAGGCACCCCGACCCCTCCCCACGCCCCCACCCCCACTGCAGAACCCAGGGAAGCAGGAAGTGTACGTACAAAGCAGTCGGTGTCCTGAGGGCCTGAGCAGCCCCCGGCGCACTCATCATGGCAGCACTGGTTGGGGTCAGGCCCAAAGCAGTGGCCGTTACACTGAGGGGCACAGATGGTCTTGGTCACTGTGGAGGGAGAGAAAGCACTGAATTCCACGGCGTTGCCCATCCCCAGCCTCGGGGCTGACGCGGGCGTGGGTAGGCAGCGGTAAGAAAGCCTGTGGGTTTGAGGGTTTTCGAGGGAAGTTCAAACCCACGTGTCTGGCAGTCTTCCGGTCCAGCACCCCAGCATCTCCCCTTGCAGACCTCGTGACACGGGGGACCTGATTGGGAAAGAAGGCGACAGAAGAAGCCATCAGGGCTCAGAAACGCTTGCTTGAATCAACAGCCTATGATGTCAGCACACAGGCACCTCAGCCAGGGAAACAAAGAGGCAGGGCAGTGTCCCCTCCCTGCCCTTGGAGAGCAGGGCTGGGCTCCAGTGAACCTGTCAACAAGGGGTGGAGCCACGCCTCCACACCACCCACTGGGCAGCTGAAGGGGAGGGGCTGGGGCCAATGCCAACCTCAGCCCCAGTCCCAACCCAGGAACCTGGTTCCTCCTTGACAAACTGAATACATGCGTGTGAATGAACAGGGAGCAGCAGATCGTGGTCAGGGGAGGTAGGGCGTACGCGGGAAAGGAGTCCAGAAACTCGGCCCCTCTGCTTTGTACACGGAGAGCTCTGGGCCCCTTTTCCTGAGCTACGTAGGCTGGATTCCAAGGACAGGACCCAGTCCCTCCTGTGTGGCCCTTGGCTCTGGAGCCCCAGGGGTTTGCTCAGCAGGGAGGCCAGGATGCAGGGAAAGGAGTCTCTCTGGTTGTTGTGGGTGGGGAGAGCTCAAACCCAGCCACTCACAGCTCCGGCCATTGTCCTTCACCACTATCTCAGCCCCTGGGTCCCTCACGATGTCCCTCCAGTCGATCGTGTCCATGTGACAAAGCTTGTCATTCTTCTCGATATAAACGCCCCCGGACAGAATCTCTGAGGGAGGGAAGAGAAGTGACAGGGTTAGGGGCTGCAGCATCCTCTCCTCTCCACCACCACCCCCGGCTCCCATCCAAAAGGCCATTCCGGAGCGGGCGGGGGGGCAGGGGGCACCGGGCAGACAGATATGTCCAGCGAAATCTCAGCCATGGAAGCGGCTCGCCTCAGAAGAGGAGGAGTCAGGCGGAAAAGTAACTCCTGCCTCCTCAGACACCTGTCCAGATCCGGTTTAGCCAGTGGGGGAAGGGAAAGGAAAGGAGGCGAGAGAACATCTCTGACTCAACACCCCCTCTGCGAGGCCTACGTGTGTGCGTGTGTGTGTGTGTGTGTGTGTGTTTTCCAACTGACTGGGGCTAGGTGATATTTAACCCTATCGACGTGAGAGGAAGCAAAGATTCCTGGGGAAGGAGGGGACAGTCCAGCTCCATCTCCAGCCCACCATGCTGTGAGGCCCTCCCCCAGGGGGTCTTGAGACCACAGAGGCCAAGGTTGCAGGGTGCCCTGGAGGGGCACCTAAAGTGGGAAGGCGGGGGTCCTCCTCCAGGAGGTCCTTGTCAGCGGGCTGGCTGTGGGGCAAGGCCAGAGGGCTCCTCAAGAACTGACCGGTGAGCTGAGTGAAGCGGAGCTGGCGCAGCGCGTGGCTGGAGTTGGTGTTGTAGTTCAACATGACAAAGATGGCGAACTTCCCGTCGTACACCTGAGTCCCGCGCACCACTCGGAGGTTGGGCAAGGGCAGCGTAGAGAACTCATTCATGGCCACCAGGACGTAGCCCGTCACTTCTCGGATCCACTGTGATGGAGAGCGCGTCAATGAGAGGGATGGCAGAACCAAAAAGTCCCAATCCCAGGGCCGGCCTTGGGGCGCAACGGGTTTAGTGGCTGCTCCTGATGCCGGCATTCCGTATAGGAATGCTGGTTCTAATCCCAGCTTCTCTCTAAGGCACCTAGGAAGACAGCGGAGGATGACCCAAGTACTCAGACCCCTACTACTCATGTGGGAGACTAGATGGAGTTCCGGGCACCTGACTTCAGCCTGCTCCAGACCCAACTCTCATGGCCATTTGGGGAGTGAACCAGTGGATTGCAGGTATTTCTCTTTCTGTTTCTCCTCTCTACCCATCACTGTCTTCCATTTTTTTAAAATGTATTTATTCATTTGAGCATCAGAGTTACAGAGAGTGAGAGATTGTGCTTCCTCTGGTTCACTCCCCAAATGGCTGCAATGGCCAGGGTTGGGCTAGGTCAAAGTCAGGAGCCAAAAGCTTCTCCCAGGTCTCCCACATGGGTGCAGGGGCCCAAGCACTTGGGCCATCCTCTACTGCTTTTCGCAGGTGCATTAGCAGGGGGCTAGATTGGAAGTGGAGCAGCTACGACTTGAACCGGCGCCCATATGGGATGCCAGCTCTGCAGAAGTTGGCTTAACCTGCTAAGCCACAGAGCCAGCCCCAACTGTCTTTCTTTCTTCTTCTTCTTTTTTTTTTTTTTTACAGGCAGAGTAGACAGTGAGAGAGAGAGAGACAGAGAGAAAGGTCTTCCTTTGCCGTTGGTTCACCCTCCAGTGGCTGCCGCAGCCAGTGTGCTGCGGCTGGCACACCGTGCTGATCTGAAGGCAGGAGCCAGGTGCTTCTCCTGGTCTCCCATGGGGTGCAGGGCCCAAGCACTTGGGCCATCCTCCGCTGCACTCCCTGGCCACAGCAGAGAGCTGGCCTGGAAGAGGGGCAACTGGGACAGAATCTGGCGCCCTGACCGGGACTGAACCTGGTGTGCCGGCACCGCAAGGTGGAAGATTAGCCTATTGAGCCGCGGCGCTGGCCCAACTGTCTTTCAAATAAATAAACCTTTACAAAAAAAAAAAAAATAATAATAATCTTTACCTCTTCTCCCATCTAAAGACATTGAGGAATCGTAAACTCTTAATTTTTTCTAAGGACTGTGTCACACGACTATGTCACTGCTGTGCGTGAAGACAGCCGAAGTGACTGAGAAACTCTACATCTTACCCTTTTCTTCCCAGAGCCCCTTATGCCAAGAGGGTCCTGGCTGAGTCTCTTCCCCATCTCCCCGGGGGGCCTCCCGGTCCTCCTTACCTTGCACCTCCGGTGCCCACTACCTGCCCTGCCCCCTTCTCATGGGTGGCCCCTGTGATGTCCCTGGCAACAACGCCCAGGCCCTGTGTCCCAGGTTCCAGTCACTGTCCACATAAATGCACAGGTTTTAAATCTTCAGACCTACTGTGTCTCGGGCATACTGAACTCCAGCAGGGGGTGATCCTGCGGAAGCAAAGGAGGCTTCCACGGGGGGGGGGGGGGGGCGCAGAAGCGGGCACTCACCTGCAGGAAGGAGAGATCAGCATTGTGTCCGGTGAGCACGATCTCCAGGTTCCCCATCACCACCTCACATTTCTCATAGAGCTTGTGCAGCGTCTGGTATTGGTTCTCGGCATCACCAGTCACGCTTAGCCCGTTCAGGGTCCCAGGACACACTGTGGGCAGCGGAGGTGGGAGTGGCATCAGGCTGGACCCAAGTTCAACCCGGAGGCCGGCCCTTGGGGTGCCCTGCTCTTCCCCCCAACTTTCAACAGCACTGGAGGGCAGCTGACTTCTACCCTCCCAGCTGGGGGTAGACAGGGAGGCCTGGGGGTGCCCCAGATGCCCCTGCCACCCTGAAGGGGAATATGGGAAGATCTCCTTTTGCGACCAGGCACCTCTCAGGTATGACTTAGGGTACTAAGGGGTTAACAGAGCAGGAAGACACAGGGGATTTTTTTTTCCTTCTCAGAAAGGAGAAGTTAGGAAAGGACCACAACTTTGATTATCCTCTCCCCTCCACCCCCAACTAGGGCCCTCACTCCTCTACCCCCATCCTGCCTCTGGAATAAATATCTCTTTGGGGTGAGCACACAGCCCCTATTGTGTCTGCAGAGGGTGGGATGGGGGCAGAGGGTGGGGGCAGCGCCCAGGGCCACAGTCCAGCCCACAATGAGGCGATTCTCTACAGGAGGAGGGGGCTGCCCCACCCTGTCCCCAGACACCCTGTCCTCGGCAGACAAGTGACCTCACTAGAGTGGGGAGCGCTGCTGGTGGCAGTGGGGGTCAATGGGAGCTTTGTCTTTAAGGCTGGAAGATAAGGAATTGGTGGCCCGCCTTCCTCCTCTCTCTGAACCCTGGCTTCTCTTCCCAGTCCTAACACACTCCAGCTCCCTCAGCATCCCTTGCCAGCCCAAGAGTATTTTCAACAAATACAGAGAAGTCTGGAGGGAGACAATGGCTGTGGAAACCTTGGGCCCTGAAGCCCTACCACTCTCTCTCCTCTGGCTCAGTGTGAGTTTGGGGGGGGGGCGGGCATGGGGAGTAGGGGGGTACCTGCCACCTGTTCCACCCACCCCTCCCTGAGGCAGTGGCAGCTCAGTAGGAGGCAGGAGCCGCCACAAGGCTAGTGTTCTGGGGAGGGCCCAACCCCTGCTGAGTCCACCCTGGTCTGGTCTCTTAGAGGGCTCCGCTTCTCCCAGCATTCCCCAGAAAGGGAAGGGGTGGGCTAGTCCCAGGAAACAGGGAGGCAAACAGCTCCCAAAAGAACCTGGAAACTCCAGGGTCCAATGGCTGAAATGGAAGAACCTAGGAAGCTTTGGGATTTCTGGAACAGCCCTACGCCAACCCTCTTTCTGGCAAGATACACCCCCTTCCAAGAAAAGGCGCCAATTCTTCTCCCCAGATAAGGGAGGAGCCAAGACTTCTGCACAGGGAAGTGGCGTGTGTGCATACACGCACACGTGCCACACGCCCGCACTCACGCACACACACACACACACAGCTCCCTCCTCGCCCAGAAATCTGTCCTTGAACTCCTTATCAGGAAGCATTTCTGTGGCCTCGTCTATCCCACCTGCCCTGAGTGCTGTGTGGACTTTCTGTCTGCTTGGAAGCCTGCAGGAGAAGCCTCAGTTCCCTGCCACCCTGAGGGTAAAGTCCGCTTTATACAAATAGGGGGCAAAGGGCTTAGGCAGGAAAGGAGCATAAACATCACCTCTGGGAGTAACCAGGCCACTGGGGGAGCAGGGCAGGGGGAAGGGAATTATAAAAATCTCTGCTGTTCTCAGAGACCAGTGGCCTAGGGAGGGGCAGTGTGACAAGCCTTCCTTTGGTAGTGAGCATGGGAGGGGGGGACAGAGCAAGAATCTCCAGCCCCTCCTCAACCAGAGGCCTCCCCTCCAACATCCCCCACCCCCATCAGACCCTGGACAAAGGGGCTATAGAAGGCCTGAGACAGGGCCGGATGCCCAGAGGCTGCAGGATCCAGATAAAGGCTAAAGAGACCCAGCCATGCCTGCCTTCAGCCTCTTCCAGGAGGGGCAGTCAGAATCTGAGACTCTTGGGTTCCTGGGGTCTGGATGTGACTGGGGCACAGTCGGGGCACAGTCGCTCCACTGGTCCCTCCCACTCCACTCCCAGACCACCCCCTCCACCAGCTGGGAGTGTTCACATCTCAAGATCTCAGGATCTAAATTTAGGCCCAGCAACTGTGGGGGAAGCACAGGTGGTTTCTCCCACTCCCACCCTGGGGAAGGGGCCCTGGCCCTGCCAAATCCCAAGCTGGGATCTGAGGGGGGAGGGGAGGAGGTCAACAGAACTCCAATCCCAGCAAGGCCAGCACCCCTCAGGTGCCCAGGGTCCCACAGGGACCCCAAGGGGATGGGCTCAGATGTCAGGGGAGTGGGTGCGAGAGGCAGGGAAGGATGACGACCAACTCGGTCCAGAGCCCCAGGGCCAGGGCTGGACAGTAACAGAACTGGTGAATGGACAGAGGTTGGGCCTAGGATAGGCTGCACAGGTGTAGGAGAGCCTCTTGGTCCTCGGGTTGGAGAGAGAAAAGACAGACAGAAAGGCTGAACCTGCTTGTCCCTGCAGCTCCTGGCCCAGGGCTCTGTGTATACTAGATGCTCAATACATTAGAGTTGCATTGACCTGGCTCTTGAGAAAGAGCAGCTGGCCAAGCTGGGGACCAACCAGCTTTGTTTTGAGGGCGGACGGGCGCCGGCCTTCGTGGAGCCTCTTGCCCTGAGGTCACCTGGACTTGGCCCTCTGGTTAATCACAGTCGTCCCCAGGGCTGGCACACTCACGGAAGAGGACGTGCCTCTCCTGTTTTTCCAACACCAGAGAACAACAACCCCCTCCAACCCTTGTGTAGCTCCGCCCTGTCGGCAAAACAACGAAACTAGGGGTGGGGGTTGCTGAAACTCGGGGCGCGGTGGGGCCAGGGGGCTGGGGAGCACCTGAGCCTCTCCTGCCGGGACCCCCACCTCCAGTCCACACGCTTGCAGAGCGGAGGTCCCTGCCCGGCTCCCTGCAGTGCCCCTCAGAAGTGTGAACTACTGTTTGCGCATCAATCTTCTCCAGCAGAGATCAATTAGGGGGTCGCGACGCCCTGGGGAGTGGGGCCAGGGCTCCAGGAATGCCGTTCCCGGCGGGTCCTCTTTCCCCCGGGGATCCCAGCAGATCCCAGAGTCAGCACCCCGGCCCCGCACCGCCAGAGACCCTGCCGCGCCTCAGGGACCGCGCGCTCCCTCGGTTGGGATTCCCAGGATCCGAGCGGGCTGGCGCTTCGGCGCCGCTTACCTGCCTGCGAGTTGCCCACCTCGGAGCCCCGGGCCAGGCTGAGCAGGACGCCCAGCACCTGCAGAGCCCGGCTTCCCCGCATGACTCCAGCGGAGGGTGAAGGGAGCCCAGCCGAGTCCGGCCCGGGGGCCCCTGCACTAGGACATGGAAGCGAGAACCACCTGAGCCGCCGGCGAGCGGGCGGCGGCGGAGGTTGCAGACTGAGGCGGGCGCCGGAGCCCGAGTCCTGGGCGGGATGGCAGGGGAGGGGAGCACGGGAGCCGGGTGAGTCACGGCCGCGCCCCCTCCCGCGCGGGGCTGCGGCCGGGGTTGCGGGAGGCTGGCGCCTCACGTCCCACCGCCCCGCCGAGCAGGTCGAGGCTGGGGGTCCCGTCCGAACTGCTCCTCAGGAGCCGGGCTCAGTGGAGGCCAAGATTCCAAAGACCCTCGAATAAGGGGAAAGGTAATGAATGTGGGTGGGGAAACCGCTCCAAAGCCCGGCCCCCTGAAAGCTGGCCTCGCCCATTATCCAAATCACTCAACTCCCCTAGCCGGTTGGGTCACTTGCGGGTTCTTGCTGTCTGAGTGTGACTATTTCTCCCGGTGTTTTTGAGTAGGAGGGTGCTTTTTTTTTCTTGTTTGTTTGTTTTGTGTTGGTCTCCTATTCAAGCCACCTCAGTTTCCCTGGGACTCAAAAACCCCGTGTAACTCATCCACTCTGCCCGGGAACCCGAGCCCCAGAGCCCGCGTGAAATCGCACTGTCTCCGGCCGCTTCCTCCTCCAGCCCCGGCGCCGGCCGGGCCTCTCCCGGGGATTTGGCTGGGGGGCGGGGGTGATATCCAGCCTGGGAACAGACCCCGGAGCCCGCCTCTCCACTGCTGCCCCGGGAGGGGCTCCCGCACCTGTCGCCGTCCCCTCTGCTGCCCCCCACGGCCGCCTGGGAGAACAGCTGCCGCGGCTTCCACGGCGGAGCCTGGGGCCGCGCCGTCCGGGCGGCCGCCCGGGCACACGGTGGCAATCACAGACGCCTTCTGAGACCCGGCCTACGCTGGGTCGCAGGCGGATAGCAGTGGACACTGGTGACGGCGTCCATGAGTGGCATGGGCCCCTGGGACCCCCACATCAGCTCAGTGACCCCTGCGAGCTCCGGGACGGGTCCGACGGGCGCCCCCTGCTGCCCAAGTTGGGCAGCGGCGATGCATTTCAAATCCCTCGAGTTGGCATTTGGGTGCCACACAGCGCCTGCTTTCTCCAGAACTTTAGGCCTTGATGAAGAAAAATGTCGCCTCCCACCCTAAACGTTGAAGATTCTTTAACCCTGCGCGGCACCGACAGCGGCTTAGAGGGCTCCTCCCTGGCCCCGGAGCACTGGTGGGACAGTCACAGCAACAGCCAAACACATCCCTATCCCCTTTCACTCGCAAAGCGCTTCCTCAAACTCAGAATGTGTCACTTAACATAAAAAAGCCGTGAGCTCCGAGACACCCCTGTTTTACAAAACTGGGAACTTGCAGCAGTGATCCGGAGGAGGGGCTCAAGTTGTTGTTTTATTTTCATTGTTTTTGAAAGGCTGAGGGGAAGAAAGGGGGAGGGGAGGAGAGAGAGAGGGACGGAGGGAGGAGGGAGAGAGAGAGAGAGATCTAGCCACTGGTTCACCCTGGGCTAGGCCAGGCAGAAGCCCGGGAGCCCATCAGGGCCTGCCACTTGGGTGGCAGGGACCCAAGTACTTGAGCCACATCTGCTGCTTCTCATGGTGTACACTAGCAGGAGTCTGGTGTGGGAGGTGGGTATGCCAATTCGGGGCTGGGCTGCTAAGCCAAGTGCTTGCCCCTTACCTAGGGTTTCTTAAGTCCTCCTGAGACTGTAGCTTCAACTGCTCAGAAGTAAAACTTTCATCAGATAACAGAATTAGTACCACTAAAGCTTTCCACTCCCACCTGCTTCCCCCAGGTTAAAGGGCTTTCATCGTATTGCCTTTTAGCTTTACTCTTGGCTGTTCAGGGCCCCAATTCTGGAGGAGAAAACCCTCCTTATTTTTGTTGTTGTTTATAAACAGTTGTAACGTTTAACATCCTTTGAATTTAACGAGAAAAGGGTAGGGGTTCAAAGTACCTTGTTGTGTTTAATCTTTTTTTTTTTTTTAAGCAAAGTTTATTGAAAGCAAGAAGCCACCTGCAGCAGCATCAGGACAGAGACTTCAAGGGAGGAGCTGCCCTGCTCAGCCTTTCAGTGTCACTGAATGGGAGCCAGTGTTGTGGATCTAGCCCACGTGACAGCCAGTTACGTCCTGGCTGTTCTGCTTCCAATCCAGCTACCTGATAATGTGCCTGGGAAAAGAGTGGAAGATGGCCCAAGTCCCTGGGCCCCTGTACCCTCATGGGAGACCCAGAAGAAGCTCCTGGCTCCTGGCTTCCGTCTGGCCTACCCTAGCCATTGTGGCCATTTGGGGAGTAAGCAGATGGAAGATCTTTCCCTCTCTCTCTGCCTTTCAAAGGAAATAAAATCTTTTTTTTTTTTTTAGATTTGTTTATTTATTTGAGAGGCAGAGAGAGAGAGAGAGAGAGAGAGAGAGAGAGAGAGAGAGAGAAAGTCTTCTATCTGCTGGTTCATTCCCCAAATAGCCGCAAGGGCCAGAGCTAGGCCAATCCAAAGCCAGGAGCCAGGATCTCCTATGTTATGTGCAGGATTTCCCATGTGGCTGCTAGAGTCCAAAGACTTGGGCCATCTTCTACTGCTTTCCCAGGCCATAGCAAGGAGCTGGATCGGAAGTGGAGCAGCCAGGCCTCAAGCCAGAGCCCATATTGGATGCTGACACTGCATGCAGCAGCTTTACCTGCTATGCCACAGCGCCGGCCCCAGAAATAACATCTTAAAAAAATAAAAAAGCGTTGAATGAAGAACGTAAGCTAGCTGTATCTCTTCCTATTGTCTCCAACTCCCCTCCACCCCCACTGGATCCCAAGATGTGCTCAGCTGTTTCTGGTCCTCAACCTTTGGAGAAACAGCATGCTAAGTATCTGCAATACAGACAGTAGATAAAGGTAGCTGCTCTGCTTGAACAAGGAAAAGGGGAGCTTTATTTAGGAACACTGTCTGCAGTTTTCCTGTATCCCTTCCTTTCCTAACTCTTCTTAAAAAACAGTTCTTGCAATTTATCTATTTTGAGTTCAGCACTGTGGCACAGCAGATAAAGCTGCCTCATATGGGCACCGTATATGGACACTGGTTGGAGTCCCAGCTACGCCACTTCTGATCCAGCTCCCTGGTAATGTTCCTGGGAAAGCAGTAGAAGATGGCCCAAGCCCTTGGGCCCCTGCACCCATGTGGGAGATCCAGAGGAAGCTCCAGGATCCTGGCTTCAGATTGGCCCAGCTCCTGCCTTTGTGTCCATTTGGGGAGTGAACCAGCAGATGGAGGATCAATTTCTCTCTCTCTGCCTCTGCCTCTACTTTCAAATAAATAAGTAAATTTTAAAAAGGGGATGGGATGGGAGGGGACAGTGCTGTGGTGTAGCAGGTGAAACCACTGCCACCTGTGACTCTGGCATCCCGTATGGGCGCCTGTTCTAGACCTGGCTGCTCCACTTCCAATCCAGCTCCCTGCTGATGGCCTGGGAAAACAGCAGAGGATGCTCCAAGTGCTTGGGCCCCCGCACCCACATGGGAGACCCGAGTGAAACTCCTGGCCCCTGGGTTTGGCCTGGCCCCAAACCAGTGCCCACCTGGACGCCAGCACTGCCAGTGCATGTGGCAGCACCAGCCCCAAAGGGAAGCTGAAAAAGGGCTGACACCCACCTACCCTCTGGACGGTAAGTGTCTTACCATCTTGACTTAATATTTCCTGCTCAACCAGTCTTGATTGCACCTTGTTATCCACACAGCAGATCTATATGGTGATGCTCTGAGAGATATCTAGCTGGTTGGATTTCTTCAGGTTACTTTGTGACAGAGGGCAGGAGGGTTAACACAGCCCTGGAGCAAGACTGTGTGGTGTTTTCCAAATCACCGTGAACTGTTTCTGCTCTCTGGAGGAGAAAGGAAAACCGCTTCGCGCCACACTCCTAGGTTCTGTGGCTGGGCTACAAAGTAAATTGGCATAAGACAGATTAACAGGAGAAAGCTCATTTTTAGCTACACATTTACAATACAGGGATCCCACACAATGTGAGAATGCAGCAAGGGTCAGGTGACTGAAGCTTCCGTACCATCCTAAGGTACAGGAAGGAGTAGGCACTTGGAGTTGCGGGGGGCAGGGGTGGGCACACAAGTTAGCGAGGATGAGGGGAGGAACTGCATGGTGACTAGAGGCTGCCTTCTCACTCAGATTGAATCTATCAGATCACAGAAGTTTTCAGGGCAGCCTTCTTCCCTGATACAGAGACTTAACAGTGTGGAGTTTCCTTAAAGGGTGATGTTCCTTTACAACAGCACAATTTTCCAGAGTCACTCCTGTTTCCAGGACAAACTCTGCCAAAGACCTGTATTTTGGGGCGGCACGTTCTGGCTTCCTACATTTGTGTTTTTGCGGTGATATGTCCAGAGGACCAACTTCTCCTTTCTGATAGGGATGGAAAAGATTGCATATCTTATATTGAGACCTTGTCAGCTTAAGCGACATTTGAGTTTCCAGTTGATAACTCTCATCCTCTGGGATCTGTCAGGTATTAGCAGGGACTAGACTAGTGAATTAAACGAAGATGTGACGAGGACTGCCACCCATGGATGCTTTATGTCTGCACTGTGCAATGTGGTAGCCACTAGCCACAAGGGTGTGTTTCAGAAAGTAGAAAATGAGAATAAATGATCCCCAAAGAAAACAGAAGGAAGTAAATAGTAAAGGTAACAGCAGAAACTAATGAAATATAAAATAAATATATAATACTGAAGATCAGTAAACCTAAGTTTTGGGGCCGGCACTGTGACATAATGGGTAAAGCCACTGCCTGCAGCACAGACGTTCCATTTGGGTGACTGTTTCGAGTCCCAGCTGTTCCACTTCCAATCCAGCTCCCTGAGAATATGCCTGGGAGAGCAGCAGAGGATGGCTCAAGTCCTTGGGCCCCTGCACCCACGTGGGAGACCAGAAGAAACTCCTGGATCCTGGCTTTGGACAAGCTCCAGTCATTGTGGCCATTTGGGGAGTGAACCTCCAGGTGGAAGACCTCTCTCTGTCTCTGTTTGTCTCTAACTCTACCTTTCAAATAAATAAATAAATCTTAAAAAAAAAGCAAGATTTCCACTATCAGGAGTCAAAATGAGACTTATTTTAGATAACAAGAGAATATTGTTATATTGTAATAAAGGATAACTTTATTACAATGCATTTGAAAATTTAGTTGAAATAAATGCATTCTTAGGAAAATAAAACTTATCTAAACTGACCCAAGAAATAATAGAAAATTCTGAGTGGCCCTATATCTATTGAAGAAATTGGATGTACAATTTAAACTTTCTCATAAAAAAACTCTAGACTTGAATATACTAGTGAATCTTTGTAAACATTTATCCATAATCTTATAGAAGCTTTTACAAAGAATAGATAAAAGGAAACAATTCCAGTTCATTTTTTGAGACAACACAACCTGAAAAGCTTATCACAGATAGGAAAATTACAAACCTATGTCCTATTTACTTAGATGCAAAAATCTCACGCGAAATACTAGCAAACAGAACCCATTAGTATGTTAAAAGGATAAGACATTACAGTCAGATTCGATTTATTCCTGTAATTCCAGTATGGTTTAACATTGGAAAAATAAAGCAATAAATACTTAACCACATTAACAAAATAAAGAGGAAACCCCACATGATCATCCTTGCAGAAGCATAAAGACTATTTGAGAAAACTTGACATCTACTTGTGATTTTAAAAACTTATTATCATACTAGGAATTGTTAGGAACTAAAACATTTGAAAGAAGGTATCTACCAAAAACCTACAGCAAATATCACATCTAGTGGTAAAATATTGAAAACTTTCCCTGGCTAAACAGAATCAGACAGAAATACCATAGCCTTAGAATTGGGAAGAAACATAAAACTGTCATTTGTAGGTGGTGTGATCATACACACAGAAAATCCACAAGGAAGAGTATAAACACTGGAGCAGTGGTTAAGTCATTCACTGGGATGCGCCCCCTTATATCAGAGGGCCTGATTTGAGTCCTGGCTCCACTTCTGATCCAGCTTCCTGCTAATGTGCACCTGGGGGGCAGCAGATACTCAAGTACTGGGTCCCTGCCATACATGTGGGAGATCTGGATGCAGTTTCAGGCCCCTGACTTCAGCCTGGCTTAGCCCTGGCTGTTTTAAGTATTTGGGGAATGAACCAACAGATGGAAGATCTGTTAAAATGAAAATAAATTAGGGGCCAGTGCTGTGACGTAGTGGGTAAAGCCGCAGCCTGCAGCACCGGCATCCCATACAGGCACTGGTTCCAGTCCCATCTGCTCCCTTCTGATTCAGCTCTCTGCTGTGGCTGAGGAGAGCAGTAGAAGATGACCCTAGTCCTTGAGCCCCTGCACCTGCATGGGAGACCCAGAAGAAGCTCCTGGTTCCTGACTTTGGATCTGTTCAGCTCTGGCCATTGCAGCAAATTGGGAAGTGAACTAGTGGATATCTCTTTCTCTCTGCCTCTCCTTCTCTCTCTGTGTAACTCTGCCTTTCAAATAAATAAATAAATCCTTTAAAAAAAAAGAAAATAAATTAAAAAGCCTAAAAAATAGACTGTTAGAAGTAATAAATGAACGTAGCATGGTTGCTAGATTCAAAACCAGTTAACAAAAATCATTTATAGAAGTCAGTGTTGTGGCAGTGAGTTAAGCCACTGCCTATGAGACTGGCATCACATATCACAAATCCAGCTCCCCACTAACGTTCTGGGAAAGCAATGAAAGATGGTCCAAGTACTTGGGCCCCATAAGCACATGGGAGACCCAGATGAAACTTCTGGCTTCAACCTACTGGTCTGGCCCAGTCCTAGCTGTTGCGACCATTTGGGGAATGACTCAGAGGATGAAATATCTTTCTCACCATCTATCCCTCTCACTAACTCTGCCTTTCAAATAAATAAACAAATATTTTTTAAAAATTATATTTTGGGGGCCAGCGCCGTGGTGCCCTAGTTTAATCTTCCGCCTGTGGTGCTGGCATCCCATATGGGCACCTGGTTCTAGTCCCGGTTGCTCCTCTTCCAGTCCAGCTCTCTGCTGTGGCCTGGGATAGCAATGAAGGATGGGCCAAGTCCTTAGGCCTCTGTACCCTCATGGGAGACCAGGAAGAGACTCCTGGCTCCTGCCTTCGGATCTGCATAGCTCCGGCCATTGTGGCCATTTGGAGAGTGAACCAACGGAAGGAAGACTTTCTCTCTCTCTCTCTCTCTCACTGTCTGTAAACTCTACCTGTCAAATAAATATACACATATATATACATATATTGGGGGCCAGCGCCGTGGCGCAGTGGGTTAACACCCTTGCCTAAAGAGCTGGCATCCCATATGGGCGCCAGTTGGAGATTCAGCTGCTCCACTTCCGATCCAGCACTCTGCCATGGCCTGGGAAAGCAGTAGAAGATGGCCCAAGTCCTTGGGCCCCTACACCCATGTGGGAGACCCAGAGGAAGCTCCTGGCTCCTGGTTTCAGATCAGCGCAGTTCCAGCTGTTGCGGCCATCTGGAGAGTGAACCAGCAGATGGAGGACGTTTCTCTCTCACTCTCTCTCTGCCTCTCCTTCTCTCTCTGTGTAACTCTGACTTTCAAATAAAGAAATATTTTAAAAATTATATTTTGATATACTAGCGTCAAACAAATGAAAAGTAAAATTTTACAATGTGGCACAGCAGGTTAAAGCCCCAGCCTGCAGCATCATCATCCCATATGGGCCCCAGTTTGAGTGCCAGCTGATCCACTTCCAAACCAGCTCCCTGCTAATGCCCTGGGAAAGCAGCAGACAATGGTCCAGGCACTTGGGCCCCTGCACCCATGTGGAAGACCTGGAGGAAGCTCCTGACTCCCAGCTTTGAACTGGTCCAGCTCCAGCTGTTACAGACATTTGGGAAATGAACCAGAAGGTGAAAGACCTTATTTTCTGTCTCTCCCTCTCTCTGTCTGCAGCACTGCTTCTTAAATAAATAAATAAAAAGGGGCTGGCGCTGTGGCGTAGTGGGTTAACATCCTGGCCTGAAGTGCTGGCATTCCATATGGGCGCTGGTTCTAGTTCCGGCTGCTCCTCTTCTGATCCAGCTCTCTGTTATGGCCTGGGATAGCAGTAGAAGATGGCCCAAGTGATTGGGTCCCTGCACCCACTTGGGAGACCTGGAAGAAGCTCCTGGTTCCTGGCTTCGGATCGGCGCAGATCTAGCCAATATGGTCATCTGGGGAGTGAACCAGTAGATGGAAGACCTTTTTCTGCCTCTGCCTCTCCTCTCTCTATGTAACTTTGACTTTCAAATGAAAATAAATAAATCTTTAAAATAAATAAATAAATATACACAGCAATAAAACTAATTAAAGATATGCAACCTCTCTATACTGAAAATTGACAAAGTACATTTAGTGAAATTAAAGATGACCTAAATAAATGGAAGAAAGTATGTCATGTTAATGAACTGAAAGATCCGTGATTTGAAATATTGTAAAGATACTGAGTTTCCTCAAATTTATCTACAGATTCAGCACAATCTCAAAAAAAATCGCAGTAGGTTTTTTAAGAAAAATTTTAAGCTGACCATGAGACTTACATGGAAACACAGAGGATCACGAATAGCCATGGTATCCAGAAGAAGGACAAGACTAGATGACTTGCACAACCACATACCAAGACCTATAGAAGTAATAATTAAGCCAGTGCTGGACTGGCGTGAGGACAAACAAATGAAGACATGGCAGAGAGTACAGAGTCCAAAAACAACGTGCAGAAACAGTCTTCTGATTTATGATCATGGTAGCACTGCCATTCAATGAGGAAATTGTTTTTTTTTTTTTTTTTGAAGATTTATATATTGAGGCTGGTACTGTGGTGCAGCAGGTTAACGCCCTGGCCTGAAGTGCTGGCATCCCATATGGGTGCCAGTTCAAGTCCCAGCTGCTCCTCTTTTGATCCAGCTCTCTGCTCTGGCCTGGGAAAGCAGCAGAAGATGGCCCAAGTGCTTGGGCCCCTGCACCCATGTGGGAGACCTGGAAGAAGCTCCTGGCTCCTGGTTTCAGATTGGATCAGCTCTGGCCATTGCAGCCATCTGGGGAATGAACCAATGGATGGAAGACCTCTTTCTCTGTCTCTATCTCACTCTGTAATTCTGTCATTCAAATAAATAATTAAAATAAATCTTTAAAAACAAAAAAAAATTTATGTATTTATTTGAAAGAGTTCCTGAGAAAGAGGAAGAGACAGAGCAAGAGATGTTCCATCCGCTGGTTCACTCCCCAAATGGCTGCAACAGCTAGTGCTGGGCTACGCTGAAGCCAGGAGCCAGGAGCTTCATCTGGGTTTTCCATGGCAGGGGCCCAAACACTGCATTCCAAGGCCATTAGCAGGGAGCTGAATTGGAAGCAGAGTAGCCAGGACATGAACAGGTGCCCATATGGAATGCCGGCATCACAGGTGGCAGATTAACCCACTAGGCCACAACACCAGCCCCAACCACCTGTCACCTCATAATCAAGGTCATTCAGCATCATATGCCCCTCTCTCCACTCAGTTTGAATCAGATAGTTACAGGGGCCGGGGCTGTGGCATAATGGGCTGGGCCTCTGACTGTGGTATCCCATATGGGCACTGGTTCAAGTCCTGGCTGCTCCACTTCTGATCCAGCTCTCAGCTATGGCTTAGGAAAGGAGCAGAAGATGGTCTGCACCTGCATGAGAGAACCGGAGGAGACTCCTGGCTCCTGGCTGTGGATCGGCCCAGCTCCAGCCATTGTGGCTATTTGGGGAGTGAACCAGCAGATGGAAGACTTCTCTCTCTGTCTCTCCCTCTCTCTGTCTGTAATTGTGTCTCTCAAATAAATAAGTAGAAAATCTTAAAAGAAAAAAAAACACAAAAAACTCAGGTATTAATGACCCTTTCACTGACATCATGGTTCAATGATCTGACAAGTCCAAGTCCTCACTAAGCAAAGTCTCCCTTCTTATCAAGTTACTCTTACTAGATATTCACGAACACCAAAGCCAATTATTATCTAAATTTAAAGAAAAAAATACAAGTTTATAAGTAAGAGGGGGAGATTGTGGGAGAAAGAAATTCATCAAACCAAAGTGATTCCATTTTAGATTGTAGCTTCTCTTCATCTTATTTTGTAAGAAAAAATTCCAGTTCTAAGAATAGTTTAAGTTAAAGATTCTAGAAATTGGCTTGGCACTGTTGTGTTAACAGGTAAAGCCATCACCTACAGCACTGGCTTCCCATATGGGCACCAGTTCAAGTTCTGGTTGCTCCATTTCTGATCTAGCTCCCTGCTAATCCATCTGGGAAAGCAGCAGAAGATGGCCCAAGTGCTTGGGCCTGTGCACCCACATGGGAGACCCAGAACAACCTCCTGGTTCCTGGCTTCAGATTAGCCCAGCTCCAGCCATTGCAGCCATTTGGGGAGTGAACCAGTGGATGGAAGGCCTTTCATTCTCTCTCAGTATGTATCTCTGCCTTTCAAATAAATAAACCTTTAAAAAAAATTTCATTCTGCCGGCGCCGTGGCTCAACAGGCTAATCCTCCGCCTTGCGGTGCCGGCACACCGGGTTCTAGTCCCGGTCGGGGCGCCGGATTCTGTCCTGGTTGCCCCTCTTCCAGGCCAGCCCTCTGCTGTGGCCCGGGAGTGCAGTGGAGGATGGCCCAGGTGCTTGGGCCCTGCACCCCATGGGGAGACCAGGAAAAGCACCTGGCTCCTGGCTCCTGCCATCGGACGAGCGCGGGGGCCATTGGAGGGTGAACCAACGGCAAAGGAAGACCTTTCTCTCTGTCTCTCTCTCTCTCACTGTCCACTCTGCCTGTCAAAAAAAAAAAAAAATTCATTCTAAAAATTGTGTAAGTCAGCGCCATCTCATCTTAACACCACAAACCAATTGCTGCCCGGTTTTCGCATCCTGTTTCATATGTGAGCTTCGCCACATCTGCAACCTGGCTGTCCAAAATTTCTAGTCAGTGCCACTTCCTCATTCTACTTAGACAAACACCAAGTAGATTGTAAGCCCAAGCCTCAGCCAATGATGCAAAAGGTCAAACCACCCCTCACCCAGCCCCCGCCTTCCCTGTCTTAAGAGTAAAAGACTGGGTAGACCACTTACTGGGTGTGCTTGCTACCAGGGTTTAGAGAAAGCTATGCACACTTCTGCAGAAGTAAATTGCTTGTCCAGATAGCCTTGTCTCTTGTGTGTGTCTTTGTTCAACAACAGGATCTGCCAACAGGAACTGGAGCTGAGTATCATGGGATATGGACATCTGTGGTTTGTTGTTGTCTTTAAGATTTATTTGAAAGGCAGAGTTAACAGAGAAAAAGGGAAAAAAAGAAAGATCTTCCATCTGCTGGGACACTCCCCAAATGGCCTCAATGGCCAGGGCTGGGCCAGGCCAAAGCCAGGAGTCAGGAGCTTCATCCCAGTCTCCCACATGAGTGGCAGGGGCCCAAGGACTTGGGCCATCTTACACTACTTTGTCAGATCATTAGCAGGGAGCTGGATCAGAAGTGAAACAGTAGGGAATCAAACGGCTTCCCATGCCATATGAGATGCTGACATGGCAGGCAGCAGCTTAAACCACTATGCCACAATGTCAGACCCAGATATGGGCACCTTAAACCAAGTCGTAAATGTTAGAATAAACGCCTACCCTAGGAACCCGGATTTACAGCCAGTCTGTAAGAGCATAGGTGAAATGGGAGGAGGCACTCTTGTGGGATGAGCCCTTACTCTCTGGGATCTGACACTGTCTCCAGGTAGTCAGAATTGAATTGGAGGACACCAACAACCCGGTATCTGCTGGAGAATTGCTTGGTGTGTTTGAGAAAAAACTTCACACATCTTGAGTCAAAGTGCTGTGCTCAGTGAAGGCAGAGAGTAGGAAAAAATGCACTTTTTCCCCCACCCTGTAAAACAGACTCAATACCACCCCTAGTAAAATCCCAATAACCATTTTTAAAAACTGGGAAAGCTGATCTTCAAATTCATATGGAATACAAGGGACCCAGAAAAGCCAAAATAATCTCAAAAAAGGGGAACAAATTTTGAGAACTCACATGCTCAAATTTCAAAATCTATTCCAAAGCTACATATCAAAGCAGGGTGTCATCGGAATATGGAGAGGTATAGACCAATGGAACAGAATTGAGAGTTCAGAGATAAACTGAGAAATATATACGAGTAATCGCTTAATAGATATTGGATTGTATTCTGGAGTGATAAAAAAACATTTTGGAGCCGGCGCCGTGGCTCAACAGGCTAATCCTCCGCCTTGCGGTGCCGGCACACCGGGTTCTAGTCCCGGTCGGGGCGCCGGATTCTGTCCCGGTTGCCCCTCTTCCAGGCCAGCCCTCTGCTGTGGCCCGGGAGTGCAGTGGAGGATGGCCCAAGTGCTTGGGCCCTGCACCCCATGGGAGACCAGGAAAAGCACCTGGCACCTGGCTCCTGCCATCGGACGAACGCGGAGCGCCGGCCGCAGCGCGCCATTCGCGGCGGCTGTTGGAGGGTGAACCAACGGCAAAAGGAAGACCTTTCTCTCTGTCTCTCTCTCTCTCACTGTCCACTCTGCCTGTCAAAAAAAAAAAACATTTTGGAACTAGATAGAATGAATTGAGTGCCACTCACTGAATGGTTCACTTTAAAGTGGTTAATTTGGGAGCCAGGATTTGGTACAGTGGTTAAGATGCCATTTGGGACATTTTTTTTTTTTTTTAAGATTTATTTTATTTATTTGAAAGACTGAGTTGCAGAGAGAGGTAGAGATGGAGAGAGAGGTCTTCCATCCGCTGGTTCACTTCCCAGATGACCACATCGGCCAGAGCCATGACGATCCGAAGCCAGGAGCCAGGAGCTTCTTCTGGATCGCCCACGTGGGTGCAGGGGCCCAATCACTTCGGGCATCTTCTATTGCTTTCCCAGGCCACAGCAGAGAGCTGGACTGGAAGAGGAGCAGCTGGCACTTCAGGCCAGGGCTTTAACCCACTGCGCCACAGCACTGGCCCCTACTTGGGACATCTTAACCCACATTTAACACATGGGTTTGAGTCCTGGCTTTGCTTCCAGTTCCAGCTTCTTGCTAGTGTGCACCCTGAGAGGCAGCAGGTAAGGAGTCCAGTACTGAGTGTCTGCCATGCGTGTGGGAGATCTGGACTGAGTTCCTGGTTCAATCCCCAAATGTCAGGAACAGCCAGCGTTGGGCCAGGTTGAAGCCAAGAACCAGGAATTCCATCTGGGTTTCCCACATGGGTGTGGAGGCCCAACTTCTTGAGCCATCTTCCGCTGCCCTTCCCAGGTACATTATCAGAAAGCTGGATTAGAACTGAGGCAGCCAGGACTTGAACCGGTGCTTCTATGCAATCCTGGCATTGGCAACAGCTCAATTTGCTATGCTACAATGCTGGCCTCAACATGGGATTGTGAAGACACCTCTGAACAGTGTATATGGAGGACTTGTTCACTGCGGTGGCTGCAGAGGGGCAGAAATATAGAGGGAGATACATATGCAGATGTGTTTATATTTACATGCAATGACAGCTGTCAACCTATGTATATCTTTTTTGGCTATGCGATGGAAATACAGTGGAAACACACCTTCTTGGTTGCATTGTAATAGTATAGATCTGATAACGAATCTTCTTAGAGACTTTCCACTTGGTGGACTCTGTTGTTTTATGTCTCATTTTGAGTTGTTTTAAGGGGATGCAGTGTTTTAACTGTCACTTTGCCAGTACTAGAGGTCTGTTGCCATTTTTGTCTTCTATGAAATGTTTGTTCCCAAGAAAGGCAGGAGCACATTTTTTTTTTCTAACAGATTGAGTTGGTATAGTATATTTTTGGTTATCAAAATACTCACACACTTTTGGGATTTTGAAGTGGTAAATATTCATGATGTGTGAGAAAACATGAGACATACGGCACAGTCTCAGTCCCATGACTGATCCACACAGGACCTGGAAGGACGTGTCCAGCCGCAGACTGTTTGTGCGTATGGAGCACCTTGTGCTTCACTTCCTGTGTCTTTCAGTTCTCTACAACACACTAACTTTTAAAAAATTATTATAGGGTTATTTTGAAAACCTATAAAAAGTAAAACCTCCAGTGCTAAATACCCAACATCATCACTTGTTACGTCCTGCATCTCAATTGCTTCTCAGTCTTTTGGCTAAGATAACTGCTCTTATCAGTTTACTGTAAGTCCTACCTCCCGCAAAACACTAAAATATGACTCAGTAGCCTTTCTCATCACTTTATCAGTGATCATCTTTCCTCCTGCTCCAACGTGCTCCTTACTGAGAACTTCCCAGAAGGGCCTTCAATGGTCACATTTCTTTTTTTTTCTTTTTTTTTTTTTTTACAGGCAGAGTGGACAGTGAGAGAGAGAGACAGAGAGAAAGGTCTTCCTTTTGCCGTTGGTTCACCCTCCAATGGCCGCCGCGGCTGGCGCACTGCGGCCGGCGCACCGCGCTCGTCCGATGGCAGGAGCCAGGAGCCAGGTGCTTTTCCTGGTCTCCCCATGGGGTGCAGGGCCCAAGCACCTGGGCCATCCTCCACTGCACTCCCGGGCCACAGCAGAGGGCTGGCCTGGAAGAGGGGCAACCGGGACAGAATCCGGCGCCCTGACCGGGACTAGAACCCGGTGTGCCGGCGCCGCAAGGCGGAGGATTAGCCTGTTGAGCCACGGCGCCGGCCCAATGGTCACATTTCTAAGAACACTCTATTTGTGATTTGTAGGTATTCACTAAGATCATGGAAGTTTTTTCCATAACTCTCCTCTGAGCCCTCACCAGCCCCACCTTTTTATTTATTTATTTTTTTTTAAATTTGACAGGCAGAGTTATAGACAGTGAGGGAGAGAGACAGAGAGAAAGGTCTTCCTTCCGTTGGTTCACTCCCCAAATGGCCACTATGGACGGTGCTGTGCCGATCCAAAGCCAGGAGCCAGATGCTTCCTCCTGGTCTCCCATGTGGGTGCAGGGGCCCAAGCACTTGGGCCATCCCCCACTGCCTTCCCAGGCCACAGCAGAGAGCTGGACTGGAAGAGGAGCAGCCAAGACTAGAACCGGTGCCCACATGGGATGCCAGCACCGCAGTCGGAGGATTAATCAACTGAGCCACGGCGCCAGCCCCCAGCCTCACCTTTAATATCCTTATTTTGACCAACAATTCCTTGAAGACAATCTAGGCTTTTCTTAGCATGTGCCTCAAAACTCTTCCAGCACTCCCCCACTTCTAAAGACACCTCCACATCTTGAGGTGTTTGTTCTACACCATTCCACTTCATGTTACCAAAGCCTTTGTCTTCTGGTGCTGCCATGACAAAATACCACAGGCCAAGAGACAAACAACGACCATTTCCTTTCTCATACTTATGGAGGCTGGAAACACAAGAGTAAGGTGCTAGCAGAGTTGATTTGTTTGTCCATAACATACAGGAATGTGAGACCTGTGAACACAGATAATTCTACTCCTTCCTAGTGTACATGCTTTTTTATTTTCTTTTTCCTGCCTAACTGCTCAGGCTAGAATTTTTAGGATACAATTACAAAAAGCTGCGGTGAAGGCAGGCATCCTTATTGTGCTCCTGACTTAAGGGTAAAGCCTTTTGAGTATGATGCTAGGATTTTAAATATAGGCCCTTTATCATGATGAGGAAGTTTCAGAAACTATTCCTAAGTTTCATGAGTGTTTCTATCACTAAAGAACATTTGTGGAGGCCGGAGCTTTGCCGTAGTGGGTAAAGGCTCTGCCTGCAGTGCCGGCATCCCATATGGGCACAATTCAAGTCCCGGCTGCTCCTCTTTCAATCCAGCTCTCTGCTATGGTCTGGGAAAGCAGTAGAAGATGGCCCATGTCCTTGGACCCCTGCACCCATGTGGGAGACCCGGAAAAATCTCCTAGCACCTGGCTTCGGATAGCACAGCTCTGGTCGTTGTGGCCAATTAGAGAGTGAACCAGAGGATGGAAGACCTTTCTCTGCCTCTCCCTCTTCTTCTCTCTCTGTGTAATTCTGACATTCAAGTAAATAAATATTTTTTGGGAAAAAGGAAGCTGAATTTTAAAAAAAGGAACATTTGTGACTTTTTTTTTTTTTTTTGACAGGCAGAGTGGACAGTGAGAGAGAAAGAGAGAAAGGCCTTCCTTTGCCGTTGGTTCACCCTCCAATGGCCGCCATGGCCGGAGCGCTGTGGCCAGTGCACCGCGCTGATCCGAAGGCAGGAGCCAGGTGCTTCCCCTGGTCTCCCATGGGGTGCAGGGCCCAAGCACTTGGGCCATCTTCCACTGCACTCCCGGGCCACAACAGAGAGCTGGCCTGGAAGAGGGGCAACCGGGACAGAATCCGGCGCCCCGACCAGGACTAGAACCTGGTGTGCCGGCACCACAAGGCGGAGGATTAGCCTAGTGAGCCGAGGTGCTGGCCCACTTGTGACTTTTTAAATTCTTTTTTTCCCCACATACTTATTTATCTATTTGAAAGGCAGAGTGACAAAGAGACAGGGAGAAAGAGAGAGAGAGATCTTCCATCCACTGGTTTACTCCTGAAATGACTGCAATAGCTGAATCTGGGCCAGGCTGAAGCAAGAGCCAGGAGCTCCATCCAGGTCTCCCACTAGGGTGGCAGGGGCCAAGCACTTGCATTATCTTCCACTTCCTTCCAAAAGGCAGCAGCAGGGAACTGGATCGCAGCAGCTGGGACTTGAACAGGTACTCATACTAGATGCTGGCATCCCAGGCACAGCCAGAAGCTTAACCGGCTGTGCCACAATGCCAGCCCCTGGTGTTTTTTTTTTTAAAACTTGTATTTAGTAAATATAAATTTCCAAAGTACAGTTTATGGATTACAATGGCTCCCCCCACCCAGTGTGTTAGTTCTTATAATTCTTATTCAAATGCGTGATAGCTTTCTGGTTCTGGACTTTTTGGGGAAGGAGGAGGTTTTTGGTTAGTGATTCAATCTTTTTATGTTACTAATCTCTTCAGATTTTATATATTTTTTAAAGATTGTTTTTACTTTTGTTTCTCTGAGAGGAAGGGAGGGAGGGAGGCAAGTGTGTATGGGGGAGAGGGAGAGAGAGAGAGAGGCAGTCTTCCACGTGCTGGTTCACTCCCCAAATGGCAGCAACAGCCAGGGCTGAGGCAAGCCATAATCAGGAGCCTGAACTCCATCTGGGCCTCCCATGTGAGAGCCATCTGCTGCTGCTTTTCCAGTGCATTAGCTGGGAGCTGGATCAGAAGAAAAGTAGCTGGGACATGGAACCGACACTCATACAGGATGCCCATGTTGCAGGTGGCAGCTTAACCCACTGCACCACAACACAGGCCTTTTATTTTTCTTGAGTTATTTTGGTAATCCCTGTGTTCTTAGAATTTGTCCACTTCCTTAGATTATCTAGTTTGTTGATATGCAGTTGTTCATAGTATTCGCCTAGGGTTGGTAGTAATGTCTCCATTTTTATTTATTTTATTCATATTTATTTGGGAGGCAGAATGAAAGAGAAAGAGAGAGAGATGGTCCATCTTCTGGTTCACTTTTTTTTTTTTTAAGATTTATTTATTTTTACTTGAAAGTCAGAGTTACACAGAAAGAGAAGGAGAGGCAGAGAGAGAGAGAGAGGTCTTCCATCTGATGGTTCACTCCACAATTGGCTGCAACGACTGGAGCTGCGCCGATCCAAAGCCAGAAGCCAGGAGCTTCTTCCAGGTCTCCCACGTGGGTGCAGGGGCCCAAAGACTTGGGCCATCTTTTGCTTTCCCAGGCCATAGCAGAGAGCTGGATCGGAAGAGGAGCAGCCGGGTCTCGAACTGGCGCCCACATGGGATGCCAACACTTCAGGCCAGGGTGTTAACCTGCTGCGCCACAGAACTGGCCCTGGTTCACTTTCCAAATCCCCAAATGCCTGCAACAGGTTTGGAAAGACTGAAGCCAGAAGCCAGAGAGAAGCTACAGACTAAATAAAGGTATGAAAATAAAAAAAAAAAAAGAAAGAAAGAAATTCAGAATACAAAGGAAAGATACCATCGGATCAGCAAAATCCAGAATGCAAGAAGATCTGTAGGACAAAAATACAGTTTATTCAATAGATAAATTGCAAGAGAAACAAAAACCTAGATGGTTAATGGATGATTGTTTCCTGTAGACATCCACAGGCTAGGGAATGCCCGAGTCACTACAGGGTCGGCCACTAGGAGTTAGAAATGTTGTCACTGTGAAAAAGCATGTGAAGGGGCTGGCACTGTGGCATAGCGGGTTAACCCACCACCTGTAGTGCTGGTATCCTATATGGGCGCCGGTTTGAGTCTCGGCTGTTCCACTTCCAATACAGCTCCCTGCTAATGCGCCTGGGAAAGCAAGAGATGATGGCCCAAGTGCTTGGGCCCCTGCACCCACGTGGGAGACATGGAAGAAGCTTCTGGCTCCTAGCTTTGGCTTGGCTCAACCCTGGTTATTGCAGTCATTTGTGGAGTGAACCATCAGATGAAAGATCTCTTTTTCCTCTGTCTCTGCCTCTCTGTAACTCTGCCTTTCAAATAAATAAATATTTTTTAAAAGCATGTGAAATTCCTTTTGAAAAAAATCCTTTTGAAAAACAAGAAGGCAATTTATATGTGCTTAAAAATATATATATATATATATATTTTATATATATATATATTTTTTTCATCTGTGGTCAAAGCCTCTGCTGTAGTGGCCTGGTTAAAATATATCTTGGCCGGCGCCGTGGCTCACTAGGCTAATCCTCCGCCTTGCGGCGCCGGCACACCGGGTTCTAGTCCCGGTCGGGGCGCCGGATTCTGTCCCGGTTGCCCCTCTTCCAGGCCAGCTCTCTGTTGTGGCCTGGGAGTGCAGTGGAGGATGGCCCAAGTGCTTGGGCCCTGCACCCCATGGGAGACCAGGAGAAACACCTGGCTCCTGCCATTGGATCAGCGTGGTGTGCTGGCTGCAGCGGCCATTGGAGGGTGAACCAACGGCAAAGGAAGACCTTTCTTTCTGTCTCTCTCTCTCACTGTCCACTCTGCCTGTCAAAAAATAAAAATAAAAAAAATATATATATCTTGAAGCATACATAAGAAACTGCCTCTAGAAAGTGGAACTGAATGTGAGATATCATTATATATCCTTTTTACTGAAAAAGTTTTATCTGAGAAGCACAGAGAAAGAGCATCATCTACTGGTTCGCTTCCCAGATGCCTGCAATGATTGGGGTTGGGTGGAGCCGCAGTTGGGAACCAAGAACTCAACCCTGGTCTGTATTTGGATGGCAGGGACTCAGCTACTTGAGCCGCCACTCACTGCTGCCTCCCAAGATCTGCATTAGCAGGAAGCTGGAATCAGGAGCCAGAGCCTGGAATGGAACTCAGGCTCCCCAGTATAGGACATGGCTGTCATAACCGGTGTCTTGAGTGCTAAGTCAAATACCCACTCTGTTCATGTTTTCTTTTTGGTGACCAAAAGTCATCTAATTGGAAAAGAAAGGACAAAACGAAAGGAGGAAGCAAAGTCTTTAGACCAGTTGTGTTTCTCTAACTTCTGTCAAGCAGGCCTAGTTCTAAATTCTGGTCAACTCCCTTCCATAGAATAACACTTCAGGTCTTTGAAAATGCCTTTCCTTTATCCTTTAGTTTTCTTTTCTCTAGCTAAATGTCTCCAGAGTGCCTGCTTTGAGTTTTGACTCTGTTTCTGATCTAGCTGCCTGTTAATTTGCAACCTGGGAGGCAGCAGATCATAGCCCCTGCCACCCACGTGGGAGACCTGGATGTAGCTCCTGGCTCCTGTCTTCAGCATGGCCTGGCCTTGGCTGTTGTGGGCATTTGGGAAGTGAGCCAGTGGATGGAAGATCTTTATCTGCCTCTATCATTCTGTCTCTTCCTTCCTTTCAAATAAAACATTTTTAAAATATATATATAAAGTATTGGGGCTGGCGCTGTGGGACAGGAGGTTAATCGTCCACCTATGGCGCTGTCATCCCATATGGGCACCAGTTCTAGTCCTGGCTGCTCTGCTTCCAATCCAGCTCTCTGCTGTGGCCTGGGAAAGCAACAGAAGATGGCCCAAGTGCTTGGGCCCCTGCACCCACGTCAGAGCCCTGGAAGAAGCTTCTGGCTCCTGGCTTCGGATTGGCTCAGCTCCAGTCATTGCGGCCATTTGGTGAGTGAACCAGCAGATGGAATACCTCTCTCTCTCTCTCTTTCTCTCTCTCTCTCTCTCTCACTGTTTGTAACTCTACCTCTCAAATATAAAATATTTATAAATATATATAATATAAAGTATATAATAAAATAAAATATTAGCATAATGTATTAATGAAATATAAATAAATATATAAAGTATTTCTACATTGTTGGTTCATTCTACTCCATGTTACTTCATAGAGTGCACTGTAGACTTATTTTTCCACAGCTGTAATTAACCCTGTTACCGTCCATCAGTTGTGAGCCAGGGGCCTGGATGAATGACCTTGCTAATTTTATCTGGGCTTTTTAAGATTTATTTATTTTGGGGGGCTGGCGCTGTGGCATAGCAGATAAAACCCCAGCCTGCAGTGCCGGCATCCCATATGGGCACCAGTTTGAGTTCTGGCTGCTCCACTTCTGATCCGGCTCTCTGCTATTGCCTGGGAAAGCAGAAGATGGACATAGTCCTTGGGCCCCTGCACCCACATGGGAGACCTGGAGGAAGCTCCTGGCTCCTGGCTTCAGATGGGTGCAGCTCCAGCCATTGTGGCCATCTGGTGAGTGAACCAGTGGATGGAGGACCTCTCTTTCTGCCTTTCCTCTCTGTATAACTCTGACTTTCAAATAAATAAATAAATTTTTAAAAAAAGATTTATTTATTTGAAAGGTACAGTGATAGAGGGAAAGGCAAAGAGAGAAAGAGTTCTTCCATTTGCTGACTTACTTTCCAAATGGCCACATTGGCTGGGGCTGGGCCAGGCTGGACCCGGGGACCTGGAGCTCCATCCTGGTCTCCACTTAGCTGGCAGAGGCCCGAGCACTTGGACTATCATCTGCTACCTTCACAGGTGCATTAGTGGGGAGCTGGATCTGACTCAGAGCAGCCAGAACTGGAACAGGCAACCCGTGGATATGGGATGCCAGCACCTCAAGAGGTAGCTTAACCCACTGCACCAGGTCGCCAGCCTGTATTATCTGTTTAGATTCAGTTATTTTTTTGGCCATGATCTTGCCTTTTGGATTCTCACTGTGTCTTGTCTGCAACTTATCTGAAAATCAAATTGCAATGATTCAATGTTTTATTCATCATGTACGCACAAATGCTGGATTATTTCCATGGATTCTAATTCCCTATCTCTAGTGTTGCCTCCCATCATCTGTTCTGTATCCCGCAGCTTTTGATATTTTTCAAAAAAAACCCAGAAATCTCATCTGCTCTCTCCCTGACTTAAAAAAAAATCTGTAAATGGATTTCCCATGCCCTCAGGACAGGGGCAAATTCCTTAACTGAGGCTTCCACTGACCTGGCCCACACCCTGAGGCTTTGCCCCTTAGCACTTCTCTGTCCCACTTTCTGTACCTGTCACAGTGGCCTCTTTTCTCTCAGCCTCCAAGCATGTGCTTTTTCTAGAACATCTTCCCTTCAGCAAACATCAGCCCCACTGTATCACTGTGCACCATTCCCAAGCTCCCATGGCACATTCAGTCTAGGGAGAAGCAGGTTATAGCCAAGTGCATACAGCTCTACAATGTCGAAAAAGAATGAATCCAAGCAGGACTCAGTTAATAAAAAAAGAAAGAAAGAAGAAACAGCTCTGTGCAGAGACTGTGTGGTGGAGGTGGGAGGCAGGAGGAGGGCCTGGGCCTGGGCCTCATCAGGAGAATTCTCAAACCTCCACTGAAACAAAACCAAAATCAAAGCTTAGCAACTAGATGGGAAAATCAGAAAGTCAGAATGCTGATAACAGAACTATGTGATCAGATAGCTCTACACAGTAGGGATGAAGGACCAAAACCCACAAGACCTGCTGGTCAGGCACATCTTTGCAGGAGACCTCAGATGAAGCAAAGCCGAGGGTGGGGGTGCGGGGCGGGGGTGGCTCAGGGAGACCAGAGAGCTGCAGAAGCTCCAAATTGCCTGTACCTGTTTTCTGGACTGCCCGAGGGCCCCGCCAAATAGGAGCAGGAGCAGGAGCAGGAGCAGGAGCAGGAGCAGGAGCAGGGGAGCAGGGAGAGGTTCTGACCCACAGCAGTGAGGTCTTAAGAGGCTGGACCAGGAGCGACACTGTGGCACAGCAGGCTAAGCCACTTGCCAAACAGGGTCGTGCCACATCCAAATGCTGTTCGAGTCCTGGCTGCTTTGGTAGAGACAACAAAGCTGGCTGGAGAAATACCAATATAAGGGCTGAAAGTGAACATTGTTATTTTAGTTACTTATGGAATTGAGACTAAATGAAAGTTAAAAGAGAGCATGTAGTATACAGTGGCCACTTAATCTGACAATGCAGACATTATAACTGTAAGAAACAGGAACAAATGGGTGGGTGTTTGGTGTAGTGGTTAAAACTTGGGAAGCCTACATCCCATATATATATTTTTTTGACAGGCAGAGTTAGACAGTGAGATAGAGACAGAGAGAAGGTCTTCCTTTTCCATTGGTTCACCCCCCCAAATGGCTGCTAAGGCCAGTGTGCACAGGCTGCCTACATCCCATATTAGAATGTCTGGGTTTGAGCCAGCGCCGTGGCTCAATAGGCTAATCCTCCACCTTGCGGCACCGGCACACCGGGTTCTAGTCCCGGTTGGGGAGCCGAATTCTGTCCCGGTTGCCCCTCTTCCAGGCCAGCTCTCTGCTGTGGCCAGGGAGTGCAGTGGAGGATGGCCCAAGTGCTTGGGCCCTGTACCCCATGGGAGACCAGGATAAGTACCTGGCTCCTGCCATCGGATCAGCGTGGTGCGCCAGCTGTAGCGCACTGGCTGCAGCGGCCATTGGAGGGTGAACCAACGGCAAAGGAAGACCTTTCTCTCTGTCTCTCTCTCTCATTGTCCACTCTGGGTTGGATTCCCTGCTCTGCTGCCAATTCCAGCTTCCTACTGAAGTACACTCAGGGAGGTAGGAGGTGATGGCTCCGGTACTGAGGTCCCTGCCACTCATATGAGAGAGTTGGACTGAGTTTCAGACTCCTGGCTTTGGTCTGGCCTGGTCCTGCCTGTTGTGGGCATTTGGGAGTGAGCCAGGAGATGTGACATCTCTATCTCGCTTTGTCTTTCTGCCTTTCATATAAACGAGTAAATTTTAGAGCAACCACAGGTGGACAGTGTGGCGCAGTGTGTTAAGTTGCTGCTTGGGACTCCTGCATCCCAAGCCTGGTTTGAGCCCCACCTACTCTGTGCTTTCAATACAGCTTCATGCTGATGTACCTGGGGGTCAGTGAATGATGGCCCAAATGCTTGGGTTCCCAGCACCCACGTGGGAGTCACAGAGGGAGTTCCTGGTTTCTGGCTTCAGCCTGGCCCAGTCCCGGCTGTTGGCAGACATTTGGGGAGTGAACCAGTGAGTGGGAGATGTGTGTCCTAAGAAAATGAAAATAATAAATAGTGATTTTCTTATTTTCTGACTTTTACTTTATTTGAACAGGAGAGAAAGAGAGAGAGAGGAGAGAGAGGGAAAGGCAGAGGGAGAGAGGGAGAGAGAGAGGGAGAGGGGGATAGGGGGAGAGGGAGAGAGGGGGAGAGAGAGAGACGAAGCCAAGAGCCCAGAATTCAATCTGGGTCTGCCGTGACGGTGGCAGGGACTTGAGCCACCACCTGCTGCCTCCACCGGTGCACATTAGCACAAAGCTGGATCGAAAGGAGAGCCAGGAATTGCATCCAGTACTCCAATATGGGATGTGGGCGTCCTGAGCAGGGTCTGTGTGTTTATTTATTTATTTAGATTTGTTTATTTGAAAGGCACAGTGACAGAGAGGGAGAGAGAATTTTCCATCCACTGGTTCACATCACTGGCCACAACAACCAGGTACGGGATAAGCTAAAGCCAGGAGCCAAGGGACCAACTACTTGGGCCATCATCCACAGCATTCCCAGCTGCGTGAGCAGGAAGCTGGACTGGAAGCAAAGCAGGCAGGACTGGAACCGGCTCTCTGATACAGGATATGGGCATCACAAGCAGTGGCTTAGCTCACTGAGCCATGATACTGGCTCCAAGTTTTAATGAAAATGTATCCAATATTTCCATGTTAAGTATAATATTTAACTATAGTTTTGGGGGAGAAAGAAAAAGTTCCTGGGGCTGGTGTTGTGGTGTAGAAGGCTAAGCCTCCGCCTGCAGTGCAGGCATCCCATGTGGGCACCAGTTCAAGTCCTGGCTGTTCCATTTCTGATCCAGCTCTCTGCTAATGTGCCTGGGAGGGCCGCAGAAGATGGCCCAAGTACTTGGGCCGCTGTACTCATGTGGGAGACCTGGAGGAAGCTCCTGGCTTCGACCTTTCTTTAACTCTCTCAAACAAATAAATCTTTTAAAAGATTATTTATATATGAAAGGCAGTGATACAGAGGCGAGAGAGCGATCATCCTTCCAGGTTCACTCCCCAGGATGGCCACAACAGCCAGGGATGGGCTGACCCAAAGCCAGGAGCCAGAAGCCTCCTCTGGCTTTCCCACATGTGTGCAGGGGCCCAAGCACTCGGACCATCCTCCACTGCTCTCCCAGGACAGGACACAGCAGAGAGCTGGATTGGAAGAGGAGCAGCAGGGATATATGGAATGCCAGTGCAGCAGGCAGAGGCCCAGCCTACTATGTCACAGCGCCAGCCCCTCAAATAGAAATAGTATTTTAAAAAATTCCCTCTACTTTTAATTACTGAAAATCATTTTTAAAATTTATTATAACTAACAAACTTTATCAAAAGCCTTTTTCTGTATCTCTTTAGGAAATCCTCTTGTCTTGCTGAGTCTAGTGATGTGGCAAATTAGATTTCCTGTTATTGAATCATTCTAGCATTTCGGAGGTAAAGCCTACTTTACAATGATTTGCTTTAAAATAATAGCTTGATTCAGTTCATTATTATTTCTTAATTTGAGAGGCAGAGAGAATAGAGAGAGGAAGTCCACTCCCCAAATGCCTGCAGGATGTGTGTATGTTGGGAGGCTCCCAGCCTGGGAGTCAGCCACCCCAGACAGGTCTCCCATATGGATGACAGGAACCCAACTCCTGGGGCCATCACCTGCTGCGTCCAGCATGTTCACCAGCAGGAAGCAGGAATGGAGCTCAGTCAAACCTAAGTACTCTGATATGGGATATGAGCATTTTAACCAATATCTGAACCACCAGCCTAAACACCAGCCCCTGTAACTCACACACTATAGATTGCAAATGTTCTATCTGGTAAGCTTTGGCATGTTTGTGAAATCATCTTCACAATCAAGACTAAGAACATATCTGTGATCCCCAAAGTCTCTTTGTGGGCTGCTTTCGGGGTGCCTGCTCTCTTCGAAGATCCTGATGGTATGGAAGTACGGGGCTGATGGTGCTGCTCTCTCCTGGAGCACACCTGATTAAATCTTTCTCATCCTTGTAGTGTCAGCAAAGAGATGACCCCCAGAAGCCCTATGTGTCACTCTCTAATCAGGAGTGGATGCCCCTGCCCTGCTGTTTCACTGTGCCTGGTTTAGCATTGGTCTTTTATGGTTACCAGTGTCTTAGTTGTCTTGCTTTCAAGACAGACTGTATCTCATTGAGGGCAGAAACTATGTTTGTTTAGCACTACATCCTCAGAACCTCAAACACAGTAAATGTTTTGGAAAAACCTGGTGTAAAGGCAGAGTGGGCATTTGGCACAGCAGTTAAGATACCACTTGGGACACCCACATCCTATATGGGAGTTCTACTCTGCTTGCAATCCAGCATCCTTCTAATTTGTACCCTGAGAGGCAGCAGGTGATGGCTCAAGTACTTGGGTCCCTGACATCCACATGGGAGACCTGGATGGAGTTTAGGCTCCTGGCTTCCACTTGGTTCAGCCATGGCTGTTGCAGACACCTGAACCAGCATACAGAATCTCTTTCTTTGCCTGTCTGTATCTCATTTCTGTCTCTCACTGCCTTTCAAATAAAAAAACATAAATGAACACACAATTTTTAAAAATGCCATGAGGGGCCAGTGCTGTGGCTCAGCATGTTGAAGCCCGGCCTGCAGTGCTGGCATCCCATTTGGGTGCCAGTTCTAGTCCTAGCTGCTCCACTTCCTATCCAGCTTTCTGCTATGGCCTGGGAAAGTAGCAGAAGATGGCCTAAGTCCTTGGGCCCTTCACCCGTGTGGGAGACTGGGAGGGGGCTCTTGGCTCCTGGCTTTGGATCAGCTCAGCTCTGGCCACTGTGGTCATTTGGGAAGTGAACCAGCAGATGGAAGACCCCTCTCTGTAACTGTTTTTCAAATAAATAAAATAAATCTTAAAAAAAAAATGACTATGAGACTGAAGAAAGCAGCAGACAGATCCAAGATCACATACAGTGTAATTTATAAGGAAATCCAAACAGAAGCATGGTCTTGGAGAGCGGCAAAAAAGTGGAGCCCCTTACCAGGAGGCAGGAGGGAAAAAAAGCTTTTATAGGAAAAAGGTGTCCGTGGCTAACCAAGTGCACTTCAGCTTTATCAGAAAATATTAGTGTTCCAGGGACTGGCATCACGGCACAGTGGGCTAGGTTATCTCTTGCAATGCTGACATCCCATATTGTATTAGTGGCTCCAGTCCTGGCTACTCTGCTCCTGATTCAGCTTTCTAAAAAGGTCTCAATAAATAGACTGCTATGGGTATAATGTGTCCCTCAAGAGTTCAAGTGTTGGAAACCCAATTCCTGATGTTCCCCAGGAGGCACCCCCATCAGGGTGCCTGATTCCAGCTTCCTGACACACACCCAGGGAGGAGGCAGTGGTGTCTCAGGGAGCAGGCTCCTTGCCACCCACATGGGAGACCTGGACTGAGTTCTTGCTTCTTCCTCCCCACTGCAACCTGATCTAGGTCTAGCCCAGCTGTGACCACTGTGGGCATTTGGAGAGTAAACCACCAGAAGGGAGTGCCCTCTCACTCTCTCTCTGCCTCTCAAATAAAATATTTAAAAGCAGATAGCTTTATTTTTTTATTGGGAACCAAATAAATTTGCAAATCAAGAACACAAGTTCAGATAAAGTGATTTGCCTTGTGCGGCGGTAAGATAAGCCTGCATTTCCAACAAGGACAAGTGGGTCTGTGTGGCTTAGCATTCTTTGGGGGTGATGAGCAGGACTGAGGCCAGCCTGGTCATAAATTTTCTGAGTCCATTGGAATGTCCCAGTCAAGAGGCGAATTTGTTACTCTGGTAGTCTTCAAATCTTGCAAGCTCTTATTAGATTGCAGAAAATTGTTCCTTCCTGCAGGTTCAGTTGTTGGCATGAGATTTGTGTAGCAATTTACCTGATTATAAAATCTCTAAGGCTCAGAAAAGGATTTTTGCTCTTTTTTGTCATCTTGAATTTTATTTTCTGAAAGGTTGGAAAGATTCAATATTGTCCAAATATCAAAGTCTCTCCAAATCGATCTATAAATTCAGTGCAGCCCCATTAAGAACCCCAGAATCTCTTAGCAGGAAGTAACAGATAAGCAAAGTTGGTAGCTTACCTTCATTGCCTTTAAGACTCACTATAGGGGCCGGTGCTGTGGTGCCCTGACCTGAAACATTGGCATCCCATGTGGGCGCTGGTTCGAGATCTGGCTGCTCCACTTCCCATCCAGCTCTCTGTTATGGCCTGGGAAAGCAGTAGAAGATGGCCCAAGTCCTTGGGCCCCTACACCCACATGGGAGACCCAGAAGAAGATCCTGGCTCCTGGCTTCAGATCAGCGCAGCTCCGGCTGTTGCAGCTGATTGGGGAGTAAACCAGAGGATGGAAGACACCCCCCCACACCCCGCCTCTCCTTCTCTCGATATGTAATTCTTTCAAATAAATAAATAAATCTTAAAAAAAAAAAAAAAAGAGTTGCGGGCTTTAAAAAAAAAATGCTGGGGGCCGGCGCTGTGGCGCAGCGGGTTAACTCCCTGGCCCGAAGCGTTGGCATCCCATATGGGTGCTGGTTCTAGTCCCGACTGCTCCTCTTCCAATCCAGCTCTCTGCTATGGCCTGGGATAGCAGTGGAAGATGGCCCAAGTCCTTGGGCCCCTGCACCTGCGTGGGAAACCCAGAAGAAGCTCCTCGCTTCAGATTGGCACAACTCTGGCTGTTGCAGCCATCTGGGGAGTGAACCAGCAAATGGAAGACCTCTCTCTCTGCCTCCACCCTTCTCTGTAACTCTTTCAAATAAATAAAATAAATCTTAAAAAAAAAAAACTTACTATAAAGCTATAGTAATCAAGATAATTTGTTATTGGCATAGAGAGAAACAAACAGGTCAAAGAAACAAAAGAGTCCCACAAGTACATTGTCAATTGTTTATATATCTGATCAACTTTTAAAAAGATTTATTTATTTGAAAGGCAGAGTTACTGGGGGCAGAGGGGGGAGCTTCCATCTGCTGGATCACAAACGGCCACAATGGTCTGCTCTCCCAGGTGCATTAGCAGGGAGCTGGATTGGAGGTGGAGCAGCTGGGACTTGAACCTCTGCCCATACAGGATGCCAGAATTACAAGCAGAGGCTTAGCCTGTTGCACCACAATGCTGGCCTCAATAAACTTTTTTTAAAGACATTTTTAAAATAAGATTTATTTATTTGTAAGTCAGAATTAGAGAGGGAGACAGAGAGATCTTCCATCTGCTGGTTTGCTCCCCAAATGACCGCAATGGCTGGGGCTGGGCCACACTGAAACTAGGAGCCATCTCTCACAGGTTGCAAGTACTTGGGCCATCTTCTTTCTCAGCCCCATTTTCAGGGAGCCAGATTTGAAGTGAAGTAGCCAGGACTTGAACCGGCACCCATACAGGATGCTGGTGTTGCAGGTGGTGGTTTTACCTGCTATGCCACAACACCAGCCCCAATCACAAATGTGCAAAGGCAATTCAATAGAGAACAGTATTTAAACAGTTGGAACAGTTGGATGCCCATATGTAAAAAAAAACCAAATTCACCAACAAAATCTACCAAAAAAAATTGCCAAAAACAGAATTTTAACTTAAAAAAATTAGTTAAAGTGTATCTGGCATCTAAATGTAAAATCCAAAACTATGAAACTTCTAGAGGAAAAACCTGATCCTGAGTCAGGAGAATATCATAGATTCAATACCAAAAGCATGATCCACAGGGAAAATTATTTTTAATAAGTTGAATTTCAACAAAATTAATAACTTTAAAAAATATTTATTTGAAAGGCAAAGTTAGAGAGAGAGGGAGGGAGAGACGGTGATCTTCCATCTGCTGGTTCACTCCCTAAATGGCTTCAACAGCCAGGGCTGGGCCAGAACAAAGCCAGAGCCAGGAGCTTCTTCTGGGTCTCCTATGTGGATGCAGGGGCCCAAAGACTTGGATCACCTGGCAGTGCTTTCCCAGGCCATAGCAGGGAGCTGGATTGGAAGTTGAGCAGCAAAAACAGAAAACTGAAACCCATATGGGATGCCGGCACCGCAGGTGGAGGCTTTACCTGCTACGCCACAGTGCCAGCCCCATAGCTTCTGCTTTCAAGATACTGTTAGGGGCCAGTGTTTTTGTGCAATGAGTTAAACCATTATGGGCAGAACTGGCATCCCATATGGGTACAAGTTCAAGTCCCGGCTGCTCTACTTCTGATCCAGCTCCCTGCTAATGCACCCGTCTGGTAAAAAAGCAGAAGACGGCCCAGGTCCAAGTCCTTGGGTCCCTGCACCTATGTGGGAGACCCAGAGGAAGCTCCTGGCTCCTGGCTTGATGGACCCTGCTCTAGCCATTGCAGCCATTTGGGGAGTGAACCAGTGGATGGAAGATCTGTCTCTACCTGTCCCTAACACTGAAATATTAAAAAAAAAAAAAAAAAGTGAAGTTACAGAAGTTTACAGAGGTTAAGTAACTTGCCCCAAAGATGCAAGGCAGGATTCAAACTCACCACCGTCAGACTCCAAATCTGCAGTCCTAACTGCTACATTGCTCTCTGCCCCTGTGGTCATACCTCGGTACTGACAGTGGTGAGCCAGGCATCCAGCTGCTGACTCATCTAACTGTAGTCCGAGAATTCCAACTTCCGCCCAGAGCCCCTGGGTCTGGGCAGGCTCCATGCTGGGGAGATGTGTCCTCAGAACTTCTCTACAGGCTGGGGGGATGGGAGACTACCTTTCTTCCTCTTCTGGTGGCCCCACTGCCGCAGCAATGCTGCTGACTCTTTCTTACTTGTGATCTCTCCCAGCTAACTCTGGTTTTGTAAATGACGAGTGCAACTCTGACAAGAGAGCAGAAAGGTCAGGAAATAGGGCCCCAGGACCTGCAGGGTCACTGCACACTTGGCTTGTGAGGTGTGATGCCTGCCAGGACTCCTTGCACCAGCCCTTATCCCGGTTCATGTACAGTGCCACAAGAAGCCCAGGACCCCAGGTTACCTCTCGCTGGCCTTTCTGATCCCATTTTGCATTCTTCCCCATTTATTTATTTATTTATGCATTATTTTTAAAGATTTATTTTATTTGAAAGTCAGAGTTTACACAGAGAGAGGAGAGGCAGAGAGAGATGTGGATGTCCCAAATAGCAACTTAACTGCTGTGCCAAATGCCCTTCCCTTTCCACCTTTTTATCTTCAGACATCTCATTCTTTGACCTCCCTTTCTCTTAGATCTATTCATTTATATTTCAAAGGCAGAGGGACAGAAAAAGAGCCAGAGAGGAATATCTTCCACCTGTTGGTTCATGCCCCAAATGGCTTTCACAGCTGGGTCTGGGTCAGGTTGAAGCCAGGAGTTAGAAACTCCATCTCCATCTCACATATGGGGGGCGGGGCCCAAGCACTTGGCTCATCATCTGCTGCCTTGGAAGCAGAGTAGCCAGGCCTCACACCAGCACTGATACGGGATGTTGGAGTCGAAAGTGGTGGCTTAATCCACTGCACTACAGTGCTGCTCCCCAAATTTCTGACTTCTAACCCGAAGTAGTGCTGGGGTATCAGACCACATTCCATAGCCCACTCACTTTTGCACTCTCCCAGATGCCTATTGTATTCATTCTCGTCTCTCCTAAAGCCTTCAACTTCCTAGATCCCCATTCTCAGCTGATGACCATGTCCTACTTCCCTGTGGAATAGCAAGCTGCCTTTGGACAACACATTCCATCTTCCTTCCTGTTAGTGTAAACTGTCCTCTCCTATCCACAGCCACTCCCTCCACTTATGCTTTAGATTCTCTCCCTTCTTGACTATTCAAGGATGTAGCTCTATCTCCTACATCATCTACTTTTTTAAGATTTATTTGAAAGGTAGAGCTACACAGATAGAGGGGGAAAAAGACATCTTCCATCCACTGGTTCACTCAAAGCCAGGAGACCAGAACTCCAGCCAGGTCTCCCACAGGCATGGCAGGGACCCAAGCACTTGGGCCATCGTCTGCTGCTTCCACAGGCACAGCAGCCAGGATTAGAATAGGTGCCCGTACCGAATGCATCACAGGCAGCAGCTTACCCGCCAGCCCCTCCCCTGCTGCCGTCTTCGGTATTTCTTTTTATAAAATCCCTCCTCTTCCTCCACTTCTACCCTATGTCCCGTCTTCCTTTTTCAGCAAAAGTTGAAAAAGACATCCCCTATGTCCTCTCCACCCAATCTTTCTTACAGTGAGTATCCCATTTGATAATATATGCTAGAGACAAGCTATCTTATCCTCTTTTGAGTCTGCTGATCGTTTCTTTGCTATTACTCCAGTCAAACTTTTCACCAACATAATCAATGACTCTATGTTGCTAAAGAAGACTAATTTCTCAATCTTTATCTTGTTCAACCTGCTAGAAGTTGGACAGTTGCCAGCTCTCTGCTATGGCCCAGGAGTGCAGTGGAGGATGGCCCAAGTGCTTGGGCCTTGCACTTGCATGGGAAACCAGGAGGATGCACCTGGTTCCTGATCAGCATGGTGTGCGGGCCACAGCGGTCATTAGAGGGTGAACCAATGGAAAAGGAAGACCTTTCTCTGTCTCCCTCACTGTCCACTCTGTCAAAAAAAAAAAAAAAAAAAAAAGTTGGACAGTTGATTACTTATTCACTCCTCTTTGCAATATTTTCTTCACTTGACTTCTGGAATACTCACAGTATACTAGTTTTCCTCCCACGTCATGGGCCTTTTCTTCTCAACCACCTTTGCTAATTCTTCCTCAAATCCCTAATCACTAAACCTTGAAGTCTGCAGGACTCTATTGGGCCTTTTCTTGTTCCTTTTTCCTTAGATCTATACACTCCCTTCCCAGGTGATCTTGTTCAGTCTCCTGGATTAAAAACAACTAGAGCGCTGGTCTGGTGCAGCAGGTTAAGCTGCTGCCTGCATCCCACACGACCTCTGGCTCCTGTCCCAGCTGCTGCACTTCAGGGTCCAGCTCTCTAATGCTTCTGTGGAAGTGGTGAAAAGACTGCCCTACCACGCATGTGGGAGATCTAAATGGAATGCCCAGCGCCTGGCTTCCACCTGGCCCAGTTCCATGTATTGCAGCCATTTGGGGAATGAACAAGGGGATGGGAGATCCCTCCAATTCTGCCTTTCAAATAAATCCTTGGCAGCAGGTATTTGGCATAGTGGCTGCAACACTACTTTGGATGTGTATGTCCCTTTATCACGAGTGCCTGGGCTCTGCTTCTGGTTCCAGCTTCTTGCTAAGGAGCATCCTAACAAACAGCAGATAGACAATGGCCGAAGTAGTTGAATTCCTACTACCAGCACAGAGGTTTCTGGCTTCAGCATAGCCCAGTCTTAGTTATTGCAGGCATTTGGGGGGAATGAGCTAGCAGAGGGGAGCCGTTTCTCTGACCTTAAAATAAAAAATTTTAAAACCCAAGTTTTTTATTGTGTTTATCTCCACTTGGGTGTAAAAAGTGAAGGGACCCACAAGTGCACTCTTAAGTGTGGAGAAATGCTCATGAATGATGAACATGGACTTCAGGATAGTGGCCACCACTTGTGTAGAGTGGGATGCAACCAGAGGGGGATTCACAGGCATGTTCAGTTCTCTCTGTTCTAAGCTGGGATGCACAACTACTTGTTGCCATGTTTTGGTATCTCATTATACATTTTTAAAAAATATTTATTTGAAAGTCAAGTTACAGAGGACAGAGGCAGAGAGAAACCTTCCATCCTCTGGTTTACTCCCCAATTGGCTGCAACAGCCAGGGCTGGGTCTTCCATGTGGGTGCAGGGGCCTGAGGACTTGGGCCATCTTCAGCTGCTTCCCCAGGCGCATTAGCAGGGAGCTAAATAGAAGTGGAACTGGGACTCGAATCAGTGCCCATATGGGATGCCAGCATCGCAGATGGTGGCTTTACCCAATGCCACAGCACCAGCCCCTCAGCACAGTGTTGTTTTGGAGGCTGGCACTGTGGTGCAGCATGTAAAGCCTCCAGCTGCAGTTATAGCATGCAATATGGGCACTGCTCCCAGCTGTTTCACTTCCAATCCAGCTCTCTGCTAATGTGCCTGGGGAAGCAGTCAAAGATGGCCCAAGTTCTTGGACCCCTGCAACCACATGGGAGACCCAAAGGAAAATCCAGACTCGTGGCTTGGGATCGGCCCAGCTCCAGCCATTTGGGGAATGAACCAGTGGATGGAAGACCTCTAACTGCCTTCCAAAAAAAAAAAAAAAAAGCTTGAATATATTTGTACAGGAAAGCAGTCACACATTTGCCTTGTAGGCTGCTTGGGGAAACTGAGTGGTTTACACTGTATTTGGTTTCACAGCTTTTCAATTGTGTACCTTTTGTATTATACCTACTTGGGAGAGGGGTACAGCATTTCCTCATACCTTCCGCTTACCCTTTTAAGTTTAGTAATTCAAATTTATTTATTGGGATTGGCATTGTAGCACAGTGGGTTAAGCTACTGCCTGCAATGCCAACATCCCATGTTCCAGTTCCATCCCCAGCTGCTCCACTCCCAACCCAGCTCCTGGTACACCTGGGAAAGCAGGGAAAATGGCCTAAGTGCTTGGACCCCTGCACCAACATGGGAGACCTGGACAGTATTCTGGACAGTGTCTGCCTTCAGCCAGAACCAGAAGATGGATGTCTCTGTCCCTCCCTGTCATGTTCTGCCTTTCAAATAAATGAATCTTAAACACATTTGAAAGGTACTGTGACAGGGCCGGCACTGTGGCTCAGCAGGCTAACGCCCTGGCATCCCATATGGGTGCTGGTTCTAGTCCTGGCTGCTCCTCTTCTGACCCAGCTCTCTGCTATGGCCTGGCATAGCAGTGGAAGATGGCCCAAGTCCTTGGGCCCCTGGACCCACGTGGGAGACCCAGAAGAAGCTCCTGGGTCCTGATCGGCGCAGCTCTAGCCGTTGTGGCCATCTGGGGAGTGAACCAATGGATGGAAGACCTCGCTCTGTCTCTGCCTCCCCTTCTCTAACTCTTTGATAAATTTTGACAGGCAGAGTGGACAGTGATAGAGACAGAGAGAAAGGCCTTCCTTTGCCATTGGTTCACCCTCCAATGATAAATAAATCTTAAAGAAAAAAAAAAGGTACTGTGACAGAGAGATCAATTTTCCATCCACTGGTTCACTCCCCAAATGGCTCCAACAGTGGGGCTAGCCAGGGACTAGGAACTGGACCTAGGTCTCCCATGATGGCTGCAGCGGCCAAGCACTTGGGCCACCTTCTGTTGCTTTCCCAGGAGCATCAGAGCAGCTGGGACTCAAACCAGCACTGTGATAAGGGACGGCAGTATCAAAGGCAGTCTTAACGCAGCATGCCAACACTGCCCCTGGCCTTGTCCTTCAGTCATCCTTTCTTCTAGTCAGTTCTTCTGGCTTCTCTTCTCCCTTGAGCTTGAACTCCACCTACACTCAACCAAGACCAAAAAAACACTGCTTTCAAAGTTTTATGTTCCCAAACTGAATATACGAACCATGCATATTATTTTTTCTTATAGTACAATTCCTTGGTATCTCCCAAAATATTGTCTGTATAACAGCTGAATCAGAATCACCTGCAACACTATTAAAATGCAGATTTGCGGGATTTTTGGCCTAGTGGTTAAGCTGCAAGTCAGGATGCCTGGATTCCCTGTCAAAGATTGGTTTAAATTTCCAGGAGGCAGCAGAGGACAGCCCAAGTGGTTGAGTCTCCATGTGGGACCACCTGGACTGAATTCTGAGCTCCTGGCTTCAGCCAGGTGCAGCCAGCAGTTACAGGCCTTTAGGAGTATACTAGCAGACAGGAGCTAATTTTCAATTGCAAAATTCCAAAGAAATTAAAGATTTCACCTGAAGGTCAGACTCAAACCTCCTAACTCCCATTTTATTGCTTTAATACACTAGCTAGGAACGCTCCCGCCTCAGCCTTTGCATTTACATCTCCTATACTACGAAGCTTTCTCTAATCCAAAAGGCTCACTCTTTTACTTTCAGGTTTGATAAAAGCTACGCTTCACACCACTAAAATGGAAATTGAGATTGGGTCTTTGGATTACTTAATGTGCTCTGTACTTAGATCTGCCATGAAACAGATACAGTGACTGTCAAACAGCTAGGTAACTTCCCCACTCAGAGCTAGAACTTGGGAGTCCTCTTAGGCTCTTAACCAGTTGGCTTTACATAGTGGGGTGCTTGCACTCAAAAAACTGCTCAGTACACAGGCAAAATTTATTGAATCAATAAATCTAGATTCTAACCCAGTTCTACTTCCAGCAACAAGCCTTATTAACTTAATTCATGTAGAATAGGTAAGCCTGTATACTCAAGCTACTTAAATAAGCTAAATGTGCGTATGACAGCCAGTGACTACATCATCCACGCTGCCATGGAGAAGTAGAGGCTACACCAGAAACTGGGCCAAGGGCTACAGGGCCCAGAAGTACCCACCTGACCTGAATCAGCTTCATAAACTGAGAAGACACCACAGTTAAAGGCCAAGACAGCAATCAATTACTACCCCTAAAGTCTATTTTAAAAAGGGGCTGGATGGGCCAGCATCCCACATGGGCACCAGATTCTAGTCCCGGTTGCTCTTCCAGTCCAGCTCTCTGCTGTGGCCTGGGAGTGGAGGATGGCCCAGGTGCTTGGGTCCCTGCACCCGCATGGGAGACCAGGAGGAAGCACCTGGGTCCTGATCAGCATAGCTCCAGCAGCCACTTGGGGAGATAAACCACGGAAGGAAGACCTGTCTCTGTTAAAAAAAAAAAGGGGGGGGGTGCTGGATGGGGCCGGCCAAGTCCCTGCTGCTCCACTTTTGATTCAACTCTTTCCTTCGGCTTGGGAAAGCAGAAGATGTCCCAATTTCTTGGGCCCCCACACCCACTGGGAGACCCAGAGGAAGCTTCTGATTGGCACAGCTCCACCCATTGCAGCCGCCTGGGGAATGAACCAGCAGATCAAAGACATCTTTTTCTGCCTCAAATGAGTGAATCTTTAATATTAAGGGGGGGGGGGGGCCTCACGTGTTTGAGTGTCATTTACTTGGGAGACCCAGACCTTGGCATTCCAGGTTCCACACTACTGCAATGAAGAGTCCTTTAACACTCATTCAGTTTAATGATTGCCAAGTAGTGAAACTTAAACCAATTGTTAGCAATGTTAGGTTGTGAAGTACTGATCTCTGGAGACCAAAGCATACTCTGCATTTAGAATGCAAATTGCTAAAACATGGCAGAGGGGGATGACTACTAGAAGAGAGCTAGCAACACCTACTATGAGAAAAGTTAAGATGGGCCTATTAACAATCCAAGAATCTTGGAGCAGTCACATACACCCACCCAGGGCCCTACGCATTTTACCAAGCAAGGGGCATTTGGATCACACCAGGCTTAACCTTCATTTTTTTGCCTTCATCCTAATTTTCTTACATTTAGTGCGACACAGTCACTGCAATATAGAGGAACAGTCACCAAACTATCTCATGTACCTTCTCAAAGCGTGTATCCAGTCTTGCCTATATGGTCTTGACAAATTAAGGATTTGCCACAGCTAATTCTAGCACAGCCATCAGTACTCACCCCGAGGTTGTCAGTTGTTTCTCCAGTACCAAGTTAGATTTCTAATAAGCCCCACCATACTTTAAAATGCTCAGCTGAAATATTTGACTAGGTACAAAGACTTTCTTCAATACAAGGTATGACCTCTAAACTACTGGCCTACATATAAACAAACCACTCACCGTCCAGATGAAATAAGGTACACCCTTTCTCCACACTTGGAACTTCTGAACAGGTTGTGTAATAGCTTCAAAGGTATCTAAGCCATGTATTTCCTATTTAAGGCCTCCTCCAGTCTAAGTCACTTTCCCAGGAGTACCTCACCCAACATTTATCCTTTAGTTTCTCTGTATCCGTTTTTAATTTCCCTTTAAAGCAGAACTTACGCTTGCCAAGTTGAATTAACATTCACAGAGGCCTAACACTCCCCACCCCCAACCCACACAGCCATGTCAAGGAGTGAAGAGAGGGGGCGCCAAGACAACACATTCACAAAACTGAAGGTTTAACTTACATGGATCTGCTTTTCCTGCCACAGAAAGCATATGGCACCACACACTTCAATACTTGTCATGAAACACATACACCTCCCCTCCCCACCTTATCTGGCACAGATACGCAGTATACTACATAAACCATAGATTACACTTTATTTTTCCGGAGGGTAACTTTTCTTCAGCCCTTAAAGATTACACTCCTTACATGGGCTTTGGTGGAGGCCGTGGGGCAGCACCCTGAAACAGAAAGGATTGAGAAGAGTAAATTAAAACCACTGATTCAAGATCACCCTTTCAGCAAAAGAACTTGACCACTACTCTTCTCCCAACCTTGTGTGTCCAGGCTGTAAATGCTCAAAAAGCTGGAGCTATGGAAGGAGACCACACTACACCTGAAAACACTCCGCCAGTTCTTTTTGAAATGGCTCAGGTATGGGTCCCAACTGCCTTGTCAGACCCAGCGTTCAACCTTGGGCCGAGGCCTTAATCTGATATTTCCTGGGGACCTCGATTTTCCCCTCCACCACCCCTCTGGATGCCACATCCCCTTCTGATACTCACAGCAGGTCTAAATCGCGGTGGTGGCGTCCGGTCCTTGCGGGCTTCCCGAGATCGATTTCTGACCACCTTGCTGTGAATGGCGCAACTCACGCAATAATGTAGCTTCACATACAGCTTGGGAAGCACATAGGCTGAGGAACAGGAAAATCATACAGTAGTAGCCTCCTTCAACACCAGGCACTTCTATGAAACTTTCTCACCTCAAATCTAAATGCTTAGCTGCAACTAAGTCTCACAAACAAAAAGAAATACCCAATGGGGCCGGTGCTGTGGCGCAAAGGGTTGACGCCCTGGCATGAAGGGCCAGCATCCCAAATGGGCGCCAGTTCTAGTCCCAGCTGCTCCACTTCAGACTCTGCTCTCTGCTAGGGCCTGGAGGAAGCTCCTGATCGGCGGAGCTCTGGCTGATGCAGCCAATTGGGGAGTGAACCAGTGGATGAAGACCTCTCTGTGTAAACTCTTTCAATTAAGATACCACTTAATGCTACCTTTGAAATGAGTCATTGATACATCCGCCCTAACCAAAACCCGGGAACTAAAGCTGTCGGAGGAGCAGCTGTACTCACTAGAATCTCGCCTCTCGCCCCGGTGGCTCACTCACCATCGAAAACGCTCGCTTCGGAGATGTCCCTGACGGCCGCGGCCTCCACTATGTTGCGGATGACGAACTTCTTAATGGCCTTGTCCTTGGGCACGCAGCGAGCGCAGTTAGTGCAGCGAATTGGCTGCACGTGGCCGCGGCCCTTTTTCGCACGACCGTTGTTCCTTCTTTTCTTTGTCTGCACCGGGGGAAGCGTCCCGTCAGCAGAAGGCTCTACCTCCCGCAGCCTCAGCCCCTTCCGCCACCCTCGGCGGCGGCGTCTCCGGCCAGGCGCCCCCAGCCCCCTCCTCCCACCGCGCCAAGGCGTGGAACACACACGCACTCTGTCCGCTCCTCAGCCACAGTCGAGGCTCTCGAGTCCCCACAACCCCAAATCGCCTCCTCTCACGCCTCCCGGGGAGCCCCCGCGCCGACCACGCGACGGAACTCACCATCTTGGAACCGAGGACCTGAAAGAGGATCCAGCCCCCGTCCGGGCCCTCTTATATAGCGCGAGATCCCTCCGCTCGCAAGGAGGAAATATTACAAGACAGCCTTCAAGAACGGCAACCTACTTTACTCAAATTTTGCTTCTTATTCAGCGTTTCCATCGATATACATGGTGATAGCGCGTGCCTAGTATGTATTTACCTGTGGAACAAATACTCTCGGGACTATTTAACCTGATGGCGGAAGAAGACTAGAGTTATACGTCTCCCGAGGTGCACGGCAACACCCTAACCCGGATGTAATTCTCGGCGGGGATAATTTCCGGTTCAGACGGCACCAAACGCGGAAGTGTCCCTGGGCTAGGCCACCAGAAGCCCTGCCTTTTCGAGGTCAAAATGAGTAAGTTGCATGCTGGGAATTGTAGTACGAAGCGAAAAAGCCCCTGGCCCAAGTCCTCAGCCCGACAGCGGCGGTTCGCCACCGGGGGACGCCCTGAGCTCAATTTGACCGCCGTCACTAGGTGCAGGATTGCGAAGTGAAAGATCTGAGAGGAAACGGGTTAGTATGAAGCAGACTTCACAAAGACGAGACGAATGCATTGGTCTTGGGGCGCTTGCTCCTTCTTATGCCTGAATAATCATGTTAGTACAGTTAAGGCATTGGTAACTGCTTTATAAATACTCGCTTAAACCTCAACAAAGCGGCTAGGGTCACACAGACCTAATAAGAGGTGTTCTGATTCAATTCTAACAAATGGTGGCAGGTGTAGCTTGGACCGGCAACTTAAGTTTCTGACCCGGACCCATAGTCGAAATGCATTTTACAACAGAACCCGGTGTACACTTAAAATCACATATACGCATAGAAAACTGAAACACAACCTTCATGAAACAACACATCCTTACAACATAAGCTGCAATGTTCTGTTCTGTTCTCTTTTACTTTAAAAAGATTTATTTATTTATTTGAAAATCAGTGATAGAGAGGTCTTCCGTCCACTGGTTCACTCCCCAAAAGCCTGCCACAGCCAGGGCTGGGCCGGGCGGAAGCCAGGAGCCAAGAACGCCCTCTGGGTCTCCTGCTAGGGTGGGAGGGACCCAAGTGCTTGAGCCATCATCTGCTGCTTCCCAGGGTGTGCATTTGCTGGATCCAACGTGGATGTGTTCAAAGAAACCGCTGTCTCAAACAGAAGAGCCAGCCAAAATGCAAACCAGAGAAGCATTTTACTATGTGCCTCTCCAAATACCAAGCAGTTCCTTAGACAAAGGCATAATCGGATTTACTCTTCTGAAGGGGAAAATATCCTCTCTTTGCTTATTACTCTTCTTTCATTTCTTCTATAAATTTGCCTGCAATGCTGATGCATTTTCCTGGCTTGGAGGACCACTAAAGAAGTTTGACTTGAGCAAAGTCCAGAGCAAGTGAACCTTCCTAAAAGCTTCTGTTAACCTGGAACTTTTGAAAGGGATGGGTGGTGAAGATGACCTTTTATGGCATGTAATAGAAAAATGTCAATTTGAAGTTGAAAGACTTGGGTTTCACTATTGTTCTTTATAATTCAAGACAACCTATCTAAATCTGTTTCTTCATATGTACTATGAAGCTGATGAGCCTGCCCAGCTTCATTCACAGATCCTTTGCACATTGAGAAAGGTAAAGTTTGTGAAAATACACTCCAAATTACATTGTGCATTGCTCCAAGGATTGAGGAGACCAAGCTTGATTGTAACTGTAGTCTCTCTTGGCTAAGGGAAGGAGGACATTCTACCACTGAAGATTCCAGCCAGAAAGTCAAACCTATGTTTTTGAGGCACATTTATAATGGAAAAATTGCATTAATTCCAGATGATAGTCTGAATTGCGATTCCTCATAGATCTCACTTCTCAGTTTCTGTTAACTCTTCTCTCAGGTTTGAAGATGGAAAATCTACAAATCATAGAAATAGGAATCACAAACAACATTTTTGCAATTAAGATTGTGTATGAGGTCAACACTGTGGCATAACGGGTAAAGCTGCTGCCTGTGACAATGACAGCGTCCTGGGTGGTTGTTCCACTTCCCATCCAGCTCCCTGCTGGTGGCCCGAGAAAAGCAGCAATTGTTTGGACCACTGCCACCCATATGGGAGACCCAGAAGTAGCTCCTGGCTGCTGGCTTCATCCTGGCCCAGTACTGCTTGTTGTAGCCATCTGGGGAGTGAACCAGCAGATGGAAAATGGATCTCTGTCTCCCTTTCTTTTTTTTTTTTTTTTTTGACAGGCAGAGTGGACAGTGAGAGAGAGAGACAGAGAGAAAGGTCTTCCTTTGCCGCTGGTTCACCCTCCAATGGCCGCCGCGGACGGCGCGCTGCGGCCAGCGCACTGCGCTCATCTGATGGCAGGAGCCAGGTGCCAGGTGCTTTTCCTGGTGTCCCATGGGGTGCAGGGCCCAAGCACCTGGGCCACAGCGGAGAGCTGGCCTGGAAGAGGGGCAACCAGGACAGAATCCAGCGCCCCAACCGGACTAGAACCCGGTGTGCCAGCGCCGCAAGGCGGAGGATTAGCCTGTTGAGCCATGGCGCCGGCCTCTGTCTCCCTTTCTTATCCCCTCTTTGTGTAACTCTGACTTTCAAATAAAAAATAAATCAATCTTGGCGTTGGCTCCGTGGTTTAGCAGGTACAACTGTTGCCTGTGGTGCCTATATCCCACATGAGCGCTGGTTGGAGTCCTGTTTGGCTGCTCCACCTCTGATCTCGTTCCCTGCTAGTGCACCTGGGAACGCAGTGGAAGATGACCCAAGTACTTGGGCCCCTGCACCCACTTGGGAGACCTGGATGAAGCCTAGCCTAGCCCTGGTTGTTGTTGCCATTTAGGGAGTGAACCAGCAGATGGAAGACCTCTTTCTCTCTGTCTCTGTGACTCTGCCTTTTGTTTTTATATTTGTTTGTTTGTTTTGTTTTTATTTGACAGATAGAGTTAGACAGTGAGAGAGAGAAAGGTCTTCCCTCTGTTGGTTCAACCCCCAAATGGCCGCCACGGCCAGAGCTACGCGGATCGAAAGCTAGGAGCCAGGTGCTTCCTTCTGGTCTCCCATGTGGGTGCAGGGGCCCAAGCACTTGGGCCATCCTCCACTGCCTTCCTGGGCCACAGAAGAGAGCTGGACAACCGGGATTAGAACCTGGCGCCCATATGGGTTGCAGGCCAAGTGAGGATTAACCAAATGACACTGCCTTTTGAATAAATACAATAAATCTTAAAGGGGCCAGCTCTGTGACACAGTAGGTTAACCCTCCACTTGCGGCACCAGTTCTAGTCTTGGCTGCTCCACTTCCGATCCAGCACTCTGCTATGGCCTGGGAAAGCAGTAGAAAGTGAGCTAAGTCCTTGGGCCCCTGCATCCACATGGGAGACCTGGAAGAAGCTCCTGATTCCTGGCTTCGGATTGGTACAGCTCCGGCCGTTGTGGCCATCAGGAGAGTAAACCAACGGAAGGAAGACTTTCTCTCTGTCTATCCCTCTCACTGTGTGTAACTCTACCTCACAGCTAAATAAATAAAAATCTTAAAAAAAAAAAAAAAAAAAAGCAAAAATAGCTTCAGGAAAAGGCCAAATTGTAAAAAAAAATCTTAAAAAAGACTGTGTGCTATATAATTAGATCTAGGATCTAATGCTCATGTTCCAAGTTAGCTGACCTTTGAGAAATCACTTATCTTTGTTGAACCTTACTTTCCTTATCTGTGAAATGAGGAAACAGCAATAATCCTCAGATTGTAGTTAAGATTAAATGGTTTATGCAGAACATGTTTTTGCATAGTGCCTGATACAAAATCAATATTGCTGCAAAATATGCATATACGTTTCAGTGGGTTTGAAATTTAATTAAATGTCATAAAGACAGAAAGAGGAAGTTAAGATGTTGTCTATGCACATATCTCTTTAAAATGTGATATGGCGTCTCCAAGATCCTTTGAGGGAGTACATGAGATCAAAACTTCATAATAGCTTTATGGTATTTGCCTTTTCTCTCATTCCCTTGAGTGTACAATGAAGTTTTCCAGAGACTGCCTAACGTGATGACATCACTCAGATGGCTAATTGAATGTGTGCTTAGTCTTCCAAAAGTTTTCAGCTCTCATTTCTCAAATGATAAATACTGATCAATATAATTCTCATAAATAAGTTCTTTGAGAGCTTAAGTAATTGGTAAAACTACAAAGGGGTGGCCGGCGCCGTGGCTCAACAGGCTAATCCTCCGCCTTGCGGCGCCGGCACACCGGGTTCTAGTCCCTGTCGGGGCACCGATTCTGTCCCGGTTGCCCCTCTTCCAGGCCAGCCCTCTGCTGTGGCCCGGGAGTGCAGTGGAGGATGGCCCAGGTGCTTGGGCCCTGCACCCCATGGGGAGACCAGGAAAAGCATCTGGCTCCTGGCTCCTGCCATCGGACGAGCGCGGGGGCCATTGGAGGGTGAACCAACGGCAAAGGAAGACCTTTCTCTCTGTCTCTCTCTCTCTCTCACTGTCCACTCTGCCTGTAAAAAAAAAAAAAAAAAAAAACTACAAAGGGGTACATAGACATAGGGCAAATGTTTGAAAACTGTTGGTGTGTGAGGTGCACTATCTCTGTAGTTCGTGCTGTTGTTCACTTTTCTTTTTTCTTTTTAAGATTTGTTTATTTGAAAGAGTTACACAGAGATAAGGAGAGGCAGAGAGAGAGAGAGAGGTCTTCCGTCCACTGGTTCATTCCCCAATTGGCTGCAATGGCCGGAGCTGCGCTGATCTGAAGCCAGGAGCCAGGAGCTTCCTCTGTGTCTCCCACACGGGTGCAGGAGCCCAAGGACTTGGGCATCTACCACTGCTTTTCCAGGCCATAGCAGAGAGCTGGATTAAAAGAGGAGCAACTGGGTTTCGAACTGGCGCCCATATGGTATGCTGGCACTGCAGGCCAGGGTGTTAACCCTCTGTGCCACATGCTGACCCCCAGTATATAATTTTTTTAAAAAATTGCTGCTTGTTACTGGTTTTCACTTGTATTGCATTACGGTCAGAGAATATGGTTTACATGATGTTGACTTTTTTTTTTTTTTTAAGATTTATTTATTTATTGAAAGAGTTACACAGAGAGAAAAGGAGAGGCAGAGAGAGAGAGACAGTCTTCCATCTGCTGGTTCACTCCCTGACTGGCCACAACAGCCGGAGCTGCATCGACCTGAAGCCAGGAGCCAGGAGCTTCTGGGTCTCCCACATGGGTGCAGAGGCCCAAGGACTTGGGCCATCTTCTACTGCTTTCCCAATCCATAGCAGAGAGCTGGATCAGAAGTGAAGCAGCTGGGACTCAAACCGGCGCCCAGATCAGATGCCAGCACTGCAGGCGGCAGCTTTACCCACCACACCACAACACTGGCCCCGATGTTGACTTTTTAGTGGTCAATTTTGTGACTATTTCTATTTATACTTGAAAAGAATGTATATTTCTCATTATTGAGGGTAAATTTCTCTGTAAATAAATATGCTTTCCTGTTAAAAATATTACACAAATCTATATAAAAAATGAATGCAGGACCCAGTCTAGGTGCCCACTGATATGGGATGCAGGTGGTTCAAGCTTAACCAACTGCACCACAATGCCCATGCCTTTTATAAACTTTTTTTGACATTTAGTTGGATAAACAAGTTAATTTTAAATTTAGTCACCATACACAATTGACCTAAAAACTTCACAAGAAGAATACATTTTAAAACCAGTTGGAAGGCCATCTCTATAAAAGTGATTTTCCTGGGGCCTTTGTGGCATGGCAGGTAAAGCTGCTGCCTGTGATGTGAGTATCCCACATGGGTGCAGGTTGAAGTCTTGGCTGCTCCACTTCCAATCCAGCTCCCTGCTAATGTGCCTGGGAAAGCAGAGGAAGATGGCCCAAGTATTTGGGTCCCTGGCAATCATGTAGGGGACCAGGATGGGGGTCCTGGCTCCTGGCTTCAGCTTGGCCCAGCCCAGTCACTGAGGCCATTTGGGGAATGAACCAGCTGATGGAGGATCTCCCTGTGTCCTCCTCCCTGTAACTCTGCTTTCCAAATAATATAAAAAATTTTTTTTAAATAAAGTGATTTTCCCAGGAAAGGCCAACAACCAGATGTAACCTAACCAAACACCATTTAATTAGCAGAGGCCTGATAGGCTGGGGCTGTGTGCTCCTCCCCCAAAGCAAGTTTACACTAAGGATTATAAACTCCACAAGGAAGAAAGAAGGTCCACATTGTTTCCTCTTGGTGCAGGAGAGGAAACCTAGTTTTGAGACCACTTACAACACAAGGAAAAGCTGCACTAAGTAGCTCAGAATATTAGTAACAGATGATGCTGGTGTAAATAACTTATATTTTATTATAGAGCTCTTAGAAATAAAATGCTCCCAGCTAGTGTTTGAATTATCAGTAGGTTAGTTAACATGGTAAAGTGAGGCAAAGTATAATACACAAAGCAATTCACTATTATGAAAACAAGTTTAATTGATGTAGGAGACAACCAACTGGACTCCAGATTACACACACCTTAATCACAAGACTCCCCACCACGCCTGATTGTAAAACAATTTAAAAATGTTGACACTACCATACATAAAATAGCTATAGTAAATGCACATAGTATACTCTATGGCTGCCAGGTTTACTATTTTTTTTCTTTAAGGAAACTAAGTTACACTGTGGGTTAAGACTTGCATCTTTTTGTTTTGTTTTAAAGATTTATTTATTTATTTGAAAGGCAGAGTTACAGAGAGAGAAGGAGAGAGAGGTCTTCCATCCACTGGTTCACTCCCTACTTGGCTGCAACGGCCAGAGCTGGGCCCATCCAGGAGCCAGGAGCTTCTTCCTGGTCTCACACGCAGTGCAGGGGCCCAAACACTTGGGCCATCTCCTACTGCTTTCCCAGGCCATAGCAGAGAGCTGGATCGGAAGTGGGACAGCCAGGACTTGAACTAGTGCCCATATGATGCTGGCACTGCAAGCAGCAGCTTTACCTGCTATGCTACACCACTGGCCCCATAAATAAATCTTTTTTTTTTTTTTTAAAGAAATATTGGACAGAAAGACATAGAGCTCCATTTGCTGGTTCACTCCCCAAATGCCTCCAGTGGCACCCAGGGGCCAGAGTCAGGAGCTGGAAACTCAATTCAGAGTCCCCACATAGGTGGCAGGAACCCAACCACTGGAGCCAACACCTGGAGGCTCCTAGCTGTGCTGGGGCAGGAAGCTGGGATTGGAAGCTGGAGCTGGGACTTGAACCAGGTACTCCAGTATGGGATGCAGATGCCCCAACCAGGATCCTGACTGCCAGACCAACCCTCGCCCCTGTGGAGACTTTTTGAAGTACCCTTGTGTTAGCTCCACTCTGAAGAGCCATCAGAAAGCCTTGAGAAGGAGGGGCTATCCACGGGCAGCCAACCACCCTGCTGTCTCCAAAGTCAAGATGGTACAGATGGGGAACCAACTGCTCATGCATGAGTCATTTCAGTGTCTGAACACACAGATCTACCTTCCCTCCAAAAACCCAGCACATTTCTCTTAATCCTTAACCCATTTTATAGAGCTAAAATCTATCTGGTAACTTTTGTTTTGAAGCCAAAATGAGTATATTCAATGTCTCTCTTAACTTTGAGTGTGTTAATTTCAATGGGGCAGGAAAAGTAATTAACTGCTGGGCCCGTGCCCGCAGCTCAATAGGCTAATCCTCCGCCTGGGGCGCCGGCACCGGGTTCTAGTCCTGGTCGGGGCGCCGGATTCTGTCCCGGTTGCCCCTTTTCCAGACCAGCTCTCTGCTGTGGCCAGGGAGTGCAGTGGAGGATGGCCCAAGTGCTTGGGCCCTGCACCCGCATGGGAGACCAGGAGAAGCACCTGGCTCCTGCCTTCGGATCATCGTGGTGCGCCGGCCGCAGCGCGCGGGCTGCAGCGGCCATTGGAGGGTGAACCAACAGCAAAGGAAGACCTTTGTCTCTCTCTCTCTCTCACTGTCCACTCTGCCTGTCAAAAAAAATTTTTTAAAAAGTAATTAACTGTAGATGGGAGTGTCTCCAGTTTTCCCTTCGTTGTATTCTCATGGAAAACAGCAAGCAGATGTACTGTATAGAATAGTAATGATGGGGCCAGCACCGCGGCTTGCTTGGCTAATCCTCCGCCTGCGGCACTGGTACCCGGATTCTAGTCCCAGATAGGGCACCGGATTTTGTCCCAGTTGCTCCTCTTCCAGTCCAGCTCTCTGCTGTGGCCCGGGAAGGCAATGGAGGATGGCCCAAGTGCTTGGGCCATCCACCCACATGGGAGACCAGGAGGAAGCACCTGGCTCCTGGCTTCAAATCAGCGCAGTGTGCCGGCTGTAGTGGCCATCTGGGGGGTGAACCAACGGAAGGAAGACCTTTCTCTCCGTCTCTCTCACTCACTGTCTAATTCTGCCTGTAAAAAAAAAAAAGAATAGTAATGACGGGGGCAGCAAGAACAAAAAGTTCAAAGTGGAGGTGGGTATTGTCGCATAACCAGTTAGGCTGCCACACAGGACACTTACATTCCATCCTGGAGTGCCAGTCTGAGTCCCAGCCACTCCATACTTCTAACACAGGCAGCGGACCACGGCCCTGGTGCTGGGTTCTTGCCACCTGGTTGGGAGTTCTGGATGAAGTTCCTAGCTCCGGGCTTCAGTCTGGTCTAAACTGGCTGTAGTGGGCATTTGGGTAGTGAACTAATGGATGGAATAGCTCTTTAGCTGTTTGTCTCTCTCTTTCTCTCTCCCCCTGCCCCCACCCCTGCCCGTCACTCTGTCTTTCAAATAAATAAAATCTTTTTAAAAAGATTGGGGGCCAGCACTGTGGCATATTGGATAAAGTTGCCGCCTGCAGTGCCAGCATCACATATGGGCGCCGATTCGCTGTCTTGGCTGCTCAACTTCCGATCCAGCTCTTTGCTATGGCCTGGGAAAGCAGTGGAAGATGGCCCAAGTGCTTGGGCCCCTACACCCACGTGGGAAGACCCAGAGGAAGCTCCTGGCTTCAGATCGGCGCAGCTCTGGCCATTGCAACCAGACAGTTCTGTTCTGGCTTTGCCATGCCCAGCCCTAGCTGTTGTAGGCATTTGGGGAGTGAACCAGTTGATGAGAGCTGTCTGTCTCTGTCTCTCTGCCTTTTAAATAAATAAAAATAACATATATTAAAAAAAAAGAAGTGGTACACCCTAACATTATCATCACTTGTGTTATTGTAACCCATCTCCCTGGACATAATGATGTGTTTTGCACATAGTAGGTGCTCAGCAGGTGCTTGCTGAGTCTCTGTGGTGGCTAGACAGGTCTTTTTCTCCTATCCCGAAGTCACCTATGGCAAGAAAATCTCTTACTTCCTATTCTAGGCTGCAAATCTTTCTGTTCTTTTGCAACAACTTGCACGCTCTTGTCTGATTTCCTCTCATAGACTTGCTCATCTGCTAAACTATTTAGAATTTATTACAACATGTAGCAAGGAGCCTGCCCGCCCCCCCCTCCCCCAGCCCAGCAGAAAGGCAAAGGAAGTCTGCAAAAACAAGCAGGGTGTTAAATTACTCATGTTTATTTATAACAGACCTTCAGCCAGTACAGTACAAAACTTACAGTAGTATATCTCCGTTACACAAATATTTACTTACAATATATTACATATACAAAACGCTTTGCAGTAAGTCTCAAAAGCTAGTTTAACTCCTCTTGAGAGAGGAGAAAAACCCTTTAAAAAAAGGGTAGGGGAGGGACTCAGAAAGAAAGGAGGAGGTGAAGGGGGAAGGGTCAGGGAGACACCAAACATAGGCTATGTAGGAAACCCTGGGAGAGAGGAGAGGTGGTATTGCACTTGCTTCTGTGTTTTATTTTTTCTCTTTTTGTTCTTCATAACTTCTGATTAAAAATATATATATATTATGTACATAAGGAAAGAAGCTGCCAGAAGTATTACAAAATCCCATCTGCAGCTTTGACACCAACACACACACACAAACAAAGGTCTGGAAAAGTGTCTATTTAGAAATAGTTTCTGTGGTGTTGACTTTGAACATCAATATAAAAGGAAACACCTCTTTTCTCCACGTGGGTTTCGGTGTGTGTGTGTGGTTTTTTTTCTTAAATTTTTTAATATATATTTTTTAATGCAAAAGGAACTGGGAGAGAGCATGAGGATGTTTGAGGTTCCAGAGCTGGAAGGCTCTGAAGAGTAGGATTTTGTACCTAAGACCCTGGTTAAAGTGCAGTGATGGTCTGGAGAGAGACAGGAGGCCCCTCTCTCCCCTCCTTAGCACCTGGTCTTGCCCTTCCAGCCTCTGCTCTCATGGGCACAGAGAATAGCCTCAGAGCATAGTCCTTCATGTCCCGGGAGGTTGCAGGTGCCAGAGCTGACTATGGGAGGGGATGGGGCACCCTAAGGCCCTGGTACCCCCAAAGGGGTTAGTCCTTATGAGGTGTCACCAGATCCACGGCAGACACAGAAGAGGTGGGGGGGCAGGTCTAACAGGAAGGGGCTCAGTAACCAGAAGAGTTCAGGAGAAGCCCAGATGCTAAGCTCAGCTCTGCTGCTGTCCTGAAACAAGGAGCCAGCACTCGGGGCACCACGGAGAGGACTCTGCCCTCCTCCGGGGACTGCTCTCTTCCCAGCTGAGCCCCCAGCCTCTGCCCTCGGCAGCATCTATTTATTGCTACATTGGCAAGGGGGAACGATCACCCCAGGGTGCCTCTCCCTGCCAATCTGGTTCTCTTGGGAAACCACGGAATGGGGGACAAAAACGAAGGAGACGAGAAACTTGTTTCCCTTCTCATAAAGAGTAAGGTAGGCTCTTCTCCGAGCCCTTAAGAGCCCCAATTCCAGGGTCTGTTCCTTAGCCCACCCTTTACCATCCCTCCCAAATATCCCTGATAGGGAGTGAGAAAACCTGGAGGCAAAAGAGCCAATAAGGATAGGAGGCGTGGAAAGAAAGAGTGAGGGAGAGGAAGGGAAGAAGAGAAAGACCAGGAGTTACAACTTGTGAGGTGTTGTGTTTGGTTTTTACTTTCTTTTTTTTTTTTTTCTTTAAACATAGAAAAACAGCCTTTGGTTTGAATCTCAAGGAAGCAGAGAATGGGACGGCTGTGGCTTTGGGCAGGGGGCTCTTGTAGAAAAAGGCCTCCACTTGCAGTGGAGTTGTATCTTCTCCTGCCCCTTTTCACCAGTCCACAGTTTCCCAAATAACCGGGGGTCTCTGCAGTAGCCCGGAGGAGAGCGCACCTCCCGCAAGCCTGAGAGCTGCGTGTAGAAGCGGCAGCAAAGGACGACCCCGGGTTCAGCTGTGCGCATCCCATTCTTGCTGGAACAAGGGTGGGACGGGGGGAGGGACATATGCCCTTGCTCATCCTGGGATAATTTTTGGTTATACTGAAGATCAGAGGAGAGAAGAGAGACACCCCTTTTTCCCTGCCTATGGTGATAAGGACAGGACCCAGGAACCTGGGGATGTGAGGGTGAATCCTGCTAGGAGGGAGAGGAAGAAGGCAGTGTGACCTGAGGGGTCGAGACGCCCCCTTGTCAGCAGGCAGCAATCCGCTAGTTTCTCATAGAACGGGGACTGAAGGAGTCCCTGAGAGCCTAGGACAGTCACAAGACTGAAGAAGTTTGAGAGGTGCAGGAGAAAGAGAATTTTGGCCCACCCCCTTCCCATGCCCTGGTTCCCAATTAGGCACCTGTGGCTCCCGTGTGTCAGAGACAGAGGGTTGCAAACCTAACCTTGGCCCCTGAGGGTATAAGTTTGGGGCACTCCAAGGAGAGAAAAGCCACCACTGAGTAGACTGGCAAGTTGAAGAGAAGAGAGCAGTACTGAGGGTTTGTCTGAGGTGAGGGGAGGGGGTCTGTCACATCCTGGAGGGAGATCTGAGTGCAGGCTCTACGGAGGAACGGTGAGAGGACCCGCGGTCTGACAGTGTCTGGGGAGAAGTTCTTCAGCCCCTCCTACTTCCAAATGAGGGAATTCTTCATTCATTCAAGGATAGTGCAAGCTGCCTACAGTGAGAGGGCACGAGAGGTATGGAGGACCAGGCTGAAGGGTCCCAGAGAGGAGATATAATGCCACAGAGCTAAGGGAAGAATCCGGTAACGCAGGGAGGGAGGGCTGACAGCAAGAAGCTCGTCTCAGTGCTAAGAGGAGCTTCCTACCCGTGGTGCTGCTGGAGAAGGCTGGATCAAAGAGGAGGAACACAGGCCTGAAGCGGAAGGGAGTGGTGGGCAGGAGGGTGCGTGGTCAGGGACTGACGTAAGTGCAAAAACAAAAAGCAATCGACTAAGCAAGAAATAACTCAGTGCTCCTGCTGGGATGAGAGAAGGGAGAAAGTGGAGACAAGCAAAAGACCTGTGTCGTCACAATGCTTCCACGGGTCAGAGTCCAGGGGGAGATGCGTGAGGTGAGCAGGGGTCAGGGTCAGGTGTGAAGTCAGGTAGCCAGTGCTGGGGGCTACAAAGCAAAACTCCTTGGGATGTGGTGGGGACAGGGCTAGACACCAGTAAGTGGGGCAGTGGCGTGGTGGGCTGCGGGGAGGGGGAGAGGTCACTAGCCCACCTTGTGCTCCCCCCGGACAATGTGGGAAGAGAATTCGTACCGGTCCTGGCTGTGGTAGCCACAGATGTTGCACTCAAAGGGGTCCCGGAAGCCGTGGCAGCCCATGTGGATGGTGAACATAACGTGGTCCAGGAAGAGGATGCGGCAGTGCTCACACTTGAAGGCCTTCACGGGTTCACCGCTCTCGCCCACCACCCGAAGCACTTCCTTGGAGGGGCCTGGGGTGCCCCGCAGTAACCCCTCCTGCGGCTTGGGGTCCTCTTTGGCGTAGGCAGGACTGTGCCGGCCCACCACGATGGTGGGAGGTGGCTGGGGTGGGGGACCCTGAGGAAGGGATACCACCCCCCCTACCCGATCTTCATGGTTGCTCTCTGTGTCTGTGGAGTCCTGGCAGCCATTGCTGGGGGAGGCGCCAGGGTCAGTCAGGGGGCCCCGGGCCCGGTAGAGGAGGGGACCTCCATCAGCCAGGTCCTCGGGTCCCTCACCTGCTTCTCGGGACCCTGGGAGCTCCAGTCGACCGGGAAGGGGCTGCATCTGGGTGTAGACGGAGCTGATGACGGGTGTGAGTTCTGAGATGCAGTTGGTGGGTGGGAGGCGGAGGGGACGCAGATGCTCTGCACCCACGAAGGCCAGAGAACCCCCAAAGCCAGGCTCCAGGCCGTGGTGCGCCACCAACTCCACATCCTTCTCATAGCCGCCCGAGTTCACATCGTAGGGGAGGTCCGAGAGGCTGAAGCGCATCTGCTTCTCACCTGGGGAGAAGGAGGTCTGAGCACCGGGGGAGAATTCCGGAGCTCCCCCAGGACTGCTTCTTTGTTTTCTCCCCCAGGGGCTGACACAGTGTTTGTCACCACTCCTCGCTTCCTTCCCCTGACAGGAGGGCCTCCCTGGGATGTGGTCTCAGAGAAGGTCTCAGCCCCACCCAGTTGTCGTTAATATTTCCTTCCCTCTCCATAAAATGCAGGTCCTTGGGGGCCGAAGCCCAGTGTCAGCTGGGGAACCACATCACACCCCCTTCTCTCTCACTCTGAGCCCACAGAGACTGAGATCCTTGTTACTCTCAAAAACTGTGAGAAGAAGGGGAGGGGAGGGTTGGCATCGTGCTGCAGTGGGTTAAGCTGCCGTAAGCAACACCAGCATCCCACACGAGCACCTTTTTTGGGTCCCTGCTACTCCACTGCCAATCCAGCTCCCTGCTAATGTGACCTGGAAAACTATGGAAGATGACCGCAGTACCAGATGTGACCTGGATGAAGCTCCTGGCTGCTGGCTTTGTCCTGGCCCAGCCCCAGCCGTTGCAGCTATTTGGGAGGTGAACCAGCAGATGTGGATGGAAGATCTCTGTCTGTCTCTCTATCTCTGTAACTCAGCCCTTCAAATAAATAAATATTTAAAACAAAACTGGGAGAGCCTGAGCGCCCCACTAGCTCTCCTTGCAACCATCACGACAGACCTCTGCACCAACCCCTCTCCACTCTCGAGGGACGTCCTCCTCTCCTGCGCTAGGGATAGACTCGCAGAGCACCAGACTGCTTTCTTTCCCCAAGTCGAATCTCTAGACCAAAAGCTGTGATCTAGTGGCAACCAGGGCTCAGACTGATTGGAGCTGTGGCTTGATATGGCTGATGTCTCCTTTCCAACTGCACTCTTACCTACAAACTTCTGGGGGGTGGAACGCTTGCGTTTGGTGAGGCTGTTGGCCAGACGGTCGATGAACGTTGGCCGCTCAGATGATGCGTGCAGCATGGAGTCTGGCACCATTTCCAGGTCACGGATCTCGTCACCTAGTGGGGGGAGGTGGGGACAGATAGCAGCCGCTAAGCAAGTGTAGCGCTGGCTCAGCAGCCTTGGCCTGGAGAAAACCAACATGTCAGTAGCCAAGGATGGGCAGACCTGATGCCTGGGAAACTGGGCTCTGTCCACCGCCCTGACACGCATCCCAGTCAACATTTCAAAGCATTTGGGACAGTTACGTACATCTGACTCCTGATTTTATACTCCCTGTGTTCTCTGTCCCATTAGTCTGAGGTCATAGACCCAAAGTGTCCCTCTAGGACCCAAGCCACAAGGTTCTTCTCGGCACCTACTGGGCTCTGCGGGATAGAGCGCTTAGCAGACTGAATGGGGTAATCGTTACTGTCCCCGGAGCTCGTTTCTGCTGGTACGCAGTGCTGGGCTGGCTCACCCTTGCCCTGCACTCTCTCTGGCCTTGGCCTCCCGCCCCGCGGTGCAGCCGGCAGCCCCACCTGGTTGGCCAGCCAAGGCCTGGGCTTCAGTGCTGAGACTCTGCAGGTAGTTGTGGCAGCGCTCCTTGTGCTCCTCCAGGGTGCTCTGCTGTTTGTAGCTCCGGCCGCAGTAGTTACACTTGTAAGGTTTGCCCACCGTGGGAGAAGAGACTGTGGAGGAGAAGGGACAGACGGCGTCAGTTACTTCTCCCTGTGTCCTGACTCCGAGAATCATCCAGGAGCAGATGTGCACTGGCAAGGGCGAGAAAGAATCTGGCTCACTTGAATTCTCCCCCGGGTCCAGCTGATAACATGGACACAGGAAGAGCACTAATGCGCAGCTATGGGATGAGAGGATCCCGGGGCTCCTGGCTCCAGATGGGTGGTGGGCTTCAAGATGGTCAATCTGCAGCTCAGAGGAAGTGAGGGCCCAGGGACCTCTCAGGGCAGGCAGGCCCCACCCCAGGATCTCAGAGTCTGGGGCCCACACTGTGGTTTAACCTTTCTAGGCAGCAGGCGGGTACACATGCTGTTTATCAGACAAGGGGGTTTTTTTGCTTACGAACCATCTGCTTTGGTTTGGGGGAAATTGGTGGGTTGGAGTGACAGAAATGAGTGCCCTTAGGTCTGCCAATGTGGGGAGGGGTTCAGCTCTCCTTGACCTTTGATTTGTATGTTTGTATCCATCCCAAGTGGGGTTTGCCTGATTCTTTTCTGTTTCTCCACACTGAGATCCCAAGGGATCACTGCTGATAGAGAAATGCTGAGAAGAGGAGAGAAGAGAAAAAATGAAGACGAAAAGAAAGAGAACACCAAGTTTGGATTTTTTTTAAAGGACCAGGTTTACAAAGATTTTGTTTCTACTGAAGAAAAACTATGGGAAAAACTGAGGTTCCTACTTTGTTTGAAGATACTTCTTGAGGCCTTATTTGAGAAAGGAGAGAAAAGCGAGGAGAAAGAAGGTAAAGTGTAATTTACATTTCTTGCTTTTATTGAGCAGGGAGCCAAGGGGCTGCCTTTAGAAGACTGGCAATGACTGTCCCCGGCCCTGGCGCCCGGCTGACCTCAGCTTTGACCGTGTCAGTCAGCTCCAGGTCACTCTTGCTCTGCAAAGCCCAGGATTTAGGGGTGAGAAGAACACTCAGGTTCTTAGCCACCCAAGATCCCTTGGGGAAATGGTTTAACATCTGGGAAAGAGTGATTTTCTGATCTCTTTTTTTCTCTTAGAGTATGTTGTAAGAGAAAGAATCTCATAGAGATGGGACTCAGAGGTATGTGAGGGGACTTCCAAAAGCTTGTGAGAAAATGGAGTTTAAAAATAAGCTTATTTTAGCTGGCGCCGTGGCTCAACAGGCTAATCCTCCATCTGCAGCACCGGCACACCGGGTTCTAGTCCTGGTTGGGGCGCCGGATTCTGTCCTGGTTGCCCCTCTTCCAGGCCAGCTCTCTGCTGTGGCCAGGGAGTGCAGTGGAGGATGGCCCAAGTGCTTGGGCCCTGCACCCCATGGGAGACCAGGAGAAGCACCTGGCTCCTGCCATCGGATAAGCGCAGTGCGCCGGCCGTGGCGGCCATTGGAGGGTGAACCAACAGCAAAGGAAGACCTTTCTCTCTCTCTCTCTCACTGTCCACTCTGCCTGTCAAAAAAAAAAAAAAAAAAAAAAGCTTATTTTGGTACAACAATTTTTGAAAAATCCATGTTTTTTTTTATCCTAATGCCCATTCTCTATGGACGTTCTGGAAGATCTCTCGTACCTGTCTGTGTCTGTCATTAACAATCTCCTACAGGACAACCTCTGAACTCCAGCCAGCTGACCTAGTCGTTAGGAGCTCGAGGGGCCCGGGCCAGTGTTGGGGCGCAGCAGATTAAGCCATCGTTTGCCATGCCAACATCCTACATCAGAGTGCCAGTTCAGGTCCTGGCAGCTCCACTTCCCATCCAGTTCCCTCCTACTGTGCTTGGGAAAGCAGCTGAAGATGACCTAAGTGCTTGGATCCCTGCATCCATATGGGAGACCCCAGTGGAATTTCTAGCTCCTGGCTTTGGCATGGCCCAGCCCCAGCTGTTTCAGGCATTTGGGCAGTGAACCAGTGGATGGGAGGTCTCTCATTCTCTCTCCCTGTCACTCTGCCTTTCAAATAAGTAAAATAAAAAAAAATAAAAAAATAAAAAAACCGAAGGAAAGAATTCTAAGGACCAAACCATCCTTGTTCCAAACCAGCAGGGGGAGCTACCCCTTTTCTGAGAAAAAGGAGCCTATACTCTGGACCTTGGTGGGGGTCCCAGCCTGCCTGCAACAGAGCTCGGTGACCCGGAACTCATTCCTCCACTCGCCCCTCCCCCAGCTCAGCTTTCTTGTCAGCACCATGGGGATAATCACATCTGCCTTGGGACTGTGATGAGAGTCATACAAAGAGACAAAGTCACCACGCTCTGTAGATTCTAAAGCCTGAATCAACGATGCTCCTTCTGCCTGTTTCTCCACAAACACAAAGGGGTCCTAGTGACAAGGTGGGAGAACCGGAATGAGGTAGGCGACTGGAGACAGGAGGGAGTGTAGCGGGCGGTGCAGCGATTGCACTGTTCTTTTGAAGTCTGGCACAGGAGGGTTTGAGAGAAAGGAGCCAGGAAAGTGTCCAAGGACAGACCCTTCTTTTCTTTCCCCTCTTCCCTTCCTTCCTGTCTCTTCCCAATCTTGAGCTCTCTCCTTCCTGCCAGCTCAGCTCCTAGCCTCTTCCCAAGGCCAAGCCAAAAGTCTCAAACTTGGTAAATGCCTGAGAAGTGTGTTATTTCTGTCCAGCTGATTCAGGGAGAGATTGATTCAAACAGTCTCAGCTGGGCTTGAAAACCTTGCCAATCCAGTTCCCCCACACGCTCTACACGCTGGCGCCCTCTGGAATAGGGAACAGAAATGGGATACTCGTCCTACTTGGAGGTCCTGGGCTCCTGTTTGTCCAGTTTGGGAGGCCCCTGGATGTCCACAGGAGCCAGGAGGAAGTAAAGGAGAGGACAGACAGTGGCCAATCAGGACCCCTGCTGCTGCAGGAGAGGTGAAGATGGTAACACATGGCACGAGTGGCATGATGAGGCACAGGTGGCTCCGGCGTCATAGCAATCTTTAAAAAGCAAGTCGAGGAAGGTGACTGGTAAGAGCTAAGAACATGGCCTGTGCTCCTTTTGCTGGAAGGCACATAGTGTGGCAGATGTGACATACCCCACCACGGAGCCTCCTAAGTTCCCCATGGGGCTCTGCTATCCAGAGCAGGGATTCGAGGGGCAAGGCCCGTTTATGTTCTGTGCCCTCCTGAGATCTAGGAGAAGTGGCTCAGCACTGTTGGCTGGGCGTGCTGGGACCCACCCCTTCCTGTCCTGCTGGCCCGTCAGTCACTGACCCGAGTGTGTGCGGAGGTGGCCAGTGAGTGCGTCACGCCGACGGCAGGCGTAGTTGCAGAAGGGGCACTTGAAGGGCTTCTCCCCGGAGTGCAGCTTGATGTGGCGCAGCAGGTTGCCCTTCTGTGTGAAGGAGGCCCCGCACTGGTTGCAGTGGAAGGGCCTTTCTCCTGCAGGGGGAAGCACAGATCCCGGAGGCGGCGCGTGAGCAACTTGGAAGGTGGAGCCTGGCCCGCTACCCTGCCTGAAGGCAGGCCTCGGAGTGCACGGTGAAGGGCAGGGCTGCGCCCCCTCCCACACAAAGTCTGCCTGACAGATGTCCCTGGGGGACAGGCTTCCCCGGGGAAGGCCCATGGCAGGGAGAGGGGAGGAGAGGCTAGCACTGTACCAGCCCCCGCAGGGTCCACTCTGCCTCCGAAGCCCGAGGAGGCGGAGAAGGGGAAGCTTTTGTTTTCCTTTCTTCAAAAAAAAAAAATTATGGGATGGGAGGCCCCAAAGGCTACCCAGGAGCCCTACCAGGGTTGGACCACAGGATCCTCCTTGAGGATACAGCACTTCCCCCGCTTCACAGCCTGAGAAAGGTATCAGGTGTTCTGTGTAGGAGCAGGGAGGAGGTGCCAGGGGAGCACAGGTGTTGAGGGGAGTCTCTCTCTGTCAGCCAGATAGTGTGCTGTGGCCGCCCCCCCCCCAGCCATCACCACCGTGGTCCTGGCACTGCCTCTTCCCGGAGCCTCCTGGAGCCTCTCCGCTCACTCACCGGTGTGGCTGCGCTTGTGCACCATGAGCACGTTGGGTCCAATACAGACCATGCCGCAGACATCACACTTGAGCTTGCCGTTGGGCAGCCGGATGCCTCCAGGGGAGTGGGGCTCGGGCCCACTCCCATCACAGTAGCCCAGGGGCTCCGACAACGAGTCCTCCACAATCACGCTGTCATCCTTATCCAGGAGCCGCTCATCAGGCCCCAGCAGTCTGCTCGACTCCTCATCGCTGTACATCTCCACCTTGATGGAGTTGGCTGCAGGGTAAGGTGGCATTGAGAACAGAGGCAGGCCAGAACAGGACTGCTAAAGGCCCTGGGACATTCAAGCCCTACACAGGGCCAATATGATCCCGATTGTGACATCAGAGTCCTGCTGGAAGCCGAACCGCCTTCTTCTTCTCTCCCACCCACTGGGCAAATGGGCCTTAAGAGAAAAACGATGGAGTACATGGGATGGCTCCCGTCCCTGGGGAGAGGAGGTGGCTGAGAGGAGCCTTTTGCTCCACTCCCTTGTCGTTAAGAAAGATGTCTGTCTGGCTGGGCCGCAGGAAGCCAGCAGGTAACAGTGGCGGGAAAACAGTTCGAGGAAGACTGAAAGGGACCATGAGCTAGAGAGAGAGCAAAACTAAAAGACAGATACAGCTCATGTTATTCCCCCACCCCGTAAGGCCGACCCCTTTGTCCCCTCAGAGGCAGAGGAGGGGATGAAGGAGGGAGGAGCCATGGAGAAGGCTTTGGCTCTGGCTCTGACCTACATTCCTGGCGATTTGAACCATTTAGAGAATGTCACCTCCAGGGCCAGCTGCGGAGGGGCGGTCATGGGGACCCCGTCTAGATGGGAGAATGGGGTCTGTTTGCGATCTGCCTACATTTCATGGCTGTTTCCATCGACCTCCTCCAATTGCGGCGTTGCTCTTTGGAGCCTTCACCTTAATCCTGCCCAGGCCTCTTTTAATTCCGGCCTAGTCTGGCAGTGACTATTCGCTGTCTTTCTAGAAGCCAGAAAAACCCTAGGCACTGGGCTCCCTCGAGCTTTTAGGCTCTGAGCAGGAAATCGGCGGGAGGCAACCATGGGGAAATGGTTACCAGTGGAAGGTGAATCGAGGGCCAAGAGCAGATGGAGGTGCCGAGTGCAGGAAGGGGCAGGCAGGCAGTGCACTTACCACTGAGTGAGCGGCTGGGAGAAGAGTGCTGGCTGTTGGGGGTGCTCACCGAGGGCCCCACTGGGGCCCCGAGGAACTCCTTCTCCAGAGATGAGTCCCCGCTACCTTGGAGGAGAGAACAAGAGGGCAACGAGTTGGAGCCATCTACTGTCCGTTTTTTTTTTTTTTTAAGAATTCAGTTAAATTTCACAAAATCTATTCCATAGCCAAGGCAGTATTATATGCCAGGCACCCTACCTCGCGCCCCCAGCAGCCGGGTGCCCGGCGCTCACTTCCGTGAACTCGGGGACAAGGCTGTGCCTCCTCTACCTTTCTCTAGGCCCGAGGGGAAGCGCTACAAGCATCACGGCTTGCCGCCCACAGGAAGCTGGGCTGGGGCTGGGCGGGCCGAAGCAGAATGGGGGCCCATGGAGGGTGGCCATTCAGGACAGACTTTTTTCCCTATCCTTGCTCTCCGGACCCCCCAGTAGCAGGTTGGGTGTCTGCAGGAGGGCAAGCTAGTAATTATGATAGCAGCTAATATTAACTGAGTGCTTACTATGTGCCAGGTGTTGGTCTAGGCACTTAAAATGGCTTCTATCCTTTAACCATCACGAACCACGCTACAAAGTAGATGCTACAGTATCTTAATTTTTCAAGGGAGGAACCTTGGCACAAAAGAGGCTACGCTCCTTGTCTAAGGTCACATAACAGGAGGTGGTAGAAGTGGGATCAGATCACAGACAGTAAGGGCCTGTGTCCTTAACTACCACCCAAACAGCCCACGGGGAGTCACTGTTTCAGTAAGGGACACTTGGGTCCACTTGATTTTCTAAATCCAGTGAAAACTGGACCTCTCTAGAAAGCCTCCTGCCTGGTCAGATTCCAGTCACATTCACTACTTGATATTCCCTTGACATTTAAAATACGTTTATCCTCAATATATTCATTTTAATGATTTCACAAATTGCTTTGTAAAAATACTGTTGAGAGCTTCATAATGTTTTTAAAAATCAAATTACATACCTGAAGTTATGAATGTCTGTTTTTAAAAAAATCCCTTCTCCCCATAATCTTCTGTACAAATACATAGGTAAAATAAAAACACATGTAGATAAACACACAGAGAGACACATATCACATATGTACATACACATACAGAGAGCATACCTACTGGGATAAACATACCCATAACTTCCTACATTATCTGCTAACATGAACATGCATGGATGTGTGCACACAGGCCTGAACATGGGTGAGAGAGAGAGTGAATGAAACGGAGGGGAAGGGAGAGGGAGAGAGAGGGGGAAAAAAAAACCCTAAAATTTATTCCTGAAGTCCACCTATTAGTACTTTACCCAATTGCCCAGCTATGCACATACTTACTTTCACAAAATAAAGATTCCATTATAAAATGGTTGGAGTCCTGGGCCTGAGGCAAGAAATCCGGAACACACCCTCCTGAGGGATCCCTCTCCAGCTTTGGTCAGTGGGAAGAAAACAACCACTCAGGACTTTGGGACCATTTCCCATTCATATCCTCGTCTAACAGCCCCATCTCCCCCATTCTAGCCCATCAAAGCCTAAGGGAGTTTGCTCACTATCTCGAGAAAGAGCCTTGTGAACCCGAATTTTCCCACGGGTTCTTCAGGTGGGGCATGGTTATCTAAAAACATCGCCTGAAACCAGAATCACACATATGTCAAGAAGTGAGTGTCTCAGGGTTGAGGGTGAAGACCGCGAGACCCAGACTCAGTGTAAAATATGTCCTTTCAGCTAAGCAGGTGCTTTGCCGAGTCCTAAGGTTAAAAGGGCTGCAATGGCACTTTCTTATTCCTTCTTGAACGTTAGTACTCACTTGCCCTAAATTACTTCATGTTAATAATGGTCAGGGGGAGGGGGAGGAATAGGGCTCTGGGCCCTGGTGCTGAGGCCTTGACCCTAAAAGGATGAGTGAACTTGTAGGAACCTCCATCACTGGTCCCAGCTTACTGGGAGGCCGTGGCTGCCTCCTAGAGCCAGGGGCTTGCTATATGGGGAAAAACATCCTTAAAGGGATACTTAGGGACATTAAAGGGAATGCATCCTTTGTGGCTCTTCCAGTCATGGCCGTAATTCGAGAGGCTCTTTGATGCTGTGACCCTCCCCAGGATAAAGCCAAGAGGGAAACCCGGGCTCAAGGCTATTTTCTTGGGGCTACTACTATATAAAAATGAGCCTGGTTCCGGAGATCAGAAAGTCTTTCTGGGCCCCCAGGAATGTAGACTCCTAGTCAGAGGGTAACAGGGCCTGGAGTCAGATTTAGGAAGTTCAGCGGTTCCTCTCTCAGCCCCAGAAACCCTAGTGAGGGAATTTCAAACGCCCGGGATGCCCAAGAAATCCCGGACTGTCAAAGATAAGAATGAGGGCTGCTCTCGGGTCTAGGTCCAAGTCATCATAGGCTGGTGGACCCCCCACCCACAGAGGGCGAAGCCAGATCATGAGGTTCACGTGAGAGGAACTCTGAGGTGGGCAAAGGGCAGAAGGCAGGAGGCCACAGCTCAGCGTTCCCCATGCAGGAGGAGGCCTGCCCTCGGCTCCTGCTGCCCCTCCTCAGCCCCTGCCAGGAGCAGCTACCTCGAGGGACTGGCCATGAGCTGGGAGAAGCTCCACACTCCTCTGCAAGGGACTTCACCGTCATCGCTTTCCCTCTCGGGACCATGGGCTCCAGGGCGGCAGGACGCTAGCCTGCTAGCAGAGAGCAGAGAGACGCCCATCCCCAGCTCCATTGTGGGCAGGAGGCTGAGGCCCCTCAGAGCTCTGTTCCAGGCTGAGGCTTCTTCCTTACCTCGATTCTCTCTACCACCCATTCCCACCCAGGCCTGTCTCGGCATTTCACCCGGGGCAGCTCTACCTCTGTCCCCAAGGCCTAATCAAGATGTCACCACAAGCTCCCACTGTCCAAGCCGCCGTCTTTGCTTAGCAACACCAAACACCCTCTCCCATCCTCCGCGAGTGTAAGGAGGAACGCCCCCCTCCCCCGCCGTACACACAGCCCCCATCCTCTCCCTCTCCTCCGGGTTGGGAGTTGTTACTGAATTGGCTCCCTAGCCCCAGCACCCCCCTTCCCCCTCCGCTGGCCGCCTTCTGCCTGAACTTACATTATCCTTCCCTTGCCGGTGAGACCCTGGGGTGCGAGCGTGGCCGCCGCCTTGGAAACGGCGAGGGAGTGCGGGTGGTGTGTGCATGCCTGCGTCTCGGTGGCAGGCAGGGGTGAGCCCAGCCACTCACCTTCCAGGAAGCGTGGATTCCTGGAAGTGAGGGGAACCGCCGTCATTTCGCAGGCAGCGGCAGCGGCACGGTGAGCAGGGGCCCACGGCTGCAGCCAGCGAGAACCGCTCAGCCCAGGGTGGATGTGTGTGGAGAGTGTGTGTGTGTGAGAGAGAGAGAGAGAGGGAGAGAGAGCGGGAGAGAGGGAGAGAAGGCTCGGATGTGCTTGGGGAGGGGGCTGAAGAGAACGTGTCTGTGTGTGGTGTGTATGGTGGGGGACGCCGGGCTACAGCATCCCTTTTCCACGACAGTGAAGGGGCGGGAGGGTGGGGGTGTGCACAGGGAGGGGGAGGCAGATGCCGCCGCCGTTGCCCTCCTGCCCAGCAGACAAAGAGGAACTGCACAACAAATGCCTGAGAGAGGCAAGTGTGTGTGTGTGTGTGTGTGTGTGTGTGTGTGTGTGAGAGAGAGAGAGAGAGAGAGAGAGATGGATGAGCCAGAGGTGGGAGGGAGAACGGGAGGGGCCCCCAGGGAAGGCCCAATCCTCTGCCAGCTGGGGAAGCCAAGGCCCCAGAGGTCATGGGGCCCAGGACATGGGGCAGCTTCAAGGCTCTCAGCAGAGGGCCCCTCCCCCACCAGACTCTTCCCCTGCTCCAGGAGGGAGGTCGCTCTCCTGAGCTGGGGACCGACAGCCTCCCCCGCCTCCCCGGCAGCTAGAAGGCCCAGCACAGTCTGGTCTCAGGCTGGTGCTGCGCTGTGGTCCTGAGTCCCTCCAGATCCCAGGCAGAGAGGCTGGTACAGTCTCCCCACTCCACGCTCTCCTGGGTCCCTGGGGGCTGGGCCGCCAGCAGCCCTGCAGGAATCCGCCCTCTTTCAGGACAAGGCCTCTGCTCCCTTCCCTGCTAGGACGAGCTGACCTACTTTGGAAGACTGCGTTTTCTGATTCCAAGAATTTGGGGGTGGGAGGGGCCGTGAAACTTCGGGCTGCCTACTCTGGATCCCTTTCCCCTGAGGTTCCCTTAAACATTTCGCAGCCCCAGAAAACTTGGGACAGGTACTGCTCAGCCAGTTAACTGCATGAGGCAAGTGCGGGCAACTCAGTTTCCCTTGAAAGGGGAATATGGGATGCGCAGGGCAGTCTGGGTGGCAAATGAATGAGCTGCTTCTTATTTTGCCCCTCTCCCCTGTTCCAGAGAGAATGACCTTAGGACGGGCTTTGTGCATGAGGTGCTGTGAGGTGGTAACATCTCTTCGAAGAACAGGAGGGATGTCCCTTTCACCCAGTGGCCAGGGCACAGAAGGCCACCTGGCATGAAGGCAGAAGAGCTGAGACTGCCTATGGAGGGGCCATGGTGTGCTTCAGGAGGGTTGCACACTGTGATCTCCTCCTCTGCTCCCTTCAGCCCAGGAGAGATGGGCCAGTGATGGGCCCTCAGACGTCCTCAAGGGGGCTGTCTTGCATGCACCCAGGCCCACGGGAGGGGGCACTCTGCAGAGCTAATGTTGGCCCTTCCTTGACTTTCCCTGTCCCTCTCTAGAATCCTCCAAGCACAGGTGAAGGGCTTCTGGCCTCCACTTTCGTTCAAACACCGTTATGTGCAGAGGCCACTTCTTTTCTAGGAAATGCCAACCTGCTGGAAGCAAGGAAAGCTTGGTTCATGGCCCAGTGAAGCAAAGAGCCTCACGAGTCTTCCACTGGTACCCAGCAGTCTCCAGAGACAGCACCGAAAGAGCCCCAAGGGATCTTTCCCCAGACCCCTTCATAGTGTCTCATTTGCCTAGTTCAGGGCAGGGACTGAGCGACCCCCAGCTCTGAAGCAGGGTCCTGAGCGTACCTGTTGCTCAACAGTGGCTTGCAGGGAGGGTTTAGTTGAGCAGGAGGTAGGCGGATCAGCTGATTCTCCGGAAGGACCACGACTTAGTTCCAGTAAAGTCTCTTTCAATCAGTCTACCTGCTCCCTGTCATTCTGTCCCACATGTATCAGGGACCAAATGCCTTCACTTACTTTCACACCTCCCCTCCATAAATGAGAAACAGGTCAGGGCCAACATCCAGCTGTGCATTCCCCAGGTGTTGCTAATGCCTCTCATACGTGTGTCTGACCTTGCTGTCTTCCTTAGTCCAGGCCAATAATTCCGTCATCGGTCTTACTTCAGAGTAAAACAATAAGCTACTGGTCATTTCCACAATGGTGCCTGGATTTCTGGTGGGGACACTCCCACTATCGTGGCTCAGTTCAGGGTTCCTTTAACTCCAATGAGCATTTCTTACCCTGGAATTCTAATGATCCAAGACATGATTCCTTCTACAAGCTGCCACAGACTCGACTCTACACTTTCAGAGAGACAGAGAGAGAGAGGGAAAGAGAGAGAGAGAGAGTGCTAAAGTCCCTAATTTCTTTTCATCTTGTTAAACCTGATTACTTTCATGTCTCTAAAATGCCACGCATGGGGCTGGCATTGTGGCGTGGCAGATAAAGCTGCTGTCCGCAATGTGGGCATCCCCGGCGGGTGCCAGTTCATGTCCCGGCTGCTCCACTACAGATCCAGCTCCGTGCTCATGGCCTGGGAAAAGCAGCAGAAGAAAGCCCAAGTGCCTGGGCTCCTGCCATCCATTTGGGAGACCTAGAAGGAGCTCCTGGCTTCAGCCTGGCCCAGCCCTGGATGTTGCAGCCATCTGTGGAGTGAACCAGCAAATATGGAAGATCTCTCTCTCTCTCTCTCTCTGTAACTCTCTCAAATAAATAAATAAATCTTTACAAATAAATAGATAAAATGCCACTCATACTGTAAGCAATGATCTCTTCCGCCCCAGTGAGAATATCTGCCTGGTGTGAAAAACTGTCATGTGTTAAGACTGTGGCAAGATGGAGGTGAATGAAAACTGGGCTCTTGATCTCTGCCTTCAAAGGCTGTAAACTGACAGCTCACCAGCTGAATTTAGGGCAGAGATAAATTTGACTTGTCCCATGAAGTATTTTTAAAAATATTGAGTCATTATTTTTAAATGGAGATACTTCATATAAAATTTGGACGTTTAGAAAAAGATTTATTTATTTCAAAGTCAGAGTTACAGAGAGAGAGATCTTGCACTTGTTGGTTCACTCCCTGGATAGCCGTAATGGCCAAGGCTGGGCCAGGCCAAAGCCAGGAGCCAGGAGCCAGGAGCCAGGAGCCAGGAGCTTCTTCTGGGTCTCCCACTTGGGTAGCGGTGCTCAAACACTTGGGCCATCTTCTGCTACTTTTTCCAGGCCATTAGCAGGGAGTTGGATCAGAAGTGGAGCAGGCAGGACACAAACCAGTGCCCACATGGGATGCTGGCACTGCATGGGATACCACCCGCTATACCACAATGCCAGCCCTGAAAATTTGGATTTCTTTTTATTTCTGATTTCTCTTGAAAGGTTGAGAAGTTTGGGCCATGCCAGGTCCATGTTCCTACCTGGCAGTGACTGGTGGACACTGAAGGCTGCTGGAGGCGGGACATGTGTGCTCCAGTTCAGGACAGTCCCCATGGTCTCTTCTGCCTTATCCTAAGCTACTTCCCTCATCCACACACCCACCTGGGCCCTGAAGGCCTTTGGGGTTTGGAACTCTGCTCTTGCCTCTACTGGGGTGGCATGGAATTTCATGTTTGGCCAGTAACATCAGAGCAGCAGGAACCACATCTTCCTTCCGTCTGTGTATGCGTCAGCTTGCTCCTCCAGTAGGCCCACTTGTGTTCCCATCCCATGTCCTTATCCCCCAAGAACCCTGGGGGGAGCAAAGTACTATTTAGGAAATGTAAATCACCAAAATAATTGCGCATTACGAAGTACTACCAAGCCCGAGCATCCGCTCTGGGACGCCGGCATCTGGAGGCTGCGTGCCTGGGTTGAAGGCGCTCGGCCCTGCTCCACAGGAGGATGCCTGCTCCCAGCCCCTACACGCGGGACACACAAGGAGGCGTACCAGACATATAGGAGCGGCCATTGCAGTCTTCTATGTCCATCTTAAAGAGTCTGTGGAGAAAGAAGACAGCTGCTGTTAGAGCCACATCCGGGAAGGTAGGTTCTTCTTTAACATTCTGGAGTTAGTAAGAAACCTAAAGCATTGCTTTAGTGCAGTCCAATACTATCCTAAAGAAGGAAAACCTCACGCTTTGTCCTCGTGAGAGAGACGACGTGCAAGGTTTCCGCCCACCCACCACCTCTGCAGGCTTCCCCAACTCCAGGCTGGAAACACTCTCGGAACTCCGAGCACTCTGGATTTCCAGAACACACAGGCCCTGCCCCTGGAGATGAGCGGATGCTGCCGGAGACAGTCACAGCAGCCCCCACTGAGGCTCCAGGCCTCACTTAAGGATGGGGAAGCAATGACAGGAAGAAGCTGGATTCAGTCATTCCAAGGGGTTGGCCCTGGCGGGTCTCAGGAAAGCAGGAGACAGAAGAGAGTGGCCCACCTCAGCAGGCAGTGGTAAACCCCTTACAGAAGGTGTGATAAACAGATTAAACCTTCCAGTGGCTTTCCTTACCCTCCTAGCAGTTACTAGCTATGCTTAGTGTTATTATTGTTTTTTTTTTTTTTTTTTAAAAAGGGAGCAGTCTGAATTTAAAATGCAGGTTAGCCTATTTGAGGGAAGGCAAGGAATAATTGGAAGTCGAGTATTAAACAATCAGGAACTGAGAACAATTAAAAGTGATAATTGTTGCAATTAATTATCTGACTGTGAATTGTTGCAATGAATTATCTGCCTGTGGGAGAAGGGGAAGAAAAAAAAAGTCTATGTGGTGGAAATTTACATACATCCAAGATTGCTTGTATATATAAGGAAAAGTAAACGCCCCACAGGCAAGAGTGAGGCTGGGAGGGCCTGAGCCATCTCTCAGAAGGATCTGACGGCACAGACGGGTGGAGATTGGATTTGCCTGCACTACTGCATTACCACGTGGAGGTGGGGGTGGGGTGGGGTGCAGCAGGGCACACAGAGGGAGAGTGTCTGTTTCTCTGCCCCTTCATTCTTCTGGAGCTGGAGCTCCAGCCTGAAACCCGGGCCTACTTGCACTTCGCAATCAAGTCTCCCTTACATTTCATCAGACAGAGTCCTGCTCTCCAGCCTGGTTCCCTTGGAAGCCTGGGTGTGGGGAAACACTGCTCTCCGTTTATTTTCCACTCCTCTTCTCTTGACATCCTCCCTGGATGCACTGAGCTTTGGGACCAGACCGCTAGAACAAGCCACAGTAATAAGTGCTTCCTTGAACGTTCCCTTAGGGGCAGTGATTAAAAGAGCCCAAGTCCACAGTGGTTACAGAGCTCAAACCCTCTGGAATGAGCTACAGAACTGGAGGTGGTCAGAGATCCAAAGACGAGGGGGGCAGTCTGGCACTCAGGGGCGCCTTTCATGTCCAAACCATCAACCTCACAGCTGCCCTCTGGGATTCTGCAAAACTACTGCAAGGCTCAAAGTGCCTGGTGTGACTTCCCTCACCTGCTCTCCATGCAGGAGAGGCAAGGGTGAGCAGTGGAGAAACTGAGGCTCAGGGCAGTTAAGCCACTTGTCTGAGGGCTCCTGGAAGGCTGGAGCAAGAACAAGAACACAGTCCTCCTGCCTCCCTGAGCATACGCTCCCATGAAAGCACGCTGCTTCCTTTCAAAGCTGAGTTACTGGAGGCCTTCATGGACCTCCTGGCTTTTTTCTGGTTCTAACATCAATTAAGGCATCTTTTCCTTTGGTGTGATTCCTGTGGGAGCGGGGTCTGTTACTTAAAAAGGAAGAACAAGTTGAGCTGGCTCCACAGGGAGAAAGAAGCTAATGCAAGCATTTCTCTCTCTGTATGTGTGTGTGTGAGAGAGAGAGAGGGGACCAGGGCCTAGACCAGCACCAGGTGGGCAGAACAGCTGAAGCTCAGCATTCAGCTAGCACTGCCTCAGGAGGTGCACATCATTCTCGGACTCCTGCCCAAGTAGCCCCACAATAATTTCCAGAGGGGTCTGAAGGAGTTGTCTTCGGAGTCAGGCTGTCTTCCTAACAGGAAACTGAACTCTCCTCCATCTTAATTGCTCTTAACAGGTGCTCCGTGACACATCTCAGGCAAAATTGGTATTTAGCTGCCTCCACCTGGTCTAAATGCCAAGTTGGTAACCCTGGGAGTGAGAGGGCCTGAGACTCCGCCGTTCCCAGGGCTGGCTGGCTGAGAGCCAGATGCAGACTCGTGGATGTGCTCCGCTCTGCTCAGATCTCCTGGCACCAGGTCCTCCCAACCTTTCCCCTCCTACCCCTTTGAGCAATCCCTGCCTGACTGGGCAGGCAGAACTAAGAAGAATTGGGTCAAGTTAGGCAGTGGCAACTGGGGACATATCACAGCAGGAGGAAGTCAGTTACACAAGCTAGGCTTGGCTCAAAGATCTTGGGAGGAAAGTGGCTTTACAGCGGCGTAAACGTCATGCAGGGAGGTAGGCACGGACATAGTGTAAACTCAGCACAGTGAGCCGAATTCGCAGCAGCTAGAAACAATCTCCCCATTCAGAAGAGGAGTCTTGGTGAGGAAGGGGGAACGGCAGGTCATGTTGTAACCTCTGGAGACACGGATTCTCTCCCCTGTTTTTTTTTTTTTTTTTTTTTTTAATAATTATTTGACTGTCCACTCTGCCGGTCAAAAATTAAAAAAAAAAAAAAAAAAAAAAAAAAAAAGGCCAGCGCCGTGGCTCAACAGGCTAATCCTCCGCCTTGCAGCGCCAGCACACCGGGTTCTAGTCCGGGTTGGGGCGCCGGATTCTGTCCCGGTTGCCCCTCTTCCAGGCCAGCTCTCTGCTGTGGCCAGGGAGTGCAGTGGAGGATGGCCCAGGTGCTTGGGCCCTGCACCCCATGGGAGACCAGGAAAAGCACCTGTCACCTGGCTCCTGCCATCGGATGAGCGCGGTGTGCCGGCTGCAGCGCGCCAGCCGTGGCGGCCATTGGAGGGTGAACCAATGGCAAAGGAAGACCTTTCTCTCTGTCTCTCTCTCACTGTCCACTCTGCCTGTCAAAAATTTTTTAAAAAATAATAAAAAAATAAAAAAATAATTATTTGACATAGTTATAGACAGTGAGAGAGAGAGACGGAGAGAAAGGTCTTCTTTCCGTTGGTTCACCCCCCAAATGGCCGCTACAGCCGGCGCTGCGCTGATCCGAAGCCCGGAGCCAGGAGCTTCTTCCCGGTCTCCCACGAGGGTGCAGGGACCCAAGCACTTGGTCCATCCTCCACTGCCCTCCCAGGCCACAGCAGAGAGCTGGCCTGAAAGAGGAGCAACCGGACCTAGAACCTAGGGCCCATATGGGATGCCGGTGCTGCAGGCGGAGGATTAGCCAAGTGAACCACGGTGCCAGCCCCCCCCTGTTCTTTTGAGTCCACTTGGCATCCTGAGTGTTCCACGGCCCTGGAACATGTTATCACATATGAACAGGCACAGTGTTCTTTCTAGACACAGGCTTCCTGTCAGACTCCCTGACAAGTAACGGTGAGGATCAATCAGGGTCTCGCTTGCAGGGGCAGGTAAGACATCAGCTGCCCCACTCTTCTCCCCTAAGACTTCCCTACGGCTCTAAATATTGGTAACAAAAATGTGAGGAAGTCAAGTTTTCTCTAAGTAGTGGCTCTGAATGCCTGAAATAGGATAGACATCCCAAGAAATTAAAACTCTTAAAATCCTCCACAGCCGGCGCCGCGGCTCAACAGGCTAATCCTCCGCCTTGCGGCACTGGCACACCGGGTTCTAGTCCCGGTTGGGGCGCCGGATTCTGTCCCGGTTGCCCCTCTTCCAGGCCAGCTCTCTGCTGTGGCCTGGGAGTGCAGTGGAGGATGGCCCAAGTGCTTGGGCCCTGCACCCCATGGGAGACCAGGAGAAGCACCTGGCACCTGGCTCCTGCGCTGTCTGCGGCAGCCATTGGAGGGTGAACCAACGGCAAAGGAAGTCCTTTCTCTCTGTCTCTCTCTCTCACTGTCCACTCTGCCTGTCAAAAATAAAGAAAAAAAAAAAAAAAGCTAACACACACACACACACACAAAAATCCTCCACAGAAGTTTGTCAGATCCAGCGCTGGGTGTTGTGGCACCAGCTGCAATGCCAGCATCCCAGATCAGAGTGCTAGTTCAGGTCCTGGCCACTGCACTTCCCATACAACTTCCTGGTGCACCTGGGAAGGCAGTGGAAGATGGTCCAGGTGCTTGGATCCCTGGTACCTATGTGGGAGACCCAGATGAAGCTCCTGGCTCCTGACTTTGGCCTGGTCCTGCTCTGGTTGTTGTGGCTATTTGGGAAGTGAACCAGTGGATGGAGGATCTCTCTCTCTCTCTGCTTTTCTCTGTCACTTTGCCTTTAAAACAAAGTTTTTTTAAAAAAAGAACTTTGTTATATCTATTGATACCCCAAAGTTGGAATTTTAAACACATGTATAGCAGCTTAGTAGGTAGAACGGTAGTGAGGAGGGTGATGTTGGAGTGAGGTGTGGTGATGAAGGGTGGTAAAGATCCAGGCCATCTTTTTGGTTATTATTCTCAAACTGCAACAGAGAGAAGTGGAAAAAAACAATTTCTACAGTTTCCCACAGGAGCTGGGTTCTGGGGTGGAGTCATGTGATCATGAAGCCATCTTCCACAGGCCTTGGGCGTGAGCAGTTCAAGTACTTTAAGTAGATCAAACCCACAGCTTCACCCTCTCTTCTCTGTGCTCTCCTGAATGAATAAAATCTGAGCAAAACCAGGTTGGACTCACGTAGCTGGCCCTGCGAAATTGGGGGAAGGACAAGGGGCAAAGGTGAGGAGAAAATGCAGAATCAGACACTGTCTGCACATCGCATTCCAGGAAACAGACCTAGGCACTCAGCCATCCGCAGCACTGCAACCATCTTCAGGGTCAGCCCAGAGCCCTCTGAAGGGAGCCCACTGACAGGTGCTCAGCCCAAGTGTCTGTCTTTACAGCGGAAAAGGCTGCCTCGTTTTTCACCAGGCTGTAGACAGACCTTCTGTCTGTGGGTGATACAGATGAAGATGGCTCAGCTTCATTATCCAAGTGCCTGGCGAGCAGGGAAGAGGGGATGAATCCCCAGGTCGCCCTAGCGGTGGCCAGTCTCTAACATAAGAGGGATGAGCTGGAAACACAACACCTGGGCAGTGGGAAGCTATTGCCTCATTGTCTCCTTTCAGCTCTCAGACGGATGCATCTTTTCTTTTGCGCTTTGTGCTTCCCTGTCCTCCCCAGGCAGACTGTGGAAGAGTGAGAAGGCTGAGGTTTGTGGGTGGGAGGAGAAACAATCCCACCCTTCCCATGTCTCACTTCAGAACTTAAGAACTAAGGAGAAGGGCCAAGCTAAACATTTCACATCACCAGATGTGATACACAAGGGATGATACTTTCTGGATTTTTTGGGTATACCCCTGAGTATGCAAGCTCTGTGTTTATGGAAAGGCCCCTCAAGGCACCCGGAAGTTGAACTGCTGTTCAGTTCTGTTTGCACAGTGGTGGAAAAACCAGAGCAAGGGAGTTCGATTTGCTTCAGTTTTGAAGCAGAAGATAACAGGGTTAGCTCTCTCAAGTGTTTTAAATGGCATGCGAGTCTGAGTTGACTACCCTTATTAGGGTACAGTGGCAAAAACATGGGCAAAACAGGAACACGTGCAACACTAGCCAGGAGTCCCTAATACATGCTGATCTCAAGAACTCACTGTTGGGCAGTTAAGATGCCACTTGGGGCACCCCCATCCCTTTCTGCAGTGCCTGGTTAGGAGTCCTGACTCTGCTTCTGTGCAGCCTAGGAGGCAGCAGGTGGTGGCTCCAGAACTTTGGACCTCGCCTCAGGTGCAAGTTCTAGACTAAGGTACAGACTTTGGCTTAGCCCAGCTCAGACCTGGCTATTGCAGGCATCTGGGGAGTGAACCACCGAATGGAAGATCTCTCTCTCTCTCTCTCTCTCTCCATCTGTCTCTCTCTGCCTTTCAAGCTAAGATCTCACTGTTGTTTGGGCCAGAAAGATGATAGCTTTGGGCTTGTCTGCTAACGATCTTGCTCTAAGCTAATCTGGTAAGCTTCTCTTCTGCAAGGTTTGGAAATGATGCCCCAGGGACCTGGGGAATCTTAGAGCTGAGATGGAGTTGAGAAATGGTTTCCAATCTCTTGATTCGTTTTTTTTTTTTTTAAGACTTATTTTATTTATATGAAAGGCAAAGTTACAGAGAGAGAGGGTGAGAAACAGAGACAGAGATCAAGAGAGAGATTGATCTTCCGTCTACTGGTTCACTCCCCAAAAGGCCGCGACAGCCAAGGCTGGGCCAGACCGCAGCCAGGAGCCTCTCCCATGTGGGTGCTGGGGCCCAAGCACTTGGACTATCTTCTGCTGCTTTCCCAGGTGCACTAGCCAAGAGCTGAATCAGAAGTGGAGCAGCCAGGACTTGCACCAGTGACCACAAGCAGCAGCTTTACCCGCTACACCAAAACGTCTTAATTTGTAGCAGAAGAAACTAAGCCCAGAGTCACCTATCCAGTTAGCAACACAAGCAGGAGAAATAGAACCTAGGTTACCAGTAGAGGGTTCTCCACTGAAACACAAAGTTTAATTCTGACCCAGCTGGAAGGTTTGGGCCACCTGCTTGCCTTCTTTCTTGGGTTAATTAGATGAACAGTTTTGGGCTCTGCATCTTGGTGACTTAAATCACTGGACTGAAGACACAGTCTTATCGACGGGAGAAGAAATAATCCTCTCTCCCCAAATCTCTTTTCCAAAATTTTGAAATGGGGCCGGAGTGGGGCTGGAGTTGTGGGTAAAGCCACTGCCTGTGATGCTGGCAGCCCATACAGGTGCCAGTTCAAGATCTGGCTGCTCCGCTTCTGATCCAGCTCCCTGCTAATGTGTTTGGGAAAGCAATGGAAGATGGCCCAAGTGCTTGGGTCCCTGCACCCACATGGGAGACCTGGAAGAAGCTCCTGACTTCCTAGCTTTGGCTTAGCCCAGCCCCAGCCATTGTGGGACACTTGGGGAATAAACTAGTGGATGGAAAAATCTCTCTATATAACTCTTTCAAATAAATAAATAAATCTTTAAAAAAAAAAAAAAGAAAGAAAGAGGGGGCTGGTGTTGTGATATAGCTGGTTAAGTCACTGCCTGCTGTGCCAGCATCCCATATGGGCACCTTTTTGCGACCTGGTTGCTCCACTTCCAATCTAGCTCCCATTAATGCACCTTGGAAAGCAGCACAGGATGGCCCAAGTACTTAGGATGCTGCACCCACACGGGAGACCCAGAAGAAGCTCCTGGCTTTGGCCTGGCACAGCTCTGGTCGATGAGAGCATTTGGGGAGTGAAATAGCACATGGAAGATTCTCTTTCTTTCTGTGACTTTGCCTTTCAAATCAATCAATCTATCTATATCTGTCTCTCTATCTAAATAAAGAAATTATGGGCCTGGGGGAAATACCAAACTAAATGTTCTTTAAGGTAGGGTGTCCCTCAGATGGAGGACTACCCCAGCACATGTGCTGCATCAGAGGCTTCAAAGTGGATCCGACCCCAGGAGACCAGGTCATTAACATCAGCACAGCCCTGACTTAGATGTTTTCCTCTGATAAACCTTGACCCTGGCTCTCTGTTTCCAGAACAGAGCCCATAACTCTTCTAAGAAGAGAAGAAAAATCAAACAGCCTGAAATTCAAAGCCTTCTCCAGCAGAGTCAAGAAACCAATAAAGAAAGGGAGTTCCTCTGCCCGTGTCAGTGTCTACACCCACAGGATCCCATATTCTTATGTTTTCCTACACAATAAAAAGAGGCTAGAAATACCTGCCCAACAGTCACTTTTCTTTTTTCTCTGTGTGTGTATGTGTGAATGGAGAGAGAGCGAGCGAGCGAGAGCGAGAGCCAGTGTATACATGTGGAAGGTGGGCAGGATGAAAAGTGGGATAAGTTTCTCCCATGCTGGGAAGTACAAACTGTAGTTTTCAAACTAAGAGGAAATAAAGAAACTTTCAGCTGCATTTTCACTGGAGAAAGGTCAGGCCTTATTTCTGAGCCAAGTCCTGGAATCTGACTTTCCCTCAACCTGCTGAGAGCTAGTGAACTACCCGGCAGCTGACTGCAGGCGGCGGGCAGCAAAGACTTTAATGCTGTGCGGAGACAGCAGCAGCTCCCGACGAGGATGAGGACGAGCTACAGGTGTGAGGCTGCCAGAAAGAGGGCAGTGCCCACCACGAGGCCCACCCAGAACATGCCAGCGAAATCTCTCCTGCAGCCTATTTTTATCTCAGGAGTGCCTCTGACTGTTCTCATGACCCAGGGGACTCTCTGGTTCCCTGGTTCGGGGCTGTTGGGAAGGCTACCTACCCCATGAGGCGAGATTCACGGACCTGCTGGCAGGCTCATGGAGAGATGGGGGATCATCAGTTAAAAATGTTATCCATTCCTGCCAGATAGGACACTGTGCTAAGGTGATCTGTTCTTTGTTCTTAGAATCCGAGTTGCCGTCAGTGGAAATATTCTAGGTAGTCAGACACCTGTTTTTCTCGCTTCCTAAGGATGTGGGTGTTTACCTTCACCCAGGCCGAGTAAGCAAGTAGTAGTAAGGGGAGGCGGCCATGCCTCAATGGTCATCTGGTGGCCATCATGATGGAAGGCCAACTGCAAGTCTTAGGGCTGAAATGTGAGCCTGCCAGGAATAAAATCAAGCCCACCACTGATCCCCCGAGGCCTTAGGCTGGGGGAAAGATGGGCACAGCAGGAGGTACCACACATAGGAGAGCTGCTAGAACAGCAGACAGTTCTGCTCCCCAGGGAGTGGGAAAGAGAAGGTATGCAAAACTCTACACAAACTGCGGTTGGTAGGTTGGTATTACATCAAATCTTCCTGGAAACAGTACATTCTTGACCTCGGAGGGGAGATGGATATCTATTACTAACCATCGCATCATCTAAGGGACCACATTCCATTAAACACTGCAAGGTCCCCAATCGGTCCTAGAACATTTAAAAAGTGAGAATCTACAACTCCTAGCAGAGCAGGAGTAAGGAAATAACTGGGGAATGGGTCTGAGTGAGGGGTACCCAGAGGGCTGAGTATTCTGGAAGCTGGCAGCCTGCTCCCCAAGTCTGTAGTTCCCATCCCGATCCCGATGTCTGCCCCCGGGGGGGGGGGCTCCCTCGGTCCCATTCCTTTCTTAGGGCTCTTTTGCCTTGAACCTCTCCCCTCCCCAATTCTCTACACTTCTCAGCCCTGACAGCGCTGCTCACTCCACCCCAAGTTTTTTCTCTCCTGCTCACGGCCTATGTCTTCCTCTCCAGCCTTCTGACCAAACCCCGGGGTCCCTCGTTTCGTTTTGTCCTGCTTTTTCCTCCTCTGCCCTGTCCCTCGGTTCTCCCCCAGTCGTCCCCCCCAGAGGAGGCCCCGCGCACACCACTTCCTACCTGTCCTCTGCCCACTGCCTTGACCCACCTCTGGAATTTTCAAGCCCCCCCCAGGCCCCTGCCCCTCCTTTCAATACGGGGGCCCTCGGGTCAACTCCCTTTGGCCAGCTTGCGCCTCTCCAGCCCTAACCTACCCGGCGTCCACGTCTCCCCTCTCTTCAAACCCTAGCCCCATCAGGCCCCGCCCCTGCCCGAGGCCCCTCCCCCGCCTCGCCTAAGCCCCGCCCCTCACTCACCTGAGGCGTCTCCGCGCGCGCGCAGGCTGTTGGGGGTGGGGGAGAGGGGACGGTGTTTGGGAAGAGGGGGGCGGGGCGGCTGGGGTCCCCCACTCTGGCCCGGGTGGCCCAGCGCGGGGGTAGCAGGGTCACTGAGGCGGCGGGAGCCGGGCCGGCGCCGGGACCCGGTCGCTCAGCGGCGGCGGCGGCTCCATCTTCATCAGCGGCTTCACCTGAGGAGGGACTGGCCCCCCCCAGACGCCCCCCCCCATCCCTGCCTTCCCCCCCTCCCCAGAGCAACTTCCGGTCCCACTACCAAGCGACAGGCGGCGTGGCCGAACACCGAGCGCCCCCGAGCCGGGGAGACTGCTGGAGAAAAAAGGGAGAAGAGCTAGGGGAGAGTAGCCGAGCGTCGAACCACTCCAGTCCGAGAAAAAGCTGTCGCGCGCGCAGAGGGTGACTCAACCGCTACCACTTCGTCTGCATCTAATTTGGAAACTAGGCGCGTATTGGACGCACCCCGTGCCCTGGAACGGCTGCCCCTAGTGTCAAGTTTTGCCTGTGTCCCTAAGACAGTATTGATTTGAACTTAGCGTTCTGTGCTAAGTGTGCGGGAATCCGGGTTGGAAGGTGCCCAGTTTTTCATGTCCTCTCTCCCTGGCTCTCCCGAGGTCAGTTACCCGGACATCGGAGAAGCCAGCCCCGCTCCCGGCCTCCCCGGCGCCGGCTCCCTTTCTCTCCTCCGCTGACCTTTGGCGGCTGGCTCGGGGCTAGAACATCTCGGGATCGGGGCCCCAGACTCACAATCTTACACAGATACCACTTTATTGATGAGTTTAGAAAAGTAGAATTAAAAAGGGAGAGAACCATGCGCCTGGCTCTTCTCAGAAGCCTCGTATCCCAGAGAGGTAGTAGAGACAGCACAAACCCTTTTCTTACGCGGTCTTACCCATTCCCTGAAGAGTCCAGGAGAAATGGGGATCAGAAGTAGGGGTGGGGTAGGAAGGGAAAATAGAAAGTTGCTTATCTCCAGAATTACTTTCACACATTGGCCCCTGCACCAACAGCTCTGACCTCCTAGCAGGGGGTTGAGCCAGGAGGGTCTGTAACACAGTGTTGGGGGGGTGCCTGGGCCGAAATGTGCAGTGTGTGCGCGTGTACCTGGAGAAGGCATAGCAAGGCACAGTACAGGGCTACGGTGCAAGAAGTGGAAGGTGAGGGAAAGGTTTTCCTGTGGCAGCGAAACCAAAGGATGGATGGGGGAGGGGTTTCGGTGATTCTGTGACGTCATGGGGCGACTCGGACATGGACGCGATGCCAGGCGTTGCTGAGCACACCGCGGAGGTTCCAGATTGGGGCCACAGTGTCCGGCTGCACGTTGTAGCTCTCATCCACAGCCTTACAGACAATGTGCAGTTCTTTCTGCCCAGCCGGCACGGGTGCTTGCAGCCGCCACAGACGCCAGGCCCAAGCCTTCCTGGGGCACTGTTCCTCCCCATACAGCTCAGCGGCCTGCCAGGTCAGGCCCCCATCAAGCGACACGTCTACTCGGATCACAGCCCTGCCACCGCCACTCCACGCGTAGCCCTTGATGGTCACTTCTCCCGACTCCACAGTCTCCCCGGCCCGCGGCTCTGTGATGGCCGACTGCACGGGAAGTTCCTGAATAGACGGAGCTGAGTCAAAATCCACAGTGTCCCAGTCCACAGATGGAGAGAAGCCTTTGTAATCCCGCCGCTGCCAGTGGCTGCCACTCTCCTCTGGCTCCACGCTCACTCTGCCCAGCCACTTGACGTGGCGGGCGCCCACCACACCGGGAACCACCACTCGTACAGGGAAGCCGTGGTCACGAGGCAGGGGCTCCCCGTTCATCTCATATGCCAACAGGACCTCAGCTGCAGGGTCCAAGGCCCGAGCCAGAGGGATGGATGCTCCGTAGGCGGTCCCAGTGGGGTCTGAGTCCAGGCCTTCAAAGCAGACGTGGGCCTCGGCTTCAGAGAGCTGGTGGCCGGCCTGGACCAGCACATCACAGAGGCGCGCCCCAGCCCAGCGTGCAGTGCTGATGGCCCCAGTCCTCCACTCCAGACCTTTCACTTCCTTGACCTGAGACATCTCAGAGCGTCGGTTGCCAGCACACTGCAGTGTGACTGTGACCTCGTGTTTTGGAAACTTGCGCAGGTCATCCAGGGACAGACACAGTGACTGACCCCCAGGGGCCCCCACAACGTGCAAGCGATAGGTGTCCGGGTCCAAGTTTGGAACAGGCAGATGGTTCCGGGTGAAGAAGAGAGGGTTGGGTGTGATATAGTTTTCTGTTAGCAGCTCAGGGGGAGGTTCTGCATTAAAGGGACACTGGCTGTTTACCTTCAGAGCTGGGTGACGGACAGGATCATCAGCATAAGGGTTCGAAGTCTCTAAGGTGGAGGGTGTGGTGTCTTCGGGGTGCAACTCCCCAATCTTGTACTGAGCCAGTAACTCACGCACGTGGGGCTGGTTGTGAACAGCATAGAGGGCCCAGAAGGGCTCAAGGGGACCCCCGGCTGCTAGCATCAGCTTTGATGGCCCCCCTGGGTGGAGGTCCACAAATTCTGTGACGTCAAAGACCTCACTGCCAAGCGTTACCCAGATCCCAGTCTCAGGCCTGCTGTGGGAACGTACTTCTTCCTTAGAGTATATATGTGGTGACTCCTGGGCAGCCTGCTGGCAGGAAATGGGTGAAGCCAAAGGGAAGAGGGTATTACAAAGAAATCACTCTAGCTTACTCCAACCCAACCCACAGCCTTAGCCAAGGATCTGAGGGTGGCAGATACCATCTCCCTACCCCGGGCTGTGTGATAACAGCAAGGACACAGGCCACATGGGAGCTCACCCCGTTCCCCACTTACCCTACACCGATGGTGATGATAGGCCAACACCGCACCAAGGCCTAGAAGGGCCCCCGTGACTCTCCATCCCTTAGTGCTGGAATTCTCACCAGAAACGGTGAGGCTGGGGCACTGGGGCTGAAAGGAATCATTTGTAGAGCAGGCCTGAGTGCAGAGCCTGGAGGGGGCTGACCTGAGTCTGGAAGAAAGAGAAATCTTAGTGGCACGTAATGTCCTGTAGAAGTGCTGGTTTGGTCCAGGGGTCTACCTTCCTGGTTGACCACTTGTCCCTTCCCTTGCAACTTAGTTTCTCCAGCGATGGGTGGGTGCAGGTGGGATCCAGCTTTCCCTTTCCACCCACTCCACCCTTTCAACTCTTATCAGGTAGATAAGATGGTTGTTATCTGGGAGGCAGTCCTGGGAGGGCGTGGCCTACCTGCAGGCCTGTCGGAGTCCTGGGACCACAGCTCTGTGCAGCAGTAGCATTGTGGCAGACCTGTAGGAGAATTCTGAGATGAAAACAGGGAGCCCCCTGGGAGGGGATGTTAGAGATCTGAGGGAATGGGTGGGAGGAGGAAGACAATGAGGAAGGTCGGTGGCCAGGAGCTCTCTGGGAGGAAACCTAACAGCAGGAGTTCACAAGGGCCCCCAGAGAAAACTTGGAGGACCTCACTAGGGGGAAAGAGTCTGGAGCTTCTAGACTCGCCCACCTCCTGTCTACCCTGTCTCTAGTTGGTGTATTACAGACAATGACTGAAGCCAGCAGCCCAAAGGGCAGGAGCTACATGCCAACTTATTAAAGTCAGCAAGAGGACAACTTAAAAAAGGACAAAAAGGTGAAAAGGGTAGTGGTAGCCTAATGAGGTGAGGGAACTCATACGCTGGAGGCCAACTGCACCGGGCTTGTGAAACCTGGCCCTGCACCCCAGGCAGGATTCCAAGCCTCTTGGAACTACCTTCAAATCTGAAATGAGATCTACCTAGCAGAGCTGAGATGAACAGCAAACAGCACTGTCTGAAAGCCTCTCAGCCCCCTCCTTCCCTGCCACCCCCCAAAACTGAACACAGCCAGGATCTGGGTCCCCAGCCTGCGGTTTCGCCCTCACCTTGCCCATGCCGGACTAGTGAGATCAGCAAATCGAGGAGTCAATGGCCCGGGTGTCAGGGGATGGGTTGGAGAAGGAAGTTCATTTTTCTGCTCTCTGTCCTGCAGCAGTTTCCTGCTCATCCCACTGGGCAAAGTACTGACCCCAGAGGGCTGGGGTGGGGAGGAATGAGAAGTGTCCCCACTGCTGAGAAGATGCTGGGGACCCGCGGGAGGGGAGGCAGAGAAACGGCCAGTGCATGGGAACAGGAAGGGCGCCTGCATCCCCCTGCCGCCTACCCTCTATCCCAGAAGGCTGCTTGAACCAAGAGATGCACGCAGGGCTGTTGGTAGAACACAGACTCCCTGGCTTGGGAGGGGCGGCCTTTTGCTGCAATACAGAAATGCCGCCCCGATGCGGGTAGTGGGCTCTCATGGCCCCGGGGGAGCACTTTAGGTAGGTGGGTATGTCCCCTATCCGGGCACAAGTAGCAGGCCCTGTACCACTGCCTAGCTGTTGGCCTAAGAGGGTCTCGCAGCAACACCCCACGGTCCCAAGAGCTCCCGGGCAGTGAACGCAGAGGCGAATAGCGGCAGTTTGGTTATCCTTGTAGTGCGGAGCGCCGCTGGCAGCCACGGCCCCCGCCTCTGCCCGCCCTCCCTTCCTCCCGGCGCCCGCCGCCCGCCGCCCCTGCCCGCGGCAGCCCCCTTACCCTGTCCGCCGACCGCGCCTCGGCAGTTTTACCCGCCCGGCGCCCGCGAGCACTCGCGGAGGGGCGGAGCCGGCGCCGTGACGTGTGGCCGGAGGAGAGGCTTGCTCACGCCCCTCCGCTGGCCCCCGGGCTATGGGTGCGCCGGGGCCGCCGCCTCGCTCCGGGCTTCCCACCTGGGGGCCGGCGGCGAAGGGTTCGGAGCCGAGCAGCTGAGTTTTTGTCTCCACTCGCGCTTGACAGCCTTTGATTTCAGTCGACTGTGGCCTTGGTGGGCGAGGGAGTGGGCCCTGATGTCCAGAGCAGTTCAGAACCCGGCGGTCTTTGATGACGAGGCTGAGAGGTGGGAGAAGGGAGATGCCCCCGGCCCGCCCTACAACCCGCGGTGCGGGGCGGAGTTCACCCGAGGCCGGGGACCCAGCCAGGTACCTCCCGGCCGCGAGCTCCGCCCCGACCCTGTTTTTGACAAGTTTCTGGGCAACTCCAGCAGCCCTGTTTCTCTTCAAGGAAAGCAAGGTCCAGTAGTGAGAGAAATGAAGCCTAAAATATGGTTCCCAAACTTCGAGATTCTCTGGATAGCTGAATTTCTCCCTAAATTGTGGAACCAACACTGAAGAGCCGTCTTTTTAGACAGTTTTTTAAAAAATCGCTCTTTAAAAATATGCAGTTTATAACTTATCTCAAAGCAAATAACACTAATAGAATGTTTGCCGTTACCCGCTTATCATTTGGCGTGAGACCAAAAATTTGCCTGATCCTGGGGCAAACCTATCCGTACACTGTCCCCTAGAGGCCGGAAGGCAGAGCTACAGTCCCAGTCGCTTGGGGGAAGGTCTTCACCCTTACACTGCATGATCATTTCCCTCCCTTCCTGCTTTCCAGAGATTTTACCAAGTTACCAAGGAGCCTGCGCAGAGTACTACAGAGACGGCAAAAGGGCCGACACTGAAAATTTCAGCTTGGTTCTGAAGTTTTTGAAGTTTCCAGTCGGTGTACAATGAAGTCATTGGAGAGGCCTGATGCTGGGTCCATCTAGCTTGACCAAGGCAGTGGCCGGGACTGGCACCACCGTCCTCTCCTGTTCTTCAGAATCTTTGGAATTTAACACTACTGCTGCAGTCACACTTAATCTTCCCTGCTTCACTCTCCCCCAGGGACTGAAGGGCTTGAGTGCAGCAGCAGTTGAGAGCAGGTATATGGGAGATTTTCCTCTTGGGATGGAAGGCGCATGATCACTCAAAAAAAAAAAAAAAAAGCTAATTAGGGGATTTACTTGTTTAACCTTTAGGTAATGGCCCCCTTTGAGAAAGTAATTTAGCAAGAGATTCTAGGAAAAGGAACATCAACTTTTTGCATATTATATAAAGGATTCACAAAGAGCATCCCTCCCTCGACTATTTCCACAGTTTCAGGGATTCTAAAAACATAAAATAGGAGTCATATTTGATGAGCTATCTGGTTCTGAGAATGGGAGTGGTTAATTAGCAATAAAAGAGCTACTTTCCAAATTGGATTCTTTTAGTTTATGAAAGACTAAAGGGAATAAGGAGATACACCAAGCTGCAGGCAACGTATATTTCTGAATCAGTAAAACATTATTGGGTATACTTTCTTCCAAATTTCCAGTGCCAGACAAAATAGCAAAAAATGAAGCAACACTCCAATGCACTTTTTTTTCCTTTTTTACTTACATTAAATACATCGGTAAATCAGCAGTCGCATTCTGTTACCACGATTGTTATGTTGGGAGAGGAAGAAAAGGAAAGAAAGGCAAATGCTTCTTAGAAGAAGGGAAGACACCCTCCTCCGCTAAAAAACGGATCAGAAGGAAAAAAATGAAGAGGTGGGAAATAAAAAACTAAGACCCCCAAGCTCAACAGAGCTTAAAGGAAGGCAGAAGAGCTGGTGGGAGTAGAGGGACGGCAGCAAACAGGCCCAGAAGCTAAGGCCAATACTGTTTCTAAGGGGGCGGAGTAGGGAGAAGCGGCCCAAGGAGACAGTCTCCCAGCCCCAAGGCAATAAAACATCTTCACTCCTGCTCCATGGGGAAAGCTGCACAAAGAATTTCATTTCTGAGAGACTCAAGAGAGCCATCCCAGTTCTTTCCACATGTAAAAAGAATGTACTGGGTGCCTTGAGAGGCTAGTGGGCTCTGGGAAAGGGAGGGAGAAATGGACGCGTGTTTCAGGGCCATGAGAACTCAGGCTGCCCCAGGAAGAGGAAGAGAATGTAGGCCTCAGCTTCATGGATTTCTCAGCTGCTCTGGGACACAAGGCAGTCTGCAAGCCAGATGGGCCAGAAAATTTCCAATTCTAGGTGAAAACAGCTTTTCCTATCTTTCTTCCCCTAATTTTCCCAAAACTCTGGGCTAGAACAAGAAGGAACTTGTTTTTTCTTGCTGTAATGGCTTCCCCCTGATGTCCTAAAACACCTGATGAGAGGATGGATATTTAGAAAGGACCAACATCCTCTGATGATGTGAGACAGTCGTGAGGTGCCTTCAGTACCAGTCATTCCCTGTCCACAGGAACAGGTGGTACACAAGGGGACCACAAATAGGCCCCTGTGGTATCAGTCCCTAGTGGCTCACAAATTAAACCACCTGTTAGGAAGAGGGACTGGGGATAAGGACAGAGGAACTGAACTCAAGATAGAAACAAAGGAGAAAAACAGAGCCAGATGAGAGGCAGGAGATTGAACAGACTATACAGTAGGAATAAAGATCAGACCTATTTACAGAAAAGTAGAAAAGACATGGTAATGGAAATCAAATTGAATGTGAACCCTTGGAAAGGACAGAAAACTCCTCCCTTTTGTCAGACCCCTCTTTTCTCCCTTACCATGACCTATGCTATCCTGACACCATTCCCCAGTTGCTTAATTAATTCTCCAGGGAAAACATATATATGTTTTCAAGAGTATGTACGTATATATGTACACACATGCACACACATACACACTCCTGAGCTAGGTTTGCAAGATAGGTTGTTAATGAGTTGGAGGAAGCTAGCAGTGGAGGCTGGGCTGGAGTAGCTGCCACTGGTACTGTTCTCTACACCTCCTTCCAAAACCACATATATTCTGCAGATTCCATTTAATTAAAAAGATAGGACCACGTACATAGCCACACAGCCTGGTTACTGGGCCTGGGACACTCAGGTCATGTGCCAGGTGTGGGTTGCTCCAGTTACAGTCACTGCCTTGTGTGTGACTGCAGACAGACCCACAACGAGATTCAGCCACCTTCGACTTCAAGCCATGACCATCCACCACCACATGCCATTTCTTGAGTACCTGTTCTGTAAGGGGCACTGTTCTAGATATTGTATGGAAGGGGATTCCAGAGAGATAAAAGGCACAGTCGTTGCCCACAAGCAGCCTGTAATTTAATTTGGGAGCTGAAACCCACTCAAATGAAGTGGTCTACGACTGGTAACAAGCAGTGTCATACACTTGTCCATGTCAAACCCACTGATGACTTCATTCGTGAAATGATCAAATATGGAGATGACAAAAACATTGATATTCACTTGAAAAAAGACCAACCCTTGGAGAGTTGTCAGTAACCAGCAGACAAACTGGTCCTTCAAGCTGAAAGGAGTTCTCTGCGATGCCTCCCAGGACTTGCTTTATCAGACAGCTGCAAAGGTTTCTCAGGCCCTCAATGTCTATAATGGCAATTCAGTTATTTGTTGTCTTACCTAAGAACCTGAAGAGCCCCTCCTGGAAGAAGAGGTGCAAGTATTTTATGATGAATAAAATAAAATTGAACCTCACTAAAAACAAAAAGGTAGAAGGACAGGTGAATCAGTAACTCCCCCCACAAAACAAGTATCCACTGAACTACCACCAATTAAAGTGCAAACGGCAGGGGGTTGCGGTGGTTGGGGCTGAGGCCATCCAAAGGCCAGAGGGAGGGGAAAATGCTGATGTATCAGTCAGAGGATGGGTGTCAGAAACTGGTGGCCACCCCTCCCCCCCAATTAAATGACAGCAGAGTCAAAGATGCAGGCAACCAGTGAAGATTCTTTGGAGGACTCTGGGTTTTGATCCCCATTTTAAGAGAGATGCTACCCAGGAGACTTGGTGAGAGCAACATGGGCCTGGAAGAGCCCAGAGCCAGAGACAACCTTGCACCTCCTCCTCTGTCCAGTTAACCACCCGACTCCCCTCAGAACCTAAGAGTTTGCCTCCCATTCTCATCTCTCCCCAGGACCACTCTCCACAAGGCCAGCCCGTGGATACTGCTGTGTATCAAATATGAAACTCCAACCAAACTGAAACAAAAAGGAAGTGTTTCCTTACTCCCTTCTGTTCTGGGCCTTGTTCTCCCCCAGGGCCCTTGATGTGACTTAAATGGAAACCTCCTTCCTCAGTTCCTGGGTTAACCAACTTCTCCATCTTGGGCAGAGGAGAAAAACAGGATTAAGAACAGGGATTCTCAAAAGCAAAAGGGGGAAGGGCAGGAGACAAAAGTGTTTTCTGAAAAGATGGGAAAGAACACTGGAGAGGAGGAGGAAAGATAAGTAGGTCTCTGTCTTGCACCTATAATACAAAGTGAAGAAAGTTTGTTTTGGAAGGTAAGTCCTGGGGGATTTGACCCCCGACCCCCACAGTGAGGGTAGGAGGCCAGTGGCAACAGCTGCCTGGTGTTGGTTGCTGAAGCATTAAAAAGTGCCATGACGGAGCTGTCAGGAGGCAGCCCTTGGGAGCCAGGGCTCAGTGTGCTGTTACCGTAGGGGCTGTGTGCTGAGGGGTGGGGATGGAGGTTATTTCTTAGCTCTCGTGCTAGCTCCATACTTCTTTGCTGCTAGCCACCCCCTCAGTTGCTACAACACTGGCTCTTGTTCTGCTGGGACTGCTCATGAAGATCCACACCCCGGCTTCGGCCTGCTGCACCCCCCAGATTCTGGGGTTCACTCTTTGGCAACTTCTTAGCTAGAGATAAAAAGAGAAGGGAACAAAGTATGGTTGAATTTACTCAAACCCCACCCCCACCCCAAAAGGCTACTGGGTGGGAAAGGGGGAATTCTAGAGATTAAAGGAATGTTCTGAAGAGGAAGGGCTCACTGTTTGCAAACTACATTAAAGACAAGGGGCTAAATCTGCAGCCAGAGGATAGAGGTCATAACAGAAAGCTAAGGTATTTCCATACCTAGGATTTTTATAAGAGGAGACATTCCCACCTATCATTGATTTGAACTAGTGATGATTTTACCTACAGAGAAGGGAAAAAGACAGGAAGACCTGAGGCTGCTCTGACCTTACCTATTGCCAGGAAGAGATCGTTCACGTTCATAGCCGTCTTGGCTGAAGTCTCCATAAACAATAAGCTGTTGTCATCTGCATATGCTTGGGCCTCCTGCAAGGGGTGGGGTGTATTGGTGCTCAGAATGTAAGGTGGGAACAAGTGTTGCCCTCCTGCTCTCTTGTAGTACCAGAGTTAGGCAATATCCTAGGTTCCCTCCCCTTAATTAATGCCCCTTTGTACCAACTGTCCCTGGACCCATAATTTGGTGGTGACTCCCTCAAGATAAACCCATGTCTACTCAGTTCAACAAACAGATGCCAGGAAGCTTAATTACAGGGGAGAGGATAATTTGGTTGGGGATTTTTGGATTCTGACACTTGAACAGTCCTTTACATAAAATTCAGTGGCTCCCTCTTTCCTGTTTTCACACTGGCACTCCCACAGCTTGTTACTTCCCTACCACACTGTGCTCTGGAATTTTCTTCTGACTCTTACAATCCCCTGGTTGTCATCAGGGTCATAGTGTTGTTGTATGTAACTTAATGTAGAACGGAGGAATGAGACAATGAATGTCCTTAGATAAGGTTTTCAGAGAGCTGGCTTGGGAAGGAGAGGCCCCAGGTATACAGCAAGTGTGTTAGAGGGGACTCTGAAGGCCATCTTACTTCATACTCCACCATGCGCTTGTTGGCCAGGTCAGCTTTGTTCCCCGCCAGGGCAATAACGATGCTAGGACTGGCCTGCCTCTGTAGTTCCTTTACCCATGTCTTTGCTCGGGCAAAAGTTTCCTAGGAAAACAAGAAGAGAATGAGTGTGCTGGAATGACTGCCAGTCCACATTCATAACCTTTAAAACAATCTCAAAAGTCACCTCTTCTAGGAACCTTCTCTCACTGAAAGTATGGGTCTCTGCTAAGTCATTCCTTCCAACTTTTTGGCGCTTGGAAGCATAATTTGTACTCGCATTTTGCTCTATCAGGAAGCTCTTTTGTCTCCCCCACCTAAGTATTCTGAGCCCACTTACCTGATTAGTAATGTCATAAACAACGATCGCAGCTTGGGCACCCCTGTAGTACATGGGGGCTAAGCTGTGGTATCGCTCTTGCCCAGCTGTGTCCCAGATCTCAAACTTGACTGTTGTATCATCTAGACAAACAGACTGCGTGAGGAAGGCCGCTACAGATGAGAGAACACAAGGAAAACAGTTGTAAGTGGGAGGATGAATGGAAACACACAAGCCCCCTTCAAAATATCTCTACCCTAAGACCACCACTGCAGCCTCTCAGCTACAGGAAAAGGCTCGGCTTTCTCCTAGAGCCGGGATTAAGACTGCCTTTGCCATTTTTGCTTGATCATGCGCAGGCCAGAGAAGGCAAATAGGACTACAGATCAGATCTTTTGATGGCTTTTGTCCCCGCCATGTTACTGACTGTCAAGGTTTTTTTTCCCTCCCCAAAATTGTGCTTAAAAACCACTAACCCCTCCGGGTTTTGCCTCTCTTGGAGCCTGTCTACTGGTTACTCCGCCAGGAGGTCTCTGACGTAAATAAATCTTGCTTTAAAAAAAAAACAAAAACAGACTGCCTTTGCTTAAGTCCTTCTAGTCAGAAGTTTCTCTGGCTGATGAATGGGGGCACATCATAAACTATAAGAAAAAGAGAGGACTAGTACTTATACCAGTTGCGCCTCTTCTAATCAAAATTGGAATAACAAACAATGATGGAGACATCAAGTTTCAGATAAAAGTCTCATCAAGAATTAATCAGAAGGATGGACATTGGAGCAGTGGTTAAAACACCACTTGGAATGCCTGCATCTCATATCTGAGTGCTTAGATTTGAGACCTAGCTCTGCTTGCTAATGTGTACCCTGGGAAACAGCAGATGACAGCTCAATTTGGGTCCCTGCCACCCAGGGGGAGACCCCAGATTGAATTTCAGGCTCCTGGTTTTGGCTTGGCCCAACCCCAGATGTTGTGAGCATCTGGAGAGTGAACTAGTAGATGAAAGATCTGTGACTGTATGTCTCTGTCACTCAAATAAAAATAAAAATATAAAGAACTGGGGCTGGCGTTGTGGCATAGCGGGCCAAGCCACCATCTGCAATGCTGGCATCCTATATGGGCACCTGGTTGAGTTCCAGCTGTTCCGCTTCTGATCCAGCTCCCTGCTAATGCACCTGGGAAAGCAGGGGAAGATGGCCTGTGCTTGGGCCCATGCACCCATGTGGAAGATCCAGAAGAAGCTCCTGTCTGACTTCAGCTGTTGTGGCCATTTGGGGAGTGAACCAGTAGATGGAAGACTTCTCTCTCTCTGTAACTCTGCCTTCCAGATAAATTAAATGAATGTTTAAAAAAATCAAAAGAATTGTGTCCGACAGTTAAGCTGCCACTTGGGACACCTATATCCCATGTATCTTTCTGTTTCTGTGCCTCTCAAATAAAATGAAGGAAAAGAAATGTGGTGTTCCTGGATCTGCAGAGGTTATATGAAAAAGTAACAGCCAAATAATGCTAATGATGGTGGGACTTGCCATCAAGTTTCAAAGTTTTTTAATCCTTTCAAATTTAATAATTTTATTCATATTTTAAAAACTTTTCTTTATCTTCATTTATCTTAAAGACATCTTATCTTAGAGACATATAGAGATTTGTCCACATGCTGGGTCACTCCCCAAATGCCTACAACAGCCAAGGCTGGGTTAGGCAGAAGTCAGGAGCCTAAAACTCAAGCCAAGTCTCCTATGTGGGTGGCAGGGACACACCTGCTTGAACTGTCACTACTGCTTCTCAGGATCTGCAATAGTAGGGAGCTGGAATCAGGAGGCAGAGCAAGAGCCAGAAGTAAAACCCAACACTCCAGGCCAGTGCCGTGGCTCAATAGGCTAATCTTCCCCCTTGCGGCACCGGCACACCGGGTTCTAGTCCTGGTTGGGGCGCCGGATTCTGTCCTGGTTGCCCCTCTTCCAGGCCAGCTCTCTGCTGTGGCCCGGGAGCGCAGTGGAGGATGGCCCAAGTCCTTGGGCCCTGCAGCCGCATGGGAGACCAGGAAAAGCACTTGGCTCCTGCCATCGGATCAGTGCGGTGCACTGGCCACAGCGTGCCGGCCATGGCAGCCATTGGAAGGTGAACCAACGGCAAAAGGAAGACCTTTCTCTCTCTCTCTCTCACTGTCCACTCTGCCTGTCTAAAAACAAACAAACAAACAAAAACCAGCACTCCAGTATGGAATGCTGGCATCTTAATGGTTGAGCAAATGCTTCCCCCAAGAATACCATATTTCTAAGGTGACTAGTGAAAAGGAGAATAAAATGGAGATCTCAGCCCAGGCATGCAATGCATAGGTTGAAAATGCACCCTAGATAAATCTGATGTACATCTTTTTTTTTTTTTTTTTTTTTTTTTTTGGACAGGCAGAGTGGACAGTGAGAGAGAGAGACAGAGAGAAAGGTCTTCCTTTACTGCTGGTTCACCCTCCAATGGCCGCTGCACTGCGCTGATCCGAAGGCAGGAGCCAGGTGCTTCTCCTGGTCTCCCATGGGGTGCAGGGCCCAAGGACTTGGGCCATCCTCCACTGCACTCCCGGGCCACAGCAGAGAGCTGGCCTGGAAGAGGGGCAACCGGGACAGAATCCGGCGCCCCAACCGGGACTAGAGCCCGGTGTGCCGGTGCTGCAGGCGGAGGATTAGCCTATTAAGCCGTGGCGCTAGCTTTGATGTACATCTTTGATTATGAATCACTGATGCAAGCTCACTGAATTAAGATAGAGTGGGAGAAGGAAAACATAAAAATTAGTCATTTTCTTGGTGTGCTTCTAGAAAGCAAGAGGACAGTCCATTTCTGGTATTATAGCAATTATTTTTCTTTTGTATAAAGGTTTTCCATTTCTGGGGAAAGAATGTGACTAAGAGGGCCAGCTCAATAATCAAGTCATAGCCCTCCCTTCAAAAGCCTCACTAGACATTCAATTTCTTCTTTCCCTCAGATACTCACCTCCAATGGTACTCTCCTGGTATTCATGGAATTGCCCTTTGACAAATCGTAATACCAGACTAGATTTTCCCACTGCAGATTCCCCCAGCAGGACCAATTTGAACTGGCATATTTTGCTGGCTTGAGGCTGCCCATTGGGCCTGGCTGTGCTTCTGCTAGTCATGGCCAGATTATCAGAGTGGGAAAGGGTAGAGGGAGGGGGATGCCACAAAGCGGCAAAGGGGGAAGGGGGGAGGGGAGGGGACTTCCAGACTTCAACAGTCCTGTAAAGAAAAAAGGGAATAAAATTAGACATGGGTACACTGTAACCCTAATCACTTTTAGAGAAGACAGAATCTCTTGATTTCCTTCCTCCTATGAGGACTTAGCTCTTGTAATCATCCACCGCTGGAAGTTTCCACCTCTGAGAAGTTCCCAGGCAGCTAATACTCAGTAGTAAAAAAGACGAGGGAATGGTAAATAAGAACTGCTTCTGAAGCAATTTGCCCTATCACAAAATCTCCAACTGGCAAGCGAGTACAAATGGAGAGATTGAAAACTGAGAGAGAAGTTTTTTTTTTTTTTTTTTTAATTTTGACAGGCGGAGTTAGACAGTGAGAGAGAGACAGAGAAAGGTCTTCCTTTTCCGTTGGTTCACCCTACAAATGGCCACTACTGTCCGCGTGCTGCGCTGATCCGAAGCCAGGAGCCAGCTGCTTCCTCCTGGTTTCCTATGCGGGTGCAGGGCCCAAGCACTTGGGCCATCCTCCACTGCCTTCCAGGGCCACAGCAAAGAGCTGGACTGGAAGAGGAGCAACCGGGACAGAATCCAGCGCTCCAACTGGGACTAGACCCCGCGGTGAGCCGCGGCGCCGGCTGAGAGAAGCTCTTAATCATCCATTAATTCCCCACCAGGTCTTCTGGTTTTTTGGAGTCACAGCTAATTGGTTAACCTTAAATTGGCCATAATACCCTGATCCACTAACAGGCACCCTTGATCCCTAGTATCTCCTTGGTATCCTGAAGATGTTTTTCTTCTTCTTTTTCATTTTCTTGGCTCTCAAAATAAGAGATTTACTCTAAGGGTGTAGGGTAGTTGCCTCTCCTAAGGGCAAGGAGTAACTTCCTGTGCATCTGACCAGTCTTCTTGATAACAAGAAGTCTTTCTGAATATCTAGTTGGGGTCCTAATGCCAGAAAATCTTCCCTTCTCCTTTTTGATCCAAGTTAAGGAGAGAAACACAACCAACAGATGACTTTACCCTCACTTTGTCTCTGCCCCTTCTCCAAGTCTGGGAGTCAGTCCACTCGACTTGGCAGCTGTCCTGCTGGTGCCTGGGTTTAGATTACTCTCTCCACCAAAGAGGCCTGACCACTATAGCCCTCCAGTTAGCGGCAGACAGAGATACCCCTTCTAAACACAGCAGGAGTCTCCAGAGAATCCCGTTTCTATGAAACAAAACAAAATTCTACAGAGAAAGGTATGGGAGGGTACAACTACCTTTGAGGAAAGTGAGATTGAGGTAGGCAGTATGTGAGGAATTCTCTTCATTCTAACAGATTTTTTAAAAAATTTACTTATTTATTTGAAAGCTAAAGATAGAGAGCGAGGAGGGGGGAGGGAGGGAGAAAGAAAGAGAGACAGAGGTCTTTCATCTGCTGGTTCACTCCCCAAATGGCCCCAACAGCTGGGCCTGGGCCAACCAAAGCCAAGAACTTGGAACTCCATCCAGGTCTCTAACATGGGAGGCAGGGGCACAAGTACTTGTGCTATCTTCCACTACCTTCCCAGGCACATTAAAAGGGAGATAGATTGGGGCTGGTGCCACGGCTCAGTAGGCTAATCCTCCTCCTTGTGGTGCCGGCACACCGGGTTCTAGTCCAGGTCGGGGCACCGGATTCTGTCCCAGTTGCCCCTCTTCCAGGCCAGCTCTCTGCTGTGGCCCGGGAGTGCAGTGGAGGATGGCCCAAGTGCTTGGACCCTGCACCCCATGGGAGACCAGGAGAAGCACCTGGCTCCTGCCATCAGATCAGCGTGGTGCACCAGCCGCAGCACGCCGGCCACGGTGGCCATTGGAGGGTGAACCAACGGCAAAAGGAAGACCTTTCTCTCTGTCTCTCTCTCTCACTGTCCACTCTGCCTGTCAAAAAAAATAAAATAAATTAAAAAGAGGGAGATAGAATGGAAGGGGAGCAGCTGGGACTTGAACTGGCGCTCATATGGGATGCCAGCAATGTCTTAACCTGTTGTACCACAACCCTGGTCCCACAATTTCTTTTTTTTCTTTAATTTTATTTTTTGAAAGGCAGAGAGAGACAGATTTCTCCCATCCTTTGGCTGACTCCTCAACTACTCATCACAGCCAGGGCTGGGTGAGACCAAAGCCAAAGAGCCAGGAACTCAAGCCAAGTCTCCCATGTGGGCAGCATGCACTCAATTACATGAGCTATCACTGCTGCTTCCCAGAGTGTGCATTAGCACGGAGCTAGAATTGGAAGTGGAGCAGGGACTCAAACCCAGTCCAATATGGATGCAGAGCATCTCAAGTCACATCTTTTTTTTTTTTTTTTTTTTTTTTGACAGGCAGAGTGGACAGTGAGAGTGAGAGAGAGAGAGAGAGAGAGAGAGAGAGAAAGGTCTTCCTTTTGCCGTTGGTTCACCCTCCAGTGGCCGCTGCGGCTGGTGCACTGTGCTGATCCGAAGGCAGGAGCCAGGTGCTTCTCCTGGTCTCCCATGGGGTGCAGGGCCCAAGCACTTGGGCCATCTTCCAGTGCATTCCCTGGCCACAGCAGAGAGCTGGCCTGGAAGAGGGGCAACCGGGACAGAATCCAGTGCCCCAACCAGGACTAGAACCCGGTGTGCCGGCGCCGCAAGGTGGAGGATTAGCCTGTTGAGCCGCAGCGCCAGCCTCAAGTCGCATCTTAACCGCTCTTTGCCTACTTCTCTTTTTAAACAGGGAATATATTTTTCTAAAGAAAAAATAAAAATATCCCAAATTTAAATTAACTGGTCCATGAAATCCAAAATTCCATGAACTATTACCACAAGAATCAGTCTTAATTATCTTCTTAACCCTTGGTCATAGCTTCTGTTTTTATCCTCAAACCTTTAAGGCACTGTTTTTTAATCTGTGGGCTGCAGGGACAAGCATTGTGGCACAGCAGGTTAAAATGCCACTTGTGACACTGGCATCCTGTTTTTGAGTGCTGGCTGGAATCCTGGCATTCCTCTTCTGATCCAGCTCTCTGCTAATGTGCTTTGAGAAAGCAGCAGAGGATGGTCCAAGTTCTTGGGGCCCTGCCACTCATGTAGGGGAGATCAGGATGGAGGTCCTGGCTCCTGGCTTTGGCATGGCCCAGCCCTGGTTGTTGTAGCCATTTGGGTAGTGAACCAGCAGATTGAAGACCTATCTTTCTCTATTCTTCCGTTGCTCTGCCTTTCAAACGAGTAAGTCTCAGAATAAGAAACAATTACTTTTAGAAATGTAAGCTGTGGCCGGCGCCATGGCTCAACAGGCTAATCCTCCGCTTTGCGGTGCCGGCACACCGGGTTCTAGTCCCGGTCGGGGCGCCGGATTCTGTCCCGGTTGTCCCTCTTCCAGGCCAGCCCTCTGCTATGGCCCGGGAGTGCAGTGGAGGATGGCCCAAGTGCTTGGGCCCTGCACCCCATGGGAGACCAGGAGAAGCACCTAGTACCTGGCTCCTGCCATCGGATGAGCGCGGTGCGCCGGCTGCAGCGCGCCGACCGCGGCAGTCATTGGAGGGTGAACCAACGGCAAAAAGGAAGACCTTTCTCTCTGTCTCTCTCTCTCACTGTCCACTCTGCCTGTCAAAAAAAAAAAAAAAAAAGAAATGTAAGCTGTAAGCTAATGGTGATCTTGAAATCACTTGCTGTGGGGCCAATGTGGTGGTGCAATGGGTTAACTTCCTATTTGCGATGCTGACATCCTGTATCATACATTCTATATGCTTGAGTAATGGCTGTTCCATTTGCAATCCAGCTTCCTGCTAATGTTCCTAGGAAAGCAGTGGATGATGGCCCAAGTACTCATACCCATCACCCATGTGGGAGACCAGAATGGAATTCCTAGCTCCTCATTTGGGCCTGGTTCAGCCATGGCTATTGTGGCCATTTGGAGAGTAAATCAGCAGATGAAAGATCTCTGTCTCTCCTTTTTGTCACTCTGCTTTTCAAATAAATAAATATATTTTTAAAAATATTTTATTTTTTATTTTTATTTGAAAGGTAGAGTTACAAAAAGAGGAGGAGAGACATAGATCTTCCACCCACTGGTTCACTCTCCAAATTGTCACAATGGCCAGATGGAAGCCAGAAGCCCAGAGCTTCTTCTGGGTCTCTCACATGGGTGCAGGAGCCCAAGGGCTTGGGCCATCCCCCACTACTTTCCCAGGTGCTTTATCACAGAGCTGGATCAGAAATGGAACAGAAGGTGCTCAAACCAGCATCCATATGGGATGCCAGCATCACAGGCAGAGGCTTAACCTTCTCTGCCACAACACCAATCCCAATAAATATTTTTTAGAAAAGAAATCACTTGGGGCCAGTGCTGTGGCATAGCGGGTTAAGATGTGACTTGCAGTGCCAGCAAGTGCCAGCATCCCATAAAGGCACTAATTCATGTCCTGGCTGCTCCACTTCTAACCCAGGTCCCTAATATGCCTGGAAAATCAGTGGATGGGCCAAGTCCTTGGGTCCCTGCACCCACATGGGGGGACCCAGAATAAGCTCCTGGCACTGGCCATTTGAGGTGTGAACCAGCGGATGGAAGATCTCTCTCTCCTTCTGTCTCTCTGTAACTCTACCTTTCAAATAAATAAATAAATCTTGAAAGCAAGCAGGAACTTGCTTTCAAGAATAAAAAAAAATAAATAAAAAGGAGAGAGTGGTGGGTATTGTGCTACAGCTGGTTAAGTTGATGCTTGGAAACTTACAACATCCCAGTATCAGGATGCTGGTTCAAGTTCCAGCTAATTCACTTCTGATCCAGTTTTCTGCTAATATGTGTGAGAGGCAATGGATGATGGCCCAAGTACCTGGATTCTGCTACCCACAATGAAGAGACCAAGATGGAGAAGTTCCTGGCTCCTGATTGTGGCCTGCCTCAGCCCTGGAAGTTGGAGTGAATCAGTCAATGGATTCTGTTTTTCCCTCTCCAACACTCTGCCTTTCAGATAAATAAATCTTAGAATAAAAATATACGAAACAAGAAATATCATGTATACCATAAAAAAATTACATAATTTTGTGAAAATATTTTCCTTTGTGTATATGTATTTTTTTTTTTTGACAGGCAGAGTGGACAGTGAGAGAGAGAGAGAGAAAGGCCTTCCTTTGCCGTTGGTTCACCCTCCAATGGCCGCCGTGGCCGGAGCGCTGTGGCCAGTGCACCGCGCTGATCCGATGGCAGGAGCCAGGTACTTATCCTGGTCTCCCATGGGGTGCAGGGCCCAAGCACTTGGGCCATCCTCCACTGCACTCACTGGCCACAGCAGAGAGCTGGCCTGGAAGAGGGGCAACCAGGACAGAATCTAGTGCCCCGACTGGGTCTAGAACATGGTGTGCCGGCACTGCAAGGCGGAGGATTAGCCTATTGAGCTGTGGTGCCGGCCATATATATGTATTTTATACACAGTGAGTTTAATGTAAAATTTGTCTGTTTACAATGAATCATGATAAAAAATGTTTTACAAACACTCCTTTGAAGAAGCCTGAAACTGGCAAATTGGTTAAGTAGGGATGCAAGAAAATTTAGTCTCTGGACAGCTGATAACTATGGCTACTACTAACACATATCTACATGAAAGTATGATGAAGCTGAATACACAGCTCTGTCAGAGGATTCCAAACCCTGCTACTAAGGTGGCAGAGCAGAGGCAGACATTGTAGCACAGCAGGTTAAGCCACTACTCGAGACACTGGCATCCCATATCAGAGTACTTGGTTCAAGTCCCTACTACTCTGCACTTCTTTTTTTTCTATTAGGGTTTGTGCCCTAGGCATGAAACAGCTCTGGCCACCAATACAGGCATCAAGCTAGGATGAACAAAGGACTGCGCATCTCCTCTGCCCCTGACTGATATAAGAGCAGCACCACGAACGAGGTGTCTCTTTGCCCATTGCCAGGGGTGTACTCTGCACTTCTGATCCAGCTTTTCTCTCCTGGGACGCACTGGACGATAACCTAAGTGCCTGGGTTCCTGTCATCCATGGGGGAGACTAGGATAGAATTTCTGGTTCTGGCTTTGACCCACCAAACCCCCGGATTTTGTGAGTACTTGGGCAGTGAACCAGCAGATGAAAGACACCTCTGTTACTTTACCTTTTTTTTTTTTTTTTTTAAAGATTTATTTACTTATTTGAAAGTCAGAGTTACACAGAGAGAAGGAGGGGCAGAGAGAGAGGTCTTCTATCCGCTGGTTCACTCCCCAGATGGCCGCAAAGGCCGGAGCTGCGCCGATCCGAAGCCAGGAGCTTCTTCTGGGTCTCCCATGTGGGTGCAGAGGCCCAGGACTTGGGCCATCTTCTACTGCATTCCCAGGCAATAGCAGAGAGCTGGATTGGAAGTGGTGCAGCCGGGACTCGAACTAGCACCCATATGGGATGCCAGCACTACCAGCTGCAGCTTTACCCACTACGTGACAGTGCTGGCCCCCACTCTACCTTTCAAAAAAAGAAATAAATCTTAAAAAAAGAAGTTGCAGAACTTTCATGGCAGTGGGATGTGCCAACCTAGACCAAGGCAGTCCTGGGTAGCAGCAAGGGCTTTGGTATCGGGCAAGCCCAAGTTCTGTTCTCTGCTTCAATGTGCTTCATCACATTGCATCTGAGGCTACTCATTCCTTTCGCCTCTCTGAACCTCAGCTTTCTTATCTATAAGGATTTTCAGGAGAAGGGGATTGGTAAAAGTAGCAAAAGGCAGAATTTGAATTCACTTCCGAATTTCTGCATATATTGAAGAAACTTGCTATTCTTAAGCTAATTGTGTAGATGAATTATTTCCAAAATATCTTAAATTTATACAGAACTTCACATACACTGTCTCATGGAAAAAGAGAATAGGCCATTGTAACCCTAAACTTTAAAACAAAACAGATGGTACAATATGGAAAAAAAAGAAAGATACCAATGGTAAACTGATAAGCTTCCTTCAGATGTACACACAGATTCTCAAGAAAGGAAAAGTTACTAGTTTCTGTGATTCTTCACATTTTTATCTATTTCAAAGCATGTGATCCAAGGCAAGGAACATTAAGACTCAATGTTACTACTCCACAAAATGAAAACATGGGAGTTAGAATGGACTGAATTCTCACAGCCAGACATATCACTCTAGGCCTGGGAAAACAGCAGAGGAATGGGGGAGTGTGAAGATAGGAAGGAGTCACAGGCACACAAGGGTTTCAAAGTCCTTGTCAGTAACCCCTGCAGACGGAAATCAAGTCAGATCCCAGATAGGGTCAGCAAACCTTCTTGCTAAGCACAGCCTTGGACTGTCACAGATTAATAACTACTGGGTTAGAAAAGATTACCTTCTACTCCAAAATGTAACCTCAAGGACATGTCTTCCCTTCCCTGTTCACAATAAAAAAAAATTTTTTTTGACAGGCAGAGTGGACAGTGAGAGAGAGAGACAGAGAGAAAGGTCTTCCTTTTCCATTGGTTCACCCCTCAATGGCTGCTGTGGCTGGCGCACCACGCTGATCCAAAGCCAGGAGCCAGGTGTTTCTCCTGGTCTCCCAAGTGGGTACAGGGCCCAAGCACTTGGGTCATCCTCCACTGCACTCCCTGGCCACAGCAGAGAGCTGGACTGGAAGAGGAGAAACCAGGACAGAACCCAGTGTGCCGGCGCCGCAGGTGGAGGATTAGCCTAGTGAGCTGGCCCACAATAAATTTTGATCTTTAATCTCGTCTTTTTAAAACTCTTTTGAGCCGGTGCCGCGGCTCACTAGGCTAATCCTCCACCTAGCAGCACCGGCACACCAAGTTCTAGTTCCGGTCGGGGCGCCGGATTCTGTCCCGATTGCCTCTCTTCCAGGTCAGCTCTCTGCTGTGGCCAGGGAGGATGGCCCAAGTGGAGGATGGCCCAAGTGCTTGGGCCCTGCACCCGCATGGGAGACCAGGAGAAGCACCTGGCTCCTGCCTTTGGATCAGCGCGGCACTGGCAGTGGCGGCCATTGGAGGGAGAACCAACGGCAAAAGGAAGACCTTTCTCTCTGTCTCTCTCTCTCTTTCACTGTCCACTCTGCCTGTAAAAAAAACAAAAACAAAAACAAAACACACTCTTTTGGGGCTGGCACTATGGTACAGTGGGTTAGAGCCCTGGGCTACAGTGCCGGCATCTCATATGGGCACTGGTTCAAGTCCTGGCTGCTCCACTTCCAATCCAGCTCTCTGCTACGGCCTAGGAAAGCAGTGGAAAATGGCCCAAGTGCTTGGGCCCCTGCACCCACATGGGAGACTTGGAAGAAGCTGCTGGCTCCTGGCTTGGGATCAGCTCAGCTCTGGCCATTACAGGCATTTGGAGAGTAAACCAGCGGATGGAAGACCTCTCTCTCTGGCTCTACCTCACTCTGTAACTCTTTCAAATAAATAAATTTAAAAAAACAAAACAGAAACAAACTCTTTTAACCTTCTAACCCCACACTGTTCTGGGCTTCCTCCAGTCCAGGAATTGGTTAGCAACATTTTGGGGAGGAGGGTATTTTCTTCTTCTTGAAAGACAGAGACAAGGGCCGGCACAGAGGCGTAGCAGGTAAAGCCGCTGCCTGTGGTGCCGGCATCCCACATGGGCACTGGTTCGAGTCCCAGCTGCTCCACTTCTGATCTAGCTCTCTGCTATAGCCTGGGAGAGCAGTGGAAGATGGCCCAAGTGCTTGGGCCCCTGAATCCACATGGGAGATCCAGAAGAAGTTCCTGGCTTCGGATCAGCACAGCTCTGGCCATTATGGCCAGTTGGAGAGTGAACCAGCAGATGGAAGACCTCATTTCTCTCTCTCTGTCTCTGCCTCTCTTTATCTCTCTGTGTAACTCTGATTTTCAAATAAATAAATATTAAAAAAAAAAAAAAAAAAGACAGAAACAGGATAAGCTCTTATCTACTGGTTCTCTCCCTAGATGTCCCTGGGGCCAGGAACCTGATCCAGGTCTCCTATGTGGTGGCAGAGGCCCGATCAATCTAGCCATTATTCCCAGGGTCTGTATTAGCAGGAAGTTGGAGTCAAGAGTGGATGGGGCTTCAAACCCAGGCACTCTGAGAAGGGATACAGGTGTTGATCATTAGGCCAAATACCCTCCATGGCCATCATTTTTCAATGCTGTAGCTAGACTCTCACAAGAACAGGGGGATATGATAATATACCTAGGAAGGCAGCATAGGATGGCCAAGTATCTGGATCCCTGCCAGCCATGTGGGAGACCATGATGGAGTTCCCAGCTTCTGCCTTTGGCCTGTCCCAGCTCTGGCTGTCGGGGCTATTTGGAGAGTGAACCAGTGCATGGAAGATCTGTGTATGAGTGTGTTTCACTCTGCCTCTCAAATAAATAAAGAAATCTTAAAAAAAGACCAGAGAACTAGAAATAATACAATTAAGATTCAGTTGAGGGGCTGGCATTGTAGTGCAGCAGGTTACACAGCTGCCTGTGACGCTGGCATCCCATGAGAACTGGTTTGAGTCCTGGCTGCTCCACTTCCAATCCAGTTCCCTGTTAATGCACATGAGAAAGAAGTGGAAGGTGGTTCAAGTGCTTGGGAACCTAAACTCATGTGGGAGACCCAGAAGAAGCTCCTGGCTCCTAGCTTTGGCCTGGCCCAGCCTGGGCTGTTGCAGCCTTTTGGAGAGTGAACCAGCAGATGGAAGATCCATCTCTCTCTCTCTCTCTCTCTCTCTCTCTCTCTCTCTTCCTGCCTTTCAAATAAACAAATAAATCTTAAAAAAAAAAAAGTTGACAATAAACAAATGATCCACTCAAAGGCAAAAAAAAAAAAAAAAAAAGCAAATTAGCCAATGGTGTTATGATTATTGCCTCCAAATTTGAGGTGCCAAAAAAAGAAGGGGACCAAAGGAGCAGGTTATCCTTCCCTTCAATGTTTTCAGCTCATAACAAAATAAAATCAGATTTAACATTCCTTAGTGCTGCTCCATAGGAACAGTTTACCAAATGAATCCTTACGTAGGGAGGACTGAGATTGACCATAGGCCAGCCCACCAGGGACAGCACTGGAGGGATGGGAGTGGATTTAGTGTGGGCAGCTCTCCAAGCATCATAGGAAAGTGGGCATAACAGGAAAGGTTTCTAACTTGCCGATACTAGCTACAATAAGACTCAATTTCTCCGGGCCGGTGCTGTGGCGTAGCAGGTAAAGCCACTGCCTGCAGTGCTGGCATCCCATATGGGCACTGGTTGAGTCCCAGCTTATCTGCTTCTGATCCAGCTCTCTGCTGTGGCCTGGGAAAGCAGCAGAAGATGGTCCAAGTGTTTGGGCCCCTGCACCTGCGTGGGAAGACCCAGAGGAAGCTCCTGGCTCCGCATTGGCGCAGCTCCAGCAGTTGTGGCCAATTGGGGAGTGAACCAGCGGATGGAAGACCTCTCCTTCTCTCTCTGTGTAACTCTTTCAAATAAATAATCTTGAAAAAAAATTTTAAAAATCCACTTTTCAGGCATCCTTCTACTTGCTGGCTTCAAGTTCCTCTATTAAATATATATGAAGGCTCTAGAAACTTCTCTCTTACCAAAAGAGACAGAGCTAGTATACAACTACAGGAGTCTAGTTCAATCCAACATCAGACCTATAAGGTCCATCAGCCAGATAAGAGACAGTCTGGAGGTCATTAGCTCAGTCTGCATAGGTGAGGAAACTGAGGCACACACAAGACAACTTGTTTTGTGTTACTATAGTCAGCTATCAAACAACTGCTAAGTAACAAATGTAAGACCTCTAGTCAGGTACTCCTTTCTCTCTCTTTTTTTGATTTATTTATTTGGAAGGTAGAGTCACAAAAAAGGGGGTGGGGGATCTTCCATACCCTGGTTCACACCCCAAATGGCTGCAACAACCAGGAGCCAGGAATCCCATCCAGGTCTCCCACAGGGGTGGCAGGAACCAAATACTTAGGCCATCCCCTGTTTCCCCAGGCACATTAGCAGGGAGCTGGATTGGAAGTGGAGCAGCTGGGGTTCAAAGTGCTGCTCATGTGGGATGCCAGCACATGCATTATACCTCTTAAGGAAGCAGGAAATGCTGAACTGTGAAGACTCCAGAACAGGAGTAAGAGCTTAGATGGGATAAGGTTTCTGTCTGTATTCCAATTAGGTAAATACTTGCATTGGAATTTAAAACAAGCTAGGAAGACCAAGGCCTTTCCCAACATGGGGTCCAGTTCTGTACCCTTCTGACAGAGGACTGATTTATCACTACTCCTTTCTGTAAGGTCATGATCAATTTCAGCCAGGAGAGTTAGAATAAAAGAAATTCAATGGGAAGCAAAAAGAAAACAAACATAACTTTTACAAGACTCAATGGAATTGGGATTAATACTCTACTAAGTAGCAGCCATCATTGTGGTGCAGTGGGTTAATCTACCACTTGCAATGCCAGCATCTCATGTGAGCATGAGTTTGAGTTCTGGCTGTTCCACTTCTGATCTAGCTCCTTGCTAACGTACCTGGGAAAACAGTGGAAGATGGCCCAAATGCTTGGGCCTCTGCCACCCATGTGGGAGACCCAGACTGGTTGGTGTTCCTGGCTCCTGGCTTCAGGCTGGTCTAGCCTGGCAGTTGCAGCCATGTGGGGATTGCACCAGCAGGTGGAACATCTCTCTCTGTTTCTCCCTCTCTCTCTAACTTTGCCATGTGGCAAATAAGTAGTCTCAAAAAAAAAAAAAAATTTACTAAGTTTTAGCAGAAGCCAGTAAATACTTTCATCTCCTTTCCAACTTTATTTGGATTCAAATCACCAAAATCTTGACGAATTTTATACACTACTTGGTTCAGCTCTTTCATTGTGTTAACCGAACGTTATTCAATGAGTCATTGACTAAAATGAGAGCCCTTTTACTTCCCCCACCCTTTCCCTTATATTTCTCTAAGAGGTAAAAAGTATACTTATCTCATATCAGCATGGTAGTACTAACTGCCTATTATTGACCTAGGAAAGACTGTAATGCCCTTCCTCACTCTGCCTAGCAAAATCCTAACATATCTCATAAGGCAAAGCTTGAATGTCACCTTCTCTGTGAGACTGCTTAATTATCTCCCAAGTAGAATTCATCATTGCACCTCTGTTGTCCCACTGGGTCTCTCAGTGTTAAGATTGTGTTTCTGTCATAGTATTTACCACATTGTAAGAGTTGTGTCTGTTTGCTCTGCTAAAACCTGAACTTCTGAAAAAGAGAGACCATTTTTCATGTCACTGTAAATCTGCACAGTAGGGCACAATGACTGGCCCCTGGTAGGTGCTCACTGAATGTTCCCCAAATTAATTATGACCAAAGTAATTCCGCTTCCCTTCCCCAATCAAGTCTCCACTTCTGTGTCATCTGGATAGATCTTACTCAGTTCCGTTTGGACACATTTTTAATAGGCTTGAAAAACCAATTCACTCCCTGATCCCTTTGTGATCTCTCTTGGATGGAGGGCCCCTGGGACTCAGCCCACAAGGTACTGTTGCAACTCACACCGGCTAACTGCTTTTCCTGTCACCCATGACTGTGTCTTAGATGGCCTAATCACACTCTATATGCAGCCCTCCCACCCCAACACTGAAGCAACTGTGGCTAAAAACAAAGTTCCCTGAATTTGCCATTGATGTTAAATAGTTTAAAAACAAAAAAGTCTGGAGTCATTATCTACTAAATTCATGAACTTGAGAAACATATGTTAAAAAAAGTAATTCCTACCACTCCAGAGGCAGGGAACACTAAGATGAGGTCCCCATTGCTCCTAAAGCTACAATGTAGCCCAGAAGTCTGTACACACTCTGCCTGCCTGAGGGCCTCCTTATTCAGCTCAGTTACTGTTCAGTGCATGCTAAATCTTTCCTAGAACACTCCTGGGAAGTAGGAGTATAATGTGCAGGGAGTTTATGGTGCCCTTCCTCTCAGAGGACTGCTATATTTCCTATTTCAAGCTCACTGTCTCACACTGTGGTTACTTTCTCATCTGAAATGCTTTAGGATTAGGGAGCAGGCTATATAATTGCTCCTCCTACTCTGAGCCTTGTTCTTAGCAGTCTACTTCACGTCAGTGCATACCAGCAAAACAGAGAAGAGCAATCCTTGCTTGCTGCTAGGCAAAGAATTAGATGACACAAGGTCAACAGAAGAGCCCTCTTCTCCAGATATAGTCCTGTAACTCCAGGTCCATGTTTGAAATTCACATTGATAATTCCACTCCATAGCTCCTTTTTTTTTTTTTTTTTTTGACAGGCAGAGTGGACAGTGAGAGAGAAAGACAGAGAGAAAGGTCTTCCTTTTCCATTGGTTCACCCCCCAATGGCCACTGCAGCCAGTGCACTGCGCTGATCTGAAGCCAGGAGCCAGGTGCTTCTCCTGGTCTCCCATGCGGGTGCAGGGCCCAAGCACTGGCCATCCTCCACTGCATTCCCGGGCCACAGCAGAGAGCTGGACTGGAAGAGGAGCAAGTGGGACAGAATCCGGCACCCCAACAGGGACTAGAACCTGGGGTGCTGGCGCCACAGGCAGAGGATTAGCCTATTGAGCTGTGGCAACGGCCCATAGCTCCCTCTTAAGGTGCACAAGTCCTTGAAAGACTCAATACTTTAAATGATTATGTGCTACTTACACTTTAATATGGAACAATTCCACATTCTTCCATGAAGGTAAGCTTTGATGAAAGGTAAAGTAGATAAAAAAACCACAAAGGGACATAGAGCAGAAACAGGATATGATGAGGAGATGGGATATGATGAGGGTTCAGAAAATGGCAGAATGGACAGGGTTAAAACATACATTCCTCTATACAATTTTCTCAAGAACTAGTTTGGCAGATGAGAAAAGTTCTTTAAATAGGGAACAATAAGCATCATTTCTGATGGGCAATGTGCAAAGGCAGGACATATTAGAAGGATTCTATAGGCAGGTGCCACGGCTCACTAGGCTAATCCTCCACCTGCGGCGCCAGCACCCCAGGTTCTAGTCCCGGTCGGGGCGCCGGATTCTGTCCTGGTTGCTCCTCTTCCAGTCCAGCTCTCTGCTGTGGCCAGGGAGTGCAGTGGAGGATGACCCAAGTGCTTGGGCCCTGCACCCGCATGGGAGACCAGGAGAAGCACCGGGCTCCTGGCTTCAGATCAGCGCAGTGCGCTGGCTGTAGTGGCCATTGGGGGGTGAACCAACAGCAAAAAGGAAGACCTTTCTCTCTGTCTCTCTCTCACTGTCCACTCTGCCTGTCAAAAAACAAACAAACAAACAAAGGATTCTGTAAAGCCAGTAAGGACAAATTAAAGTAACAGGGGGTAGTAGGATGAAATGCTCTAGCTATGGGGTGGCTTTGGGGCACAGCAGGTTCAGCTGCATTTGGAACACCTACATCCCATATCAGAGTCCCCGGTTCAAGCTCTGCTACTCAATTTCTTACCCAACTTCTTGCTACTATATCCTGAGAGGCAGCAGATGATGGCCCAAGTGCTTGGGAGCTCTGCCACCAGGTGGGAGGCCAGGATGGAGTTCCAGGCTCCTGGCAGCCTGGCCTATCTCTGCCTGTTATGTGCATTTGGGGGAGTAAACCAGCAGATCAATCTCTTTTTCTCTGTTGCTCCTTCGAGCAGATGAAAATAAACATTAAAGACAGAGGAGGGGAGGGGAGAAGAGAAGAAAGAAATGCCCTAACCATACACTCAACTCCGATTTAGAAGAAAACCAATTTCAAGTCTAGAGAAACTTGGAAGCTTTTCAGATCACTTTAGAAAGAGAGATACAAGGGGCCTCTCAGGAAAATCATTCTCATCTTCCAGGATAAGGAATGGATGGTTAAGTGATGTGAATATGCAGAGACCATGAACCAGAAGACAGAGGTCTCAAATTCTTCACTTTCAGATATGCCAATAATTATCCCAGATAAAATGGTCTGATTCACCTTACTGTTTCTTTGTTGCCCATAAAACCGAAAAAAGTTTTCTCCCTCTACCTGGACATTTCTTAGGGTCTCTAGCACACAACTGGGATGTGTGTGTGTACTGCAGGAAGCAAATGATAACCTAAAATACACCCCTCCCTTGGTTGTCTGAATTTGGTGAAAAATAAAATGGCCAGTGAAAGAATAACAACAGACTAATACCGAAAAGGTAAAAAATCGACAGATGACAGTCTGATAACACAAAAACAGAACTGCTATTGATGGCACATCCCCCAGTTAGATCAGTCTGGTCTCCACCTCCCTGAGTGAAACAGGAGGTATGTGAAGGAGGATTTGCATTGTGTACTTCTGTACAGCACAAGTAAAAGTATTAAAAACATGTGGATAATTGATAAAATCTATCAGTATAGAAGGGAAAAAGGAGGAAGTACAGTCAGGGAAAATCAAATAGGCTCCCATTTATCAGGGACTGGGTCAGCAGACCATTAAAGATGGAGAGAACAGGATTCCACTCCTCTGCCTTCTTTTTTCTCTATTCCTCCATTCCTCAAATACCTGATGGTTTGACTCAACTTCCTAATAACACAGAAACCTGGACTCCTGATGAAGTGGACAAAGAACAAAGTGGTGATGCCAACCTTCTGCAATGGAATTTCTCCTCCTCCAAATCTCTTCCTCACTGGTATCACCTCTTAATTCCAGGCCTGGTTAACTTCAGTACCTGACCAGGAAAAGTCTAAGTCCCACAAAAGTTTCCACCAACTATGCTCAGACTATCTCCTGATGGCCAGGGATCCCTAAGTTCCTTTCTGGGTAAATAATGAGAGATCAACGCCCATTTCTAGGCTGAAGACCACATTATAAAGTGGGAAAGAACTGAACAAAACATCGCCAAGTTACCAACTTCTTTCGCCAGACAGGAATCCGTGGTAGGGAAGAGACACACTGCAGTCTAAGACCAGACCCAGAGAGAAAGTGCAGGGGCTGAACCAGGAGCAGTCAACAGTCATGGAAAAAAAAGTAAACTCACTTCTTTCTCCATTCCCTACCCTGGGACTATCAAAAACCTCCCCACTGCCCCAGCGAGACGCTAAGGGGAACAAAAGAACGGGTTCTCCCGAGGCTCAGCGTCCAGCCCACCCCGCAGCACAGCCCCAGAAGCCCCGGCAGGGACACCAGGCCCTGCTTCCGTGCCCTCAACCACCTCAGCCTTCCAGACGGGCAGAGCTGCCCTCGTCTCACTGAGCAGAAATCCTCTCGGCTCCACATCACAGCACCCCCAGTCTCTCCACGGCAGCCACTTCCCCTCAAACAGAATGCCTCTTACCCAACCTAAGAGCCCTTCTCGGGCCCTCCCAGTTAAGACAGCCCTCCAAGAGACCGGGCCCCGGCTTCCCTCGGGCCCGGGCGTCAGGGCTGACCCCTTCTCACCGCCCGGCAAATGGGCTTACCTCACCCGCTGCCCCGTCCCTTTCCCCAGCTCCTCCCTCTCCATGAGTAATGAGGCCTGTCCCTACCCTCGCACGGCCTCCGGGCCTCCGGCTCCCGGCCGCCGGCATCCAGCCGCCTCCCCAACTTCAGCCTCCCAGCCCGCCCGGTCCCCTCCTCAGCGCCCCCACTAGGCCTGCCGGGCCCGGCCCCCTTCTCCCCTCTCCACTGGGCCACTCTCTAACCCCTCGCCTAGGCCCAGACCCGACTGCGCTCTCAGGCCAGGCCGCTCTCATCTCCCGACGCCTCTGCCTCTGCCCTTGTGGGCTCCATCAGCTCGGTACCTGGGGCTCCGTCTCCCCCGTCGGGCCCAAGCCTGTGTCGAACAGACAAACAGCTGCAACTCAACCAAACCTCCTGCCCCTCCTCCTCCTCCTCCTCGCCCTGGGGCGGGGGCCCCAGCCAATAGCATGATTACCCGCCTACCATCGAGGGTGGGCTGTATGTGCACTCATCCGCCAATCCTCTGGAGAAAGGCGGGACTCTTGGGGTGCTGTCGCCAACGAGTACGAGCAAGGGACTGGACAGGCAGGGTCATAAGCCAATACAGGGAGAGAAACCTGGAAGACGGACGAGGTGATGGGCCGTTAAACAGCGAGCTCCCGGAGACAGGGGGCGGTACGTCGTTGATAGACGTGCGTACCAACCAATAAAACCTCGACACCCCATGACCCCCGCCTTTTGACTCATAAACATCTAATCAGGTGAGTGATGGAGGCGGGCCCAAGTGAGACTTTAGCCAGTGCTGCGGAAATTCGGGACTTGACTGGCAGGCAAGGCGGGGTTGAAGGAAGCCTGAGGGAGGCCGTTACTGACCTTCGCCCCTCCCCCTGGATTTGGCGGGGCTGCCTCCGGGGCCCCGCCCTCTATGACCAATTCGCGGGCGTAAAGGGAAATACCTCCGGGGACCCGGCGCCTGGGAGTTTGAGAGACGCGCCTCAGCGCTCTTCCTTTTAGCAAGGGTTCAGAGGACGGGCGTTTTCCGGCGTGGCCTGCGGGCGGTCTGAGATGTTTTTTTGATGGAGACAATGGCAACTACAAAAAGCGGAGCTTGGAGACGCCATGGTAGTAATTTTCTACACTCAGTGGGTATTTTTTGAATTGTATGTAAATGTGGATAAGAGAATCTTCAGACACTGCAGTGTGTGATAAGCAACAGAAAGGAAAATCAACTCGGCTTACTGGGAAAGGCGGTGTCCAGGTGGATTCTTCTGGAACCTACTTCCAACCCTACTGCAGATCTGGAATGGTCGCTCTGTGTGTGTGGGTGGTGGTGTGGGGAGGAGGTAGGACTTGCTGTGTGGGGAAAGTGAAGTAGGAAATGACAGGGCCTCAGCTTCCCTGGCTGTAAGATGGGTCCAATACCCACGTTACTCACCCTGGGTCCTATCCCAACTCCAAGTGCACCTTAGAGAGCAAAACAGGGCGGGAGGGTAGCCCTGCCTGGAGATTAGGCCCAGAGACGCCTAAAACCAGTCACCACAATTTCGCCTGCCCGGTCTCTCTGACACCATTCTTCTCGTGAATAATAAAGGAGGAACGAAATAACTACAAAACTAGGAACTTTTTTTTTTTTAATGAATTACAAACTAAATTACAAATAACGTTAATAGTAAGGGCACTCAAGTTCAAGAGGTGGAAGAAAAAGAGCCAGAATCATAAAAAAGGAAAACATTTTTAACATTCGCATTACAAAACCCCAAGGTGCACATGGCAAAAAATCCACCCACTCCTGTTTAAAAACTATAACCTGAAATATAAATATAATTGTTCATCCTTCTTTTAAAGAAATATATTTTCCCAATGTCAGCCCTGAAAGTGTCAGCATTCTCAAAAGGATGTCTAAACCCTAACTTCCCCTCCTAGGGGGCGGGGGTGGCCCTCAGAGAAGAGGGGAGCAGGGATCCATGGCAGCTGAAAAACTAAGAATCCCGAGGGCAGAGAAAAATCCAAACCTCTCTCACCTGCCTCATAAGGCCGTGGAGAAGCAATGGATGGAAGGGAGCCAGAGTGCCTGTGTTAAGAGCCTTCAAGTCCTCTGGCCCACAGCCGGGGCAGACAGAGGGACCGGGGGCCGCCATTTCTCCTGTAGGGTCCCCCTAGACCTACTCTTGAGTCTGCCCACCTGTCAGGTGAGGTGAAACAGCAAACCAAGAGTGGTTTTAACTGACTTCTTTAAGAACACTTCCTCCCTGTGGTGTTCTTCCTGCTCCTTTCTCCAAAGTTCCAGCTTAGCCAACCCTGTTAGTAGTTGGCCTTTACAAAACTAGTGGCCACAGGAGGCTTGGGGGCCCAAACACACGGGATAATAATTACGGGGCATTCAGAGTCTGGCAGAGAACAGTCAGCTCTGGTATTTTCAAAGATGAGCCCTTCTCAGCAAGGACTACGAGGAGGGGAGCGGGTGGTGGACACTGACGTAAGTGCACGGAACACTGCAACTTCCTTTCATTCTCACCCATTCCTCCCTCAACCCTTCTATGCCCAGCGTCAGCAGGCCAGCAGGGGCAGGGGAGTGTCACGGTTGCCGGACAGGATCAGAGGGCCTCCACCTGCGCCCAAACAGCCAGGGAGGGCCACGCCAGATCAAGCCCATACCGGGAGGAGTGGGTGACACCGGGGGGCGAGGAACTTGGGCCATGACATCAGAGTCGAAGATGAGGTACTGGCTTGGTCACATCCTGGAAGAAGGGGTGAGCCAGAGCTGCCTTTGCCGAAATCCGCTTGTTGGGGTCATAGTGCAACATTTGCTGGAGGGAGAGACGGATGCCGACGTCAGTGAAATCAGGAAACTAGGACTCCTGGTTCCCTAGACAGAGTTCTCACTGCCCCCCTCCCCTCTCTGAGCCAGCCGACGGGCAGAGAAGAGCAAAGGCGGAGACCCCTGGGTCAGGGGCTCATCTTCCTCCATCCTAGGCAAGCCCTTCCCGGAAGGACGCGAGCAAGGGGAAACAGACGCCCACTCCGCACTCTCACCGATAACAAGCTCCGTCCATCTTCATCCAGGGGAGGCACAACTTTGCTAAAATCCTGCCGGGCCCACTTGGGGAAACTCGGCTTATAATCGGGCATTGAAGTAACTCCTGGCCAAACCACCTCATCTGGGGTCCCCAGAGTCCGGAAGATCCGGAAGAGCTGGTCAATCTCAGAATCACCAGGGAACAGGGCCCGGCGGGTCACCTGAAAAGGGGGAGGGGAGGCAAAGACCCGCACTGACGTCAGTCACAGCTGTCCCCCGCACAAAAGAGGTTCCCACAGGCAGTGGAAGGTCAGCAGGGCCCCATGACTCCCTCCCCAGGGCCTGGCATGGGGTCAGTCACACACAGCCTGAGACAATGAAGTCCCTTCATCTGGCTCCTCGCCCCTCCTTCCTTCCCCCATCCAAGGCTTTACAGACCCCCAAGGCTGGGTGGGGCTGGGAGGGGCTGAATGTCTGGGGTGCCGCTGACACGTAGCAAAGGGATCCCAAGCCACTCACGGGATGTGGGGTAGACACTGCGGTCATCCCCCCTCCTTGGGATGCGGCCACTTCTAGATAGGAGCACAGCGGGCAGAGACTGTGTCTTCCATTTCTTCTGTGTTCCCCACAGCACCCAGCATGGTGCTGGGCACACACTAGGTGCTTAACAGATATTTTTTAATGAATTGAGAGCGGAATATGGGCAACTGCAAGGTAATGCACTGGGGATGATGTATAGGCTATGGTCTCCTAGTCCCCAGTGGCAACCCAGGTAAAGGACCATAAAACTTATTGCTGCTGGATTGGAAGATTCAGCCTACTCCACAGTTCCGTTACGGGGAGATGGGAGGGAGGGGACGTGATTGAAGCCTGCAGATTGCGTGAAGGGTGTGGGTAAAGGAATCCTGGTTGGCTTACTCCATTCCTGGCAAATGAAGTCTACCGGCCAAATGAAGGAGCGGCTCCCTGGAACGCATTCTCTCTAATATACGCAGACTAACAGTAAAACAGCTGCACAAATGATTTACCCATTTCAGGGTGAAGAGAGGGACACTAAGCCTGCTCAGGGGCCACGTCCTACCCTTTCCCCACACCCGCCTTGATGCTGCTAGAGAGAACACTTTGAAAGAAGGGCCACGGGCCCAGGCCAAGAAACAGTCCTGCTGTTCTTAGACGTAGGGAGGAACAGGCTGGGTGGAACTTGGGACAAGCCTCCGTACCATCTCGGCAAAGATGCAGCCCAGGCTCCAGATGTCCACGGCTGTGGAGTAGTATTTGCAGCCCAGGAGGATCTCAGGGGCTCGGTACCACAGGGTCACCACCTGGGAGATGGGAAGAGGAACGAGAGCTGGCTTCCAGGGCCCTCACCTCTCAGCTCCACTCTGCTAACTCTTAGCCTTTAAACACGATGTTTCTCTCCTCCATCCTCCCCCTCCTCTGATCTCCCTGTGAGAAGCGATTACACACAACTTCTTAGCTCAGAGTTAGCCTCATCCACATAGGGTCCATGTCTTCTGAACCTCCAAGCTGGGACTTTCCTGGAAAACTTGGGACAAACGGTCCTAATTTTAGTGGTGTCCCATCCAGCTGTCCTGGCTTAGGAAAAGCCCATTGCCAGTGACATCTGCATCCCACATGGGAGTGCTGGTTCGAGTCTTAGCTGCTCCATTTCTGATCCAGCTGTCTGCTAATGTGCCTGCAAAAGCAGTGAATGATGGCCCACCCACGCAGGAGACCAGTAACTCCTGCTCTTAGGCAGGAGCCTGACCCAGTTCTGGCTGTTGTGCCCATTTGGGGAGTGAACCAGGAGATGCAAGATCTCTCTTTCTCTGTCTCTCCACCTTTCAAATAAATAGAATTAACCTTTAAAAAGAAAAACCCCAGTTAGCACCACAGTAGGAACTGTGTGCATACCCTAAGACCCCTTAGGGTCTCAGAGATTCTTTGATTCTTTTCATATAGTAAGAGAAACTGTTGGCCAAATATTTTTAGTAACTTTGTGAATGCCCTTGTTAACTCCTCCTGGGGAGCTCAGAGTAGAAAAGCAAGGCAGGGGTGGAGGGGTTTGTGGACTCACCTCGTGGGTGTAAGTACGAACAGGCACTCCAAAGGCTCTGGCCAGTCCAAAGTCGGCTAACTTGATGGAGCCCTCTGCGTTGATAAGTAGATTCTGAGGTTTCAGATCTCGGTGCAGGACCCGATGAGAATGGCAGAATGCTAGGCCTTGGAGCAGCTGGAACAGATAGCTCTGACAGGGGGAAGAGAGGGGATTGTTGTTCAATCACAACAAGCACATCACAGTTTGCTCTTTGCCTACAGAGCTCCACTAAAGTCTTTACTATGTTATTTTTTAGTTACAAGCTATTTTTGCTGGTAGGACTCCCAGTCCCAGGAAGATCAGGACCAGGTCTTAATCAGATTTGTATCTCTCTTCCATGCCCTGTGCCTACAGGTTGAAGGCTTAATACACATGCATTCAAGAAACACTTGTTGGGGGCCAGTGCTGTGGCATAGCGGGTAAAGCCGCTGCCAGCAGTGCCAGCATCCTGTATGGTTCGAGTCCGCTGGTTCGAGTCCCGGCTGCCCCACTTCCAATCTAGCACTCTGCTATGGCCTGGGAAAGCAGAAGATGGCCCGAGTGCTTGGGCCCCTGCAACCACATGGGAGACCAGGAAGAAGCTCCTGGCTCCTGGTTCCTGGCTTCAGATTGGCCCAGCTCTGGCCTTTGCAGTCAACTGGGGAGTGAATCAGCGGATGGAAGACCTTTCTGTCTCTGCCTCTCCTTCTCTGTGTAACTCTTTCAGATAAATAAATCAATCTTGGGGCTGGCACAGTGGGTTAACGCCCTGGCCTGAAGCGCCAGCATCCCATATGGGCACCGGTTCTAGTCCTGGCTGCTCCTCTTCCAATCCAGCTCTCTGTTATGGCCTGGGAAAGCAGTGGAAGATGGCCCAAGTCCTTAGGCCCCTGCTCCCACGTGGGAGACCTGGAAGAAGCTCCTGGCTCCTGGCTTCGGATTGGCGCAGTTCCAGCTGTTGCAGCCAATTGGGGAGGGGGCCATCGGATGGAAGACCTCTTTCTCTCTCTGCCTCCCCTTCGCTAATTCTTTCAGATAGATAAATAAATCTTTAAAAAAAGAAAAGAAAAAGAAACACTTGTTGATAGATGGAATGTCACTCTGGGAGTGAAGAATCCAGCTCTACAACAGACAACAGAGATTCCTTAGCTATTTCTCCCACTAAAAAGACAGGAGGGCCTTTTGAAGGGATCTACCAAGAGCTCACAAATCCCATTTATCTGAGTTTCATCTGACCTCCCACCTGAGCCACGGGATTGACTCACTAAGTTTCAACTTTGATTCTCCAGACCAGCCCTAGGGTTAATGAGTATAATGAGCAGCAAAGAGACAAAAAGAACTAGGAGTGTGGGGGTTGGTGGGGGAGGGTGAGGAGGGCTCTGCAGAAGGCCAAGATAACAAACTATCACTCAGAAGGATCACCTTGATGAGGGGGAGAGGAATGCCAGTGAGAGCAGAGGCGTCCATGAATTTCTTGAGATCTTGGTGCAGGAATTCAAAAACGAGGTAAAGTTTGTTTTCGGTGTGGATGACATCCAGCAGCCTAGGGAAAGGAAGACCCAGGAAGTGGAAGGGCAGCAGAGACCACCCAGAGCATAGAGAGGTTCCGCCTCCTTTGCTGTGATCACCTCCCAGACGCACACTTACTTGACGATATTGGGGTGGTTAAGCTCCTTAAGCAGAGAGATCTCCCGGATAGCAGTGCTGGGTACACCTTCAGTCTCACTTGGAAAGGTTGAGAAAGCAGAGACTCGAATATGGTTACAAATACCGCTCCCACCCCCACCCCCAAAAGGCCCCCCCTAAGAAAAGTGTGATGTAAAGATAATTTCTGGGTACTCAGGGTGTGGCTTTCAGATCCATTCAGATCCTTAGTTCCTCCTTTCCCAGGGCTACATAAGTAAAGTCTCCCTGGTGAAGGTGAGCCAGGGAGGTGACAGAGAAAAATACGTAGCAGTGGCACCCAGCCTCCCCAGAGGGGCCAGTGAGGCTCAACTGCCATTCTTTGGAGAGAGGGAGAGAATTCTAAAGTGAGATGGAGTTGAGGCAGCGCCGAGGGCTAGTAACTCCGAAAAGTGCTCATTAGGTCCCGCATAACCTTGCGCCAAGGGGGCTCCTAGACATCCGCCCTCCCCAATCCCGGGGGGTCTCCTTTCTTGCCCCCCGGAGTCTTTCTGGTTGCCCATTTTGGGGCATCTACCTCCCCACCCCCGGCTGAGTTTCGGGAGGAGGCTTTCCACAGACTCTACGCCACCCTACAATCTCCCTGGCGAAACTCTGTACTCTGTCTCACTTCAAAAGGCGGCCCACCCTGCTACCTTCCGGTCCCTGGACGTCTCCACGCCTGTGGGGGCGCGCGGTGGGGGCGGGGGGCGTCCCGGCGCGCCCCGGCTAAGGGTCGCGGCTACGGAGGCCACTCACGTGTCCAGGCGGATTTTCTTGAGCGCCACCACTTCTCCCGTCAGCTTGTTTCTGGCTTTGTACACCACTCCGTACGTGCCCTCTCCGATCTTTTCCACCTTTTGGAAGTTCTCCATGAAGCGCCAGCGAGCCGGGTCCGCCCGGCCCTAGAGCCGGGGGACCTGGGAACCCTGCAAAAAGCGGGCCCGGGCTCTCGTGGGCGGAGGGGCGGGAAACAGGACCCCGCACTGAGGCCCCAGGGCGCGATGGAACGCTGTGTATCCTTCGCTCTTGTCAATTTGTCCAACTTGAAACAATGTTGCCGCCTCCACCCCCCCGTTCCCGACCGCCACCAGAGGCCCCGCCTCTCCTTCCCGCGTTTCCCTGGCCCCGCCCCCGCCCCTTCTGATTGGCGGGCGTAAGAGGGGGCGGGGCCGGCCCGCACTCCGCGCCGCCGAGGACCCCGCCCCGTGCAAGTTTGGTTCCGAGGGCGGAGACTGGTGTCTGTCTCCGTGGCGGGGTTGAGCCCCTGTTCCCAAGCACCTGGCTGTAGTCCCGTCTCCGGGCGGTAGTAGGGATTCTCCGACCTCTCACTATTTTCACCCCGCCCCTTGGGAAAATGTGTATGGATTAAAAATTCCAACTGGTCTAGGGAGACTCCTTTGAAAAGCAAGGAAGCTTCGGATTCTCGCCGTAGAGGATTTCTGGGCCTCGGAGGGGTCGTTGCCCGCGCCTCTCAGCCTGCCCAGATAGTGTCTCCCTTTGTGTTTGGACGCCGGGGTTCCTAGTCTGATCGAACCGGTGCATTAGCTCTTCCACGCTGAATGGTGTGTGTCGCATGTGTGCTCTGTAGCTGCTTTGCAGCCAACTCTTCCCCAGGGGATGGAGGATGGTGAGATGACAGCGACCCAGTGAAACCAGAAACTGTCTTTGTGTAGCAGGGTGGGGAAGGAAGGTCCAGCCAGGGACCGGGGTTCTGCCCACCACCCCCCTTAGTCCTCCCGCCCCTCCCAGGCCTCCCCTGGAAAGAAAGGAGGAAGGGCTATGCAAATGCGCACCCCTTTCTTATATAGGGGCTTGGGCCGGCCCCCCAGCGCCTTTGGTTGCTGGAGGGAAGAACAGGATGGACCTGGTGCTGAGAGGGTGCCTTCTCCACTTGGCTGGGATGACTGTCCTGCTGGCTGCGGGGGGCGCAAAAGGTGAGTGTGGGTGCAAGGACAGGAGCAGGTGTGAATTTGAGGACGCACACCATCTCTGGTTTCCCCGCCTCCTGGTGGGAGATGCCAGCGACACTTCAGGCTTCTCCCATGTATTTGGTTTGGTGAGGACATGAGAGTACCTGAGCCCCCTCCCTCCAAGGAGATTTGGGATTGAGTATGAAAATAATCCATCTCCTTGGAGGGACAGAGGATAGTGGGTCTTTGCAGCACAAATTCAGACGCCCCTTGGGTGGTGAACTGCAGCAAGGACTCTAAGGGGTGAAATTGGTGGTGGTGAGGACTCTTGTAGGTAATGTCTCAGACTCTTTGGGGTAGGGGATTTAAAGTGGGAAGAGAGTGTTGTGTTGGATCAGAAGGCTCAACGGGCACCACCATCCCCTTTTGGATGGGGATGAGTGAACACAGCCCAGACCTTTTGTTCTGGCAGAGGGGTCTCAGCTGAACATCACATGCAAGGGCTCTGGGGGATTGGGACCTCGTGACGGGAGCAAGGAGGGGAGGGTGAGAGGGTCTGGAATGTCCCGTGCTGCTCCGAGGAGGGGGGGTTGGAGTTCGAGAAAGAACAGAGCATCTTATGACTTTTCTTTATCTGGTGGCGTGATGCTCAAGAGATGACTCCAGATCTTCCCCCAGCACCCCAGAAATGGGGTGAGAATGGTTTCTACTGTGCTGAAATAAGCCCCTCATATCCCGCCCGCTTGCTTTCCCTCTCTCCATCCCTGGGCTCACTGACTTCTCGGAAGTTCTCCTGAATCCGACCCTCTTTCCTGCTGCAGTTTCAGTCCTCTCCTTTCACTATGCTCCTTTATGTATGCTGGAAACATTCTACTCACCCACACACCTGAGGCTCTTGGGAGATGGTGCTAACATCTTGGATCTTGCTTTTGAAAATCATGAGAAGACTTTTTTTTTTCCCCCTAAATATTCTTGGAATTTTACATGGCCTGGGCTCGATCATTTGTGCAGTGTCAAATGACATTGCATTTCTGAAAGAAATTTTTTTTTCCAGATACGTATTGAATTTGTAGGGTTAAATAACAAAACATTTTTTTTTTTTTTGAGATATGTTAGCCAAATGCAAGAACAGCAGCCAGGTAAGGTAACTAAAGCCAACGTGGCAGAATGTTGGTAGTTGTTGGATCTGGGTGAGGGAATGTGGAGGTCCATCCCATGCTTGTTTCCACTCAGACACTTTCTTGGTCAGGTACAGATTTGATTGCTCTGTCCCCACCTCCAATCTCTGCCAGCCCCAACCCCTCCTCCTCACTTCTTGCCCTAGTGATCTTTCTAAATCACACATTTTTTATTACATTCAAACAGCTTCTGAAGGATAAATTTTATGTTAAGTGACTTGTTTCAATGTGAAACAAAACAAAGTAAAAAAAAAAAAAAGAAAAGAAAAACCTTCAAAAGTGGCCATGACTCTAGGATAAAGACCAAACCCTGCGCCGCGGCTCACTAGGCTAATTCTCCGCTTTGTGGCACCAGCACACCAAATTCCAGCGCCCCGGCCGGCGCCGCAAGGCGGAGGATTAGCCTGTTGAGCCACAGCGCCGGCCAGCACACCAGATTCTGTCCCGGTTGCCCCTCTTCCAGGCCAGCTCTCTGCTGTGGCCAGCGAGTGCAGTGGAGGATGGCCCAAGTGCTTGGGCCCTGCACCCCATGGGAGACCAGGAGAAGCACCTGGCTCCTGCCATAGGATGAGCGTGGTGCGCCGGCCACAGCGCGCCGTCCGCGGCAGCCATTGGAGGGTGAACCAATGGCAAAGGAAGACCTTTCTCTCTCTCTCTCTCACTGTCCACTCTGCCTGTCAAAAAAAAAATAACAAACCCCTCAGCCTGGTACCCCAAGGCCCCACACATCCCCTCAACCCCATGGGAGTGCGCATCTCGTTGAAGCCTTTCCCAACACCCCAGCACTAGCGTGGAATGCATCTGTTCGGTATGGCATCTTTCTGTACGACCTTTGTGTCTGTTGTGGCACATACTGAACAGTACCACCGGGTGGGCATTGGGCCCTGTGCTTGGGATGCCTGCTGTCAGCATCAAAGGGCCTGGGTTTGACACCAGATCTGCTCCCGTCTCCAGCTTCCCACCTGGGAAGCAACAGAGATGGCTCCAGTGATTGGGTTTCTGTTACCCACATGAAAGATCTGGGTCGATTTTCCCAGCACCTAGCTTTGGCTAGGTGTTGGGTCGTGAATCAGCAGGTGGTGGCTCTTGCTCTGTTTCTCTGCTGCTCAAAAATAAATAAATAAACAAAATAAATAAATACATAAAGCTTGCCATTACAGTAATTTATGTATGTGTCCATTCCTACATTTCACTCTAAATTCTTTCAGAGCCGTATCTTATTTGTTTCTTAAGTTCTTTGTGCCTCTGGGGGAGCTATTGTGGTAGAGCAGGTTAAGCTGCTATTTCGGACACCTGCCCCCATGTGGGAGTGCCGGTTGGAATACTAGTATCCCATGCTCCACATCCAGCTCCCCGCTGGCGTGCATGGGAAGCAGCAGATAGTGGCTCAAGTGCTTGAGTCCCCGCCACCTATGTGGGAGACCAGGATGGAGTTCCTGGCTCCTGGCTTCTTCCTGGCCCAAAGCTCTAGCTGTTGCTGCCATCTGGGAGTGAACCCGCAGATGGAAGATCTGTTTCTTTCTGTCTCCTCTGTCACTCTCCTTTTCAAATAAGTAAATAAATCTTTGTGCCTAGAGCAGTGTCTAGTACATGGTGCCAATGAAAATGCAATTTGAATGTGAGAATGATCGGGGTGACATGGAATAAAGTGTTATCCCTAAAAAGGGAATGAATGAGGATCCTAAGACGTTCATGGTGCATTCCCTTCAGGATCCACAGACCAGGACTGGCTTGGTGCCTCTAGGAAGCTCAGAGCTAAAGCGTGGAACAGGCAGCTGTACCCAGAATGGACAGAAGTCCAGAGGTCTGACTGTTGGAGAGGTAGGAGGGAACCTGATGGGAATGGGATGGAAGAACAACAAAAACTGAGATGTTGGGGGTGGGCACTGAATGCCGCTTTGAGTCTGGGCTACTCTGCTTCTGATCCACCTTCCTACTAATGCTCCTGGGGAGGCAGCGGATGATGCCTGAGTTCTTGGTTCCCCACCACCCACGTGGGAGTCCTGGATGGAGTCCTTGGCTCCTGTCTTCAGCTTGGCTTGGCCTTAGCTGTTGCAAACATTTGGAAAATGAACCAGCAGATGGAATCTTTCTCTTTCCCTCACCCTACCCCCATCTATCTGCCCTTAAAATTAATTAATTGATTAATCAATCTTTACAAAGGAGGTAGGGTGGGGGCAGCCATGCCAGCATTGTGGTCCAGTGGGTTAAGCCACTGCTTCCAATGCTATCACACCATATTGGAGTGAGTCCCAGCTGCTCTGCCTGTGATCCAGCTCCCTGCTAATGCATCTGGGAAAGCAGCAGAAGATGGCTCAAATCCTCGGGCCCCTGCCTTCCACATGGGAGACCTGGATGGAGTTTCAGGCTCCTGACTTTGCATGGCCCAGCCCTGACCTTTGTGGCCATTTGGGGAGTGAACCAGCAGATGGAAGATCTCTCTCTCCATCTCTCTCTCTGCCTTTCAAATAAGTAAATCAATTTAAAAAAAAAAAAAAAAAGAACTGAGCTGTATGTAACTTGAGAAGATAGAACAGGAAAGGTGAATGGGGAGAGAAGCTGAGGACTCCCAACTGACTCGGCGTCCCCTCCCAGGTGGCCAGGTGTCCCTGAAGGTCAGCAATGATGGGCCTACGCTGATTGGTGCAAATGCGTCCTTCTCCATCGCCCTGCACTTTCCTGAAAGCCAAAAGGTACTGCCAGACGGGCAAATTGTCTGGGCCAACAACACCACTCTCAATGGTGAGTACCTGTCTACTCCAGGTCCCTCTGCCTCCAGCTCAGATTTCCTGGTTGTTCCCAGGGAGCTCAGGGGAAGCCCCCTTCCTCCTCTCTTTGTAACAAATATTATATATGTAACACACATCCATTGAAATAAAATTAGAGGGGCCGGCACTGTGGCGCAGTGGGTTAATGCTCTGGCCTGCAGTGCCTGCATCTCATATGGGCGCCGGTTCAAGTCCCCACTGCTCCACTTCTGATCCAGCTCTCTGCTATGGTCTGGGAAGATGGCCCAAGTCCTTGGGCCCCTGCTCCCATGTGGGAGACCCAGAAGAAGCTCCTGGCTCCTGGCTTTGGATCAGCGCAGCTCCAGCTGTTGTGGCCAATTGGGAAGTGAACCAACGGATGAAAGACCTCATTCTCTCTCTGCCTCTCCTCTCTCTGTGTAACTCTGACTTTCAAATAAATAAATAAATCTTTAAAAAAAAGAAATAAAATTTGAAAACGCAGATAAAGCAAAAAGAAAAGAAAGTCAGAATCCCTAAAATGGGAGACTAGAATCCAGTGGACCGAGAAGTTAGACAGACGTAGATTTGAATTTGGCATTAGTATGTGACTGTGGGCAAGTTACTTGACTGCTTTGTGTGCCTTCTCCTGATCAGTAAAATGAGGATGGTGCCTTCCTTAAGAGGTGTTGTAAGGATTAAAGTGTGATAATAAGTAAAGCAGTTAACGCAGTATCTGCTCTCGCCTACAGTTAAGTCTCAACAAATGTTCTCTCGGGCTATTATTTTTTCTAATGTCACTAACTAGAGCAAACCACTTTAAACATTCTGATATATGGTCCTCCAATCTCTTTCTTATGTATATATATATATATATATATATATATGAATCTTGGTTGTGGTTTCCATACCCCCTTGCCCCCAACTACCATTCCCAGTGGGTTATACCTTGGAGACTGTACTCCCTGATCCCCTAGGGACCAGTTTAGGGGCACTAGTACATAGAAAAGGAAGGCAGGTTTTGAGCGTGCCTCTGTGTTTGCCTTTCAGGGAGCCAGGTATGGGGAGGACATCCAGTGTATCCCCAGGAGCCCGATGATGGCTGCGTCTTCCCTGACGGTGGCCCCTGCCCACTTGGCCCTTTGTCTCAGAGAAGGAGCTTCGTTTACATCTGGAAGACCTGGGGTGAGGGGCTCCCTTCCCTCGCCTGTCATCCTCACTTGTACTCACTGCTTCCCTTTCCTTTTGGGCGTTCTTGATTTTCTCTATTCTTTGTTCCCCTCTTGGCTCCTTCCTCTTCCGTAGCACCTATCCCCCTTCAACTGTGCCATAGTGTTTTCTGGGCTCCCATCCTCAAGTTCAGTCCCACCCCCAGGGACCCTCCATTAGGATCCCTTCCCTGGCCCCAGACTTCTGAATCCCCCTGAAGTAGTCATTCTCAGCACCACTCCTTACCACCCTTCTCTGCTACCCCATTTCTAAATCTACCCTTGGTCCCTTACAGCCAGTAACCTTCTCCTCCCTGCTTTCTTTCCAAAAACCTCAGGCCAATACTGGCAAGTTCTAGGGGGCCCAGTGTCCAGGCTGAGCATTGGGACAGCCCAGGCAATGCTGGGCACACACACCATGGAGGTGACTGTCTACCACCGCCGGGGGCCCCGGAGCTATGTGCCCCTTGCTCACTCCAGCTCAGCCTTCACAGTGACTGGTAAGGATTTGGAAGGGACAAGGCCAGTCACAGGGCTTAGAGAAGCGGGAGGCTTGGCAGGACCAGAAAAAGGGGGAGGGGTAATGGTGTGCAGGGCCGGGGAGATCTGGGCAGAGGAATGTAAGTCAGCTTGGGGCTGGAGGGTGCACCTGTGAAAGGGGACGCTGTGGCTTGGGCCGGGCTCTCACCTTTTCTGGCTCCAATCCCAGACCAGGTGCCCTTCTCGGTGAGTGTGTCCCAGCTGCAGGCCTTGGATGGAGGGAACAAGCGCTTCCTGAGAAACCAGCCTCTGACTTTTGCCATCCAGCTGCATGACCCCAGTGGCTATCTGGATGGGGCTGACCTCTCTTACACCTGGGACTTCGGAGACGGGACTGGAACCCTGATCTCTCGGGCTCTTGTGGTCACTCACACTTACCTGGAGCCTGGCCCTGTCACTGCCCAGGTGGTGCTGCAGGCGGCCATCCCTCTCATCTCCTGTGGCTCCTCCCCAGTTCCAGGCACCACAGATGGGTACTTGCCAACGTCACGTGCCCCTGGCACCACGGCTGGGCAAGGGCCTACTTCAGAAGTCCTAAGTACCACACTTGGTCAGGTGTCAACTACAGAGCCCTCTGGAACCACAGCGGCCATAAGTACTGCACCTGTGCAGGTGCCAACTACACAGGGCACAGGTGCCACACCCAAGCAGCTGTCAACCTCCCAGGGCACGGGCACCACATCTGCAGACCTGTCACCCACGGAGGCTATGGGTACGACACCTGCAGAGGTGTTCACTGGAGAGCTCTCTGAAACCACACTTGCGCAGGTCACAGCTACAGAGCTGGTGGACACCCCAGCTGGAGAATTACCCACCCCTGAGCCTGGGGCTCCAGATGCCAGCCCATTCATGCCTACAGAAGTCATTACAGGTAAGAAGTTCAGGGTGAGTGAGGTTCATTGAGGTGGGGAATTTGTCACCACCCTCCTCTGAACACCTTACCCAGGACCCAGACGATATCTTTGCATAGCACCATCGCCCACCCAAAACTCTTACTGGCTATAAAGCCCTCAAGTCTCTCTTGATGACAAGGGATAGATCAGTTAGTCCCCAAGGCCATGAAAAGAGAGCTTGTTGCTTCTCTGCCCCAGAGGAGAACTGCCAGGGAGGCCAGGGAATGCAAGTGATCATTTACATGATATGTATATCTTATTTTCTCTTTAAGCATAAATGCAGAGAAATCTTCCCCAGGTTCCAAGTCTCTGATCCCTGGATTCTTATCCCAGAGCCAAAAGGGAGGAATGAGATAGTGGTGCTTAAGTGAGTTAACATATGTTGAGTGTCTAGCCCAGGACCTGGCACAGGGTGGGGTGTGATAAACATTTGGGATTCTTGAAAACTCCAACTCTGCCTGTAACTCTGTGACAGTAGCAGTAATTTTCTTCTTTGGAGGATCAGTTCCCTTTTCTATGAGTATAAAGGGAGATTTCCCAGATCTTGTCTGATTTCTAAGCCAGTGACTCGAGGATCCACTAGCTCTGGATCTACCTGGAAAAATACCTGCTTGGCCTCTGCTTCCAGGTGAGTCATCTGTTTTTGACCCCACCTCCTCAATACTCCTGCCAGGCTCCCTGAGCAGCCCCCTGCTGGATGGCACAGCCTCGTTAACGCTGGTGAAGAGACAAGTGCCCCTGGACTGCGTGCTGTATCGATACGGTTCCTACTCCCTCACCCTCGACATTGTCCGTGAGTCTTGCCTATTTTGGGGGCCGATGGAGGGAAGCAAGTGCTGCCTAGGGCTGGCCACTGGGAGCATACCTGGGGAGGAATTACTGAGCTAGACAGGAGGAATCCCCGAGTGCCAAGATCCTTGTTTGAAAACATGAGGGGGGACTGTGGAGCAGCCTTAGGGCGTTCCTGTCCGTGTGCTTTTGGGGAGACCTGGAGGGGGAACCCCAGTCTTTAACCTTGCACCTCTGCAGAGGGCATTGAGAACGCGGAGATCCTGCAGGCTGTGCCATCCAGTGAGGGGGATGCATTTGAGCTGACTGTCTCCTGCCAAGGCGGGTGAGTGTCCCACTCCTGCCCTCCCCTCTGGTGTTCCATCCCTTCCCGGATCCCCTGATGTGAACTGACACCTCTTCCAGGCTGCCCCAGGAAGCTTGTATGGACATCTCATCACCAGGGTGCCAGCCCCCTGCCCAGCGGCTGTGCCAGCCTGTGCCACCCAGCCCAGCCTGCCAGCTGGTTCTGCACCAGGTACTGAATGGCGGCTCAGGGACCTACTGCCTCAATGTGTCCTTGGCTGATGCCAACAGCCTGGCAGTGGTCAGCACCCAGCTTGTCATGCCTGGTAGGTACCTGGACCAAAGCTGGGATGAAAAGGGGGAGTGGGCAGAGGCCAGCAGGCCAGGGGCAGGCACTGAAGCAGCACCTGGGATTCTGCTCATAGGTGAAGAGGCAGGTCTGGGGCAGGCTCCTCTGTTTGTCGGGATCTTGCTGGGGTTGATGGCCGTGGGGCTTGCCTGTCTGATATACAGGTGAGTACCCCCACCATCCTGTTCAGACCTGTGTACTCCTCACTGACACTATGTACTCTTGCTCGGATGACCGGGCACGAGCCCAGACAGGCCTGGGCTGCAGTCTTGCCTGTGGGACCCTGGGGAAGCAGCTTAAGCTTTGTGAGCCTCTGAGAAGGCAAGCAAGTGTCTGCCCTGAGGGGCTGTTGCAAGCCTTAGACTGTGGGTAATCAGCTGACTATGAAGCAAGAATGCAGTCACTGATGGCTGGTTCTCACAATCTCAAGAGCGGGCTGGGCAGCGGGGCAGCCGCTAAGTCCCTGCGGGGGAGGGGTGGATGCCCACTTTCCACATCAGAATGCCTGGGTTCAAGTCCCAGCTGCATCCCCCGATCCCAGCTTCCTGCTAATGTCAGCAAGTTATGGCTCAAGTAGTTGGGTCCCGGCCAATCACATGGGAGACCAAGATCGAGTTCCTGGTTTCCAGCTTGGGCCTGGCCCACCACTGAGAGCTTCTGGGGAGTGAACCAGCAGATGGGAGCTCTCTGTCTCTCATATAAATAAAATTTAAAGAAAAAAATATATTAATAATGAGGCAGTTTGGGTGAACTGAGCAGAACCCCAGATCTGGAGGGCCAAGGTCTTCAAAACAGGGAAATGGAGAGATATCACCACACGAACAGAGGCATGGGCCCTGGAGTGAGCGACCGGGAACATGGGTGTGTCCCCTTCTTTGGGCTATCTTTGTCCACTGCTGACCAGTTGCTCCCTTCTTTGCCCAATGTCAGGCGCAGACTAATGAAGCAGGGCTCGGCTCTCCCCACTCCCCAGCTGCCACCCTGCGGCACCCACTGGCTGCGTCTGCCGCAGGTCTTCCGTGCTTGCCCCGCTGGTGAGAACAGCCCCCTCCTCGGCGGGCAGCAGGTCTGAGCGCCCCCGCGTGACACCTTGATCTCTCTGGGGTTGACAGCAATGCCTGTGGGTTCTGCAGTCTTCCTCCAGAGGCCGCCATGACCCGAAATAAATACTGAGAACCTGGTGCTACAGTTCCTTTGCTTCTTGGGAGAATCTGTCTTTTAAGGGGTGAAGGTATCAAAGAAGGCGTACCACTTACTTAGCAATATCCCGGTGGGGAGAAAAAGTCATTTTATTCTGATGAGGCACTTTCAACGTATGTGGGGTGTGTGTGTGTGTGTGTGTGTGTGTGGAACAGTGAGGTGGGGCAGGACAATAAATACTGTGAGGATGAAGGAACACGCTCCTGAGCGGGCAGGAGGGTGTGGCAGCAATGTACAGAGCTTTGGGGGTGGAGTCCAAACCCTGGGAGGTGGGCTCAAGACTGGCTTGGGGGCTGCAGGTGTCCCCCTCAGCTCAAGAAGCCAAAGAAATTGGAGGAGCGAGGGGGTGGGCCCATGAGCATGGGCATCTGGTTCTTGTGCGTGATCTTGATCTGGAAGGGAAGAGGGGCACACGTTCAGAGGCAGCTCCTGGCACCTTAGTTCTAAAGCATCCGGGATTTGGGGGTGAATCTACAGGGAGAGGCCACGACGATGCTGAGGCCAGAGGCTGAGAATTCAGAGTATGGAAGGAATGATGTGCAGGGGGAAGTTTTGGGCTTCAGGAGAAAGCAAAGAAGCTGTGCAATGGAGCTTTACGACCCGCGGAGCCCGAGGGCTCCGTGTCTGGCAGGCACAGGCGGCACTCACTGTGCAGGGCGTCTGCATCCAGGGCTCCCCGTCGATTTGCATGGGGAGGGTTTTTGTGGTGCTGCGGGGAGGCCAAGGGGTGTTAGTGGAGCTGACCTTACCACCCGCACACCACAACCTCTGCTTCTCAGGCGGCCCCGCTCCTTCCCTCAGGGCCCTTACCGAAAAGTGATCTCAGAGCACTTGGCTAGCCGATGTCCAGCACTCTTGAGTTTGGTGTAGATCTGGCCCATCTCAATGGCACCCTCCAGCCCCACGACTTCCAGTCGCTTGTCGCTGAGGTCTGGGGGTGAAGAGTAGAGTAGCAGCTGGTTGCCCCCAGAGGGAGTCTCAGCTTCATCCTGGTCCCACCCAGCCAGCTCCGAGGGCTGTCCCTCTCACCTGGTACACAGGTTTTCAGGATATCAGGGTCAGTGATGACTTTGGCTGTATTGCCTAAGGCCTGGTTGATCCCATAGAGATCTCCATGAGGTCTCCTGGTATCACCCCAGAGGTTGGAGCCACCGTGCATGCTAGGGATGTTGAGCACTGCGATGCCTTCTAGGGACAGGCTGCTCAGATCCAGCGGTTTCCCACAGATCTGAGGGGAGGGGGCACAGCCCCAGGAGGGGAGAGCACAGATCCTCACCTCACGGCATAGTCACGGCTGTGACCACTCCCTCCACCAGATGGCAGACTGGGAAGGCCAGGATTTGGAGGTTTGCAAGAGCAAGGGAAATAGGGACTAGTGTATCTTGAGGACGTGGGAACCAAGGTTGGAGAGCTGGGAGGTCAGAGAAGGACAGGTTCAAGAACATGGGAGGCTTGTGAGGGCGCCTGCCAAGGGAGAAACTCGGCTACAGGAAGCTGCGAACGAAGTCAGCTCGGGTCTCATTACACACACCTCAACGGTCAGAGACTCCTCCAGCTTTTTGCACGTTGAGAAGATGGATTCCGATGTGGCGAATTCGAAGTACCACAGCTTGTTCTTCATTCTGTGTCAGCCCCCATACAAGGCGCAGCAGGGAAGGGGAGGGGGCACAGGTCACACAGTGATGGCAGACACGGGTAGGTGACGGGGAAGGGTGTCGCCCCAACTCCACAGGAGACAAGGGTGGCTTCGTTTGGGGGCCCTTCCTGGCGATGTCACTGCCCAACTAAGAATCCCGAGTCACAGGCAGTCACAGTCTGACCCCTGGTGCTGGGTCGGCCTGCAGCCCCCTGTCCTTGTGCTTACCTGCTGTTGAACTTCTCAGGATATTTCTCTCGCATGGTGTGGAATCGGTGCGCAATGGAGGCATCCTGGGGAGTTTGAGGTGTGTTAGACCAGACGCCTGCCTTCTGCCTCAGCTCAGAGCTTCCTGTCTCCCCCCTCCCCGCCAGGATGGTTGCAGCACGTCCCAAGGTCTTCTTTTCACCATCCACGCCACTGTTCTGCATGCCCCATGTCCCAGCTCCACAGTTCTCTTAGTTTCTCCTTCCCCTTCTGCCCTCCTCCAACCTCTGCAAGCTTCACCCCAGGCCCTCCCTTCCCCGTTCGCCCATCCACTGACCACACCGATGGAGAAGTAGTTATTGATGATCTGGAAGGGGACTGGGTCGCTCTTTTCTTCGGTCTGTTGAGGTATCACCTCTATGGACCATCGATCTATATGCACCACCTTACTCATCTCTAAATCCCTGAGGATCTTCGCCAAGTTCTGTCCCTCGTACCCTGGAGGTGAGGAGCAGTCAGGTTAGCCCTGAGCCCTGGTCCCACCCCCACACATCTCTGGTTCGGGAGAACCTCCCAGCTTTGCCAGCGAAAGGGCAGGGTGCTCAGTCAAGGCTCCCACAGCCTCTCTCAGAGGCAGCCTCTTGCTGAGTCTCTGCTCCGCTCTGCAGAAGGTGAAATGTTCCCAACTGTGTGTGACATCTGAAAACGACTCCCAGGTGCATCTGGAACATTGGAGAGAATGGCAGGGAAAATGCTGACAGAGATTTGTGACAAAGCAGGGATCCTCTGTCTCTCGTCCCCACCCCTGATGCTGTCTCATTCCACTCCACGGGATAGATGCAGGATAAACAATCATGCCCACGTAGTGTGACGCTGACACAGTGAACAGAGCAAAAAGTTCAAGAGCAAAGAAGCAGAGTGCCCCAAAATAGACTCAAGCACGCATGTGAATTCAGTATATGATGACATTTCAAATAAGTGGGGAAAAGTGGATTGTTCTATGAATGATGCTAGGTGTAGATATCACTACTTATACTGGGACCAATTCAAGATGGATCAAAGAATTTAAATGAAAAATATGAAGTGGAATTTGCATGAGACAAAAACATGAGTGAATACTTTCAAAGTCTTTGAGTGGAAAAGACCTTTCTAGAGCAAAATATAGAAGTAGGAGCCAGAAAGAAGGATACACAGGATTATATGAAAATTTTAAAATTCTGTTTGGTTATATAAATAAACATATACCTTAAAAATTTTTTAAATAGAAAAAAATACACATATAGGTGTTGGTCTTGTGGCAAGTTAGACCATTGCCTACAATGCCTGCATCCCATGTCAGAGCACCAGTTTGAACCCCAGTGGCTCCACTTCCAATCCAGCTCCCTGATAATGGGCCAGGGAAAGCAACAGAAGATGGCCCAAATTCTTGGACCCCTGCCACCCACGTGGATGGTGTTCCAGGCTCCAGGCTCCAGGCTTCAGCCCTGCCCAGCCCCTGTCACTGAGGCCATTTGGGGAGTGAACCCGTGGACAGAAGATATTTTTTCTCTCTCTTCCCCTCTGCCTTTCAAATAAATAAAATAAGTATTTAAAAATGCACATATTGCCGGTGCTGTGGTATAGTGGGTAAAGCCACAGCCTGCAGTCCTGGCATCCCATATGGACTATGGTTTGAGTCCTAGCTGTTCCACTTCTGATCCAGCTCTCTGTTATGGCTGGGAAAGCAGTAGAAGATAGTCCAAGTCCTTGGGCTCCTGCACCCATGTGGGAAGAGCTGGAGGGAGCTCCTAGCTCCTGGTTTCATATCATCCCAACTCTGGCTTTTACAGCTATGCGGGGAGTGAATCAGCAGATGGAAGACCTCTCTGTCTGTAACTTGGCCTCTCAAATAAAACAAGTAAATCTTAAAAAAGAAAAAAGATTTCAGATTACTATTAAAAAAAAAATCAATAGAACAATGGGCAAATGATACAAACAAGCCTGTCACAAAGGAAGCAAAACAAATGACCAAGATGCATATGAAAGATGCTCAATATTGTTAAAAACTAAAAGAATAAAAAACTAGGGGCCAGCGCTGTGGCATAGCGGGTAAAGCCATGGTCTATAGTGCCAGCATCCCATATGGGCGCCAGTTCAGGTCCCGGCTGCTCTATTTCCAACCCAGCTCTCTGCTATGGCCTGGGAAAGCAGTAGAAGATGGCTCAAGTCCTTGAGCCCCTGCAACCACGTGGGAGACTGGGAAGAAGCTCCTGGCTCCTGACTTCAGATTGCTCCCACGTTAGCCATTGTGGTCATCTGGGGAGTGAACCAGTGAATGGAAGACCTTTCTCTCTCTCCCTCTCTCTGCCTCTGCCTCTCTGGAACTCTGCCATTCAAATAAGTAAATAAATATTTAAAAGAAAAAAAAGAAAAACTATTAGTTAACCTTTTGTTGCCTAACAGATTGAGGAAGCACAAGATGGAGAAAACCAAGTGTTAATGAGCTTATGTATAAACTGGCACTCTGGTTTGCTGTTAGTTGGAGCATACATTGATAACTCATTTTTGGAAGGCAAACTGTTGCCAAACTTTGTCAAAACATATCCTTTGATGCAGCAATTCCACTTTTAGGAATTTCCCTTACAGAAGCTAACACAAGTGTGTACACAGAGATGGATGTAGAAGGATATTTATTAAAGTATTCTGAAACAGTAAAACAAAACAAAACAAAACAAAACTGGAAATGATCTATATGTCCAGCAACAGGGGAAGATTCTATGAGGTACAGAAAATCCAAGCCATGAAAACTGTGGGTTTTTTTTGTTTGTTTGTTTTTGTTTTTTTACAGGCAGAGTGGACAGTGAGAGAGAGACAGAGAGAAAGGAAAGTCTTCCTTTCTGTCCTTTCCTCACTGTCCACTCCGCCTGTCAAAAAAAAAAAAAAAAAAAAAGAAAGGTCTTCCTTTACCGTTGGTTCATCCTCCAATGTCTGCTGTGGCTGGCGCACTGTGGCGGGGGCAACGCACTGATCCGAAGCCAGGAGCCAGTTGCCTCTCCTGGTCTCCCATGCGGGTGCAGGGCCCAAGGACTTGGGCCATCCTTCACTGCCTTCCCAGGCCACAGCAGAGAGCTGGCCTGGAAGAGGGGTATCCGGAACAGAATCCAGTGCCCCGACTGGGACTAGAACCTGGGGTGCCGTTGCCGCAGGCGGAGGATTAGCCTATTGAGCCACAGCGCCGGCTCATGAAACTCTTAATGACAGCTCTTGGATACAGAGCATTTTTTCAATGAAAAAAAGAAGTCCCAGAAAAATCTGTCTAGTACATTCCCATTTATACTGGCTAAAATGTTGTATGTGCCTGTGTGCACACGCACATATGCGTGCAAAATCTGAAAAATGAGTGTACACAGGAAACCGGTTTTCTCTGAGGAAGAACACAGAAAATTTGGCGGGGGCAGGGAAGAGGCTATCTCTATGTGAAGAGTCATTAAATCTTTTACCAAGATGATGTACTGATGCATTATCTGTGTGATTTTATAAAAGAAAATAACTAGTAAAGGCCGGCGCCGTGGCTCAACAGGCTAATCCTCCGCCTTGCGGCGCCGGCACACCGGGTTCTAGTCCTGGTCGGGGTGCCGGATTCTGTCCCGGTTGCCCCTCTTCCAGGCCAGCCCTCTGCTGTGGCCAGGGAGTGCAGTGGAGGATGGCCCAAGTGCTTGGGCCCTGCACCCCATGGGAGACCAGGAAAAAGCACCTAGCACCTGGCTCCTGCCATCGGATGAGCGCGGTGCGCCGGCCGCAGCGCGCCATCCGCGGCGGCCATTGGAGGGTGAACCAACGGCAAAGGAAGACCTTTCTCTCTGTCTCTCTCACTGTCCACTCTGCCTGTCAAAAAAAAAAAAAAGAAAAAAAAAGAAAAGAACTAGTAAAATGTCCATTCCCTTGGGGGCAGCAAGTCTAGAAACCTCTCTAGAGAAATGTTCACTGTTGTGTGCAGAGATAGACGTGGAAGCGTTTGCTACATCGTGGTTTGAATTGCACCAAACTGAACACTACGTAAACGTCCATCAACAGGGGCCTGGTTAAGTAAATTACTACACAATCACACAGCACAATGCTGTCAGTCCCAAAAAGAGTGAAGCAAGCCCATTCGTATGGAAATACATTGATAACCAATATGCATTGTTCATTTTAAAAAATAAGAAAAGCATTTATTAAATAATCCCATTGTTGTTTAACTACATATGAGGGTACTCTGAAAAGTTCATGGAGGTATCTGGCCTAACTGATAAAGCCACTTTGGATGCCTGTATTCTATATTGGAGGGCCTGGCTTCAAGACCCTGCTCTGCTCCCAATTCCAGCTTCCTGCTAATGTGAACCCTGGGAGGCAGCAGCTGATGGCTCTAGGACCCAGGCCCAGGGGCTGAGGTGGGCTGCCTGGGATGCTGGCAGCCCATACAGGCTCCACTTCAGATCCTGGCTGCTCTGCTTCCAATCCAGCTCCCTGCACATGCCTGGAAAAGCAGTGCCTAGGCCCCTGCCACCCATGGGGGCCTGGCCCAGGCCCAGCCATTTCAGATGGAAGATCTGTTTGCTTTTATGTCTCTCCCTTTCTCTCTAACTCTGCTTTTTACACAAATAAAATAAATCCTAAAAAAAAAAAAAAAAAAAAAAAAAAGGAACTGGGCCTCTGCCACCCACCCACATGGAAGATCCAGAATGAGTCTCTGGCTCCTGATTCCTGCTTAGTGCAGCCCTGCTGTGTCAGGCATCTGGAGTGTGAGCCAGTGGGTGGGAGATCTTTGTCTATCTGCCTCTCTCTGAATTTCAAATAAAATAAATATTTCCAAGTTCATGGAAAATAGGATTAAAAAAAACATTTATTTCTAGTGCCAAAAATTTTAAATCCAAAAAAAAAAAAAATGGAGAAAAAGGTCTCAAAACTTCTAAGAGATTACAGGGAACTTTCACTTTCTTGGCATGTATATCTGAAGTATTTGAATTATTTTTTACAACAACTACGTACTATCTTCGTCATCAGGAGGAAAAAAGGTTAAAAAAGTAAGTCTCCACTTCCCACATTCCACTGATGGCTCAACCCACTGTCATTTGCTTTCACTGATTCCACCCTGCTGAAGCCGTTGGCAAGGACCGCCAGTGCTTCCTGCCAACACCCAGTTTGTTTTTGGTTCGCTTTCAGCTCCTGAAACTCGTCACTTAGCCTCTGCCGTCTCACTCTCCTGGCTACAGAGGACCCGGGCTCACTGTTCCTTCTTGTTTTCTTGTGGTAAACAGAACAATTCACCCCCTCCCACGCTACCCACACCCTACTCTCAAGAACCTTCGAGAATGTTGCCGTCCGGGGCAGAAGAGACGAAATGAAAGCGTCTGAAGTGGGGGATTACCCTGGCCACCGGCTGGGTCCTGGTGTGAGCACGCTGCCACCCACACAAGCAGAAGAGGGAGGCAGGAGCAAAGAGCCACGGAAGGAGATGCCATGAGGCAAGCAGAGGCTGAAGGGAGGACACTGCCCATGGGAAGGGAGGCCGCGAGCCATGGAAAGCAGGTGGCCTCTGGAAACCGGGAGAGCCAAGTGCCAGCCTCCTCCCTTGGAGCCTGCCATCACCCAGCCCAACAACACCTTGACTTTAAAAGCTCAGCAAGACCCATTTTGAACTTCTGACCTCCAGAACCCCAAGACAACGAACTCGCGCTATGTTAAAGCCATGGTCCCTGGTGATTCATTACGGCAGCCATCAGCAATAATGCAGGCACCCTTAGTAACCTCTTTGCCTCTACTCAGCACTCACACATGGTGCTTACCAGGGTCTTGCTGTGCCTGGGCACCTACTCCTGCCTCTTCCCCAGGCAATCTCGTTTACTCTCAGGATGTCAGCTGCCACCTACGAGTAGATGACTCTCCAACGTATGTTTTCAGCTCTGATTTTTCTTCTAAATTCCTGATGTCTATTTCTAACATCTCACCACAACATGTCAACCTGGTTGCTCTACTGACAGTTCAACATGTTCAAACCTGAATCAGCTGTTCTTCCTTAAAGTAGTTTTCCTTCTGTATTACTCAACTATCCTTTTTAAAAAATGTGTTTCAAGGGGCCAGCACTGTGGTGTAGCAGGTAAAGCCACCACTTGTGGTGCCAGCATCCTGTATGGGTGCCAGTTCATGTCCCAGTCACTCCACTTCCTATTCAGCTCCCTGTGAATGTGCTTGGGAAGCCAGCAGAGGATGGCCCAAGTGCTTGGGTCCCTGCACCCACGGGGGAGACTGGGAAAAAGTTACTGGCTCCTGGCTTCAGATAGGCCCAACCCCCACGGTTGCAGCCATTTGGAGAATGAATAGAGCGGATGGAAGATCTTCATCTCTCCCTCTTTCTCTGTTAACTCTCCTTTCAAATAAATCAGTCTTTAAAAAAATGTATTTCAGGGGCCAGCGTTGTGGTGCAGCAGGTTAAGCCACTGCCTGCAAGGCCAGTATCTCATGTGGCATCAGTCACAGCCCAACTGCTCCACTTCCAATCTAACTCCCTGCTAATGAGTTGGGAAAGCAGCAGAAGATGGTCCAAGTGCTTGGACCACACACTTGGGAGACCCAGATGAAATTCTTGGCTCCTGCCTTTGGCCTGGTCCAGTCCTAGTTGTTGTGGCCATTTGGGTACTGAATCAGCAGACGGACGATCTCTCTCTCTCTCTCTCTCTCTCTCTCTCTCTCTCTCTCATAAGGATATATATGTTCTTAAAAACAAGTAAACCTTTTAAAAATTTATTTCAGAGGCAAAAAGCCAGAGAGAATTAGACAAGACATAGAGAGCTCTCTCCCACCCACGGTTCATTCCCCAAATGCCCACAACAGCTGAGGGCGGGCTGGCCAATGTAGGGAGTCAGAATTAAATGCAGTTCTCCCATGTAGGTGGTGGGGACCCAGTTACTTTAGCCATCACCACTACATCACAGGGTCTATATTAGCAGGAAGTTGGAATTAGGAGCTGGAGCTGAGCATTGAAATGGAGGTTTTTTTTTTTTTTTTTTTTTAGATTTATTTATTTATTTGAAAGGCAGAGTTACAGAGAAAGGAGAGACAGAGATCTTCCATCCACTGGTTCACTCCCCAAATGACCGTAATAGCTGGGCTGTGGCAGGCTGAAGCCAGGATCCAGGAGCTTTTTCTGGGTCTCCCACATGGTTACAGATGCTTGAGGACTTGGGCCATCTGCTGCTGCTTTCCTGAGTGCATTAGAAGGGAGCTGGATGGGAAGTGGAGCAGTGGGGGCTGGAACTGGCACCTATATGGGCTGGTAGCACTGCAGGCTGCGACTTAACATTCTGTGCCACAGGGCCAGCCCTAGACCCTAGATTTTTTTTTTTTTTGGACAGGCAGAGTGGACAGTGAGAGAGAGACACAGAGAAAGGTCTTCCTTTTGCCGTTGGTTCACTCCCCAAGGGCCGCTGCGGCCAGTGCACCGTGCTGATCCAAAGCCAGAAGCCAGGTGCTTCTCCTGGTCTCCCATGTGCATGCAGGGCCCAAGCACTTGGGCCATCCTCCACTGTACTCCTGGGCCACAGCAGAGAGCTGGCCTGGAAGAGGGGCAACTGGGACAGAATCCTGCGCCTCGACCAGGACTAGATTTATTTATTTACTTGAAAGAATTACACAGAGAGAGAAGGAGAGGCAGAGAGAGAGAGAGAGAGAGAGAGAGAGAGACTTCCATTCGCTGGTTCACTCCCCAGATGGCCACAATAGCCAGAGCTGCAGCAATCTGAAGCCAGGAGCCAGGAGATTATTCCCAGTCTCCAACATGGGTGCAGGGGCCCAAAGACTTGGGCCACCTTCAACTGCTTTCCCAGGCCATAGCAGAGAGCTGGATTGGAAATAGAGCAGCCAGGACACGAAGCGGCACCCATATGATGCCGGCACTGCAGGCGGTGGCTTCACCCACTATACCACAACACCGGCCCCTGAACCCTAAATTTTAACCGGTGTCTTAACTGCTAAGCCAGACATCTGCCCCGGCACTCCTCATTTTAATAACTGGCATCCCCATCTATTCAGTTTATAATATTAGAAAACGTCCTAACTTACTGTCTCCTCCACCACAGCTTATCAGTCAGTATCAAGTGCTGTGATTTCCACCTCATTGACTCCAGTGCTGCTGTCCTTGCTCCTGTGTTCCTCCCTCTCCTCTGGTTTCTTAGTCGTCTGCTTCCTCCAACCCCTCCTCCACAGAGCTCCCACAGTGATATCAGTGATAGGCCTCTCATATTCCCTCTTCAAATCTTAGGACTTTCTTTCAGTGTCAAACTTTTATTAATGTTGTATTTGTCCTTATTATCACAATTCAGGCTGAGTGGGCAGGGAAGTACTGCGGGAGGGGCTGGCACTGTGGTGTAGTGGGTAAAGCTGCCACCTGCAGTGCTGGCATCCCATAAGGGTGCCGGTTCAAGTCCAGGCTCTTACACTTCTGATTCAGCTCTCTGCTACGGCCTGGGAAAGCAATGGAAGATGGCCCAAATCCTTGGGCCCCTGCACCCATGTGGGAGACCCAGAAGAAGCTCCTGGCTCCTGGCTTTGGATCGGCTCCACTATGGCCATTGTGGCCATTTGGAGAGTGAACCAGCAGATGGAAGACTTCTCTCTCTTTCTCCCTGCCTCTCTGTATTTCTGCCTTTCAAATAAATAAACCTAAAAAAAAAAAAAAGAAAAAAAAAAAAAAAGGAAAGTACTGCGAGATTTTTGTTTGCAGAATAAAAAGCAAAGGCCCTTTTTTTTTTTTTTTTTTTTTTTTTTTGACAGGCAGAGTGGACAGTGAGAGAGAGAGAGACAGAGAGAAAGGTCTTCCTTTGCCGTTGGTTCACCCTCCATGGCTGCCGCAGATGGCGCGCTGCGGCCGGCGCACCGCGTTCATCCGATGGCAGGAGCCAGGTGCCAGGTGCTTTTTCCTGGTCTCCCATGGGGTGCAGGGCCCAAGCACTTGGGCCATCCTCCACTGCACTCCCGGGCCACAGCAGAGGGCTGGCCTGGAAGAGGGGCAACCGGGACAGAATCCGGCCCCCCGACCGGGACTAGAACCCTGTGTGCTGGCGCCACAAGGGGGAAGATTAGCCTGTTGAGCCATGGCGCCGGCCAGCAAAGGCCTTTTAAAAGACATAATTTCAGTTTCTAATTCTATAAATGAAAAAGACGTTGAGGATTTGAAACCTGGTCCAAAAATTGCTCGTATGTCCATGTGTTAGACTTAAGTTATAACATACATCCAGAGACACTTTTTCCTATTTGTTGTTCTAGTTACATCTTTAGTTGCATCAAGAGTTCCTCTATGTGGAGTGGGCGCTTGGCCTAGCACGGTGTCCCATACCGGAGTACCGAGGTTTGATGCCTGGTCCTGGCTCCTGCCTCCAGCTTTCTGCTAATGCCGACCCTGGGAGGCAGTGGTGATGACTCAAGTAACTGAGTTCCTGCCACCCACATGGGAGACCTGAACTGATTTCCTGGCTCCTCCCTTTGACCACAGCCCAGTTTTGGCTGTTGTGGGCATTTAGGAAGTAAAGCAGATGAGAGCTGTCTGTTTTTCTCTGTCTCTCAAATAAAAAATTTAAAGAAAAAGTTCCCCCATGGATCAAGGGTTACACACACAAATACTTCAGTAGTTAAAGAGTAAAGTGAGGGGGCGGCACTGTGGCATAGCAGGTAAAGCTGCCACCTGCAGTGCCGACATCCCATATGGGTGCCGGTTCGAGTCCCAGCTGCTCCACTTCCAATCCAGCTCTCTGCTATGGCCTGGGAAAACAGTAGGAGATGGCCCAAGTGCTTGGGCCCCTGCACCCGCGTGGGAGACCTGGAAGAAGTTCCTGCCCAGCTCCAGCCACTACGGCCAACTGGGGAGTGAATCAGAGGATGGAAGACCTCTCTCTCTCTGCCCCTCTCCTTCTCTCTCTGTGTAACTGACTTTCAAATAAAAATAAATAAATTAAAAAAAAAATCATTTCCGTGGGCTGTCAGCTTGTGATCTCTGGCAGAATAAAATTCAAAGCCCCTCAGCCAGGCACTTGTAGCCCTATACACTTGTACTCTGCTCCACTCAGCCCCCTCCCCCCAATCCTAGGGCTGATCATAATGAAGGATGATTTCTCGACACCACCATGTTGTTTGGTGACTCCTGCTGCCCTCCTTGGATGACTCCAGTGGGATCTCAGAGCTGGACTCTGCACTCCACAGCCCAAACTCCAAGACACCTCAAACACCACCTGCTCTGCACTGACCTCTTTATCTACCTATACCATCTCTGAAACTCCTTTGAAAGGAGTGAGAGATTAAAAATGGAATGGCAGTTAGGAGACTGCTATGACAGACTCAGAAAAAAAAAAAAAATAACAGGGGCCGGCACTGTGGCATAGTGGGCTAAGCCTCTGCCTGCAGTGCCAGCATCCCATATGGGTGCTGGTTCGAGTCCCAGCTGTTCCTCTTCCCATCTAGCTCTCTGCTGTGACCTGAGAAAGCAGTGGAAGATGGCCCAAGTGCTTGGGTCCCTGCACTCATGGGAGACCACGAGAAAGCTCCTGGCTTCTGGCTCGGGATCAGCCCAGCTCTGGGCATTGCAGCCATTTGTGGAGTGAACCAGTGGATAGAAGACCTTTCTCTGTCTCTCCCTGTCTCTGTCTGTAACTCTACCTCTGAAATAGGCGAAAAATTTATACGATCTGAAGAGAAACCAGAGTATCTACCTCTGAAATAAATAAATAAATAAATAAAATCTTAAAAAAAAAGGAAAGAAATGATGAGTGAATGAATGAATGGTTAACTGTCTGAATAAATGAACGCATCACAGTCAAAGCTCCCTGCTAGTTTTGTCACTCAGCACCTCGCTTAGCTCTCACAGAACCTTCCTGGTTCCACACTGCCATCCCTAGCCCCACGGGTTAGTTAGGAGACAGGTAAACATGTTCAGGCCTAGAGGGAAGGAGACTGTCACCCCTGGCCCTTCTGGGTTCTGACTGCAGTCCCTCTTCTTCCAAAGCGCTCTTGTATTTGGACATCTGCGCCTCTCTTCTGCCCCAGCCCTCTCTCTATCAGATGCCCAGGCTCTTCCCTGGGTGCTTTCCCTTCCTGCTCAATTTCCCCCAGCCACCGGCAACCCCTTACCTCCTCCCCATCGTAAGCAACGAGCCAGGTCATTTCCAGTGCCCAGGGGCAGCACAGCGACCGGAGGGGCAGCGGGCAAGTTGGCTTTATCTGAGGGGGGCAGGTGAAGAGACAGAGGGAGGGGTTAGCTCCGGAAGGTTCCAGTCCCCACCCGGGGCCTCTCCTGCACTGACCAATGGTGTCTAGAATCCAGCCTACGGTGCCGTCTCCACCGCACACCAAAATCCGGAAGTCGGGGACGTCCTTGAAGAATCGGAGCCTGAGACAAACGATGGGGGAAGAGGTGAAGAGAGGCAGCAGCCCTGAGGCTTCCCAGCTCCCGGGCAGGAGATTCGCTCCTGTCTCTCCCGCGTCAGGAGACCTGCATTTTTATTAAGCGCAGCTATATCCTGTTAGGATATTGGGGAAAGTTGAAGCCGCTGTGCAGTGGTTGGGGAAACTGCTCTCGTGCACTGAAAGCAGGACAGAGACAGCCTCGAGTGCTCAGAGGACAGCGCGACCAGGGGCCCTAGAGGCAGACTGATGTCCTGGGGGGCCCTCTTTTCCCGGCATGCACTGTGTTCTGCTCCTCCCGGACATGCGCAGTGACGCAGCCCCGCGGGCACACCGTGATAGGGGCGAGAGTTGTGAAGCAGCCATTGAAGCTGCTGCTTGGGACACCCCACGTCCAGTAGCAGAGTGCCAGCGTGAGTCCCAGCTCCTCCACTTCCCATCCAGCCTCCTGCTAATCTGCCCCGGGCGCGGGGGGGGGGGGGCAGATGATGGCACCAGTGCCTGGGTTCCTGCTATCCCTGTGGGAGTCTCAGATTGAGTTCTGGGCTCCTGGCTTCAGCCTAGCCCAGCCCTGGCTATTGCTGGCATTTGGGGAATGAACCAGCAGAGGGAAGACCTCTGTCCCTCTCTCTCTATCTCCCTCAAATAAATAGATAAGTCTTAAGACACAATCCACAGTCCCTGTCCTATACTCACCCTGCCTCGGGACCATCCTTTACAAGGTTGAATACTTGTCGAGGGTTTAGTATGTACTGGAACTTCCAAAACACCCTGTGTGAGGGAAAAAGAAAAGCTGATGGCAGGCGTGGAGCGCGGGGGGTGTGGGCGTGACGTACACCCCCTCTTGAGGTCCTCGAGGTGTGCCCCTCCATTCCCACACACTCCCTCCTTGCCCATCTCTGAAGACCCAGTGCGTCTGTCCTCACCTCTGCCCCTGCTTCCCGCCACTCTTGGGATTGACGAAGACTAGGAGTGGGTGGGTGTTAGAAACAGGGTCGATCTGCATTAGGGGAAGAGCATAGGGACAAAGATAGTAGGATTTTGTCAGAGTGAAGGTGGACGGGGTTCCCCCAAGATGCGTCCCCTCCCTCCCCTCCTCTCCCTCACCACAGTGGTGATCCTAGGGAGGAGGCACCCCCCACACACACACTGCAGGCTTTTCCATTTCAGCATCCCCTCCAGGCGCAAAACACCCCCCGCTGTGAAGCCCAAGTTCTCAGCCCTGTACCCGCAAAGCCTCAGAGGTGCTCAAATTTAAATCATCCGAGTTCTTCTGGCTGACTTTGCTTTGTTTCCGATCCTGTCCAGAGACCTGGGAGGGGGAGGAAAGGCAAAAAAAGGAAGTTAGAGTGGGAATGCACATGAGTCCTGCAACACATGGGCTCTGTGTTCTAGATGGCATCGTGTGTGTGTGTGTGTGTGTGTGTGTGTGTGTGTGTGTGAGAGAGAGAGAGAGAGAGAGAGAGAGAAACAGGGGTGGCACTCCTGTCCCCTCCTGGCGGCTGCTTGAGGGTCTCACCAGCACGCTAGGATAGATGGAAGATGGAGGGAGAATGTGATCTCGGAGCAGCCCACAGTCACACTCCTGGCCCACTGCTTGCAGGCAGTCATCGTGGATCTGAAAGACAAGATACTGACAGATCAGAGGGTACCCTGCCACCTTTCAACTTGGAAGTGTGGACTGGAAAGGGAACCTTTGGGAATAGGGCCACTATAGCCCTAAAGAAGACATGAAGGGGCCTGTTTTGAGCAGTAGCAAGTATACCAGATATGGGCTCTGGGTCAAGCCCTGGCTGCTCCACCTCCAATCCAGCTCCCTGATGATGTGCCTAGGAAAGCAGTGGAAGATGGCCCAAGTGCTCGGGCCCCTGCACCCATGTGGGAGACCCAGAAGAGGTTCCTGGCTCTTGGTTTTGGTCTGGCCCAGCTCTAGCTGTTGCAGTCATATGGCGAATGAACTAGCAAATGGATGATCTGAGAGACGGAGAGAAAGGTCTTCCATCTGCCAGTTCACTCCCCCTGGCTGCAATGACCAGAGATGGCCCAGACAAAAGCCAGGAGCCAGGATCTTTTTCTGGGTCTCCCACATAGGTTCAGGGGCCCAAGCTCTTAGGCCATCTTCTACTGCTTTCCCAGGCACATCAGAAGAAAGCTCTATCGAAAGTGTGAGTAGCAGCTAGGACTTGAACCAGCACCCATATAGGATGCTGGTGCTGCAGTTGGAAGCTTAACCTACTATATCATAGCGCTGGCCCCAGTGAAATAAATCTTTAAAAAAAAAAAAGAAAGAAAGGTGAGAGGGACAGTGCGAGAAGAGGACAGCCTGCAGAGTTCCTGGCCCTAGGCAGAGCCTGCGAAGCTAACTCCCAAACTGACCTCTAGGTGGCACCACACACAGTGCAGCCCCGTTAGACTGTGGTAGATGCGGATCTTTTTCTGACAGCGGTCACAGCGGCCGGACTCGCAGCCTCCTCGCACCCACACGTGTGCTTGGACCTTGGGGAGAAAGGCAGCTCCTTGTCTGGGAGGGTATAAGCAGAGACTGGGGCTGGGGGAGAGAGGGGCTGAAGGTAGCAAGGGGTCAAGGGCAGGGGCCATGATGGCAGTGGTGAGTCTAGGACCACTCACACCAATGTCCTTCCGAGACTTGGCATAGGTGCTGACTTCGCATGGCAGGGCCTTCATGGTGCAATGGTCGTGGACAGTGTACTTGCACACTGAGGAGAGGGGAGAAGGTCAGAGCCCTAGCTGCAGCCCCTCTCCCTCCTTCCTGCTTACTTGGGGGTGAGAGAAGATCGTTAACTAGAAGAGGACACGTAAACCCTTGCTTTTAGGGTGTGGCAGAGAATTAAAGGCGGGTGTGAGTGTCTCATCTCCAAGACCTATGCCTTTGTCTCACCCTTCCTCCTAAGAGAGCAACTGCTCTCCCCTGCCTGTCCCCAGCACCGATCCATGTGTCAGGCAGGAGCTGAGCTGCAAGCCAGGATTCAGACCCAGGTCTCTCCAACCCCAGAGGGCTGGGCTCTCCTCCTGTGCCAGGCTCCCCGGTCCCATCACTCACGGTTACAGCTCAGCCCCTGTTTGCCTAGACCAATGCACGACTCGCACAGGTTGCAGTAGACCGGTCTGGGGAACCTCTTGGGTCTCCACATATGTTGGCCGTCATCTTTCAGAGTCTGGGAGGGCACAGCAGGCGCCAGGAGTGTGTGAGCCCTCCGAGGGCCAACCTCCGGTGCGTGCTCCCCAAGGCAGCCGTGTGACCCATCCTCCCAGGTCTGGCCCGCTTACCATCTCCAGACCCAGCAGCACCAGCAGTGGTACCGTGGTGGCTCCGGCCCGGACCCACTCGGCCAGGGAGACAGAGCCGCTGCCGTCGTAGTCAATCTCCTTCATCATGTCCTGAAGAATCTGAGAGTGCGAATGGACTTTTGGGTGCTGCTCTGACCCCATACCTCTCCACCGCCTCTGAGGACAACAACCCGGCCTGGGGAGGCGGGCTGCCTGTCTGAGATGGGGCGAGGCAGCTGCAGGACTCCCTGGGGCAGAAGGTACCAGAAAGGCTGTGAAGGAGGGACCGCCTTACCGGCCTCAGCTCAGACACATCCCAGTCCAGATACTCAGCCATTCGCATCATCTGTAAGATGATTTTTTCCACTTCCTACGGCAAAGAGGGTAAGAGTAACAGCCAGAGCCCCCTCACTGCCAGCATCCACTCTCCTCCAGAAATCAGGGCTCCTGGATCCACCCCCCATTGTATGCTTGTGAGGCAGCCCCCTCTCTGAGGGGTCAAGAGTTTGGAACCTATTCCCTAAGTTGGTCCTGGAGGACTCGATGTCTCCTCCCAGCCTCCTTTGCTTCCTAAGACCCTGGGAGAGTTGACGCAGGAGGGCACAGACAAACGGACACACATTCCCTTGCCCCGCATCCAGGTCCCCCAACTCACTGAGCTGTCCAGGATCCCATTTCTGTCCGTGTCGTACAGCTTGAAGGTGACTGTGGGGGTGTTTTAGGGGTGCCAAGGTCATTTTGTGAGAGATACGCAAAGGATTCATACAGGGAAAACAGAGATGGGGAGAGCTTTTGGGTGAAGAACATGGAGCTTGGGGTGGGACCAAAGGAGACCAAAAGGGAGGGGAAACAGGAAGCAGGCATGCCAAAGCTCTGAGCGGGGAGACAGCACACACTCCCATACCCCAACAACACCCCAGGCCGCCTACCTGAGAACAGACTAGGGCATTGCAAAAAGTTCATAGCAAATAAGGTGAAATTAAAAGATGAGTTTACTGTGGTGCAAATAAATGTTTGAAATCCAAGCATTTTTTTTTATATGTATTTCCCATAAACTTTTTTTAAAAAAAGACCCCTTCATTTGCATGGACTTCAAAGTTTTTTTGCACTTATTTTTTTTTTTTTTTGGGTCCACTCTCCAAATGCTTGCGATGGCTGGGGCTGTGCCAGGGCATACCGGAGAGCTGGGAACTCAGTCCAAGTCTCCTACAAGGATGGCAGGAACCCACTCACTTGAGCCATCACTTGCTACTTCCCAGAGAGGGATTCCCAGGGGGCAGCAGGAGGAGCACAGAGAAAACTTGAACCTAGGCGCTCTGACATGGAATACCCGCGTCCCAACCCTAAATGTCTCTCCATCCCATTGTCCATGAACCTTTTGAAGGATGCTCATATAAGACACGGGAACTGCGGCGTCCATGGTGGGTGGGTTAGGGATAAGTAGTGGGGGAGGGTAGAGGGAATGGGCCATTCTCTGGCTCCACCTTTGTCTGGCCCTGTCAGCCTATAGGAATCCTGGAAGGACGAGGGAAGAGAGGCTGGGGATCACTTCTGTCTCCCTTCACCCTTCTCCTCCTCTCCCGGTCCAGCAAGGCAACTCACATTCTAGCTTGTCTTCTGGCCGGCCGCCCTCCAGAAGGGAAAAGTAGCAGGAGACATCGCTGAGACACACCACATCTGCTTACAGAAAGGCACAGCGGCTCTGCGGTCAGGGGTCCTCCTGCTTTGGTTCCTCTCTTCTCTTTTGTTCCAACTCTCCCCGTTAACTTCCCTCCCTCTGGCTCTTAGCCCAGCCCCACCACCGTCCACCTCTCTCTCCTGACCTGGCCACAGGTCAAGAACTCTCATGCCCAAGCCCACACTGCTTTGACTTCTCTTCCAGATGCCCAGTCCAGTCCTCCCTGCTGACCATACCTTTTGTCACAGTACTGTCTGCGGAGTCGCCAGTCTGGAAGGATTGAAACAATGCCAGACTTAGGGGGCCGGGAACTTCATCCACGTCCAGATAGACTTTCAGAAATTGCTGGAATCCTTCGTATCCGATGGCCTAGGATGAGAGTGAGCATCACCCTGGGGAGTGTGCAGGGTGGGAGCTGGGGGGTGGGAGACGGGGGGAGCAGTGGAGACAGAGACAGGAAGCACAGGGCAGAGCAGCATCTGCGGCAGAAGGATGGGGTCAAGTTCTGAGTTGGCAGAATCTCTTGTTTTGTCCTATACAATGTCTGCCGTGACGACGGACACCGGGGCATCTAGGGAGAAGGGCAGGCCCACAGTAATCCTTAAAAGTTGATGGGAGGAGCTGGTCATGGAGAGGACGTCCCACGGCCCGGCGGCCACTCACATCTCCCTGGACGTACTGAGCCATCTTGTCTTCCTCGAAGAGCTTTAGAACGTCGCTGACCTTTTTGGTGGAGTCTAGGTGGGAAGGAAGTGAGAAAAGGGTGTTTAGCACAGCCCGGCCATCCTGCCTTCTGCCAAGACCCCCACCCCGATGTCCACCAGGCGGGAAAAAAATCAGATGAGATGAAGAAGAAATCCCAAGGAGATGCATGGAAAGGCTGAGGGAAAAGCATTTCCGAGGCTCCAACACGGCACTGGTCTCTACTCTTCTCTGAGACCTGCAGTGAGCAGCCCAGGTACAGGGAGGGTGGTCTCCTTCCTGCCGTTCCTAGGCAAGGGCTTGGGGGGGGCACAAATACAGTGGGTGCTGGGAGGGGGCGAATATAATCAGGGAGGAGGGGTGGGACAGGGTGGGATCTCTAGGACTGGGCAGCTGGGAGGATGACTCACATTCCATGTACTTTTGTAGCTGGGCAAAATCTTCGGGGCTTATTAGGCCCCGCTCCTTGGCCATCTTTCTGTTTTTCCTGAGGATGGCCAGAAAGGCAGCTTCGTAGTAGTACCTCTGGCGCTTGGTCCTCTTCAGAGGGTAGGTCTGAGGAAGAGGAGGACAGGCCCCGCATGGGAGAAGGGCCAGCCGTCTGCTCCATGCAGCCTCCACTCCCACGATCACGCAGCTCTTTCCTGCTCTCGGAATCTGCTCGCCCCCAGGTCTGCGCTCGCCATGACAGCGTCAGTCCTCTGTCTCTGTGTCTCTGACTCATCTCTGGCTTTCTCTCCTCCATTTCTGGATCCTTCTGCCCAGTCTGTCTTGATTCCTCTTGACCACCGTCACCTCCCCGCCCTCTGCCCGCGCTGTCCCCAGTCTGTCTATGTTTTGGCAGATCTTCTGCCGCCTCAGGCTCTGCAGTTCCCCCAGCAGCTGCGGGCCTGCAGGGGGCTCTTACAGCGTTGGCACGGTGCCCCGGCCACGACCCCATCTCGCTCCGCCTCCAGCCCGCCCCCCCGCCCCCCAGCCCACTACACGGGCCACCCACGCCCTGCAACGACCTCTAGCGCTTCTGACGCGCGACACAGAACCATCTCCGGCTGGGTCCCTAGCTGGGCCCCGCCTCGCCAGCGTCCCGCTGAGCTCGGCTGGGGAAGGGCGGCTGGGGAAGGGCGGGGACCCCCAGAGCTCGGGGCTGGGAGGAGGTCAGGGTGGGGGTGAGGGGAAGGCTCAGGGCCTCTGGCTGGAGGCTGGGATGCCTGGGGCTTCCTTCCACCGTAGGTATTTCGGGAGCTCCGGCCTTGGGTTGTCAGACCGAGGGATGGAGGAGGAGGATCCTGCAGACCACTGACGGGCCGGGGCCCTACCACGTCTCGGGGTGGTGGGGTGACTTGTGTGGAGGCTCTCATAGCAGCAGCAACAACAACAAAATATCTTACATTATAATTCTGGCTCTGCAAGGTCTTGGGGGTCATAAAGAACCAGGGCCAGTCACATCTGGGTTCCATTCTTAGCTGTGTGACCCAGCAAGTGACATCTGTAGACTGGGGAGAATGAGTCTCTTTCCCAGCTGGGAGGTTTAAGTGACAGAAAACATGAAAAGTCCCTCGTATAACGCCTGTCATGTAGGCACTCAACACAAGAAATGGTCGTTACTATTTCATTAATAATTAGAATCAAATCCCAGAAGACAAGACAGTAGGTACTAAATGAAGACCTCTTCAATGAATAGATGTTGCTAACATTCTTCCCACCCACTCATTTAGGACCTGCTGGGTCAGGCTCAGGAAGGCAGTTAGCCCAGAACCTTCTCTGGGCCTCTGCCCTTGGGACATCTCTGCTGTCCACCTCTGCACAGTGCCCAATTCCTGCTCTCCCCGGGAGCACTTGGAAGGAGGTTCGAAGACATCAACATCCTGGAGAAAGGATCTGGCTGTTTTCAATGACTATAATCTAATGTCTGCTGCCGACAGATCTAATGAGTGCATAACAGTCTTACAGCAAATAGGGCCTGCATGGCTTAATTAGCTTCTCTAATTACCCCTGGGGATTCTTAGATGACTCCAAAGTTCTAGGAAATGGAATCTGAGGGGAAGAGTGACAGAGCGAGTGCGCGCAAACAAGAGCCGATGAAAAGGACAGTGGGCAAGACATTCCTCCCTTCTGCGGTCACCATGATTCAACACTTTCTTGCCCTTTCTGTCTCTCCAGATTTTGAACCTGGAGCTGTTGTGTAGTCTTACAGTAGAGGTGAAGAGTATGGACTTTTCAATTAGGCATGGGATTAGACTCCTAGGTCTTGGATGAGTCAGTTAAATGACTCATAACCTCAGTTTTGTCACTGGTAAAAGGGTACCTGGAGACATCAGTCACGACGTGGGGTTTAAGTAGAAAAACACATGCAATGTACTTAGCAAACTGTGTAGCACAGAGCAAGAATTCAATAAGCATTAGCCATTCTTATTCCTATTACTATATAAAGTGATACCTAGAGAAATGCATATCTAAGGGTCAGGAAAAAAAATGATACCTTTGATCCGGGAAGACACAAATCCTAAGATCTCCCAGCAGCCTAGTGGCACACTTCCCTCCCTTCCATGTATGTCAGGTGCAATAGTATCAGGATCCTGAACTCTGCCTCTGGGAGGGTGATGAGGTGGTTGGAAACGAGACAGGGTCCAAGGGCATCCCTGGGTTGGGACCTGGGATCTATTCAGCTATCCTCTCCACTTCTCTCGCAGAAACGTGGCTGTGGAGCGGAAGTGCAGCAAGCTGCAGGACCCTGTAATCTTAAAGACCTGGCCCATGTCTCATTTTGTCCTCCAGCTGCATCCCAACCTTGAGGCTATAACCTGGGCTAGTCCAGGCCAATGCAGGCCTGGCAGGGTGGGGTCTGCTGCCCGCCTGCCAGCTATTGTGACTCACCCTTCCCTTCCCTCCTGGTTTCCCTACCCGCCTCAACGTGGGGTGAGAAAGGAAGTTCACTTGGAGGCAGAGAATCCTAGAACATCTTCAGAACTGAGGGTCACCAACCCTCCCATTTTTCAGAGGAGGAAACCGAGGCCCAGAGAAAGCAACTCATGTCACTTAGTCCGTTACGCCGAATGGTAGTGCCTCTCATTCTCTAGATCTAATCTTAAACATCAAATACTAAAATTGCTGGTAGCCAAGAGATCAATATCCTCTCCAAAGCCAGTGCCAACATTAAAAGTTTCCTTTTATGCTTGCATCCTAAGTCATAGAAACTGACCATCCTTCAAGAATATACCCACGCCCCCAGGACATCCAAGCCAGTACCAGCAAGACACCCCACAGGGCAGGCACTCCTAGCTTGAGGGCCTGGACTCCATTACCTGGACTGCCTGCAGATCCCTTTACCCACACTGGGAACCTAGGGGATGTCTGTGCCCCCCCCCCCCCCATCCACCACTGCTACAAGCAAGTGGTCCCTGAGAGGGGTTCAGAATTCAGCCAGCATCCACCAGTGTGCAGGGCATGTGCTGCCTGGGTCGGGGGTGGCATGTGTGCCTGCCCGTGTGTGCAGGGTGACCTTGCATAGTACAGGAGGAAGTTACAGTGTTGGCATGGTGGGGGGATGTGGGCTTGTACATTCTGAGATGCCCCAAAACATTTGCATTTCTGTCTCCTACAGCTCATTCTCCTGGTACAAGGTGGAAAGTGAGATTCAGACTCCCGTTTTCAGAAACTTCCCGGTGACAGGTGTGGAAAGGATGGGGATGGTAAGTTAGGGTTCAGGAGGCCAAACAAGAACCCTTCCCCACCCGTGCGGCGCTGTGCAGGTTCCAGAAGGGACTTTCCTCGGGGTCGGGTCCCTAGGAGCGGCAGCGCTTCACCCTCCCTGCGAGGTGGCCCCAGGGATGGAGGGAGAAACGCTGCCTCCCGGCCCTGGCCCAGCCCTCCTCTGCCCCTGCGCCCCAGCTCAAACCCTGCCAGTACCGCGCTCCAGCTGTCCCGCCCCAGCAGCCCGCACCCAGCCCGCGGGGTGGCCCCTTCCGCGGCCCCCTCTAGCCCCGAAGGCAGCGCTGGGAGGCGGCGGGGCTCACGGGGTCTCTACCTTGCCTGGGGGAGGGCGTGTGGTGGGAGCTGAAGCGCCGGCGCTGGAGCTGGAGCCCGAGCTAGGCTGGAGGGGACGGGCCAGGCAGACGCGGCCGCCGCGGGGCCGCCCCGCTCCTGACGACACAGCTGCCCGCCCCCCACCCCAGCCGGCCCGCCCGCGCCCGGGCCCGGCGCCCCCGGCTCCCAGCACCTCGAGGCTGGAGCGGGCCTCGGCGTCCAGTTGCCCGTAACCTGCTCCCTCCTCCCCGGAATGTCTGCAGGACTCGGTCGGTGCCACTTTTCTCCACTTCCTGCGCTCGTGTTTTCTTCCCGCGCCTGGGCAGGCTCTGCTTCTATTTTCCCTTATTATTTCTAATCACTCACAGCTTCTCCCCTCATCCCAACCCTGAAAGGCCAAGATGGGGGGGGGGGGGGGTTGGCTGCTGATACCCTGGCAACGTCTAAACAGCTGCCACCCTAGACTTCTCTGCCAACCCCTTTCCACCCAAGTTGACTCCATGCTCAGGAGGTCCCATAGTGGGAGGCCCGAGGTACAGACTCCCCCCACCCCCCACTGCTTGATCCCCCCCACCTTCCCCTCCAGGTTCCTCACCTCCCTTCAGGCCTGTTTTCTCCCTTTTTCTAAGGACAGCTTATCTCAGCACTCATACCCGCCTCTCACTTCTAGGGTAGACTCTGAGTGCAAAGTTCTCTGGTCTGCTTCCACCGTTTCTGCAGGTCCTGACCCACCCACTGTACCTGCTGACCTTGGCGGGTGTTGCGGAGGCCCTGGGCCAGAGTAGAGCGAGGAAAGGGTATATTTTCAGTTTCTCCTGCCTGGCATCTACTCAGGAGCTTTCAAGGTTCTTGGGTAGAGCAAGCAGAGAGACACACAGAAGCCTTGGAACTTACTGATAGACCTAGGCAGCCTGCTCCCTGGCCCCACCCCATCCCCTGTCTAACTCCCTCCTACCCTTCATTGAAGTAGGGCAGAGTAGTGAAGACTTGGGTTCCTGGAACAGTCTCTTTTACGCCTGGAGGTGCAAAGGGGAAGGGCGTGTATGGGAGCTATATACATACATACAGATGTACATATACACACCATGGTGGGGGTGTTGGAGAAGAAAGGGAATGAATGCATGATGCCCTCTGGTGGAAACAGAGGGATCTAGGCAGTTACTGATGGTTTCAAAATAGGCTTACTGGGAGAGATTCCCCCACTTCCATCAGAAACAGAGATGCTGAGTAAAAGGGTTTGGGAGTGTTGCTGCTGAATCTAAGCTGGAGATCTGGGTAGCGACTGCAGAGGATCTGTCCCCCTGCTTCCTGTGCCCCCTCCAGGTCTCACCCTGTCACTCCCAGCTTTAGAGACAATGGCCCTGCCACTCCTTAGCCTTCATCCATAGGATGTTTTCTCCGCTGTTCTCAAAGCGTGTCTCCCCTCCCTTCACCGCCTCTTAGTCATAGTCAACAGACACTGCTGCAGGCCTGCTCCACACCAGGTTCCGCACTGCATTCTGCAGGGCAGGCCAAGACACAGCCCAGTTCAGACTGGGCACCAGAGTCGTTTGATGTGTGTAAAGCCTTCCTGCTCTGATCCACCCAATACAGACACACGATGTAAGCAAACATAGATCTCCTAACCCTCTTCCAATTAGTTTCTTGCCTCTGGGCCTCTCTAGAAATCCTGGAATGATATGGATCTTTTACAGCTTTCTTTGCAAGCACTTGCAGTGACACTTTATGTATAGCCTGCTTTTTTAAAAAGATGGATTTATTTATTTGAAAGAGTTATAGAGAGGGACATACACACACACACACAGATCTTCTATCTGCTGGTTCACTCCCCAGATGGCCTCAATGGCTAGCACTGGCCCATCTGGATCTCCCACATGAGTGCAGGTGCCTAAGCCTTGGGCCATCTTCCACTGTGGGCTTTTTTTTTTTTTTTAAGATTTTTATTTGATAGGCAGATTCACAGACAGAGAGGGAGAGACAGAGAGAAAAGTCTTCCATCTACTGGTTCACTCCCCAAATGGTCGCAACAGCCGGAGCTGGGCCAATCCAAAGCAGAGCCTCCTCTGGGTACCCCATGTGGGTGCAGGGGCCCAAGCACCAGAGCCATGTTCTGCTGCTTTCCCAAGCCACAGCAGGGCTGGATCAGAAGAGGAGAAGCCAGTATATGAACCGGCGCCCAAATGGGATGCCAGCATTGCAGGCAGTGGCTTTACTCACTACCCCATTTCGCCAGCTCTGTAGCCTGTGCTTTATTTTACTCCTTCATTTTCGGAACTACACGGAGTTAAAAGACAGTTAAAAAAAATTCTTCCTTTAAGACATTTTTTGGGACTTCAAGGAAGGGTTTGCGTTTATCTGTCTAATAAAGAATAAAGTGAAGCCATCACAGTCTCGCCTGGTGTCTTCTTAGGCTCTGTGCTGGATTACAGCCTAAGTCAGTTACTGGTAGGGGTGGTGGAAGAAAGGCCAAGAAACATAGGGAGGAAGACGCGTCTGTTGCCTAGGGCTCCAGGTGCTCATTGCTTTCATCAACCACATCACAGAAGTCAGAAAGAAAGAAACCACAATGAACAAAGGGAAAGGAAAAAACAGCAGCGTCTTCTCCCCGGCCCCTTCTTTCCTCTCTTCCTCCTCAGGGTGGGGGGGCCACATCCGGGGCCCAGGGCTGGGTCCCAGGCTGGTCTGCTAAGCAGACTATCAAGTTTCATTTCCTGTCAGCTCCAGAGCGAGGACAGGATATCTGGGGGCGCAGAAGCAGGGCTTGGGTGTGGTGGCAAGCAGTCCACCTTAGGGTCACCCCTTGTGGGACCGTCTGGAAGCTGCAGACACCACTCCTCCCGTCTCTGCAGTCAACACCACTGCACCCTCCTAGGTTTACAAGCTTGATCCCACACTCTCACCTCTTATCATTTTTAACAGGACGGGATGCTAGGCTTCAAAAAATAATTAAATTGTATTTATTTGAAAGGAAGAAAGAAAGACAAGATGCTCTTTTCTGCTGGTTCACTCTCCCCCACTCCCCCACTCCCCAAACACCTGCAACACCCAGGAGCTGGGGACTCAAGCCAGATCTTCCACGTGGCAGGGACCTGTGTTTGAGCCATCATCTATCACTTCCAAGAGTGTGCATTAGCAGGAAGCTGAATGGGAAGTGGAAGAGCCACAGCTGGGATCCAGGCACTCCCATACGGGTTGTGGGTGTCCCTAGTGGGGGCTTAGTCTGTGCAAATACCTGCTCCTGTCTTTTTGAGATCCTTGGAGACAGAGAACGGGAAGGAAAGCAAACTGTAGCCTCCAGAAGAGTTTGGAGGCTTCATTTGTAAAATTCCTAGTCAAACTTGCTCAGTTTTTGTTTTTATTTATTTTTAAAAGATTTTTATATGAAAGGCAGAGTTACAGAGAAAGGAAAAGAGAGAAATCTCTTACCCCCCCCCCCCCCATAATGCCGCAGGTCTGGGGCTAGACCAGGCAGAAGCCAGGAGCCTGCAACTCCATCTGGACCTCCCATGTGAGTGGCAGGGGCCCAAATGCTTGGCCCAGGCACATTAGCAGGGAGCGGGGCTTATAGGGGATGCCTGCCTCGTAGACAGCAGCTGCCTGTTTTGCTTTTTAAATGGGGTATGCAGCCTATTGTTGGAGGTTGTCAGTAATATTCTCATCCTCCCTGGTTCCAGTTACTGCTGGGCATTAAGCCAAAATGGGAGAGATGGAGGAAGGTCAAAGGGTGGATAGGCAAAGAGCCACACTGGAGTGAAGGAGGGCAGAGTTAGCACCTGAGGAGGGGAACCTGCTGGCGGTCTCTGCTAGGTTATAGGAGAAACTAGTTCAACAGGACTTCTTAGCCCTGGAGGAACAACAGTTGCTGAAGAGGGAGGAGGGAGGGTGCACTTGTGGTTCATCTGAAGAACAGGGCGGCTCCCGCCAGGGCAGGACTGCAAAGGCAGTGACCACACAGGGCCCATATTACTGCCCTAGGAGACTAGGACGAGGTTCATTAAAATACTAACTGGATCCGCCCATTAGTCCTCACCCTGCCCTCTGACCCTGGGGCCAGCGCAGGCCAGCAGGGACTCGGCCCTCGTCACTTCGCGGGCCGCCCCAGGGGCAGAGCCAGGCCCGGACGGCCCGCCCCACCCAGCCCGCCTCCTCCTCGGTCATGGAAGCTGCCGGCAAGCCCGAGGCCGCGGGGACAGGTGACCGACCCGCGGCGCGCCCCGCCTCGCACGCCCCTCTCGCGGGTCTCTGTCGGGAGAGTCGAGCTGGGCGGCCGAGGGCTCTCGGCAGGCGAATTCGCTGTCCCCAGCTGCTTAGAGAGGTTTGCTGGGGTCTTCATTCGCCCCCGGCAACCTTCGCGCGCCCGGTGCGCTTCAGGAGTTTGCCTGCCCCTTGTCACCGAGCCGCTTCGGGAACCTGGATGCAGGCCACCAAATCGTTTTCTTACTACCGGCCCTCCCCCTACCCGCAGACCCCCGCTTTCCGGGTGGAGGTGCGCTTTGTGGGCCCTTTTCCCTCGCAGGTCTTGGACGTGGAGGAACGCCTGGCATGACAGGGACTGTGCCTCGGAATTTCTCTCGGCACCCTGAGAACTGTGTTACACGCAGCAGGCGCTCAGTGATGGTATCGGTGGCAGTAAAAGAGCCCACGGCTTTATTTTATTAACTGCTTCAGCTTCTCCCCTCTTCTCCTCCACCTCCACCCACGAAATGGTGCGCTCTCCCTTTAAGACTAAAATGGTGGCTTGCTGCGATCAGGACTCCACTTCCGGTGGGGAGGGGGGCGGGACCCCAGCCCGCTCACGCCGGAAGTGGTTTGCGTTTTCAAGATGGCGACTCCCTATGTAACTGACGAGACCGGCGGTGAGTGCGGGAGGCGCGGAACCGCTTCTCCCCGGGCTCTCGGGGCAGGGGTTCGAACTTGGAAAGGGGTCTGTGCCCCGCCCATCCCGGGGCCCCTCCTTTGCCCCGCCCTCCGGACCGCCTTCCCCATTCATTCTCTTCTCCGGGGTGTCATCTGCGCCCCCTTCTGGTCTCTTGTTTGGGGGTCTCTGCTTCCGGTCACTCAAACCTGGGGGGTCCTTCAATGCTTGTCTCTATTCCAGGACCCTCGTGGGCCGTCAGCTGCTCTCCGGCAGTTGGAGCACCCGTATCTCTTTTGGGGTCTCCAGGCTTGGGGGCTCCTGCACTCTCAGTTCCCTCCAATTCCTGCCCTCCTCCCTTCCCCCTCCCCCTCTCTTAGCTGTGCCTGCTTTCTGCCCTACCCTAGCCCCTTTTTCATTCTTTTTCTCAAAGCTATGTCTGCTGAAGACCTCCTCCTTGCTATATGGTGCTTTTTCCACTTTCATCTTCAGTTGTTGGGTTGCTGAGGTCCCGAGGTGTAAAGGGACCTAAAATAACTTTCAGTTTGAGTTTTCTTGGTGGCACCAACCTTCTCTGCTTTCTCAGATGATGGCAATAGAGTGTGAGGGGTCTGAGTGTGGGAGAAGGCAAATAGGAGGTGTCTGGTGACAAGCCCTTTGGTAGGCTGGTAGAGCCCACTGTTCCTTCTGCCTGGAGTGTCTGAGATATTGAAGTGTCTTGTTAGTGTATGTGAGGCGGGTGTATTGAGAAAGAGAATCAAGGCTTTCATCATGGTTTTGTCCCACCCCAATGACCCCCTCTTTAGCAAGATGTGCATGGTAGTAATATCTGCGCAGTGGTCAAATAAGATAGTATACGTGAAAGCAGTTTGCAAGGTGCTGTGCAAGTGTAAGGCGTTGGTTTTTGTGTTCTGTAGAGGTGACACTGCGTGCTACATACGGGTTGTTTTAAAAAGTGACATTTATGCCTCTCTGTGCTGTTTCCACATTCCTTACACCTTAGTCCACCTATGTTATCGTACCTAGTGAAAATAAAGGTGTCACCACTTCTCAAGCTCCTGTTTAAAATGGTACTGTGTCTTTCCTTTGCTTTCTCCTCAGTAAGTCCTTTATTATTTTATTTATTTATTTTTTTGACAGGCAGAGTGGACAGTGAGAGAGACAGAGAGAAAGGTCTTCCTTTTGCTGTTGGTTCACCCTCCAATGGCTGCCGCGGCTGGCACACTGTGGCCGTCGCACCGTGCTGATCTGATGGCAGGAGCCAGGTGCTTCTCCTGGTCTCCCATGGGGTGCAGGGCCTAAGCACTTGGGCCATCCTCCACTGCACTCCCTGGCCACAGCAGAGAGCTGGCCTGGAAGAGGGGCAACCGGGACAGAATCCGGCGCCCCAACCGGGACTAGAACCCAGTGTGCCGATGCTGCAGGCAGAGGAGCTATTGAGCCGTGGTGCCGGCCAGTAAGTCCTTTATAAAATAACAATTTTTATTTTTTTCTTAGATTGATTTATTTATTTGAAAGTTAGGGTTACACAGAGAGAGGAGAGGCAGAGAGAGAGAGAAGTCTTCCATCTGCTGGTTCACTCCCCGGTTGGCCACAACAGCTGGAACTGCACCGATCTGAAGCCAGGAGCCAGGAGCCTCTTCTGGGTCTCCCACGTGTGTGCAGGGGCCCAAGGACTTGGGCCATTTTGTGCTGCTTTCTCGGGCCATAGCAGAGAGCTGGATCAGAAGAAGAGCAACCAGGTCTCAAACTGGTGCCCAAATGGGATGCCGGCGCTTCAGGCCAGGGCATTAACCCACTGTGCCACAACGCCGGCCCCTAAACTAACAACTTTTAATGCATGCTTTAAAAATATTATAATCACCCAATACCTGCTTCTCACTGTTACTGTGATTTTCATTAAATAAAGAAAACAGTTATTACATCTCACCCTATCCTGCCACCAAGCACCAAGAGGTATCTTCTGTTCCCTGTCACTATGTGGAAGAGAAGCAGGAATTAACTGCCTTTTTTTTTTTTTTTTGCTTTGCTTTTTCTTTTCTTTTTTGGACAGGCAGAGTAGACAGTGAGAGAGAGAGAGAGACAGAGAGAAAGGTCTTCCTTTTGCCGTTGGTTCACCCTCCAATGGCCTCCGTGGCCGGCGTGCTGTGGCCGGCGCACCACACTGATTCAATGGCAGGAGCCAGGTGCTTCTCCTGGTCTCCCGTGGGGTGCAGGGCCCAAGCACTTGGGCCATCTCCACTGCACTCCCAGGCCACAGCAGAGAGCTGGCCTGGAAGAGGGGCAACCAGGGCAGAATCCGGCGCCCCAACCAGGACTAGAACCCAGTGTGCCGGCACCGCAAGGCAGAGGATTAGCCTATTGAGCCACGGCGCCGACCTTTTTTGCTTTTCTTTACTACTTCCAGGTTGTCGACCTACCACTGGCACTAATCCTTGTGGAAGGTATTGCTATGCAATTATAGTAGTTTTGCTAAGACTTCCATGTGCTGCCCAGACCTATGGCATCATATTTTTTCTTGGTATCATTCTCAGAGTCTCAGGCACCTGTGTGATGCTTTGATCTCATAGTTCCTCAGTGTGAAACCATGGAGTTTCCTTTGAATGTCCAAAACAGCTGCACATCAGAATCACTACATCCTGCGTCTCCTGTGACACTGCTTTCCTTTTGGGTGTTCCCCACCGCTTTCACCTCTTTACCACTACCTTCTTCACCATCCTGAACCCACAGAATCAGCTTTTTGTCTTCCTTAGCTCCTCTGGTTCTTGACCCTTCCATTGTGTTGGCTTTGCCAGGACCTCATGGCTACTTTGACGCCACCGAGCCACCTCTGTATGACTACCCACTTTGTTACTATCCTCATTGCTGTTTTCATTAGTTGTGATCTTTTATACTAAGCAAGCGTTTCCATGATCTTGAATCATCCCTGTCAACTCTCAACTCTTTGTTTTTGGCTTCTAGGCCATACTACATTGGGAGAGAAAAGTCCAGAAGCTAGCAGATTCAGTAGAAAGTAAGTTCATGTTAACTTCTGCCAGGATCACAGCTTCTCTCCAATCATTTTTTCCTTACATCGTCCCTTGGCTATTTCCTCAGCCTTTTCTGGTTCCTGTGGCAGATAACCTCACTTTTTATTTCACTGAAAAACCAAGGTCCTTCGCTCTTGCTTGTTTGCAGCCAGATTTCTTGAATATCAGGTCTATACCTGTTCTTTCCGTTTCCCTATTGCTTATCTGCTTAACTCTTTTCAGTCATTATTTCTAGCACCATACTCTTCTGAGTTGCCTGTCCCAAGTGGAGCAGGTGGGTCTCAAGCTGGTGCCCATATGGGATGCCAGCGCCAAAGGTGGCGGCTTTACCTGCTGTGCCATAGCTCCAGCCCGCCCCTATATGCTTTCAAGGTACCATATCATGGTAGGGTTTTTGTTGTTGTTTTGTCTTCTTTGCTGTCTTCCCTTCTTTTTGAAGAAGTTCTGGGCCATATATTTCCTGCTGCAGTCCTAGAACTAACTGTTTTTCCAAGAAGCACTTGTTTTTATTAAAAAATGGTATTAAAAACCAACATCTGAGCACTAGGTGTTTTCATTGCTATTGGGATATTTACGCATCCTCTTTTACTACTCTTTCCCCTCCCCCTACAGTGAAATAGCATTCTCGTGTTTATACTGCTGTTATCCTTGTCCACGGTCAGTACTTGCTAGTTACGTGGTGTTGGGAATGTAAGCCTTAGTTTTCTCATCGCTGAAACTGGAGTAACAACTCCTACAACATAGGACCATTGTATGAATTAGAACTTAGATGATTTCTATGTCTGGCACATAGTGTCCAACATATTATTTCAATTATTATAATTATGAAGGGTTATTGTATGGATTAGAAGAAATTATATATGCCAAGTACCAAATATAGTCCTTTTTCATTTTTTTAAAATGAGGCTCAGGTGAGGACCACTTTTATATAACACATCCCAGATAATATATGATTTCCTTTGTTGGCCTGAAGTTTTCTTTTTCTTTTTTATTTTCTTTCTTTCTTTCTTTCTTTCTTTTTTTTTTTTTTAATTTGACAGATAGAGTTAGACAGTGAAAGAGAGAGACAGAGAGAAAGGTCTTCCCTCTGCTGGTTCACCCCCTAAATGGCCGCTATGGCTGACACTGCACCGATCTAAAGCCAGGAGCCAAGTGCTTCTTCCTGGTCTCCCATGCGGGTGCAGGGCCCAAGCATTTGGGCCATCCTCCACTGCCCTCCCGGGCCATAGCAGAGAGCTGGACTGGAAGAGGAGCAACCAGGACTAGAACCCGGCACCCATATGGGATGCCAGTGCCACAGGTGGAGGATTAACCAGTGAGCCACGGCACCAGCCCCTCTTTTTTTTTAAGATTTATTTTATTTATTTGAAAAGCAGAGATTCCTTCCATCTGCTGATTCCTCCCAGGAAGTGCATAAGCAGGAAGCTGGATGGAAAGCAAAGGGACCTGGATTTGAACCAAGCACTTCAACCTGGGACACAGGTGTCCCAAGCAGCAACTTCAGTGCTACACCAAGTGCTCACCTTGATCTTTTCTTTTTTGAATTTAAAAACAAAAATAAAAATTTTTTTTGAAATACAGATTGATAGAGTTTGTCCATCTACTGGTTCACTCCCCAAATGACTACAGTAGCCAGAGCTGAGCCAAGCCAGTGCCAGGAACCTGGAATTCAGTCCAGATCTCTGACTCAGTGTCGGGGGAGGGACACAAGTACATGTGCCCTCACTGCCCCCTCCCTGGGTGTCCATTGGATTGGAAGCAGACTAACTGGGACTTGATCTGGGCACTCTGCTGTGGGATGTGGGGGTCCCAAATGCCTGCTCTGGTAGTTCTGTGATTTTTGTTCAATATAATTCTTTTTTTAAAAATATTTATTTATTTACTTGAAAGTCAGAGTTAGAGAAGGATAGGCAGAGAGAGAGAGAGAGAGAGAGAGAGAGGTCTTCCATCCACTGGTTCACTCCCCAATTGGCCGCAATGGCTGGAGCTGCACCGATCTGAAGCCAGGAGTCAGGAACTTCCTCCAGGTCTCCCATGTGAGTGCAGGGGCCCAAGGACTTGGGCCATCTTCTGCTTTCTCAGGCCACAGCAGAGAGCTGGATCAGAAGAGCAGCCAGGACTCAAACCAGTGCCCAAATGGGATGCCGGCACTGCAGGCAGCGGCTTTACCCACCACATCACAGCATCGGCCCCTCAATATCATTCTTTTACTTCAGAGTCTACTGTTCAGTTTGGTACATATCCTTCTATCCTTTTTTGTTTATTTTTTTGTTTTGTTTATTTGAAAGGTAGAGACAGAATGAGCTCCCATCCATTGGTTCACTCCCCAAATGCCTACAAAGGCTGGGGCTGGGCTAGGCTGAAGCCAGGAGCCAGGAACTCAACCATGTGAGCCATCACCTGCTAAAGGCAAGAAACTGGAATCAGGACCAGAAGTCGGACTGGAACCCAGGCACTCCTGTGTGGGATGTGGGCATCTCAAGCAGCATCTTAACAGCTAGGCCAAATGCCCATCTCATTTTTTCCTTTATTTTTAAAAACTTGCTGAATCATGGGCTGGCGCCGCGGCTCAATAGGCTAATCCTCTGCCTTGCGGTGCCGGCACACCGGGTTGTAGTCTCGGTTGGGGCGCCGGATTCTGCCCCGGTTGCCCCTCTTCCAGGCCAGCTCTCTGCTGTGGCCAGGGAGTGCAGTGGAGGATGGCCCAAGTGCTTGGGCCCTGCACCCCATGGGAGACCAGGAGAAGCACCTGGCTCCTGCCATCGGATCAGCACGGTGCGCTGGCCATGGTGGCCATTGGAGGGTGAACCAACAGCAAAGGAAGACCTTTTTCTCTGTCTCTCTCTCTCTCTCTCACTGTCTACTCTGTCAAAAAAAAAAAAAAGAAAGAAAGAAAAAACTTGCTGAATCAGATGACATGCTTTTAAACTTTTTTTTATTATTGATTACTAAGCTACTTGCTTGTATTTTATTTTGGCTTTTAAACTTTTTAAAAAATATTTATTTGAAAGGCAGAGTTACAGAGAGGCAGAGAGAGAGAGAGAGAGGTCTTTCATCTGCTGGTTCACACCCCAAATGGCTGCAACAGCTGGAGCTGTGCCAATCCGAGGGCAGGAGCCAGGAGCTTCTTTCAGGTCTTCCAAACAGGTGCAGGGGCCCAACAACTTGGGCCATCTTCTACTGCTTTCCCAGGGTATAGCAGAGAGCTGGATTGGAAGTGGAGCAGCCAGGACTTGAATTGGCGCCCACATGGGATGCTGGCACCCACTTTTTTTAACTTTCTAAAAGATTTATTTATTTATCTGACAAGTGACTGAGAGAGGGAAAGACACACACATATATAGTAAGAGTGAGAGTGAGAGAGAACTTCCATCTGCTGATTTACTCCCCAAATGGCCACAATGGCTGGGGCGGGTCCAGACTGAAGCCAGGAGCCTAGAACTCCATCTGGGTCTCCTACTTGGATAGCAGGGCTGCAGGTACTTGGGTCCTCTTCCACTGCTTTCTCATATGCATTCACATGGAGCTGGAGCAGAAGTTGAGCAGCTATGATTCTAATTGATACTCTGATGTGGGCTGCTGGTGTCATAAGCAGCGGCTTAACCCTCTGCACTACAATGCTGACCTCAAGAATATGTTTTATGTCTTACCTTTTCGTGTAATTAAAAAAAAATGTATTTACTTATTTGAGAGGCATAGTGACATAGATAGGGAAAGATAGAGAAAGAGGTCTTCCATCTACTGGTTCACTCCCCAAAAGGCCACAATGGCCAGAGCTTGGCCAATAGGAAGCCAGGAGTCAGGAGCTTCTTTCAGGTTTCCCACGTGGGTGCAGGGCCCAAAGCACTTGGGCCATCTGCTAATGCTTTCCCAGGCCATAGCAGCGAGCTGTATTGGAAGAGGAGCAGCTGGGACACAAAGCGGCACCCGTATGGGATGCAGGCACTGCAGGCAGAGGCTTAACCTACTATGCCACAGCACCTTGCCCTCCTTATTTATATTTTTAAAAGATTTTTTTAAAAAAATATTCATTTGAGAGGCAGAGCTACAGACAGACAAAGGTCTTCCATCCACTGGTTCACTCCCCAAATGGCCTCAATGGCCAGAGCTGAGCCCATCCGAAGTCAGGAGTCAGGAGCTTCTTCCCGGTCTCCCATGTAGGTGGCAGGGGCCCAAGCACTTAGACATTTTCCACTGCTTTCCCAGGCCATAAGCAGAGAGCTGGATTGGAAGAGGAGCAACTGGTACATAAGTCAGCAGCCATATGGGATGCTCCATGTAATCTTATGACATATTTTTCCTTGCTATTAAAAACCTATTGTAAGGAAGGAAGGTGGGACAGGGGCAGGGAGGGAAGGAGGAAGGGAATGCCATTATGTTCTACAAATCACATCAAAGTTTAAGAAATTGCATGTGGGCCGGCGCCGTGGCTCAACAGGCTAATCCTCCGCCTTGCGGCGCCGGCACACCGGGTTCTAGTCCCGGTCGGGGCACCGGATTCTGTCCCGGTTGCCCCTCTTCCAGGCCAGCTCTCTGCTGTGGCCCAGGAGTGCAGTGGAGGATGGCCCAAGTGCTTGGGCCCTGCACCCCATGGGAGACCAGGAAAAAGCACCTAGCACCTGGCTCCTGCCATCGGATGAGTGTGGTGCGCCGGCCGCAGCGCGCCGACCACAGCAGCCATTGGAGGGTGAACCAACGGCAAAAGGAAGACCTTTCTCTCTGTCTCTCTCTCTCACTGTCCACTCTGCCTGTCAAAAAAAAAAAAAAAAAAAAAAGAAAGAAATTGCATGTAAAAAAATAAAAATAATATTCTTGGTGAAAAACCAGACCAAAACAAACAAACAAAAAAACCCATTGTAGGTGCTGGTGTTGTGTTGTGGGTTAAGCCTCTGCCTGCAACGCCAGAATCCCGTATGTGTATTAGTTTAAGTCCCAGCTGCTCCACTTGCAGTGCAGCTTCCTGCTAATGTTCCTGGGAAGGCAATGGAAGATGGTCAAGTGCTGGGCCCTGTACCCACGTGGGAGACCTGGAAGAAGCTCTTGGATCCTGACTTTGGCCTGTCTCAGTGCTAACTGTAATAGCCATCTGAGGAGTGAACCAGAGGATGGGAGATCTCTATTCTCTCTCTCTAACTCTGACTTTCAAATAAATACATCTTAAAAAAAAAGCATTGTAAACATCTTCTAAAATACTGGCAGAGTGTTTTATTATTTGTGCATGCACCCTATCTTATATTTCTTCTATTACTAGAATTGTTCCTAAAATTTTATTTCGGGAACTCTGAGGACAGGCATTTCTACAGCAGTTGGGATGTGATTGAAGGCATTTGCATCCCATATCAGAATGCCCTATATGGGTGGCAGGAAACCAGTTACTTCAGCCGTCAGTGCTGCGTTCCAGGGTCTGTCTCAGCAGGTAGCTAGAGGCAGGAGGTGAAGGCAGATGTTGAACCCATGTACTCTGATATGGGACGTGGATGTTGTAACCAGCATTTTTTTTTAAAAAAAAAGATTTATTTATTTTATTTGAAAGAGTTACTCAGAAAGAGGAGAGGCAGAGAGAGAGAGAGGTCTTCTGCCTGATGGTTCACTCCCCAGATAGCCGCAATGCCCGGAGTTGTGCCGATCTGGAGCCAGGAGCCAGGAGCTTCTTCCAGGTCTCCACACAGGTGCAGGGGCCCAAGGACTTGGGCCATCTTCTACTGCTTTCCCAGGCCATAGCAGAGAGTTGGATTGGAAGAGGAGCAGTTGGGACTAGAACCAGCACCCATATGGGATGCCAACGCTTCAGGCCAGGGAGTTAACCCGCTGCGCCACAGCGCCGGCCCCCAGCATTTTTTTTTTAAAGCCCGCAACTCTTTTTTTTTTTTTTTTTAAGATTTATTTATTTATTTGAAAGAATTACATATCGAGAGAAGGAGAGGCGGGGTGTGGGGGGGTGTCTTCCATCCTCTGGTTTACTCCCCAATCAGCTGCAACAGCCGGAGCTGCGCTGATCTGAAGCCAGGAGCCAGGATCTTCTTCTGGGTCTCCCATGCCAGTGCAGGGGCCCAAGGACTTGGGCCATCTTCTACTGCTTTCCCAGGCCATAACAGAGAGCTGGATGGGAAGTGGAGCAGCCAGGTGTCATCCCATGTGGGATGCCATTGCTGCAGGCAGTGGCTTTACCTGCTATGCCATAGCGCTGGCCCCATCCAGCATTTTAAACTTTAGGCCAAATGTCCACTCCTGAAAGATATTTTCATAAAATAAAATGAAAATCACAAACATAACTGGTAATTCCAGAATATAGAGTTTAGCAGTTTTTCTTTTAATGCACATAGCTAACATGTAAAATAACATGGTTGGAATCATACCGAAAGGCTGTGTATACCAAAATAAGAACCTCAGCCCTTAGTAGTACTCTGAGATGTGCCCCAGAACAAGTAACTCTAAGATTTCTGTGCTCAGATACCTTTGGGAACTACTGTAAGCCATATTCCCATCTTGTGTATGCACACTATTATGAACATATTCATTCATTTAAGCCCTGCTATTAAAAACAAAAACAAAGGATAGGTGTTGTGTAGCAGGTTAAGCTGTTACCTGCAATGCTGGCATCCCATTTGGATGCCAATTCGAGTCCCAGCTGCTCCACTTCCCATCTAGCTTCCTGCTCATGAGCCTGGGAAAGCAGCAGAAGATGGCCCAAGAGGAAGAAGCCAGCTGGGCTCCTGCCACCCACATGGGAGACCTGGTTGAAGATCCTGGCTCCTGGCGTGCAGCTATTTGGGTAGAGAACTGGTGGATGGAAGATATCTCTGTCTCTCCCTGTCAGTAAGTCTGCCTTTCAGAGAAATACATATATCTTCAAACAAAACAAAATCTTTTCTTGTGTGTGTTTCGCTCAGAATTTCCCAGACTTATTTAACAGTTTTTTTAGGGTAACTCCTGTTAATATATTATAGAAGTAATATTTTATTTTTTTAAAAAATTTGAATTGATTTTATTGATTTGAAAGACAGAGAGGCCGGCACCGCGGCTCAATAGGCTAATCCTCCGCCTTGCGGTGCCGGCACACCAGGTTGGGGTGCCGGATTCTGTCCCGGTTGCCCCTGTTCCAGGCCAGCTCTTTGCTATGGCCCGGGAGTGCAGTGGAGGATGGCCCAAGTGCTTGGGCCCTGCACCCCATGGGAGACCTGGAGAAGCACCTGGCTCCTGCCATCGCATCAGCGGGATCAGCTCAGCGCGGTGCGCCGGCCGCAGCGCACCAGCCGCGGCGGACATTGGAGCATGAACCAACGGCAAAAGGAAGACCTTTCTCTCTCTCTCCCACTGTCCACTCTGCCTGTAAAAGAAAAAAAAAAAAAGAGAGAGAAAGAGATCTCCCATTTGCTGATTTATTCCACATATGCCCACAGCAGCTGGTGCTGGCCATTCTGAAGCCAGGAGCAAGGAACTCCACTGAATCTCTCCCATGGGTGGCTGGGTCTCTACCACTTGAGCTATTACTTTCCCAGGGCACACAATAGCAGGAAGGTAGAATCCGGAATGGAGCTGGGACTGGAATCCAGGTCTCTCATGTGGGTGGCAGGAGTCATTATTTGCACTATCACTGCTGCCTTCCCTGGTCTGTGTTAGCAACAAGCTGAGGTCAGGAGCTGGAGCTGGGTACTCTGATGTGGGAAGTGGTCCTCTTTTACCTGGTATCCCAACTGCTAGGCTGATTTTACCACTTCGAATGTATTGGTATCCTCATGTTTAAAAATTCTGGGATGGATGAAAATGATAAAATGATATTATGTTTTTTTAATTTCTATTTTATTTGTTTACTAGTGTGGTTGAATTTCTGTTTTCATTGTTTACTGGTGAGGTTGATCCGTTATGTATTCTTTCATTTATAACAATACACAATAGCGTAAAGAATACAACCTTTGGAATTTATAGCCTGGATTTTTTTTTAAGATAAATTTATTTATTTGAAAGGCAGAGTTACAGAGATAGAGAAGGAGAGACAGAGAAAGAGTGAGAGAGAGAGAGAAAGATCTGCTATTCACTGGTTCATTCCTCAAATGGCTGCAATGGCTGGGGCTGGCCAGGCCGAAGCCAGGAGCTTCTTCTGAGTCTCCCACATGAGTGCAGGGGCCCGTGCACTTGGGGTCATCTTCCACTGTTTTCCCTGGAGCTAGATCAGAAGTTTAGCAGGGGCTGTTGATGTGGCATAGGTTAAGCCTCCACCTGCAGTGCTGGCATCCCATATGGTGCCGGTTCAAATCCTGGCTGTTCCACTTCTGATCCAGCTCCCTGATAATGCTCTTGGGAAAGCAGCAGAAGATGGCCCAAGTGGTTGGGCCCTTGTACTCACATGGAAGACCTAGATGAAGCTCCTGGTTCCTGGCTTTGGCCTGGCCAGCCCTGGCCGTTGTGGCCATTTGGGGAGTGAGCCAGTGGATGGAAGATCTCTCTATTTCTCCCTCTGTATTTCCGCCTTTCAAATAAATAAATAAATCTTTAAAAAAAAAAATGGAGCAGCTGGGGCTTGAACCAATGTTCATATGGGATGCTGGCTCTGCCAGTGGTGGCTTAACCAATTGTGCCACAATGCCAGCCTCATGGATTTTTTTTTTTCTTTCTTCTTTTTTTTTTTTTTTTTTAAAGATTTATCTGTTACTTGAAAGGCAAGAGTTACAGAGGAAAAGAAGGGGAGACAGATCTATCTCCTGGTTCACTCCCCAGATGGCTGCAGTCCCCTCATCCAGAGCCAGGTGCTTCATCCAGGTCTCCCAGGTCCAGGCAGGGGCGCAGACCCTTGGGCCATCTTTGCTGTTTTTCCCAGGCCGTTACCAGGGAGATGGATCAGAAGTGGAGCAGCCTTGGGGCTGGTTTGGTGCAGTAGGTTAATGCTCCACCTGGGTGTCAGTATCCCATATGGGCGCTGGTTCTAATCCCAGCTGCTCCTCTTCAGATTGCGCTCTCTGCTATGGCCTGGGAAAGCAGTGGAAGATGACCCAAGTCCTTGGGCCCCTGCACCCATGTGGGAAGCCCAGAAGAAGCTCCTGGCTCTTGGTTTTGCATTGGTGCAGCTCTGGCCGTTGGGGCCATTTGGGGTGTGAGCTAGTGGATGGAAGACCTTTTTCTCTGTCTCTCCCTCTCACTGTCTGTAACTCTACCCGTCAAATAAATAAAATCTTTAAAAAAGAAAAAAAAAAGAAGAAGAAGAAATAGAGTTACCGGGACTCTAACTGGAGCCCATATGGGATGCCAGCCAGTATCGCAGGTGTTGGCTTAACCATATGTACTGTAGTGTTTGAATTCTGATGAAGTTTACTAACTTTGGACAAGTTATTAAAGTTCTTATCTGTAAAGCTGGAATTAATACTGCACAGAGTTGTGAAAATTAAATTAAGGTAATGTATATAAACGCTGAGCAGTGTTCTTGGCAAGCAAACAATGAAGGGTGGCTGCTATTACTTTTTGAGAATTGACTACTGAATTTATGTATGGACTGCATCCAAAGCCCTGGTCTCTGATATGAGCACAGACTGCTTTTCAGTGTACTGTTATCACATACTATGTTTTTGCTTGTGTTTCTGGTGAAATTGGGCTATGAGATAGATGGAGTAGCAGTGTGATGATGTGTGAACTAGGGGATGTTGGGTTATAGACAAGTGCTACCTTTGTGATCTTGGACATGTTTTAACCTCTCTTCAGCTGTAAATGATAATGTCTCCCCATTGTCTTCAGCAACACTGTGTATGTCAGGTTCCTTGTATGTGGCTTCTTCTTAATAAATGCTGTTTTCTACTTGTTCTTTTTTTTTTTTTTTGTATTTAAAAAATTTTTTTTGACAGGCAGAGTGGACAGTGAGAGAGAGACACAGAGAGAAAGGTCTTCCTTTGCCATTGGTTCACCCTCCAATGGCTGCCACGGCCGGCTCGCTGCGGCCGGTGCACCGTGCTGATCCGAAGGCAGGAGCCAGGTGCTTCTCCTGGTCTCCCATGGGGTGCAGGGCCCAAGCACTTGGGCCATCCTCCACTGCACTCCCAGGCCACAGCAGAGAGCTGGCCTGGAAGAGGGGCAACCAGGACTAGAACCTGGTGTGCCGGTGCCGCTAGGTGGAGGATTAGCCTATTGAGCCACGGCACTGGCTCTACTTGTTCTTAACATAGGGTAGTTTTTCACTGCTATAGATTTGTTTCTTGGTCCTCTCTGACTCCCCTTCTCCTTCCTTTCTCTGCTCACAGAAATGTTGGCTGCTGATTTGTTGTTACTATTACTATTACCTCATCTTTAAAGTCAAGTCTCTGAAGTTGTCCTAACTTCCCGTCACTTTCCCTTACCAAATGGGGTGTGATTTGAAACTTTTAATGGTTGTGTGTCTGTGATTTGCCTACCTGCTCCTTACTTAAGACTGTACATTTCTTGAAAATAGGGACCATCTTGCTCATCTTGGCAGCCCCTGTACCACTTAATATAGTCCTTTTCTCATAAGATATAGCTTTCAATGAATGTTTATACAATTTAATGAATTTGTAATCTGGCATCTGACCACTCTATTTTTCTGAGGCTATGTTCTCAGAAATAACCAGAGATTTCCAAATTGTCAAAAACAGTTACCCTCTTCTTGTTTCTTCTTGTCCTTGATCTCTCTGCAATATTTGATATTGTTAACTGCCTGCCCCTTAATGCACTGTTTGACACTGTCAGTCACCTACCCTCACTCACCACTCTTTTCATCTCCATGGTCTCCAGCCATCCTAGTTCTCCTTTCCTGTGACTCACTTTCCCTCGTTGGTGGTTCTTTTTTTTCCTTGAGGGATATGGTGACAACCAATTTTCCCGGGTCATTTCTCCAATTATTGTCTCTTTTTCTATTTTCTCTACATCAGAAGCTACATCCAGTGGGATCGTTGGCCCTGAGGGTGCTCTAGATTCATGCGGCAGACCTCTCTCACTTGAAGCACCTTTCCTAGTCACTTGCCCCACTCCCTTGGAGTTCCTCCACCCCTCACTGTGTTGTTTCCTCACTGTCTTCCTTCGGCCCTGGGAAACAAGACCCTTTTCAATTCAGAGTTTTTGTTGTTAATGTAGATTTAAGGAAACAGATTGAAGACTATAAAAAACACTAGGCAAATGTAGTGGAGAAATGATGAAGCTTAAAAAGTTTTTATAGTAGCAGTCCTAAGCTGTAGTTTCTCCCTCAAAGATGTTATCTGAAAGTCCTGATATTCTGCCCTTGGTTTTTATTTCTAGGGGTGGGAATCGCCAAACCTCTCCCTTCTTTTTGACTTCACCCTTGGATACCATCAAGGCCAGAGGATGGAACCAAGATAACATAAAATAGGTGCTCCTTTGTGATCATGGGGCTGTTTGTATCTCTGAGGGCTTCCGCACAGGATGGCCGTTCAAGATGCTTCTGCCCTGCCTTCCCTCACAATCTGTCTTTACTCCCAAACCTTCAGTTACACAGTAGTCTTCCCTTATCCACGGTTTTGCTACTATGGTTTTACTTTCTGCGGTTTCAGTTAATCTGTAGTTAACTATGGTCCAAAAATATGGTACAGTATGATAAGATAGTTTGAGAGAAAGACCGTGTTCACATAATTTTTATTATAGTATATTGTTTTAAGTATTCTGTTATTAGTTATTATTGATCTCTTAGTGCTTGATTTATAAGTTAAACTATTATAGGTATGTATATTTTGGAAAAATTAATATACAGGTTGAGTATGCCTAATCTGAAATGTGTGGGACCAGAGGTGGAGACTTTAGATTGTTTCAGGTTTTAAACTATTTGTGTATACATAATGAGATATCTTGGGGATGGAACCCAATTCCATACACAAAACTCATTTAAATTTCTACATCTTAAACATATAGCTTACAAATAATTTTATAAAAATTTTTATTGTGCTTGTGTTTTGACTGCAACCCATTACATGAAGTCAGCTGTGGAATTTTCCACTTGTGGCTTCATATTGGTGCTCAATAAATTGTGCATTTTGGAACATTTGGCATTTCAGATTTTTTGGATCAGGGATGCTCAACCTGTATAGGGTTTGGTACTATCTGTGGTTTCAGGCATCCATGAGGGAGTCTTCAGATGTATCCCACACAGATAAGGAGTACTACTGTAATCTCTATGCGATTAACTTAGATATATGCTTCTGATATTATCCCTTTCTCCCTGATTCCATGTAAAACACTACTTGTCTAGAATTGAATTAGTGTTTTCATAAAGCTATCTTCTCTTCCGGACTTTGTTTATATTAGTGGTTTTTATTCTTCCACTTTTCCAGGTTCGAGTGATACTGTAATTAGTTTACTTATTTGTTGTCTTTCTTCCTTTCTAGAATGTATGCTATAAGAAGGCAAGAATCTTGCTTTACTCATTATTGTATGCCCAGCTCCTGTTACCATGCCTGGCATAACAGGAAGTGCTCAATAAACATTTAAAATTCATGTGTGAATAAATGTTATTACCATATGCCCTGCTTACCCATAGGTATGGTGTGAAAAGTAAGAGAATACATGTGAAAATATCAGATTAAGTCCCATAGCATTGTTTCAGTTCTTTCCTCTCCAATCCAAATCTTGGCAGTCTTTGGGTCCTGTTGACTTACCCTTTGTGATAAATTTCTCGCTCATTTTCCTTTCAATACCCATAGAGACCATGTCAGTCAAGTCTTCTCAGGTTGCAGCTATTGCTTTCATTTCCTCTCCCTCTGGTTTGTGGTACAGGCAGCCCTTTGTATCTGTGGTTTCTGCATCCATGGATTCAGCCAGCCGTGGACTGAGAATGTTTGGGGAAAAATTGTGTCTGTACTAAACATATTAGTATTTTTTGTCTTGTGATTATTCCATAAAGAACACAGTATAACAACTCTTTGCATAGAATTTACAACATTTTAGGTATTACAAGTAGTCTAGAGATGACTGAAAGTTTTTGGAAGAAAATGCATAGATAATATGCAAATACTATGCCATGTTATATAAGGGACTTGAGCAGGGTACTTTGATATCCCTAAGGGGTCCTGGAACCAGTCTCCATGGGTACTTAGGAGCAGCTGTATGTATTTTCAGGTTAATCTTAAAGCATTGCTTTGAGCTGATCACCTGTCCTCACTTATTAATATTCTCCTACAGTCTGAGGCTTAAATCTAAACTTAGTGGACATAGGGGACCTTTCATATTTTCACGAATTTACCTCTAGTCTCTTTTCCCATTCAATATGCTTTTTGCCCAAAACATGCTAGATTGTTTCTGTTCCCTAATATGATCGTTAAATTTATTCATTCATTAATTCAATCAGTATTTGCTGTCTCCTGAGAGCCAGGCTCTTGACTACAGAGTTCAAAGACAAAGTCCCTGCTGTGGAACAGGCAAACAACTATGTTAAACATTAGAACATGATGAAGGCTAACATAGGTGCTGTGGGCACACAGAAGTCACCCCTTAACCTGGCTAAGGGTGTGCAGAGGTCAGGGAAGGCTGTTGTGGGGAGTTTATACTTGAACTTGACCTTTAAAGACCAGTAGGAATTAACTAAGATAAGAAACAAAGAAAGTCTATTCCAGGCCAAGGGAAGCAAGAGCTAAAAGGCATGGAGAATAGAGCCTGTGTCTATATGGGGTTTGTGAATATTTCTGTGGCTTAGAGCAGCATGTGTGGCTGGGTGCCAGGAGGCTGGAGATGAGGAAGAGCTAGGTCAAGGAGGCCTCTGTGTGCAGCTCCATCCTCCACGTAAGTACTCTGAGGGCAGCTGGAATCCAGGAAGGATTTTCACTGAAGGCATAGTCTGCTTAAAGTACACAGCCTTACCTGTTCCTTTGCTTATCTCTGTACATCTGAAATCCTTCCCTCACCTCTCTCCTCAACCACATCTCCACCTCCACCTGTCTACATCCTGCCCATATTCCAAGGACAACAACAAACACTGTGTCCCTTTTAAAGTCTTTGTGAGTCATCTGGTTAACCATAGATTCCAATAATTCGACTCTGTTTTGTAGAACTGTAGTTTTTCAAGCCATTTAGGAGAAATCTCAATCCACAGTAAAATAACGATAATAATGGGAATTTTTAAAAAGAAAAATTATGTATAAAATTATGAGCCCAATATAACATTTTCATTAATACATATTTCTTTTTTTAGAAAGAATTTATTTTCATTTTAGTTGACAGAGAGAGAGGTCTCCTATCTACTAGGTCACTCTGTGAATGCCTGCAACAACCAGGACTTGGCCAGGTTGAAGCCAGGAGTGGAGCCCAGACCTCAATCCAGGTCTCCCATGTGTGTGGCAGGGACCCAGGTACTTGAGCCATCATGTGCTGCCTCCTGGGGTGTGCATTAGCTGCCACTGGAATCCAGGCACTCCAGTATGGGATACAGACTTCCTGAACAGTGCCTTAACTACTGTGAGAACTGACCACTTCCTCTTTAGTCTTTTCTAAGCTTACAAATATGTATAATATATTTAATAGATGAAATTATGGTAGATAGACACGCACATTTTTCTTTATGTTTTGCATTACATCATATTACATGATTTTTTTATCATCATTTCTAGCAGATATATTACATATATTTAGACATTCTTGTATAATTGGATATGCAGCTTTAAAAACATTTAGGGAGGCCAGCATTGTTACAACCTCTGCTTGTAACACTGGCATCCCATATCACAGTGCAGGTTTGAGTCCCAGCTCTTCCACTTTCAATCCAGCTTCCAGCTAATATGTCTGGGAAGGCAGAGAAAGATGGCTCAAGTACTTGGGTCCCTGCCACTCATGTGGGAGACCAGATTGGAGTTCCTGACTCCTGCTTTGGCTTGGCCCACTGCTGGTTGTTGCAGACTTCTGGGGAGTGAACCAGCAGATGGAAGCTCTCTGTCTCTCCCTGACTTTGTTGTTCTGCCTTTCAAATAAGTAAACAAATCTTAAAAAATTCTTTAGCTGTTTATAGATAATGCTGTAATTTTCACATAATTATCTCTTCCTTAAAAAATTTTTTTTCCCTGCACCCCATGGGGAGACCAGGAAAAGCACCTGGCTCCTGACTCCTGCCATCAGACGAGCGCGATGCGCCGGCCGCAGCGCGCCGTCCACGGCGGCCATTGGAGGGTGAACCAACGGCAAAGGAAGACCTTTCTCTCTGTCTCTCTCTCTCTCACTGTCCACTCTGCCTGTCAAAAAAAAAAAAAAATTTTTCATGCTGGAACTATTTATACTAAATTCTCAAGATTGGGATTACTAAAACAAAGCGACTTGAATGATCTCTCACATCTAGCCCTCTCACCCTTCCCCTCGTCAGTGAATTACTTACCATGTGCTGTTGATTCTTTGACAGTATAGCTGGCCTCAGTCTCGTCCTTTCCATTTTCGTTGTCACCACCAGTCTACCTCGCCAGGCCAGGATTATTGCAATGTTTTTTTTTTTTTTTTCCTAACTCGCTTCCCCAGTCCCCAATTTTTTTTTTTCCAATGTGCCTTTTTATATCACCAGATTAATTGCCCTTAAAACATTGCTTTGGATGTAGAGTTCATTCATTTATCAAAAACTTCTGGGTAAAGGACAAATATTTATTGCATGCATGCATGCACCAGATTCGAAACTCCTTCTCTGGCTCTGAGAGTCTGAACATCCTCCCAGTCATTGCGCCAGACCTTCCCCTGAGTCAGCCAGACTGCCCTGTTTGCCGTCTCTGAGAGTGTCATCCCTCTACCTTCCCATGTCTGGAATTTTGTTTTGAAATGGGCTTCTATTTTGAATGCATTCTGTTTTCATTTGCTGTCGTTTGACCCGTCTTCCTCCAGCCCAGCTCCAGTCTCAGCCTGCCAGCTGCTGCATGCTTTGGTTTCCCTGCTGCCCTGCACTGCCACTGCTGGGTAAGAAGAACGCAGTGTACCCTCAGTGGTTCAGAGAAGGTGCAGGTCTCTTGACCTTGTTTTCAAGGCTTTCTTAGGTCTGGCCCTTTTTTTTTTTTTTTTTTTTTTAATTTTTGACAGGCAGAGTGGACAGTGAGAGAGAGAGAGAGAGACAGAGAGAAAGGTCTTCCTTTGCTGTTGGTTCACCCTCCAATGGCTGCCGCGGTCGGCGTGCTGCGGCCGGCGCACCGTGCTCATCTAATGGCAGGAGCCAGGTGCTTTTCCTGGTCTCCCATGGGGTGCAGGGCCCAAGCACCTGGGCCATCCTCCACTGCACTCCCTGGCCACAGCAGAGGGCTGGCCTGGAAGAGGGGCAACCGGGACAGAATCCAGCGCCCCGACCGGGACTAGAACCCGGTGTGTCGGCGCTGCAAGGCGGAGGATTAGCCTGTTGAGCCACGGTGCCGGCCATCTGGCCCATTTTTTTATTTCCAGCCTGGCTTCCTACTCCGAAGGTGAACTCTTCACCTGACCCTTTCCACTCTGTTCCATGCCATCCCCACATCCGTGCCTTTCTTTGCTCTTGTTTTTTTCCTTCTTCCATCTTGTCCACCTGTCAAATCTTACCTATTTTCTTTAACAATTTTTGTTGTTGTTATTTTGGGGGCTGACGTTTCATGCAGTATCACTTGGAAACCTGCATCCCATAAAGGATTGCCTGGGTTAGATTCTGCTCTGCTTCCAACCCAGCTTCCTCTGATGAACACCATGGTGTGTGAAGGGGGGCACACGGGTTAAGGCTCAAGTACTTGGATCCCTGCCACCAGCTGAGAGGCCAGGACGGTGTTCCTGGCTTCTGGCTGCATGCTGGCACAGTCCTGGCTATTGTGGGCATTTGGGAAGTAAACCAACAGGTGGAGGATTTCTCTGTCTCTTTCTCTCTGCCTTTAAAATAAAATGAAAATGAACTAAGAGAGTTTTAAACAATGAATTAAGGGAATAATTATTGAATTTTTATTATAATTTATTAGTGATATTTGCATTTTAAATAAAGGATACCAATTTAGTTAATATTAATAAATGTGGATTATATAATCCACATAGGATGTACTGTACTTGACTTTTATGTTTATAACTTTTTAAAATACTTATTTATTTAAAAAACAGAGTTAGAGGGAAGGAAAGACAGGGAGAGAGATCTTCCATCTGCTGGTTTATTCTTAAATGGCCACAACAGCTGGGGCAGGGCCAGGCTAAAGCCAGTGGCCTGGAATTCCATCTGGGTCTCCCAAGTGGGTCTGGGGGCTTAAGGACTGGGCTATTTTCTGCTGCTTCCCTAGGCTCATTAGCAGGGAGCTAGATCGGAAGCGGAGCAGCCAGGACTGGAACCCACACCTATGTGGGATGCTGGCATCACAGGCAGCACCTTACCCTGCTATGCCACAATGCCAGCCCTAACTTTATTTTGTAATTGTTAAGAAAGATTTATGTGTTTGTTTATTTGAAAGGCAGAGAGAGACAGAGAGAAAGAGAGCTCGATCTTCCATTTGCTGGTTCACTCTCCAAATAGCTACAACAGCCAGGTTGATGAAGCCAGGAGCCAGAAGCTCCATCTGAGCCTCCCATATAGGTGTGAGGGGCCCAAGTACTGGGCTGTCACCTGTTGTCTTCCCAGGAAGCTGGACTGGAGTAACCTGGATTTGAATGAGGCGCTGTGATGTATTGTATGGGCATCCCAAGAAGTGAGCTTAACCTGCCATTCTGCCACACCTGATGTGACTTAAAAACAAACAAGCAAACAAAAAAACCTTTTGTTTTCTGTATTTTCACAAAAGAAAAAAGAGTATTATAAAACATATATATGTTTTTTTTTAAAAAATACTGTATTTAAAAGGCAGAGTTACAGAGAGAGTACAGGAGAGATAGGGAACAGAGAGGAGAAATCTTCCATCTGCTGGTTCACTCCCCATATGGCTACAACGGTTGGACCTGGCCCAATCCAAAGGCAGAAGCCAGGAGCTTTCCCATTTGGGTACAAGGGCCTAAGGACTTGAGCCATCTTCTACTGCTTTCCTAGGACATAGCAGAGCTGGATCGCAAGTGGAGCAGCTGGGACTCAAACCAGTGCCCACATAGGATGCTGGCATTGCAGGTAATGGCTTAACCCGCTCCACCACAATACTGGCCCCAAAACATATATATGTTAGTGGCTCCTATCAGCTGTTCTTCCATGTTGTCCCTCTGAAAGTAACCAGCATTCGAGGCTTGCTATGTCCTTCCACACCTCTGTCTTTGTCCCTATGTCTGAGCTACACTAGACCTTTAGGCACTGCCCCTTGTGCCAACAAAATGGGGACCATGGGCTATACTAGCAATTTTCAAAGGGTTGTCTGACCCTTGGGGCATTCCTAAGAGCATTTCAGGAGTTCTACAAGTTTTTATGATAAAACAGATTTATTTCCCTTTTTCATTGGGTTAACATCTGCACTGATGTTACAAAAGACATAGCTGGTAAAACTGCTCTCCCATCAGCATGCCTTTGGCAAGATGGCGGCACCAGACTCTACCAGTCATTGTGCTCTTCACTGCCACACACTTGGAATTTCATTTAAGAATGTCACTGATGGGCTGGTATTGTGCTGTAAGGGGAAAAGCTGTTGCCTACAACTCCTGTATCCCATATGGGCACCAGTTCGTGTCCTGGCTGCTCCACTTCCAATCCAGCTCCCGGCTGCTGGCCTGGGAAAAACAGCAGAGAATGACCCAAGTGCTTTGGCCCCTGCCACCCATCTGGGAGACTGGGATGAAGTTCCTGGCTCCTGGCTTCAGCTTGGCCCAGCACTGGCCGTTGTAGCCATCTGGGGAGTGAACAAGAAGATGGAAGGTATTGCTTCTCTCTCTCTCTCTCTCTCTCTCATTCCTTCTCTCTCTGTGACTCTGCCTTTCAAATAAATCTTTTTTTAAAAAAAGTCATTGATGGTGCAGCAGAAGTGATTAGTTTTATTAACCCTGCCCCTGAGTACACCTCTTTAACCTTCTCTGTGACTAAATGGAAAGTAAGCATGAAGCACCGGTGCTGCCCACCGCACTGAGGGTTGTCTCAAGGACAGGCTCTCGCACCGCTGTCGGGTTTGCAAGCCCAGCAAGCTTCCTTACCATGGAACATCATCCTTATTGGCACAGACACTGACAAACTATGGGAATTCAGACCTCAGCATCTGAAGGTCATTTTCCTGGAAGTTCAGGAATTAAGTTCATTTCAAGAAAAACAACTGGTAGTTTGTTGCCAAGGATAAAATTCAAACCCTCAAGTTGAAAATTAGAATTTTGGAAAACTTGTAGTTGCCACTGTGCCCTTGACAGCTTTCCAGTCCTTACAAACGGTTCTGATAAGATTAACAAATGCTCCTTTAAGATACTGCATAGCAAAATACACAGTATTACAGAATAAGAGTGTAAGAGAGTACTGAAACAGAAAAGCTTAAAGGCCCCCTACGTTATCCCACCCTCACTTTTCCACTTGGTACGTCGTGACTAGTATTCAATGTCAGTGCTTTTTCTCTCTAGTTCTTTTTAATATATTTTTAAAAGATTTTTATGTATTTATTTGATAGGTAGAGTTACAGAGAGTGAGAGGGAGAGAAGACAGAGAGAAAGGTCTTCCATCCACTGGTTCACTCCCTAAATGGCTGCAACGGCCAGAGCTGAGTTGATCCGAATCCAGGAGCCAGATCTTCCAGGTCTCCCACATGGGTGCAGGGGCCCAAGGACTTGAACCATCTTCTACTGCTTTCCCAGGCCATAGCAGAGTTGGATGGGAAGAGGAGCATCCAGGACTAGAACCAGTACCCATATGGGATGCCAGCGCCACAGGCAGAGGATTAACCTACTGCGCCACAGTGCCAGTCCTTCTTGTTCTTTTTTTTTTTTTTAATTATCATTATTATTATTATTATTATTTTTATTTTTGACCGGCAGAGTGGACAGTGAGAGAGAGAGAGACAGAGAGAAAGGTCTTCCTTTGCCGTTGGTTCACCTTCCAATGGCCACCACGGCCAGTGTGCTGCGGCCAGCGCACCGCGCTGATCCAAAAGCAGGAGCCAGGTGCTTATCCTGGTCTCCCATGGGGTACAGGGCCCAAGCACTTGGGCCATCCTCCACTGCACTCCTGGGCCACAGCAGAGAGCTGGACTGGAAGAGGGGCAACCAGGACAGAATCCGGCACCCCGACCAGGACTAGAACCCCGTGTGCTGGCCTTTCAGGGCTGGAGGATTAGCCTATTGAGCCACGTGCTGGCCGCCTCTTGTTCTTTTTAATAACAACAGGTGCTCCATTGTGTGGATGAACCAAATTTGTGTAGTCATTGAACTGTGGATAGCCATTGAAGCTGCCTTCAGGTTTTTGCTAATTCAGTTAATGCATCGCCAGACCTGCTTTACATATATCCTTGTGCACTGGTACTTTTTATATCTGTACTATGGATTCCTGGGGGTTGACCTGTTTTCAGAGTCCATCTAAATAAAATTTCCTGTTTTCTATGGCATCTTTTGTGGTCATTTCTCCCTATGGTTCTTGGTTTTGCCTCTTTTTAGCCTCTTGTTCATTACTTGACTTAATGTCTTCTTGCTGCTATCTTGTGTTTTAAAAAAATTCTTCATCTGTGTCTCTCCTTTCTTGCCAACCAAATGATCAAAATAAAAGGCCGTTGGGAGCCGGATGGTGTGTTGTGCAGTGTGCAGGCACTCAGGAAGTAGTGAATGCTGAGCCGAGGGAAGTGCTGCAGGTTCATGCGTTCTGTGATCTTGGGGCAGTGTTGAAAAGTGAGAAAGAGTAACTCTCCATCTTAATTTCATTCATTTCAGGCAAGTACATCGCCTCAACACAGCGACCCGACGGGACCTGGCGCAAGCAGCGGAGGGTCAAAGAAGGCTACGTGCCCCAGGAGGAGGTCCCAGTGTGCGTGGTCAGGCTTGAGGAGGGCTGCTGGGTGGGGTCCCTACTGAGGGAGCTGCAAGGAAAAGGAGGGATGGAGGGGACTCCTTCCAGACCTGGGATTCAGGGGCGAGGGAGGGTCAGAGTGCTCAGCCCTGTTCCCCTGATCTCTGTCCATCAGATCCTCCAAATGGGGGGGGGGGGGTCCAGAGCGGGAGGAAGCAGGAATGTGGTGGGAGTGCAGTGACTGGGGGGTTAGCAGGGGGGTTAGGAGAGTCCGGGATTCTCTGTGCTGCTGACACCTCCCTTTTCCTGCAGCTATGAAAACAAGTATGTCAAGTTTTTCAAGAGTAAACCAGAACTGCCCCCAGGGCTGAGCCCTGAGGCCACTGCTCCCGCCACCCCGTCCAGGCCTGAAGGTGGCGAGCCAGGCCTCTCTAAGACAGCCAAACGCAACCTGAAGCGGAAGGAGAAGAGGCGGCAGCAACAAGAGAAAGGAGATGCAGAGGCCTTGAGCCGGACTCTTGAGAAGGTGTCGGTGGGAGACACAGCCCGACCCCCCAGTGCTCCACAGGGCTCCCAGGCAGCCCCCACAGCTGCCTCTGAGCAGCCCGACCCAGCTGCCACCACCGAGAAAGCCAAGAAGATAAAGAACCTAAAGAAGAAGCTCCGTCAGGTGGAGGAGCTGCAGCAGCGAATCCAGGCTGGGGAGGTCAGCCAGCCCAGCAGAGAGCAGCTGGAGAAGCTGGCGAGGAGGCGGGCGCTGGAGGAGGAGCTGGAGGACTTGGAGCTCGGCCTGTGAGGCCTCTGGGCAGTGGGAAACAGACTGCAGAACAAACACGGGGCTCTGTGGGGTCCGGGGAAACGCGGGCGGCAGCAGGCAGGAGGGGTGCCCCCCGTCCTGGCTCACTTCCGCCTGTCCCCCAGGACCTAGCCTCTCCCTCATTCCTTCCCCTGTCTTCCCAATTCCTGTTTTTTGGACTTTTCCCCCGCCCGTTCCCAGTGTTCCAGACCTCAGTGACTACCCCCAGATACCTCTGCTGCTGATTCGGGTGTCTTGTTTAAAAGAAAATTGGGTGGGTGGGAGTCTGTCCGAGAACTGAGGTTGTGGGTAGAGGGAATATGCCCAAATCTCCGAGTCCTGGTCCCTGTTCAAGGTGTTTATGGATTATTGCCCCCTCCATCCCTCACCTCTTTTTTGTTTTGTTTTGTTTTTTTAAAGAACAAGAATAAACTCAAGTAGACAACATGTCTGCCTTTGCCTCTTTCTGTTCTGTTCCTAGTAGGTATTTTATCCCTTGTGTTTGGCACAGAAAGAGTACTGGGAGTAAAATTCCTTTTTTAATTTTTATAGTTTGTATATATGGAGCTGGCGCTGTGGTGCAGCAGGTTAATGCCCTGGCCTGATGCGCTAGCATCCCATATGGGCGCTGGTTCAAGTTGTGGCTGCTCCACTTCCGATCCAGCTCTCTACTATGGCCTGGGAAAACAGTAGAGGATGGCCCAAGTGCTTGGGCTCCCGTGCCCACATGGGAGACCTGGAAGAAGCTCCTGGCTCCTGGCTTCAGATCGGCTCAGCTCCAGCCATTGAGGCCATCTGGGGAGTGAACCAGTGGATGAAAGACCTCTCTCTGTCTCTCTGCCTCTCCTCTCTCTGTGTAACTCTTTCAAATAAATAAATAAATAAATCTTTAAAAAAAATTTTTGTATATATCTATTTGAAAGGCAGAGTAACACAGAAAGAGGAAGAGACAGAAAAAGATCTTCTATCTGCTGATTTATTCCCCCAAATGGCTGCAGCAAACAGGCTGAAGCCTGGAGCCAGGGACTCCATCCAGGTCTCCCTCGTGAGTGGCAGGGCCCAGGGACTTTGGGCCATCTTCTCGCTGCTTTCCCAGGCACTTGAGCAGGGAGCTGGATTGGAAGCAAAACAGCTGGGACTTGAATTGGTGCTCTGTTATGGGATGCTGGCCTTGCAATGGTGGCCACAACACAGGCCCCTCCTTTTTAATTTTTAAAAATTATCAGTGTCTGACCAAATTAGCAACACTGATTTCTATACTTGTTTGCTCAGACCTCAGGAAACAAAAATGTGTTATAATCAAATTTGGAACAAATTTAACTTGATATATTACCTGATACGTGTTGTCACTACTATGTGCTGCATAGCAATGACTTGTGCCTGCCTTTACTGTTTCTGAAGAGACATTAAAATTTTTTATTTATTTGTTTTCACTTTACTTGAAAGGCAGACAGATCTTCCATCCACTGGTTCACTCCTCAAATGCATGCAATGGCCATGGCTGGGCTGAGCCAAAACCAGGAGCCTGGAACCCAGCCTGAGCCTTCCTTGGGGGTGGCAGGGGCCCAAGTACTTGGGCCATCATCTGCTGCCCCCCAGGACACCCAGATCTCAGACTTGAGTCAAGCACTTTGATTATGGGAAGCAGGTGTCCTAAGAGGTGTCCTAACCCGTGAGGCCAAACGCTTGTACCTAAAGACACTCTTAACCTACACGAGTACCTAAAAACCTTGCCTTCTCAGACGCAAGATGCGGCTGTGGGGGCAAAGTAATGATGCAGGGAGAGGAATTTACAGCCCCATAGATTTGTTACTTAACTTTTGTGTGCCTTCTGATTGGCACACCCTCAGGGGTCGCAGTGTTTCTTTTTTTTTTCGACAGGCAGAGTGGACAGTGAGAGAGAGAGAGAAAGGTCTTCCTTTGCCGTTGGTTCACCCTCCAATGGCTGCCGCGGGGGTCGCAGTGTTTCTTTTGTTTTTTTTTTTTTTTTGACAGGCAGAGTGGACAGTGAGAGACAGAGAGAAAGGTCTTCCTTTGCCGTTGGTTCACCCTCCAATGGCTGCCGCGGTCGGCGCACTGTGGCCGGCGCACCGCGCTCATCCGATGGCAGGAGCCAGGTGCTAGGTGCTTTTTCCTGGTCTCCCATGGGGTGCAGGGCCCAAGCACTTGGGCCATCCTCCACTGCACTCCTGGGCCACAGCAGAGGGCTGGCCTGGAAGAGGGGCAACCGGGACAGAATCCGGCGCCCCGACCGGGACTAGAACCCAGTGTGCCGGCGCCGCAAGGCGGAGGATTAGCCTGTTGAGCCACGGCGCCGGCTGCAGTGTTTCTTTCTAGCCAGCTGCTAACGTAGAGAGCAAGGCAAGGGCCAGCTGGCTGAGTGAGCTCTCCGAAGGATTCACAGTGAATTGTGCTTGCAGCTGCCGTGAGGGGCTGTTGCACTTCAACTCCAGCGTTGCCTCCAGCTCCCTGAGCTCCGGCCAAAAGAGGGAGGCGGTCACTCGCTATGCCCTGTTTTGTACAAAGCAGACTGCTTGCAAACTGCCCGGTGATAAAGCACCTAGGAACCTACTGGCTCCGAAGGCTGCTGGCAAGAGTGCACCCTCTAGTGGAAGGGAGATGGAACCTCATTTCAGGGCTGGTACTGTGGCACTCCATGAAACTAGATGTGATCAGAAGCCCACTGGGGGCTTAATTCACCACTTGGGATGCCCACATCCTGTATCAAAGTGTCTAGGTTCAAGTCCAACCTCCACTTCTGATCTAGCTTCCTGCTAATGTGCTTGGGAAACTAGCAGATGATGGCCCAAGTGCTTGAGTCGCTGCCCCCCACATGGGAGACCTGGATGAAGTTCTGGGCCCCTGCCTTCATCCTGGCCCAGCCCCAGCCATTGGGGACATTTGAGGAATAAATCATCAGATGGAAAACCTCTCTCTTTTTCTGTTGCTCCGCTTTTCAAAATAAATAAATCTTTAAAAACAAAACAAAGGGCACCATGAGTGCCTTAGCGCTCCAGAACTATTACCATCCACTACAGCAAAAAAGGTGTTCTACAAAGACTGCAGAGTCCAACCGGAGCTAACGCTAAAGTAGCCTACCAAACTGACCCCGTAAGACACAACTTTGGAAAAAGGCCTTCGGGCCACACACGCCAGCTGTTAAAAAGTGGTAGAAACAATGATCTGCCAGCTGCAGGGAAATCAACAGGGGGCACAAGTGTGGACGTCCAGGCAGTGTGCTGTCCCCAAAGGAACACAGTGAAGCCTTAGTAGAGACCATGAAGGCGAGACTGAGGAAAGGCCTGATAAAACAGAGTGACCATGAGGATCCTTAAGGAGATGCAAGAGACTCCAGATGCTTACGTGAAATTAGGGACTGAATGCATAACAGCATTGACAGATCTGGAAGAGGAACCAAACAAATCTGAGAAATGGAGAACGCAAAACATCCAGTAAGAAAACTGCAGTTGAGGAGCTGGTGGTGCGCTGCAGTGGTTAAGTCATTGCCTGTGACGTGGCCGTCCCATAGGAGTCCCTTCTGGTCCACGTGGGATCCAGCTTCCTGCCAATGCACCTGAGAAAGCAGTGGAAGATGGCTCAGGTTCTTGGGCCCCTGTTACTCATGTGGGAGATCTGGGTGGAATGCCAGGCTGCTGGCTTTAGCCTGGCCTAGCCCTGGCTGTTGGGGCCATTTGGGGGAGCAAAGCCAGTGAATGGAAGCTCGCTCGCTCTTTCTCTCTCTGTCACATTGCCTTTCAAATAAATACTCTTTAAAGTACTCTCCTTCCTTACCATTTCTTTTTCAAAACTTATTTGTTTACTAAAACTTGCCAAAGAGCAGCCCCGAGTTGAGAAGTGCTGATGTTGCAAGGGCTACAGACGGCTTCTGCTCGCTTTGCTCTTGTCCTGTGGCACTGCGATGACCCGAGTTGGAGCGTGAGGGTGCTCCGGCCCACCATGTGAGAATGAGCTGTGATCTGGGAAGTGGATAGCACAGCACCTTTACAAAGTCGCCTTGTCTGCTTCGCTTGGATGGCGGCATCTGTGACTCACACGGACGCCAGGTGAGAGTAGCTCACAGCTCTGAGTGGGAGCGCTGTAGTGTCGAGAGCTTGGATTTGGGCGACACTTTATCTTAGTGAGAGGGGACCTCTGATAAAGTAGCCTTGCGTTACAAACCCCAGCACCAGAGACAGGTCCCGGATGATCATTGTCACTCCAAATCTACTGATCGTACTTCCACTGTCCCCGATCTGCTAGTTTGCTTCCCCTGAAGGGGAGCTGAGTCGGACCTACCATTCTCAGATAGGACACAAGAAATTAGAATTTGACAACAGCAAGGGTTTCCTCATCCTTCAGTTTTCAGAGCTAGGGCCCTTCAGAGAAGATCAGTAGGAAGAAAACTGGAGAATACAGAATGGGATGGAGCTCTCATTCCAAGTCTGGAGAGGTCCTATTGCCTGTCTTTGCTTTCCTGCCCCTCCCTCCTCACTTGAATGTGTGCTGGTGGCGTATGCACTCTGCTTGTGTCCAAATCCCTAGCCTACAGGGAAAGCATGGGTCAGACCACCCTTTGCTGATAGACTCTAAGTTCTGTTATGGAGGAAATGGGGGAAGACTTTAGCATTTAATATTTGAAAGGTAGAGTTACAGAGTGATAGAGGTGGGGCGGGGGGCTTCCATCCACTGGTTTACTCCCTAGATGGCCACAACAGCTGGAGCTGCATCAACCTGAAGCCAGGAACTTCTTCCAGGTCTCCCATGCGGGTGCAGGGGCCCAAGGACTTGGGCCATCTTCCACTGCATTCCCAGGCCATAGCAGAGAGCTGGATTGGAAGAGGAGCAGCCGGGACGTGAACCACCACCCATATGAATGCACTGTGGCATAGTGTGTAAAGTGGCCACCTGCAGTGCCAGCATCCCATATGGGGGCTGATTCAAGTCCCAGCTGCTCCAATTCCGATCCAGCTCTCTGCTCTGGCCTGGGAAAGCAGTGGAAGATGGCCCAAGTCCTTGGACCCCTGCACCCACATGGGAGACCTGGGCAAAGCTCCTGGCTCCTGGTTTCAGATCGGCCCAGCTCTGGCCATTGTGGCCATTTGGGAAGTGAACCAGCAGATGGAAGCTCTCTCTGTCTCTGTCTCTTTCTCTGCCTTTCTGTAACTCTGCCTTTCAAATAAATAAATAAATCTCTTGAAAAAAAAAAAAACAACTTTGAAAGCCACTAATACAATCTGCGTGGAAGGGCTCCAGCATCACACATTCTCCTGGTTCCTGTATTTGGGATGGGTGAGGTAGAAGGATATTCATTACTAACTTGAAGCTTATGGTGACATAAATTAGCCCTTGGCTTTCTTTTCTATTCCTGAGGCTGTGCTGTTATTTATCTGGCATCTCTAGCTTCCTTGCGCATGAGGGCTCCTAATGTGCAAACAGCAAAGATGCCAAGGATCTGGATGTGCTGCTTTTTTTTTTTTTAGCTTTTCTATACAGAGAAACATTTATTGAATGATCAACAACTGGATCTTTTCACAGATAAGCTAAAGAAACTTTATCTTTACAGCCCTGTTTGTAGCTTCACTTAGTTCCTTGGTTTTATGCTAATATACATCTGCTCTAGGAATGTTTTTATCATTTGTTTTCAAATGTGATTTTTATATTGCAAACAAACCAATCTCTCTGTATACTGACCTCACCAACTTTCTGTATCTGAATTTGTAGCTTACTATAGGCACTACCTGTCTACCATTTTCCTCCTACCATACATACATACATACAAAACTACCTAATAATTACATAACTGTTTATGTATCACTGATAATTTTTAATTTTTTTTCTTTTATTTGAAAGGCATGAGAAAGAGATCTCTCATCCACTAGTTCATTCCCAAAATGTCTGCTACAGCCAGGGCTGGGCCAGGCCAAAGCCAGGAACCTGGAACCCAGTCCAGGTCCCTCACATGGTTGGCAGTAATCCAACCACTTAAGCCATCATTTGGTCCTCCCAAGAGACTAACAGGAAGCTGGATTGCAAGTGGAATAGCCATGACTCAAACCAGGCACTCAGATCTGGATTGTGGGTGTCCCAAGCAGCAACTTAACTCTGCACAAAATGCGTAATTTTTAAAATTCTTTCAACATGCCAGTAAACTTTATACTTCCTAAATATTTTTAAATTAAATCTTTAAAGGCCCAGTGCTTAGCACATATTGTTAAGCTGCCACCTGGGATGCAGGTATCCCATATGTGTGCCAGTTCATGTCCCTGGTGCTCCACTTACAATCCAGTTCCCTGCTAATGTGCCCAGGAAAGCAGTGGAGGATGGCCCAAGTGGTTGGAACCCTGCACCCACATGGGAGACCCTGAAGAAGCTCCTAGCTTTGGCCTGGCCCAGCCCTAGCCGCTGTGGCCATTTGGGAAATGAACCAGTGGACAGAAGTCTAACTCTGCCTTTCAAATAAATAAATCTTTAAAAAAAAACTTTAACATTGAAAACTTTACAAAAACATTAATTCTTTTTTTTTTTTTTTTTTGACAGGCAGAGTGGACAGTGAGAGAGAGAGAGAGACAGAGGGAAAGGTCTTCCTTTTGCCGTTGGTTCACCCTCCAATGGCTGCCGCGGATGGCGCACCGCACTCATCTGATGGCAGGAGCCAGGTGCTAGGTGCTTTTCCTGGTCTCCCATGGGGTGCAAGGCCCAAGCACTTGGGCCATCCTCCACTGCACTCCCGGGCCACAGCAGAGGGCTGGCCTGGAAGAGGGGCAACCGGGACAGAATCCGGCACCCCGACCGGGACTAGAACCCGGTGTTCTGGCGCCGCAAGGCGGAGGATTAGCCTGTTGAGCTATGGCGCCGGCCTAAAAACATTAATTCTGTTAAAGTGACTGAGGTTCTTCCTTTTGGCCTTTGAAGAGTCAAGGCTGGGATGGGTCTTTTGTAAACACCTCTATTTGTTTATTCCAAGGAGCACATGGGTCAAGGCTCTTAAACCTATCTGTCCCAAATAGAAATCCCTATAAAAAAAAAAAAAAAGGGTCCGTCTACATTAATTTAGTGATAGTGTTGGTTTAAAAACATCTTCAGTAAATTAATACAGAGGAGATACAAATGCAGTGGCTTGCATAGTGAGTCTTAATTGCGGAATTTCTTCTTCTTTCGAAACTTTTTTTCCTGCTGCATTTGCTGCTTTTTCAGCCATGATCTCTGAGTACTTCCTTCGGTTATACCTTCTAAACTCAGAATCAGCCAGCAGTTCTGGATGTGCTGCTTTAAGGATGGATGGTTTGCCTTGGTGGCTTGGAGCCCATGTGTCAGTTTCTTATTGTCCACTAGGTGGAACTAGGAGGAGCTAATGTTGGCAAGGTGCCGGGTCCCTAGACTGCAACTTGTTTTCCATGTAACTGACAGGTTTTTTCTGCTTCACAATCTCTCTTTAAGCTCCCAAGCATTGGAGAAGAGGGTATTGAGATCTTTCCTCCCTACGTAGACTGTAGGTGAAAAAAAAATGAGGAAGCTAGAGAATCTGGCAAAACGAGGGTACATTTGCTTTCCATGCTCCCCTGGGGAGTAAAAGACGGCGGTAGGGGCAGGTGTTGTGGTGCAGCGGCTTAAGCTGCCACTTTTCACACTCGCATCCCATACCAGAGTGCCTTGCATGGAGTCCCACCTTGGCCTCAGATGCACCTTCCTGCTAAGGCACCTGGGAAGCAGCAGATGATGGCTCAAGTGTTTGGGTCCCTGCTACACACATGGTAGCCCTTGATTGAGTTCTGTGCCCTTGGCTTCAGCCAGACACAGTGTCAGAGTATGCTCTCTCTCTTGCATCCACTGGTTCACTCCCCAAATGGCTACAACAGCTAGGACTGGGCCAGGCTGAAGCCAGAGTCCAGGAACTCCATCTGGGTTCCCTCCCACGTGGGTGGCAGGGTCTTAAGGATTTGGGCCATCTTCCACTGTTTTCCCATATGGCTGGATCAGAAGTAGAGCGGCAGGGAACTGCACTGGTGCTCCGATACGGGATGGCAGTGCTGCAGGTGTCAGCTCAGCCTGCTGTGCCACAGTGCCAGCCCCAAGGGAGAGGAAGTGTTAAAGGATCCCTTCCTTGGGGCTAAGGTTTGCATGCGCCCACAAAGCTGTGTGTTGGAAATTTAATCTCCAATACAACAGCGTTGAGCCTGGGATGTTTCAGAGGTGGCCAGGTCTTGCAGTGTTGACCTTTCAGAAGGGAAATCCACCGCTGGGGAAGTGGGTCCCTGATCAAAGTGTGGGTGCCGCTTCTTGCACGCATGCTCTCTTGCCTCTCCTCTTTCCACCTGGGGATGACACAGCACAAAGGCCTGCACCAGACACCAACCCCTTGACCTTGGACTTTTGAGGCTTCAGAACATTAAGAAGCAAATTTCTTTTCTTTATAAATTTCCTGGTCTAGATATCCTGGCTCCACTGCTGACTCCAGCTTTCTGCTAATGCACACCCTGGAGGCAGCTGGTATTGGCTTAAATACTTGGGTTCCTGCCACCCACATGGGACATGTAGATTGGACTTCGAGCTCCTGGCTTCAGCTTGACCCATCCTCAACTGTTGCAGGCATTTGGGGAGTGAACCAGCGGGTAAAAGATCATTCTCTCTTTCTCCCACTTTCAATAAATAAAAATTTTAAAAACACCCAATCTTTAATAATGTGTATACATTAAAAATTAAAAAAAAAACCTATCAGCCCAGTCATGTCTCTAAAACTTGCCTATCAGAAATCTGGAGTTAGCGCTGTGGTGTAGCAGGTAAAGCCACCACCTGCACTGCCGGCATCCCATATGGGCGCCAGTTCGAGACCCAGCTGCTCCACTTCCAATCCGGCTCTCTGCTATGGCCTGGGAAAGCAATAGGAGATGGCCCAAGACCTTGGACCCCTGCACCTATGTGGAAGACCCAAAAGAGGCAGCTGGCTCCTGGCTTCGGATATGTTCAGTTCTAGCCATTGAGGCCATCTAGGGGGTGAACTAGCAGGTGGAAGACCTCTCTCTCTCTCTGCCTCTTTATAACTCTGCCTTTCAAATAAATAAATCTTTTAAAAAAAGAAATCTTCTATTTGGGTGTTGGTGCTTCAAATCCAACTTGTCTAATTCTAAGTACTGAAAGAAGCCTGAGGCTACGGAGGCTGGCGCCGTGGCTCAACAGGCTAATCCTCCGCCTTGCGGCACCAGCACACCGGGTTCTAGTCCCGGTTGGGGCGCTGGATTCTGTCCCGGTTGCCCCTCTTCCAGGCCAGCTCTCTGCTGTGGCCAGGGAATGCAGTGGAGGATAGCCCAAGTCCTTGGGCCCTGCACCCCATGGGAGACCAGGAGAAGCACCTGGCTCCTGCCTTGGGATCAGCGCGGTACACCGGCTGCAGCGCGCCGGCCACTGCGGCCATTGGAGGGTGAACCAACAGCAAAGGAAGACCTTTCTCTCTGTCTCTCTCTCTCACTGTCCACTCTGCCTGTCAAAAAAAAAAAAAAAAAAAAAAGAAAGAAAAGAAAAAAGAAGTGTAGTAGCTGGGACTCAAACCGGTGCCCACATGGAACGCTAGTGCCATAGGTGGCGGCTTTTTCCACTATGCCACAGTGCTAGCCCAAAAGCTGTGGATTTTTATAGCATCATATATTTGGGTATCTTTATTACTTCTTGTCTGGATGACTGCAAAATCTCATTCACTGGTCTCCAAATTAGATCTGTCTACACTATTCACTTTCCCAGCATATTCTCAACATTTTTATCTTAACCGGGTTGCCTCCCTAGGGCCCCATGTGGATAGTATCACTTGGCTGAAGAATGATTTTTAGTAGTTCCCTTTGATCTACCCAGTGGAGACAAAGCCTGCCGGTGAGTAATCCACACACGTGTTCTGGTTCTGAAATCACTCTTCCAACTTTATACCCTGTTCTCTTCTTTTTCCAGTCCCAGGCACTTCAGCAGCTGTGGGTTACGGTGCAGACATGGCCAAGTCCGAGAACTACACCGTACACAACCAGTCCCAAAAATGGCACAGAAATGGCACCAGGAAATGCCAGTCACAAAGATACGAATCTCTTAAAGGGGTGGACCCCAGGTTCCTGAGGGACACGTGTTTGCCAAGAAGCACACGAGAAGAGCCCAAACAAGAGGCAGGCCAACAAGGCCGAGGCTGCGAGTGTCTGTGCAGAAGCTATCATGGCCCTTGTCAAGCCTAAGAAAGCCGAGCCCACAGCCCCGAAGGCTGTCAGCCGTGAGCTCCATGGACTTGCCTACATCGCCCACCCCAAGCCTGGGACGCGTGCATGTGCCTGCATTGCCAGGGGTCTTAGGCTGTCCCCGCCAAAGACCAAGGCTCAGATCAAGTGTAAGGCCAAGGCTCAAATTAAGCCCAAGGCCCAAGCTGTACCTGCAGCCCCAGTTCCGGCTCAGGCTCCTCCTAAAGGTGCCCAGCCCCCCCCCCCCCCCCATGATAGCCCTGTAGTAACAGCCTTTGTCAGCGAATGCAAGGGCAGAAGGCCTGGTGACTCCTGGGCTGCTGTGTGCATGGGGCTAGTGTCCTTCTGTGCTGTTTGTGCAAATAAACCTGGGATAGGGTTTAAAAAAAAAAAAAACAAAACACTTTATACTGTGTGAGTCCATTAAATACCTTTCTTTTTAAATTTTTTTTTTTTTTTTGACAGGCAGAGTGGACAGTGAGAGAGAGACAGAGAGAAAGGTCTTCCTTTGCCGTTGGTTCACCCTCCAATGGCTGCCGTGGTCGGCGCACCGCGCTCATCCGATGGCAGGAGCCAGGTGCTAGGTGCTTTTTCCTGGTCTCCCATGGGGTGCAGGGCCCAAGCACTTGGGCCATCCTCCACTGCACTCCCGGGCCACAGCAGAGGGCTGGCCTGGAAGAGGGGCAACCAGGACAGAATCTGGCGCCCCGACCGGGACTAGAACACAGTGTGCCGGCGCCGCAAGGCAGAGGATTAGCCTGTTGAGCCACGGCGCCGGCCTCTTTTTTAAAATTTGAGAGGCAGGGGGGTTGGGGAGGGGGGTCCTCCATCCACTGGCTCACTCCCCAAATATCTGTAATGGCCAAGACTAGGCCAGGCTAAAGCTGGGATCCCAAAACTTACTCCTGCATTAAATAAAAGGTTTCTTTGGGAAAAAACAAAACAAAAAACTAACTTAATCCTGGTCTCCCACGTAGGTGGCAGGGACCCGAGTACTTGAGCTGTCATCTGCTGCCCCCCAGGGTATGCAGCAGCAGGATCAGCAGGAAGCTTGAGCCCTTGCATTCACACAGTGCCGGCATCCTGTGAGGCAGCTTCACCTGTGAGGACACAACGCTCAGCACAAGACCAATTAGCTTTTAGGTAATTTTTTAAAAAGAAGCAGAGTTTCAGACAGAGGGGGGGGGGGGTCTTCCATTTGCTGATTCACTTCCCAAATGGCTGCAACGGCTGGAACTGGGTCAGTCCGAAGCCAGGAGGCAGGAGCTTCCTCTGTGTCTCCCACGTGGGTGCAGGGGCCCAAGGACCTGGGCCATCTTCTACTGCTTCCCCAAGCCATAGCAGAGAGCTGGATTGGAAGTGGAGCATCTGGGACTCGAACTGGCACCCATATGGGATGCCGGCACTGTAGACTGAGACCCAAGCTGCTGTGCTACAGTGCTGGTCCCCTAGATAATTTTTAAAACATCTTTTACATTTATCCATATGTTATTTCTGTGCTCTTTATTCTTTTTTAAACAATATTTATTTTGTTTATTTGAAAGGCAGAGTTACAGAGAGAGAAGGCAAGAGAGAGAGTTTCCATCTGCTGGTTCACTCCCCAAATGACTGCAACAACCAGGGCTGGGCCAGGCTGAAGTCAGGAGCCAGTAACTGCACGTGGTCTCCCATGTGGGTAGCAGAAGCCCAAGTACTCAGGTGATTTTCTGCTGCCTTCCCAGTGCATTAGCAGAGAGCTGGATCCAAAGTGGAGCAGCTGGGATCCGACCTGATTCCCTGATATGGGACGTAGGTGTTGAAAGCTAACCCGCTAGGCCTCAGCACGTGTCCCTCAAATATTCTTTCTGTCCCCCTCTTTTCCAGTACTTTAAATGACGTGTACAATAGTGTGGTATTTTTATTTATTTGAAAGTCAGAATTACAAAGAGAGAGGGAGAGAGAGAGAGAGAGAGAGAGAGGTCTTCCATCTGCTGGTTCACTCCTGAGGTGGCTGCAACACCAGAGCTGAATTGATCTTCAGCCAGGAGCTTTGCCCAGTTCTCCCACGTGGGTGCAGGGGTCCAAACACATGGCCATCTTCTACTGCTTTCCCAGGCCATAGTAGAGAGCTGGATTAGAAGTGGTTCAGCTGGCCGGCGCCGTGGCTCAACAGGCTAATCCTCCGCCTTGCGGCGCCGGCACACTGTGTTCTAGTCCCGGTCGGGGCGCCGGATTCTGTCCCGGTTGCCCCTCTTCCAGGCCAGCCCTCTGCTGTGGCCCAGGAGTGCAGTGGAGGATGGCCTAAGTGCTTGGACCCTGCACCCCCTGGGAGACCAGGAGAAGCATCTGGCTCCTGGCTTCGGATCAGCGCGGTGCGCCGGCCGTGGTGGCCATTGGAGGGTGAACCAACGGCAAAGGAAGACCTTTCTCTCTGTCTCTCTCTCTCACTGTCCACTCTGCCTGTAAAAAAAAAAAATGGTTCAGCTGGGAATTGAACCGGTGCCATTATGTGATGTTGGCACTGCAGGTGGCAGCTTTACCCACTATGCCACATCACCAGCCCCTAACATTTTTAAAAAAATAACTGTCTGTGTGTATCAGTTTTGCTCCAAATACAAGGTTTTGTTAAACTTCGTTTTAAATATTTGTCAAACAAATTGCTATGAATTACATGCTACTATAGCGTTACTACTACTATAGAGTTAAAGATTTTGTTAACTATTTTCTTTTTTAAAATTTTTTAAATTAATTAATTAATTTTTTTGACAGGCAGAGTGGACAGTGAGAGAGAGAGACAGAGAGAAAGGTCTTCCTTTTGCCATTGGTTCACCCTCCAATGGCCGCCGCAGATGGTGTGCTGAGGCCGGCACACTGCGCTGATCCAATGGCAGGAGCCAGGTGCTTATCCTGGTCTCCCATGGGGTGCAGGGTCCAAGCACTTGGGCCATCCTCCACTGCACTCCCTGGCCACAGCAGAGAGTTGGCCTGGAAGAGGGGCAACCAGGACAGAATCCGACGCCCCAACCGGGACTAGAACCCGGTGTGCTGGCGCCTCAAGGCGGAGGATTAGCCTGTTGAGCCCCGGCGCCCTGGCCTAAGATTTTGTTACTATTTTAAAACCAACTTTATGTGAGTGAAGTTGGACATTTTTTTGGTTCAATTATTGTTTATGGCCCTTGCCTGCTTTCCTGCTGGACTTTGGACTTTTTATTTGCTAAACTTTTTTTTTTTTTACAGGCAGAGTGGACAGGTGGACAGGGAGAGAGAGAGAGAGAGAGAGAGAGAGAAAAAGGTCTTCTTTTGCCATTGGTTCACCCTCCAATGGCCGCCGCGGCTGGCGCACCGCGCTGATCCCAAGGCTCCTGGTCTCCCATGGGGTGCAGGGCCCAAGGACCTGGGCCATCCTCCACTGCACTCCCGGGCCACAGCAGAGAGCTGGACTGCAACAGGAGCAACCGGGACAGAATCCAGTGCCCTAACCGGGGCTAGAATCTGGGGTGCCAGTCCTGCAGGCAGAGGATTAGCCAAGTGAGCCACGGCGCTGGCCTCACTAAACTTTTAATTTAGTGAAGTCACTAAGCCTTTGACTACAATATAAATTTCAAATATGCTATCTCAAAAATATATAAAATAGGAAGACTTAAAAAATAGCAGAAATCTGTTTTCTACGTTCTGGAGTCCAGAAGTCCAAAAGCAGTACCTCTGGAGAAAAAAAATCAATGTGTTGGCAAAGCTGCACCCTCCCCCAGAGACGTGAGGGGAGAATCCAATCCACGTCTCCCCAGCTCAGAGGTCACCAGCTTTCTGGGGCTACATCACCGCAGCCTCCGCCTTTGTCCTCACATTATCCTCTCCTCTCTGTCTGTCTTACAAGGCTGCACACGATGTGTTTATAGCTTATGCAGGTAACCCGGGATAATAGAATCTCAGGATCCTTAACCAAATCACATCTGCAAGGCATTGCCCACCTCCTTTCTGTCACGCAGGCATCCTCCAGAGTTTCAGAGATGAGAAGATCGTTTCGTAGGCTGCATTTTCCAGCTGAGCACAGTGTGGAAATTGGCAGCAGGGCCATCTGCTGCTGCTTTTCCAGGTGCATTAGAAGGAAACTGGAACAGAAGTGGAGCACCCGGGACTCCAGCTGGCACTCATATGGGGTGCTGGACTCAGGCCTTGTCTTAACCCACTGTGCCACACAGTGTCCCCTGATACAGGTGTTTTGAGGTCTTTGTCTAGAATATCTGCCAACAGATCTTTTTCTGGGACATTCTGTCTTCCGTTTCTTTGTATGTCTTCTGATTGTGTGTTGGAAACTAGATATATGAATTTACAATGTGCTGCCTCTGAAAATCAAATTCTCCCCATTTCCCAGAGTTTGCTGGGTTTTGCTGGTGTTGTTTTGTTTTCTGGTTTTTTTTTTTTTGTCTGTTTGTTTGTTTAAAGATTTAGTTATTTATTTTAAAGTCGGAGTTACACAGAGAGAAACAGAGGCAGAGAGAGACAGAGAGGTCTTCTATCCACTGGTTCACTCCCCAGATGGCCACAACCGCCAGAGCTGTGCCGATCCGAAGCCAGGATCACTTCACTCCCCAGATGGCCACAAGGGCTGGAACTGTGCCGATCCGAAGCCAGGAGCCAGGAGCTTCTTCCAGGTCTCCCATGTGGGTGCAGGGGCCCAAGCACTTGGGCGATCTTCCACTGCTTTCCCAGGCCATAGCAGAGAGCTGGATCGGAAGTGGAGCAGCCAGGGTTCGAACCAGCACTCATATGGGATGCTGGCACTGCTGGCAGCGACTTTACCTGCTATGCCACAGCACTGGCCCCTCTGGTGGTGTTTTGATTGTTGCAGGCTGTCTCTGTGCTGAGGGTATGCCTGAGGAGTAAACCTAAGGTCTTGGGGCCGGCGCTGTGGCACAGTAGGTTGATTCTCCACCTGTGGTGCCAGCATCCCATATGGGTGCTGACTCTAGTCCCAGCTGCTCCTTTTCCAATCCAGCTCTCTGCTGTGGCCTAAGTGGGGAGTGGAGGATGGCCTGGGCACTTGGGCACCTGCATCTGCATGGGAGACCCGGAAGAAACTCCTGGCTTCAGACTGGCCCAGTTCTGGCAGTTGCAGCCATTTGGGGAGTGGACCAATGGATGGAGGATTTTTCTGTCTGTCTCTCCTTCTCACTGTTTGTGGCTCTACTTCTCAAATAAATAAATAAATTTTTTTGGACAGGCAGAGTTAAAGAGAGAGAGACACAGAGAAAGGTCTTCCTTTTTCCATTGGTTCCCCAAATGGCTGCCACAGCCGGTGCGCTGTGCCTATTTGAAGCCAGGATCCAGGTGCTTCCTCCTGGTCTCCCATGAGGGTACTGGGCCCCCGCACTTGGGCCATACTCCACTGCCTTCCCGGGCCACAGCAGAGAGCAGGACTGGAAGAGGAGCAACCGGGATAGAATCTGGTGCCCCCGACCGGGACTAGAACCCGGGGTGCCAGTGCTGGAGGCGGAGGATTAGCCAAGTGAGCCGCGGTGCCAGCCAAATAAATAAAATCTTTAAAAAAAAAAAAAAAAAAAAACCCTAAGGTCTTCTCAGGTCTTTTCTGAGCCTTTCTCTGGGCATGAACGGTCTTTTTTTTTTTTTTTTTGAAAGGCAGAATGACACAGAGATCTTCCATCTACTGATTCACTCCCTAAATGGTCTTAACAGCCAGAGCTGCACCAGACGGAAGCCAGGAGCCAGGAACTCTAGCGGGGTTCCCCAGTGTGGGTGGCAGGGTGGAAGCAGAGCAGCTAGGATGCCCCTGGCTTTCCAGTATGGGGTGTGGAGCTCGCTAGCGGTGGCCTCGCGCACTGCACACCAACACCTGATGCTGCACGATCACTTCCTGCTTTTCCCTGGCATCGGCACTTGTTTTTGAATGACTTAGTCTTTCACTTCTGGTGCTTACAAGGGGAAAAGAGAAAAATGAAGGGAGGCCACAGGGTGCTGGCTCCTTCAATCCCCTGGCAGTCACTTCAACCCAAGGAGGAGGGGCTTGCAAGAGCGGAGAGAGGAGCCACAGCGGCCTCCTGCCTGTTTGTCTGCAGCTCTGTGCCTAGAAGCAGCACCGCGCAATCAGAGCACAAGGCCCTGATGTCTTGAGGACAGTTTCCTTGGCTCATGCAAGCTATGTGGAAGCTGCTCCAGGAACCGACTCGCAGCTGCGTGCCAGGGCCTGAAAGGTGGAGGAGGGGTAGCTGCTACTTGCTAAGAGCTGAAATTGACTGGAAAGAATGGCAGTTTGCAGTCCAAGCTTTCAGCCAGGCATCTCTGCTCTCCAGACTTCCAAGATAGTTACAGCTGCGGGACTTCCAGTGCAAGGAGGGAGGAGGGCGAGGAAGTGAGGAGGGAGACAAGTTCCCAGGACTTCCAACTCTGCCATCACTGCCAGTCCTTATGTAACCTGCAGCTGTAGGTGTAGTTCCTGGCCCCTTGGTGACCTCCCTCTGGGGCCGTTTAGCCTGGATTGCTGCTCTCCAGGGCTGCTGTGTGGGAGATACCCTGGGCCTACCCCTTGCCATCATCCTGGGAGTGATCTTCCCCTGTCTCACACGTACAGCATGGTTTCCTTGATCTCTGATCTTCCTCCTTGGCTTACATGTACTGAGGAAAGGCACATGGGAGGTGAACGGTGTGTAAACTTGCGCTTTTGAAGGTATGTTTACTCCCGTCTCCCACATATTTTGGCGGGGTGCTGACTTCGAGGAGAATCACTTCCTTCAGAATTGTGGTGACACTGTGTCGTTACTTCTGGCTTCATTGGTGCGTGGAGAAAACAGGTGTCCTCTAACTAGCAGTCCTTGCATGTAACCTGCATCTTCTTTGTGAAAACTTTTGGGAGCCTCGCTCTCTCTCTGTTAAAGATTTATTTATTTATTTATTTATTTATTTAAAAGGCAGAGTTACAGAGAGAGAGGGAGAGACAAAGAGAGAAAGGTCTTCCATCTACTGGTTAACCCCCGCCCCAAATGTCTGCAATAACCAGGGGCTTCGTCCAGGTCTCCCTGTGGCTAGTAGGGGCCTAAGCAATTGGCCCATCTTCTGCTGCTTTTCCCAGGCCATTAGCAGGGAGCTGGATCGGAAGTGGAGCAGCCGGGACTCGAACCAGCACCCCTATGGAATGCTGGCATCACAGGCAGTGACTTTACCCACTACATCACACTGCCAGCCCTGGGATCCTCCACTTTATTTGATAATGGGATTGGTATATTTCTTTTTTTTTTTTAATTTATTTTGCTGGAGGCTTAGTAGACATTAAAATTTGGAGAGTAACAACATCCTTCAGTTCTGGGAAATATTTTTTAAAATTTTTTTCTTTTTTTGCCAGCACTGTGGCTCAACAGGCTAACCCTCCGCCTTGCGGCGCCAGCACACCAGGTTCTAGTCCCGGTTGGGGCGCCGGATTCTGTCCCGGTTGCCCCTCTTCCAGGCCAGCCCTCTGCTGAGGCCAGGGAGTGCAGTGAAGGATGGAACAAGTGCTTGGGCCCAGCACCCCATGGGAGACCAGGAGAAGCACCTGGTCTTTCTGACACCTCTGTCTATTTGACAGAGTTAGACAGTGAGAGAGACAGAGAGAAACGTCTTCCTTCCGTTGGTTCAACCCCCAGGTGGCCACTACGGCTGAAGCTATGCTGATCCAAAGCTAAGAGGCAGGTGCCTCCTCCTGGTCTCTCACTTGGATGCAGGGGCCCAAGCACTTGGGCCATCCTCCACTACCTTCCCAGGCCACAGCAGAGAGCTGGACTGGAAGAGGAGCAACCAGGACTAGAACCCGGTGCCCATATGGGATGCCGACGCCGCAGGCAGAGGATTAACCAAGTGAGCCATGGCACTGGCCCCCAGTTCTGGGAAATATTTTGAAATGCACTTAATAGAGTCTTCCTTTCCCTTTGTTTTCCTTTTATGACAGTGAATCTCTTCAACTGACACTTGACTGTTCTAGCTTTTCCACTCCTGTGACCTGATGAGATATGTGCTTCCTGGGAAAGTGGGCAAAGAAATGGCGTTACCATGCAGGGTTGCAAGAATTCCAGCTCGCCTAAATTTCACTGTCCGCCTAGTTACCACGTGTCACCTGTCTCTCATGTGGGTGTCAGGGACCCAATTACTTGAGCCATCACCTGCTGCCTCCCAGGGTGTGCATTGGTGGGAAGCTCATATTGTGAGCCAGAGCTAGGGATGGAACCCAGGCACTTCAATACGGGATGTGGGCATCTTTTTTTTTTTTAATATATAATTATTTTTGAAAGGGTTACAGAGAAATAAGGAGAGAAAGAGAGAGAGAGAGAGAGAGAGAGAGAGAGAGCGCGAGCGAGCTTCCATTTGCTGGTTCACTCCCCAGATAGCTGCAATGGCCAGGGCCAAACCAGACTAAAGCCAGGAGCTTCATCCAGGACTCCTATATGGATGGCAGGGGCTCAAACACAGGCCACCTTCCACTACTTATCCCAGACGATTAACAGGGAGTGGTTAATGTGCCATGTCACCTCGTGGCATAGCAGGTAAAGCTGCCACCTGTGATGCTGGCATCCCATATGGGCACTAGCTTGTGTCCCAGATGCTCCACTTCTGATCCAGCTCTCTGCTATTGCCTGGGAAAGCAGTAGAAGATGGCCCAAGTCCTTGGGACCCTGCACCCATGTGGGAGACCTGGAGGAATCTCCTGACTCCTGGCTTTGGACTGGCGTAGCTCCAGCTGTAGCGGCCATTTGGGAAGTGAACCAGCCCCCCTCCCTCTCTGTAACTCTTTCAAATAAATAAATAAATCTTTTTAAAATAAATAAGTAAGAGGGAGAGGGAGAGGGAGAAGAAGAAGGAGAGGGAGAGAGAGAATCTGTCTCCTGGGTCACTCTTCAAAAGCCTGCAAAAGCCCCAGGCCAGGACTGAAGCCAAGAGCCAGGAACTCTACCCAAGTCTCCCACCTGGGCCCTGCCATCCAATTACTTAAACCATCACTGCTGTGTCCCAGGGTCTGCATTAGCAAGAAGTTGGAGCTGGAGTCAGGGACTGGAAGTGGGCATGGACACAGGCACTCTGATGTGCAATGCAAGAGTCTTAACTGCTAGGTCAAACACCTGCCTTAATTTTTAAGTTTCTTTCCTTTTTAAAAGATTTATTTATTTATTTATTTAAAAGACAGAATTACAGAGAGGCAGAGAGAGAGAGAAAGAGGTCTTCTATCCGATGGTTCACTCCCCAAATGGCTGCAATGGCTGGAATTGAGTTGATCCGAAGCCAGGAGCCAGGCGCTTCTTCCAGGTCTCCCACGTGGGTTCAGGAACCCAAGAACTTGGGCCATCTTCTACTGCTTTCCCAGGCCATAGCAGAGAGCTGGATCGGAAGTGGAGCAGCCGAAACTGAAACCAGCACCCATATGGGATGTTGGCATTGCAGGCGGCGGCTTTACCCGCTACCTCACAGTGTAAGATTTATTTATTTATTTCAATGGCAGAGTTACAGGGAGAGAAGGAGAAAGAGAGAGAGAGGGAGGCCTTCTATCCAATTCACTCCCCAAATGCTTGCAGCAGGTGGAACTAGGCCTGGAAAAACCAAAAAAGAGCCAGGAACCCAAGTGCTTGGGACATCATCCTCTGCCTCCTAGGTTCATTAGCAGGAAGCTGGATCAGAAGTGCAGTGTAGTCAGGACTCGAACCTGACACTCTGATACAGGATGCAGGTGTTCTGAGCAGTGGCTACCCCATCAACTTAAAGGTTTTTTTTTTTTTTTTTTTTTAAAAAAAAAACCTTTTCCTGTTGCTTATTCTCTTGGATTACTCCAGTCCCTCTCTGTCCCCCCCACCTCGTCTATTTTCTGTATTGGATTTTCCCCTCAGCTGCCTTGTGAACTGTGGTTGTCCATTCATGTGCAAGACTGTGGAAATAACAGAGCCAATGGGAAGCTCTGTTGGGTTTCAGAGGCTCGGGCCGAGGCGCACTGCGGTGAGCACGGTGAGCACCGAGCCGGCAGTGAGTCGGCTGTTTGTCAATGAGCATCCAAGCAGGAAATGTTTTTTTTGGGAGCTGTCCAGTCTCCCTGGAGAACACTCCTGTTTTCTTTGTGGGCAAAATTCTGGCTGTTAGATGCTGGAAGAGAAGAGTGGTCTTGCTCTGCGGTGTGGTAGACAGGAAATTTGCTTCTCCACCAAAGCGACACCCTAGCACCTGTGACAAATCACCTTGGATGCCAAAAGAGCTAAAATCCCCTTGGGTAGTGACACAGTTTCAGCATTTGTACCTCTGAACTCAGGAATGTTCTGAGAGGGTGGAAATTTAATCCAATTATGGTGCTTGGAGGTAGGGCCTTTGAGATGTGATGAGATTGGTCATTAGGGTGGAGTTTTGGGTTCCTGCCACCCAAGTGGCCAGAGTTGGGCCAATCTGAAGCTAGGGGCCAGGAGCTTTTTCTGGGTCTCCCATGTGGGTGCAGGAACCCAAGGACTTGGGCCAACTTCTACTGCTTTCCCAGGCAATAGCAGAGAGCTGGATTGGAAGTGGAGCGGCCGGGTCTCGAACGGGCGCTCATATGGGATGCCGGCTCTGCAAGCAGCAGTTTTTACCCACTATGCCACAGCGCTGGCCCCAGGACTGATAGTCTTCTTTCCCAGTTGTCTTTTCCTCTTTCCCATCTCAAAAACTGCTGAGGAGAAGAACCCATGACAAGCTGCCACAGCTCCTTCTCAAACTGGAACGGGCCCCTCCAGCACTCTGCGACCCTTGTTCCTCCCCGTGTTCAGGGTCTGCTTTCTTGACTGAGTTTAAGAAAACCAGAACCACACTGGTATGTGTGTGTGTGTGCTCGTGGGTGTGGGGGTGTTGAGCAGTTAAGATGCTGGTTAAGAGGCCCGTGTCCCACAGGAGAGCTCCAGGGCTTAGATTCCTGGCTCTGGCTGTGGCCAGTAGCTTCCTGCTCGTGTGCACCTTGGGAGGCAGCAAGTGAGCTGGGCCCTGCCTCTCCCATGGGAGGCCTGGACTGAGTTCCTGGCTCCTGGTTTTGGCCTGGCCCAGCCTGGTCCTTGTGAGCAGTTGGGGAGTTGACTCATTGGACAGTCGCTATCTGTCTCTCTACCTCCTGAAACAAAACAAAGCACAACAAAAGACAAAACAAACCATCCTGCTGAACAGCCGTTATCCGTAAGTTAGGGGCCGTTTGGGGGTGGGGGAGAACCTCGTCTCATCCGCAGCTTGGCCTGTGACAGGCGGCTCTCTCAGCCCAGGGGTCCCCTGTGTGGTTGGCGGCCTGGCAGAAGCAGGGCTGGTCTTTCCCATCCAACTCCCAACCCTCTCTTCCAAAGGGGAAGTTGGCACTTAGCTCTTTTCCTTGCCAACCACCTAGCAGGCCCTCTGCCAGCAACAACAACAACAACAAAACTGGCGCACACACATAGATTTTCCAGGCCCGTGGGAGTCCCCGAACATCAGGGCAGATCCGTTTCCTGGGGTCACAAAGCGAGGACAGGAGGCTGAAGCGCCCTCTCACATCTCAGCTCCCTTGTTAAAAGCAACAAAAACCAGTTTGGTTTTGGTTAAATCTACCCTTTGTGGAAGAAGCAAACCCCCCGTGCTGCCATCATTTCCCCACGATCCACAGTTTCTGACACAACAATGAAACGCTCTGCTCGTCTCCTCCTCTTGCTCCCAGAGCTAGGACTTCTCCCTCCACGCGCCACAGCACAGCCGCTGCCAGCAGAAACTTCCAGCAACTTCTAGGGGAGTCCTGTGGGTTAGCACCTTTTTCTACAAACTGGAGAGGGGGGCGAACAGATCGTGGTCTCCCCTACACTTTGGCAGGGACTGGAGAACTTCGCGGTTGGGGACTGATGTTCTCTCGACAGAGCTGCTGCAGGCCACTGCCAGAGTTGGGAGCCCTCGGCAGCTGCAGTGGGCAGGTGGGAACACCAGGAAGTGTCGGCCGCAGGGGCTGAGGAAGTCTGGGGCATCGCGGGAACAGAATGTGCTGGCGCAGGTCCTGAGTCATCCCCAAGCGCCTCCCACTTCCCTGGTCGTTAATCAGTTCCAGCTGCAGGCCGTCCTGGCCGATACTTCCCATATGGCTTCTAGGAACTCATGACTAACTGCGTGTGCGTGTGCACGCGTGTGTGCACACGGGGAGGGATGCCCTCCTGAAAACAGAGGTTTCCAGGGTAACAGCTTGGCGAACTCCAGCCCACTCACCAGGGAAAGCTCCCTGGCTTCTGGTTCCCTCAGGGTTCTGACGAGAAAATAGGCCCGAGGCCAACACCACCCCCTCCTACCTTTCTCTAGAGCAGGGACAGGGACTGGGCCAGCCCTGGCTCAGCTACCACTCATGTTTTTCTCATTTTCAGGTTGCACATTTGCATTTATGTCCCAGAATGTGCAGCCCTCCAGGCTACCCCATTTATCTTTCCTCAATACCCCTCCGCCTCCAGACAAGGTGGGGGTGGATGATGGGTGTGTGGCTTCTCCTTGGAAACCTCTGGGGTTGGTTCCAGTCCCGGCTGCCCCTCTTCCAATCCAGCTCTCTGCTGTGGCCTAGGAAAGCAGTAGAAGATGGCCCAAGTGCTTGGGCCCCTGCACCTGCGTGGGAGACCCAGAAGAGGCTCCTGGCTCCTGGCTTTGGATCGGCACAGCTGCGGCCGTTGTGGCCATCTGAGGAGTGAACCAGAGGATGAAAGACCTCTCTCTTTCTCTGCCTCTGCCTCTCTGTAACTCTGCCTTTCAAATAAACAAACCTTAAGAAAGAAAGAAAAGCAAGCAAGCAAGCAAGCAACCCCTATAAATGTTTGCCCCTAGCCATAGCCCCATGGCTCGCAATCCCTAGAAATAGTTGTGGGAGTCTGTACTATGCGGTTTGTTATGGTTTCAAACATTTGATGAAAAATATTTCTCTACAGACTCTGCCACCATTTGTGGGGAGAGTGGGAAACCGATTTGTGGGAAGAAAGCAAACAAGCCAAAGAAACACAGTTTCTTCTCTCACAGCCAATTTCTTGGAGCAGGTGTTGTGGCGCAGAAGGTTAAGCCACCAGCAGCATCCTGTTCAGGTCCTGGCTCCTCCGCTTCCGATCCAGCTCCCTGCTAGTGCACCTGGGAGGCAGTGGAAGATGGCCAAGTACTAGAGTCCCACCAACCCATGTGGGAGACCCAGGTGGAGCTCCTGGCTTCTGCCTGGCTTAACCTTGGCTATTGCAGGCATTTGGGGAGTGAACCAATTGATAAAGTGATCTCCACAACTTCAGCTCTGGTCATTTTGTCTTTCAAATCTATCTATCTATCTATCTATCTATCTATCTTAAAGAGAAAGAGAGAGGGGCCGGCACTGTGGTGCAGTGGTTTAACGCTCTGGCCTAAAGTGCCAGCATCCTATATGGGCACCGGTTCGAGACCCAGCTGCTCCACTTCCAATCCAGCTCTCTGCTATGGCCTGGGAATGCAGTGGAAGATGGCCCAAGTCCTTGGGCCCCTGCACCCGCGTGAGAGACCTGGAAGAAGCTCCTGGCTCCTGGCTTCAGATAGGCGCAGCTCTGGCCATTGCAGCCAATTGAGGAGTGAACCAGTGGATGGAAGACCTCTCTCTCTCTCTCTGCCTCACCTCTCTCTTATTTATCTTAAATAAATCTTGAGAGAGAGAGAGAGAAAGGGAGTGAGAGAGGGAGGAAGGGAGGGAGGAAGAGGGAGAGAGGAAGAGATAGAGAATGCATCAAGTTCAGTTTTGTGGGCAGACTGGCCACATGTCCTAACCCTTGGCCCAGATTCCCCTGCCTCCTGCAGAGAGAGCTGACACATCTAGAGGGAAGAAGAGCGGGGTGAGCCTGGCCTGGGGGTAGGGGCTGATGCTGTGGGATGGCTTGGTCACCCGGTCCTCCTCACACCTGTGTCTGTCTAGCTACTGGCTCTGGGGGGTTTCTTTGGGTGGCAGCTGACCAGCACTGCCTCCCAGGGATGCGGTTGAGATTCAGATGAGGTAAACTATTTGGCTGTCTTTGCTATTTCCCTCTCTCTTCTCCTGCCCTCCCCCCATCTTCTAGAATGTGGTTGTGTCCCTCAGGCCTCTGGACCACCAGAGTTAGTGACAGGGACAGACATGGGGGGTGGAAAGAGGGAGAAAAGAGATGAGAAAGACCTTGCAGGGGGCTAAGCAGGAGTTGCTCCCCCCAAACCCATCATTTCCTGCCTCCACCAGCCTCTGTCACTCATCACTCTCAGGCTCTCTGTCTTGCCTTGCCTGTTACTGTCACTTGGGACTTAGTCACCCAACTGTTAGCATCACCCAGGGCAGCAATATGAGTCAGGAGTGCCCCCTAATCCGGGGCTGACGAGTCTCCCCCTCCTCTCCCCCGTGATCTCCTGGCCTTTTGGCCTGGGTTTTGGGGAAGGGCTCAGGACTGGGATCCCACTGAGAACATGCGGTCAGCCACCCACCGTTCCCTTATTCCCACTTCACTGTGCATTTGAACCATATGCACATACTATGTGATACACAGATGATGGTGGGACTTTCAGTGCCTCCTAGCTATTTAAAGAACAAAGCTCTGGGAGTCACTGTGCGCTCAGATTGTGGACTTGCCAGAGGGATTTGAATATAGGCCAGACCAGTGAGGAGCTCCTTGTCCTCGCTCAAGTTTTTCTCTCTGGGTCTCCATTTCCTCTTATAAAAAACAGCCAGAGGAATTCCTTCTTCACAGGATGGTTGTGAGAAATTAATAGTACATAAAGCACCTAGCACATAGTAGGAGTTTTAAGTGTTTTAATTTATTGATTTTATCAGATAAAGAGAGCGAGAGAGAGCGAGAGAAAGCGAGAGAAATTCATCTGATGATTCACTCCCCAAATGGCCACCATGGCCGGGGCTGGGCCAGGCAGAAGCTGGGAGCCTGGAGCTCAATCCAGGTCTTCTGTGTGGGTTACAGGGACCCAAACACTTGAGCTTTGCAGAGTACACATTAGCAGGAAGCTGGAATCAGAGGCAGAGCTGGGACTCAGACCCCTGCCCTCAGATACGGAATGTAGGCGCTCCACATAGTATCTTAACTGCTATGCCGAATGCCTGCCCCTGTAGTAGGTATTTTTAAATATAATCTTTTATTCTTACATCACATTCAAGGCTCTTTCTTTTCTTTTTATTTAAGATTTATTTATTTGAAAGTCAAAGTTACACAGAGAAGGAGAGGCAGAGAGAGAGAGAGAGAGAGAGAGAGAGAGGTCTTCCGTCCACTAGTTCACTCCCCAATTGGCCGCAAAGGCTGGAGCTGCGCTGACCCAAAGCCAGGAGCCAGGAGCTTCTTCCGGGTCTCTCACATGGGTGCAGGGGCCCAAGGACTTGGGCCATCTTCTACTGCTTTCCCAGACCATAGCAGAGAGCGGGATCGGAAGTGGAGCACCCAGGACTCGAATCAGAGCCCATATGGGATGTTGGCATTGCAGGTGGTGGCTTTAACCTGCTACGCCACAGTGCTGGCCCTCAAGGCCCTTTCTAAACTCTGGCTCCCCGACTACTCTTCTACCCTGGTCATTCAATTATCAAGGATTTATTACGCACTACCTCTTAAGCATGGAGCTGGCCTGGCTGGGGTGGGCACAAGGGATTCAGTGGTGCCTGAAGCAGGCTCGAGCCAGCAGGCTCACTGAGCGCAGCAGCCTCAGCTCTGCCCCGCCCTGTCCCCACCCCGCCCCCGCCCCTAAGAGCTCTCAAGCCCCACCCCTAAGAACTCTCAAGCCTGCCTTCTTGACTCACCTCACCACACTACTGTGACCCTGACGACTGGTCACCTCTTGCCTTTTCACATCCTGGCTCCCCTCTTTGCAGGTGCCTGTCTATAACCTCCCTGGGGACAGGCTGTGAAATCTTTTTTGTGTTCTTGTTAAATCTGACATCCATGGGCTGGCACTGTTGTGTAGCTGGTAGGGATGTGGACTGCAGCACTGGCATCCCATATAGGCGCTTGTTAATATCCTGGCTGCTCCACTTCTGATCCAGCTCCCTGCTAATGCACCTGGGAAAGCAGCAGAGGATGGCCCAACAGCTCCCAACATGGGAGGCCCAGAAGAAGCTGCTGGCTCCTGGCTTCAGTCTGGCACAGCCCTGGTGGCCATTTGGGGAGTGAACCAGCGAAAAGAAGATATTTGTCTCTCTGTGTGTCTCTCTCTGTAACTCTGCCTTTAAAATAAATAAAAAAATAAATGTTTAAAGAATAAAAAAAGGAAATTTGACCTCCACACACACATTCTAGGTTCATTAAATCCCAGAAACAAGAAGTTTTTTTTTTAAATTAATTTATTTATTTGAAAGTCAAAGTTACACAGAGAGAGGAGAGGCAGAGAGAAAGATGTCTTCCATCTGATGGTTCACTCCCCAGATGGCTGCAACAGCCGGAGCTGTGCCGATCCAAAGCCAGGAGCTTCTTCTAGGTCTCCCACGTGGGTGCAGGGACCCAAGCACTTGGGTCATTTTCCACTGCTTTCCCAGGCCATAGCAGAGAGCTGGATTGGAAGTGGAGCAGCCAGGTCTCGAGCCAGTGCCCATTTGGGATGCCCACTGTTAACCCACTGTGCCACAGTGCCGGCCCCAAGCAAGGAGTTTTTATTTAAGTAGACCTAAGTGGACGTCAACAGCATTTAAATCCCCAACTTGATCTTTGTGCAAAAAATTAGACCTCACCCTTGAGTCCAAGCAACCGCAGCTGTTTCCTACATTAGCTGATACAAGGGTACTTCAAAAAGTCTGTGGAAAGTGCGTATTATGGGTAAAAAAAAATCTATGCATGGAGTCTTACTTTTTATTTTTTTAATTTGAAAGGCAGATAGAGAGGGGCAGAGAGAGACCCACTGTAATCTGCCTGCCACCCACTGGAACTCCCACCCTCTGGTTTGCTGCCCAAATGCCCAGAGCAGCCAGGGCTGGGCAGACGGCAGCTAGGAGCCAGGAACTCTTCCAGGAGAGCTGGGACTTGAACCAGACACCCTGAGACAGAACACAGGCATCCCAAGTGGCATCTTAACTGCCAGGCCAGATGCTTATTCTTCAAAATATTTTGCACCTGGGCACGGTGTTGTGGCACAGTGGGTTAAGCCTTGGTTTCTGATGCTAGCATTCTGTATCAGAGCTCCTGTTTGAGTCCTGGCTGCTTCACTTCTGGTCCAGCTCTCTGCTAATGTGCCTGGGAAGGCAGAAGAAGGAGGCACAGATACTTGGACCCCTGCCACGTATGTGAGAGACCCGGGTGGAATTCAAGGCTCCTGGCTTTGGCCTGGCCTAATGCCAGTCATTGCAGTCATTTGGGGAGCGAACCAAATGATAGAAGATCTCTTTCTCTCTCTGTCTCTTCCTCTTTCCCTGTCCCTCTGCCTTTCAAATAAATAAGTTATTTTAAAAATATTTTGTACCGGCCGGCGCCGTGGCTCAACAGGCTAATCCTCCGCCTTGCGGCGCCGGCACACCGGGTTCTAGTCCCGGTCGGGGCACCGGATTCTGTCCCGGTTGCCCCTCTTCCAGGCCAGCCCTCTGCTGTGGCCCAGGAGTGCAGTGGAGGATGGCCCAAGTGCTTGGGCCCTGCACCCCATGGGGAGACCAGGAAAAGCACCTGGCTCCTGGCTCCTGCCATCGGACGAGCGCGGTGCGCCGGCCGCAGCGCGCTGACCGCGGGTGAACCAACGGCAAAGGAAGACCTTTCTCTCTGTCTCTCTCTCACTGTCCACTCTGCCTGTAAAAAAAAAAAAAAATGTTGTACCAAAATAATTTTTAAGGATTTATTTATTTTGTTTGAAAGGCAGAGTTACAGAGAGGCAGAGGGAAGGAGGGAGGGAGGGAGAGAGAGAGAGAGAGAGAGAGAGAGAGAGAGAGAGAAAGGCCTTTCATCCACTGGTTCACTCCCCAGATTTCCACAACTGCCAGAGTGGCGCTGATCCGAAGCCAGGAGCCAGGAGATTCCTCTGGGTCTCCCACGCAGGTGCAGGGGCCCAAGGACCTGGGGGCCATCTTCTACTGATTTCCCTGGCCATAGTAGAGAGCTGGATCAGAAGTGGAGCAGCGGGGACTCAAACCGATGCCTTTATGGGATGCTGGCACTGAAGGCAGCAGCTTTACCCACAGCACCAGCCCCCCAAAATAATTTTTAAAATTATTTATTTGAGAGGCAGAAAGAAAAATTCACTTCCCAAATGCCAGGCCGAAGCTGAAGTTGGGAGCTGGGAACTCAATCCAGGTCACCAGATGGGTGACAGGAACCCAGGTACTTGAGCCTTTACCATCATTACTGCTTCCCACTAGGCCTATTGTCCACCCCTCAATTTATCTTTTAATTCCATTTTCCACCAACTTTTTAAAATTTGCTTATCTTATTTGAAAGTCAGAGACAGACAGATTTGTCATCTGTTGGTTCACTCCTTAAACAGTCAGGACTTGGCCAGGCCGCAGGCAGGGTACAAGGACTCAATGCAGGTTTCCTACGTGGGTGGCAGGGATCCATCACCTGCTGCTTTGCAGGGTTCGTACCAGCAGGAAGCTGGAACTGGAAGCAGAGCTGAGACTTGAACCCAAGCACTCCCATATGGAGAGTGGATGTCTGAAACGGTGCCCCAGTTGCTGTGCCAAAAGCCCAAAACCACAAACTTCTTCTTTTTTTTTTTTTTCCCCATCTGTGTAAGGTCTACTTATTTGAAAGGAAGAGTTACGGAAAGATAGAGAATGAGAATCTTTCCTCTGCTCGTTCACTCCCCAAATGGCCTCAATGGCCAGCTGGTTCAGGCAGAGGCCAGGCGCCTGGAACTCCACTTGGGTCACCGCATGGATGCAGGAACCCAAGCACCTGGCCATCTTCCGCTGCTTTCCCAGGCACATTAGCAGGGAGCTGGATCAGAAGTGGAACAGCTGAGAGTTGAACCTGCACTCTTAACATGGAATGCTGCATTGCAAGTGGCTGCACCACAACGCCAGCCCCTCTTGTAGTTTTTGTAGAGAGATATACATGATCACTTTCTGCCTTTGAACTTGTTGAAGTACTCTTGAATTTTTTCCTATCCTGGAGAAGGCAGCTGAGGGGTTGGCTGGCCCAGGGTCCCGGGGGCACTGATATATCCTGTCTGTAGGCTTTCCCTGCTAGGATGCCCACCCCGGGGCTGTATGTAGCACACGTTCCCATGGCCAGCAGAGGACTCCACGGAGGCCACTGGGGGTTCTCCTTGGCTTCTGCTCTCTGGCAGGGCAGGGGTTAAAATAGTGAAAAATTGCGACATATCTAAGGGCTGAGTCACCTCCCACTGCCACTGCCCCCATTCCCCTCAGCTGGAGTTTTATAAAGAGGACCAGAGGCTGGCAGTGAGAAGAACTGGAAGTAAGAGTCCCGCCTGGCCCCACTCCACAGGCTCCTGGAAACCTGGGGCCAGAGGGCACGGGCAGCCCCTGGAGCTCCTGTGCGGTGGGACCATGAACTGGCAGCGGCTGTGGCTGGGCTTCCTCCTCCCCACGACGGTCTCAGGCCGGGCCCTGGGGCCTGCAGAGGAGGCAGCTGTGGTGAGTCCCTGGGGATGGAGGGGCCGGTAGAGACAGGGGTCGCTGCCCCCTCCTGCTGCTCTTCCACCCGCCTGTCTTTCCCTTCCCCTCTCCACTCCAGGACCTGCCCCGCCCATCTCCTGCCCCTTCTCCTTGCTCCACCTGGTCTCTAAGATGCCTCTCCTTTCCCTCCTCGCCAGATGGGCCTGTCTGGTCACTTAGCAGCTGACCCTAACCCAGCCTCCTTTTTCACTCCGTTCACTTCCGTCCACATCGTAGGATTACCTGTTGCAATATGGGTATCTACAGAAACCTCTGGAAGGACCTCAGGTCTTCAGGCCGGAAGATATCGCGGAGGCTCTGAGGTGAGAGGTCGCAAGCACGTGCCTTTGGAGCTGAGATGGCGAGGCCATCTTCCCTCCTCTCGTCCCTTCCACATCCAGTTCTAGGGGACGTTGTATCCTTGTCGGGGTGGTGGGGCTTGGGATGATGCGGGGATGTGAGAAGCATGCTCATTGGCTCCTCCTAGGCTCCAAGTACTCCTTTGGAGGCTGCACCCCACATCATATGCAAAGTGCTAACATTTCAGTATGGCCACATGAAGTATCATTTATGTGTAAAGCAATGAGTTGAGTTGCTGATCTGGTACTACCTTTTGTACACTACTTAATTCGGCATTTAGTTATTCCTATTTTGTAATGTTCCTCAATATTTTGTTTGTAGTGGATTGTTTATCTTTCTGCTCTTTCTTTCTGTTCAGACCCCTTGGAAAGCCCACGGGCACTATGGTGGTCCATAGGAGGATGACAGTGCCCCAGAGCTGGCTAGGTTGGGAGGAGAATGCTTCCAGAGGGGAGAAGGCTGAGGGAGGATGGGTCATCAGGTGGGAGCACTGCGGGGAGAATCTCCGGAGCAGGGGAGTAGACACCTCCCCAGAGCCGACAGTTAGACACTGCAGTAGGCGCTGTGGTGCGGTGAGTTAAACCGCCACCTGCACTGCCAGCATCCCACATGACCGCCGGTTCGAATCCCAGCTGCTCCACTTCGGATCCAGCTCCCTGCTAATGTACCTGGGAAAGCAGCAGCAGATGGCCCAAGTGCTTGCCTGCACCCATGTGTGAGACCTGGATGAAGCTCCCTGGCTTCGGCCTGGCTCAGCCCCAGCTGTTGTGGCCATTTGGGGAGTGAATCGAAGATCTTACTCCTCTCTCTCTCTCTCTCTCTCTGTAACTCTGCCTTTCAAATCAACAAATCTTAAAAAGAAAAGAAACTACAGTAGGGGAGAAGAGAGAAGACCCGAGGGAACTCTCACTCAAACAAGAGAGACGGGGATGTGGGAGGGTGAAGCTGCAGACTGCCATTTCTGCGGGTCCAAGAGAAAGATTCTTCTATGAGGACTGGATCCTGGGCTGACCTCATCAGCCTCAGAGATTCTGTGCCATTCTCGGCCAACACCTTGGGCGGCGGGAGGCCAGAGAGCCGTGCCCAGTTTCCATTCTTTCAGGATCCTCAGCCCCAGTGGACTTATCTCTCTTCCTCTTTCCAGAGCTTTTCAGGAAGCATCTGAGCTGCCAGTCTCAGGGCAGCTGGATGATGCCGTAAGGGCCCGTATGAGGCAGCCTCGTTGTGGCCTGGAGGACCCCTTCAATCAGAAGACCCTTAAATACCTGCTGCTGGGTGAGGATTGAGACAGGGAAAGGGAGAGTGTCAGTGGCATCGTCCTGGAGCTCAGGCAGCTTTGGGACAGCCTGGAGCAGCTTGATATTGAATGGGTTGTCATCTGGTTATTACCTGCCTGGAGGGAATTGTGAGTGCCCAGACTCGGGGAGCTCTCTGGAGCTGTTGAAATGATCTCTGTCTCTAACCTATTTTCTGCTCCCTTAACCAGGCCGCTGGAGGAAGAAGCACCTGACCTTCCGCATCTTGAACCTGCCCTCCACCCTCCCATCCCACGTGGCTCGGGAAGCCCTGCTTCAAGCCTTCCAGTACTGGAGTGAGGTGGCCCCCCTGACCTTCCAGGAGGTGCAGGCTGGCCGGGCTGACATCCGCCTTTCCTTCCACGGCCGCCAGAGCCTCTACTGCTCCAATGCCTTCGATGGGCCTGGTAGGTGCCACCTCTCAGTTTCCACCTCACAGACGGCTAAGCTCTCCTGTGTCTCCTTCAGCCCAGGACTCTGGAACCTTGATGTGCAGCTGCCCTAGGCCCGCTTGCACCCTGCACTCTCCAACATTCCCTGGAGGAGCAGCTGCTCACCTGCCTGGGCCTAACCAAGCCTCTTCTTGGAAGTGTGTGCCTCCTTCCCTGGCTTATGTTCCCCTACTTGAGGCCTGGGCCAGAGAAGAGAGAGTGGCTGGGGAAGGAAAGGCCATCCAAGAGACAAGGATCATGGCTGGGGGGTGGGGACTAGGGGTGATACCAAGCAGGCTAGGACCCAAGCTGGTGGGCTCTAACCTTCTTCCTGTCCACTTTGTCTTTGTCCAGGGAGAGTCCTGGCCCACGCTGACATCCCAGAGCTGGGCAGTGTGCACTTTGATGAAGATGAGCTCTGGACTGAGGGCACCTACCGGGGAGTGAACCTGCGCATCATCGCAGCCCACGAACTGGGCCATGCCCTGGGGCTCGGCCACTCCCGCTACACCAAGGCCCTCATGGCTCCTGTCTATGCTGGCTACCGACCCTACTTCCGGTTGCACCCGGACGATGTGGCAGGGATCCAGGCTCTCTACGGTCAGTCTGACCAACTTGCAGAGACAGGTGGAGCTCCCATGGAGGCAGTTGGTTTGGTGTAGTTCTCTCCCCCTAGCCCGCTTCTCCAGCCTTCTTCATTGTCAGGAACTCTTCCCTTTTGCTTTTCCATGTCTCATCTGCCTTGCGGGCCACTTGCTCCTCTCATCTATTCTGGGGGGTAGAGGATGCACATCTCAGCAAGCCTCCTTCCCCCTTTCTGGGGCTTCTCGAAAGCAAAATGTGTCTCTTGCTGGTGTCAATATGATACTGCATACCACCAAGGGAACCCTGATGAGGATTCTCTCTTCCCTGTATATGGATCCGCTGGGCCAAAGGAGAGGCCAGGTGCTAGGAGTTCCCTCCTTACACAGCACTGTTTCTTGCAGGCAAGAAGATCCCAGAGACAACAGATGAGGAAGAAGAGACAGAGCTGCCCACAGAGCCCGGTCCCATGCCAAACCCCTGCAGTGGTGAACTGGACGCCGTGATGCTGGGTGAGGCCTTTTCCCTCCAGGCTCTGTAGGCAGGCAGTGGGGGCAGCCTGCTGACCCTCTAGCCTGGACAGATAGGAATGACATGGGACTTCAGCACGAGCAATGGAGGTTAGACCCCAGGCAGGAGTTGGTGGCCATAGAAGGAGACGTGGCATAGAGGGAAGATTCAGAGCCAAATTAAAGATAGGCCATAGAGGCATTTATTTTAAAAAAAAAATTATTTTATTTATTTGAAAGAGTTTCAGAGAGAGGTAGAGAGAGAGAGGGAGAGGTGTTCCCTCTGCTGGGTCACTTCCCAGATGGCCCCAATGGCTGGAGCTGTGCCGATCCGAAGCCAGGAGCCAGGAGCTTCTTCCTCTGGGTCTCCCAAGGGGAGAGGACTTGATCCATCTTCCATTGCTTTCCCAGGCCACAGCAGAGAGCTGGATTGCAAGAGGAGCAGCCAGGACTAGAACCGGTGCAGACAGGCACTTATTAAGGCTGCTACCCTGTAGAAGCCACCAGAACATACCTAGAAATGCAACAAGATGTTGAAGCCTATATTAATTGGAATGTGTATTAAGGAGGCTGTGGCACTTGGAAGCCACTTGGAGTAGATTTTTTTTTTTTTTAAGACTCAGCCTATGGGAGGAGGGCAAATGACCAGCTGGCCTGAGACACCCACAAGTCTTTCCTTGACCTCTGTCTCATTGACTCAGCAATACAACTTTGCTCGCAGGGCCCCGTGGGAAAACCTATGCCTTCCGGGGGGACTACGTGTGGACTGTGACAGATGCAGGGCTGGGCCCCTTGTTCCGAGTGTCTGCTCTTTGGGAGGGGCTCCCGGGAAACCTGGATGCTGCTGTCTACTCTCCTCGAACACAGAGGATCCACTTCTTCAAGGGTAAGGGGGCTGCTTGCAGCGTCTTACCTGAGAGAGGCCTTCTCCCAAGGAAAGGGAGGAAGAGGCAAGAGGTTTCTGAGGTGAACTTCAGAGGTGATTTGTTCTTTCCTCACGGTTCTCAGGAGACAAGGTGTGGCGCTACATTAATTTCAAGATGGCTCCTGGCTTCCCCAGGAAGCTGAATCGGATCGAGCCTAACCTGGATGCTGCTCTCTTTTGGCCTCTCAACCAGAAGGTGTTCCTCTTTAAGGTATACAGTTCCAAACAAGGGCAAATTGCTTCTTAGGAGGCTGGATGATTTCATGCTGAGAATTAGTGGCTTCCTGGGGGCAAGAGATCTGCAGGTGAGGGTGGACCTCTAGGAGGTGCCTAAGCTTCTCCTCATCCTCTTATTCTCCCCACCTACCCCGTACCCAGGGCTCCGGGTACTGGCAGTGGGACGAGCTGGCCCCGACGGACTTCAGCCGCTACCCCAAACCAATCAAGGGGTTGTTCACGGGAGTGCCAGACCAGCCCTCGGCCGCTGTGAGTTGGCGTGATGGCCACGTCTACTTCTTCAAGGGTGGAGAGTACTGGCGTCTCAACCGGCAGCTTCGCGTAGAGAAAGGCTATCCCAGAAGTGTCGCCCAGGACTGGATGCACTGTCGCCCCCAGACCCCAGAACCTACGCCGCCAGATGAGGGCACCACTCGCTCCGTCACAGGCACAGCCCTGGCGACCACCGCTTCAGCCGTAGACACCGACGCGGTCTCGGACAGGACGCCCTCAGCCGCAGACGCGACCACCCTTTCGTTTTCTCCCAGTGTCATCCTCCCAGTGATCTAAGGCCAAATCAAATGTTTACTCACTGAACTATGCGGGCACTGCATCAGGAGCGTGAACCACGGACCTCTGTTCTAGTTCCACTTCCAGCCACTACTCTCCCGTGGCCCTTGCCCTCCTGGAAGTGCCTCCCTACCTTTGATTCAACCCCCGAACTCCAGCCATTTCCCACTCCCCCCCTCCCAGAGAGCACTTCCAGCTGTGTCATCTACTCTCTGGAAGATGATGACGGAGGGGGCGTCAGCCAGGCTGCCAGCTGACACAAGGGAACAGCTGGGGAGGGTGGGAGCCTGCTTTCCCATCCATACAGTGTGAGAAAGGGCACGGCCTGTCAAATGAGCCAGGGTTTCGGAGGCCTTGTGATTCACATTTGCTTGCTTCTGACTCTGGGCAGGCTAATTAACCTCCTTGAACTTTGGATTCCCCAGTCCTGCAGGGCGGCTGCAGTAAATGAAAGACTGTAAGTGAGGTGCCTGGCAGAGCGTTTGGCACATTTGTGTTTAATAAAGGCAAACTCCGTGTTGACAAGGGAGGACAGCACAGCTCCTCCTTCAGCTGTCTGGTGTGTGGCTCCTACAACAGGCTGAGCGGGGCACCCCTACCAGACCTGTAAGGGACGGAAGATTTGTCAACATGGCTCCTCGTTTTGGGGTGCAGAGAAAGAGAAGAGCAGCAACAGCAGAGGCTGGACTCCCTGGTTCAGGGTTTAATGCCATTTTATTCAATGCTCCCAAGGTCTTCCTCCCTCCCATCATGGCCTTGCTGCCCAGAGGAGGGATATGTCTTCCTTCATGCTGTCTGGGGAACCAGGACATGGACCTTGGGCAGGAGAGGCAGAGAGGGGAAGAGTTAGAATGGGTCAGTGAGTGGGTCAGCATTAAGGATTAGTATCATCCACAATGAGAAGCAGATAAGGCACTTGTCTGCCACGCAGCCCCGAAGACCAGGCTCCTCTGGGAAAAGGGGCAAGACTGGCATGTGAACCAATGCTGTCTCCTTGGAACAAGGAGCCACTTTAGGGGGAGGTGGTGTTGAGGCGGGCATGGTTCTGTGTTCTTCCCTAGGTCGGGAAGCAGAGAAACTGAGGCACCACGGTGGGTAGTGCTCCCAACTGAGGTAGAAGAAGGGGGCTCAATCCTACGGGGTGCAGGGCAAAAGGCTGACAAGAAACCCGGCGACCTCCTAGTGGGAGACCTGGGAATTGGAGGATCCTGGAACTCCTCTCCCCACTAAAAAGCTTTCAAATGCCTTGGGAGGCTCCCTGATTTTCTGTAAGTCCTAGAAAAACAAAACCCCTTGTTTTACCACTGTGTGGCACATTGAAGCACGCATTTAAGAGGCTGTTGGGGCAAGGATCCTCCTTGGTTTGGAGAGAATTAGGGGGCAGTTTCTTTGGGCGCGAGGGCACCTCTATTACTGGACAGAGGTAGGTGCTACTATTTCCATTCCTCACCATCCCCCCCTGGCCCCACCAGATTCCTATGTGTCCCAGAAACATATCCCTCCACAGCTGGTCTGGGGTAGAGCCTCGATCCTATCCCCAAATCCAAGAGGTGGGGGAGTCTGTGTGCGGGTCCCCTGGGCTCAGGCCCCGTCCACTGAGTGTCTCCAGGCCCTCACTAGGGTTAGGGGTGACCATGGAGGTTTAAGGTCAGGTCTGGGTGGGGCCAGAGGGTGTGGTGAGAGGTACAGTGGAACCGCAGTCAGAATCCAGGTCCAAGGTGGTATGGGGGGCTGTGGCCTGGGTTCCTGGTCCCAGCCGGCGGTCTCGAAGACTCTGCAGAAAACTCTGGAGGGGGAAGGCGGGGCCTGGGTCAGAGTCTCCCTCCCACCCTGACCCCACCATCTGTATATCCTGTACCCCACCCCTTGGGGTGCCCCAGCTTCAGCTCCACTCACCGGAGCCAAACTGTCGGCCGGGCTTCGGGCACTAGGGGGCGGCTGCCGACGACAGGCGCCCTCACAAAGCCCCGCCCCAGGGGGGCTCCGGTGCCACTTCGCCTCTTGCTGGTGGAGCCGAAGGAGCTGGAGGTGCCTTTGCTGACGGCTCACCACCCCTGCTTGGGAGGGGGAATGCGGACTCGAGGATGCTTCCGTAGACCCTCCACCCTCCTACCCCCAGCACATGTGCCCCCTAGAGAAGCCCATTTGATCTTTTATGGTTTTCTCAAGCCTCACCTTTCTCCCTATATCCTAGGAGAAATGCCTCTAGAATTCTCCTATTCTTCCCTCTTGCTTTTCCCTGAGAACCTGCTCTCCTTCCACGACCATTCCGAACAGCGCCTCCCTGCCTCCCCCTCACAATTTCTCTCCTCCTTTTTGCCCAGCCCTTTTTTGGCTCCAGCTTTCTCTTAATTCCCTGCGGCATTTACCCTGGAGGGCCTTCCCCCACCTCCAGGTCATTCCTCTCTTTCCCCTCCTCAAGTCTGGGAACTGAGGACACGAGTAGCACAGTTTGGCTGCTTCTGTACCTACCACAGCGCTAACTCACCATTGGCGTGACCTCCGTGTTCCTCGGCCATGACTTTCCACTGGGCCAGGGCCCCAAGAGCCCCCAAGGCTGGCCAGGTCCCCAGTAAGACCCAGCTATACCAGCAGAGAGGAGGCAAGGCCGGAAGTGCCTGCAGGCGTTGGCCCAGCCGACTGCCCAGCGCCAGTCCCTCCAGGAAGTAGTCAGCACAGGCCACCAGCACCGCAGCACCCAGCAGGGCTGTGCCCAGAACTGTGAATGGACGTGGCCACCGAAGCGTGAGCAGGGCTCCCAGCAGTGCCAGCCCCACCAGTGCCCCAGCTGGCACCCAGGCTGAAGGTGGCTGGTAGATGGGCTCAGTGCCCAGCAGAGTCCCGGCGCCCACGGTCAGACCTAGCAGGAGACCAGTCAGGAAGAGCCCGACACTGCGAACCAGCATGGTGACCAGGCCACAGAGGAGTCCGATGCCCAGCGCGATGCCCGCGCTCACCTCCAGGCTCAGCTGTGTCTCCAGCACTTGCTCCTTGTGGCACAGCAGGAAGATCACCAGGGCTCCCGACAGCAGGCCCGAGAGAAACATCACTGCCTTGAAGCAGCGGTAGCCTGGGAAGAGAGGCAGAAGGCACTGAGATGCAGAAAGGGGGCTTGACAGGGTGTGGGGGCGGACACGTGATGGATCAGGAGGGAAAGGAATGACTACCCAGAGGAGCAGAGAACACGAGCAGCACACCAAGGACCTCAAGGCGAGGGGCAGAAAGAGACAAACGCAGGGAGGGCAAGGTGGGCGTGGTGGTCTCAGAACTGTAAGGGGACGAGAGGGCACATTGGGAGGTAAGATGGCTGCGCCAAGGAGAGTAAGTGTAGAAAGAAGGTCTCATCTTCCCAGGGATGGCAGCTAGGAAGAGGGGTGCAGAAGTCTTAGCATGGAGGATGATTTGGAAATGAGATTTGGAGCAGCAGGAGGAGCAGGAGGAGGGGGAGGGCAAGTGAGGGATGCCAGAGGTCAGAGCTGGGGGGCGTGAGCGTGGGGGATGGTCGAGAAGCTGGCAAGGGCGGCGTGAGCTCCACTGAAGGCAGGCACCCCCCGACAGAGTGGCCCCAAAGCCAAGCAGAAAGTCGGCATCATGGCTGAGTGACCGTCTTGGGCAGCCACCCCTTTCCGGGACCTTGGTCTCGCCCTCACCGAAGCAGCAGTAGATGATTCCAAAACAGCAGCAGAGGGCACACACCAGGGCAGGTGCCAGTTCTGGATTGTTCTGGGGTTCCAAGACACATCTTGGGTCCGGAGGCTCCGGGAGCTGCTGATTAAAGGCCCTTGAGTCGGATGTCGGAGCCAGGGGAAAGAAGGTGTCCTCTTCCATGGCCAAAAAGAAGGTGGTTACAGAGTGGGTCCGTGTCAGGTCCTCTCATCCATCCAGGAATGTCTTGAGGGTGATGGGAAACCTGTAAGGGGGCAGCAAGCAGAGACTCCACCTCTACTTCTGAGGAATGGCCACTTTCAAGAGGGAGCACGGCCTCTGCCGGGGTAATTACAGAAATCTACAGCAGTGGGGTGAAGGGAGCGGGATGTCTCTCCACCACCCTCTAAAACAAAGGCACTGAATAAAACTTAAATGAAAATCTGCTAAGGTAAGAGACTTTCCCGTCCAGTTTTCTGGGGTGAGGGCAGGCGGTCTGGGAAGCCTCAGGTCTTTGTAAGGAGGGGTGCAGAGGCACTAAGAGGACTAGGGGCTAAAGTCCCAGCATCCTGTTCTAGCTTAAAGGAAAGCTTGTCCCATCTGCAGCTGAGACTCAATGCTACCCCACTGGATTGGCAAGGGTGGGGTTAATAGATGGGGGAGAGGGAGGAAGAAGAGGAGAGAATGAGTCATGGTAGGGTCTTCCGATAGTGGCTCTAAACCCAGGGAAGAAAGAGGGGGCAAAAAAAAAAAAAAGACACTAAGAGTGTGGGACAAGGAATTAAGTGGCAACAATCACCCACAGTTTGTCAGGGTTTTGAAGTCTCAGCTTCATGCTGACATGGAGCCCGTCCTGGAAAGGGCGTCCAGCCAGACGGTCAGTATCCCAAGGCCCCTCATGCAAGAGCGGGAGCCTTGTCCACAGACGTCTCACATCCTGGTAGCTCTTGCTCCTCCCCTTGGGACTTTTCCTACCCCTCCCTTTCCCCAAGGGTGTCGGGGCTGCTAATGGGATTTCAATGCAGGTCCCGCAAGGGGCACACCAGGAGGGGTGGCATCTGGGGCACCGTGGGAGCGGGTAGCAGAGATGTCGGTACTTTCCTTTAGCTGTCTTTTGGACATCAAGGACCCAACAACCTGAGACATTGGCATGAGGGATTCTGGGGCTTCTCTCCTTAATCTGCTTGGAAGTTTGGGGAGCCTAAACAAGGGGAAGTTGGGGAGGGAGTGTTAACTACTCACCACCCTGCCACGGCTGAGGAGGGGGGAGGTGGAAGTGCTTCCCTAGGCTCCCAGCTGCATCCCCGCCCTGAGGTCCCAGGCACTGGAACGGCTTGTTGGATGTGGGTACTCCCAGGGCCACTCTGCTCGTTGCCCCTAAACTCTTGCAAGTCGCAGCTCAAGCCCTGTGAGCCAATGCAACTAGCTTAGGAGGTGGAGGAAGGGTACAGGGTGTGCATGTGTGTGTTGGGGAGGGGGTGACATCACGGGGCAGGCCCCTCCAACTCTTTCCTCTGTGCGTGGGGGGGACTCGGGTTGCATTCTGTTCCAGTTTGGGACCAGAGATCCCCAAGTATATCGGGGAAGGGTCTTGCAGGGCGCCGCAAAGGGTTTAGGGGAAAGATCTCTGAATACTTCAGAGAAGATTGGACAACTGGAAGCTCTCAGAATCCCAACTGAGGTCCCAGCGCCCCCCTCGCTTCGCCTTGGTTTCTTCCACTTCCCAGAGAATTGGAGTATTGTCTTCTGGAGAACCGGGTGGTCGGGATCGGGGACCCAGGGAAGGGGCTTTCACTGGTTGGGGGCGCCGGTGGGGGGCTCATGAGTGCCAGACTTGCAGATCAAGACGGGGTCTGGAAGGGGCGCTGACAAGATCGCTGTAAGGCTGAAGTGGTGTGCAGAGAAGGGGACCATTTAGGGTCCGCGAGGGGGAGGGAGGTCTCGAGTCGACGCTGCCCGTAGGGCTCGGTATGCAAATAAGATGCAAAGCAGCAGGCAGAAGAGTCCAGTGTTCCTTGGCACTCGGCAATGGTTCTCGGCCCCAGTGGAACTGCGCTCTCAGCCCCCTGACCCCGTTCCGTGATCAGGCCTGGAAGCACCGTCCGGAGGGGCGGATCCAGGCCGTGGGAGCGGCAGTCACTGGGGGCAGCTCGCCAGCTGGGTCGGGCTCCGGAGGGTTGCTGGGAAAGGGGGGGGGGGAGCGCTGCCGGGCCAGGGCGGGGGCTAGCCAGAGGCGTCCTCTCCTTCGCTCCACTTTTGCAGGACACAAAGAAGCCTCTGTCCTCACGGCAGTCGGCAAAGAGGGCATCGGGGCGGTGACGCCTCCGGGTTCCTAGGTTTTGTATGCAAGGGAAGCGGGCTATGTATGGTTCGGGAGTTGTCCACCACGTCCAGTCTCGGCAAAGCAACCCTCAGAGTCCGCAGGCGTTCCTGCAGAGACCGCTTGCTCCGCTTCCAGCGGTGTAACCTTTGGGCACCCCCTTACAGCACGCGGGAGACTGCAGCGCAGGGCCCTTTAAGGGGTGGGGTCAGGGAGTCCCTAGGCCCGCCCTCGCTGACACAGCTCGGACTGGCTCGCGCCTCGCCCAACCGCTTTCCCTTTTCCTTCCCGTCTCTTTCGTGGTGACCCCGGAAGTGGAAGTAGGAGCAGGTCGGCTGTCGCGGCGGGGACGGAAGGCGGAAGCGGAGCGTGAGCGGGAGGCGGAGCCGGGGGAGCTGCGCTCGTAGCTCCCCCTGGCCCCAGGCCCAGCTGCTCGAGGGGGAGGAGTTACCGCCGCTCTTCGGTACGTTTCCGTCGTCGCTTCTCCCCAGCCCGTGAGTTACCTGGAGGTCTTTCTCAGCCGCAATCCTGGGCTCCGCCTCCACGTTTTCCTCTAAGGGCCGCACGGTCCCCACCCTTTTCTGGCAGCCTGCGGCCCCTCTTTGCGGGCGTCTTTCCCTTTTCCCTAAGAGTGACCCCCGCCCCGGACCACACCCTTTGAGGTACTTCCCCCTTCCTGTGATTTAAGATGATAGGTCTGTGGGGCCAGAAGGAAAAATTAAGGAGATTTGAAGGAGCGGGAGGGAGCAAGTGGTGTCGTGCTTGGTCTGGTTCTGACTTAACTGCTAGTGTGGCGAATGCCTCGAAAGAACAGAACTTGAGAGAACCAGAAAAGTGGGTGCCTTAAATTTGTCCCCAGTTTGAGACTGTTTAACTGCTCTCCTGGTCCCATCCTTGCCTTGCTGTTTCTGTTACAGGCTTCAGAACTTACCGTGATGGCTGTGACTTAAAACCCTCAGGAAGCCCCGGGGTCATGGCCCAGAAGCACCCCGGAGAAGGAGGCTTGTGCGGAGCCCACCACAGCAGTGGTGCCTCCCTCAGGACCTTAGGACCCTCCGTGGGCCCTGAAATACTTTCATTCTCAGGACTCAGGGACTCAACAGGGACTGCTCCTAATGGTACCCGCTGCCTCACAGAACACTCTGGTCCTAAGTACACCCAGACCCCAAACCCAGCTCACTGGTCGGATCCAAGCCATGGCCCCCCGAGGGGTCCAGGACCACCTAGGGATGGAGAAGACCCTGATCAGAGTGAGGCGTCCTCAGAGGAGTCTGGAGTTGACCAGGACCTCTCAAGAGAGAACGAGGCTGGGTACCAGGAGGAGGGGACCCCTGCTTTTTTTTCCATTCCATCTGCTTGCAACTGCCAGGGGAGCCCTGGGGTCCCGGAAGGGCCTTACTCTGAGGGGGCAGATGGCTCTTCGAGCAACTTTTGCCACCATTGTACCTCTCCAGCCTTGGGGGAAGAAGAAGAGTTGGAAGAAGAATATGATGATGAGGAACCCCTTAAGTTCCCCAGTGATCTTTCACGTGTGTCCAGTGGAAAGAAAGCTCCATCCCGGAGACAGAGGCACCGCCTCCCAACCAAGGAGGATCTCCGGGAGGGAGGACGCAGGGATCCCAGGTCCCCAGGTCGACATCGCTTGAGCCGCAAACGGAGTCAGGCTGAGAAACGCAGAGGCCTGGGACTCTGGGGAGCAGAGGAACTGTGTCAGCTCGGACAAGCAGGCTTCCGGTGGCTCATTGAACTGCTGGCACTGGTGGGAGAGTACGTGGAAACCTGTGGTCATCTCATCTATGCATGCAGGCAGCTGAAAGGCAGTGATCTGGACCTTTTTCGGGTGTGGGTGGGAGTCTGGGCAGGACGGCTTGGAGGCTGGGCCCAGGTGATGACCCAGTCTCTAAACCAGACCTTGTACGTCGGGGCAGGACTGTTCACCCGCTTTCTTAGGCTACTGGGTGCTTTGCTGCTTCTGGCTCTGGCCCTCTTTTTGGGCTGTCTCCAGTTGGGGTGGCGATTTCTGGTGGGATTGGGCGACCAGTTAGGCTGGAGGGATAAGGCCACCTGGCTCTTCTCTTGGCCGGACTCTCCGACCTTCCAGCGTTGCTTGTCTTGGCTCAGAGACAGCAGGCCATGGCAGCAGCTTGTAAGAATAGCTCAGTGGGGTTGGCTGGAGTTGCCTTGGGTCAAGCAGAGGACTAATAGACAGGGGAATGCACCTGTAGCTGGTGGGCGGAACTGCCAACCTGAAGAGGAAGTGGCTCGGCTCTTGACCATGGCTGGGGTTCCTGAGGCTGAGCTAAACCCTTTCCTTGTGTTGGGGGTTGAAGCCACAGCATCAGACGTTGAACTGAAGAAGGCCTATCGGCAGCTGGCAGTGATGGTGAGTACCCTGCCTTTTTGCTCTTCTTTATTCCGTATTTTTTTAGAAGCTTAAGGGTAACATTCTTAGAAAAAAGTCATCACAAACTTTTTTCCTCTGTGCTGTGGGATCTGACCTTCTATTTCAGGTTTTCTTTCTTTTTTTTGGTGTGTGTTATGGGGTGTGGAGGGGGAAGATTTAATCTGGTATAACAGGCAGTGTTGCATTCATTCATCCTGAAATATCCAAAGTTCCTCTAACTAGAATAAGGTAGAGGCCTAGTCAGAAATACCTCACTTGCTCTCAGCTGAAAAAAAGAAAGGGTTTTTTTCTTTCTTTCTTTTTTTTTTTTTTAGTGGCAGAGACACAGAGCTTCCATCCATTGGTTCACTCCCTAAATGCCTGTAGTGCCTGAGGGGCCAGAGCTGGGAACTCCATCCAGGTCTCCCACATGGTGGCAGGGACTCAACTGTTTGAGTCATCACTGCTGCTTCTCAGGGCCTGCATTAGCAGAAAACTGGAATCAGAAGCTGGGGCAGGGAGTCAAACCCATGTTCTCTGATGTGGGACATGAGGGTCCTACTTCAACTTCTAGAACAAATGCCACTCCAAGAGGGTTTTTTAAACATGGGAAAATCCATCTCTCCCAAATTAACGAGTAAGTAGGGAACAAGTGCGGGAGGGTTCAGGGAATGCATGTAATTATTCTAGGGCCAGGTAAAAGAAAACAGGCTGGGGCCAGCATTTTGTTTCAGTGGGTTAAGCCACCACCTACAGTGCTGGCATCCCATATTGGAACATGGTTTGAGCTCTGCTTCTGATCCAGCTCCCTGCAAATGCACCTGGGAAGTCAGCAGATGATGGTCCTTGGGCCTCTGCCACCCATGTGAAAGACCCAGCTGGAGTTCCAGGCTCCTGGCTTTGGCCTGGACCAGCCCCGGCTGTAGCAACCATTTGGGGAGTGAACCATTGGATGGAAGATTTCTTTTCTCTGCCTCCACTCCCCACCTGTCACTTTGCCTTTCAAATACATTAAAAAAATAAATTTAAAAAAAGGCTATTTCAATACCAGCAAATCAGCTTATGAAGGGGAAGGAAAATGAAGCGGAAATTTGAGAGGTATACACACGTGCTTGTCCTACATGAAAATTTGGTTGCTTTTATTGATGAAGGCATGTGCAGAGGAGATGTGGAAGGTGCTTGAGGGAAATGATTTAATGTAAGCATGCAAATTGCTATTAGAAGTAGATATTAGGCTGCTATTATGAGATATATAATATTGGTACTTCTGTACATTATGAATGTAAGTAATGTGTATAAATTGCACTGAAGGCCTGTTTTTACTGAGTGTATGGAGCTGAACTGTCGAAACATCACAGTTTGCAAGTTATCCAAGTGGTTGTATGATGCCAAAGAGGAGTGGGCACCCAAGTTTCCCACTAATGATAATAGATACAATAAACCACCGGGCCTATAACAATAGCAAAGTGTTATTCAGTTTGGTGGGAAATGTATGCTGTGAAGAGATAGCCTGGGTGATTCTTGGAGTGGGTTAACAACTGCTCAGTGTGAGCTGGTTACTAAATAGTAGGGCTCTTTTCTCACCTTCACTTTTTTTTTTTTTTTTTTTGACAGGCAGAGTGGACAGTGAGAGAGAGAGAGACAGACAGAAAGGTCTTCCTTTTGCCGTTGGTTCACCCTCCAATGGCCGCCGCGGACGGCACGCTGCGGCCGGCGCACTGTGCTTGTCCGATGGCAGGAGCCAGGAGCCAGGTGCTTTTCCTGGTCTCCCCATGGGGTGCAGGGCCCAAGCACCTGGGCCATCCTCCACTGCACTCCCGGGCCACAGCAGAGGGCTGGCCTGGAAGAGGGGCAACCGGGACAGAATCCGGCGCCCCTACCGGGACTAGAACCCGGTGTGCCGGCGCCGCAAGGCGGAGGATTAGCCTGTTGAGCCACGGCGCCGGCCTTTTTTTTTTTTTTTTTAGCAGAAACCCACTCTTGAGGATATTGTTCTTAGGAAAATTATAATTTTTTTAAAAATATTTATTTATTTGCAAGTCACAGTTACACAGAGAGAGGAGAGGCAGAGAGAGGGAGAGAGAGGTCTTCCATCTGCTGGTTCACTACTGAATTGGCCACAATGGCCGGAGCTGCGCCACTCCATAGCCAGGAGCCAGGAGCCTCTTCCAGGTCTCCCACGCAGGTTCAGGAGCCCAAGGACTTGGGCCATCTTCTATTGCTTTCCCAGGCCATAGCAGAGAGCTGGATCAGAAGAGGAGCAGCTGGGACTAGAACTGGCGCCCATATGGAATGCCGGTGCTTCAGGCCAGGGCGTTAACCCACTGTTAACCCACAGCGCCAGCCCTGGACAATTATAATTTTTTTTTTTTTTTTGACAGGCAGAGTGGACAGTGAGAGAGAGAGAGACAGAGAGAAAGGTCTTCCTTTTGCCCTTGGTTCACCCTCCAATGGCCGCCGCGGACAGCGCGCTGCGGCCGGCGCACTGTGCTTGTCCGATGGCAGGAGCCAGGAGCCAGGTGCTTTTCCTGGTCTCCCCATGGGGTGCAGGGCCCAAGCACCTGGGCCATCCTCCACTGCACTCCCGGGCCACAGCAGAGGGCTGGCCTGGAAGAGGGACAACCGGGACAGAATCCGGCGCCCCGACCGAGACTAGAACCCGGTGTGCCGGCGCCGCAAGGCGGAGGATTAGCCTGTTGAGCCACGGCGCCGGCCAGACAATTATAATTTTTAACTGACTTTTCTTATAGTACAAATGTAGTTAAGTTTCCCATCATGCGTACATCTGCCTTACATCCCAGAGTTCTCTCATGCTTTGAGCCCTGGTGTCTGTTGGTTTCTTTTTATGTGTGGTTCCTACTACCTTTACTAGGCCTCAGTGTGAACATATCTAAAAGGGTGCTGTTAGCTTGGGAACGTGGGAAGTTTGACAGCATTCTTCTTTGGCATCAATGAGGAGACTAGCTTTATCTGTTTTTGGGGAGTAGAGATGGGAACCAACAGGAAACTGTAGGAAGAGAGGATACTATTTGTGTATCCTCTCTTTTATCCTTATTTTATTGAAAGGTTGGTAAGTGTATAAAAAGCCTTATGGGGCAGAAAGGCAGACGACTGTAGGAAGTTTTGGATATGGGAATTTTCTAGTTAAGAAAGAATAATCTGGAGGATGTAACACTTCTGGAATTCTTACTTTGACTAATAATAAAATGAAAATGGAAGGACTTAGTATGTGTGGACCAAGTAGGGTGACCAGTCATTCCTATTTACCTGGTATCATGGGGGTTTCCTGAGACATGAGACTTTTCAATGCCATACTGGAGCAGCCTCAGGCAAACTGGGATAGTGGATTGTCCTAGTGCCAGATTCTGTGCTGTGTACCTCGTCTCTATTACTTAATCCTTTCAAAAATCTGTGCTGGGTAAAATATTCAAGATCATGTAGCTAACAAATGACAGAACTGGGGCTTGAACTTAGATTCAAGCAGAGCTAGAACAATTAATCAGTAAGCTATATTGACTCTTGTGAAGGGTGATGAAAGAGAAACCTTTGATATGAGAATAGACCCAAGTTAGGAAGGGGTTTGGAATGGCTCTGTGATGAAATCTTTTTTGATAGGTTCACCCTGACAAAAATCATCATCCTCGGGCTGAGGAGGCCTTCAAGGTTTTACGGTCAGCTTGGGACATTGTCAGCAACCCTGAAAGGCGGAAGGAATATGAGATGTAAGTTGGAGATGGGATTAATGTCAGGTGAGGTCAATGAAAAATCCTCAATTAAAAAAAAAACGGTTTTATTTATTTGAAAGGTACAGTTACAGAGAGGGGAAAAAAAGAGATCTTCCATCCACTGGTTCATTTCCCAAATGGGCACAACAAGCCAGGAGCTTCTTGCTGGTCTCCCATGTGGGTGCAGGGGCCCAAGGACTTGTGCCATTTTCCACTGCTTTCCCAGGCACTTTAGCAGGGAGCTGGATTGGAAGTGGAACACCCAGGACTTGAACCAGTGCCCATACTGGATGCTGGCATCTGAGATGGTGGCTTTACCTGCTGCACCACAACGCTGGCCCCGAAAAATCAATTGACAAGGCCCTTAGACTTGTGGGTGGAGGCTCTTTGAGGTGAAGAGAATTGAAGTTCTTTTCTAGCTAGCAACGGGCTAAAGAAGCCAAAAGATCTTTCTTTGCATTTCCCTCAATATTCAACTACTTAACAAAGCCTCTCCTTCTTTTAGGAAACGAATGGCAGAGAATGAGCTGAGTCGGTCAGTGAATGAGTTTCTGTCCAAGCTACAAGATGACCTCAAGGAAGCGATGAATACTATGATGTGTAGTCGATGCCAAGGAAAGCATAGGTATGAAATAGGAGGACAGGAATGGGACAGCCACAGCTCAGGGACTAGATAACCAAAGACCTTCCGTGTGACTATCACTAGTAATTGTGGGGTACAGAGGATGAGTAGAAATACCCCTGGCTTCTGCCTTTACTATTCCATCACGAGATTAAGCCTTTGAAGTATGGCATTGGTAGAAAGAAATAGAAGGTTGAGGGCAGGGTATAAAAAGGCATATAAAACAACTTTACATGAAGATAATTTTAGTTGTGTCAGCCATATTTTTCAGTACTGATGACAGCATTGGCACAGCAGAGTTGACAAATTAGCGACTTATCCTTGTGTTGGGTTACAGGAGGTTTGAAATGGATCGGGATGCTAAGAGTGCCAGATACTGTGCTGAGTGCAATCGGCTGCATCCGGCTGAGGAAGGAGACTTTTGGGCAGAGTCAAGCATGTTGGGTCTCAAGATCACCTACTTTGCACTGATGGATGGAAAGGTGTATGACATCACAGGTACACTCTGTCTTTAAGAAATATGGGCCCATACTTCATGATCTCCCGAGTGCTGTCAACTGTGATGTTGTAGCTAATTATTTTCCTGTTTGCAGAGTGGGCTGGATGCCAGCGTGTGGGAATCTCCCCAGATACCCACAGAGTCCCCTATCACATCTCGTTTGGTTCTCGGATTCCGGGCACCAGTGGGCGGCAGAGGTAGGTGTTATTTCTCTCAATAGTGATCTATCTGCTATTCCAGTTCTGATTACGGTTTTAGATGACTGGTGTTCAGGAATACCTAAATGCCTTACTTTCTAGGAAGCTTGGGTACTGACTCAGGGTATTTTTCACTCTAATCTCCTGTCTTATTATTCTTGTGTTTCCTCTCAGAGCCACTCCAGATAGCCCTCCTGCTGACCTTCAGGATTTCTTGAACAGGATCTTTCAAGTACCTCCAGGCCAAATGTCAAATGGGAATTTCTTTGCAGCTCCTCAGCCTGGCCCTGGGACCACTGCAGCCTCAAAACCCAACAGCACAGTACCCAAGGGTGAAGCCAAACCAAAACGGCGGAAGAAAGTGAGGAGGCCCTTCCAACGTTGATCCCCACCCCGCCCTCCCCCCTTTTCCTCAAATCAATGTCAGGGAGTCAAAAGGGCTGTGTACAGCACAGGATGGAGTTTGATTTGTTTATTTTTAAATATTTTAAAAAGGGAAAATTTTAAGCTTAAATTGTTCACTCAGTACTTGTAGAAAGACCCTGAAGCACTCTCCCTCTCTTCCCCTAGCATCCAGGAACTGAATCTTGTCTTCTGACAATACCAAAGAAATAGGGGGTGGTTAGAGTGAAGAACCTAGGGTTTGGACTAGGGTTGGACAATTATTCCCTTTTGAGATGTGGGAACTGGTTCTTTCCCTGTGGCCCATATGCCTTTTTCTTGACATTTGCTTTTAGAGCAGATGATACTCCCCCCACCTCCCTTCAAAACTATGAATTTATCTTATTTCTTGATGCATTCAGGAGGGAGCCTCCTCCTTTACCTTGATGTGCTAGTTAAAAGGCAGAATAAGGAAGCATGTAGCCCTAATTACAAGAAGTGCAGACTTCAGAGAGAGGAAACTGTTGTTTTTCCTCTTTCACCTTGTGGGTAAGTCATCCACCTCCAGTCTTGCTGCAAAGATGGCCAAAATTAATTTTTAAAAAGCCGACTCATGCCCTCTGTCCATAGGTGAGGGGGAATATAGAGGGGGCTCCCAGATGCCCCCTTGTGATCCAAGGGTTTGTATTTTTTTAAGTTTGTTCATTTTGTATGTACATATCTATTTAAAGCCAGGAGATTATCTTTCTATAAATATGTAACTGGCAACCTGTATCTTCCCTCTCTTCTTTGCCCATATAGCCGGAGCCCTTTTTCTCACTTGAGAATCCCTTCCCTACTGAATAAGCTGAGAGTGAAGGGCACCTCCTACTGGATCAAAGGAGAGGGGATACATTTTACTTAAAAGTTGTGTACATTCAGTCAGTATTTCATCTTTCCTCCTCAGCCTTAGAGGGTATTTCCCTTCCTTTCTGCTGATCAAATTGCAGCCATAGCTGAAAAAATTTACCTTTATTGTAAGGAAAATACACAACAAAACAGGGCTGGAAGGTAGTAGGGTGAAAGACATGAAGAAACATAATCAGAAAAGCTGCCCCAACGTGGCTTCCTGCTGTAGAGAAGGGTGATTTGGCCCTTAGCCTCATCCACCTTTTCTAATTCAAAGAAAGGTGCCTTTAGCAGGGCTGGACATGGAGCCCATTTTCCAATCTCTTCCCTTCCTAGGAGTTTGGGAAAGATTGTATAGTTCAAAGGCTTTCAAGGTACAGAAAACAGAATGGAGAAGAATGGAAGGATGCTTATAGCCCTTTGTTCCAAGGCCTTCCCCACATCTGCGAAGCTCTCCAGTCCCACCCCTCAGTATTTGTTGATGCCAAAGAGACGAACTCCATGGAATTGGGGCAACTTAGGAAGCAGAACGCTAAGCAGTGAGGTTGTGTTGATGAGGAAGTGAGCAGCATCATACTTGGTGTAGAAGCTGGCCAGGAGGTAGCTGGGGAGAGAGAAAACAGGAGTGAGATTGGCTTTCCCTATCCATATTCATGCCTTCTCAAAGATTTTGTCTTTTATTACTTTTAAAATTACTTATTTAGGAGGCAGAGACAGAAACAGACAAAGAGCTCCCATTCACTGGCTCACTCCCCAAACACTCTCAGCAGTTGGGACTATGCTGGAGAGGAAGCTGGGAGCTACAATCTCAATCCAGGTCTCCCATGACTTGAGCCATCATCATTGCTGCTTCTCAGGGTGTTCATTAGCAGGAAGCTGAAATCAGGAGCTAGAGCTGGGTAGCCAATCCAGGCACCCACTAAGCCAAATGCCTGTCTCCTGTTCTATTTTAAATAACTAATTTTATTGCATATAGTCCTAGGATATCTAAAATATTCCAGGTTTATCAACTTAGGGGCTGAGGAGATAATCAGCACCTTTAATAGGAGAGTATATGCTAGTTTCTGTTTCTTGATCACTTGGTATTAGTTTGCATTTGATCTTTTCTCAGTCCCTTCTCCATTTCCCTACTACCAAGGAGGCAGCAAGGAATGCTTCTTTTATTGCTCTTTGTAAGCTCAGAACTAGTAGTATACCACAATATCTTCAAAGGGTCTTACATACATAGTCTTTTTTATATTTTTAAAGTTTTATTTATTTGAAAGAGTGAAAGAGAGGGAGGGAGAGAGAAATATCTTCTATCTGCTGGTTCATACTCCAGAAGTCAGCAATAGCCTGCCTAGGCCAGGCTGAATCCAGGAGCCTGGAACGCCATCTGGGTCTCATGTTTGTGGCAAGGATTCAAGTATTTGAGGCATCATTTACTGCCTCCCATAGTGCACATTAGGAGCAAGCTGGACCCGAAGCAGAGTGGGGACAATGACCCAGGTGTTCCAGTACTGGATGATATGGGATGTGCGTATCCCAAGCAGAGTCCTGAATAATCTGCTTTTTTAAGGCTTTCCTATGGGCCTCTTCACCTGGCTGTTGGAGTTCTTTCTAACCCAGCATCTCCCTTACTTCCCATAGACTCACAGTACAATAGGAGAGATGCTGAGGAACTTGCGAGAAGAAGTAAATTGGAGGCCGTAATCCATCTGTTCCCAGTGTGTCAACAGCCGAGCCTTTCCTTGGTCAGGAGTTTCAAAGGGTGTCCCCTTCACTGTATGTAGGAAAATATACATTGCCTAGGAAGAGAGAAGCGGACAGTGTGAGGGGCAGAAAGTAGCCCTTCAGCCCAAGAGGAAGACATCCCCAAACAATTGGTGATTTTGTTTTTGGTTGGGAAAGGTCTGGGGTGGGTACAAGGGCGTGGTTTAGTGCTCACCAAGTTATGGATGACGTTGGTCAGGGTCCAGACAACAGGAATGCTGAAGAAGGGGATGCTGAGTAGAACCACATGCAACAGTACTACCAAGATGACGTAGGCCAACCAGATGCCCCGGCTATTCATCACTCGCGTATTCGGATTTACTTCGCTGTGCGCCACCCCCACGTTCATCCTACCGCAGTGGGGGCGTCAGGCAGGAGTCCAACGGTTTCCTCTCAACCCCTCTTTCAGAGTGTTTCCCCCATTGTCTCTGAAGGAGCCCAAATCCCCTGCACTTTATTGGGAATGAAATAACTTTCTCATGCAGAATGGAGAAACCAAAGACCCAGGAAAAACTTTAAGAGAAGACAGGCCTGTGGAGCGGGTTGAACGGTCACCTGCAGTACAGGCATTGCATATGGGCACTGGTCTGTGTCCCAGCTGCTCCAGTTCTGATCCAGCTCCCTGCTGGTGGGCCTGGGGAAGGCAGCAGAAGGTGGCCCAAGTGGTTGGGCCCCTGTCACCCATGGTGGGGACCGGGATGGAGCTCTTGGCTCCAGGTCTCAGACATTGTGGCCATCTGGGGAGTGAACCAGTGGATGTACGATCTCTCCCTCTCCCGCTCTTTTCAAGTAAATAGGTAAATCTTTAAAAAAAAAAAAAAAGGGTAAGAATATCCCTCCCTACATTGTAGAGACATGGTCGTTTTTACTCTGATCTTCACCCTGACATGAAGGAATAAGCCTAGGCTCGGGCCATGCACTTCAAGGAGAAGCAAATGGCAGTATCTCCCTTTCCTTCGCTGAAGAAGTTAATGAGGAATCGTGAAGAATTCACATGCGTGCAGAGTTCTGAGAGTCGTGCAGTCTGAACCACTGAGAAAGGCAGAGTCAAGCTGCCGCTGGTGCCCACCTTCTGCCTCCCCACCTCTTCTGTCGGGCCTGTCCGCCCTGTCGCGCCCATTTTTGCCATGTAAGCAGTCAGCATTCTCTTTCCTTCTCTCGAGCGTAGATGCCGCATATTTGCCCACGGCTTTTGGCTTGGCCTAGGAAGGCACCCGAGCTCAGCATCTCTAGAGACGGAGCCCTAGGTGGCTCTGACCGTCTGAACTCCAAAGGTGAAGATGCCTGGTTAGGAAGGAGCTCTGGCCGGCCCCGAAATTCCCTCAACTCCAGTCCTGAGCCCAGCCCACGCTTCTCCCAGGCTCCCTCTCGCGTTCGTTGGTTCCTTTCAGGGCTCTATATAACGTTCCCTTCTCAGTATTCAACTCGCCGCTCCTTCCTCACCTCCCCCGATTTTCCTCAGTACCACTGACCAGCGTCTCGGGGCCCCTACCTGCCAGCTTCACCAGCCCGTCCGGCGAGGGGCGCGGCACTCGCTCCCACACCTGTAGTCTCCAGGAAGTGGCTGTCCCTGCAGCCGCGCTCCCTCTATTGGCGGACCAGAATCGGCGCTGCCTCTACCGGTTGGCTGGTGCTCTGCTGTGGAGAAGCGCAGTTGGTCCACATTTCTGTCCTTCGGAGGATGCAGAACCCGCCCTCCTGGCTACTCCGCCTTTTGGGAGCCGGGGAGAGCCGCCGAGAGAAGGGAGAGCGACGGCGGCTCTTGGCCAATGGGAAGGGCTGATAGTACGCTGTGAAGTAAGCGTGTCAGCGATTGGCTGACCGAGGTTCTCTACGCCTAGGCGGGAGCTCCTGGCGGCGGAGGCAGCGGGCGGGGGCCTAGTGGGGTGGAGGGGCACCAAGATGGCGGCGGAGACCGTGGAGCTCCATAAGCTGAAGGTACTGTAGAGAAGGGGCCGGGCTGAGCTGGACTTTTCTGGGGGCTGAATTCAGCAGCGTGGCTTTCGCTTTCTCCTATACGTTCACCTAACAGCCTTTTCCACTGTGTTTTACGGTTCCCGCCGCAGTTCTTTTGTGCCTCCCTTTTCCATTACGCCTTCCCCCCATTTCGCATTTCTCACGGTTTTACTGTTGTCTTCACTTGTTATTTCTGCCCACTTCTCCATCACTGTGTCGTCAGCCACCCTTTCCCACCAGGTCGCGCTAGTGCCTTCTACCTGTTCTGCTCGTTTCTCGTCAGAGCTGCGTTACGTCAGTGGTCCCTCCTCTTCGCCCCACGCCGGACCCGGGAGCCCTTTTTCTTCCCTGGGTGGATGCTTTCCCATGTGGTCCAGAGCTAAGATTCTCATGACGTTTTTGTGTACTTCTGTGGGAAGACGTACCAAACGCGATCCAGAAACTGCTCCCATCCCCTTTTTCTAGGCGGTGGCCCGTTCCCCCGGGGCGAATTTTGAAGCCTGGGGGCGGCCTGGAGAAGAGAGACCTCCCCGTGAAAACCGGAGGTTAAGAAGGCCTCTAGAATGAGGAAAAGTAAAGACACCTCCGATTTAAAAGTGTTTCGAGGTTTTTCACTCGGTTCTGCGCCCCCCCCCCCCCCCCCCCCAGCGTTCGCCTCACGCCAACCCTCTGTCCTCAGAACTGCAATGTTGTGAGAAAACGATTTTCCTCTGTGCTGTTTCATATCGCAGATGGACCCTGCATCTCTTGGCGTCACCACTGGGTGACACTCTGAAGCCACGACATTTTAAGTTGTGTCTGTTGGGAATCTTGGTAGCTTTCTCATAACTTATGCTCCTGGAAGAAGAGAGTAATTTCTTTTAGGGTGAGTTAAGAGCTTATCGTTATTGGTTGTCTCCTTGCGTGTTCACCAGTAGTTTTCCCACTAGCTGTTTTGGTCACATCATCCTGGGAACCTTGGACAACAAGGCTGGTTCAGCAGAAACTGAAAACTGATTCTTTAAGGCTTGATGAGGTGTTTTTATTTTTGTTTTTGTTTCTTTAGGTGAAGGGATTAAGAGTAAGGAGAGAGAGTTTCCTTAGCCACTTATTAGTTGACACCAATTAGCCTTTCTGTGAAAGCTGATGGATTTCTTACTCTTGGATTCTAAACTGTACTCTAGTAGGTTTTTGTGATATTTTGGAGATACTGTTAAAATGGTGGAACTGAAATGTATAGATTGTGTCAGCGGTCTTCTAATATTTATGACAAGTGAAGAAAGAGCAACCACATTTTCTACACTTTTAATATAAATTATGTGCTTCTGTACTGTTTTATGTATGTTATAAAACACACAGAAAAATTTTTAAATGAGTGTGATAAAAAGAAAATAGGAATATAAAATCTAATATTTTCTTCCTATTTGTCTCATTTTTGAAACCCCTAGAGTAAATTATCAGCTGTCCCAATACTTGCCTTTATGAATTCTTTGTTGGTGTATGGAGTACTCCCTTCCATCATATCTGTATTTGTCAGGTCTATATTACATTTGTATTTGATTAGACAAGTCACTTTTACATAATGTCCTCTGACTGATATCAGGTATCACAGTGTAAGAGAACTTGAGGCACTCCTGGCAGCCTAAATAGGATTCACTCTTTAATCACATTTGCTTGTCTTTGCTTTTTCTCTAGAGCACTTCTTAACCTTTTGGAGGTCACAGATATCTTTGAAACTCTGATGAAAGGTATGGACCCTCTCCCCAGAAAAAGACATGTACATACTTTGCATGCGATTTGAGGGGCCTCCTAAAACTACCTTGTAGCCCTGAGGAGTCCATGGACCTCTGGTTAAGAACCTATGCCTTTAATTCTGACTACTAGGTTCCACTGGTGATCTTGGTGGAGTGATTCTGACTTTAGGGTTGACATTTTTGTAAAGAGAATTTAGGGCTTTAGTATGGGACCTCAGAGGAAAGGAATACGCTTTGAAATAGGAAGGAAAACTATTATCTATCTGAGTTGATAGGTAAGTCCATGTCAGCTACAAATATTTAAAGATTTTGTAGAAATACAGTCATTCTAATACAATTGGAAAGAGACTGAAGTGTGGATGAAAATGCCTTGAATTCTTATTTGTTTTTCTTTTTAAGATTTATTTATTTACTTGAAAATCAGAGTTACAAAGAGAGAGGAGAGGCAGAGAGAAAGAGAGGTCTTCATCCACTGGTTCACTACCCAGTTGGCTGCAACGGCCAGAGCTGCACTAGTCTGAAGCCAGGAGCTTCTTCCAGATCTCCCCCGTGGGTGCAGGGGCCCAAGGATATGAGCTGTCCTCCACTGCTTTCCCAGGCCATAGCAGAGAGCTGGATCGGAAGTGGAGCAGCCGGGACACGAACCGGCACCCATATGGGATGCCGGCACTACAGGCGGCAGCTTTACTTGGTACACCACAATGTCGGCCCCTTGAATTCTAATAGTACTAGATTTCCAGTCAAACATGAGAAAAGGAACTATTTCAGAGGAGAGAACAAGAAGGGTGTAGTGTTCAGAGTGTTGATTACAGTGTTATCTTTGTGTTATTGAAACATAAAGTGCATATATGTTTTGGTGGTCAAAGAAAGTTTGAAAGGAAAGTAAGTGAACCGTGTGCCTATAAAGGTAAATCAGAGTGGTGTTGAAAAAGGCCTTAAGTTGTGTAAGGAGTTCTGGCTCTTGTCAGTCATAGTAGGCCTTTGGAAGTTTAAGAAGCTTCTGATGTGATCGATTTCTTTTGGCAGTATGGAAAATGGGATCTAGTGGGATAGGGATTTTGCCAATTAGATATTCATTATAGTAGTCATTTTCCCTTCATCAAACCTTTATTTATTTATTTTTTAAAAGATTTATTTAGGCTGGCGCCGCGGCTCAATAGGCTAATCCTCCGCCTAGCGGTGCCGGCACACCGGGTTCTAGTCCCGGTCAGGGCACCAGATTCTGTCCCGGTTGCCCCTCTTCCAGGCCAGCTCTCTGCTGTGACCAGGGAGTACAGTGGAGGATGGCCCAAGTCCTTGGGCCCTGCACCCGCATGGGAGACCAGGAGAAGCACCTGGCTCTTGCCTTCGGATCAGCGCGGTGCGCTGGCTGCAGCGGCCACTGGAGGGTGAACCAACGGCAAAGGAAGACCTTTGTCTCTCTCTCTCTCACTGTCCACTCTGCCTGTCAAAAAAAAAAAAAGAAATGGATTGAAAAGATGGCCAATAAGGAATCATTGAGTGGAAGTAGGATGAGGAAAGAAAGAAAAGTATTTTTTTTATTAAGATTTATTTATTTATTTGAAAGTTATGCAGAGAGAGAGGTCTTCATCCGCTAATTCACTCCCCAGTTGGCTGCAATGGCAGGAGTTGTGCAGATCCGAAGCCAGGAGCTTCTTCCAGGTCTCCCATGTGGGTGCAGGGGCCTAAGGATTTGGGCCATCTTCTACTGCTTTCCCAGGCCATAGCAGAGAGCTGGACTGGAAGTGAGTGGAGCAGCTGGGACTTGAACCAGTCCCCATATGGGATGCCGGCACTGCAGGTGGTGGCTTTACCCGCCGCAGAAAAGTATTAACATCTTGATAGTTAGATAGTTAGATTAGGCTAGATTCAGAGAAACCTGAGCTGTCATATTAGCCACACTGTTTACAAACTTATGACTTTAAGCAAGTTACTGAGCTTTCAAACCTCATTTTCTTACTTTATAAAATGGTATAATATTAGCCATATAGGTTTGTTGTAAAGATTAAATGAGGGGCCTGCATTGTGATGCCAGCATCTCATGTAGACCCAGTTCAAGTCCTGGCTGCTCCACTTTAGTATTATTGCTCCCTGCTAATGCACCAGGGAAAGCTGTGGAAGGTTTGGGCCCCTGCTGCCTACATGGAGACCTGGATGGAGCTCCTGGCTTAAGCCTGGCCCATCCCCATTTCTCTCTCCCCCTCACTCCCTCTCCCCCACCCTTCCCCCACACTCTGTTTTTCTAATAAATTAATATTTACAAATAAATGATGAAAAGATTACTTAAAATACTTTCAAATTACTGGCACATGCAAGAGTACTTCAGAAAGTTTGTGGAAAATGCCTGTTATAAAAAAGATGGATGGGTTCAAAGGTTTGTTTGCAGCAAAAGAAACTTATTTTTGAGAGACAGAGAACCAGAACTCTCATTTGCTGGTTTACTCCCTAAATGTCTGCAGCTGTTGAAGCTGAGCCAGCAGCTGGGAACACAATCTTGGTCTCCCACATGGCTGGCAGAACCTAATTAAGCCATCATTCTTGCCTCCCAGGGTCCTGCCTCCCAGAGTCTGCACTGTCAGAAAACTGGAGTCAGGAGCCAGAGCTAGAAATCAGACTCAGGCACTCTGGTGAATGTCTTAACCATTAAGATGAATGCCTGCTTCCCAAACTTTTAATTCCATTTTCCCACAGACTTAAAAGATTTATTTATTTGAGAGAGAGAGAAAAAAAAAAAAGAGATGTTCCATCTCTGGTTCATTCCCCAAATGCTTATATCAACTAGGGTTGGGCTAGGCTAAAGCTATGAGCCTGTAACTCCATTTGGGTCTCCCACATGGGTGGTAGGGACCCAAGTATTTAGTCCATCCTCTGCTCCCTTCCTAGGTGCATTAGCAGGAAGCTGGATCTGAGCACAGTAGCAAAGATTTGAACAGACACTCCAGTAAGTGGCGGCTTAACCCACACCATAGCACCTGCCCCTCCGTGAACCTTTTTTTTTTTTATGATTTATGTATTTATTTGAAAGGTAGAGTTACAGAGAGGCAGAGCAGATGGATAGGGAGAGAGAGAGGTCTTCCATCCTCTGGAATAACAGGCAATAACAGGGTCTGCAGTGGGAACCAGTTCAGCTCTAGATGTCAGCTCTAATTCTAGGTCAGACCATACTAGATAAGTGTCCTGTACAAGAACTGTCACAGACGTCATTTCTCTGGTACCTGATAGATTCCTAGAAGGCAGGAGAAGAGAGTGACAGCTCTGTTAGAAAGATGAACTCTGAATTGCTGATTCTTTACCAAAAATATTACTTTTTCTAGGAAAAAAATGATGGGCTTTTTAGGAAGAATAGCAGTTAGAGGGAATAAAGATCAGCCAACAACCTCTGCCTTCACATACATTGTGAATGATGTTTTTAAAATGTTAGGTCATCTCTAGGTGCTGCAATTACATATGACTTATTTTCCTCTATACTTTTCAGAGACTCCTAACTAGTCTGTAGTGAATTTGATAGCTTAATATAATAAACAGAATTTTCTAGTGTAATTAAAATTGAAAGACTTTGGAAGCTGAGAAAAGAAAAATACTATTGAGAAACGGACATTGAAAATCACTTAAAAGAACAGGTGTTTGGTACAGCTTTAAGACAATGCTTAGGATGCTGGCATCCCATATCAGATTGCCTGGGATCTAGTCTGTGCTCCATCTCTAGTTCTAAGCTTGTGCTAATGCACACCCTGGGAGGCAGCAGGTAAGAGCTCAAATACTTGGCTGTCTGGCCCATTCAAGGCTAATATGGTCCTTGAAATTTGAATCAGCAGATGGAAGATCTGTCTCTCTGTCTGCCTTTTAAATAAGCAAAAAAGTTTTTTTAAACATTACATAAACTCTGGATTATAAATTATTGTTATTTCAGGTATGCTCCGTAGACCAGTACTGGCCCATGAATTAGCTGTTACTGTTTAGTGTTAAGTACAGAGTAAGCTTTTAGAAACTTCTGTAGTACAGTGACATCACTCCTACACGGAAATACATGCTCATTTTTCTAGTTTTTTAATTTCAGAAAAATAGTGATTGTGTCATAGTTGAAATATTATAAAAAAGCAACCCTGTCATTCTTTTTGAGGCCAGCACTGTGGCATAATAAGCTAAGCCTCTGCCTGCAGCACTGACATCCAGTATGGGCTCTAGTTAGTGTCCCGGCTGCTCTTCTTCTGATCCCACTCTCTGCTATGGCATGAGAAAGCAATGGAGGATGGCCCAAGTGCTTGGACCCCTGCATCCATGTGGGAGACCTGGAAGAAGCTCCTGGCTCTTGGCTTTGGATTGGCCCAGCTCCTGCTCTTGTGGCCATTTGGGGAGTAAGCCAGTGGATGGAAGACCTTTCTATCTGTCTGTCTCTCTGTAACTATCTCTTAAATAAATAAATAAAAGCTCTAAAAAGAAAAAAAATGCATTGAGGTGGGGCAAGCGCTGTAGTGTAGTGGGTTGAGCTGCCTTATGGGCTCAGGTGCAGATCTAGCTCTCTGCTAATGGGCTTGGGAGAGTAGTGGAAGATGACCTGAGTGCTTGGGGCCCTGCACCCACATAGGATACCCAGAAGAAGCTCTGGCTCCTGGCTTTGGTCTGGCCCAGTTCTGGCCATTGCAGTTATCTGGGGAGTGATCCAGTGAATGGAAGATGTCTCTACCTCTCCCTCTCTGTAATTCTGCCTTTCAAATAAATAAGTAAATCTTTAAAAAAAAAAATACATTGAAGAGTTGGTATTGTGGTACAGTTAAGCCACTACTTGCAACTCCAGTCAGCATCCCATATTGGAGTGCTGTTGGTCTGCTTTCAATCCAGCTTCTAATGCAACTAGGAAGGCAGGGGAGGATGGCCCACATGCTTGGGCCTGGGTCACCCACTTGAGAGACCTAGATTGAGTTCCTGGCTCCTTGCTTCATCTTGGCTCAACTCTGGCTTTTGGGGCCATTTGGGGAGTGCACCAGCACTCCTTCTCTCTGAATTTCAAATAAGTCGTTAGAATAAATACATTGATCTGTGAAATTCAGAAATCTGAGAACCAGTTATTTTGTCTAATCTTGTCTAATCCTTCATCCAGTTTCCGTCTAAAATTTGTTCTTAGTAGTTGCCAGCTGATACTCTAAATGTTTTATGCTTTTACTGGTTTAAATCTTTCTAACAACCCTATATTTAGCTACTATTACTTCTATTTTACAGGTAGAGAAACAGGCACAGAGAAGTTGTTAGTCCCCTAAGGTTACATAGCTGCAAGCGATAAAGTTGGAATTTGAACCCAGATAATCTCAAGTTCAGAAGCTATACTCCTAGCTTCTGTACTGTAGTTGCTTAGCTTTTTTTTTTTTTTTTTTTTTTTTGAGAAAGAACTCCCATCACTGGTTCATTCCCCGGTGTCTACAAGTGCCAGGGCTGGGCCAAGGCTGGAGACATGAACTGGGAACTCAACCGAAGTTTCTGATGTGACTAGAATACAATAACTTGAGCCATCATCACTGCCCCCAGGGTCTGCAGTGGAAAGAAGCTGAAATCAAGAGTTGGAACCAAGAATCAGACTTGGGCACTTGAATGTGGGATGCAGGCTTTTTTTTTTTTTTTTTTGACAGGCAGAGTGGACAGTGAGAGAGATGGGTCTTCCTTTTTGCTGTTGGTTCACCCTCCAATGGCTGCCGCAGTGGCGCACCACGCTGATCCGATGGCAGGAGCCAGGTGCTGCTCCTGGTTTCCCATAGGGTGCAGGGCCCAAGCACTTGGGCCATCCTCCACTGCACTCCCGGGCCACAGCAGAGAGCTGGCCTGGAAGAGGGGCAACTGGGACAGAATCCGGCGCCCTGACTGGGACTAGAACCCAGTGTGCCGGCACCACAAGGCGGAGGATTAGCCTATTGAGCTTCGGCGCCTGCTGGGATGCAGGCATCTTAACTACTCCTGCAATCATTTTTTATAGGCAGAAGCCTTAAAAATATTCTTTAGTGGGTGATTATCTACCATGTTTCTCAGTAGAAAATGCTGTTGGCTTGGGTAGGACAATTCTCTGCATTGTATCCATGCCTGCCTGCCCTGTTCACTAAATTCTTTACCTCTGTTTGTTGTGATATTAAAACAGAACTCCAGCTCTTCATTTCCAAAGGCTCCCCAGGCAGAAGACTTTTCCTTTTTTTTTTTTTTTTAAAGATTTATTTTATTTATTTGACACACAATTTCAAAGAGATATACAGAGAGAGAGGTCTTCTATCTGCTGGTTCACTCCCCAGATGGCTGCAACAGGCTGGAGCTGTGCCAAACCAAAACCAGGGGCCAGGAGCTTCCTCTGGGTCTCCCATGCAGGTGCAGGAGCCCAAGGACTTGGGCCGTCTTCCACTGCTTTCCTAGGCCATAGCAGAGAGCTGGATCGGAAGAGGAGCAGCTGGGACTAGAACCGGTGCGCATATGGGATGCCGGTGCTTCAGGCCAGGGCTTTAACCTGCTGTGCCACAGGGCTGGCCCCTCCTTTTTGTTTTTCAAGATATATTTATTGTGTGTTTGAAAGGTACAGATAGAAAGAGAGAGAGATTTTCTATCTGCTGGTTCATTCCCCAAAAGGCTAGGGCTTGGCCAGGCCGAAGCCAGGAATCTGGAACTCCATCTGGGTTCCCATGTTGGTGCAGTGACCCAAGTACTTGGGCCTTCCTTTGTTGCTTTCCCAGGCTCCTTTAGCAGGGAGCTAGCAGCTGGGACAGGAGCCAGTGCTCATATGGAATGCAGGAGTCACAGACGGTGGCTTAACCTGCTGTGCCACAGTGCTGGCCCCAGAAGACTTCTAGAGATACAGGGCATATAAGTTCTGAAGTCCTTTTTTTTTTTTTTTTTAATGTACCTTTTTTATTTGAGATATACAGAGCTTCTATCTTCTTATTCCCACCCTCCCCTCCCTTCACCCCAATGCCTGCAATGACTTGGGCCAGAGCCTGGATCTAGGAATTCAGTCCAGGTTCCTAGATGGATGGCAGGAACCCAGCTACTTAAGCTATTTCCTGCTGTCTTCCAGGGCCTGCATTGGCAGAAAGCTGGAATTGGACTTGGAGTGAAATATTGAACCCAGATATTCTGATAGAGAACACAGGCAGCTTAATTGTGAGGCCAAAACCTGCCTCCTGAAGTTCTCATGTGGGAATCTGCTTTCTGACTTCCACTGGTTAGTCTTAGAATCTTCACTTCAAAATCAGGGAAGTTATCTTTCAGACCAGACATCTATTTATGTGATCATCTGTTTATAGGACTTTTGAACCTCCCTTTTCTTGCTTGTTTTCCTTGGATTAACCTGTGATTATACTTCACAAAATAAGAATATAGAGCCCAGAAAGGCCATTATATATGTTATGGATACTATATTTCAATTATCTGTGACCCAGATTTACTTAGGTAGCAGATCTTACTATTAGCCCTTTTTGCTTAAAATCTTGAGGTCTTTATCCTTTGAGTTAAACCATTGAGCCAGATCTCCCTCATCCAATTTTTATATAATTGAAGTTTTTAATCTTAAGTGTAGAAATTTCAACATTTATTCCTTTGTTTCTTCTAAATTGAATCTTCATTTTGGCTCGTTGTTTCCCTGCAGAGGTTTTTTGTTTTTGTTTTTGCTTCATTCTGTCAGTAATCCATTAAATCTTCCTCCTATTGTCTGTGAAATTAAGCATATCTGGTATATCTTTAGTCAATTTACTGATTTAAAAATCTTTGAAACAACTTTGCAGCTTGTCATTTACTATTTTCATTTAAATGTATGTCCTTTAATTCATTGTTGAATTAAAATAGCTGACATTAAGCTTAATTCTAGGTGGTCAGATCTATATGCATTTATATGGTTGAATGTAATAAAGGGTCTTAGATCATAGGTAGTAAGGAGACTCTGATTTTACATTATTGCTTTTTCTGGTTAAAAAATTCATTCTTTCATATACTGGCACAGTAATCATTAGGAAAAATAATTTTTTCCTCTCAGAATTATTCAGAAATAGCTAAATATTTGTGATAATAGATACACAAATAGGTTGGAATTTTACTGAAGAGTGATGTTTATTCTTAGCAGCTGTTACTCCTCTTGCATATAAAATCTTGTTAGAAGAAAGTGGATCATATTTGTGGACCTAGAGGCTTAGTAGGATTAAGGGCAGTAGTTTGGGATTGGACTTTATTTTCATTTTATTTTGTGAAAATTACCTCTTTTATTGAGATTCATTCTGTTGGTTAAGGAAAAGTTTTATTTTATGTTTTCAGCTTGCTGAACTAAAGCAAGAATGTCTTGCTCGTGGTTTGGAGACCAAAGGAATAAAACAAGATCTTATTAACAGGCTCCAGGCATATCTTGAAGAGCATGGTGAGTACTTCATGGAAGCGTGGAAGCAGAACAGTGTGAGTGAGGGGATTGATTTTTGATTTTTAGCCTCTGCCACTTGGATTTCTTCTTCTTCTTGTTTTTTTTTTTTTTTTTTTTTTTTAAAGATTTATTTATTTGAAAGTCGGAATTACACAGACAGAGAAGAAGAGAGAGAGGTCTTCCATTCACTGGTTCACTCCCCAGCTAGCCACAATGGCCGGAGCTGCGCCAATCTGAAGCTAGGAGCCTGGAGCTTCTTCCAGGTCTCCCACGAGGGTGTAGGGGCCCAAGGATTTGGGCCATCTTCTGTTGCTATCCCAGGCCATAGCAGAGAGCTAGATTGGAAGTGGAGCACCTGGGACACAAACTGGAGCCCACATGGGATGCCGGCGCTGCAGACGGCGGCTTTACCCACTGCACCACAGTGGCAGCCCCATATGTCTTTTTGTAGGTCATTGGTTAGCTGTACTCTTTTTTTTTTTTTTTTTTTTAAGGTTTATTTATTTATTTGAAAGGCAGAGTTAACAGAGAGAGTGTAAGATCTTCCATACGCAGGTTCACTCCCCGAATGGCTGCTATGACCGGAGGTGGGCCATTCAGGAACCAGGAGCCAGGAGCTTCTTACAGGTCTCCCATGTGGGTTTAGGGGCCCAGGGATTTGGACCGTCCTTCTCTGCTTTCCCAGGCCATTAGCAGGGAGCTGGATCGGAAGTGGAGCAGCTAGGACTTGAACCAGTGCCCTGATGGAATGCTGGCACTGCAGGCAGGCGATGGCTTTACTTGCTAAGCCATGGCACCAGCCCCACATATACTCTTAAAAAAAAAAAAAATCTGAGCTATGACTAGTTTCTTCTAGCACTTTAAATAGTTATTTATTTGAAAGGCAAAGTGATAGTCAGTGGGAGAGACAGAGAGCTCTTCTACCCACTGGTTCGCTTCCTAAATTGCCACAACAGTTAGAGCTGGGTCAGACTGAAACCAGGAGCTAAACTCTCCTAAACTCTCACATGAAAAGCAGGGACCCAAGCAGTAGGGCCATCTTCTGCTTCCTTTCCGGGTACATTGACAGAAAGCTGGATCAGACACAGAGTAGGCAGGATTTGAACCAGCACTCTAACATGGGATGCCAGCATTGCCCTGAAGCCTCACAATGCCGACCTCAGATATATACCCTTAAGAGCATCAAGGAAGCTCTTAGCGGGGCAGGCATTGTAACACAGTGAGTTAAGCTACAGCTTGGAACACCTATATTCCAAATAAGAGTGCTGGTTTGAGTCCTGGCACTTCTGCTTTTGATAACTTCTTGTTAATGCATCCTAGAAGATAGCAGAAGTGCCTGGGCCCCTGCCTCCCACTTGGAAAGATCTGGATAGAGTTCTGGGCTCCCAGCTTCAACTTGGCCTAGCCCCTGCTGTTGGAGGCATCTGGGGAGTGAACCATTGGGTAGAAGATAGATCTATCCATCTCTCTATGTCTGTCTGTTTCTCTGCTACTCTACCTTTCAGGAAGTTGAAAGTAAATAAACATATAAAAAATCTATGAGAGAGGCTGGTGTTGTGGTGTAGCAGGTAAAGCCACCACCTGCAATGCTGGTGTCTCCTATGGGTGCCAGTTTGAGTCCCAGCTGCTCCACTAATGTTCAGGTCCCTGCTAATGCACCTAGGAAAGCAGTGGAGGATGGCCCAAGTCCTTGGGCCTCTGCACCCAAGTGGGAAACCTGGAAGAAGCTCCTGGCTCCTGGCTCTGGCCTTGCCTAGCTCAGTTGTGGTAACCATTTGGGGAGTGAACCAGCTGATGGAATATTCCTCTCTGTGTCTCTACCTCTCTCTCTCTAACTCAACCTTTCAAATAAATAAATCTTTTAAAAGATGTAAAATATTTAAAATCATAAGAAAAATTCTTTAAAAATCTATGAGGAAAAAACTGTCTTCCAGAACAGTGATTTTCATGCAGATAAATATTCCCCTTAAACATTTTTTTTTGTTTCAACAGCTTATTTAAAGGCTAGCATAGTAATAGTAATATAAGTATCATTAGACTGAGAATTGAATGACTTGAATTCTAATTCCTTTTTTTTTTGAAATATTTATTTATTTGAAAGTCAGAGAGAGGGAGAAACTGAGAGAGATAATTCTGTTCACTGTTTTACTGCCCTAATGGCTGCAGTGGCTGGTCCAGGCTGGTCCAGGCTGAAGCCAGGAGCCTAGAACTCCATCCAGATCTCCCACATGGATGGTGTGGGCTCAAGCACTCAGAACATCCTCTTTTGCATTCCCAAGCGCATTAAGGGAGCTATAGTGGAAGTGGGGCAGCCAAGATTTGAACCAGAACTCACATGGGATGCCGGCATCATAGGCAACAGCGTAACCCGCTGTCCAATGCCCACCCCTCTGATTCCTCAACTTTGAACAGTCATTATTTACATTAATTAATTCCTCTATGAAACGAGACCAATGTGTGGATCCTTAAAATGTATAAACTGGGTAATCTCTGACCTTTTCTGAGACTGACCTTTTCCAGTGATATATTAATGAGAAAACTCAACTTCACTTCAGGCACATTGTTACACCAGGTTATACAGAGTACATTTTCTAATTTTTATTAATTTATTGTATTTCTGTTCCTTATGTCACTTCCCTCCAGCCTCCTTAAACAACCATTCTAATGTGTTTGATATGCATGTTTTGTCCTTGTAAACCATGTTGTGTTATTTGGTACAGTATTTTCATTTTTATAACTGATAATGAAGCCATAGCCATATCTTTATGTCTTACTTTTTTCTTTTTTTTTTCTTTTTCTTTTTATTTTTTTAACAAACAGAGTTAGACAGTGAGAGAGAGACAGACAGAGAGAAAGGTCTTCCTTCTGTTGGTTCACCCCCCAAATGGCTGCTACAGCAGGCGCACTGCCCTGATCCGAAGCCAGGAGCCAGGTGCTTCACCTGGTCTCCCACGCAGGTGCAGGGCCCAAGCACTTGGGCCATCCTCCACTGCCTTTCCGGGCCACAGCAGAGAGCTGGACTGGGAGAAGAGCAACCAGGACAGAATCTGGCGCCCCGACTGGGACCAGAACCTGGGGTGCCGGTGCCACAGGCGGAGGATTAGCCTAGTGAACTGTGGCACCGGCCTTGTCTTACTTTTTTCACTGTTTTCATTTCATTTTATTTTTATTTGAAAAGCAGAGAGACAGATCTTCCATCTACTGGTTTACTCAGTAAATGCCCACAACAACCAGAACTGGGCCAGGCTGAAGGCAGGAACTTGTAACTCAGTCTAGGTCTCCCACGTGGGTGGCAGGAAACCAAGTACTTAAGCCGTCATCTGCTGCCTCCCAGGCTGCACATTAGCAGAACCAGAAGCAGAGCTGGGACTTGAACCCAGGCATTTTCCAGTATGGGGTACAGATGTCATAAGTGATGTCTCAGTTGTAGGACCAAATGCTTGCCTCCTATTTTTTTTTTTAAGATATATCTGTGTATTATGTAGATGTGTGATCATCTAGTCTATTGATTGCAGTTCCTACATAGCATTCTATGATGTATGGACACCACATTTTACTTAATTCACCCAGTGGCACAACTGTATTAACTCCAAGCCCCTACTTCTAGTCATGTGTTGCTTAATGACGGGACTGGTTCTGAGAACTGTGTCATTAGGCAGTTTGCTTATAGGAACATGACAGAGTATACTGACACAAATGAAGGCAGATATGGTATTGCAAGGCTATACAATCTTTTTTTTTTTTTTAAGATTTATTTTATTTATTTGAAAGACGGAGTTATGAGAGGTAGAGACAGAGAGAGAGAGGTCTTCCATCCAGTGGTTCACTTCCCAAATGGCTGCAACAGTCGGAGCTGAGCTAATCCGACCCGAAATCAGGAGCCAGGAGTTTCTTCCAGGTCTCCCATGTGGTACAGGGGCCCAAGGACTTGGGCTGTTCTCCACTGCTTTCCCAGGTGTATCAGCAGGGAACTGAATTGGAGCGGCTGGGACTCGAACCAATGCCCATATGGGATGCTGATGCTTCAGGCCGGGGCTTTAACCTGCACCACAGTGTAGAACCTGGCTATGCAATTTTATGGAACCACCATTGTATTGTGTGGGTCATCACTCACCCTGTGCTCTGGCGTAGCTGGTAAAGCTGCCACTCACAATGCCAGCATCCCATATGGGTGCTGATTTGAGTCCCAGCTGCTCCGCTTCCGATCCAGCTCTCTGCAATGGCCTGGAAAGCAATAGAAGATGGCCCAAGTCCTTGGGCCCCTGCACCAACGTAAGACCTGGAAGAAGCTCCTGGCTCCTGGCTTTGGATCGACATAGCTCTGGCCATTGTTGCCATTTGGGGAGTAAACCAGTAGATGGAAGACCTCTATCTCTCTCTGCCTTTAACTCTGCCTTTCAAACAAATAAATAAATCTTTAAAAAAAATTATGGGGCTGGCGCCGCAGCTTAATAGGCTAATCCTCCACCTTGTGGCACTGGTACACTAGGTTCTAGTCCTGGTCGGGGCGCCAGATTCTGTCCCGGTTGCCCCTCTTCCAGGCCAGCTCTCTGCTGTGGCCCAGAAGTGCAGTGGAGGATGGCCCAAGTGCTTGGGCCCTGCACCTGCATGGGAGACCAGGAGAAGCACCTGGCTCCCAGCTTCTGATCAGCGCGGTGCGCTGGCCGCAGCACGCCATCCGCAGCGGCCATTGGAGGGTGAACCAATGGTAAAGAAAGACCTTTCTCTTTGTCTCTCTCTCTGTCTCACTGTCCACTCTGCCTGTCAAAAAAAAAATTGTATGGAACATATCTATATAAATAATACTGTTTACAGTAATATAGATATTAATTCTACATGTATATAATATATAGTAAGTATATATATAATAATATATTCCACATACACTGTTTACAAGGTTGCTTCAAAAAGTTTGTGGAAAGTATAATTAGAATGTGTTTGTTTTGGTGCTAAAGATTTAAAAATCCATATGTATAAAGGGTTTGTAAAAAGTTATTGGAGGGTCCAGCATTATGGTGCAGTGGGTTAAACTACCACCTCCAATACTGACATTCCATATGGACACCGGTTCAAGTCCTGGCTGCTTCACTTCTGATCCAGCTCTGCTAATGAGCCTGGGATAGCAGAAGATGGCCCAAGTGCTTAGGCCCCTGCATCCACACATGAGACTCAGAAGAATTTTCTGGCTTTGGCCTGGCCCAGCCCTGGCTGTTGTATCTATATGGGGAGTAAAAGTGAACCAGTGGATGGAAGATCTTTCTCTGTCTTTGTCTCTGTCTGTCTCAAATAAATACATCTTAAAAAAAAAAAAAAGTTTGTGTAGAATGCATATTATGAAAAAACTATGTATTTCATAATTTTTATACCAAAATAAATTTATTTGTGTTTTCTACAAACATTTTGAAGTATCCTCATGGTGTACTGTTAATATTATGAACTACTTGTTTTCTTTATGTTCATGTGAGAATCTTTCTGGTATATATATCCAGGAATGGGATTGCTAATTACTGTATACTCATGTGGCCAAACTTAATGTGACCTAACATGCCAGGTTTTTCCAGATTGGTATAGAATCTACACTGTCATCATCAGTGCATGATCATTCTTGTATCTCCACAAACCTAAATTTGGCACTATTAAGTGGCCTAGTTTTTGCTAATTCATTGGTACAAATGAAAAGAAAATTAAAATCTCTTATATATTTTTTTGAGGGGGTGTTTCTTTTTTTGCGCATTTTCCTTTTGGAGTATCATCATTCACTGTTGGTTTACAGGCTTTTCTTTGTTAGTTTTAGATAAAATATCTTCTTTGTCATTTGTCTCTTAACTTTTTCTGTGGTGTACTTTCTTAGTAGAAGTCTTTAGCTTTTTTTAAGAAATCTTTAATTTTCAACTATTACTTTTGCTACTAGGTGTTTTTTCTTTTTTAAAAAGAATTCTTCACTAAATTTTCAGAGTCTCCCACATTACTTTTTAAATTACTTTTATAGTTTGACCTTATCAGATTTATTTCTTTAGTGTAGCTGAAGTTTAGTTGCATATCGATGTTAAGTAGAGATCTGATTTTATCTTCTTCATATGTAGGAATAGTTTTTGTATCAGTTCTGCCTTAAATACTAAATTTTATTTTGGGAAAACAAAATGATCATAATTTTAACTGTAGTACAGTGATCAAGATGGTTTTGTAGCAGGGCTTGACCTGAATATTTTAATATTCTTTAGCTGAAGAGGAGGCAAATGAAGAAGATGTACTGGGAGATGAAACAGAGGTGAGTTGGAGGAATAAAGTTAGCCACTGACCTGATCCTGTTTTGCCTTGGCCACACTGCTTAGCATCAGTCATGGCAGGTCTGAGATGCTAATTTATTAAGGGAGCACACCAGGGGAATTAAGGTTCTGAGATACTGATTAACTTTGGGGTTCTGATATTCTTTTGGGTATTTACTCTAGCTTTATGTTAACCATTTTGTTTCATTTGGTTTTAGGAAGAAGAACCAAAGCCCATAGAATTGCCTGTCAAAGAGGAGGAACCCCCTGAAAAAAACATTGATGTGTAATTATATTTTTCTATAATCTGAGTACAGAGCAGACCTGTTTTTATTGGGTGTTATGTTTCACTCTGTTTGCCTCTCCACATTCCCACTGGCCTTTTCCTTTCTGTTGGATCATGCATTTCCTGAAGAGTCTGTTTCACTCTCGTGTATATGGTCCCAATGTAGCAAAGCAGTTTGTCTCTTAAGTTTTCTAAAAGGTAATTAGGACCAGGTGACTTCCAGCTCAGACAGTTTAGTTCTCCTAGTTTTTGTTGTTCTTTTTTGAGGATCACCATAGTAGATTATTCTATGACTGTATAGAGAATCTGAATGTAAAATTCTCTAAACTCTGCTACTTTTTTCTTTTCCATAATATAACTAGTTTTTTGAGAAAGGAAGGTGTTGGGCAGAATTTGTCTTTTGTTTAAACTATCCTACAAAGTTGATCATGAACATCTTTTTTATGGGAATTTTCCCACAACTACCTTGACCATTTTGTACTCCAGCACATTGAAAACAGTTGAATTTCCTTTAACATTTTTGTTCAAACTTATATTAATGCATTTTATTACAAAAGGCAGTTTATGTAAGTATAAGTCGGTACATAGTGAAGTATATAGAAAATTAAGTACCGTTTGTTTCTGCCTCATTTGAATTCCCAGAGGTTTTTTGCACATTCTTTTGGAATGAATAAAATGTGTGTCGGTGAATGTGTATGTATAGATATATGTATACATATGATATGGACACTCTTGATTTTATTTTTTCATATCTGGAGTTTTTTAAAGATTCATTTATTTGAAAGGCAGAATGACAGACAGGGAGGGACACAGAGAGAGAGAGATCTTCCATGTGCTGATTCACTCCTGAAACAGACACAGTGACCATGGCTGGACCAAGCTGAAGCATAGAGCCAGGAATTTCATATGGGTTTCCCACATGCAGGGGCCCAGGCACTTGAGTCATCCTGTGCTACCTTCCCTGGGCACATTGGTAGGAAACTGGATTCAAAGCAGAGCAGCTTGGACTTGAACTGGTGCTCTGATATGGGATGCTGGTATCACAAGTAGCAGATTAACCTGCTGCACCACAATGCCCTCCCCATCTGGAGATATTCCTATATCATCATCATATACTGATTTAAATGTTATGTTAGATAATAGTTCTAAGTGTTTTACACATACACTCAAATAATCCTCACATTGATCCTATAAGTAGGGATACTTAGTAAGTGTTAAGTCTGTCTCTTTTTCTTTTAGCTTGTTTTGGGAAATTTAAAGTATGGAAAAAAGTTAGGATAGTATAATAGACTATTATATACCCATCACCCAGATTTGGTAATTCTCAGCTTAGAACATTATTCTTTCTAGCCACTAATAGTACTCCATTTTGTGAATAAACAGTAATTTATTTCACCAGTCTCTGGTTGATGGGCATTTAGATATTCATAAAAGCAATAAATAAATAAATAAATACTGTATTTCCTTGTTCTGATTATTTTTATATTTATGCGAGGATGTCCACGGAACAGATTTTTTTTTTAAGATTTATTCATTTATTTGAAAGTCAGATAGAGACAGAGAGAGAAGTCTTCCATCTTGTGCTTCATTCCCCAAATGGCCACAATGGCCAGGGCTGGGCCAGGTTGGAGCCAGAAGCCAGGAGCTTCCTCCAGGTCTCCTATGTGGGTGGCAGGGTCCCAAACACTTGGGTCATATTCTGCTGATTTTGCCAGGCTATTCACAGGGAGCTGGATCGGAAGTGGAGCAGCTGCAACATGAATTAGCACCCATATGGGAAGCCAGTGTTGCAGTTGGCGGCTTTACCTGCTAAGCCATACTGCCCTCATGGTACAGATCGTTAGCCGTGGATTTGCTGCATCACAGAGGATATGCATGTCTTTATAAAGATTGGTTTATTTGAAAGGAAGAGTTGCAAGGGGAGGTGGTGGGAGAGAGCGAGCAATCTTCCATCTGCTGGTTTACTCTCCAAATGTCTGCAGCAGTTGGGACTGTGCTAGGCTAAAGCTAGGAACCTGGAATTTATCTGGATCATCTCCCACATGGGTGCCTGGGTCCCAAACACTGGGGCCATTCTCTACCACCTTCCTAGGCACCTTAGTAGGGAACTGGATCAGAAGTGGAGTGGCTGTGACACAAACTGGTGCCCATATAGGATCCTGTATATCAAAAGGGGCTTAACCCTCTGTGTCACAGTGCCAATCCAGAGGATGTACATTTAATATTTGGATAGATTTTGTCAAATATTACTATCTAAAACCATTTAGTTACTTTTCCATCATAGGAGGTTTATGATTAGATACAATACCTTGAGAAAATGACTTGTGGTATAGCTTTAAGATATTTTGGGGACTTCTGGGAAAAGAAGGAAGATCAATTGAGAACAGTAATTGGCTTGTTTGGGTTAAAAAGCAAGGAAATTTGAAAAGTTTTGTTCAAGTTCATTTTTCTTAAAATAGTTTTAGTAAAGTATATACAGAAAGATCCTGAGTCCCTGTAGTTTGGGGTAGTGTTTTGCATGTAACTGTGGACAGGAGAGAGTTTTTTCAGTGAAGAGTAGAAATGGTCCAATAGATCCCAGAATGTGATGTTTATTTATTACTTGAGTTCCGTTGTGCCTAAGGGAATTGGAATAGAGTAGAAGAAAGCTTCCTCTCACGAACTCCCTTTCTGCCGTGAGATGTACTGCAGTGATTGCACTTGAGGATGAAGCTGTGGAGAAAGTCATTACATTGGGTTGATGGAGAGAACTGCTCTCTTAATGGCATTGGACTTCAATTAAAACATTAAACTTTTTTTTTTTTTCCTAAACAAGGCAAAGAACATTGGGTAAGGATGGCTGGAATTAGGAAGCAAAAAGTTTCATAAAGAGTATGCAGGACTGATTTATATTCTTGAGTATTCAAAGGGATATCCTTTGTTTTCATCTTTGGCTTGAGGTTCTCAAAAATATATCTTTCTAGTTTTGATTTTTTTTTCTTTAGCCAAGGTAATTAATTATTGTAGGATCTAGTTATGGTCAGCAGGGGGCACCCATTGCTTGTCAATCCAGGATCCTCTAACAAAAGGATGGAGGAGAGAGTAAGTTCCTGTTCTAGAATTGCTTCCTCTGAAAATGTCATTAAACCATTACTACCTTTCAGGGCATCAAATGGGAAAAGTGTCCGGGTTATTGGAACAAAAGCCGCCCATGTCTCTAAATGAGGGACCTTAATGAGACTGGTTATGACCCACAGTTTTATGGGAGTTGTTTGGTGGAGGGTTAATGCCCTTCCATTTATCCTGGGTACTTCCGAACTTTGTCTCCCGCCCCTATGGTCCCCCCTCTTTTGTTTTCTCTTAAACCTTTTGACCAGTAACTGACCATGTTTTCCTAATTCAAATTCCCTTTAGCCTTTTTTCTTCCCACCTCCTTTGGCATTTTTATTTGTTCCATTTTGACTGTTTGAGCTGGAGCTACAGTCCCCAAGGGAGAAATAAGGATTTGTAAAAGGAGGAAACTGGGGCTTATAAAGCACTCATTAATTATTGTTGTGATGAAAATTGAGAGCTAGTATTTAAATGAGAGTTGAAAGGACAATCATTAGTCCAAAAGTAAACTTAAAGTCCCTAAAAGCAAATGAGATGGTTTCTGATATCCTTTGGGTATTTCCCTTCAGCCCAGTATATTTAAGCAGACTTTTTCCTGATTGATTTCTTAGACCTTAGCTCATGTAGCTTAGTCCGTTACTTGAACTCCTCTCAAGGAACCAAAGTTCTAATGAACTTCATGTTTTTTGGGACTAAGGGGTGGCCGAGACATATGGGGCAGAGGACATGACTCAGACAACTTTCTAATGTGTGTCTAAGGTTTGGTTTAGAATATCAGTTTTCATATTTTTAAAAGTATCTTCTCTTGCAGGGCAGCAGAAAAGAAAGTGGTAAAAATTACATCGGAAATACCACAGACTGAGGTGGGTATTCTGCTCCCTGGTATAAAAGCAGTCTCTATGTTCTGTTTCTTATCCTTTATCTGCATCATTTAAAAAATTAATCATAGGCAGAAAAATCAGTATTCACAGATTTTGGTGTTTGTACATTTTTCTACCAACTACTCTTGGGAAAATATTTGGGCTGGCATAGTAGATAATCACCTTTGAAGCTGCAGTCCTTTTGTATAAAATACTGTAGTCTTCCTGGTAACTTTCTAAAATGTTTACAAGTTTAAGATTACAATTCAGGAGGAGTATACCTTGAAAAAATAAGGAACATAGATGCTATTTTTAAATTGCTACTTGCTAACAGGTGAGATTGAAATTTCTCTGGATTTTGTCTTAAGATCTGTGAAACTAGGTTCCAGTTGAGATCTTGTGTTTGATTTTGTACCTTCAAAGTAGAGGGTTATTAAACTCTTAGAATAGCATAAGACAACGCTGCCTCATTTCTAACCATGGAAGAGTGCTGCTAGTGTTGGAACCAAGCTGTTCCTTTGATCCCCTTTGAAAGGTCAACCAAACACAGCTTTTGTCCTCTTGACTTCATGTAGAATGTGGGTTTTATTTATTTTATTCCACCCTTTTGTTTTTGAGGGAATGAATGTAATAATAGTTTCTTTGTGCTTGCTTTCTGGAAAAGGCTATTGAGTTAAGCTCTAGGTTGGATACAACCTGTTATCCTCCAGGATTATCAGTTTAGACCCTAAGAAATTACTACTGGTACTCTTAAGATATCTGTCTCTAACCAACTTTCTTGAAGCCAAAAGTTGAATTTTTTTCTCCTTTTTTTTTCATCTGTTATCATGTAGAGAATGCAGAAGAGAGCTGAACGATTCAATGTACCTGTGAGCTTGGAGAGTAAGAAAGCTGCTCGGGCAGCTAGGTGAGTGTTCCTAGACTTGTGGACCTGAAATTGTAATAGTAATGAAAGTGAATCCTAGGTTTTTTAATATATGTATATGTATACACACATATATACACATATATAAATTTTCAATAGAATATAAGCCTTGCTATAAAGAAACACACTCTTTTGGGCCATACTCAGAAAACCTCTGCTGATGCAGGTACAGTAGCTGTAGATAGGTCTTTATTATTGAACAGGGTTTTTTGTACTATGTAAAAGCCAAGAATTGACTGCTACTCCTGATTCTGGTAAGGCTTCCTTTTAGCTTATTCTGTGGACCTTGGTGAGAAGGAGAGTAAACTGAACCTCTTTCATGAGGTTGTTAGAATTAGCTAATGATTGCAAAGCTGGAGATCACAAGGGAGAAGTGTCATGTGTACACTTGACACGGACACAGACAGCCAGGAGTGTGAATGGCTTCCTAAAATTAAGCTTGTTTTTCTTTCTGCAGGTTTGGGATTTCTTCAGTTCCAACAAAAGGTAAGGATAAAGAAACTCTTAGAAGAAAGCTGTCTATATATTCTTTCTTTGCTGACACAACAGATTTGATTTCTCCAAATTAATATAAACTTGTTAGTTCTAGAAGCCCATAAGAGATTATGGTATTCACCTCTTTGCTTTAGATAAAATCATACTAAGCCTTCTGGCCAGTTAAAAAAAAGGTTCCGAAGTTACGAAAAAATGGAAAGTACCAGCATTTGCCATTCATTCCTTGAACATCTTCAGAGAAGTTTCTAGTGCCTTCTTTTTTTAGTCTTTTTTTTTTTTTTTCTTTCTTCTGCTTAGGAGGCCGAGAGAGGAAAAGTGGGAGCTCCCTATACTTTTTCATTCCCAAGATGCCTGCAGTGGCTAGAATTGGACTAGGCTGAAACCTGGAACTGGAACCTCAATCCAAATCTCTCATATGGGAATCCAGCTACTGAGCCATCACCTTCTGTCTCCCAGTATCTGCATTAGCAGGAAGCTAGATTCAGGAGTGGGAGTCAAGTATCAAACACATATACTCCAGTGTGTGATATAACCTTTTTTTTTTTTTTGACAGGCAGAGTGGACAGTGAGAGAGAGAGACAGAGAGAAAGGTCTTCCTTTGCCATTGGTTCACCCTCCAATGGCTGCCGCGGACCGCGCACTGCGGCCAGCGCACCGCGCTCATCCGATGGCAGGAGCCAGGTGCTAGGTGCTTTTTCCTGGTCTCCCATGGGGTGCAGGGCCCAAGCACCTGGGCCATCCTCCACTGCATTCCTGGGCCACAGCAGAGGGCTGGCCTGGAAGAGGGGCAACCGGGACAGAATCCGGTGCCCCAACCGGGACTAGAACCCGGTGTGCTGGCGCCGCAAGGCGGAGGATTAGCCTGTTGAGCCATGGCGCCGGCCAACCTTTTTTTTTTTTTTTAAGATTTTAATTTTTATTTATTTGAAAGAGTGATAGGAAGAGACAAAGAGACATCTCCCATCTACTGGCTCACTCCCCCAAATGACTGCAATATCCAGGGCTGGGCCAGGCCAAAACCAGGAGCCCAGAACTCCATCCAGGTCTTCTACATTGGTGGCAGGGACCCAACTGCTTTGATCACCTTCCACTGCTTTCCCAGGAGAAATAACAGGGAGCTGAATGGCCAGAACTCCAACTAGTGCTCCAATATGGGACGCTGGCATTTCAGATTGGAGGCTTTATTTTTTGAAAGGCAGAATGACAGAGAGCTTCCATCTGCTGGTTTACTACCTTAATGGCTCAAATACTTGGGCCTCTGCTACCCACATGGGAGACCTGGACTGGGTTGTGGGCTCCTGGCTTTGATCTATTCCAGTCCCAATGTTGAGGGCATTTTAAAAATTTGAAATAAATATTTATTGACTAAGTTAGGGTTTAGCCTACTGGCCAATTTATTGTTGCTTTTTTGGTGATAATTTTAGGACAGAACATTGCCTTAAAATGCCATAATTTTAATTCATGATGGTAGTTTGACATATTTATCCAGCTATTACTTCTCTCTGTCTTTTGTAACAGCTTTACTGAAATGCTATTAGTAGTTCATATGTCATGTACTTCATCCATTGGAAGTATATATTTCACTTTTTTTTTTTTACTATATTCTCAGAGTTGTGAACCATCATCACAGTCTGATTTTAGAAATACTCATCACCCCAAAAGAAAAGTCTGTACTCATTAATATTTGTTCCCTGTATTCTCTATTCTCTCCCCTCAATGCTTTGCAACTACTTTTTTTTTTTTTTAAGATTTATTTATTTATTTGAGAGGCAGAGTTAAAGAGAGAAAGAGCGCTTCCTTCAGCTGATTCATTCCTCAAATGGCCACAATGGCTGGCACTGGACCAATTTGAAACCAGGAGCTCCTTCCAGGTCTACCCACATGAGTGTAGGGGCCCAAGCATCTGGGCCATCCTCTACTGCATTCCCAGGCACATTAACAGGGAGCTGGAATGGAAGTGGAGCAGCTGGGACTTGAATTAGCACCCATTTAGGATGCTGGCAATGCAGATGGAGGCTTAACCTACTACACCACAGCACTGGCCCCACATTTTTTTCTCTATATAAAATTGCCTTTCAGGGCTGGTGCTGTGGCATAGCAAGTGAAGTCAGCTGCAGTGCTGGCATCCCATATAGGTGCTAATTCAAGTCCCAGCTGCTCCACTTCCATTCCAGCTCCCTGCTAATGTGCCTGGGAATGCAATAGAGGATGGCCTAGATGCTTGGGCCCCGACGCTCATGTGGGAGACCTGGAAGGAGCTCCTGGCTCCTGGTTCCTGGCTTGGGACCAGCCCAGCTTCTGGACATACAGCCATTTGGGGGGTGACCTAGCGGATGGAAGATCTGTCTCTCCCTTTCCCTCTCCTCTTTGTAACTCTGCCTTTCAAATAAATGAATAAATATTTTAAAAAATTTTGCCTTCATAGAAATGAAATCATAATAAATAATCATTTGTGATTGGCTTCTTTAACTTAGGCTGATGGTTTCAAGGTTCATCTATGTTGTAGCATGTGTCACTGCTTCATTATTTTTATTGTTCCATTTCATGGATGTACCACATTTTATTTATCCAGTCATCAATTGATGGATGTTTGGGTTGTTTCCATTTTTTGTCTAATATGAATAATGCTGTGAGTATTTTCTTTACAAGTTTGTATGTGGACCTGTGTTTTCATTTCTCTTGAGTATATAAAATTGTTGGGTTATATGGCTCTACTGTTTGACTTTTTTTCCTTTTTTAAAAAAAATTGTTAGAGAGCTCATGTGTGAGTGCACCCATTCACTGGTTCACTCCCCAGATGCCTGCTCCATGGGGGTGGGACTGGCTAAAACAAGGAGACAGAAACTCAGTTCAGGTTTTCCTTGTGGGTGGTAACAAACTCAGCAGGCCATCACCTTGCCCCCTAGGGAGTGCAGTAGGTGGAAACTGGAGTCAGGAACCTGAGCCTTGCTTCCCCAAGCATGTAGGCATCTTAGTCACTAGGCTAAATACCCAAAGAACTACCAAATTGCTTTCCAAAGTAGCTTTACTGTTTCATGTTCCCACTAATAATGAAGGAGACTTATTTTCTAATTGTGATTTTTGCCTTTTTCTTCTCATCATAAGACAAAAGGTGTTTGTCCTTTATAGTGTCTTTAGGCTGACTAATTTGATTGAAGACTATTGATGTCCTTTATGACCTCAAAAAAATATTAAATGAAACTTTCATTTTTTTCTTAGGTCTGTCATCTGACACCAAGCCTACGGTAAGAAATCTTTTTATCCTTTGATGAGCCAGGTCATAGCTGCGTACAGTTGAAGTCAGAGACTCATCCTTTTCCCCACATCAGAAGAAATTCTTAAATCATGAGTTCGGTGACTGTTTTTGGCATAGTGTTACATGTCCTGAATTTTTAAAAAATTGTTTGAGTTACTGAGAGGTCCAAAAGTTACTATATTTTCAAAGTTAATGGTAGATATTTTTCTTTGTACCACTCTTGTTTTGAAAAGATATATAGATTTTGTTAGCTAGTAGAAAATTCATATAACCCTTTTTATGGTACAGTTTTTAGATCTTGTTTGGTGCTTTAGTTAATGTCTAGTTATTAATTACCAAAAGAATTTGGAGACAAATTTATGAATTCTTCTTGTAGATATTGCTATTTTTTTTCTTATTTTTTATTTTTGACAGGCAGAATGGACAGTGAGAGAGAGACAGAGAGAAAAGTCTTCCTTTTGCCATTGGTTCACCCTCCAATGGCTGCCGCGGCCAGCGCACTGCGCTAATCCCAAGGCAGGAACCAGGTGCTTCTCCTGATCTCCCATGGGGTGCAGGGCCCAAGCACTTGGGCCATCCTCCACTGCACTCCCGGGCCACAGCAGAGAGCTGGCCTGGAAGAGGGGCAACCGAGAGAATCCAGCGCCCCAACCGGGACTAGGACCTGGTGTGCCAGCGTCGCAAGGCGGAGGATTAGCCTGTTGAGCCATGGCGCCGGCCTAGATATTGCTATTTTTTAAAACTGCCTATTAAATTTAAATCAAAGTAAGTAATAATATGAGAATGGCCTTCTGGACCAGTGTGACTAGTTAGCATGTTTAGAAAATAAAGAGAGGATCTGGTACCGTGGCGCAGTAGGTTAATCCTCTACCTGCAGCGCCAGCATCCCATAGGAGTGCTGGTTCTAGTCCTGGCTGCTCCTCTTCCCATCCAGCTCTCTGCTGTGGCCTGGGAAAGCAGTAGAGGATGGCCTGGGTACTTGGACCCCTGCACCCATGTGGGAGACCTGGAAGAAGCACCTGGCTCCTGGCTTCGGATCGGTGCAGCTCCGGCTGTCGTGGCTATTTGGGGAGTGAACCAACAGAGGGAAGACCTTTCTCTCTGTCTCTTCCTCTCACTATCTGTAACTCTACCTCTCAAATAAATAAATAGAAAATCTTAAAAAAAAAAAAAAGAAAAAATAGAAATGCTATGGTGAAATTAAAAGGAACTTCAAAAAGTTAATGAAAAAATATATGTTTTGAAAAAAATTATGCCTTGGTTGCAAAATGTTTTGCACCAGGCCAGCGCCCAGCCTCACTTGGCTAATCCTCTGCCTGTGGCGCCGGTACACCGGGTTCTAGTCCTGGTTGGGGCGCCAGATTCTGTCCTGGTTGCTCCTCTTCCAGTCCAGCTCTCTGCTGTGGCCCAGGAAGGCAGTGGAGGATGGCCCAAGTGCTTGGGCCCTGCACCCGCACGGGAGACCAGGAGGAAGCACCTGGCCCCTGGCTTCAGATCGAGGCAGTGCGCCAGCCATAGCGGCCATTTGGGGAGTGAACCAACGGAAGGAAGACTTTTCTCTCTGTCTCTCTCTCTCACTGTCTAACTCTGCCTGTCAAAAAAAAAATGTTTTGCACCATAATAACAATATTTTAATTCCATTTTCTACAAACTTTATGAAGTGTGCTCATACATTCAGCCTTATGAAATCCTGCTTTTGCGGTTATTGTTCAGTATTGCCAATAAAGGTGAAATGTTAAATTATTTTTACTGTTAATAAAGATGTCCTAAACACCATTATGATAACAAGTCTTGTATACTAAAGCTTCCACAAAAATGGAGAAAAGAGGATTGAGTGCCTCAGTGAACTGTTTATTTGACAGATGTTATTATTTGAGCTTTAATTAAATTTTGAGAAAGAACATTTTTCCAAAAACAGAAAGATGCTTTATATTGTATGCAGAAGCATGTACGCAGAAGTTGCTGCAAACATCTTCCTCAGGAGTTACACACCTAGCCATAGGATTCTGTGGGTAAATCTTAGAGATTGTGTGTATACATAGCAAAACTACCCCTTACTCTGTTGGATGTTCTTGCTAATAGCCTTGCTTGCCAATCTGATTGTAGCATAGTATCAGTGCTGATTTTTCACCATTTCTTTTAACAACCATTCTTGATTGCATTCATTATAATGTATTACTTGCTCTGATAGTGACAGTAAAAGGTTCTTCCTAAGGATTTTCTTCTTCCATCAGAATAAAGCATTTTAGTTCCTGTAGATTTTTGCTCCCTCACCTAGAGTAAAGCCACCAAAATTTCCAATCCTTGTATCAGAAAACAGCACACCATAACACTCCAAAGACTAGACAAGCTTCCCATTCATATATGCATTCACTGATGACTTACAAAGCCCTTTTTGAATGCCAAGAGAGTAGGACACTGTCCCCATGCTTATGTGACCAGCACTGGACATACCCAGCACAAAGCAGTGGATGAGGGAGTCTGCAGCACTGACTGACAAGTGGTTGGTCATGGGGCAGGGAGCAGGGAGGCCATCCTAGGCTGGGAGAGCCCAAGGGATAGAACTGGAAACACAAGGTGGCATGTGTGAGTTCCAGAGAAGGAGGGCACTTCAAGCAAGGAGAGCACACAGGAGTGTGCCGATGATCCAGAAGAGAAATGAAAGTAGAGAGGCTTCCGAGACAGGCTGTAAAGATGTTTCCAAGAGGGCTGGTGCTGTGGCGTAGCGGATAAAGCCACCACCTGCAGTGCCAGCATCCTATATGGGCACTGGCTCAAATCCCAGCTGTGTCCCTTCTGATGCAGCTCTCTGCTATGACATGCGAAAGCAGTGGAAGACAGCCTAGGTGCAGGAGCTCCTGACTTCGGGCCTCAGATCGGCGTGGCTCCAGCATTGTGGTCGTTTGGGGAGTGAGCAGTGCATGGAAGACCTCTCTCTGCCTCTGCCTCTGCCTCTGCCTCTGTTAACTCTGCCTTAAAAATAAAATAAATAAAATTGTTTTTAAAGAAAAAAGATATTTCTAAGAAAAACAGAAGACCTGGTGGCCTTCCCAGGGAAGCTGGCAGTGGTTAACTGTGATCTAGTTTTGCCTTTTAAAATCTAGTAAAACACCTGGGGTCCTGGGACTGGGTGAAGAGATGAGCCAAAAAGTGCTGATGCCACCCGGTACATACTCTGTCCACCTCCGAACCACTGGTGCACACTTCCCAGGCCTAGATTGCCATAGAGAGCAGATTATTGGCAACTACCACCTCACTTTCAGCCCTGTAGCTTCTTCTGCATCTCAGCCTTAGGGCTGCTGAGCACTTGAGAGTTCTCTTTGCTTGATGATAGTGTTAAGAACTGCTTACGTAAGCCGTGTGGTAATTATGATTTTGGACTATGAATGATGCACTTACTTGGAGGTAATGATTTACACATGTTTGCCTTTCCAAGCAGTGTTTGGCCTGCTTTGATCTTAAACCCTCCTTAGGCTCTTATCACCTTCCATGGATGAAGGAGCAAGGCTGGATCTTTTTTTTTTTTTTAAGAGCCGGCGCTGTGACTAACTTGGTTAATCCTCCGCCTTGCTGTGCTGGCATCCCATATGGGTGCCAGGTTCTAGTTCCGGTTGCTCCTCTTCCAGTCCAGCTCTCTGCTGTGGCCCAGGAGGGCGGTGGAGGATGGCCCAAGTGCTTGGGCCTCTGCACCTGCATGGGAGACCAGGAGGAAGCTCCTAGCTTCAGATCAGCACAGCGCCGGCTGTAACGGCCATTTGGGGAGTGAACCAACGGAAGGAAGACCTTTTTCTTTGTCTCTCTCTCTCTCACTGTCTGTAACTCTACCTGTCAAAAAAAAAAAAAAAAGATTTATTTGTTTGAAAGAGTTACAGAGAGTTACCTTCTATCTGCTGCTTCACTTCCCAAATGGCTGCAATGGCCAGGAATTGAACTAGACCAAAGTCAGGAGCCAAGAGCTTCTTCTAGGTTTTCTATATGGGTAGCAGCACTCCAAACAGTTGGACCGTCTTCCACTGTTTTTCCAGGCCATTAACCGGAGCAGGATCAGAAGTGGAGCAGCTGGGACACTAACTGGCTGCCAAATGGGATGCCAGCATTGCAGGCAGTGGCTTTACCTAAGTCACAACACCAGCCCCAGGGCTGAATCTTTTGCTTCGTTCTACAAGAGACTTTTTTTTTTAAAGTTTTTCTTTATTTATTTGAGAGGTAGAGTTACAGACAGCAAGAGGGAGAGACAGAAAGGTCCGTTGGTTCACCCCCCAGATGGCCGCAACAGCTGGAGCTGCGCCAGTCTGAAGTCAGGAGCCAGCAGCTTCTTCCCGGACTCCCATGTGGGTGCAGGGGCCCAAGCACTTGGGCTTTCCTCTGCTGTCTTCCCAGGCCGTAGCAGAGAGCTGGATTGGAAGAGGGGCAGCTGAGACTAGAACCGGAGCCCATATGGGATGCCAGCACCATAGGCGGAGTATTAACCTACTGTGCCATGGAGCCGGCCCCTCTACAAGAGACTTTTTAATAATCCGTGATGTGGATTTGGTGGTGCTTAGGTTCCTGATTTGGCACATGAAGTGTACTTTTAGCATTGGACCATGGTTATTACCTCTATTTTCTGTTTTGATTTTTTACACTATACTTTTTTTCCCTCCCTTTGTGTAGGTTAATCTGGATAAGCTAAAGGAAAGAGCTCAAAGATTTGGTTTGAATGTCTCTTCAATCTCCAGAAAGGTAAGGTAGGTGGGATGAAAGTGCTGTTTTTGAAGCAACAGATTGGCTGGAGAGGGCAGCATGGGTTGAAAATGACTCTCCTAAAAATGTAGCTTACTGCTCAGCACTTCATTTCACATAATCCTGAGTATCACCTTCTCTTACTGACTATTGGTTTTATTATAGGAATTGTTTCACAAATTGTTTTTCCCTAGAATGTTTGTAAGCTTTCACTCAAAGCTGTTAGAATGGTCTACTTTTCTCTCAGTTAAAATATCAAATGCAGTGATGTTAAGACTTAACAACATCGGCTTTAACTTCTGATCCAGACATAATTGAAACTAAATGTTCAGAAGATAATCCTGTCTTTAGGTCAGAAGTACCTAGAAACAAAATATGGAGGTTCTGTGGAACAAAAATAAGAAAGGTATTTGATTTTCCTGCCCCTCTGCTAACTAAAACAGTTTAGTTGATTAAGCAAGATGATGTTGATGCCATGCTTTGTAGAGTAATCCGTTCTCTGAGGCATAATTGCCTTTGGAGTTTTGCTAGGCCTGTTAAGAATTTTCCTGTAAGGGGCTGGGGCTGGGGTGCAGTAGGTTAATCCTCTGCCTGCAGAGCTGGCATCCCATAAGAGCACTGGTTCTAGTCCCGGCTGCTCCTCTTCCAATCCAGCTCTCTGCTGTGGCCTGGGAAAGCAGTAGAAGATGGCCCAAGTGTTTGGGCCCCAGTACCTGCATGGGATACCAGGAAGAAGCACCTGGCTCCTGGCTTCAGATTGGCACAGCTCTGACTGTTGTGGCCATTTGGGGAGTGAACCAATGGAAGGAAGACCTTTGTCTCTGTCTCTCGCTCTCACTGTCTGTAACTCTACCTCTCAAATAAATAAATAAATAATCTTAAAAAAAAAAAAAAGGAATTTTCCTGTTTGTCTAGAGAATGGGAGTGTTTCTTGGTTGTTGACTAGGTAGCAGGGTATTTCAAACCAGAAAAACCATCATTTAAAAATATTATTTCTGGTGCTGGCTCTGTAGCATAGTAGGCTGAGCCTCCACCTGCAGCACTGGCATCCCCTATGGGCATCAGTTTGAGTCTTGGCTGCTCCTCTTTTGTTCCAGCTCTCTGCTTATGGCCTGGGAAGGCAGTGGAAGATGGCCAAGTGCTTGGGTCCCTGCACCCTGTGTGGGAGACCTGGAAGAAGCTCCTTTCTTCTCCAGCCCAGTACTGCCATTGTGGCCATATGGGAAGTGAACCAGGAGATGGAACATCTCTCTCTGTCCCTCTCTCTGTAACTCTACCTCTCAAATAAATAAATAAAAAGAAATATTATTTCCACCATTAGTGTGAAAACATTTAGCTCCCTAGAAAGTCATTGGAAGGAACTGTCCTGACAGTTTTTTGTGTTTTTTTTGTTTTTAAGATTTATTTTATTTATTTGAGAGAAAGAGACAGAGGTCTTCCATTTGCTGGTTCACTCCCTAAATGGCCATAACAGCCTGAGCTGGGCCAGAGCTGAAACCAGGAACCAGCAGCTTCCTCTGGGTCTCCCACACAGATGCAGGGCCCCAAGCACTTGGGCCATCTTCCGCTGCTTTCACAGGCCAATAGCAGGGAGCTGGTTTGGAAATGGAGCAGCCAGGACTCAACTGGCACGCGTATGGGATGCCAGCGCCACAGGCAGAGGCTTAACCTACTGTGCTGCTGCGCCTGCCACTGTGCTTTTTTTTGTTTGTTTCTAAAGAAGATTTATTTATATACTTGAAAGGCACAGTGACAGAGGGAGAGAGAGAGAAAGATACCGTGCATCTGCTGGTTCATTCCCCAAATGCTCACAATAGCTAGGCCTTGGCTGGACCAGAGCCAGGATTAAGGAACTCCTTTTGGGTCTCCCACATTGTTGGCAGGAACCCAAGTACTTAGGCCTTCATCTGCTGCCTCCCAGGCTATTAGCAGGGAGTAAAAGCAGAGTAGCCCGGACTTGAGCTGCCACACCAGTGTTAGATGTGGGTGTTGCAGGTGATGGCTTAACTGGCTGCATCACACCTGCCCCCGATTGTGTTTTTTGCTTAGGAAAAAAAACTAAGCACTAAAACAAATCACTTGTGCCACTGTGGACTGCATCCTTCTCTTTAATTTACATTTTTCATGTTTACCAGAAATACAACATCAAGTCCATGTGCCTGGCATTGTGCTAAGACCACATAAGTGCTTACTGAGATTGCTACTGTTTATGTGAAATAAGAAAAAAATTAGGAATTAAGAGGTAGGCAGGGCATGTGCCATGGTATGCAGCTTAATTGGCAAGAACTGTTTTAAAACAAGTGTTATAAAAGTCATTCTGTTGTGCTTGATGGCAAGGAGGGTAGGGTGCTATCTATTTCTGATCCTGCTTTTACCAATCTCATTTTGTTTATGAGGGTATCTGAGAGGGTATCTGAGAACCCCAGAAGTGACTTCACCCCATCTTCCAGGGAATTGAGTGTGTGTGTGTGTGTGTGTGTGTGTGTGTCCAGAATTAAAAAAAAAAAAATTGAACATTGTATTTCTTGCCATTTAGCTTATATGGACACATATAAGGAATTTGCCCATCACACTATTCTGTCTACCCAGAAATTTTTATAGTGTTTCATTACTTTCTCCTCCCTTCCCTAGGATCTTTCTCTGTGTTTGACTTTTCAGTTTTAACTCACAGGAGTCTGAGTAAAGAGATATATTTATTAATAAAACAATTAACTTTGTGACTTTAAGCAGTTATCTAAAGTTTGGAGTAATATCTAATACCCTGTTGGTGAAGAGCAAATAACTGTATATTTCAAATGCCTACTGTAGTGACACTTCGACCTTCAGTAAATATTAACTTTCCTCCTTTTTTTTTTTAACCTATTTTTGTCAGTAAATTTGCTTTATGGCCTTAATTGAGTCAAGTTATTTCTGTGTTGTAGCTTATCATTGATAAGATTTCAGTTCCCAGGTTTTTTTTTTTTTTTTTTTTTTTTTTTTTTGTTAAAGATTTTATTTATTTGAGAGGTAGAGTTACAGTCAGTGAGAGTGAGAGACAGAGACAAAGGTCTTCCTTCCATTGGTTCACTCCCCAAGTGGCTGCAACAGCTGGAGCTGCACTGATCCGAAGCCAGGAGCCAGGTGCTTCTTCCTGGTATCCCACGCAGGTACTGGGGCCCAAGCACTTGGGCCATCTTCTACTGCTTTCCCAGGCCACAGCAGAGAGCTGGATTGGAAGAGGAGCAGCCGGGACTAGAACCAGTGCTCTTATGGGATGCCAGCACCGCAGGCGGAGGATTAACCCACTGCACCACAGTGCCAGCCCATTAGTTCCTATTTTTAAAAATTTATTTATTTGATAGGCAGAGAAAGAGGTAGACAGAGATCTCTGCCATTTCACTCCCCAAATGCTTACAATAGCCTGTGCTGGGTCAGGCCAAAGCCTTCTTCCCATCTTTAAAAAAATTATTTGAGGGGCCAGCACTGTGGTGTAGTAGGTTAAGCCTCCACTTACAGTGCTGGCATCACATATGGGTGCTGCTTTGTGTCTTGGCCGCTCCTTTTCTGATCCAGCACCCTGCTAATGCACCTGGGAAAGCGGCGGAGGATGGCCCAAGTGCTTGGGCCCCTGCACCTGCGTGGGAGACGTGACGGAGGCTCCTGGCTCCTGGCTTCCGATCGGCTCAGCTGCAGCCGTTGTAACCATTTGGGGAGTGAACCCAAAGGATGGAAGACCTTTCTCTCTGCCTCTATCTGTAACTCTACCTCTCAAATAAATAAATAAAAATGTTTAAAAAATTATTTGAAAGTCAGAGTATGACATGGTAAGAGAGATACAGAGTGCTTCATCTGCTGGTTCACTCCCCAAGTGGCTGCAATGGCTGGGACTGGACCAGGCCCAAGCCAGGAGGCAGGAACTCCTTCCAGATTTCCCATGTGGATTGCAGGGGCCCAAGGACTTAAGCCATCTTCTGCTGCTTTCCCAGGTGCATTAGCAGGCAATTGGATTGGAAACAGAGTAGGCCATGACTCAGAACTGGCTCTCTGGTATGGGATAATGCCAACATTGCAGGTGATGGCTGAACCCTCTGTGCCACAGTTCTGGCCTACAGAGTGATGCTTTTGTAAAGTATGATTAAAATATCACTGCATTGTTAAAAGTGCTCTGGAAGTTTATAAGCATTTTTCAATTCTACATTTATTACAAATTGTAACAGATTGGAAATCAGCAGAGACCATGTTTTAAGTAGCGCTTTACTGGTATATATATGATTTCTTCCAGGGACTTCTATGCTTGGAGGTCAGTGACTTTTTGAGGTGTCTTTTTTTTTTTTTAACTATCAGATCACTTTGACCTTGATCATAATCTCAATTTTCAGAGCCGTACTAATTTTAGCAGTTTGCTCTAATTTTCACTGTAAAACATAATGTCCCAGAAGTGCTGATGTTTTACTGTGTAGACCAACATTACCTAATAGAACTTATTCTAAACAGTGACATGTGGCTAGTGCCTACCTTATTGGACATGCCAAACAGTGGAGGTTAGTAGTTAATGTGGACATACCTCTACTCGATCTGGGATTCTGAACAGTACAGGAAGATACTGATCTTTGCTGTCTCCGTTGAGAAAGGATTTGAGTTTACTTGATCCAACTTAAGACCTTGCTTGCAGATTTCTCTTCAGTGAACTTGGCTGCAGACCAGTGTGTATGAATAAAAAGGAAGTATGTGGGAGCATAACAGACATGAATCAAGTAGTGTTTATGACTACTTTTTTTAAACAAATTATACTGTCACAGTCTACTTAGCTCTTTATATTTGAGTTTTATTGCTTAAATTATTACAAATTTAAGGAAACAATCTCTACAATGTTTTCTATGGCTGACTTTTGTATGACTTACTCATATATCTCAGTTTTTAGCTCCACTAGTATACTATACCCATTAGGACCTATAGAGAAACTTCAATATGACTTCCCTCATACCTCCTCCAAACTATCTTCTCCTTTTCCCCTACCCAAGAGAAGTCTGTCCGTTCACGTTTCCAGCTCAAGTCTCAATGAATAGAATGTTGTTGGTTTAGGATAATGGGAAGTGACAGGGCAAAGAATAGCCCTGGCATTTATAGACATTTTTTACACAGGAGGCTGTAAATTGTCTCCTCCAACTCTTTGGAACTATTTGAGGACAGAATGGCATGCCTTTTCTCTTATAAGCCTCGTGGTGACTATGGGCTAAGAAACCTCCCACCCCCTCAAACAAAACAAAACTCAGATAAATAAGATCTGCCTGGTTGGTTCTGATTGATCACCAGCTTGGTTTTCAGTCCTGTGCTTGACTGGTTGTTTTTTCTCTGTCAGTTTTCCGTGCCTCCAAAGAGAAATAGTCTTTGGGTCAGTTCTGTTAGTAAAGGACAGGATTTGACCTGGCGCATAAGAAACTCTTCTTTGAAAGGAGTGACAGATAGATAGAGGGAATAAAGATGGGAAAGCAGCTTAGTTAATACATGTCAAAGGATGTTAGTTTTGATTAAAAAAAAAAAACTTAAGTCTGAACTTAGAGCTGTAGTGTTAACTGATGTAGCTTAGCTGAGTGGACTGTTTTGTATTTTCAAACATGACATACTTAGGAAGGTAAAACTGGATACTTTAGGAAATTATAGGAAATCCAGCTAGGTATGTAGTTCTTTTGAAAAGCAAAAATAAGCCAAAGCCCAGGCACAAAGCCAGAAACTAAAGGTGTATTTGATGCCTTTTTCTCACTTTCCAGGAACGTGGGAGGCATGTGTTACTGATTGAGAAGTTACATTTTCTTTTATCTCTGTTGACTTTAGTACATCTTCCTTTTTTGTCTACTAGAATATTACTAGGTTTCTCCTAGATTTGTAATTTTAGCCAGCTTTCTTCCCTGATGATTACGGTCTGTGTTATAGAGTGTCAGAGAATTAAGAGGTTGAAAGCAAACTTGATTATCCCATTTACTTATTGTTCTGGATGGTAACTGGAAAATTCTTAGGTAGCTACACAGAATTTTTTAGTATTTTATTTTTGGTCTTCATTGATTGAGAATGAACCACTTCAGAGAGAGATGAAGCACTTGCCTTGTTTTTGAGGAGCTTGTCACTGGCATGTGTTGAGATAGCAAAGAGGAAGCTGAGACAGAGTCAAGAAGAGGAGGAGTCGCAGTGTTTCCCAGCATTCAGATTTCATTGTGACTTCTGATGACAGGTTGTTCTCAATTCATTTGCTTTTGGAAGGCCTGTTTAAGTCTGTCTTGATTCCCTTCCACCATCTGAAGTATATTATGATGAAATCTTTGTTGTTTTTTTCTTCCCTGCAGCACTGGGCTTTGGTGTAGAAGTTAGCCTTTGGGATGAGGAGAGAGGAGGAGGAGGAGGAAGATCATGGATTTAGAATTTGGTCACCAGCCTTTTTTTTTTTAACAGGCAGAGTGGACAGTGAGAGAGAGAGACAGAGAGAAAGATCTTCCTTTTGCCGTTGGTTCACCCTCCAATGGCCGCCGCGGCCAGCGCGCTGCGGTCGGCGCACCGCGCTCATCCGATGGCAGGAGCCAGGTGCCAGGTGCCAGGTGCTTTTCCTGGTCTCCCATGGGGTGCAGGGCCCAAGCACTTGGGCCATCCTCCACTGCACTCCCGGGCCACAGCAGAGGGCTGGCCTGGAAGAGGGGCAACCGGGACAGAATCCGGCGCCCCAACCGGGACTAGAACCCGGTGTGCCGGCGCCGCAAGGCGGAGGATTAGCCTGTTGAGCCACGGCGCTGGCCGGTCACCAGCCTTCTTAAGGGGTTATAATTAGGATTTGTTTGAGTGTACAGACCTTTTCCAGAAGAATAACTATAGGGATGTTCATAGGACATCGCTAACATGGAATTTAAAGAACCGTAAGCTATGGTGGAGAAATTTGGTAGAATATTCTAAAAAGAGTAATGGTAGAATTAGATTCTTGGGTAAGTGGCCTGCTTGATTACATTTGGGATCCTTTTTGTTTGTTTGTTTGTTTTTTCATTCTTGCTTTTTTTTTTTTTTTTTAAGAATTATTTATTTGTTTGAAAGGCAGAGTGACAGGGAGAGGTACAGAGAAATACTCCATCTACTGGTTCACTCCCCAAGTGGCCCCAACAACCTAATCTGGGCCAGGCCAAAGCTAGGAGCCAGGGGCTCCATCCTGATCTCTGACACCTGTGGCAAGGCCCTAAGTATTTGGACCATCCGCCTCTGCCTTCCCAGGTGCATTATCAGCAAGCTGGGACTCATACCCTACAATGTGGGATGCTGATGCAACTGGTGGCTTAACCACCATACCAGCCCCCTACATTTGGGTTCCATTCAGGTGTACTCAAGAAACAGTTCCTGGCCGGCGCCGTGGCTCAACAGGCTAATCCTCCACCTTGCGGCGCCAGCACACCGGGTTCTAGTCCCGGTCGGGGCACCGATTCTGTCCCGGTTGCCCCTCTTCCAGGCCAGCCCTCTGCTGTGGCCCAGGAGTGCAGTGGAGGATGGCCCAAGTGCTTGGGCCCTGCACCCCATGGGGAGACCAGGAAAAGCACCTGGCTCCTGGCTCCTGCCATTGGATGAGCGCGGTGCGCCGGCCGCAGTGCGCCGGCCGCGGCGGCCATTGGAGGGTGAACCAACGGCAAAAGGAAGACCTTTCTCTCTGTCTCTCTCTCTCTCACTGTCTACTCTGCCTGTGGGAAAAAAAAGAAAAGAAACAGTTCCTGGGGCCGGTGTTGTGTCGGAGCAGGGTAAGCCTCCACCTGCAAAGCCAGCATCCCAGTTCAGCTTGAAACCAGGCTGCTTCACTTCTGATCCAGCTCCCTGCTGATGCACCTGGAAAAACAGCAGAAGATAGCCCAATCTGTGGACCCCTGCACCCATGTAGGAGACCCAGAAGAAGCTCCAGGCTCCTAGCTTTGGCCTGGCCCAGCCCTAGCTGTTGCCGCCATTTGGGGAGTAAACCAGCAGATGGAGGATCTCTCTCTTGTTCTGTCTTTCCTTGCCCTGTAACTCTGCCTTCCAAAAAAATAAAAAATCTTTATAAAAAAGATTTATAAAATCTTTAATAATAAATTCTATTTATTCAAAGGCTGTTGAGGGGCTGGTGCTGTGGTGTAGTGGGTAAGACCACTGCTTGTAGTGCCAGCATTCCATATGGGCACTGGTTCGAGTCCCAGTTGCTCCACTTCCTATCCAGCTCTCTACTCTGGCTTGGGAGAGCAGTAAAGGATGGCCCAGATCCTGTGGCCCCTGCACCTGCCACATGGGAGATCCTGGAGGAGGCTTCTGGCTCCTGGCTTTGGATTGGCGCAGCTCCAGCCATTGCGGCCATCTGGGGAGTGAACCGTGGATGGAAGATCTTTCTCTCTCTCTCTCTGCCTCTGCCTGTCTGTAACTCTGCCTTTCAAATACATACATCTTTTTTTTTTTTAAAAAAAAAAAAAAGCTGTTGATAAGAAAATAGTAACAATTTGTAGGCCATGTGCAAATTTTAATTCTTTATTCCCCTTTCTCACAGAACAAAATGGGACCAAGAAAACTACAAGTAGTAAGATTATAGGTAAAGAATAAACTCAATATAGGCTTCAGGGATCAAGAGCTTTTGGGGGAAGTTTTCCCCAAAATGCTGTTTCTGTACTTTGAATTCTGCATTTTGATCTTTATCCAGATCAGTGATATGTGGTATGATATTCTCTTTTTTTTTTTTTATAAATTTTTATTTTTTTTATTTTTTATTTTTTGACAGGCAGAGTGGACAGTGAGAGAGAGAGACAGAGAGAAAGGTCTTCCTTTGCCGTTGGTTCACCCTCCAATGGCTGCCGCGGATGGCGCGCTGCAGCCGGCGCACCACGCTCATCCGATGGCAGGAGCCAGGTGCTAGGTGCTTTTTTCCTGGTCTCCCATGGGGTGCAGGGCCCAAGCACTTGGGCCATCCTCCACTGCACTCCCGGGCCACAGCAGAGGGCTGGCCTGGAAGAGGGGCAACCGGGACAGAATCCGGCTTCCCGACCGGGACTAGAACCCGGTGTGCCGGCGCCGCAAGGCGGAGGATTAGCCTATTGATGATATTCTCTTATGATGCTGGGCAGAACACCCTTCCCCACACCCCCACACCCCCACCCTCCACCCCCATCAGCCCTGCTATTGGAAGGGCAAACAGCCTGAACTCTATGGGGTGCTGCATTGCTAAGCTGTAATGTTCAGTAGGTTATGTGTGTTAAAAGCATTTTTTACTTATATTTTCAGTTTATGATGGGTTTATCAGGATGTGACTCCATAAGTCAACGAGTGTGTGTGTGTATGTGTATATGGTAGCTATGGCAATTGAGAGTGGATATTACAGAGGATGAATTTCAGGAAAAGCCAAGACCCATGCAGTCTTCAGTATTTCTTAGAGCATTGTAAGGCTCAAAAAAATGGAACCACTTCTCACATTTCCCTTCTAATTTGTAATACTTTGAAAATAAATATTTGACCTGTTTGATGAGAGATACAATGTATGATCCTGTATATTTTATTCCTTCTTTTCCTCCTCCCCTTTAAATAAAAACACACACTGCTCTACTTCCATCAGCCAATGGAATAAACCTTGAGGGAGTGGTGAAGGAGCTGTTTAAAGAGGAAACAATAGGAAAAACTCTCTGACCTCAGTTTATCCCGTCATCTGGTTCTTCATTTGTCCCTGCTGAGGAACAGAACTTGTCTTTTGTCTGTAACACAAATACATCTTCACCTCCCTCCATTCCCACTTCCCCCCCACCTGCTCTTCTCACTCTCTTCTATTATGGCTCCAATCAATGATGTCATTATGTGTGCCATTCAACTGCTGTTGAACCAGTTGGCTACAGGAATTTGGAAGAGCAAAGAGGCAGAATGGAATTCTTCTCTACTGCTCAAGGCTCTTGAAAATGTATTCTAATTTTAACTAGAGAAATAGCAGTCGGGTTTTTCTTTGCTCAGCTTCTCCTTTTACCCTCCCACTATATTTTAATCTCAGACACACTTTACCTAGCCATACGTGAATTAAAAATTGGACAAAAAATGTTAAGAGTATAAATTGAACCCTTTAAAAGGAAAAATTCTTTAAATGCAGGCAAGCAAGGTGAAATTCTTGATGCTTTGTCAGCATTCATGGCTGGTGCTTTAAACTAGAAATTGAAGAAGTCTGTGACTTCCCTAAAAGGTGCATGGTTGAGAGCACTATTGTTTTTGTCTCTGATTTCATTCATGAGTTTGAACCTGGGAAAAAAAAAAAGGTAAAAAAAAATTGTAGTAAGAAAAATTTTTTTTCTGTCTCTTTTGTTCAACTTCCCACCCCCCACTAATGTCTTTGCAGTCCTTCTTTTAACATATTAGAACTGAAGACATCGATAAAAAAAAAGTTTTATGCCTCTCTGTTGTCGCCCTGTAGTCTTTGCCCCAGAGTAAACACAGCCTGGGAAGGGAAGGGAAGGGAAGGGAAGGGAAGGGGCGCTGGATTCTTTGAGTCTGTTTTACTTTTAAATGTGAGGGTACTTCAGAAAGCTTGAGGAAAATGGAATTAAAAGAGGTTCATTTTGGTGGCATGAAAAATGTGTATTATGAAAAAACTGCAAGGATTTCAATTTTTTGCACTAAAATAAACTTTAATAATTTTTAAAATTTTACTTGAAAGAGAAAAACAAGCTTTCATCTGCCAGTTCACTCCCTGAATGCCTACAACAGCCAGGGATGAGCTAGGCTGAATCTAGGAGCTAGGAAGTCAGTCTAAAAGTTTCCCCTGTGAGTAACAGGGACCAAGTATTTGAACCATTACCTGCTACCTCCCAGGGCATTAACGGGAAGCCAGGTCAGAATTGAAAGAACCAGGTAGTCTGATATGGGATATAGGCATCCCAGGTGGTAACTTATTAACCACTGTGCCAAATGCTTGCCCCAAACTTCTCTTTAGTTCCATTTTCCATGAACTTCTAAAGTACCTTATTATCTGCAGTTGTTTTTCCCAGTGATTCTTTTATTGGGGTGGGATCATACCTTGTTTCTTTTGTTTGTAATGTCACTCTTAGTACATAAGGTAAATACTTTTTTAAATCATAGTCTTTCTGGCTATATATCTAGTTGAATATATAATTTTGGGGCGACCAGTTGCTAGCCTGACTTTTCTAAGTGAAGCAATAGCTATCTACTCCCGGATACTCTAATTGGCTGTGATAAAATGTGAGTTAGCTATGTGAATCCAAGTATAGCCATCATTCAAAGTCTGTGGAAGGAAAGGAAGTGGTATGTGTGCTTGTGTTGGGTTGGATTTTGTGGGGTTTTTTGCTGTGCATGTGTGTTTTGGTAGGAAATCTTGGTGTTCAGAGGAACCTCATGTTATGAGAGTGGTAGCAGTATAGGAATGTTTAAGATAATTTTAATACTTAAATATTACTTGAGTGATAATATTTTTAAGGCTGATATTAATAAGGAATGGTAACATGTTATACATATGTGTTCAAATAAGATGTAATAATTATATGATAGTCCTTTCACCAAAATAGCAGAGATTACTTTTTTTCTAATTCATTTCAAATATTGAATCGTTATGTTCTAGCAGTAGTTATTGAGAAGGAGGTGAAATGTTTTGTGTGACCTCTAAAAAATATTTATTGAAGACAGTGTTGTGGCACAGTGGGTTAAGCTGCCCTCTGTAATGCCAGCATTCATATGAACACTGGTTTGTGTCCTGGCTGCTCTACTGATCCAGCTAATGTGCCTGGGAAGACAGCAGAGGAAGGCCCAAGTATCTGGGCCCCTGCACCCACGGGGGATTCCTGGATGGAATAGCAGACTCTTGGCTTTGGCCTGGCCCAGCCCCAGCTGTTGCAGCCATTTGGGGAGTGAACTAGCAAATGGAAGAATGAGATCTTTCTCTCTCTCTCTCTCTCTCTCTCTTTCTGTAACTCTGCCTTTCAAGTAAATAGAGAAATCTCAGTAACTATTTATTGATGAGAGCTTTGTTTGGGTATAAAGGAGGCAGTTAATAGAATTCTCATCGTCATACCTGTGCTTTGGTATGAGTTGCTTAAGAAGAAACTATAGATGAAGATGATAGACCTCTTTTATTTATTTATTTATTTATTTATGACAGGCAGAGTGGACAGTGAGAGAGAGAGACAGAGAGAAAGGTCTTCCTTTGCCATTGGTTCACCCTCCAATGGCCGCCACGGCCAGCGCGCTGCGGCCGGCGCACCGCGCTCATCTGATGGCAGGAGCCAGGTGCCAGGTGCTTTTCCTGGTCTCCCATGGGGTGCAGGGCCCAAGGACTTGGGCCATCCTCCACTGCACTCCCGGGCCACAGCAGAGAGCTGGCCTGGAAGAGGGGCAACCGGGACAGAATCCGGCTTCCTGACCGGGACTAGAACCTGGTGTGCTGGCGCTGCAAGGTGGAGGATTAGCCTGTTGAGCCACGGCGCCGGCCGATAGACCTCTTTAATGCACTGAATGCATAAGCAAGATGTGAACTTTGTAAGAAATCCTGTTTCTCCCCCACAAGCACTGTTACTATTCCTCCTCTTCCTCTGAATCTGTTTGAAACCAGTTGCTGCCCTCTTCCCCACGTTGCTGAGCTGTACTCTGATCTTGTTTTGGCATGTTCTTGTATTGAACTGTCTAGATAGAAATCCTCTCTGCTGCTTTATTTGAATTCTAGGAAGCCAGTAAGCAGGTGTGCTGCTCAGAGCCCTCTATGACACCTTCATAGCCTTCACAAAATTATGTTAACTTTCACTTTTCCTGCACCTGAGATATCCTGTTTGTAGGAAATATAAACTTTTCTGGGAAGGCCCTTTGTGTATCATAGGGATAGGGGTGAAAATTAGAATAGGATGGCAGCCTTATTTGGACTTGAGAAATTTAAAAAATAATTTTTTTTGGTCTGTACTTTGTGCAAGTTACTTACAATCGTTCCCAAATATAGCTGCACGTTAAGAATCGCCAGGGCGACCCTTTAAAAAATACAGCTCTTGGGGTGGATGTGTGCTTGGGATGCCTGCATATTGGTGTGCCTGGTTAGAGTCCAGCTACGCCATTTCTGATCCAGTTCCCTACTAATACATACTCTTGAGAGGCAGCAGATGATGGCTCAAGTACTTGGGTCCCTGCTACTCATGTGAGACCTGGATGAAATTCTGGGTTTCTGTGTTCTGCCTGGCGTTTGAAGAGAAAACTAGCAGGTGGAAGATTCATTCTCTGTCTCTGTCTCTGTCTCTGTCTCTCTCTCTCTCTCTCTCTCTGCCTTTCAAATAAATAATCTTTTTCTTAAGGAAAAAAAAACATAAAGGTACAGCTTTGTGGGCCCATCCTTTTGAGATTCAGATTTGCAGGTTTGAGAGAAGTCAGGAATATACATTTTTAAATACTCCTTGTCCTTCATTTCTTACGTACTTTGGCAAAGCCAGCATTCATCTCCCTTCAAAAGTTTTAGCTTCCCTCTGCTGACTTTTTGACATTTCTGCCAAGCTCTGCATCGCTTATCCTTAAAAGCAGCAGCTTCCTGGCTTTTAAGAGAGAGAGGTGGGGACTTTTAATAGAAACTTGGTTTCCGGGGGTCTCAAGTGTGAAGCCTTCATTTCCTCCACCTGCCTTGCTTTGTCCTACAATCAGCTAGAGCAAAACCGAAACGACCTCCTCTGGGGTTGAAGAGGAGTGGGGGTTGGGGAAAGAGCTTGATTTGGATAAGAGAAAGAAAAAGTGAGCTAGTGAGTTGCAAGAGTATTTTATTCTTGGACTTCAAATCCTGTGACAATAAGAGAAGATACAGTTCCTGGTAGTTTCTAATTCTGGTGTAGCCTTAAAGTTCCTACTGCCCTACTGGCCCTAGAAGTTGATTCTGACCTCACTGTTGGAGATTGCTGAGAGTAGGTAAGGTAGTTATATTGGGGCAGTGTGTGTGTGTGTGTGTGTGTGTGTGTGTGTGAATGTGAAGCGTGTTGGAGTCTTTTTTTACCTAAGTTATTGACTAAGTTATTCTTTGATGGTCTGATATTTTAGTTTGTTTAGGCTCTGTGTATTGGTTTTTGGAATCAACCCATGTTTTGAGGTTTGGCTGGCATAAAAGCTCAGGAATACACAAATTCAGATGAATTTCAGAAACCAGGGCAGTGAGGTAACAGCTGTGTATTCAAGCATTGAAGTGTTTCTGAGAGGAAAACCATCAGTTGCTGTCATTCAACGTGAGAGTATGAAATTGAAAGCTCACTTACCCTGGAGTGTTTCATAACCTTTACCTCTAGGAAGTCAAGGCCATGTCATCATTAATCTACCATCGCCTGAAAGCCCCCAGGCTCTGCTTTTCATCCTGCCATCAGTCACGTGGCAGAGATTCAGGAAAGTGACCATAAAGCTCTCTCTCTTTTTTGCCTCATTACTTTACATTCCCTTGGCTTGAGAATTATTGTTATCCTAGTATGGTAGTTCATTTACAAAAGGCGGCAATTAACAGTTTTTGCAAAAATGTGACCATATTAGCTCACTGTCAGCCTTTCTTTCCTCTCACTCCAGGGAAAAGACTTCTGAGGGAAAAAATAGTTGCAGTACCTGAGTTTACCTGAAATGCCCCTTTCTACTTGCAAAGGTGTCTGACTAAATTCTTTAGATTGGAATTTCTGCCTCTCTTGTGACATAAGAAGAGATGATGGGTGAGGAGCTTGTTGCACTAACCAGGAACAAAGCCTGGCTTGCTTAATTCTTTTGATCATTTCAAAGAATAGTGAAGATACTTGTTTTTTGAATTCCAGTACTCTTGCTTTGCGTTCTTGGGAACGTTCAGATTCCTTAATTATGCTTTGGATCACTGTTTTGTTTCTGCTGATTTCTTTTTATGATCCAGAGTATCAGTAGTAATAAAGTTGAACAAGATAAATTTTAACACACAATTCAGGGGGTGCTAATTATGTCAGATTGGACTTCTTTTGGCAAAATGAATAGCACTGGCACAGGCTTGGAGCAGCAGCCTTTATTCATGATAAAATGATTACGTTTTGAAAAATGTTGTATCGAATTTGAATCTTTTTTTTTTAAAGACTTATTTATTTATTTTAAGAGTTACAGAGAAGCCGGTACCGCGGCCCAATAGGCTAATCCTCCACCTGCGGCGCCGGCACACCGGGTTCTTGTCCCGATCGGGGCACCGGATTCTGTCCCGATTGCCCCTCTTCCAGGCCAGCCCTCTGCTATGGCCTGGGAGTGCAGTGGAGGATGGCCCAAGTCTTTGGGCCCTGTACCCGCATGGGAGACCAGGAGAAGCACCTGGCTCTTGGCTTCGGATCAGTGTGAGGCGCCGGCTGCAGCGCGCCGGCCACGGCAGCCATTGGAGGGTGAACCAATGGCAAAGGAAGACCTTTCTCTCTGTCTCTCTCTCTCACTGTCCACTCTGCCTGTCAAAAATTACAAAAAAAAAAAAAGGGGGAGGGGGGTACAGAGAGAGAGAGAGAGATCTTCCATCTGCTGCTTCACTCCCCAGATGGCTGCAACAGCTGGAACTGGGCCAGGCTGAAGTCAGGAGCCAGGAGCTTCTTCCAGGTCTCCCGTGTGGGTAGCAGGGACTGAAGTACTTGGACTATCTTCCACTATTTTTCCCAGGCCATTAGCAGGGAGCTGAATTTAAAGTGGAGCAGCCAGAAGATAAACTGGCACTCATATGGGATGCCAGCATTATAGGTGGCAACTTTACCAACTGTACCACAACACTGGGTCTTTGAGTTTGAATCTTGAGACACTGGTTTTGGAAGATAGAACTCCATTTTAGGTAGAGATGTTAACATTGGAACTCTGGTAAAAAAGAGGCAGTCACCTGAGAAAAATCTGCTGTGTTCAGCTGCTAATTGTTACATCTGTTCTTCTACTTTGAACTTAATTCCAGACCATAATGTACTGTCTGTGCAACGTGGAAACCATTGCCAAGAGCCCTTAATTTAAAATTTCTACTTACAGCCTGACATCTCTTTCCACTTTGTTTCTTTCTAAAGGCAGTGGAGTATTTTTCAGGATTTATTTATTTGACAGGTAGGATGACAGAGAAAATATCTTTTTTTTAAAAAAAAATTTATTTGGGAGGCAGAATTACAGATAGATGGAGAGACAGTGAGAGAAAGGTCTTCCATCTGCTGTTTCACTCCCCAAATGACCACAATGGCCAGAACTGAACTGATCCAAAGCCAGGAGCCAGGGGCCTAAGCACTTGGACCATCTTTTGCTGCTTTCTCCGTCATTAGCAGGGAGCTAGATTGGAAGTAGAGCAGCTGGGACTTGAACCAGTGTTCATGTGGGATGCCGGCACCACAGGTGTGGAGGCATAACTCTTGTGTACAAAGAATTTTATACATATAATTTGTATCTTTGAGCAGCCTTGATTATTTTAATCTTTTCCTTAATTGGGTATTGTTTTCATTATATTGCCTGAGGATTTTCTAAATGTAAAAGAGAATTTTGAAAACCTGAGGATGTCTGCTAAAGGGGTTGGTTTGGAACTATCTTTATTCCATAATGGTTAAGTGATTCATGGGTATAATTGGTTTTATTAAGTATAGATCATGATTTCTGTCCTGTTCTTATATGTTCTCTCTTTTGTATAATTCTTTCTCATTTTATAAATGAACTTTTAAGAAGAAAAACAAACGTGCGGATTATATATGCTGGAATTACTATCACTGGCCAGCTAGTTGACTTAATATTTTAACTCTTGAAGAGTGAAAGGATGAGGCACGTGAAGTATACAGATTAGCCTGTGTTTGGTCATTGAGTACAGGCTTTGCTTCTGATTTTTGGATGCAAATTGTATATTTTGAGTTTATAAATGTGGACACTTCAGAGTCAACCAGTTTTTTTGTTACGTAGGAATACATGGGAATAAAGATTTGTTAATTCAGGATTTGAGGAAGCACAGTGGGGAGGAATGGAGAAGGGAAAGGTTTGCAAATGCATATGACACTGAGCTAGAGGGGTCAGTGCTGCCTGCAGATGTACAACCCCATTTGTGCACTTGAGCATGGCCTGGGGGAGCATGGCCTGATGAATACAGAGAGAGATGCGTTTTGATCGAGGTAATTTCCCTCAGATGGGTCTCGCCATCTCATGAATCAAAACCTGTCAGCAAGGAGCTAAAGATGGAGTGAAGTTTATTGTATGGTTGTTTCCATGCGACACCGTCACGCTAGAAGGGTCAAGTGAGAGAGACCATTAGAACTCTGTTGATTTACTAGGCCTGTTGTGCACTTCCCTGCAGGGCAAAGAAGAGAGAGGCTAGAAGAGGGGAGCTGAGGGGTGCTGGGTGAGGAGAGAAGGGCAGGCTGTGGGGGTGGGGGCCACTGTGTTTTTGTTCCCCCTCCTTAGAGCCCCTGGTGAGTTTGGAGCAGATGCTCTGCCTGGATCTCTAGGAGAGGCACCAGAGGTCTGATTCTGAAGGGAAAGTCATGGAGAAGTCTCGCATATTTGCCTCAGTGGTGAGAGAAATATATCCCTCCTCCCTTCTTTTCCTGTTCCTTGTTCTTTCCTCACCTTTGAGTTTAAAAGGAAATACAGAAATTTTTTTAAGGATTTTTTAAAAAAGATTTATTTATTTATTTGAAAGGCAAGAGTTAGAGAGAGGGAAAGACAGATCTTCCATCCGCTGGTTCAATCCCCAGATAGTTGCAGTGGCTAGCATTGGACTAGGCCAAAGCCAGAAGTAAAGGGCTTCATCCGGGTCTCCCATATGGGTTCAGGGGCCCAAGGATTTGGGCCATCCTCTGCTGCTTTCCCAGGTGCATTAGCAGCGAGGTGGATTGGAAGTGGAGCTGCCAAGACTCTAACCAGCACCCATGTGGGATGTCAGCATCGTAGGTGGTGCCATGGCTTAAACTGCTACGCCATAGTGCCGGCCTCAGGAAATTTAATTTAGAATCCAAACTCCCCTTTTCAGGGTGTCACTAAATAAGGACCCAGGAGAAAGACTGTCCTGCACATTTCAGCTGGACTTAGACTTTGTGAAGCACTGGCCTCAGAGTTTGTGTTGAAATAATGGCTGGGATTCAGAAGTAGCATCTCTGTGATCTGAACTTGGTGAAACACTCCCACCACTGAGTTGAATGGAACAAAATTCGTAGTACTAAGGTGAACATAATGTGGTCTAGACGTGCCTCTGCCCAAGAAGGGATGCTCCTTTTTTCTCCCTGGAGTTGTTTCCTACTTAGCTAGGAGACTTAGTGAAATAGAGGTAGATCTTCTAGAATATTCTAGAATTTCTTGTTTTGAAATCAAGACAATTTCTCCCTTGACTTTGGTAGTGAAAAATATAGTGGGGCTTGTGCTTGTTGGAAACCTTCCTTTTTTTTTTTTTTTTTTTAAGATTTATTTATTTGAGAGGTAGAGTTATAGACAGAGAGAGGGAGACAGAGAGAAAGGACTTATATCTGCTGGTTCACTCCCCAAATTGTCGCAACGGCCAAAACTGGGCAAATCTGAATCTAGGAGCCAGGATCTTCTTACGGGTCTTTCCACGCCAGTGCAGGGGCCCAAGCACTTGGGCCATTTTCTACTGCTTGCGCCATATCCTGGATTTCAATCCTGAATCTACCATTTACTATTTGTAAAACTTTGGACAAGTTACTTAATAAGTCTCAGGACCAGCATTCTGGCATAGCAAGTAAAGCTGCCCCCTGCGTTGCTGGCATCCCATATGGGTGCCAGTTTGAGACCCAGCTGCTCTAACTCTCTGCTATGGCCTGGGAAAGCAGTAGAAGATAGCCCAAGTGCTTGGGCCATTGTTGCCATTTGGGGAATGAACCAGCCTGTAACTGCCTTTCAAAATGAATAAATCTTTAAAAAATAAAAAATGAAAAAAAAACTAAGCCTGTTTCCATATTTATGAAATGAACATAATCATTGTACTTACTTCATTCATAAAATTATTGTAAGAAGAAAAGGAGATATTATTGCATGTAGAGAAACCAGCACAGTACCAGTACCATGTGATAAATGCTCCACTGTTGGTGATTGTAATATTATTTTACTTTATGATTATTAAGGACCAGGTTGCTTTTTTCTTCTAATCTAGCTTAGTGGTTTTTTCTTTTTAAGATTTATTTTCTTTTTATTCGAAAGGCAGAGTTAGAGAGAAGGAGACTCAGAGATCATCCACTGGTTCACTCGCCAAATGGCCCCAACTGCTGGGGCTGGGCCAGGCTGAAGCCAAGAGCCAGGCACTTCATCCAGGTTTCCCACATGAGTGCAGGGGTGCAAGCAGTTGGGCCATTCTCTGATGCTTTCCCAGGCACATTTGCAGGGAGCTGGATTGGAGTAGAGTAACCAGGATTTGAACTGGTGTCATACAGGATGCCAGCATTGCAGGCAGCTTTACTTGTTATGCTACAACGCCAGCCCGTGTTTTTTTCTTCTTTAAAGATGTATTAATGGGGCCGGCGCCGAGGCTCAATAGGCTAATCCTCCACCTAGTGGCGCCAGCACACCGGGTTCTAGTCCTGGTCGGGGCGCCAGATTCTGTCCTGGTTGCCCCTCTTCCAGGCCAGCTCCCTGCTATGGCCCAGGAGTGCAGTGGAGGATAGCCCAAGTGCTTGGGCCCCTGCACCCCATGGGAGACCAGGAGAAGCACCTGGCTCCTGGCTTTGGATCAGCGCGGTGCGCTGACTGCAGTGCGCCAGCCACTGCAGCCATTGGAGGGTGAACCAACGGCAAAGGAAGACCTTTCTCTGTCTGTCTCTCTCTCACTGTCCATAAAATAAGAATTATTTTATGTATTTGAAAGACAGAGGTACAGAGAGAGGTAGAGACAGAGAGAGAGGACTTCCATCCGCTGGTTTACTACCCAGATGGACACAATGGCTGGAGCTGCACCAATCCGAAGCCAGGAGCTTCTTCCGAGTCCCCCACATGGGTGCAGGGGCCCAAGGACTTGAGCCATCTTCTGCTGCTTTCCCAGGCCACCGCAGAGAGCTGGATTGGAAGTGGAGCGGTCGGGACTCGAACTGGTGCCTATATGGGATGCTGGCACTGCAGGCGGCAGCTTTACCTGCTACACCACAGCACCGTCCCAGGGTAGAGCTTTTGATTCTGCTAACTAGATATGATGGGACTATGAAGAAGAAAATAAAGTGGGTTAAAGTGATAGGGTTTAGGGCCTCATGAGATACTTATATGAGACAATATTAAATGTGAATAGTAGTTCAACCTTTAATACAGCTATATGAGAATGGCTAGCTCCAACTCATAGTAAGCTAAAAGTCTCCCCAGTTAACCAGACAGGTATTGAGTCATCAATGCCTGGAAAAGAACCAGAATCTCACAGAAATGGCTACTGCTGTCACTTTGACTAAGCTTTTGTGAACATAATTTATAACTATTCAGAGACTTTTATGATTTTGCTGGATGTTTTCAGGCAAACACCTGACTTTTTTAGAAATATCCCTCTGGGGCCTGTGCTGTGGCACAGTGGATTAAATCCCCAGCTTGCAGTGCCAGCATCCCATATGGGTGCTGGTTTGAATCCTGGCTGCTCCTCTTCTAATCCAGCTCTCTACTATGGCCTGGGAAAGCAGTAGAAGATGGCCAAGTCCTTGAGCCCCTGCACCTGTGTGGGAGACCTGGAAGAAGCTTTTTGTTCCTGGCTTCGGATCAGCTCAGCTCTGGCCGTTGCGGCCATCTGGGGAGTGAACCAGCGGAATGGAAGACCTCTCTCTCTGGCTCTACCTCTATAACTCTGACTTTCAAATAAATAAAATAATTCTTTAATTAATCAATTTTTTTGACAGGCAGAGTGGACAGTGAGAGAAAGAGAGACAGAGAGAAAGGTCTTCCTTTACCGTTGGTTCACCCTCCAATGGCCGCTGCAGCCGGCACACTGCAGCCGGCGCACCACGCTGATCCAAAGCCGGGAGCCGGGTGCTTCTCCTGATCTCCCATGGGGTACAGGGCCCAAGCACTTGGGCCATCCTCCACTGCATTCCCGGGCCATAGCAGAGAGCTGGCCTGGAAGAGGGGCAACCAGGACAGAATCTGGCGCCCCGACTGGGACTAGAACCTGGTGTGCTGGCGCCGCTAGGTGGAGGATTAGCCTATTGAGCCTCGGCACTGGCCATAATTCTTTAAAAAAAAAACCAAAACAACAACAACAAAAAACACTCCTTGTGGCCGCTGCCATGGCACATTGGGTTAAAGTCCTGGCTGCTCCACTTCTGATCCAACTCCCTGCTAGTGCTCCTGGGAAGGCAGCAGAGGATGGCCCAGGTCCTTGAGACCCTGTACCCATGTGGGAGACCTGGAGGAAGCTTCTGGCTCCTGGCTTCAGCCTTTCCCAGCCCCAGTCCTTGCGGCGATTTGGGGAGGGAACCAACGGATGACAAGATTCTCTCTCTCTCTCTCTCTCTCTCTCTCTCTGCCTCTCAAATAAATAAAATAAATCTTAAGAAAAGAAAAGAAAAACCTCTCTGGCCCTCTTCTTTTCCTTGTCTTATGAGCGTTTAGGACGTACTTATAATTAAGGTTTTAATTATTCTGGATAAGTATACTGTGTGATGTTTATTTAGTTTATTATCTTTTCTATTTGTGTAGTCCTTAGTTGTTGGCATAAGATGGGATTGCATATTGTTGCCATTCTTATAATTTCATTCTCTTACTTTGTGAAAAGTGGCTAGCTTTTTTTCTGTTTTGCTTTATTAAAGATTTGTTTATTTATTTGAAAAGCAGAGTGAGAGACAGATCTTCCATCTGCTGGTGTGCTCCTCAAATGCCTGTGATAACTAGGGTGAGGCCAAGCTGAAGCCAAAAACTCCATCCAGGCCTCCCAGACATATTAGCAGGAAGCTGGATCTAAAACAGCACTCTGATATGGGTTATGAGCCCAGCCTGTTGGCTTGTGTTAATAGTTTTATTGTTCCCTGAACAGTCTGAAGATGATGAGAAGCTGAAAAAGAGGAAGGAGCGATTTGGAATTGTCACAAGTTCAGCTGGAACTGGAACGACAGAAGATACAGAGGTAAAATACACCTAGGATGTTTTAATACAGGCTTTTGAAGGGAAATGAGTGAATAAATTGGAAAAACACCTGTTTTCCCCTAGCCTACTTTTTGTATCATTATTATTATTTTTAATTTATTTTCATCTGTTCGAAAAGCAATGAGAACAATATCTCCCATTCTCCAGTACACTGCTCAAATGCCCACAACAGCCAGGACTGGGCCAGACTGAAGCCAGGAGCTCAGAACTCCTTCTGGGTTTCCCATGTGAGTTGTAAAGGCCCATACCCTTGAGCAATCATCTGCTGCATCTCATGAAGCATCAACAGGAAGGTGAGGTAGCAGCAGAGTAGCAGGGGCTCGTGTGGAAGTCTGACATGGGATCAGGCATCTAGGTGGTGGCTTAACCCTCTTAACCACAACACCTGCCCTGCAGAATACTTCTTAAGTGCTCAAATAACTGGATATTTTACCTTTTCCTTGATAATTTTTTCCTGAAGTGTATCCACACCTATTTCTGAAGTATGCACGCCTAATTCCATCAGCCTACTTAATTCAGTATTAGAGTCTGTTAACCTACTAGCAAAGAGCATAACATTTAGAATCAAGTAGGCTTGGTTTTGAAAAGTAGCTCTGCTGCTTAGTATCACTTAATAACTTATAGTACTTTCCCGAACCTCACTTTTGTCATCTGGGAAGTGTTTTTTTAAGAATGGAATAAAATGATTTTATGTCAAATGGGATGGTTCTGCTTGGAATGAGGGCTGTCATTTTGGAAGTATTATGGTAGTTTCTCTTACTGTTATCTGCTGGACATGTTTGCTTTGATCATTTAATGAAGGACATCTCCAACCCAGACACACTTTAGTTGTGCCTAACTCCTGTCTGGAATGGCACCATGGACTCAAATGAAACTTCTTGTTCTTATCATTTTGTTTACTAAGTGTTTCTCAAGATAAAAGAGTTTTTGTTTTTATTTATTTATTTATTTATTTAAAAGTCAGAGTTACCCAGAGAGAAGGAGAAGCAGAGAGACAGAGAGAGTGGTCTTCCATTGGCTGGTTAACTCCCTAATTGGCCGCAGCGGCCAGAGCTGTGCTGATCAGGAGCCAGGAGCTTCCTCCCAAGTCTTCCCACGTGGGTACAGGGCCCCAAGGACTTGGGCCATCTTCTACTGCTTTCCCAGTCCATAGCAGAGAGCTGGATTGGAAGTGGAGCAGCCGGGACTCGATCCGGCACACAACTGGGATGTCAGTACTGCAGGTGGCAGCTTTACCCACTATGCCACAGCACTGGCCCACCAAGAGTTTGTTTTTAAGACTGGTGTTCATCACTATCTGAGATTGCCCTGGGGTAACTAGCTCACTGAGATTGATCATTGACATCTTTGGTTTGCTGATATGAGATTATATATAATGGAACCTAGGTGTCCCCTGAGAAATTCATAAAGAGTGATTGAAATCATGTTAAAATAATGTTGGGGCCAGTGCTGTAGCATAGTGGGTAAAGCCACTGTCTGTAGTGCTGGCATCCCATATGGGCGCAAGTTCAAGTCCCAACTGCTCCTCTTCTGATCTAGCTCTCTGCTATGGCATGGGAAGGCAATGGAAGATGGCCTAAGTGCTTGTGCCCCTGCACCCACGTGGGAGACCCAGAAGAGGCTCCTGGCTCCTGGTGTTGAATAGGCCCAGCTCTGGCCATTGCAGCCATTTGGGGTGTGAACCAGTGGATGGGAGACCTCTCTCTCTCTCTCTGCCTCTGCCTCTCTGTGACCCTGCCTTTCAAATAAATACATCTTTTTTTTTTAAATTAATATTTTTAGAATTAAAGGTTTTTGGGAGACAAAGAATTTGGAATGTTTTCTTCCATTTAATCCAAATGTACTCCTCTCCATTTACCTCTGGAGATCATCTCTAAAAATTATTACCTTATGTATTCAAAGTCTTGTAAAACGTCTTAATGGAATAAATAGCAGAGTCATTCTTACAAATATATCCTGAAATTTAGAGTCAGATAAGTTTATGTTCCCATTAGGAAAAATTAAAGGAGTTGATATTATTTGCGTTGTTGAAAACAAAATGTGGTCTTGTAAGTATCTGCTTACTAACTGACTTAGCAGGTGGAGCTTAAAGTAAACTTAACTTGTTTTAATTCTGGTTAAAATTACTCTTTCCCTGCAGAAGAAATGTTTGTTAGATTAGACATGTTTACTCTGCGGGTAGATTTGGCTTCCCGAAGTTGAAGATGAGGATGTTGTTGGGTGGCAAGAAAGAGTGTCTTTAACTGGGACCATCAGTTTATGGAAGGAAGTAGTCATTTCTGAGGCAGATGGAGTTATATGAACAAGATGGTTTTTGTTCGATTCCAAAGAATTGTATCAGCCCACGTAGAATGGGCTATTTAAAAGATTTACTTATTATTAAAAAATATTTATTTATTTGAAAGGCAGAGTTAGTACTCTTCCATCTGCTGGTTCATTCCCCAAATGGCCACTATGGATGGAGCTGAGCTGGTTTGAACTTCTTCCAGGTCTCCCACGTGGGTGCAGGGGCCCACGGACTTGGGCCATCTTCCACAGCTTTCCCAGGCGCATTAGTAGGGAGCTGGATCGGAAGTGAAACAACTGGGACACTAACTGGCACCCATATAGGATGCTGGCGCTGCTGGTGGCAACTTTACTGCTCTGTCACAGCCCTTTTTTTTATTTTTTTATTTTTTTGACAGGCAGAGTTAGTCAGTGAGAGAGAGACAGAGAGAAAGGTCTTCTTTTTCCATTGGTTCATCCCCCAATGGCCGCTCCAGCTGGTGCACTGTGGCTGGTGCACCGCACTGATCTGAAGCCAGGAGCCAGGTGCTTCTCCTGGTCTCCCATGGGGTTCAGGGCCCAAGGACTTGTGCCATCCTCCACTGCACTCCCAGGCCACAGCAGAGAACTGGACTGTAAGAGGAGCAACTGGGACAGAATCCAGCGCCCTGACCGGGACTAGAACCTGGTGTGCCGGCGCCACAGGTGGAAAATTAGCCTATTGAGCCATGGTGCCAACCTAGCCCTTGTTTTAATCTATATTAAACCTCTGGTTGAATGGTATAAAAATGGGCTCCTCTTTGCTTGGGGCCAGTGGTTGGAGTGAAGTTGAAGTACTCAGTACTGTGGGTTTTTTATTTTTTTACTTTTTTTTTATTTTATTTATTTGAAAGAGTTACAGAGAGAGGTAGAGACAGAGAAAGAGGTTTTCCATCCACTGGTTCACTCCCCAGATGGCTGCAATGGCCGGAACTGTGCTGATCTGAAGCAAGGAGCCAGGAACTTCTTCCGGGTCTCCCACGTGGATACAGGAGCTCAAGGACTTGGGCCATCTTCTACTGCTATCCCAGCCAATAGCAGAGAGTTAGATCAGAAGAGGAGCAGCCGGGACTAGAACCGGCACCCATATGGGATGCTGGCGCTTTAGGCCAGGGCTTTAACCCGCTGCGCCACAGCGCTGGCCCCGTCAGTGCTGTTTTGTGAATCATTCCCAGAATAACAAGCCTTTCAAATACCCTGATTTTTTGTGCCTGTCTTTGGTGTTGTCTCCCTTGAGGTCCATGACAGGAACTTGTCTACAAACACTGTCCTGTCTTCAGTATTTTCTGTTGGTATTGAAGACTCATATGCCTCTCAGTGGATGGAAGCCTAAGGAATAACTGCTGCTGAGCCTGACTGCTCAGAGGGCATCCTGCTCTTTTCCCCGAATAGCCTCTGAGAAGTCTCCTGTCTCCTCACTAACTGGAAGACTTCCCAGTCTGTTAAGAACCCACTGTTTCTAGGCTACCTTGTTCTAGACTGAGCAGTCCTCTGGACTTCAGGAACCTTTCCACTGTTCACCCTGCCCTGCCCATTTTCTGTTCCTCTTCACCCTCTTTTCCCACTAAACCTCCCCAGTTCTAAATGGATAACTGGAAAGATTCGGGAATGAAATAGTTGGCTGCCAAGCTTAAGTCTGGGCCTTGTGACAGTGCATGTAAGTTTGGTTTAAAACTGCCAGGAACTTGGACCACTGTTGTCTTGCAATCTAATTTTTTTTTTTCTTACTGCTTTTTCTTTATAGGCAAAGAAGAGGAAAAGAGCAGAGCGCTTTGGCATTGCCTGATGAAGAGTTCTTGATGCTTTTTGTTCTATAGTGGTTTCCATTTCTCTGATTCTTCTTGGTCACATATATATATATATATATATATATATATATATATATACCTAAATGCACAGTGATGTGCCCACGTCCTGCCTCACTGTGAGGGAGCGTGTACCCCAGGTACATCCGTGAATTCCAGCAGCAATTTGTCTTATTGCTGTTCAGCTGTAAGGTTGTTGTGTTTTTGTTTTTAATTATTTTGCTTGTTAATAAAAAAATAGAAAAGAGAACATTGTGTTTTATTAGGTGATCCTTTAAGTTCTTGGAGCCAGATTAAGGGAGCTTCTGGGGTTAATATAGGGAATTAACCATAATTTCTTTATCCCTTAGAAAAGAAGATAAGGAAAAGGTTGGAATCTCTCCTGTAGCTTGTTTTTGCTCTCTTGGACTGGCTAGCAGACGTCTTTTTACCTCTTTATCCACTTTATCCAAGAGGATACATAATCCTGAATTTTTACTCCAGCAGGTTAGAATGACCCATTGAGAGAAAACTGAGAACCTGGGAAGCTGAAGCTAAAGGATTGCCCATTTGGAGGCTTTGGAGACATGAACAAAGGGGAAGGAAGATTAAACTTTTGATACCTCCTTAACCAGTAAATGTTACACCTGCAGCAGCCTTCCTTCCTGCTGTCTCCTTGTCTTTACTTTACTTTGATCTTAGGGTTAGCTTTTTCTTCTCTGTCTTGTCTTCATCTGAAAACAGAACCAGAGAAAATAGTTTCCTCTTGTAACTTTAGAGAATTTCTACTCCAGGAGGGTAAAAAAAAAGGATAAGGGAATAACAGCAGATGCTGATAATGGAGTGGAGTAATGGGTTTGTAGACGTTTTCTTTACCCTGTCTCTTGGTCACCCCTAACCTTCTAAAAACCTTAACTCCCCAGGATTCTCTTCTTGAAACCTAATCATTCTCACTCAGCTCATTGCTCCCAATTTTTGATACAGTATTTCCCAATGGTGGGAATTTCTTTACTTTTTTCATTCCATTCCAGCAACTGTTCATATGTTGGTCAGGAGTCTCTAACTTCCAAGTCTGATTACTGGATCTTCCTCTTCCCTGTGTCATTGTACTAATCCCACACATACTCCTTGAGTAGGAATAGTTCAGGATACATATGTATTTTTACTAATTAAGTCTTAAAATAGTCATTGCATTTGGAGACAAAATAAACAAACAGGCTTGTAATTCTGGGGTCCAGGCACCCTTCCTCCTGTCCTCCAGTCATCCTAGTTTGATCGAGCATGCACTTGTGGTTAGCTGACTGTCATTTCCTTGTTCTGAAGGTATGGCATTCTCTGCATACCTGGAAGCTCTTAATGAGGTGGTCTGTAAAGCTGTGGAGGGAACTGGTTTCCCCAGCTGTAAATCTGCACATTTATGGTTCTCTAGGCTCATTCTTTTTCTGTACCATTACTTTAAACTGCCCTTCCCCACATCCCAGCTCTTGAGAACTGCTGAAGATAGAAGGCTAGAGGCTTCTGTGGAGGTGGGGCCATAAGAAGGAAGGCAGGTATAAATAAGGGCAGGGCTTCTTGGTGTTGAGCTGAGTCCCGTTGCTATGTCTAACAAGAGAAACAGTGGGTGAGGGGCTTTTATATATAAGAGGATAACCTTTTTTAATGATCTTTTTTTATATGAGTGCCTCTGACATACAGTACAATTTGCTTCTAATTAGTGAAATCTCCTCCCAAAAATCGAATCCATCCTCTTGCTATTGCCAGACTAATAATTTCTTTTCTCCAAAGAGAATGAAAATTTGAACCCAAAATGTTCTGTTCCTTTCTTATTGCTTTTTTCCTCTGATGTTCCTGTGTTTTGTTTTCCACCTCTCAGGTCACTTAATAGAATAGATTAAAATGTAATATTGTGTAGCAGCTACTTAGATTTAATTCTTTGTTCCAACATAACTTGCTCTGAGACCTTTGGCAAACTACTTATCTTTGACTTTTTCCAGACTCTGTACCAATAGGAACCATTCCTTGTGAAGGCTGCTGTGAAAATTAGCTGATATTATCACGTTATGTACTTAGCACAGTTTGCATTCTACTAGGTGATTGGGGTAGGTTCCCTGAGTAGGTTCCAGTTAGAGGGTGGAGGGTAAGCAGATAGGTTGAGTATGTTCGTGGTACCCACTTATACAGTTGTATTTGGAGGTTTGGAGACTTGGAAGAGATAAGAGTTCCAGTTGCTACATTAGCCCTAGCTTACTGTCAGGAAAGGTGACATTGCCACCTGGAACACTGACATTCCTGCTTCTGCTCCACAAGAGACTAAATGGAGGTTTAGTCTGATGGTTCCTAGCCTAGGATTGCTCACATCCAAAACAGACAAAGGCAGGGTATAGAGCTGCATGTACTGGTTTGAAGGATGCCTTAGAAGACTTAAAAAGGTCATCTGATAAAGGACGTGTGTTGTAATGCCACAATAAGCCCATTTGTGACATCTGCATCCCTATTGAAGTGCCAGTTTGAGTCCTGGCTATTCCACTTCCAATCCTATTTCCTGCTGATGCATCCTTGGAGGTAGCAGATGATGGCCCGACTGCTTGGACCCCTGCCACTTACATGGGAAACCGGGATGGAGTTCCTGGCTTCTGGCCTAGTCCAGGCATATGGGGAGTGAACCAATGGATGGAAGATATCTATCTCTGTTACTCTTTCCAGTAGAAGAAAATAAATACATTTTTCTAAAAATGCCATCTTGTAGCCTCTTCTAGGCATCCTCCTAATACAGGAGACAAATGAGCAGTAGGGGAAGAAACCCATTTAGTCAGGACAAGAGCTAAAAGTAGGCATAGGTAAAGCAGTTCCCTTGGCGGAATACAACCCATAGCACTTTTGTTACTCAACCAGTTTTAAGCTCACTTTTAGAATTGGTCTGGGGTAGGGTCAGTCTGTGTATATCACAGCCGGGGCAGGGGAGGTGTGGGGGCACACTGAACCCTTGCAAGGGCCCTGTGCATTCTGGATCAGCTTGATGTCCAGGCAGCTTCCCCCCCCCCCTTTTTTTTTTTTTTTAAATGTGAGGCAAAATTCTTTTGCTGCTAACTCTTATGCCGAGACTTGTGCTATAGGTGCATGGGAGAAATATTTACATTGGACTCAAATATTCGAGATGCTTAAACACTCTTGTTCCACTGACAAATTGAATGGCTGTGGTTTGGTTTGTGGGATTTAGTGAAACTTGGTTGATGAAACCCAGGATCAAGGACTGCAGATGAGACTTACTTTCCTCCTTGGCCATTCCGTGGAGGCTGAGAGTTTCTATCAGCTTTGGGACTGTTTGGGATCAAACTCTTCAGAGAAGAGCTATGGTCCTCTGCCCATCTTCCCTGGGGCTGCATGTCCCCACCCTCTTCCCATATGCCCTTAGTGTCTCTTTGCTGTGTGGACCCCATCTTTTTAGTCCTTGAGTACAAGGTTTCCTCTTTCAGATCTTACTTGATGCCTGGTCTCCAAGGTACAAATGAGGCGCTTGATTAGGGAGAAGAGCTCAGTACTGAATTCTAAACTCTTTGACTGCTTTTATTTTTCTTTTTTCAGGTTCAAGTGCTGGATTGTGTCATGTGACTATCCCAAAACTCAGAGCACCCTATGGCCATCTTTGCCCTCTGTCACATAACTTGAAAACTGCCAGATGGCCTTTTTGCAAAGGTTCCCTCCAGGAAGCCTTGATCTCAGTGAAGAAGTCCTTTTCCCGGCATTCCAGTGCCCCCGTCAGCCCCATTCTCTTCAGACACCCTTAACAAACAAAGGCAATCACGCACATGATGTAACAAATACACAAAGTGAATAATTACACTAATAATGATATGTTTGGAGAGGCACTGGCCAGGTCCACACACATAAGGTGAAAAGGGGTGCTGGCTCCCGCTGGGCTGTCAGGCCGTGCCAAGCCTCTTTATCCTATGCCTCTTTGGGTGTAGGGAAGGAACAGGGGAATGAGACTTCACCTCATAGATATATGTTCATAAGAGAAACTCCCCCAAGGGTCTTTATTTGGTGGTATTAAAGGGGCAATGTTCTAAGTATCCCCCAAGTTCAATGCCCTAGCTCTCTAGAATCTGTAGAGGGAAGTTACCTGGTGCCTGCTGCCCAACTCCCACCCCGTGCCAAGCACAAGAGGCATTTGAACTTGGAAGCGTCTTCTGTTCTTCACTTCTCTGTTCTCCTTCCACCAAGGGAAAACGGTGTTGCTGGTCAGTGTGTGTTGTTCTCCAAGATCGGGGCAGAAGGGTGAGCAGGGCCAGAGAGGAGAAACTTGGGGTTAACATAGCTGCTGTATGGGAGGAGGTGAGTAGAAAAGCTTAACAGCTATCCGTTCCTCTGCTGAAAAACTTCACATCACTTTCTCACTGTGAGAATAGGAATAAGATGCTAAAGCTTACCATCTTGGCCAAGTGAGAGTCGTGCTCTTGGGAAAAACAAGCCTTCCAGGGATGCTTACCAGCTACAGGCTGTACTTCAGTTCAGTACTGCTTGTATCAGACCCATAACTGCTGGTCCTACTTAGAGTGACAGTCTTGGGGAAAGTTCTTCCCATCTCCTCCTGACAGCCTCTTGGTTCTCTCTGGGAGCCCAGAGGCTGCTGCTAAGGTGTGGATGCGGTGTGGAGAGTCTCAGCTCCTCGGCTTCAGGCACTGTCCAGCTGGGAGGCAGAGGGGAACTTGCACTCTGAAGCCTGTGCTCCTCTAGCCTCATCTCTTCACCACTACTCTGGTGCCCTGGTTATCTGTCCCACAGCGAGAGGTATTTTATGTCCATAAAGTGCCCGTGGTAAGTGCTCAGAATTCATCTCTTGGCTGTGGTGGGTGCTGCTATTTCTCACTCCATCGAGGGGAAGAAGCTGAGGCACAGTGCGTCCAGAGGAGGGTGGTCAGGGTTGTGGGAGGAGCGAATGGGCTCAGCTAAGTGACTTGAAGTGGCAGCCGGTATCTGCCTGCTTCCTAGCCCTCCCGTCCTCTGCTCTAACTGGCCTTGTCAGGCACATTTCCCCACTGCGTGGTCCCTTCCCTGCTGCCAGGGACTGCTAGATTCCAAAAATAAAAGATAAAAATAATTATAGACACTCTGTTCTCTTGCTCTCCCTCTTCCACCCTGAGCTTGGGTTGGGGGACTAAAATGCCCCCCGCTCCGGAATCCCTTCTACCTTGGTCTGCTGGCTCTGTTCCCTAGCCCAGAGCAGTGATTTGGATTCAGATGCCCTGCATCCTTCAGCCTCTATACTTTTTCCTTCTCAGCCCCTCTGAACCTTTTCTAGACCTGGGGGACTCTGGGGTCTTTATACCCTTTTTGTTTTTTGACCTGAAAGTGGAGGCTGGGGCAGGGGCATTCCACAGGCTCTTTGGTCTCTCTTGGCTGAGGGGAATTTGGGCATAAGCAGGCGGCACCCTTTGGCTAAATAACACATGAGGGTGGGCCTGAGGGTTAGTTCAGTGGCTCTCATCATACTGATCCTGGATATGAAGGGCTCCCCCCACCCCAGCTCATAAACCCTAACCTTTTACTGTTTCTGTGACCAGTGGCTTCAGTTCAACCCGTTTGGCTCAGGAAGGTTGCGTTAGGGTGATTGCAGGTTAGAAACTTCCACGTGCCAGTCCTCCTGCCCTTTACTCCCTCTCCCAACCCTGGAGGCTTTATACAAGTGCTTAAGTGGGTGGGCGTTAGGGGAGTGCAGGGTTCGGGAAATAAAGGAAAAATGGGGCACTGGGCAGGGGTCCTCCTATTCCAGTAAAGCCAAATACCAAAAAAAAATGTAAAGTCATAATAAATAAATAAATAAATTCCCAAATCCTTAACTTTTGCCCCTGCCCTCACTTCCCTTCCCCTGGCCACTGATAAAGGGAAAGAAGGGAGGAGCTAAGAATGGATTTTTGATTTCCTCTCCTACTGAGTAGTTGGGGGATCTCCCCAGACTATACCAAGCCCCTCACCTTGCCAGTGGAAGGAAGGAGGCTCGGTGTGGGGCTTTCCTTTATTCCTCCGTTTCGGTCTCCCTCAGTGTTTGTCTCTGCCTAGTCTCTGTCTCTTCTGCCTCTCTATCCCTTTGCCTTCTCCCTGCAGCTCTTTTTGTTCCACCGTCTCTATACCTGTCTCTACACCTCTCTGTCTTCTTGCCAAACCTTCTCACCTGCGAACCTCAGACGCTCCCCACCCTGACCATGCCCTTCCGTCCCCTTTCCCCAAGACCCCTCACCTCAATCCCCACCTGCCTCCCTCTGTTGTATTGCACGCTGCTTGGTCAGGGAACAAGGTGTGATGTTCATGGGGAGAGGTGGAGGGAGCTGTAGGGCTTGGGGGGAATGGGGGCCAGGGCTGGGGGTCTCAGGGTCGGGTCTGTGGGGGAGGCATCCACTGTCCCCCACCTTAGGAGCAGCCACAGCGATCCACCACCATGCCAGGGATCTTGCCGTAGATAATCTGCTGCTTGTCATTGAAGTAGAGCATGTTGATTGGGGACATCTTGGTGGGGGTACAGCAGGGCCCAGCAGAGCCTCTTGGGTTGGCCTGTTGCACCAAATGGGTGTGCGGATACTTTTGCATGAACATGTACTCGCACTGGCCAGAGCAGTAGTTGGCCTTGTAGCGCTTAGGTGCGATGATCCAGTCCCAGCCGAAAGCCTCAAAGTCCACCGTGAGGGGGTATCGGCAGCAGCGGGACTCACTGGAGTGCTCATCACAGTCCAGGCCCAGGTTCCGCCGGGACCGTTTTGTGTTCTCTAGGACTCGAAGCTCCATGAAAGGGTGCTGAGGGTCAGGGAGAGGGGAAAGAGATGTGACACAGCCCTGAGCAGTTCCTCTGCCCTGTTCTTTTCCCGCCTGCCTCAACAGGGGTGTCAGAACAGACACCACTGGCTTCTCGCCTCTTCCACTGCTCCCACCCCCACACCTTATCTGCTGCCCACTCCTCTTGCCAGCTAGCCATATCTCCTTCGGCTCACCTTACCTAATTCTTCCTCTTCTGGCAACCTAACCCTCAGCAGCCCCTTGGCCCAGGGCCTCGTTAACAGCCAGTTTCTGTGTTCCCATGGATCTCCTGTTAACTGACACCATCACCCCAAATCCTGTTTCACCTCTTTTCTGGCCTGGATCCCTGAAAAGTGATAGTTGCCGCCCCACCCCTCAACTCCTCTAGCCCCAGACAAATAATGCTGGTCTCCAACCCCATTCACATTCCTGGTCCACTTTTTCCAACATCCCCACCTCCTTAGGGCCAGGTTACACATATCCACCACCACTTCAGGCCCCCTGCTCACCAGCCCCTCAGCTCCTGGCCCCAGAGAGGTGACAGCCAGGTCTGTGCCACTGGGATCAAAGGCGTTGATCTCGATGCCCCAGTTGCTCTGCGGCTGGCGGAACCAACTGTGGAGCACTTGCTTGAAGTCGATGCTCTGCCAGTGGCCGGAGCGCGAGTGCAACTCAATCTTGAGTGAGCGGATACGGATGTGCCGACGTCCTCCACCCCCTACCCCTGCGGTCCCTTCCCCAGTCAGGGGTTTCAGTCGCAAGATCTGCAGGTAGACCGTGGCTGGGCGGGGCACTGGCCGCAGGTACACCCACAGCTGGGCCTTCAGTACCTTTGTGAACATCACCTTGGGGCTGAAGTGGAAATGGCAGCAGAGAGGGCTGCCATCTGTCTGCACCGCAGGGTCGGCTGGTAAGAGAGAAGGGGACACAGGATCAGCAGAGGGTGCCGTGGAGGGGGTCCTGCACAGTGTTGGCAGTTTTGGGCTCCTCGGCCTGAGTTTTACAGCTCTTTACCCTTTTACGCCTGTCTTGTTGACTACCATATACTCTCCGGAGGGTGATGGCTCTGCCAGACCTTACTTCCTTATGCCCATCCCCTATTCCACTGGTTCCCCTGTGCCAGGTAACCTGCAGAGACAGTCAGCAGGGAATTCTCTCTCGATCTGCATCCTTTCTTTCAACTTTTCCCAGGACATGGGGCTCCAACTTTTTCTGAATCTTAAATGCTTTTCGTGGGAGCTATACCTCTTACCACACCTGCTACCCTATATCACTTTGTCTGAATTTCAGATCTACACTCAGTGAAACAGGAGCACTTGTGCACTCAACTCCCCATTCCCTCTCTCCTAAGAAAGTTTCTTGAGCTGCTTCCTCCTCGTCATTGTCACTATTATGGGTTGAGCTTCTTAGAAGCGTGGGAAACCACCTGTGTAATGACAGGGAACATACAGAGCAGTTAGAGCTGGCCATCCCCTCTCTCCTGAGCTGCTTCCTTCGGCGTCTCAGCCCAGTGCCCATGAGTCTTTACATCTCTGACCCATTTCCCCTTGTTCTGGAACATAAGTGTACCCATCTTGAGTCTATGGGAGGAGGCCTGCTTCCATTCCAGCTTCTTACCCACTTCCCTTTCCTAATCTTTTTGTTTTTTTTTTAAGATTTATTTATTTTACTTGAAAGAGTTACACAGAGAGAGGAGAGGCAGAGAGAGAGGTCTTCCATCCGCTGGTTCAATCCCTAATTGGCCACAATGGCTGAAGCTGCACTGATCCAAAGCCAGGAGCCAGGAGCTTCCTCCAGGTCTCCCACATGGGCATAGGGGCCCAAGGACTTGGGCCATCTTCTACTGCTATCCTAGGCCATAGCAAAGAGCTGGATTGGAAGTGGAGCGGCCGGGACTCGAACCGGTGCCCATATGGGATGCTGGCACTGCAAGAGGTGGCTTTACCCACTATGCCACAGCACCGACCCCATTTTTCCAAATCTCTTAAGTCAGTTGGGAATGTTCTCAATCATGCCTCCCTTGGACAGGAATACCCAGCCTCACTCTGCATAGATTGGAAGAATCAGAAATGAGCTTCCAGAGCCATGTGAGTACAGTCAGAGGGTACAGGCTTTTGTGTGTCATGGTCAAGTGTTGAGCTATGCATAATCATGGAGGTCTTAAGTTCTGTTGAATCCCACCAGCACCCCACCCCCACCCCACCCCCAGAGAAGTGAGATGAACAGGAAAGTGCTCAGTGAATTTCATATATGCAGGACATGAAACACAAAATTCTCTACAGCTTCTTTTCCCTTGGCTCCTCGGAGCCCCAGGACTCTAGTAGGTCCCCAGGTACCCTCTGGTCACAGCTGCAGCGATGGTGTGATGCAGTAGGGTTTGGGGGGTGGTGACTCAGGGATTAAGAGCAAGAGCATAGCTGGGGAGCCGGCACTGTGGCATAGCAGGCTAAGCTTCCGCCCGCGGCACTGGCATCCCATAGGGTGCCAGTTCTAGTTCCAGCTGCTCCATCTCTGATCCAGCTCTCTGCTATGGCCTGGGAAAGCAGTGGAAGATGGCCCAAGTACCATCAGGCTTGGGCCCCTGTACCAATGTGGGAGACCCGAAAGAAGCTCCTGGCTCCTGGCTTCAGATTAGTACAGCTCTGGCCATTGCAGCCATCTGGGGAGTGGATCAGCAGATGGAAGACCTCTCTGTCTCTCCCTCTCTCTCTCTCTCTCTCTCCCTCTATATCAAATAAAATAAATTAATAAAATCTTTTTAAAAAGCAATAATTTATTAAAAAAAGCATAGCTAGGGCAAAGAAGCTATTGGGGAGATGGGGAGATGGAGAGTGACAAGCAAATACCCACATGGTAAAGTGTGCCTCATGTCAGAATAGGGATTGTCCATTTTCTTGTTAAAAGTAACCTCCAGGAGGATAAACACAGTCTGTTAACACTGTGTCTACTTTGCTCATCATTGTAGTTTTAGCGCCTCCTGTAGTACCAGGTAGTTCTCAGCAAATGTGTGCTGAATGAACTCTAAACTCTTAATTATACTGGCAAGTGCCAGAAAGTTCTTCGTGATATCTAAACTCTGTTCCTTGGGGTTCATTCAGTGCCTCACTCCTTGTTAGCCAGTATCTGACCTCACCCACGAAACTTCTTGGTGTCATACAGACAATGATTATTTTTTCTTAGGAATGCTGATCATTAAATAAAGCGAAATAGTGTGAAAATAATAGTAACTTCTACGATTCTTAGTTTGTTAGTTTTTTAAGCTCAGAATGTGCCCCTACCTAGGATGACAACAGCGTTTGAAGACTGGGGACTGACTGGGCACTGTCCCTGTAAGTCTGGTTCCTCTGACACCAGGGAATCACCATGTCCTTCCCCCATGGATGTAGGGAAGGCGCATAGAAAAGGGCGACTGGAGATGGTGAGAAAGGTAAGAAGAAAGATGGGATTTAGGGGTGAAGTCGAGGCAGAGGCAGAGAAAGGGAGGCGAGAGTAGGGACAGAGGAGAGAGGAGTGTTTGGGAGTTGGAGAACCTGGGCCTGGAGAACAGAAGTGGGTGGGGCTAGGAAGCCCAAGGTGCGGGGCACTGAGCCTTGCGAGGTAGAGCTGGGAAAGGATAGAAAGGGGACAGAGGGAGGAACAAAGGAGGAGGAGGTAGAGCTGAGAGGGAAACGGGGTGCTTGGGAGTCCCCAACACACAGGGCGGGGAGGGGGCCACATCTGTGTTGGATTGATCGGCCGGTGGCAGGCAGCAGGTCAGGTTTAGTAGGCGGCGCTGGTGGGGGAGAGAGGTCATTGCACTATTTTCAGCAAAAGCCCAACCCCCTCCCTGCTCACCGCCTCCCCCTCCCGCCCCCCTCAACACACACTCTCCAAGCCCAGGCTGGAAGGCCTAGGGGCTGGAGGCTGGGCTCAGAGGGCAGGGGCCTCTTAGCGCAGGGAGGAGAGACTGAGGGGCTGGACTTGGCTCCCAGAAGAGCAGGGGGCTGGGGTGGGAGAGCCTGAGAGGGTACAGGGAACTAGGGCAGGCATAGCAGCCTAGGAGAGGTGGGGGCTGGGGTCCAGGGTTGAGGGCTGGGGGAGGGGAGGGAGGGGGAGGGGAGAGGAGGCCATCTCTGCTGACAAACACCTCCCCCGATTAGCAGAGCACAAGTCTCTTATTAAAGCGGGTCCCTGGGGATTAGACTATAAAAGTCTCTTTTTCCTTTTCCCCTCTCTCCCTCCCCTCCCCTCCGCTCCCCCTCCCTCTCTTAAGAGCGCAGCTAGGCTCTTAAAGGGGACGTACAATACCTGGCCTGAGACCCAGTTCCCTTGTTATCCAAGTCCTGGGGTGGCATAGGGGAAAAGTTGGGGTGTGGCCCCACCTGCTGGTGCTACCCCCTCCCAGGCCCGACTTGCGCGGCCCAGTCTGTGTATGCTGGGCCAGTTCACTTCCTGCAGCCCCATCACCAGAGAGTTCTGCGGCCTGTGGGTTCAGGGATGCCAAGGCTGGTGGAAGGAAAGGGAAGTCCACAGCCCCACTGCCGGTCCTGGGAATGCTCAGGCACACTGCACCACGCAGACCAAAGTGTCTTCCCCTGCACCCCACCTTCTTCTAAACTCTGTCTCCTAGAACCCCGCACCCCTGCCCCCAGTGTCAGACTGACCCTGGCTTCCTCCAGCAGAGGGAGGCTGAGGGAGCCAAGGCTGTGTCCCCACACCTTCACCACCCCAGCCCCGTGCCTTCCCCATCATTGAGTTTTCTTTTCTTCCCAGCGCGTGGAGATCTGCAGGATCCTGGAGCCGCCTAGCCTCCTACTCGCACACCTGGGCTCCCTGCCTTGCCCATGGGGGTGGGCCACCGAGGATCCCTGCAGCCCCCAGCTTTTTATGACCCATCTGCCAATAAACCAGGCTCCCCCTCTCTTCTGTTCAGAGCCATAAAACCAAACTCGTGTGTGTGTGTGTGTGTGTGTGTGTGTGTGCGTGTGCGTGTGCGTGTTTGTGTGTGTGCATGTGTGGAGTTGGGGGAAACCTTGCCAAACCACTGGGGAGTAAGACAAGGCCTGGTTCCCTGGAGTTGGGGGTCAGTGGGGGGAGGGGAAAGGGGAGTCACCTGACCCTAGGGAGAGCTGGGGTTATTGGTGGTGGTGGGGTATAGTATTGGCCTGGATTTTCCAGGCCATAAAATTTCAAAGCAGCCCCCCCGTCTGTTAACATGTTCATCTTCCGTTTGGCCCACAGCTCGGATGCCTGGGTCCCCAGCCCCCTACCCTCACCATCTACTTCTTTCCCTTTCTCTCCAGGTCCTTCTCTCCTTAAGTCCAGCTGTCCACAGGGACGGTCAAGTAAGGGATGGAACAGTGAGGTCTGAGTAGCCAAACAGGGGTCCTCAGCTCCCAGCACGACGGATTGAGTTGGCTGAGCTCTGTCAGTACCGACCGAGATGGCAAAGCTGTCCCGGACCCCTGGGATACCCGGTGGGAGACGCGGCTCAGGACGCAAAGGGTGCCAGCTGGGCTGCCAGGAGCGACCCAGGGCTCTGGGTCTGCTGTTGGGGAGAGCTGGGGCGCACTCAGTTTTCTGCAGCCCGGCGGGTGCGTGCGGAGAGGCCCGAGGGCACCGCAACCTAGCAGGAACGGCGGGGATCCCGGAGCCTCCCCAGGCTCCCCAAGGCCCTTCGGGACAGTCTCGCTGCCCGGTCCCCTGGCTGCGGGCCCTGGCTTCCCCGAACTCCTCGACAGGGCCTTTCGTACCCCGGGGTGGGAGGCAGCATCTCGCAACCCGCCCGGTTCGCTCCCCCCACCTCCGAGAGCGGGGCGTGTACACAACTCTGCAGCCCATCGCCACCGCTCGGAAAACTTCTTCGGAGTAGCCCCAGATCCCCAACCCCTCAAGTTTCCGCAGAAAAGCCTTCTGGGCCGGGGCAGCCGAAGCCGCATCCCACCGCCCGCGCCCCGCAGCGCACTTACTCTCCTGGGCCATGCTAATGACGGTCTCAGTGGTGGCGTGGTACTCGTCCTCCTCCAGGAAGTCCTCGGGCTGCAGCGCGTCGCCCTGGAAGTCGTGCAGGTCCAGGATCTGCTGCAGCGGCGGCGCCTTGGGCAGCAGCTGCTTCACCACCTCGCGGCTGATGTTGGGCGCCTCCTTGAGCCGCAGCTTGCTCAGGATCTGCGACTTGATGCTCTCCAGGCGCAGCTCGCGGCTGTGCTGCCGCCACACGCACACGGGGCAGCCGTCCGGCTCCGGCGCCACGGACGGGGCCGGCCGGCTCGAGCGCTCCCCCCCGGCCCCGGCCGCCGCCGCCGCCGCCGCCGCCGCCGCCGCCGCCGCGGGGCCCTCGGCCGCCTCCCCCCGGGGCCGCAGCTCCAGGGCGAGGAGCAGGAAGCCCAGCAGCAGCGGGGCCGCGAGCACCATGCTGGAGGGGAGGGGAGGGAGGACTGGGGGGCGGGGACGCCGGAGTCCCGCGGGGAGGGGGCGGAGGGAGGAGGGAGGGAGGAGGAGGGGGTCCCGGCGGCGCGGGATTGGGGGCTGCCCGGCCGAGGGGGGGCCGGGGGGGCCGGGGGCGGCGGGCGCGCGGGCGGGGCGGGCGGGCGGCCGGGGCGGGCGGCTGGGGGGGCCCGAGCCCGGGCCAGGCCCTTTATAGCCCCGGCCCCCGTGTCGTCAGCGGCGGCGATTGGCTACGGAGCCAACAAAAGAGGTAGCGCTGTCATCCGAGGCGAGAGAGGGAGCCGGAGAGAGCCGAGGAGTAGGGAGGGAGGGAGAGCGGGCCCTGAGTGGGATGAGCAGAGCCGAGAGATGTGGGGCAGGGGCGCAGAGCAAGGGAAAGTCCGATCGAGGGAGAGCCGGGAGCGCCGGAGCGCTGGAGCGCCAGGGCGAGGAGCTGGGGCTGGGGGGAGAGGGGAGACAAAGGAGGGGCAGGCGAGTCCGAGGGCGCCAGGCACCGGGCCGGGCAAAGACGAGGCAGCTGGCGGGAGAGGCGGCGTGGGGGCAGTCCCAGGGGAGGACAGCGCCATGCGCACCGGACAGGGAGGCCAGGGGCTGCAGAGCGGACCGGGAGAGACGGGCGCCCGGCATGGAATGGGAACAGGTGCAGAGGAACCGATGGGATGGAGCCCAGGACCCCGGAAGGCCAATGGGGGCGGCAAAGACCGGCAGACCCCGATGGGGGGGGGTCCCTGAGGAGGCAGCGCGTAGGGCAGGCGCAAGGCAGGAGTGACAGCCAGAGGCAGTTTCTGTGGGAGTGCGGGGAGGTGGTGGAGGTGGTGAACTCAGCCCAGAGAAGTGCTGGCTTTCGGCAGCCGCGGGCTGGGCACAGAAGGAGACCAGCAGAGGCAGCGGCCGAGGCTGGGAGGTGACGGGCAGCAGGTGTAGAGCTGGGACCACGGCGAGCTCCAAACCGGGGCTTCCCCGGGCCCAGTGGAGTCAACAGGCTGCAAGAGGGAGGAGCCGGGGGCCGTCCGGGGAGGTGAACCTGGAGGTCCAGCTTCCCTAACTGCCTTTAGATCCATAGTCTTGGAAGGGACTGGACTTGCAGGAATGAGAATGGGAGACAAGCATTGTAAGGGGAGGGACCCAGATGTGGGACCAGACCCAGTCTTCTGAGGCGACCCTGGGCATCGCCCCAGGGCAGAGGGCAGGAGTGCTATGAGCTTGCTTAACTCCTGATGCTCTGACCCCAGTTCCTCCAGGCTGATTTTTTTTTTTAACCCCAAAGCCCTGGAGATCAATAAACAGGAAATGTTCCAGGGACTCAGGTCTTGCTTATTTCCTGGCACATGCAATGGTTGTTGAGTAAATGGATAAGCTCCATTATCATGCACGAGGGACATCGGGTCCTCTCTGGAAGTCGGCTTGGCATAGGTGCAGGGAGCACTGGGCAGTAGAGAGAGTTGAGGCTGGGGGTTGGAGTGCAGTGAGGGTGCAGGTGTGAGGGGAGAAGGTGTAGGGGTCAGGGGCCTGAGCCGGGGATCTTGGAAGAGACGGTGCATTTTCATGGTGCATGTTCATGGGGGACAGGGCCTGAGGCTGCAATAGAACGGAACAAAAACAGACCGCTGCTTCCCTCCCTTGATTTGGACTGGAAGATGGGCATCTGGGCATCCGGGCATCTCAAGTTCCTTCCTTGAAGAGGTGGGACAAGGAGGTCACAGCGCCGACCTTCCTCGGAATCCTCTGGCTGAGGCCCTCATGGGGGGTTTCTCTTTCTTTGCACTTCTTTTCCTCTCCTCTCTGACTGCCTGGAGCCTTTCCCACAGACGCTGGCATATCCAGCAAGTTTTTCTGATGTCATCTTCCGGCAGAATGGCAAACACCTTGAGAGCAGAAGTGGTGTCACCTCTGGCTCTCAGCCCGGTCTTCACTTCCTGGCCAAACACGGCCCTTGTGGCAGGTGCGTGGACAAGACACTGGACACACGGTGCCAGGCCCAGCCCAGGACAGATGCCCCCCGAGTGTCTCCACTGAGCTGCTCCAGGCACCTCAGAAACCACAGGTGAGGGGCACTCACCCCCCTGTTGACGTGCCCTGTTCAGTCTCTGACCCAGCTTCCTGCCGGCGCAATCAGTGATGGCTCAAGAACTTGGGCCCCTGTCCCCCATGTGGGAGACCTGGATTGAGTTCCTGGCTCCTGGTTCCCGGCTGCCCCAGGCCTGGCTGTGTTGGGCACTTGAGGAGTGAACCACTGTTTGGAAGATTTCTCTCCATCTGTTTCCCTCTTTCTCTGCCTTTCAAATAAAATGGAAAAAAGTGATATAAAAAAATCAAATCACAGATTTTGGGCCAGCACTGTGTAAAGCTGCCACCTGTGGCACCAGCATCCCATGTGGCAGCTGGTTCAAGTCCCGGCTGCTCTACTTCCGACCCAGCTCCCTGCTAATGGCCTGGGAAAGCAGTAGAAGAAGGCCCAAGTGCATGGGCACCTGTCACCCATGTGAGAAACCTGGAAGAAGCTCTTGGCTCCTGGCTTCAGCATGACCCAGCCTGGGCCATTGCGGCCACCTGGGGAGTGCACCAGTGGATGGAAGGTTGATCTCTCTCTCTCTCTCTCTCTCCCACTCTTTCTGTAGCTTTGACCTTCAAATAAATAAATATTTATATATAATATATTTATATATATTATATATATTCCTTAAGAAGTCACAGATTAAACAGAAATCTCAGGGCCAGCGCTGTGGCGCAGCGGGTTAACGCCCCTGGCCTGAAGTGCCGGCATCCCAAATGGGTGCCAGTTCAAGACCCGGTTGCTCCACTTCCAATCCAGCTCTCTGCTATGGCCTGGGAAAACAGTGGAAGATGGCCCAAGTCCTTGGGCCCCTGCACCCATGTGGCAGACCTGGAAGAAGCTCCTGAATCCTGGCTTTGGATCAGCACAGTTCCGGCCATTATGACCAATTGGGGAGTGAACCAGAGGATGGAAGACCTCTCTGTCTCTCTGTGCCTCTCCTCTCTCTGTGTAACTCTGACTTTCAAATAATAAATACAATAAATCTTTAAAACAAAACAAAACAGAAATCTCCTCTTCTCTCCCTCGAATGTGGGCCATCTCAGTCCCAAGGTGATGGAGCCTCACTCCTCCCGCCTAGAAACCTGGACACAGCATTCCACCCCCTTCTCTTGACCGTATCCCAATCTTCCTCCGTTGATTCTTCTTCCTAGAGCAACTCCCACTCCTAGCTCCCCTCCCTCCCGCCCACTGAGACTTGGCTCTTTCTTGGGTCTCAGCTTGGAGAAGATTTTCTAAGTGGCAGGCAGGAGTCCTTTCCGGCCCCCACCCCTGTCTAGGCCAGATGCTCTCCCTAGGTCTACCTGGGCCGTGACGGGTGTGGTTAACCACAAGGCTTCGAGAATCTAACTCGGCTGCCTGCGTCAAGTCCCAGCTCTCCCCATGTTCTGGCTGTGTGAACTTGGGCAAGTTATTAAATCTCTGTATGCTTCAGATTTCCTGTGTGCTAAGATGAGAGTAAACCCTGCACCTATTTCCTAAAATCGTGGGGGTGAAGTGGTTGATGCCTCGATCCAAGTGCGTTTGTGTGTGCTTACTCTTGCCCCAACTTAGAGCCCTCCCACGTGGAGACCCAAGAGAGCGGGAGTGTTTTGAGTGTTCTTCAGTGGCCTGGCCCTGCTGAGTGGACCTGGCTGGAGATGCATAGGGAAGTGAAAATTGAATATTAATGCTCATGCCGGGTTATGGTGTCTGCCAAATATCAGGGAGTTAGAGTCAGGAACAATTTAGGAGATAGGATTTCCAGCTCCTGGCCTCTGTCCTGGTTCCAGGACTGCGCTTAACCAATACGTGGACAAGGCTGCCATCTCGTGGTGGGATTCGGAATGTCAGCTCTTGGGAGGTGAAATTAAAGCCAAGATTTTGGGTGCGTGTTTTGGGGTGGATAGGTTCCAATTTTTCACTTTAGACTTCTGGTCCGAGGAGAAGTTCTAGGAGTTTATCCCAGTGCCCTAAGCCTCGTCCTTTCTCCAGCCCTAGTCTTTTTCCTGACGGTCCCTCGAGCGTGGTCCCTGCAGGAACTAACGCCTTGGGAGCGTCACAACGCCAGCTGCCCCCAGGCTCACTCCTGAGGAAGGCGCCCTGGTTGGCAGGGATCCGGACGTGGGGATCTCACCCTAGTCCAGGGCGCTGTGCCTGGGCGCCCCGCCCACCGCCTGGTCTCCCTGGCAACTGCTCTCCAGCCCGGGGAGCCCCCCCCCAGCCCCAGCGCGGCGTTACCCCGGCAACCTCCAGGCCCGCCTCCTCCGAGGTTCTGACTGGTTCGCGGCAAAAGTGGGCCGGGGCCTACGGGGAGGGCGTAGAGGTGGGACGGGTGGGCGCGAAGGCGGCGGCCTTCCGGGGGCTGGGGGCGTTCCAGGGACCTGGTAGGCGGAGGAGGGGGGTGGCGAGAGGTACCTGCGCCGCTTCTGGGCGGGTCTGGCGCTGCAGGGAGGCCCCGGCCGCCGGGGTTCGCGGCCCGGGAGGCCTGCGCGCGGCTGAGAGGCGCGGCTGCCGGGTGGCGAGACGGCCGTAAGGCGCGGCGGCGCCTGCTGTCCCGCACGCCCGCCCGCAGCCGCGTCGTCCGCCGGAGCCGGGCTCGGCTTCCTAGGGAGGGTCTTAGCTTCTGTGCGGCTCCCGTCCCGTCGCGGGGTCCCCCGTCCTGGCTGAGCGCCCTGTGTTGGGAGTCGGTGGATGCATTCCTTGGCGTCGCGGGCCTTCTCTGGAGGCGCGGGGTGGGGTGGGGGGCGAGGCGCCTCCAATGCCTCCCTCCCCGCACTGGCTCTCCCAGCCTGTGCCCCCGGGGCTGCGGGGAAGCAGTTCTGGGCCGGGGTGGGGGCGCGGAGGACCGGCCCCTGGCCTCTGCCCACAAACCCTGCGGGCCCTGGAGCCCTTCCTTGTGTAATTACCGCCCTCTCCCACACCACGGACTGAACCCGGTCATTATCTTGCCTGGGTCCCTCGGCGGCCCCAAGGTCCTCCAGGAGAGGTTGGGAGTTGGCAGGAGGTGGCCAAAGAGTTTGTGTTTTGGGAGAGGGGTGGCAGTGGAGGCAGGACACCACTAAGGGGCCGCACCCCCCCCCCCCCCCAGCTCCGCACCCGCTGGCTGCACGCCCTCTCTTCTCTTCCCTCGCCCTCCAAGCCTCTCAGCTCTTTCCTGCTTCTGTTGATCCGGGTTTTGGGCCCGATGCCGGGGCTGCCTCAGCTGGCCACACTGGCCCTGGAGCTGCTGGTTAGGAAAGCAGGGGTCTGAGAGCTTGTCCAGGAACACCAGGACGCTGGCCGAGGGACTGACCTAGGCTGCCAGGAGACGGGGAGCTGCAGGCGGAAGTGGTATTGTTAAGATTGTATTTTATTTGAAAGGCAGAGTTACAGAGAGAGTGAGAGACAGAGATCTTTCATCAGCTGGTTCCCTTTCCAGATGACCACAATGACTGAGGCTGGAGAGACCATCCGGGTCTCCTACATGGGTGGCAGGGGCCTGAGGACTCGGGCCATCTGCTGCTTTTCTAAGTGTGTTAGCGGGGAGCTGGATCAGAAGCGGCGCAGCTGGTGGCTCTAACTGGCACTCATGAGGGGATGCTGAAGCTTAACCCACTGTGCTATGACACTGACCCCGAGGCGGGCAGGTCTGGAGGGACCAGTGTCCAGAGAAGAGTCAGCGGTGGGCACAGGGCAGTGAATGTGAGGTGTGTGCAGCGATGGTGAGAGCGTGGCCAGAGAGGCGGGCTGGGTGCCGGGAAGGAGACAGGGAGGTCAAGAGACCGGAGGGCAAGACAAGCTGCCCATGGGAAGGGATGCAGCCGGTCTGGGAGGTGGCTGGTGAGCACCCCCTCCCTGGGGCCTCTCAGCGCAGGGCCTTGGATGCTCCCCCATGCTGTGCAAGCCCTCCCCCGCCAAACCACCTAAGAATCTTGGAGACTGGGGTTTCTGGCACAGAGGTTAAGACGCTGCTTGGGATGCCCGAGTACCTGGGTTCCAGTCCCGGTTCTCCCAATTCCGGCTTCCTGCTAATGCGCACTCGGGGGGCAGCAGCTGATGGCTCCTGTATTAGGGTCCCTGCCACCCATGTGCACCCTGCCAGCTTCAGCCTGGCCCAGCCCTGACCTTTGCAGGCATCTGGGGGTGTGAGCCTCAACTCCATATAGCCCCAGTGCCTGGGCTGTTTAGGTTCCTACTCATGGATGGATAAAAGCTTGCTCTTTCAGTCCCAAAGGAACGCAAAGCTGAGATGATCACCCGGCCCGCCAACATTGCTTTTTCTCATTTCTCCCGTGTCCGCCTCTGCCCCATCCTGGGAGAAACCTTGGCTGTGAATTTCTGTGGCTCTCCCGTGGATGCCACCGTGCTCCTGAGCCAGGTCCTGGAGGGGAGCCGCACAGAAGCGAAGACCCTCCCTAGGAAGCCATGGGCCGGGCTGAGGGTCCTGGGCTGCCCGCCTGCCCACCCACCAGGCAGGCTTATGGATCAACCCCATTGGTAATGGTGACCCTTGCTGGGAGAAGGATGAGACAGGAGCCAGGGAAAACCAGAAAGAATGAGGTTGGGATGGAGGAGGGCCCTGAAGAGAGAGCCAGGTCGGGGTCAGGTAGGACGTCACAAACAGGAGCTGGGCCTTGGGACTGGAATGGGGGTCTGGGCCAAGGCCGAGGTGCATGGGAGGGGGGAAGCTGGCAGATGGGAACTCAATCCAGGTTTCCAATGCAGATGGCAGGGGCCCGCGTACATGAGGGTTGCACATTAGCAGGAAGCAGAACTGGAACCCAAGGTACTCTGACATGGGATGCAGGTGTCCCAAGTGGCGTCTTAACCCCTGTGCCAAATGCCAGGTTCAGAACTTATGCTGTCTTTTATTTATTGGAGAGGAAGGTGAGAGAGAGAGAGAGAGAGAGAGAGAGAGAGAGAGAGAGAGAAAGAGAAATCTCCCGTCTGCTCATTCATCCCCCAAATGCCCACAATGGCTGGAGCTGGGCTGGGGCTGGAGCTGAGAGCTGGGAACTCAACCCAGGTCTCCCTTGTAGGGGGCAGGGACTCAGGTACTTGAGCCATCACTGCTGCCCCTCAGCGTGTGCATTAGCCGGAAGCTGCAGCTGGAAGCAGAGCTGGGCCTGGAACCTGGACGCTCCAATACATTATGGATGTCCCGAGTGGCACCTTCACTGCTGTGCCAAATGCGGACCCCTGGACTTATCATTCTTAAGGTAACAAAACCAACCCCCACCCCCAGCTGCCCTGGGAGGTGGGGGAGGAGCTGTTTTTCTCCTACTCAGCCAGGAGGAAGTTGAGGCTCTGGGAGGGTGAGGGCTTAGCCAAGGTCACCCCCTCGGGAGTGGCAGAACCAGGTGTCCCAGCAGCATGTGCTCTGTGCTGGTGGCAGGTGTGCGGGACCCAGTGCTGCAGGCCGATGCAGCCAGTGTGGCTTCATCTCTGTGCAGACGCAAGGGCATGTTGGGTGCATTCTCCTGCGAACCCCGGGGGCCTGGTCTTGCCCACCATGAAGGAGCTGGTGCGGTCAGAGCTGCCCATGCCAGTGACGGGGGAGTTCCCTCTCTCACCTCTAAGCAGTATATCAGTGGTGATGTCGCTGTGCTGTGCTCCGACTGGGGCTCCCTGGGGTCTAGAACCCACTGTCTGGGGAGCCCCCGAGGCACAGCCCCTGTCTTTTCTTTTTTTAAGATTTATTTATTTTTATTTATTTGAAAATAAACAGAGAGAGGTAGAGAAAGAGGTCTTCCATTTGCTGGTTCACTCCCCAAATGGCCACAATGACCGGGGCTGGGCCAGGCCGAAGCCAGGAGCCAGAAGCTTCTTCTGGTCTCCCACATGAGTGCAGGGGGTCTAGGACTTGGGCCATCTTCCACTGCTTTCCCAGCACAGTGGAACAGCCAGGACTCAAACTGGCACCCATATGGGATGCCAGCACCGCAGGCTGGGGCTTTAACCTGCTATGCCACAGCATTGGCCCCCGGCCCCGTCTTGCTCTCCTGGTCTTCAGATCTCCTACCTGGGGCCAGGGACCCACCTACCTGCCTCCTAGTGTCTGGTTGGCAGGAAGCTGGAGTCAGGAGCCGGGGCTGAGAATCAAACCTGGGTCCTTTGATATGGGACATGTGTCTCAAGTGCTAGGCCCAGCACCCGCTGCGCCTCTTCTATTGTGGTAAAATACAGATAGCTTAAAGTCTTCTGACATTCTCACCATTCCGTAGTGGACAGTGCAGTGGCAGTGTGTTGTGCAACCACCACCTCCTTCCGTCTCCAGAATGTTTGTACCTCCCCTCTGTGAAACCGTGCACAGCAATTTCCCCTGCGCAGCCCCCGGCGCTCACCACGCTCCTCTCTGCCTCCGTGAATTCCACTCAGAATGGGCTACTCTTGGGCACAGAGGGTCAAGCCGCTGCTGGCCACAATGGCATCCCATGTGGGAGTGCTGCTTCGAGCCCCGGCTGCTCTGCTTCTGATCCAGCTCCCTGCTAATGCACCTGGGAAAACAGTGGAGGATGGCCCAAGTGCTTGGGCCCCTGCACCCGCATGGGAGACCTTGAAGAAGCTGCTGGCTCCTTTCTTCAGATCAGCGCAGCCCTGGCCGTTGCTGCCAATTGGGGAGTGAACCAGAGGATGGAAGATTCTCTCTCTCTGACTCTCCTCTCTGTGTAACTCTGACTTTCAAATAAATAAATCTTTTTTTTTAAAAAAAGAATGGGCCATTCTTACCCTTCCTTGTTCCTCCCTTCCAGCTTCACATGAGTGGGTCTTCTGGGGCTCCCCGGCCCCACCACTCTGCACTTGCTGCAGTTTGCTCACAGCCCCTCCCGTGGTACCCCTCCAGGAGTCCCTTCCTGCTGACCACCCGTGCTCTCTCCCTGCCCACGCGCATGTCTCCACTTCAGCCTCAGCAGGTGCTCCTGACCCTGGTCCAGAGAGAGCCACTGGTTCTGTGGCCTTCTACTTCCCACCATACGATGTGACACTTCCCTCTCTTCCTGTCTTGAGGTTCTCTTTTCTCTTGGCCTCCTAGAGAGGGAGAAGTAAGCAGAGGCTTTGGAACCCGTGAGCTCTGGGTTAAAATCCTCAGCCTGCTTTTCACTGGCTTGAACTCTGGGTGTGACTCCATGTCTCCAGGTCTGCTTCCTTATCTCTGAAAGCAGGAAAGCACCGGCCTCACAGGGCTGAGGACAACGCTGACCTCATCAGCCCAGGTGTCCAGCCCAGTACCTGGAATAGTGCAGCAAGGCCTTTCACTGTCAGCTGCTTTCCTGGTTGCTAATCCTGCCCCCACATCCCTGAGACGGAAAAGCTCTCGGAGGCTGCGAGCCACACAAATCCATGGGTTCAGTACTAGTGTTTGCAAGTGGTGGCTTAACCTGCTGCGCCACAATGCATGGATTTTCAGATAACTTCTTTTTTGTTTCTTTCTAAAGATTTATTTATGGGGTTGGCTCTGTGGCATAGTACGTTAAACCTCCGCCTGTGGTGCCAGCATGCCATACAGCCGCCGCCGGTTCGAGTTTCAGCTGCTGTACTTTTGATCCAGCTCCCTGCTGGCGCACTTGGTAAAGCAGTGGAAGATGGCCCAAGTCCTTGGGCCCCTGCACCACCTGGGAGACCCAGATGAAGCTCCTGGCTCCTGGCTTCGGATTGGCCCAGCTCCGGCTGTGGCGGCCACTTGGGGAGTGAACCAGAGGATGGAAGACTTTTCTCTCTGTCTCTCCCTCTCTCAAGTAAATAAATCAATCTTAAAAAAAATAAAGCTGCTTTCCCAGGAGCATTAGCAGGGAGCTGGATGACAAGTGGAGCAGCCAGGACTCAAACTAGCAGGCAAATGGATGCTGGAGTTGCAGTAGGCAGCTTTTCCAGCTACACCACAGCCCTGGCACCCCCCCCCCCCAAGTCTTTCACAGCTGGGTTGCTCAGGCATCCAATAGAATCCAGGACCAAGTGCTGAACTTGGTGGCTGGGCATCTCAGCTCTCTCCCCTCCCATCTTCACCACATCCTTCCCTCGGCCTTTGAGGTGGCTCCACGTGCTTTGGAAAAATGCTCCTTTCTTTCCCTGTCTGGAACTGAGATCCTGCAAGGTCACGGGGGGGGGGGGGGGGGGGACGGCAGGAGGGGCTACGCCGCCCACCCGGTGCCCTCCTCCCCTTGCGCCCAACTGTCACTTGACACATCTGCCTTTCTTCACGCCCAGGACAGAGCTCGGTTTGTTGCTAGCAGAGGGCAGGCAGGGCTCTGGTCTTCCTCCCCTGGCTGCACAAGCCTGGCATCCAGTGGAGGCACGGGGAGGAAGCTGATCACTACTTTCTTCAGGCCCCTCGCTCCTCCTCCGCAGCCTTCCTGCCGCGGTGAGGGGAAGCAAAGTCCAGGCCAGGATCCTGGAGACTGCTTCTGCACCCGGCCAGGCCCGCCCTCCCCTCCTGTCCCTTTGACAGCTTCTGTGTGCACCCACACGCCCAAGACACAGGAAGTGGCTTCGAGGCAGGTCCAGAAGCACCTAAGGGGTGGGTCCAGGCGTAGAGACTGCTGGCGGCTTTGGAGCGTGCCCCAGCCTGGATACCCCAGCCCCTGCCCTGCTGTCATCCGCACGTCCCCTGTAACAGGAGCCAAGAGCCACCGGAGCACACACCTTGGCACTCCTCCTCCGCGGGAGGGACCTGACGCGGCCTGGAGGGGTGGGGTGGCGTGGAAGGGGGCCTCCTGCCTTCTCCTCGCCCTGGAGAATGGAGGAGCCCTCACTTAGAATCTGCGAGACTCCCTGGACGTGTTTATTCTGGCCTATCCAGTCCCAAGCAGCCCACGGCTCTCGCTGCAGACCCAGGGCTGGGGCTGGGGCTGGGGCTGGGGGTAGGGGCTCGATTCCAGAGGTGGCGGAGGACGCGGCTCGGCGGCGACTTCGAGGGCAGCTCCCGGCCGCCCACCGCCCCCGCTTTCGGCCCTCGCCCGCCTCCTCTGCCGCGCCCAGAGCCAGAGGGAACCAGGCGGCGCTCGGTCCCGCCGTCCTACCACGAGCTGGCACGGAGGTGGGGGCGCCATGAGGGCCCCAAGGCGCCTGCAGGGCCCGGCCGTCCGAGCCTTCCCTGGGCGGGCGTGGGCGCTGTCCTGCAGGCCGGGGGGCCACGTGGCTCCCGCTGGGCGGGGGGCTCGGCCCTCCCCGGGCCGGCCCCGGTGACTCAGGCCGCAGCTGTTCCCGCGTCACATGAGGGAGGCCGGCGGCCGCCCGGCGGGGGAGGGGGCTGTGGCCGGAGCCCGGGGCGGGGCCGCGCGGCGGGCGGGGCAGCAGCCGGGGGGCGCCGCTAGAGAGCCCCTGAGCCGCGGCGGGAGCGGAGCGCACAGCCTCGGGGAGCCCAGGTGAGGCCGCGGGGGCCGCGGCGGGCTCGGGCGCGGGCTCGGGGAGGCCGCTCGGGCGCCCCTTTCCAGGGGCTCGCCCGGGGCCGCCGAAGACCCGCCCCGCGCTCTCAGCTGGCGCTCCGGGCCCTGGAGCAACTTTGCTCGGAAGTTCCCGAGGCAGGGGCGGGGTGGGCGGGGGTGCCTGCCGCACTTGTTTAATTTTCGGGGGGCAGCCCAGAGTGCTGGCGAAGAGCCTACGGGGTGGGTTCGGGATTGGGCGGAGGACCGTTTTTCGGGACTGGTGGGACGCCCGGGGCTGGTGGGCCGGGGGTCGGCGGCAGCCCCGAGCCCCCGGGAGCTGCCCCGAGCTCGCGCCGCGGCGGGCGGCACCCCCACCCCTCTGCCGCCCGGGAAGCGAGGGGGCTGGGAGACGTGGAACCGACCGCGGGCTTTCCGGGTGGGAGGGGCCGGGAATGGGGGCCGGGCAGGGAAGGCCTCGAGGGCCGGCGGGGAGCTCGGAGAGCGAGGTTCCCCCTAATCCCCCCTCTCCGCCTCCCCTGGACCCCAGGCCCGGCAGCCATGGCGGTGGAAGGAGGAATGAAATGTGTCAAGTTCTTGCTCTACGTGCTCCTGCTGGCCTTTTGCGTGAGTGCGGAGCTCGGGCGCGAGCCTGGCGGGGCGCGGTCGGGGGGTGGGGGTGCCCAGGCTCCCGACCGCCGAGAGCCAAGGCAGCTGCAGGCCAGATGTGCGGGGAGAGCCCGGGGGACGGGGCCGAGGGCGGGGCCGCCACCCCGTTTTCTGGCTTTCGGGGACCCCGGAGGCCCATTTGACCGAAAAGTGGTCCTCTTGGACGGGCAGCGCCCCACCCCCACCCCTCCTGGCCCTTCCTGTCTGGTGACCCAACCACTAGTGATTGGGGCAGTGGGGCAACCAGCCAACGGCCTGATGCTATCGCCACGAGGCTCCTCTGCCCCGTCCTCCCGCAGCCCCCTCTTCCTCCACCCCACATCCTTCCCCTCTTTCCCGCCCGGGAAGGGCCCTGCTCACCCCAAGTGGCTCCGCCCGGCCGAGAAGCTGCAGTTTATCCAGGAGCACCCTTGCCCCTTCTCCTTCCTGGCCTAGCTGCCACCGCCAAGGCGTGCGCTGGCACCAGGGCTGGGCGCCCTGGAGGCTCGTCCTGCTCTGGGCAGGAATGTGTGCCCCGGGGTCACGGCTCACCGGTTGCTTCTCCTTTCTCCCCAGTCCCTCCATCCCCTCCTCCGCAGTCCCCTTTCCCGGAGGAGTGCGGCTCAGCCTCGCCTCCAGGGGTCAGCTCTGTGTTTCCGGCCAGCCTAACCCTCCCGTGCCCTCTTGCCCAGGCCTGTGCAGTGGGATTGATTGCCGTGGGTGTGGGGGCGCAGCTCGTCTTGAGTCAGACCATAACCCACGGAGCGACTCCTGGCTCCCTGCTGCCTGTGGTCATCATCGCCGTGGGGGCCTTCCTCTTCCTGGTGGCCTTCGTGGGCTGCTGTGGAACCTGCAAGGAGAACTATTGTCTCATGATCACGGTGAGTGGGGGTGCCAGGGACGCGCCCCCGTGGCCGGGTCTTGGGTCCTAGACTGGAAGGCTGACTCCTGCGCTGTGCCCCTGCAGTTTGCCATCTTCCTGTCTCTGATCATGCTGGTGGAGGTGGCCGCTGCCATTGCTGGTTACGTGTTTAGAGACAAGGTGAGTGGGGAGTGAGGGGCAGGTCCTCCTCTGGGCTGCTCAGAACCCAGGTGCCTGGATTCAGACCTCAACAGCGCTTCTCCTTACTCTCAGGTGATGTCAGAGTTTAATAAGGATTTCCGGCAGCAGATGCAGAATTACTCGACAGACAACCAGACCGCTTTAATCCTGGACAGGATGCAGAAAGATGTGAGCGGGGCTGCCGGGGGCAGAGAGGCGTCTCCATGCCAAGGGGGGAGGCTCACATCACCACCCTCTTCCCCCATCTCCCTCTTCTCCCCCAGTTCATGTGTTGTGGGGCTGCTAACTACACGGACTGGGCGAGCATCCCTGGCATGACCAGGGAGCGCGTCCCTGACTCCTGCTGTGTCAACGTCACCTCGGGCTGTGGGGTCAAGTTCAACGTGAAGGACATCTATGTCGAGGTAGGGAGGGGGCTGGATAACCTGGCGGAGGCTTCAGGAGGCACGGGACCGTTCTGGGACGGAGGTGGACAGGGTCAGGGACGTGAGGTGGCGGGCCGGGTGCCGGGTGCCGGGTGCCGGGTGGGAAGCTCTGGTGCTGCTCTCTCACCTGTGTGCCTGCCTGCCCTCAGGGCTGCGTGGAGAAGATCGGGCTGTGGCTGAGGAAAAACGTGTTGGTGGTGGCGGCCGCAGCTCTGGGCATTGCTTTTGTGGAGGTGAGAGATGACCCGGGCAGGGGCCCGTGGTCCCGCGGGTGGATCTGGGGTGGCTTGCCCTCCTCACTCCCCCCTGCCTCTGTCCTTCTAGGTCCTGGGCATTGTCTTTGCCTGCTGCCTTGTGAAGAGCATTCGAAGTGGCTACGAGGTGATGTAGGGCTCTGGTCTCTTCAGCCCCCTCCGTCTAGGGGAGTGCAGTCGTATCCACCAGGTTTTTCAATTAAACGGATTATTTTTTCAGACCGAAAAGAGACATGGTGTCTGTTTGTCTCAAAGCAATACCTGACCTCTTCCTCCTTATCCTTGTTCCCTTGCTCTGTGTGCACTGCTGGGGGAGGCAGGTGGTGAGCGTCTGGGAAAGGGGGTTGTGCTTGAACGTGTTGAGTGGGCTGCAGGGGGATGTGGGGTCTGGAGGAGGCATCGGCCCAGTGCCCTCCCTGCCTTGCGCTCTTTGCTGGAACATCCATGAAACCACCTCCTGGGTAAGTCCCAGGATTCCCACACAGGCCTCACCTGGGAGAGCCCCGCCTGGGTCAGCTGTGGCCACGCTCTCCCTGGCCTTCTGTGCACCTGGGGGCCCAGCAGCCCCCTCTCGCGCAGTTCTCAAGGGGACCCGCTTCCTTTCAGGGTGCTGATAAGTAGGTGGCCACTCTCCCTCATTCTGGACTGAAGAGAATGAGTATTGTCCCCCCCCCCCCCCGAAACCACTCAAGTTGGCCCTGATGCTTCATCACGGAAAAGAGCTGAAGATCCATTCCCAGTACAAACACAGAATTGTAACCTTACTCCGTGCAGAAAATAGGTGACACATGCAAAGTGCCCTCTGGTGGCCACTCCTCCGGGTGCGGTTGCAAAGTTCACCCGGAGATGCAGGAGTTCCTGGCGCCCCCCAGTGGGCGCCAGCTGTTTTGCAGGCACTAAAGACTTGGCAGTCAGTTTGGGGACGCCTTCATTTCTGCTCACTCACTTTCTGCTTTTTAGACAGTACACATTTATTGAGTGCCTGCTTTGCGCCAGGCACCAGATGGTACCAGAACGAGGGCAGAAACAAGCCAGAGTCCTTGCTCTTGGAAAACAGTCTCTGGGAGACCGATTCAGTAGACGGTCTGGGCAGGCTTTGGAAGGACCCAGGTGAGCACGGCGTCCACCAGGCTGGCCGGCAGGTAGGAGGCCGGCAGCCAGAGCAGCTTGGCGTCCCAGCCCGGGCTGTAGCGGGTTCGAGGGTGACGAGCAGTCAGGGCGTGCTCCAGGCACTTGCTCACCTTGGTGAGGTCCGGGTCACAGATCAGGTTCATGATGCGTCGCTGCACTGTCAGATCTGCGGCCCCGTGGTGGGTGTCATCAGCCTCAGGACACTGCCCCCCTCCTGGGCCCTATCATCTGGGTTCTGGGCTTGTTCCTAGCAAGGTCAGAGGGCTCCTCGCCTCCTCACCCCCCAGCCCCGTTTGGGGAGTGGGACTGGGCTGCTGTGCGTGGCATCCCATCTCGTTTGCCCCAACTCCTCCCACAGGCTGGGGTGGGACTGACCTTCCTGGTGGTCCTTTCCTGTCCTGCCATCCCATGACCCCGTCTGGCCCCGCTACTCACACTTGGTGAGGAAGGTCTCCCCGTACTGGGCCTGTGTGGCTGGGGGCAGCCGTGCCCAGCAGGCCTGCAGGCCGCTGTCCAGGCTCTCCAGGTTGGTCACAGGGGTTCGGAAGAAGCCAGGCTCCACGATGGAGACTCGGACCCCAAAAGGAGCCACGTCCCGCCTGGAGTAGGGGCAGAGGGAGGGCTCAGGGCGCTTGCCCTGTGGGGCACAGGTGGGGCAGCTAAGAGGAGGGCCTTAACACAGATGAGGGGCAGGAGCCCTGATGGGGGAGGTCCGGGCTGCCTGGCAGCCAGAGGCAAGGGTTTGTTGTTTTCCTTTATATTTTCTTCTACGATCTACAGCAGAGGTCAGCACACTTTTCCTTAAAGGGCCACCCAGTTTAGGCACCGTGAGCTAAGAAACACAATTAGCCTGACCATTATGAGTCTGCAGGCAGCTGGCTGCAGCTGGCCTGAGAACAACCCTGTGAGTTCCGAGTGCTGACATGCAGGGTGCAGACTGGTAGTTCTGGGGGTGGGGGCGGTGGGGACACATGCCAGCGCTCTGGTGTAGACGCAGAAGTCCACGTGTAAAGCCTGTGTTCCGGGCTGACTGGGAAATGAAAGGCTGAGGAGGGGGACGCTGAAAATACTGAGTGACGGGGAAGAGGGCGGGCTTCCGGAGTGGCCTGTGCTCTGCTCAACACTGAGGCCCCGCTGCCCTGTCGTCCTGCCCCGTCTCCTTTGTGCACCCATGGCCCCCTGAGCGGGATTACTGACTGATGAGGGGCGGGAGAGCAAGGTGAGCGGGCTCGGAGGCCCCACCCGTCTGCTAGCTGGTGTGTGTTCCTTCTACATTTTGGCCATGTGCTACTTAGTGATGGTAGTTTGTTCCCTATTTATAGCGACAGCAGGCCTTTCTGAGCACTTAGTGCCTACGAGGCACTGCTGGGCCCCTTATTTTTACCTCTCACCACACCTGGGAGGCAGAGCTTCTCATCCCAGTTTAACAGAGAAGAAAAAATGGGTAAAGAGTAGGAATCTTTGTAAGACCCTGAGGCTTGAGGGGCCAGTGCCATGTCACAGTAGGTTAATCCTCCACCTGTGGTGCCGGCATCCTGTATGGGCACTGGTTCAAGTCCCGGCTGCTCCTCTTCCAATCCAGCTCTCTGCTATGGCCTGGGAAAGCAGTGGAAGATGGCCCAAGTGCTTGGGCCCCTGCACCCACATGGGAGACCGTGGAAGGAAGACCTCTCTCTGTCTCTTGCTCTGTCTGTAACTCCACCTCTCAATTAAATAAGAAAGACCCTAAGACTTGCATGAAAGTTAGGACTTGAATCCATGGTGTCTGGCCCTGAGCCCTCTCCTCCTGGTGACTCCACTGTGCTGTGTCTTATTTGTTGCCGGCCCACCTTGGGCAGGCACTGATTCGTTTGTTGGGAGGGCTGTCCTCGGGTTGGGAGCCCACAGCCCTGCGCCCCTCACCTCAGGCTGTCAGAGAAGGCCTCCAGGCCAAACTTGGAGACACAGTAGCCCCCACCGTTGGCTGCCAGGCGGCCCAGGACGCTGCTGACGTTCACCACCCGGCCCCGGGCCTGCTGCAGCAGGGGCAGCAGGGCGAGAGTGACCCCGATGGGACCCAAGGTGTTCACACTCAGCACGCGGTGGAAGTCGTCTCGTATCAGCCACGGTGTGGGCCCGATGATCCCGGCCACGCCAGCGTTATTCACCAGCCCAAAGAGCCCTGTGGGGGAGACGGGACAGGTGCAGAGGGCAGGTGAGGCCCTCCCACAGCAACCGACCCCTGGGTGCTAGGGTCCTCACCTGCTTCCTTAACGTGTGACTCCACCCACGTGGCTGCCCGCTGCACACTCTGGGGGTCAGTGACGTCCAGCAGCGTGGTGTGGAGGCGGGAGGAGGCCACCTGCTGTAGGTTCTCTGCCCCAGAGGGAGTGAGGCAGCCGGCCAGGACCCGGAAGCCCCTCTGGTCCAGTCGCAGTGCCAGAAGGCGCCCGAAGCCTGAGTCACAGCCGGTGATGAAGATGAAGGCGTCGCTGCTGGGCAGGCTCTGCCGGTCCCTGAGCAGCCAGAGCCCTGCCCAGAGCAAGGCACCTAGCAGCAGGAGCAGCCACATGGCAGGATCCAAAACGGCCTGTAGGTGGCAGTGTAGGCTGGGCAGAAGCCTTGGCCCCAAGCCCTTGCCCCTAATATCCTCCCTGGCTGGGACTGTCCAGTCTGAGCAGATTTGAGAAATTAGCTACCTGGTGAATAACTGGCAAACTACAACTCATCTCTGCAACACAGACATGGGCAGGCCCTGCACTGTGGCTAACCTGACTCAAACCGGATGAGCCGAGGCCCGTGCTGGGGAGCAGAGGGACCTCCTCCTTGTTTGTTCACACCTCCTCAGCGACCCCTCAACCCTCTAAGTGTAACCCCGACCTTGTGCCTAGAATCACAGGGTCAGGAGCCCTTCGTCCGAGTCCCAGTGGCCTCCACTTGTATGGCGGTGTCTCTGAACCTCATTTGCCAAGCGGGGGTGACACCCTGAGCCATGTGAGGAAGAAGAGATATGCCTGGCACTTTGAGTTACTGGCGTACAGGACCTCCAGCCCCTCCCCTCACGGCACCCCAGCTCCCAGGGTCCCCCTTACCTCCTCTGGGGAAAGCTCACAGGTCCTACAAAGCCTGAAGCTTCTTGTTTTGCTTTTAAGAGACTTTGCTCCTGGCTTCCCAGGCTCCCACGCTAGCTCCAGCTAAGGCCCAAGTCCGAGTGGGTGGCCTCGGGCGCCAGAAGTATTAAGCATATGTACAAGGGGGGTGGAGGGAGGGCTGGGGAGGAGGAGCCCTGAGCCTGGAGTCCCGAGGCCAGGTCGGCCAAAGCCCAGCTGCCTGCGGCCAGGGCTTAGCGGAGGCCAGATCTGCCCAGGCTCCTCTGGGGCTGTCTCAGCTTGGGTAAGTGGCCACCTGTGTCGTGGTCTCCCAGGAGGGAGCTGTCAGGGACGGCGGCTGCCCCTCTCGGCTGGTGGCCTTGGACCTGCCATTCCTCCCCCTTCTTGGCCCTGCTGTGCCTCCAAGAATTAATCTCCTACCCGGCCCAGACTCATGACACTGCTTAGTGCTGGCCTGGGAGGGGCCCTGAGCACGTGGAGAGGCCCCGAGCCAGAGCGGGGGCCCAGGCACGCTCTGTGTCTTACTTCTCTTAGCAGGAAACTCAAGTCCTGAATTAGGACGCCCTAGGGGCCCCTAGAACCTTCTCTGGGGAAGTGTGGGACACTCGCGCCCTCGGCTTACCCAACGGGAACCTGCACCAAGCCCGAGGAGGAAGAGAAGGAAGGGGAGGAGGAGGGGGAGCAGCAGGTCGGGACAGTAAGAGGAAGCTGGTTTCACCCATATCTGAAGGCACCATCCTGCGGGAATCACCTTTGATCTTTCCATCCCACTTCCCACACTGGAGCGCCTCGAAACACACCACACACGAATGGAGGCTGGGGTTTTATTCATGGCCTGCTGTGGGTGACACAGGTGGGGTGGGGTGGAGGGCAGGGGGTGGAGTGGCTAGGAGGGGGCCGACTGAAGCTGCCCCTTGTACACGTATTCCAGCGCAGTGGCAATGGTGCGCATGTCCAGCTCAATGCTCCGAGCCCAGTTCTCCACATCCCCGATTTCCTGGGAAGGGGAAGCAGGTGGGTGGGCAGGCGTGGCTCCCAGGCTGGGGATGCTTTTTACCCAACCCCTGGACCCTTTCTCTGGCTGCTCACACACTGGGGCCACAGGTGGGGCTTCTGGGATCAGCTCCACTTCCTCCCTAACCCCTGAGGGAGGCAGAGTGTGGGGGCCTGGGATGGGGAGGTGATGAAGGGAGTGAGGCCCACCTTGAGAGCCTGGTTGAAGTTCTCCACCATCCCAATCCACTGGCCTGTCTGCTTGGCAAACTGGGCAGCCTGGGCCTGCAGGGTCTTCACCTCGCGGTCCAGCTTCCTCTGGTTCACGTAGGCCTGGGCCACACTTGGGTTAGGAGGAGAAAGGAGGTCAGCTCGCCCCGCTTGTGGTCTCTCTGGTGGTCTCTGGCACCGAGATTCCAGTGCAGCAGAGGGAGGCTGGCCAAGGAGCCAGGCTGGGGAAAACCTTGGGATTTTGGCCACTCTCAGATGTGATGCAAATGACCCGGCTCCTTCTTCCCACTCCCAGGATTCCTCCTGAGGGAGGAGCTGGGAAGGGGAAGGGGGTGTGGTGATGCTGGGAAAATCCAGCCGCAGGGACACATCTGCCAGTGATTGGAAGGCTGTCCCTCCACCGCCTCCCCGGCTGAATCTGGGGTGGGATGGGGGAGCTCACTGCCTCCCCAGGAACTCTGGGTCAGGAAGGATATCCCAGGGGTTTCTTTCTGGCTCTTTCTCTCCTTCTCCTTTCAGCCACACAGAACACACACGCACACGCACATGCACACACACGCTCCCTCCCTTCTGTTTTAGGCAGTGGTTTTTCTTTTCTCTTCCCCCAAGGTGCTGGAGGGTTAGCATGACGACTGTGGACTCACGGGGTTGCGCATCACTATTCTCCCTGCCTGGCTGATGAATCTTTCACTCCGCACCCCAAAGCTCTCTAGGCCAGCCAGGAGCCTCCACATCCGGTGCCCTCCACCCCCCGGAATGTGTGGGGGCTGGTTGAGGCCAGGGGCAGGACACCTGACAGGGGCCTTTGTCTGAGGAGCCGTGGGAGCAACACAAAACCCTTTCTAATCTGCCTCTGGCTCAGCTGCCTTGGGAGCTGAGAGTGGGGTGGCCTGTGGCATAGGGAGAGAAGGGGGAAGCCTGGGCCAAGCTCAGAAATGGCAGACACAGCTGAACCCAGGCGGCGCCAACGTGGGAGGGAGGAAAAGGGATGGGCTCTGGCCTTTCTGGTCGGAGACAGCGCTGAGTGAACAGGACCGCCTGAAGGGAGGTGGCCAGAGGCCCTGGCCCCAGCCTCTTCCCCTGATCTCCGCACGGATGAGTAATGAAGATGACCCCGGCCCCTGCACGGCTCACTTGGCTGACTCATCCCAGCCCGCACGGCCAAGCTGATCTACTTGCCCCGGGGTGGAAGGCACCGCGCTGCCTCCTTTCTCCCGACAGCGGTACCACGGGGCTATCTGACTCTCCAATCCTCACCTCGGGCCTCTGGGGTCCCAGGTCTCTGGAAGTGACTGGCATTCACTTAGGGACGCGGCAGGGGATGGTCCCTGGAGACCCGGGAGGGATGGAAGAGACAGCTTGGCTCTTCCGGGGCTCCTGGCACAGGTCCTGTCCTCACCCCACCAGCCGGGCCAGCCCTTTCCTGCCAGCTGCTCCTCGGGCCTGCCAGGGGTGGGAGGCCGAGGAGGAGACGGGGGCAGGCCGCAGGGAAGGAGGGGGTGCCCCCTCCCGCGGGAGGACAGCTGGCCCGGGAAGGGGGGAGCAGATGGCAGCAACTTGTGACTGCCAGGGGGACCCTGGCCGCCTCTCCAACCAGCACAGCTGCTACTTCCTCTTCTAGGGCTAGCGGCAGAGCTGGCTGACGCCTGTCTCCAGACGGTCAAGCCGGGAACCCTGTAGGGGGTGGGGGACCGCGTGGAACACTGACTCCCTCCAAAGGGGTCTGGGGGCCAGCCCTTGCCAGTGCCCCAACTCGGAGCTGGTGTCGCCGGGATGTTCGTACCCCACGTTGAGGTGGTCCACCAGGGCTTCGGTCAAGCAGGTCGCGGCTGTGATTGCCTCTCGCCTCCTCTTCTCTGGGTGGGGGAGAGGAAGAAGAGGGATTGGAGCCGAGACTGGGTTTTTTGAGGGGTGGAGCTACAGGTTCTCCCCATTCATGCGAACCTCTCCACTGATGTCAGAGTGGAAAACGACCGAAATAAAGCAAGGTTTCATTTGAGAGAGGCGGAGTCGGCTCCCCTGAGAGGGGCACTCGCCGAAGGACGCCAGGGGCAGCACCCACGACGCCTGACTGCGAGCCCCCCACCCCCTCCTCGGCGGTCTCAGGCCTTCCAGAACCGGGGCTCTGGGAGCAATCCCACGGCCTCCTCCGTCGGGGGCGTTCCTCCCCACTCCCAGAATGACAGGCGCCCTACCAATAGGCACAGCGGCCCACGAACAGAGGGCGGGGCTACGAGGCCGCCAAGTCGGGGATTGGCGGCGTTGCCGAGGGGGGACCGGAGTGTCGCCGAAGGGGCCAGAGCCCGTTGGCCAGGGCACGCAACCTCCAAAAAGGCCGCCCCTCGGTTTGCTCTCCGCCACGCCCGCTGCCCGCTAGCCGGCGCCCTTCGCCAGGTCTAGGCAGTTACTCGAGGTCCGGGCTCCAGGCTGAAGCTAGGCCGCGGCCGGAGAGACAAATGCCGACGCGAAATTCGGCTCACCCTGCAGCTCCTTGCGTTCATTCTGCTTGGCCTGGTGTTCCTTGAGCAGACGGGACAGCATGGTCGCGTCTGGCTGGGGGCAGGGCACGCCGAACCCCCACCGGCTCCGGGAGCTGGAATGCGCCTCGGCGCCCGCGGCTCACGTGACCCCCACGTCACGTGACGCGGAGACCGCCCTCTTTTTGGAGGCGTGGGGGTGATAGGGAGTGAAGGTCTTGGCCGGGCAGGGAGCTGCAGGGTTGGTGCAGCGTCTGAACTCGTTGCTTTATTTTGAGAGCTCACTTTCTGGTGAGTGTGGGGAGGACTTTAGTACCCATTTTGTCGAACCCGTTTTAACGTCTCCTGGCGACCTCTGGCCCCCGGGAGGGTTCACGATTGTGTGCAGACTCTGGACTCATTGAAATTCTTTCCCTTCGCTGGCCTTACCTCCTGGCAGAGCCTGTCGGCTCGCATTTGGTTCCCTGCCTCCCCCTCCCCCTCCCGACTAGGGGAGAATGCCTTCTTGTCTTTCCAGCTTGCTGCTCCACCCCAGCGAGGTCCCTCACTCAGCTCTGGGTGATTATTGTGGAGAAGCATTTGAGGCACTTCAAGCAGCCTTCTAGGGAGCTTGGCAAATGTGGCGGGCTGTGTGCGGTGAATGTACAATTCCGTCTCTGTCCTTTTGTGGTCAGGGAATGCGAACCCATTTTGGTCTTAGCAGAAGCCTAATGCCACTGCCAAAGTGAAAGGTAAATTATATAACACCTCTCTCAACCAAAGAGGAATGCTTCCGGGCTTAACTCCAACAGAAAAATTATAAACATTACCAACGTAATGCCACTGCTACACTTTCTCTTGCGTCTTGCCCTGACATACCGGGTGACTTTGGGCAAGCAAGTTGCTCACATCTCTGGATTTTAGTTTTCTCATTAGCAAACTAAAGGGTTGGATTAAGTCAACAAAGGGATTGGCTATTAGAATCTCATGGTGAGGTTATCTGTTTATTTATTTTCACCTACTTGAAAAGAGCGAGGGCGAGAGAGAAATTTCCATCCGCTGGTTCACTCCCCAAATGCCTGCAACAGCCAGGGCTGCGCCGGTGGAAGTCAGGATGTAGGAACCCCGTCCAGGTCTCCCATATGGGTGGCAGGGGCCCAAGTACTTGAAGCATCATCTGCTGCCTCCCTGGGTGCATTAACAAGAAGCTGGATTGCAAGTGAAGGTGCTGGGACTTGAACTCCAGAATGGGATGTGGGCATCCCCAGCAGGCTTAATCCACTGTGCACCAGTGCTTTAGCCCCAGATCGCATAGCTAGAGTCTCTGAGAGGTGGAGCCCAGATATGGGTATTTTTTAAGAAGCTGTTTATCTGATACCGATGTGCATTCAAGGCTGAAAAATCACTGGACTAAGCCTTATCTAAGACCATTTCCAACTTTGACATCTGTCATTTAATGATTTAGTGGCATAGTTGAAACTGACTTCATTCTATCTATTTGTAAAAAGAAGAGAACTGTGTGCTGATTGAGGTAGAATAAAACATTCTTCTTTAATTTTCTGAATAAGAGCTGAGAATTATTGACCCATTAGTTTACTCAGCTACTTATGGACTAGTATCCTAAATGCTGGCGGATGTACAAACATCAAAGGATGAGTGAGAAGAAGCCCATGAAATGGTTAAGTGGTGTTATCAAGCAGAACATTAAGTAGCATGATGAAAATTCCAAGCAGAACAGTCGGATGCTGTGTGTCTGTGTGTCTATGCTCACATATATTCACTACAACTGCTTTGTCCAACATTGCCTAAGTGCTTGCAATGGGTCAAGCGTGTATGAATTCATTTAACCCCTGGAGCAATCCTGTGAAGTTTTATTTATTTATTTATTTATTTATTTTACCGGCAGAGGGGACAGTGAGAGAGAGAGACAGAGAGAAAGGTCTTCCTTTTGCCGTTGGTTCACCCTCCAATGGCCGCCGCGGCCAGCGCATCTCGCTGATCCGAAGCCAGGAGCCAGGTGCTTCTCCTGGTCTCCCATGGGGTGCAGGGCCCAAGCACTTGGGCCATCCTCCACTGCCTTCCCAGGCCACAGCAGAGAGCTGGACTGGAAGAGGAGCAACCGGGACAGAATCCGGCGCCCCGACCGGGACTAGAACCCGGTGTGCCAGCGCCACAGGCGGAGGATTAGCCTATTGAGCCGCAGTGCCGGCCATGAAGTTTTATTTTTATCTCTGCTTTGCAGAGGAAGAATCTGAGGTACAAAGCAATTAAGTAATAGAGCTCCCAAGTGGTAGAGCTAGGATACAAATCCAGGCTTTTGGACGCCAGAGCCGGAGTGAAACCCCTCTGTCCTGCCGAAACCATGGGAGAGACCTCAGGGAGGAGGAGGCAAAGGCACTTTACGTGTTGTCACCGTGCCCCTCTCACTTGTTGGGCATGAGCCGAAGGGAGTCCTGGCAGGGGAGGAGTGTTTGGGAAGAGGCTTGGCTCTAGGGAGGGCTGATCAATAGAAGCGGTAAGAGTGAGAGCATCACAGGGCAGCCTGGCCCAGTCCTCCCCCCTCTCTGGCTCCAGCTTCCAACTGCAGTGAGCAAGCAAAACGGAGGCAGATTGGAAGATGACTGATGCCAGAGCTATGGGGCCTGGGACAGAAGGGCATGAGTTGAAGGGAGTGATGGCATTGACAGAGAATGATGACAGGGGGCAAGTGGAATGGGTGGGGCTGGCGAGCAATTGGTGTTGGGATTCTCAGGGGTGAAGTGTGGGAATGTTAAGATTAGGCTGACTTGAGGGAGAGAGGCCCATCCTGTATCACCCTCACTGCCCTCCCACCCTGGCATGACTGCCTGACATTTTCACAATCAGTGTAGAGACCGTGCCAGGATTCTGCAGGCTTGGGCCCTGCCCGCCCTTCTCTCCCACACGCAGGCTGCTCTTTGCCCTGCAGCTGGGCAGAGGACATGGGGACCCTGTGTCTGGGGACCCTGGCTGACCTTTCCAGGGTCATCCTCCATTTGTTCTTTTTCTGTTTAGCTTCATGGTTCACTGTCCAGCTCAACTGCATTGGACGCTCTGGTCCACCTGTCCTTGGTAGACAGGGACTCTAGGAACTTGAAATCTCTTTTCTGCCCGCCTCTCCTTCAAAGATCCCACTCAGGTGATTTTTCCCTTAGAATGAAGGAATACAACCCCACACTGCTTTTCTCCACTTAGTTCCCTGTTCTTTCGAGGGCTCTTTCAGAGTTGGCTTTAATTAGCAAACTCCAAATGGACTGGCTGGGCCCAACAGTAGGGCCGGAAGCTACTGAATTGCTAGGGGCTGGTTGAGGACTGAGGGAGGACATGGAGTGAGTGGAGAAGGCTTCACAACTGGGGAATCTGGCTGCCCTTCAAGAGTCGGGGCTGTTGGTGGTGTGGCCAAGTTCCAGATGTTGGCCTGAGGCCAGTGCTTGAAGAAAAGGGGCCCTCAGGGCAGTCTAAATGGCTCCCTGTGGGGAGTGACCTTCCAGTCCTCTCCCTAAGACGCAAGACTTTCTCTTGGACCCTCGAAGACCAGAGTAGTCAAACCATTTCCCTACCGCCTACATTTCTATTCTTTCTCCTCCAGCCACTCCCACTGTTTGAGCTATGGCTGTGGCCAGATTCCAGAGGCGAGCAGAAGGATTTCAGTGCTGGGCAGGCGGGTGGGGTGAGAAAGTTCTCATGTTGTGTGTTGGAGAGGAAAAGCCTGACCCTGCTCCAAGCTTGTGTTGCCAGAGGAGGTGGAGGAGGAGTTAACCCTGAGTGTGTGTTCTGGAAGGGATTGCGTGTCTGCTAGAGATGACGGCTGGCAAAGATGTGATCTCTGGGGAACTAAAATGTGGGGCTCTCTGATGGAGGGGAGGGAGGCGTTAGAGGGAGAAGGAGCTGCAGGAGCCTCACTTCCACTCAGATAGGAGCCAACATCTTTGCCGAGTCTGGACATTTCTCAGGCTTAGCATTTTCTGGAATTCGTTTGAAATAATTACAGATTCAGGGGAAGTTGCAAAAGTAGAACCAGAAGTCCTGTGGACCCTGTGTTCATCCTCCCCCAGTGGCGACATCTTTTGTAACTGTCACGCAGGACCCAAACTGGGAAGCTGACGCTGGCACAGTGCTATTGGCCAGCAACAAGCCTTCAGTTCTCATCACTTTTTTCAGGTATTCATCTGTGTGTGTGTGTGTGTGTGTGTGTGTGTATGTGAGGTGTGTGGTGTGGGTGTCTATGTACGTGGAAGTGTGTGTGTGTGTGTGTGTGTGGTGTGTGTGCACGATGTGTGTGTGCACTTCTGTGCTTTTGGTTCCCATGTTTGGCTTTGGATAACCACCACCATAATCAAGATACCCACTACCATGAGGGACTCCTTTGTGCTATCCCTATCTGTCCCCTGACATCCACTAATCTGTTCTTTATATCTCTAGTTTACCATTTTGAAAATGTTATGTGAATGGAATAATACAGTTTCAGTATGTTTTAAAAAATGTTATTTATTTGCAAGGTAGAGTTTCAGAGAGATCTTCCATCCTCACCCACTGGTTCACTCCCTAAATGGCTACAACAGCTGGGGCTGGGCCAGGCCAAAACAAGGAGCCAGGAGCTTCTTCCAGGTCTCCCACATGGGTGCAGGGGCCCAAGCACTTGGGCCATCTTCTGCTGCTTTCCCAGGCCATAGCAGGGAGCTGGACTGGAAGTGGAGCATCCAGGACACAAACCAGTGCCCATATGGGATGCTGCAGGTGGCAACTTCTCCCTCTGTGCCACGACACTGGCCCCAACATTGCGTTAGGTTTTAATGAATTCTCAAGCTCTTGACCTCAGCACAAGAAATCCTCTGGTGGGTTATTTTTACAATGCTGTGCCCCCTCCATTCTCTGGATCCCTTTAGTTTCCTTTCTTCCCGCTTCACCTCGCTGGCATTCGGGTTTCACTTCTCCTTTAGGGAGACAGTGCTTGTCTAAATCTGCTAGGCTGTCCTAGGGCTCCTGCATGTTCCCTGCCCTCCCTTGCCCCACTATTTATAGCCAGGCTAATTTTGGGTGGCCTCTCTCTCTCTCTCTCTTCTGCTGTTCCTTCCTCCTGTGGCTGGTGAGGTGACTTCTCAAATATTTGGGCAGAGGAGGTCAGACACAGATTCTTGGCATCTGATTTCAGCTTTGAATTTCTCCGAAGCTGGTGGAGTGCACATGGGGGGCTGACAGGCTGCAGGTGCAGAGAGGCAGCAGCTGGAGAACCGCGTGGGGACTCAGGAGGCCTGAGTTCTGTCCTGTCAGCTCTTCTCCACTGCCTGGGACTCTGAGATAGCAGAGATGGACAGGACATCTCTGAGAGAGAGTGCAAGGAGCACGCTGGTGCAGAGTTCCTTCTTAGCCCCTGTCTAGAGAAGCCCTGGATGGGGTGTCCACAGGTGTAGTTGTAAAAAAAAAAAAAAAAAAAAAAACGGAGGCCAGACCTTCAAATGGCAACACACCCAGGTCAAGGACTGTCCCAGGGCTGGCAGAGTGAGGGCCCCACGGACACTCCTGAACAAAGAAGGAAGAGAGACAGAGGGTCATGGGAAGAGGAGCTAGCTAGGACACAGACCTGAATAGTTCAGAGAAGAAGGGAGAAGAGAGTCATGAAATGTGCCAGCATTTGAGAGGCAGAAACGACATTAGAGACATTGAGAAATAGTCTAAGATTCCAAGTGTGACAGGGACAAGGGGGGGGGGACAAAAATAGAATGGGGATGGGGGGGAGAGAGAGAGAGAGAAGGGAAAGATGGACAGATGGACCTGCACAGGACCAATAGCCAGTGAAAACAAGAAGGAGGATGGGGGCATGGGAGCCAGAGAGGTTCCAGTTGTGTTGAATTGTTTTCTGGCTCTCCCCATGGCCCAGCCTCTGGATTAGAGTTATAAATAGCAGAAAGTTGGAAAATGTCCCCCTCCCCCTTTGCCTCTGTCCCAGCCTGGGGGAAGGGAGAGGAAGAGGGACAGGCCATTGGGTCCCCATGAAGATCCCTTCTGTGCCCCACCCGCATCCTGCTGAGCCAGTCCAGGGCTCTGCCCCGCCCCTTCTGCCCCATGGGAGCCGCAAAGTCCCGGGACGCAAAGTCCCGGGACGGTCTGGTGGCTGCAGGCTCCTTTGCATCCCTCTGCCTCTTGGGTCCAGTGTTTGCAGTTCCTGGACGAGCCCACCCCCCTCGCCTCTGCAGCTTGATCTCCTCTTCCTGTGTCACCCTCTGTCTTTTCTGCCTTTGTCCTGCCCCATGTTGGTCAGACTCTTGCCCTTCCTCCTGCCTCTGCCATGCTTCTCTTTCTCCAGCTCTCCACTTGCTCCCCTCCCTGTCTTATAGCCTACACTCTGTACTCTGCTCCGTGAATGCTGACCTCAGGGCTAGCAAGGCCTGGTTATAGCCAGGCTGGGGGCAGGGGCGGGGATGAGGTGCTGTACCAGGGAGCTTCAAAAAGTTGGCGGAAAATAGAATTAAAAGATAAGTTCACTTTGGTGCAAAAGTTTTCGAGATCTGTGACTACGCGGGATCTTCATAAAGTTCATGGGAAATGCAGATCATGGCATGGCTTTCAGAAAATACTATTGCACCAAAATAACCATTTTCCGTTAACTGTTTGGAGGCTCCCTCGTGTGTGGCCCAGGACTGCTCATCGTTCTTCTCTCTGTCCGCCTCTCTCCTCCCGGGTTGTTCTTCAGTCTCCGCCACTTTCCTGCTACCCTCTTTACTCTTTCCTGGGCACTTCTCGCTCCCTCCCCGTTCCTAGGCACCGCCCCCACCGCTAGGGTAGGGGCGAGGGGTCGACGTGGGGAGGGGTCGAGGGCATTGCTTGACTGGGCCGGAGCTGGTGCTGGACCCAGAGGAGCAGGGGCAGCAGGAGCAGGAAGGCCAGCTCCGGCTCTCTCCGGAGCTGCGGGCCTGGGCATCCCTTGGCCACGCCCCCGCATCTCCACCTGCCGCTGGGGCGAGGGGCGGGGCCTGGGCGGGGCCTGGGCGGCACCCTGGGAGGGGAGGCGGGAGCGAGAGCGCGGACGCTGGAGCTGCGGCTGCGGCATTTGCCCTAGCGGGTGCTGGGGCACCAAAGGGGCAGGATAGGAAGGGGTGGCGGGGCGAAAGTTTGGAAACCCCCCCAGAGAGCAGAGAGACTTCGGAGACCCAAGCCGCGCCTGCCGAGAGCTGGGGCTCGGGCGCGCGGGAATTTCCTCGCGCTTGCGGGCAGCGCGCGCGGGGCTCAGCTCATGGCCGGGACTCGGCGCCGCGGTCCGTGGGGGGTCCCCGGGATCTGCTGCTTTCTTGGCTCTCTGCTCATCGGCCTGCTCTCGCCACGGGCTGTCGCCTTCAACCTGGACGTGATGGGCGCCCTGCGCAAGGAGGGCGAGCCTGGCAGCCTCTTCGGCTTCTCTGTGGCCCTGCACCGGCAGTTGCAGCCGCGACCCCAGAGCTGGTGAGTGAGTCGCCGCTCCCGCCCGCCTGAGCCTCAGACCACCCTCTGCCTCTTCCTCTCTCAGTTTTCCAGCCCCACAGATCGATATCCCACGCCCCAGTCCACATCATCTGTCTCAGGTGGGGAGCGTCCGGTACTCCCAGGCCCCGAGACCCAAGATCTCGCTTTGGGGATGAGTTGGAAGGCCAGGTTCTTGCCTCTGGAGGGGCCCATCTCCTGCTGATGCCCACCCCCACCCCGCGCATCCTTACTGCAGCCCCAGGGTCTCTGGCTCCCCTTCTTTTTAGAGGACAAGGTTCCCGCAGGGAGGGACACTGTCCCTTCTGTCTCTGCTCAGGGCGGGAGAGGAGGAGAGGGGCAGAGAGATGGAGGGAGGACCAAGGACCTAACCTCCTGCCAGACCATGGCCATGGGATGGAGGGAGGGCAGCAGGGCCCTGGGAGGCCAGGAGAGAGTTGCCACTTCCATGGTCCAGTGTCACGGGAGGTTGTGTGTGTGTGTGTGGACCTGCCAGGGTCTGGCAAAGTGCAGGAATGGGTTTGGGGATCGAGGGCGGCAGAAAACAGAAGTCCCCAGAGTAGTTTTAGCAGCAGCCAGGGAGAGGCAGAGAGGATGCTGACCTGCTGCCTCCCTTGCTCCTTAGGAAATTTCCGACTCAGGAGGTAGAGACGGGAGGAGGAAGACCAATTCTAGTTCTTTTCTTACCAGTCCAGCCCCCGCCCCCGCGTGTGTAGCCAGTGCTTGCGGTGAATCCTGTACCCTTCACTCTGGCTGCAGGTGTGAGTGCACAAAGAACCGCAGGGAAGGGAGAAAGCTTCCCACCCCTCCTGAGGGGCTTTTCCATCCTTGGTCAGTGTCTGAGCCACACTAAGTGTCCATTACTGGGATCAATGCTGTCCACTGGGACTGTCTTTTCCAACCGTTGGCCCGGGGGCAGGGGGCAGGGAAATGACTCATTCCTCCCCTCCCACCCCCTTCAGGTGGGGACTGGCTTTGATTTTTTCCCCATTATCCCTGTCATCTGGGGGTGGTGTCAGTGGTCCCCAAGACTTTGGGGGAGATAGAAAACAACTGACTTCACCTCTTCTTGGTCCTGCCATGTGCTTCCTCCCTCTTTGTCTCCTTCCCTGCCTTCCTCCTTCCCTCCCTCCCTCTTTCCCCCCTCTGCCAGAATTCCAGGACTGGAGGCCTTTTTAGGACATGCTGAACCCTCTGAGCTATTTCCAGGCAAATTCTAGGTTATTTTTAATAGCTTGGTCTCTTGTCATTTCCCCCTCCTCTCTGAAGGTGGCCCCTGATTCTGTCTCCCAGAGCCAAGCTGGGGGTATTCCCGGAGGGGCCTGACTGCCTAACCCTGCTTTTACTCCAATAGGGGGCGCCCTAGCCTTTGGGTGGCTGGATTGCCTTCTTTAGCACTCACTGATGGAAAAAGCCTCTTTTCTTCTTTCTTGATTTATTTTTTAAAATGTATTTGAAAGGGGGAGAGAGAGAGAGAGAGAGAGAGAGAGAGAGAGAGAGAGAGAGAGATCTTCCAACCACCTGTACACTCCCCGGATGGCTACAACAAAAAGGGGTGGGGTGGGGTGGCTGAGCCCTGGTACTCTGTCGGGGTTTCTCATGTGGGTGGCAAGGACCTATTTTTTTTTTTTTGACAGGCAGAGTGGACAGTGAGAGAGAGAGACAGAGAGAAAGGTCTTCCTTTGCCGTTGGTTCACCCTCCAATGGCTGCCGCGGACGGTGCGCTGTGGCCGGTGCACCGCGCTCATCCGATGGCAGGAGCCAGGTGCTAGGTGCTTCTCCTGGTCTCCCATGGGGTGCAGGGCCCAAGCACTTGGGCCATCCTCCACTGTACTCCTGGGCCACAGCAGAGGGCTGGCCTGGAAGAGGGGCAACCGGGACAGAATCCGGCGCCCCAACCGGGACTAGAACCCGGTGTGCCGGCGTCGCAAGGCGGAGGATTAGCCTGTTGAGCCACAGCGCCGGCCAAGGACCTATTTTCTTGAGCCATCCTCCACTGCTTTCCCAGGCTCATTAGTAGGGAGCTGGATTGGAAGTGCAGCATCTGGGACTCGAACCTGGCACTCATATTGGATGATGCTGTCTCAGGTGGCAGCTTAACCTGCTACACCACAATGCCGCTCTTTTGATATCTTTCAATCTAGCCCCAAGATGAGACATTGAAGTCAAGCTTTCTTACCTGGTTTTGTGGTTTCAGTCTCTTTTATTTCTTTTGGCTGTAAACTGGGGTTGCTATGGTGTGTTTAATGCAATGCTTAGAATAGTGCTCCACTCACAGTGAGTGCCATGGAAGTGTAGTAGTGTTGTTTTTTTAAAAATATTTATTTATTTGAAGAAGTTACACACACATACACACACACACACACACACACACAGAGAGAGAGAGAGAGAGAGAGAGAGAGAGTCTTCCATCCACTGGTTCACTCCTCAGATGGCTGCAACAGCTAGGGTTTGGCCAGGCTGAAGCCAGGAGCCAGGAGCTTCATCTGGGTCTCCCACATGGGTGCAGCGGCCTAAGCACTTGGGCCGTCCTCTGCTGCTTTCCCAGGCCATTAGCAGGGAGCTGGCTCGGATGTGGATGGGATGCTGATTTCGCAGGCGATAGCTTTACCTGCTACGCCACAGTGCTGGCCCTGGTACTGTTTTCTTGTATTGTGATTCACAGGGGTAGAGAGTAGTACGATGATCCCAGATCCAGACTGGGCTCCTAGGCCCCGTTGCCTGAGCCAGCCTTCCAGGCCAAGAATCTTTCCCAGAGGGCCACTCAGATGAAGAGGGGTCAGAGAAGGGCTGGACTTGGGCTGGAGCCCTGGAGAGCGTGGACAGTGGGGGAGTGCAGGACCTGTGGGCTCCTCCTTCGTCTGCACTTAGTGGTGCTCCCAGGGAGTCCCTCTGCCCCCGGCTGCCAGCTCTGCTTTGCCTTTCTCCCTGCAGTGGCTGCAGTTGTGGCTGCAGTTGTGGCTACTGTTCCGTCCGGAGGCCTGGGGTGGCTGAATTCATGGGACAGAAGCCAGGAAGGAGTGTGTGGCTGGGGCAGAGATGGAGAGGCTGCATGTGGGGATGCTTGTTCCCAGAGGGACCCACTAGGGATGTGGCTGGGCACACCGACGCAGTCAGCATCTTTCCTCTCCCCTCTTCTCTACTCCTGGCCTCCCGGGGAAGATGTGAGCAAGGGACACTGTTAGCTCCTCTGAGTGCTTAGCTGTACACTGACCCACTGGGGCACGGGCGTCATCTCTGTCAGTCTGCATAGCGCATGGGCTCAGCAAATGCGTCCTGTCGCTTCCCACGGGCCAAACACAGAGCTGAGTCAGGAGCAGCGGTGGTCCTGAGTGCGGAGCCTGGGGCACTGTGCACTTCCACCAGGCCATGTCACCTGGTTTCCGTTCCTTCCCTACCCGCTTTACTTTTCTGGTTTCAATGTTGGCCCAGTCTTTGGGTGGAATGACAAAGAACCAGAGTTAGCAACAGTAGATGCGATTTCCAGCATGCTGGCTTCGTGTCACCTGATAGACGAGAACAGAATCCTTCTCCCATGTGGAGAGCGCCAGATGGGACCACGGGTGTGACTTGTCCGGCCTGGTGCCTGCACGTTTATGGGGAGTGACGGACGTTAGTTCTTCCTGTCCCTGGAGTCTGGCCCACGGCCTCCCCCATTGTAGGTGCTGAAGAAGTATCGCATCCTTGTTTCTCAAGCAGTAGTTAAATGGATGCTGAATGGGCGCTCTCTTCCCTGCCACTCCCTACCCCTTCTCGCTCTTACCACTGGCTGTGACATGAGATGACAGCTGCTCAGAGATGAGGAAGAGGCGTTTGCGGGAAGGGAGAGTGGCTCTGAGCCCTCCCCCGCTGCGCCCCGTCAGGCCTGGCCCAGTGCCCCACAGATGCCTGCCTGTGGCATTGCCCGGCTCGGTTTGGGGCCTCACCCCCTCCAGGAAGGAGATGGAGGAAAAGAGTGGGAGGGAGGCCTGCTGACACTTTTGTGTCTCTTCTTCTGCAAAGAGAGGGCCCGTGTGGCCAGCTGTGCATCAGTCCCCTTGCTTCACCCCTGGCCTGGGGGCTCAGCCTCCAGGGACCCAGGAAGCCTCCGTTCCCAGCTCAGTCCTCCTCGGGGGAAGGCGCCTTGGCTGTGATCATGGAAAATTGTCCTGCCAAGAAAGCCGGAGCTGGGAAAGAGTCTGAGGGGAGGCAGGAGCGAAAACTGGGTGGAGGTGGAAGGGGGCGGAGAAGGGAGGATGGGGAAGGGGCTGCAGGCAGTGCGCACAAGCAAGGGGAGGGCTGGAGACAGAGTGAGACACTGGCCCTGCCTCCATGCCAGCCAGAGTGACTGACAGAATCTGGGCCTGTGGGAGCTGCCCGAGGGTGGGGTCCCTCCTGGATCTCTGCATAGCCTCTCGCCTGGTCTTGAAGCTGGCCACTGAGCTCCACAGCGGTGCCAGCCTGGGCCCCTGTTACTTTTGCTCCCAGAATTCTTGGCATTTCTGGCAGGGTTGCAACTGGATCGGGGGTTGGGAAGGAGGGCAGAGCTTGGGGCTGGGGCCAAGCAGTTGGGTGGGGGAGGCTTGGTTGGGAACAGGTGCTGGGAACAGGCGGTGCTTTCAAACTGGCGGTGCTGGCGGGGCTGCTGGGGTTGGTGCGGTTGGGCACTTGTGTGCGTAGTTGCTGTGCATGGCAGACCCTCATGCACGTGTCACGTGATGATTGCGGGGCCTGCTGCATTCGTGTTTCCTGCCAGAATTAGAGATAACTGACTTTTGCCCGCCTCTTGAGCCCCTGAACGCTTGGTTTGGTAACAAGGGGCTGGGCCTGGGCAGCTCTGGGGATGTTGGAGCCCGGTGACTTCTAACCTCTGCTCCTGCCCCATCGTGCAGGCTGCTGGTGGGCGCTCCCCAGGCCCTGGCTCTTCCTGGGCAGCAGGCGAACCGCACCGGAGGCCTCTTCGCTTGCCCCCTGAGCCTGGAGGAGACAGACTGCTACAGACTGGACATCGACCGGGGAGGTGCGATCTTGGGGGACGCAGTGGCGCAGCACAGGAGGAGGAGAGGAGAGGCTGTGGCCTCCTCTTCTGCTCCCTGATTCTTTGTGTCATGCCTCCAGCTGATGTGCAGAAGGAGAGCAAGGAGAACCAGTGGTTGGGAGTTAGTGTTCGGAGCCAGGGACCTGGGGGCAAGATTGTTGTGAGTACTACTTATTGTGGTTGAATTCAGGGGTGATGTGTGTGTATGTGTGTTTGTGTGTTCTGTGTATATGTGCACAGCATGTGTACCATGTGTGCATGTGCACAGCATGTATACTGTGTGTGCATATGAACAGCGAGTGTACTGTGTGCACACAGCATGTGTAGCATGTGTGTGCATAGCCTGTGTAGCATGTGTGCATATGCACAGCATGTGTACTGTGTGTACATGTGCACAGCATGTGTACTGTGTGCACACAGCATGTGTAACATGTGTGTGTGCACAGCATGTGTGCATATGCACAGCATGTGTACTGTGTGTGTACAGCATGTGTACTGTGTATACATGTGCACATCATGTGTACTGTGTGTGCAAAGCGTGTGTACTGTTTATGTGTGTGCACAGCGTGTATACCATGTGTGCTTTCAGAGCACAAGCTGGGCATGGGATGTGACTCCCAGGACCTTGGGGAGATGCACAAAAGTATAAGACATGCCCCTTTCCTTCCAAGTTCAAAAACATCTGCAGATCTTGTTAAAATTAATTTTAAAAAGTTGTATTTATTTATTTGAAAGGCAGAGTGACATGAAAAATTAAAAAAAAAGAAAGAAAGGCAGAGTGACAGAAAGAGAGGGTGAGAGAAAGAGGGGGAGACAGAGACAGAAAGAAAGAGATCTTCTGTCCACTGGTTCCTTCCCCAAAGGAAGGGCTGGGCCAGGCTTAAGCCAGGAGCCAGGAACTGCATCTGGGTCTCCTATTTGGGTGATGGGAACCCAAGTACTTTGGGCCATCATTTGGTGCATTAGGAGGAAACTGGATTGGCAATGGAGCAGCCCAGTTTTGATCCCGGGCACCCCGATATGGGATGTAGGCGTTCCACGTGGCACCACAACACAATTTTTTATGAGAGGGAGAGAGAGAGAGAGAGAGAGAGAGAGAGAGAGAGAGAGAGAGAGAGAAAGAGAGAGGGAGCGCTTCCCTATTTGCTGGCTCACTCCCCACATGCCCTGGGGTTATACTGGGGCTGAATGCCATGCAATCTCCCACGTAGGTGGTAGGATCCCAGTCACTTGAGTCACCATTGTAGCTGCCCACAGTCTGCATTAGCTGGAGGCTGGAGGCTGGTAGCAAACCCCGGGCCTCCAGTGTGGGAGGCAGTGTCTTGATTGGCGTCTTAGGCGCTAGACCAGATGCTGCTCCCATAAGAACCTTTCAGGCATTGGACGCTGTGCTATTTCCTGCAAAGACACAGGGGGCCTGCTTCTCGCCAGGTGGTTGTGGAGATCCTCCTGCTTTTGCCTTCTGTGTCTGTTACTCTCCCTCTGTGTCTTTCAGTAACATGCATGACACACAGTGACTGACACAAGCCACTGCAGGGCAGCAGGTGGCTAACATTAAGCAAGGGGTCCAGCCCCCAGTCTCTAAGTCATGGGCCACGGAGAGAAAAAGATGTCTGTAAATGGGGGTGATTCGAGCCAGGTACGCAGGGATAGGGAATACTCAGAGAGTGGAGAAGTCCTGTGCAGATGAGATGGTAGCACTTACGGAGCTCCTGAGATAAGACTAAGCTTGGTGTGCTGCAGGACTGTTCCATGAACAGGGAGCCACACAGGAGCCGGTCCTGTGCACCGGCTTGGGCCCGTGTCTCTGGGTGCCCAGGCAGACCGTGGAACAAGGATGACTTCCTGTGGAAGTGGTTGAAGACGGGATGCTGGGCATCCAGTGATATGGTGTAGGGGTGTGTGCACGTGTGTGTGTGTGTGTGTGTGCGCACACCCATACCAGTGTCTGCCAAATGTCTGCATGTGGCCAGTGTGCCTCACCTGGGTCCCTGGTCCACACAGGAAATGACCCCTTGCATCCTGTCCCTTCCACAGACCTGTGCACACCGGTATGAGTCGCGGCAGCGGGTGGACCAGATCCTGGAGACGCGGGACGTGATTGGACGCTGCTTTGTGCTGAGCCAGGACCTGGGCATCCGCGATGAGCTGGATGGCGGGGAGTGGAAGTTCTGTGAGGGGCGCCCCCAAGGCCATGAACAATTTGGGTTCTGCCAGCAGGGCACAGCCGCTGCCTTCTCTCCCGACAGCCACTACCTGCTGTTTGGGGCTCCAGGGACCTTTAACTGGAAGGGTGAGTTGCCCCTCAAGGAAGGGAGGAAGGGACTAAGACCCCGGAGATGGCACGGGGTGGGGGGGCAGCACTTGGCCAGGCATGGCCACAAGTTCATGGAGCCCTGGGCCCTGCCCTGCCTTCCACCTCCACCTCCATGCTGCTCGCACACACACACAGATGGGGGCACTGCCTCACCTTTGCATGGCCAAGGGCCCCGCCCCCCTGCATGCTGGCATGGGTCCCCACACGCACGGCGGGGGCTCGCACGCTCCCATGTGGCACCTCCACCTCATCACTGCCATTCCTGTCTCTGCACGCTGCCGCTGGCTGAGCTGTCACTTGGTGAGTGTGAGTGTGATGCCGGGTCCAGGGGCCCCCAGGAAGCTTGGGCTGGGGAGAGGGTGGAGGCGGGGCTGGAAAGGAGGTGAGGGGCTTCCCTGCATGCCTGTCTAACTCAGTGTCCTCGCTCTCCACCCTGGGCACTAACGTGACTGTCCTTGCAGGCACGGCCAGGGTGGAGCTCTGTGTGCAGGGCTCGGCGGACCTGGCTCACCTGGACGACGGGCCCTACGAGGCGGGGGGTGAGAAGGATCAAGACCCCCGCCTCATCCCGGTCCCTGCCAACAGCTACTTTGGTAGGGACCCCTCCCTGGCCAGGGTCTCTAACCCTCTGCTCCTTCTCTTCCTCCCTCTCCACACATCCCCTCCTCCTGTCTCTGTCTCTCGTCTCTGTCTGTGTCTCTGACTTGTATCTCCCTGGTCTCGTCTATCTCTCTGGTTTTCTTTCTCTACTCCTTCCTCTCCTACCTCCTCCTGGCCATTCTGCCTGGCTCTGTCTCCCTGCTCTGTGGCACCTCCTGTGGGTGTCCCTTCCCTGGTGTCTCCTCCTACCCTGCCCGGCCCCCATAGGGTTGCTTTTTGTGACCAACATTGATAGCTCAGACCCCGACCAGCTCGTGTATAAAACTCTGGACCCTGCTGACCGGCTCCCAGGACCAGCCGGAGACTTGGCCCGGAATAGCTACTTAGGTTTGTAAGCTTGGCCCCAGCCTCCTCTCCTGCCCCAGGGAAGGTTCTCACGTGCTCTGTCCCCCCCCCCCCCCCCCCACTGCCCCAACACCAGCTGGGCCCAGATTACGCAGAGGAGCTAGGTCCAGTGACTATTGCTTGATGAGGAGGCCTGAGGGTGATGGCGTCTGGGGCTCTGAGCGAGTGGAGGGGGGCTGTCCCTGGAAGCGCGATCCCAGCCTTTGGGGGGCTTTCCCCGAAGGGTGAGGAGGGCACCTGCTGAAGAGAGGTCCAGCCTGGCAGTGGGTGGGGGTGGGGATGGGGTGTCCCTCTCACTGGCTCCAGCTCCTCCTGGTTGCCCTCGCCTCCCTGCTGTCCACCCACCCAGGTGAAGCCTTTTTCCCCCTGCCAGGGTGGTGGGAGAGGGGCCGGCCCTCTCCTCCAGGTCCTGCAATGGGTACGGGCAGGTGCCCAGCCCCTGCCCAGCCACCCGGCTTCTCGGTCATGGTCACTGCCTTTCTCTCTCCCCCTCTATCTCAGAGGCTGACCTCATCACACTTCCGGTGCCAGACTGCAGTCTTTGGGCGAGGCGGGTGTGGGAGGGCTGCCAGGCCCCTGGAGGGGGAGAAGGAGCGATCTGACCGGCTGTGGCTGGGAGGGGACTAGAGTCGGGCTGGGGGAGCTGTGGCCCATCCTGGCTTCTGAGCCTTGGGGAGACGCTCACTGCTAAGTCGCCCTCCCACCCCACCCTCCCAGGCTTCTCCATCGACTCGGGGAAGGGGCTGGTGCGGGCAGAGGAGCTGAGCTTTGTGGCAGGTGCCCCCCGTGCCAACCACAAGGGTGCCGTGGTCATTCTACGCAAGGACAGCGCCAGCCGCCTGGTGCCCGAAGTCCTGCTGTCTGGAGAGCGCCTGACCTCCGGCTTTGGCTACTCGCTGGCCGTGGCGGATCTCAACAACGATGGGTGACAGAGGGCAAGGGGGTGGGGCTGTGGGCGGCTGGCAGTGGCTCCTTGTGCCCAAGTCCCCTGGCTGGGTAGGGCCAGCACTGATGGTCTCCCTCTCTTCGTAGCTGGCCAGACCTGATCGTGGGAGCCCCCTATTTCTACGAGCGTCAGGAAGAGCTGGGGGGAGCTGTGTATGTGTACCTGAACCAGGGGGGTCACTGGGCCGACATCCCCTCGCTCCGGCTCTGTGGCTCCCCCGACTCCATGTTTGGGATCAGCCTGGCTGTCCTGGGGGACCTGAACCAGGATGGCTTCCCAGGTGTGACGGGGAGCTGGAATGGTTCTGGTGGGGGTGGGGAGGGAGGGGTGCAAGGGAGGGATGGAGAAGCCCCTGGGAGGCTCAGGAACTGCAGCTTCCTGCTTTGTGACCTTGGGCAAGTCGCTTGGCCTTTCTGAGCTGAAAGTATTTACAGGGAGTGTCTGAGAGGGATAAACACGGCTTGTGTAGGGTGCCTCTCGGTGAGAACGAAAGCATATCACGTAGACCTGGGAGACTGAGGGAAAGTGAGGGCCTGGGCTGAGTGTCCCCCTGCCCCCGCCAGCCTGACGCTGTGCCCCATGCCCGCAGATATCGCCGTGGGTGCTCCCTTTGATGGCGACGGCAAAGTCTTCATCTACCATGGGAGCAGCCTGGGGCTTGTGGTCAAAGCTTCGCAGGTGACGGATGGAGGATGGGTGCTGGTGCAATAAGGGAGGGGGGCGACAGGGAGGCTGAGGGCTGGGGAGGCTGACAGCTGGTCCCCAGGTGCTGGAGGGCGAGGCCGTAGGCCTCAGGAGCTTCGGCTACTCCCTGTCGGGCGGCCTGGACGTGGACGGGAACCACTACCCAGACCTGCTGGTGGGCTCCCTGGCAGACACGGTGGTGCTCTTCAGGTGAGGGCCCCTGGGTGTCTGCCTCCCTGAGCCCTGCCCCGCCCCGCCCCCTCCAGCACCAAACCGGATGCTGCAGGTTCACGGCCTCTCATTCTCCCTCAGGGCCAGACCTGTCCTTCACGTCTCTCACGAGGTCCTCATTGCCCCCGAAGCCATAGACCTAGAACAGCCCAATTGTGCCGGTGGCCAGTCCGTCTGGTGAGGCTGGGCCCGAGGGAGAGGCGCCAGGAGCCGCCAGGGCCCGCTCTCCCTCTGCGCTCCCTTTCTTTCCCCAGTTTGGGGCTGGGCGGTAGCAGGGGTTGGCCCTTGGCCCGTGAGCATGGATTGGCTCAGGAGTCACCCTTGGCCCCTACAGTGTGGACCTGAGGATCTGTTTCAGCTACGTGGCCACCCCCAGCACCTACAGCCCCATTGTGGGTGAGTGAGGCCCCTCCCACCAACCGCCCTGTCCGCTTTGCAGGACTGGGACTTGGGGGGGATCATTTCAACATGGTGAGAAGGGCGCCTTGGGGACAGGGTAGTGCTGGAGCAGTGCCCCGCTCAGCGGCTGCTTTCCTGTCCCCCGCACCGCACAGCCCTGGATTACACGTTAGATGGTGACACAGACCGGAGGCTCCAAGGCCGGGTTCCCCGGGTGACCTTCTTGAGCCGTGGCCTGGATGACCCCAAGCACCAGGCGTCGGGCACCGTGTGGCTGAGGCACCAACGCGACCGGGTCTGCAAAGAAAACATGCTCCAGCTGCAGGTGTGCCCGGCCCCTGGGCCCCGAGGGTCGCTGTGGCTGCGTGAGCTCTTTTCCTCCATGCCTCTCAGCACACGCACACCTCCCTGCAAGCTCTAGACCTTGGAGAAGCTGCCTTTCTGGGCCACGCTCCTCCCCACCGAACGGCCCCTCACGTCTCCCTGGAGGTGGAGGTGGCTGGCTCCATCCTTGAAGCCCTGGGTCGGGGCTCCTCCCGTCCCTCCGGCAGCCTCTCCCTCCCCCTTGCCCACTTCCACGTGGCTCTCCTTCATCTCCCGAAGCTGCCCACATGTCACAGTCTGCCCTGGGTCCGGCTGAGGCTTTGGTGGGCAGGGCTGGGGCCTGGGCGCTGTTCCATGGAAGAATTGCTTTCCCTCTTTCCCAGGAGAACGTCAAAGACAAGCTTCGGGCCATTGTGGTGACTCTATCCTACAGGCTGCAGAGCCCGCGGCTCCGGCGGCAGGCTCCCGGCCAGGGGCTGCCCCCAGTGGCCCCCATCCTCAACGCCCACCAGCCCAGCAGCCAGCGGTCAGAGGTGAGCATGGTTCTGGTTTTGCTCAGGAAGAGGAGCTGGGAGGAGCGACCGTCACTGTCATCCTCCCCCCAGTGGCACCTGTTCATGTGTTCCCAGTCAGAGGGCCAGAGCTCCTCCCTCCTTGTAGGCATTCGGGGACTCGGGGTGACCCAGGGCTTTTGCCATCTTCATATGTGGCCTCCAAGGTCCTCAAGTCGTCTTCATCCCACTCGGCTTGGAGGGGAAGGCGTGATTGCGAGGGCCAGCCCAGAGGTGGCGCCCTTCTTTCTCTTCCTGTCTGCACCTGGAACTCAGTTGCACCCAGGCGAGGCTGGGGACTAGCCTGGTAGTCTACACCACAGTGTGGCGATATGCCCACAATTTTACTGATGAGGGCACAGCTCAGAGTGGCTAAGTGACCAGCCTGATATCACACAGCAAGTAAGCGGCAGATCTGAGTGTGGAACACACGAGCTTGAGTGCTGTGGTCCTCTTAGTGGGTTCACCGTGTGCCTTGGGGACACGTTCACCCCCCGCCCCGCCTCATCCCTTGGAATGAACTTCTCACGTCTGCCCCCAGATCGTCTTCCTGAAGCAAGGCTGTGGTGAAGACAAGATCTGCCAGAGTAACCTGCAGCTGGTGCGTGCCCGCTTCTGTGCCCGGATCAGCGACGCGGAGTTCCAGCCTCTGCCCATGTGAGGGCGGTAGGGAGCAGGCCGGGAGAGCAATGAGCCTGTGGAGGGCGGGGGGGCTGGGGGACTGCTGAGGATTCAGAGGAGGGGGAGACGGGGGGGTCAGTGACGGCACCGCAGGGTGCCGGTGGTGAGGAGTAGCAACACCTCCCAGAACCCATCACACACCAGGGATACTCGGGAAGTTCATGGGAAAGGTGGGTTGTGAAAAAATATGCGTGAGTCTCAAACTGTTTGTGCCAAAATAAACTTATCTTTAAACACATTGGGGCTGACGCTGTGGTACAGTGTCCCATAGGGCCGCTGGTTTGAGTCCCGGCTGCTCCACTTCCTATCCAGCTCTCTGCTCATGTGCCTGGGAAAGCAGTGGAGGATGGCCCAAGTGCTTGGGCCCCTGGGCCCACATGGGGGACCTGAAGGGGGCTCCTGGCTTTAGCTTGGCCCAGCCCTAGCCATTGTAGCCATTTAGGGAGTGAAGCAGCAGATGGAGGATCTCTCTCTTTCTCTCCCTACTTCTCTCTCTCTCTCCCTACTTCTCTCTCTAACTCTGCCTTTTAAATAAATAAATAAATAAATAATCTTTTAAAAATCTTAAAGAGGGAGAGAGAGAGAGAGAGAGAGAGAGAGAGAGAGAGAGAGAACTCCCTTCAGGTTCACCCCCTAAATGCCTGCAACAGGTGGGGCTTGGCTGGGTGGGCTGGGAACCAAGAACTCAACCCTGGCCCCCCACATGGGTGGCAAGGACCCAACCATGTGCGCCATCAGTGCTGCCTCCCAGGGTGCACAGGCATTGGCAGGACACTAATCGGAGCTGGAGCTGGGCAAGTAGCTCATGCAGTCTGGTCAGGGGTGCAGGTGTCTTAACTGCTAAGCCAAGCAGCTGCCCCAGCATAACTTGGAATCCCATAAAAGGTTAAAAACAGAATTAACCAGTAATGCAGTTTCCATGAGCTTGTCGAAGTCCCCGGTATGGTTTAGTAGCAGCTCTGTGAGGTAGGGTTTGTTAGTCCTGTGTTATGGATGGAGAGTCAAGGACTAGCGGGCTGGGTGGAGCTGGGCTGAGAGTGGAGGGCTCCTCTCTCCTAGTCATCATGGGCAGATGCGGGGCATGTGCTGGCATGTGATCTGGGGGGCCTGGGGAGGTCAGAGAACCTGGGAAGTGGGCGTGGGTGGGAGGCTGGGGAGGGCTGTCACAGCCCAGTGTGAGCAGGGACTTGACCTTCAGGGAGGCTGATGGGAAGACAGCCCTGTTCGCGATGAGCGGGCAGCCGGTCATTGGTCTGGAGCTGACGGTCACCAACCTGCCCTCGGATCCGGCCCAGCCCCAGGCTGATGGGGACGATGCCCACGAAGCCCAGCTCCTCATCACCCTTCCTGCCTCTCTGCGCTACTCAGGAGTCCGGGCGCTGGACCCTGCGGTGAGTCTCCGGGGCGGGCTGGGGTGAGCTCTCAAGGGGCCCCAGTAACACAAACTGACCTCTCCTCACCTCCTCACAGCAGGAGAAGCCGCTCTGCCTGTCCGATGGGAATGCGTCCCATGTCGAGTGCGAGCTGGGGAACCCCATGAAGAGAGGTGCCCAGGTGGGCAGTCTGCCCTCGTCCTGCTCTGCGTGGCTGGCCCTTGAGCCCCGGAGCCCTCCCCTCACCCTCCCCTCATTCCACCCTGGCTAGGTCACCTTCTACCTCATCCTCAGCACTTCCGAAATCACCATCGAGACAACTGAACTGGAGGTGGGGCTGCTATTGGCCACGTAAGCCCGGTGGCACCATGGTTGGCCGGGGGTGGAGGCTGGGGCAGTTGGACTGGCCCATTGACCCCTGCGGTGTGTGTGTCTGTTCCGCACACTAGGATCAGTAAGCAGCAGCTGTCTCCAGAGTTTGTTCGCGCCCGTGTCTTCATCGAGCTGCCGCTGTCCATTGCAGGGTAAGCTCAGGGGGTGGGGGCATCGCCACTCCGGGACCCCGGCCTGGCTCTGCCTCACCGCCCTGCCCTCCTGACCCTCCGTCCAGCTGGGCCCTGGGCCTCTTTAGCTTCTGCTCTGACCCCTCTCTTCCAGGGTGGCCATTCCTCAGCAACTCTTCTTCTCTGGCGTGGTGAGGGGTGAGAGCGCCATGCGCTTTGAAGAGGATGTGGGCAGCGAGGTCAAGTATGAGGTCACGGTAGGTGTCCTGGTGTGTGGTCCCTCCATGGGCCCCCTCCCTTGACCCAGAAGACAGGCTGAGCCATGTCCCACGGGCTGCTGCCGAGGCGGGCACTTCTCCCACGTGCTCCAGAGAGCTCGTGGTCTCCGCCCTGCACGTGGACTTTGGCTGTGGGCCGATGTTGGTGCTGGGGCCGTGGTTGGCACTTCTCTGGTCACTTCTGAGTGGTCCGAGTGGCAGAGCCCAAGAAGCTTCCGTGCTGGGGGCCCCAGCCAGGGGACAGACATGTGGGTCAGGGTGAAGCTTCTTCCCGGAACTCTGCCTTCGCTTGGCTGGTGCCTGCCTGCACACCTCACACCGCCAACGTTTTCTGGAGCTTGTGTGGGGGGAGATTGGCACCTGGGGGGGACCTCGGATCCCAAGTCTTTTTGGGAACTCTGCTTCCCGAGGCAGGGCTCGTCCCCTTCGCCTCTGTGCATTTAGGGTCTGCTCGGAAAGCGAGCTCCTTCCCTCCTGTCCGCTGCCCGCAGGTCTCCAACCAAGGCCAGTCGCTCAACACGCTGGGCTCCGCCTTCCTCAACATCATGTGGCCTCATGAGATTGCCAATGGGAAGTGGCTGCTCTACCCCATGCGCGTGGAATTGGAGGGCGGGCAGGGGCCTGGGCGGAAGGGGCTCTGCTCCCCCAGGCCCAACATCCTTGGCCTGGTGAGGCTCAGGCAGGGTGGAGGGGAGACTTTAGGAGGGGAGGTGGTTACTGTGGGGGGTAGGGAGGGGGAGAGAAGCGTGCCGGGGGTAGGGGCTGGGCCAGGAGGAAGGTGGAGGGGGAAGATGTGACCCCGATGGCTGTGTCTGGAGGGGCAGTCACTGGGCACCTCCTCCCCATGTCCAGAAAGCGGGCAGCAGGGGTAGGAGGCGGCGGGAGCTGGAGCAGCCGGCCCAGCAGGAGCCTCGCGAGCCGCCGGAGCCCAGCACGTCGTGGTGGCCAGTGTCTTCCTTGGAGAAGAAGAAGAACATCACCCTGGTGAGGGCAGGGCAAGTGGCGTCCCAGGAGTGACCACGTGTGGGGGGCTGGCGGCCGCCATGGGCCATGGAGCTTCAGGGTGCTGGCGTCCAGGGAGGGGACCTTCAGCACCTGTGGTGGGCGTGGGTGTTGGCTTGCCAGGTGAGAAGCCCTTGTTCCCATACCTGGGTTTTAGTCCCAGCTCTACTCCCGATCACCTCCTGGGAGGCAGCAGGTGATGGCTTATGTGGTTGGGACCCTGCCACCCATGTGGGAGGCCTAGTTCCCCATCTGGCCTGCCTGGCCCAGTCCTGGCCGTTGTGGTGTCTGGGGAGTGAGTGAGCTGGCAGCTGAGGGCACTCTGAGTCTATCTGTCTCTCAGATAAGTAGAGAACCAGATGAGTAAGAACAATGTTGTTAGCACCCTTAGGAGAAAAAGCCGTGGGATGGTGCAAGACCTGTGGCAAGCGGGCAGCCCTGGGCCAGGGGGCTGCTTGTGAGGCGAGAACTCCCCTCCCCCGCTGCTCCCTGCAGAGCCTGCACTTGACCCAGAGCCAGCCAGCCAAGCAAGTCATTTTCACGTTTGGATAGAATATTACATTTTTATGGGGACATAATGGCCACCCATGAGATTTGCTTGGTATTCTTTTGAAGTCTTTTAGAACAGATTAGTCAATTTGTGTAAGGATATCTGCTTGATTTTCACAATGGCACAACCATGGCGTTTTTAAATGTGCTAATGGTTAAAGCTGTGATGTAGGACATGTGACTCCTTACATCACCCCTCTTGTGCTGTTCTGCATCCCCCTTTTCTACTTGTTTCACATGGTTTTATTTTTATTTTAAAGATTTATTTATTTGTTTGAAAGGCAGAATTACAGAGGCAGAGGCAGAGAGAGAGGTCTCCCATCTACTGGTTCACTCCCCAGATAGCCACAATGGCCGGAGCTGTGCCGATCCAAACCCAGGAGCCAGGAGCTTATTCTGGGTCTCCCACATGGTTGTAGGGACCCAAGGACTTGGGCCATCTTCTGCTTTCCCACGCCACAGCAGAGGGCTGGATCAAAAGTGGAGCCTCTGGGACTCGAACCGGTGCCCATATGGGATGCCAACACTGCAGACAGTGGTTTTACCTGCTACATCACAGCGTTGGCCCCAGGTCCCTCCATTTTTAATGAGAATCTAGAATAGACTCCTTTTTATTTTAAACCACATTTATTTATATATTTGAACTGGCAAAAGCAAAATGCATGTATTTATCATCTATATGATGTTTTGAAACATATGCAGTATAGTATGGGTATGTCAAGCTAATTAACATATGTTACCCCATTTAGATTTTTGTAGTGAGAATACTTGAAATATGTTCTCTTTGTTGCTATTAAGTTTAGTTACTATTAAGTTTAGTTACCACCCTGTACCAATGAATTCTGAAACTCACTCCTCTTGTTGAACAGAGACGTTGTACCTCTCCTTCCCTCTCTCTCTCTCTTAAAATTTATTTATTTATTTGAAAGCACAAAGAGAGGGTGAGGCAGAGAGATCTTCCATTTGCTGGCTCATTCCCTGAGTGACCACAGTGGCCAGGGTTGGGTCAGGTTGAAGCCAGGAGCCAGGAACTTCTTCTGGGTCTCCCACATGGGTGGCCGGGCCCCAAGCACTTGGGCCATGCTCTGCTGCTTTCCCAGGTACATTAGCAAGGAACTGGATTGGAAGTGGAGCAGCTGGGCCTCAATCCTCTGCCCCTATGGGATGCTGGCACTGCGGGTGGCGGCTTTACCTGCTACACCACAGTCTGGCCCCAACTTTGTGCCTCTTGACCAGTATCCACCCTTGTCCCCTACTCCCCGGTAACCACCATGCTACTCCCCTTACTTGTCAAGCTCAGCTTTTTTGGATTGCACATATGAGTGAGATCATGTGGCATTTGTCTTTCTCTGCTGGGCTTATTTCACTTAAGATAGTGTCTGAAATAGATTCTTTTAGGTGAAATTAAGGCAGATGACTGAGGATTCTTTTTTTTAAAGATTTTATTTTTATTTATTTATTTGAAAGTCAGAGTTACACAGAGAGAGGGGAGGCAGAAAGAGAGAGAGAGGTCTTCCATCCACTGGTTCACTCCGCAATTGGCTGCAACGGCCGGAGCTGTGCTGACCCGAAGCCAGGAGCCAGGAGCTTCTTGCAGGTCTCCCACACAGGTGCAGGAGCCCAAGGACTCAGGCCATCTTCCACTGCCTTCCCAGGCCATAGCAGAGAGCTGGATAGGAAGTGGAACAGCTGGGACTAGAACCAGTGCCCATATGGAATGCCAGCACTGCAGGCCAGGGCACAAACCCGCTGTGCCACAGCGCTGGACCCTGACTGAGGATTCTTGAATTGCTCAAAAGTAGTGAAATAAAAGAGGACTCAGAATGTAAACGCCTTCAAAGACATTCTTTCGTGTGTGGACTATGACGTGATGGCATAGCAGAACTTTCAGCATGAGGGTCATGATGTGGTGCCTGAGCCAGGTGCGTTAGGTCAGGCTGGGAGGAGCTGGCGCCGAACCCCTCGGCTGTCCCCCAGAAGCTCTTGGGGCGGCCTCTTTGCTGACTGTGGGCCCGAGTTCAGACACCTCTACACTGGCTGGCTCTGCTGTCTCTGTGACCTGAGGCAGGTCACCTGGCCTCCTGGGGCCTCCATTTCCTCCCTTGAGAAATGACAGCATGCACCGTGCCAGGACCATGGTGAAGCTTAACTGAGATAAGTGCTGGGCATACAGTAGGTGCCCAATATGTGGGGTGGTCATTGGGTGACATAGGCATCCACTGGGGATGCTACTGTGTTGCTCGGTCAAGGGAGAGGCCCTTGCATTTCCAACCCAAATGGCTCAGATTTGGAGTAAGCAGCTCCTTTGGATCAAAGGGGTAGCTTGGGAAGACTTCCTGGAGGAGGGGAGTTTGAAGTTGGGAAGAGAAAATGGGAGGCAATGTCAGGCGCGCTCATAGTCAACCATTCAGCGCCCCGTCTGTCCTGGTCCCCAGGACTGTGCGCGGGGCACGGCCAACTGTGTGGTGTTCAGTTGCCCGCTCTACAGCTTCGACCGCACAGCTGTGCTGCACGTCTGGGGCCGCTTGTGGAACAGCACCTTCCTGGAGGTGAGGGAGGCGCCGGGGCACCCTGCAAAGTCCCCCCAGCGCTCACGCCTTCTGCTCCGAGGCAGCATTGCCCTAACCCAAGCCGGGCAGCAGCATCCTCTGTGTTGGGCACCTTTCCAGGGTTCCAGTTCCCGGATGGGGGGGCGGGGCAAGGAGGGGGCGTGGCCTTCAGGAGGGGGCTCTGCTTCCGGCTCCTTTAGGAGTACTCAGCTGTGAAGTCTGTGGAAGTGATTGTCCGAGCCAACATCACGGTCAAGTCCTCCATCAAGAACCTGCTGCTTAGAGATGCATCCACTGTGGTGAGCTGCAGCAGGGCCGGGGGCAGGTGGGAGCACCCCCTTCCCTTCCCCCACCCCCCACTCAGTGACCCCTCGCTCTCCAGACCCCAGTGATGGTCTACTTGGATCCTGTGGCTGTGGTGGCTGGAGGAGTCCCCTGGTGGGTCATTCTCCTGGCGGTGCTGGCCGGGCTTCTGGTACTGGCGCTGTTGGTGCTGCTCCTGTGGAAGGTGAGCCTCAGGCAGGGCCTGCAGCAGGGGCTCTGCCTGACCCCGGGGGTCTCTGCGCCAGAGGCAGACCTTGAATCCTGGAGTGAGGTGTGCTGCAGCAGGGGCTCTGCCTGACCCCGGGGGTCTCCATGCCAGAAGCACACCTTGAATGCTGGAGTGAGGTGGGCTGCAGCAGGGGCTCTGCCAGACCCTGGGGGTTTCCATGCCAGAAGCAGACCTTGAATCCTGGAGTGAGGTGTGCTGCAGCAGGGGCTCTGCCTGACCCCGGGGGTCTTCATGCCAGAAGCACACCTTGAATGCTGGAGTGAGGTGGGCTGCAGCAGGGGCTCTGCCTGACCCCGGGGGTCTCCGTGCCAGAAGCAGACCTTGAATCCTGGAGTGAGGTGGGCTGCAGCAGGGGCTCTGCCTGACCCCGGGGGTCTCCGTGCCAGAAGCACACCTTGAAAGCTGAAGTGAGGTGGGGGCTGCAGCACAAGGCAGAGGTATCGAGTCGAGGAGGTGCAGTGGGGTTCAGTGGAGGGCAGGCTTGAGAGGACGTGGCCCTGGGTGCAGGCCCCAGGAGGAGGAGGAGGGACAGAAGCTCTGGGTGTGGGGCGGTGGGGCCAGGGAGGCACAGTCACAGAGGCCCGGGAGTGTGGGCTGATTCGACCGGAGTAGGATGGTGACGTCCGGGAAGGAAACCTTGACCAGGAAGGCCCAGCAGTGGGGACACTGTCTCTGGACCGGCCACTGAACTGCTCTGGCACACTCACGGCTGCAGACAGAATCATACAGGCATCTGGGGCTCGACAGAAGAAGCGCGCGCGCACACACACACACACACACACACACACACGTGTGCATCAGTGCAGGGAATCACCCTGAGCAGGGGTGTCCTTGAGCCACCTGCCACACCCGGGGCTGGGTGTGGAACCAGGCACAGCCCTGGGGCTCTGTGCAAGACTCCCTCTCCCCCCACCCACTCCTTGAGCCCTGTCAGACCGATCGCAGCCTCCCACGGCCGTGTCATGGCTGGGCCAGGCTGCAAGCGGGGGCACCTGCCCACCCTGTGGGGAGCTGGATGCCTTCGGGAAATCAGGCTGCTTGTTCCCTGCTCCCGCAGCATGGAGACAGAGCAGAGACCAGGCCCCTACCCTTCCTGTCTCCATCCTCTGCCTCTTTTGCCTCCTCCCTCCCTTGACATCCCAGTGTGGCTTCTTCCGGCGGAGCAGCCAGAGCTCATCTTATCCCACCAACTATTACCGGGCCCAGCTGGCCGTGCAGCCCTCGGCCATGGAAACCGGGGGTCCAGGGACTGTGGGGTAACTGTTGTGAGTGTGTGTGCATGCCTATGTGTGAGTATGTGTAGATTCCCAGCATTCAGGGGATCTGCAACGTGTGAGGCAGAGAGAGGAGGTTGCATGGGTGTGCCAAGAGTCCTAGGAGCTGAGGTGAGATGCCAGCAGAGGGCTGAGGCTGCACCGGTGAGTGCGCATAGCCCAGTGCATGCTCCATGTGTTGGGTGGTCTTGCGGGGTGTGAGCTCTGCATGTCTTTTCTAAGCAGCCTGAGCATGTAGGAGTCTCGGGTAGTGCCAAGTGTGAGTGTGCAAGGGGCATATTATCACTGCTGGTGTGTGAGAGCCAGCAGGGTCGCGGTTAGGGAGGGGCTAGGTGCCCCTAGTCCGCGGATGCCAGGGCCCTGGCCATGCTGCCCACCCCGTGTGCAGGGCGTGGGGGGAATGCGTGTGATGCACTGTTTAAGCTATGCAGAGGTCCAGAAAGCTGTTTTCTTCTTCACTTCTTCTTTTTCAAAAAGATTTACTTATTTATTTGAAAAAGTTACACACCCACCCACCCACACACATAAACACACACACAGAGAAAGAGAGAAACAATCTTCTATACACTTGTTTACTCTCCCAATGGCTGCAATGGCCAGGGCTGGATCAGGCCAAAGCCAGGAACTGGGAGCTTCACTGGAGTCTCCCACATGAGTGCAGGGGCTCAAGCACTTGGGCCATCCACCGCTGTTTTCCCAGGTGCATTAGCAGGCAGCTGGATCAGAAGTGGAGCAGCTGAGATTTGAACCAGCACCCATATGAGTGCTGGCGTCCCAGGTGGCGGCTTCTGCCTCAACACTGGCCCCTGCTCTCCAGTTCTTGTTTGTGTTCTGGGAGATTCTATTGAGTCTCTCAAGATGGCAGGGTGGGTGGAGACCTTGGGAACCCAAGATCCTGGGCTGTACCTTCAAAGCCCTTGTCCTGAACCTTGGGTCCCCTCTGGTTTTTGTCTTGCTGTATGTGAGAACCCGGGGCCCCAGCACTGAGGGTGGCCTCTGGGAGCTGCCCACTGCCCAGGGTGTGGGCCTGCCTGTCTCCGGTGAGCTGTGGTGAGGCTTTCCTGTTCCGGGGATGGTGAGGGCAGGGAGCGAGGCTGAGCTGGGCGTCCTCTCCAGGGACCTCAGCCCCGCAGGCTCCTCACGGCCCCTGCTGGCTGTTCTTGCAGATGGGATTCTTCCGGCGGGCGAAGCACCCCGAGGCCGCCGTGCCCCAGTACCACGCGGTGAAGATCCCTCGGGAAGACAGGCAGCAGTTCAAGGAGGAGAAGACAGGCACCATCCTGAGGAGCCACTGGGGCAGCCCCCGGCGGGAGGGCCCCGATGCCCATCCCATCCTGGCTGCTGATGGGCACCCTGAGCCGGGCCCCGACGGGCATCCAACGCCAGCCACTGCCTAGCTTTCTTTGTCCCAGCCTTGCCCCTGGGTGCCCCTGCTGCTTCCTCAGAGGGGGGCTCCTTGGGGTAGAGGGGCCCGCGTGGGTTGCTGGTGCTGCATCAGGATTGGGCAGGGGTTTGCTTCCTGGGGGCACCGACCTCTCCTGCCCGTGAGAACCCCCTGCCCCCAAACACTTCCTCCTTAGAATGCTGTGAGATGCGAGGGGGCCCATCAGGGCTGGGGGGGCCAGGGTGGGAAGGGCAGGAGTGTCCTCATGATGAGGTGAGGGTGGGGCTCTCACCTTGTACACTAGGACCCCAGGACCTGTCTCCCCAAAAGTGCCTTAGCCTGGAGGCTGGAGAGGGGTTGTGTTGCTCGCTCAGGGGCTCCCCCCATTTCCTCCTTCCTCTGATTGTAGTCTGTGCATCAGTCTTGTGGGTTTTGTCTATTTATTAAAAAAAATTGAGGACAACATTTCTGGCTTCTTTACTGAGTTTGGCAGCCTCATCCCAGGGTCTCTGCTTCTGGCTCCTCCATGGCTGCGGACAGAGGTGGTGGCCAGAGGGAGAGAGGGAGGGAGGGAGGGAGGACCCGGTGCCTGGCTGGGGTGCACCTGGTTGAGGGCACAAGGCTGCAGCCTCCCAGGGAGGGCAGAGGGACTTCACCCGGGGACAAGGGAAAGGGGTGGAGAGCTGGAGAAGCGGGGAGAGCAGTGCAGGGATGTGCAGTCAAGGGCACGATGGGGGTGAGCTGCTTCCTGTCTGGCCAGGTTAGGAACTGAGTGTTTTTCTCTGCGGAAGAGCGGATGGAAGCCAGAGCTTGTCCCTGCCAGAGGTCAGAGGTCAGAGGTCGGGAGGAGAGGAGCTCCCTTTCACAGAAGGTGGCCTGGGCTGGTGGGTGAGTGGCGGGGCAGGGGCAGGGGAGGGGGCAGTGACGCCTGGGGTGGGGGCCAGGGCCAGCTTATTTCACAGCCTTCCCCATGATGTGGGGGCCCACAGGGAGCCACTTCAGGGGAGGGGGGTGTCGTTCTATTTGCACTTCGGAGAACCGCGCCTTTTCCAGGTCCTTCCAGGTCTCTCTGGTGAGCAGGCAGCCGTCTCCGATGTGTTTCCAGGTGGGCTCTAAGGCTCGCTGCCACATGAAGGCCCAGCTTCCGCGTGGCTCAGCCACGTGCTCCAGGAAAAAAAGCACTCCACCCTGGGAGGGGAGGAGGGTGGACATCACGCACCTGCTGCGCCCCTCCGGGCTCACAGCCAGCCGCCCGCCCGCCCTCGGATCAAGCCTGGCGAAGCCCTGGTGGGGCACCCGGCCTGCCAGCACTCCTGCTCCTGCCTTCCTCCCTCGAGGTGCAGGAGAGGACTGCTCAGGGTGGCGGGGGAGAGAGCGAGAGCTTTATGAGGTGGCCAGGGCAGCATGGCCGCTGGAAGACAGGAGGGGCTGATTCATCCCATACAGGGACACGCGCCTTGGACTCTCTCCTGAGACTCAGAGGCGTACAAAGGTATTTCAGGGGCCAGCGCTCTGGCATAGCGGGCTAAGCAGCCGTCTGCAGTGCCAGCATCCCATATGGGCGCCGGTTTGAGTCCTGGTTGCTTCACTTCTGATCCGGCTCCCTAATAATGTGCCCAGGAAAGCAGCAGAGAATGGCCCAAGTGCTCGGGTCCCTGCACTCATGTGGGAGAGCTGGAAGAAGCTCCTGGCTCCTGGCTTCAGATTGGCCCAGCTCTGGCCATTGTGGCCATTTGGGGAGTGAACCAGCAGATGAAGACTTCTCTCTCTCTCTTACCCCCTCGCACCAAAACTCTGCCTTTCAAAATAAATAAATTAATTAAAAAAATAAAAACAAGGTATTTCAAAAGTGTTTGTGGAATTATGGGTGGATGAAAAGATAAGTTTGGGAGATGGTGTTTAGCTTCGCAACCGAGTCACTTGTGTGACACTGGAAGGCAGTGGTGATGGCTCAAGTAAGTGGCTTCCTGCCACCCATGTGGGACACCCAGATTGAACCCCTGGCTGTTGTGAGCATTTGAGAATTGAATCAGCAGATAGGAGCTCTGTCTCTCTCCCTCTTAAAGAAATTAAACTTTATTTTGGTACAGAGAAATTTGAAATCTGTATGTAGTTGTTTCATAATATGCATTTTCATAAAGATTTTGAAGACTTCTTATATGCAAGGATTGCAAAATTTTAGTACCCAAAAAAGTTATCTTTTTTATTTTTTTAAATAGATTTATTTATTAATCTGAAAGGCAGAATTACAAAGAGGCAGAGGCAGAGAGAGGTCTTCCGTCCACTGGTTCACTCCTCAGATGGCCACAATGTTTGGAGCTGGGCCAATCTGAAACCAGGAGCCAGGAGCTTCTTCTGGGTCTCCCACATAAGTGCCGGGCCCAAGGACTTGGGCCATCTTCCACTGCTTTCCCAGGCCACAGCAGAGAGCTAGATTGGAAGTGGAGCAGCTGGGACTAGAACCAGCGCTCATATGGGATGCTGGCACTGCAGGCAGCAGCTTTACCTGCTGCGCCACAGTGCCAGCCCGTTATCTTTTTTTGCTATTTATTTATTTGAAAGGCAGAATTAAAGAACGAGGGAGAGACAGAGAAATCTTCCATCCACTGGTTCATTCTCCAGATGGCTGCAACTGTGGTGGAATGAGAAGGCTGTGCCAAGATGGCAGCTGGTGAGCAAGTGTCAGTTACTTAGGAAATGGCTGTGGAACCCACCTGGCAACAGAGCCTGTCTGGCAATAAGCTGTGATTGGTGGGGGCATAAACCGCCCCTTGACTGGATTGGCTGCCTCGGCTATGTAAGCTGCTGCACCAACTGAAATAAACGAGTTTGTGGGCTGCTCGCCTCAGGCCCGCTTTCACCCAGCTCCCGGGGTCTGTGTTGTGACCTCCGCGCCTGTTGCCCCCACCGCGCTCCTCCTCTCGGAATGAATCCACAGCAACATGCAACAACCAGGATTGGGCTAGAACTTCCTCCTGGTCTTCCATGTGGGTAGCAGGGGGTCAAGCACTTGGGCCATCTTCCGCTGCTTTCTCAGGCACATTAGCAGGGCTCTGAACCGGAAGCAGAGCAGCCAGGGCTGGAACTGGCATCCATCTGGGACGCTGGCACAGCAGAGGGAGGCTTAACTCACTGATCCACAACACCAGCCACAAAACTTATCTTTGAATTCCACTTTTCTTGAACTTTTTGCAGTCAACTCCTTCCTGGACATCTCCTCGAACATCCCTGAGAAACCTCAGCCCTGACTCCTGCCCAGTGCAGGGCTTCCTCTCCCTGGGTGACTCACTCACCCCCACGCTCTGAGCTGTCAGCCCACGCTGGCGCTGTCTGCATCTGCAGCTCCAGGATTCATCTGTTTCCACCTCCCATCACGACTCCTGCCTGCCTGTTTGGCTTCTGTGCTGTTGTCTCGGTGGTACCTTGGACCTCAGAAGCCCACACAATGGAGGTTTCTCTTTTTTCAGCAAGCGGCCATTTCTTCCATTCCCTCCTCAGCCGTGCATGCGAGAGCCTTGGAAAAGATCCTAAACTCCTTTTCTCTCTACACACAGATCAAAAATCTTCCCCTGACAGCTCCACGTAGGACATTTTATTTTCCCACTCTCTCCATCCACGGCTTACTCCTTTATTCTTGTTTGAGATGGGGAGAGAGACAGCGAGAGTGAGCGAGTGAGTGCTTGCATCTGATGGTTCACTCCCCAGATACCCATGATAGCTAGGACGGGGCTGAGGCTAAAGCCAGAGGCTAGGAGCTCAATTCGGGCTGCTGGTGTGGGTGGCAGGAACCCAATTACTCGAGCCATCACTGCTGCCTCCCAGGGTCAGCCACAAGAGTCAGAGGCGGGTTGAACCCAGGTTCTCCATATGTAAGGCATGGGCGTCTTAAAGGCGAGGTTGAATGACGGCCCCTGAACCCCCTTTAAACCTCACTTCCTGTCCCTCCCCCCATCCTGTTGCGCCCCCTCGTAGCACTGGGCTTATCTCCCACTCACCAGCAGGTGGGGGTAGATGGGGGTGTCTCAGGTGCTGGTTGTTGGACCCCCCACCCTGGGGGTCCCCCACACTGAGGCTGCACTGCCCGGCCCACGCCTGCTCACCGGCCTCAGCACTCTCCGGACCTCCTGCAGCACCCTCTCTGGGCTCTGCACGGAGCACAGCACCAGCGTGCAGACCACCACGTCCATGGAGCCGTCGGCCAGCTCGCTCATGTCCTCCCCGGCGGCCACCACGAAGCGCTCGTACTGCAAGTGCTTGTTCTGGGCCATGCTCTTTTTCAGGAACTTCTCAAAGTGAGGGTTTGGGTCCAGGCAGGTGACCCTGCAGCCGGCAGGGTAGAACTGGAAGTTGGCCCCTGTGCCGCAGCCCAGCTCCAGCAGGGCCACCTTCCCGGAGGGCCCCTTTAGCTCCTTTATCTGGCCGAACAGCTCCCGTTTCTTGCTCTCCATCATGTGGTTGGTCTTCTCAGCCAACACGGCCATCAGGTAGGGGAAGTAGCTTTTGCACAGCGGCTGCCAGTAGCCCAGCAGAGCCATCAGGTGCAGAGGCAGGGTCAGGAGCAGAACCAGCAGCTGCAGGAGACGCACCAGGGCATCCATGGCGGAGCGGCTCTGAGTGGCGCTTCTGCTGTGGCCCTGGCCTTCTGCCTCTGCCCAGCCTGTGCAGACACGGCTCCCTTGGCCTCCTGTGGTAGGACTTTGCTCCTTGGCTCCTGCTCCACAACGTCCCCGGTGCAGGGCGGAGTAGGGTGTGTGGAATCCCTCCAGAGGGTGCAGCCGCGGGGTGAAGGGGTGGATGGTGCCCTTGTTCCTGCACTCTGGGGCCTCTGTCCAGCTAACAGGGCAGGGATGTGTCAGCTTATTTCGGAGGTGAGCAAGAAGGGGGAGAGGGAGACATCTCAAGTCTCGGCCTCACGGTGCTGAGTGCTGACTCATGCGGAGTGCCCTGGTTTCACTGGGCCCTCAGGTCTGTTCAGGTTATGCAAGCTGGAACTTCTAGTTGGGTTCTCCTAGCACAGCCCCAGGGCTTTGTGGACTGTGCCCTGCCTTTGCCTCACATGGAAGCCAAACAGAATGTTCAGGGTTAGGCATGATTGGTCGGAAGGAGAGCAGATACTGGCCAAAGGACGGGCACTCTCTGGACAGAGTGGTGCTAATGATCAGATTCAAGGCCTAGAGGGCTCAGAAACAGAAGAGAAAGAACAGGGAAAACAAAGCAGAGTGGGGGAGTCAGGAGACCTGGGTTCTGTTCTTAGCAGGTTGCTCTGACAGTTCTCGCTCTGGCCAATGGATGGAATCTCCCAGGCTATGGAGATGCTTTTTTGAAATATGGTTCCCTGGGTTTTGGCATGCTGACTTCGGAGTGGATATGTTCAGTTAATTAGATGAGTCTGGAATTTGGCAGAGTGTTTCCGTCAGCACAGGGGTGGGATCTGGTCCCACACTCCCAACCAGAGACTCAATCTGTTTGCTTCGATTTGGTTGATGCATCAGTGTTCCCCAAGCCCAAACTCAGGGGCCATCTTCACTCTCTATTCTCTAACTTTGCCCACCCCCTTCAGCCCATCTTGAGATCCTGGCATGTGTTTCCAAATACTTCCGGGACACATCTTGGACCTGTCCCCTCCTTCTTACACCAACCCCCAGTGCTGTAACTCAGGTCCACATCAGCTGGTCTCATAGTCCTGGAAGCAGCTTCCTTGTGGGTCCCCCTGTTTCTCGTTTGGCTTCTTTCAATTCTATTTTCCACGCAGTTACCCAACATGATTTATCTAAAGTCCAAACATGACCAGCCAGGATTTTTAAGACCCTAAATGGCCTCCTCATAGTCCGTAGGCTACAGTCCAAGCTCTTTAGCGTGGCAGGTGAAGTGCTCTGGGATCGGCCTCTGGTGCACAGCTCAGACTCCTCCTGGACACCTCCTCCCTTGCTCACTGTCCTCCAGCAACCCCAGGTATGTGCAGTCCCCGCCCCCCCCCCCCCCCAACTGTTATCTCACTGGCACCTCTGCCAGGCTGCTTCTTCACATTGCAGGTTCCCTGTGCTTCACGGACCCGCTCCCTTTCTTGGTTAGCTTCAGTCCGGGCACCTTTTAGCCCAGAGCGGCTTCTTGGTGGCTCCCCTGTGGGGGCGATGAACTGCTTTCCCTCTGCGCTACACACAGATGCTCTACTGTACTCACCATATCGTGCTGAAAAGGCTCATTTGCACATCTGTCTCCTTCAGTGGCTGGTCGGCTTACTGACCACAGGGACAAGGCCTGCTGTATTCCTATAGCCCCAACAGAGTAAGAATCAGAAACATGTGCAGAATGAATGAATGAATGCTCGAAAGGAACCACATGGGTGATTGGTAAGCAAGACACACGTGTAGGAAATTATTAAGGGAAGCTCAGATGGGCCCTTCTGGTGCTGAGTGCAAAAGATCCGTGGGGTGGGCTCCAGGTTCTGTGGGCAGAGTATCCCACAAGGGAACAGATTCCCCCCTTCCCTTGGTGGAAATTGGGGCTGTTACTGTGAACTTATTTTTTTATTTTTGCAAAACTGCAGTAATTAGTATCCTATAAACCTGCTGCTTACACTGTGTTCCCCAGACCAACAGTTTCACTTGATCCTAGGTTCAGATTCTTACCCAAGACCTTATGAAGCTGAGTCTGTATATATATATTTTAAATTAAAAAAATTTATTTATTTATTTGAAAGGCACAGTTACTGAGAGGCAGAGGCAGAGAGAGGTCTTCCATCTGTTGGTTCACTTCCCAAATGGCTGCAACAGCCGGAGCTGGGCCGATCTGAAGCCAGGAGCCAGGAGCTTCTTCTGGGTCTCCCATGTGGGTGCAGGGGACCAAGGACTTGGGCCATTTTCCACTGCTTTCTCAGGCCATAGCAGAGAACTGGATAGGAAGTGGAGCAGCCAGGTCTTGAACTGGCATCCATATGGGATGCTGGCACTGCAGACGGCAGCTTTACTCACTTCGTCACAGCACTGGCCCCTGTATTTTTTTTAATAGGAAAATAATATTTCTAGTTCTTTTTTTAAAAACAATGATTTATTTATTTGAAAGAGTGACAGAGATAGGGAGAAATGAGAGAAGGAGAGAGAGAGAGAGATCCATCCATCCATTCTCTGGTTCAGTTTCCAAATGTGCACAACAGCTGAGTCTAGGTCAGGCTGAAGCCAGGAGCCAGGAACTCACCTGGGTCTTCCCAGTGGATGGCAGGAAGCCAAGTACTTGGGTCAGAATTTCCTGCCGCCAAGGCACATCAGCAGGAAGCTGGATCAGAAGCAGAGGAGCTGGGACTTGCACTGGTACTCTGATATGGAATATGGTGTCCCAAGCTGTGGCTTAACCTGCTGTGCCACAATGTCCACTCCTCTGCAGTTCTTTTCAAAACATTATTTAGATTTTATTTGAAATGCAGAGGCAGATCTATTATCTATGATACTTTGTGTGTGTGTGTGAGAGCGAACGAGCGAGTGATTGATTTTCCATCTGTTGGTTCACTCCCCAAATGCTTGCAACAGCTGAGGCTGGGCCAGGCAGAGGCTAAGAGCTGGGTACCCAGTCTGGGTCTCCCATGTGTGTGGCAGGGACCTATGTACTTGAGCCATCACCTGTGCATTAGCAGGAAGCTGGGAATGGGAGCAGCGTAAGGACACAAACCCAGGCACCCTGACATGGAATGCAGGTGCCCCAGGCTATAACTAAGCTGCTGCTCCAAACACCCACCCCTTGAATCTGCACTTTTAATAAGATCTCCAGGTCACTCCTATGTGCATTCCAGTTTGAGAAGCACTATCCCAGAAAATATTGCCTGGGAAAGGCGAAGGGGCTATGAGCTCGGGGACCTTGGTCTCTTTTGCCTCTCAGGAAGCTGAGCTCTGCGTCTGCAAGAGGGGTAAGACATGCCGGATGGGTAGGGCTAGAGACTCAGCACCTCACACACCGGTCAAACAGGAACTGTCTGGGGACTCGGACTGGACTTGGCTGAGTTGGAAAAAATAGAATCTAGTCAGGACCCAGCAGGAAGAGGACCTGGGTGGAATTTGTAGGTGTTGCAGAGGCCTGGTCAGTGAGCACGGGTCAGGGACAAAGATGAGGCAATTCCTAGAGTTGGAGTAGGGCCTGGGGTTAGGCCTTGAGCTCAGGTCAGGGGTAGAGCAAGCTTTAGGAATGGGGTGAGGCTCAGAAAATCTGGTGCAAACATGGTTCTCGGTGATCCAAAGCCGTATTTTCACATTTGGAAGGCGTGGCTGTTCAAACACTCAGCTTTTAGGCCAACACCACGGCTCAAAAGGCTAATCCTCCGCCTGTGGCGCTGGCACACCGGGTTCTAGTCCTGGTCGGGGTGCCAGATTCTGTCCCGGTTGCTCCTTTTCCAGTTCAGCTCTCTGCTGTGGCCCGGGAGGGCAGTGGAGGATGGCCCAAGTGCTTGGGCCCTGCATTTGCATGGGAGATCAGGAGAAGCACCTGGCTCCTGGCTTCGGATTAGCGCAGTGCGCTGGCCACAGTGTGCCGGCCGCAGTGGCCATTGAGGGGTGAACCAACGGAAAAGGAAGACCTTTCTCTCTGTCTCTCTCTCTCTCACTGTCCACTCTGCCTGTCAAAAAAACCAAAAAACAAAAAACAAACCACTCAGCTTTTTACAGCAGCTGGAAGACTTGGGTGTCCTGTGGCCAGGACAGCTCACTGTTCTGGGGGGCCGGGCAGAAGAGAAGGTGTCCCCCAGCACAGCCCCCGGGTGCTCTCCTTGTTTTGTGTATTTGTTCTGTGACTCATGCATGACACCTTGTTGTGTACAGTTCGACTATTTCACAGCAAAAATGTCTGAAGCCACTGGCGATGAGGTAGAATGTGAACGGTCACGCGTCTCAACCAGTACTGCAACGCCCCTTTTCCTTCTGCAAGGGAGTTGTGGACCAGAATCTGGGGGAGCAAATCTTAACATTAGGGACAGAAATGTTTTCTCAGTATGAAGCCAGGGTCTGCAGACTTGCTCCCCTTGCTCTGGTGAGGTCTGCTTGCATTTCCAATAGCTCGAGGGGGACATTGCCGGCAGGAAACCAGAGCTCAATCGAGGTCTCCCACAGCTGAGAGGACGGCAGGAACCCAGCTGCCTGAGCCATCACGGCCGCCTCCCAGGTCTGCGTCAGCAGGATGCTGCAGATAGGAACTGCAAGTGGACATTGAGCCCGGGCACTCGAGTGGGATGCACATGTCTTAATCGACATTTTATCTGCTAGGACAAATGCCTTCCTCTTCCTTCTTTTCACAAACAGAAATTTATTGTGTCTATTTAAGGAATACAGCATGCTGTTATGAGATACATAAAGATGAGTACTAGAGGGAAGCAAGCTAACATTCTCATCATTTCACTTTTTTTTTTGGTGACAAGAGCTGTTAAAAATCTACTCATTTAGCAGAAGTCACATGTACAATGTGACCCTAGTAACTACAGACCTCATGTTGTCTATTGGATCTCCAGCCCTACGTAGTTATCTATGTATCTGCCACCGGTGTCCTCTGACTTACAGCTCCCTATTTCTCCCCACCTCTCTTGCCCCTGGTAATCCTTGCTTTATTCTTTGTGTATCTGAATTAGTTTCACCTTACATGATGTCTTTGAAGTTCATTCAGGGTTTGGGAGATGACAGAATCTTAATTTTTTTAAAGGCAGAATAATGTTCCATCGTATACACACACCACAACTTCTTTGCCCATTTGCTTGGTGATGGACACTTGCGGTTTTCCTGCATCCTGGCTGCCGTGAATGGTGCTGTAATAAACACGCAAAGCGCACTTGTCTTTATGAAACGGTGATTTCCGTTCCTCTGGGCATGTGTCCAGCAGAGGGAGTGCTGGATCACATGGTTGTTCTAGTTGTAATTCTTCTAAGAGCCTCCATGCTGGCTTTTCACAGTGGCTGCACTAATCTACATTCCCACGTTGGGTTTTTTCTTTGGGACCTACCCACTGTCTCCGAGACCCCAGGAAGCTGTTAAGGAAATGTGATTAACCCAGAGCAGGAGGAGGCCCTTTCTCTGAGACCTGCTGCTCCATGAAGACAACCAGAACGCTGGACAAATGCTCAGCAACCAGTTTTCAGAACCCTAGGAATTAACTACAGGCTTACAGCAATCTGAGGAGCATTTGTGGTGTTTTAATTGGTCCTCTTCGCAATCCTCTTCCCAGCCTGTGATAGTCTTGGAACCAGCGGTCTCAGAACTGTGGTATTTGCAATAAACCCAATCCAGCAGCAACAGAATGGATTTTGAACTCCCCAAAGAGCAGGTCTCTAGGGAGTCGTCACCCTCTGAGCTGCCTGGAGGAGCCCTGGAAACCCCCATCCACAGGGCTTATCTTAGTTGGTCATTGAGGAAAACCTTATCCTCTGGGCGTTGGTCAAGCAATCAGTGGCAATTCTCAAACTTGTCGCTGCCTGTAGCAGTGATCCGTACTGGGACAAGCAGCAGGCTGGCTGAGGTCTGAGGGAGATCTGAGGATGTCCAGAGGGAGCTTTGAAAAGTTCTTGTTCCCCAGAAGAGGCGGGGAGGGGGGTTAGAAGGCAACACACTGGTGTATGAATGTGCATCTCTCACCTCTGCCTCTCCCTGAAATAGCAGGAAGTGTGAGCAGGAAGTGCGGCTAGGTCAGCTATCAAAGCTGGAGTGTTGAAGGGATCACCCCACCCCGAAATGCACACACACACACCCTCACCCACACAACCACCCCCACACTGCCACACACATACCTCCCCCAACAAAACCATCCCACCTCACAAACACCTACACTCCACCCCCCACAGCTCCACATACAAACTCACACACACACAAACCATCCCCATAGCCCCCTCACACCTATCCACCCACACCTCCTATAGTTCCATACCCCCACATATCCCCCATATACCCCTCATTCTGCCCCCACCCCTCACCCACTCACACGCACTCACACACCCTCACCCCAAACAACCACCCCTACACTGCCACACACATACCTCCCCCAACAAAACCATTCCACCATACACCCCCCACAAATTCCTACACTCCACCCCCCACAGCTCCACTCCCCCACATACAAACTCACACACACACAAACCATCCCCATAGCCCCCCAACACCTATCCACCCACACCTCCTACAGTTCCATACCCCCACACACAACCATATCCCCATATACCCCCCATTCTGCCCCCCACCCCTCACCCACTCACCCCACACAACCACCTCCACAGTGCCACACATATACCTCCCCCAACAAAACCATCCCACCATATACCCCCCATACCCACCCCCTACAAACACCTACACTCAACCCCCCCACATAAACACACACACACAAACCATCCCCACACCCCCTACAGTTCCAGACCCCTCCCCACACAACTATATCCCCATATACCCCCTTTCCTACCCCCAGCCCCTCACACTGTTATGGCCGTGCCGGAGTAAAGAATATACCAAGAGACAGTCTCTTATGCAAAACGCAAGTAGAGTATTTTATTGACCAGCATGCTGGGGTTGCAGCGTCACGAATGTGAGCGAGCGACCCTGAGTACAAATCGCATCAGCTTTTTATAGTCACACAAAAGCTTTGAAGAATCTGTAGAACATATTTCACATGAGAACCCAGGGAACAGGGGAATCTCGTAAGCACAGGTGAAGGTACAGATAACATCAGCTATTAGCAAGATTTACAACAGGTAAGGGTCACTTTCACCATACATTTCCTAAGGTTAAATAAAACCCTAAGTTCATCAGCTGGGTGCCTGTCAAGGTGAACAGGTTTGTATGGGTTTTGGACAAGGCCACATTCTGGTGTTATCTCTTCCTGCCCTGGCATCACCATGTCTATTCAGCAAAGACAGGCCTCAACCCCTCCCCGAGTCAGGAATCCAGAAAGTAGGTCAAAAGTCAATCTGGCAAGGGTCAGAAGAGAAAAGGGGGGGGGGTCCTGCTTAGTTTTAATATTCCTTCAACACTCCCCCACTCACATACACACCACTACATCCACACCCCTCTTACACCCTCACACAAACACCCACTCACACCCACACACATGCAAAGTAAAAAGGCGGGAGATGTCGAAGGCATTTCAGGAAACCTCCATTCCATTGCTAGCTGACTGCTAAGCCAGCCAAGCAGAGACTGTAGTGGTGACACATGACAAAGAATGCGGACTTCACGCAATTAGTCCTGGTGGCCAGTAAGGAAAACAAACTAGCAGCAGCCAGCACAACTAATCCTGAGCGAGTCAGATGCTGAATTCCAAAGTTGCCGCGTTGTGTTATTTAAAATGTCTGACAGTCAACAACACATTATGAGGCAAGCAAAGAAATAAGAGAATATGGCCCTTACACAGGGTGCAAACACCTCCCAGGGGGTGCTTCCCTGCAGAGGCCCAGATGCTGGGCTGCCGAGTCAGAGCACGCTTTTCTCACTCCTTTACTTCAGGTCAGCAGTGATGGCCCTCTCTCGTTTCTGACTTTAGTAACTGAGCTGCCTTTTTCTTGGCCTCTTTTTGCTTTGTTAAATGTTTGTCAATTTTGTCAATCTTTCCAAAGAATCAACTTTTTATTTTCTCTTTCATTTCTTCTTTAACTTTGTAACCATCACGCTCTAACCAACTGCACCACTGGAACGTTTTTTTCTTTAACTTCACTTCTCCAGTTAGTGACTGAGCCTCTTATTTCAGAATGTTCTTCTCTGGGTGGGCATTGGGTGCAGCAGATTAGGCTTGAGCTCGTGATGCCTGCATTCCATCGTGGAGTGCCGAGTTGAGTCCTGATTGCTTGCTTCTGATCCAGACTTCTGGGAGGCAGCAGAAGATGAACCGAGCACTTGGGCCCCTGCCACCCATGTGGGAGACCCAGATGGAGTTTCTAGATCCTGGCTGTAGCCTGGCCTGGAACTGGCCGATGTGGCCATTTTGAGGAGTGAACCAGTGGATGGAAGATCACTTTTTTTTTTCTTGCTGTCTCCCCTTCTTTTTGTCTCTCTCTTTTTTAAATTTAATTTAAATTTTTTTTTTTTAATTTTTGACAGGCAGAGTGGACAGTGAGAGAGAGAGACAGAGAGAAAGGTCTTCCTTTGCCGTTGGTTCACCCTCCAATGGCTGCCGCGGACGGCATGCTGCAGCTGGCGCACCGTGCTGATCCGAAGGCAGGAGCCAGGTGCTTCTCCTGGTCTCCCATGGGGTGCAGGGCCCAAGCACTTGGGCCATCCTCCACTGCACTCCCGGGCTACAGCAGAGAGCTGGCCTGGAAGAGGGGCAACCGGGACAGAATCCGGCACCGCGACTGGGACTAGAACCCGGTGTGCTAGGTGGAGGATTAGCCTATTGAGCTACAGCGCCGGCCAAGTTTTTATTCTTTTAAGATATCATCCATAATATGAAAAACTCACAGGAGAAAATATTTGTAAGACATATCTGATAAAAAAAAACTTGCATAAGAATACATAAAGCAGTCTTATATCTCAACGATGAAAAGACAAAGAATCCAATTAAAAAACAGGAAAAGGATTTGAACAGACATCTCCCTAAACAAGATGTGCAAATGAACAATATGCACCTTAAAAGGTTCGCAACAGTGTTAGCCATTGGGGAATGAAAATAAAAATCACAGTGAGATATCATTTCATACCCACTAGGATGGCTAAAATAAAGACAAAAACCAGTGTTGATGTAGTCGTGAGAAACTGGAACTTTCATTCATTGCTGGTGGGAACATAAAGTGGGGTAGCCATTTTGGAAAACTATTTGGTGATTCCTCAAAATATTGCATGTGGAGTTGTCATATGACCTAACAATTCCATCCCTAAGTATATACCCAAGAGAACTGAAAACGCATGTCCATATGAAAATGCTACAGAAATGCTTCTGGTAGAATTATTCAAAATGGGCCTGAAGCACAAACAGCCCAAATGCCCATAAACCGGTGAGTGGGTGAATGAAAGATATCACGTGTGTTATTTTGCCATAAGAAGGATGGAAGTGCCAACACATGCCACTACATGGGTGGACCACGTCATAAAAGATCACGTACTGTTTGAATCTGTTTACAGGAAACATTCAGAATAGACAAAGCCACAGAGAAAGCAGTAGGCTGTGCCTGCCATGGTGCAGGAGTCAGGAAGCATTGGAAACGATTGCTAAGGGGTTCACGCTTTCTGGAGTAATGTTCTAAAATCAGATGATGGCGGAGACTGCACAAGGCTGTGAATATCTAGAAATCACTGAATTGCATCTGCTAAATGAGTAGATTTTATGGCAGTGAAGCTGTAAAAGAATAAAAATAAAACCAAATGTCCTTTCTTTGCCTCCCTCCATTAAAAAGAGGAGCAACAATTTCTACCTTTGCATCGTTGGTTCTCAACTGGGATTTTTTTCCCAAGGAAAACCTGGCAACTTTTGAAGACATAGTGGATGGAGGCCAGGGATGCTGCTGGACCTCCACCACTCAGAATAGCACCCATACTAAAGAATCAACTGGCCCTAAACATGGGGCACAGCTGAGAAACACTGCCTTAGCTCAAGCTCCCCCAGGTAAGAACAGGGGAGGTGGTGCCTCCTGCCTCTCTCACAAGCAGAGGCCCTGCAGTGCAATAGTGGTCCCTGGGTCGAGGCAGTGTTAGAGTTCAGCCTAAGAAACTCACCATCAAGGCAACAGCAAGGCTGGGAACCACAGTCGTGTTCAAGGAGTGTCCTTGGGTTTGGTCTCATTTCCAAGAATAGATTTGCTTCCTAGTATTCTCTCTTTTTTGTATTCTCTTGGACATTGAACTCCAGAGCACACTTCCCCTTTTTGGGTTGACTGCTCAACAATTTTAAGGCAAACCAATGATCCAAAACGCACAGGTCTTACATTTTACCTTTTAAAGCTTCATTCCCGAATTCACATTGTATATGCCTATTTTTTTTTAAAGGTTTATTTGTTTGAAAGAGTTACAGAGAGGCAGAGGCAGAGAGGCAGAGAGAGAGAGAGAGAGAGAGAGAGAGAGAGAGAGAGAGAGAGAGAGATCTTTCATTCACTGGTTCACTCCCCAAATGCCCGCAATGGCTGGAGCTGAGGCAATCTGAAGCCAGGAGCCAGGAGCTTCTTCCAGGTCTCCTACGTGGGTGCAGGGGTCCAAAGACTTGGGCCATCCTCCACTGCTTTCCCAGGTACATCAGCAGGGAGCTAGCTTGGAAGTGGAGGAGCTGGGACTCGAACCAGTGCCCATATGGGATGCCAGTGCTGCAGGTGGTAGCTTTACTATTAGACTACAATGCTGGCCCCATCTTGTGTGTTTTATATGGTATGGTAAGTTATTTATGCTGAGCCCAGTCCTTTGAATGCATGCATACAAGCAGCAGGTGTCTTCATAGCTGGGAGTGGGGGTGCGTGGTGGCAGGTCATTAGGCAGAGCTGTGGGTGGTGTGACAGAGACATGGTGAACACTGCAGGCAGGCACCAATGACCTTGCTCTAGGGTACATGATCTCCTGCTCCAGAGGCCTGGCGGGTGGGCCGGAAGCAGGGTGTGAGGAAGGAGGTGGTTCCTCCAGGCCAGAGGCTGTTCCTGGGCTGCTGTGTTCACTGTGGCCCCTGGCTGTCAGAAAGGCTGGGCTTTCAAGGGACAAGTGACAGATGTCAGTGAGAGTAACAGAGGGGATCCAAAGCTCAGCAGAATGGGGGCGTGGAAGTCTTGGGTGTGCCCCGGCCTGGGAGCCAGGAATTTGGCTTCTAGGTTTCAAGTCCCAGTTCCACCTTTGTTTGCAGAGTGGCTGACTTGTTTCCTGTTGCTCAAACAGGATGGTTCTTCCTCTGGGGTTGTTGCCGGGAGCAAGTGAGATAATGCCACAATCATTTCTAGGCTGCAAACTTTTTCTTTCTTCAGATGCTGAGGGACACAGATGATTGTGGAGTCGCTGTAATGACTGCTGGGCTGCCCCAGAAGCAGGTAATTACAGTTAGAAAAGGGAAGACTTGAGTGGCCCCAGGGAATTAATTAAAACTTACCAAGGCCCCGAGGGGAGAAAGTGTTTCTTAATCATGAAGTTGCATTTGAATGTACGCAAATTACTGCTCAGACTTTCAGGGTGAAGAGGTTCTCAGGGGCCTGGGGCAGCCAGTCCTTGTCCAAGTTCTCTTTCTCAGCACCTGTTAAGACCTTTGCTCAATTCATTTTCCATTAACAATGAAAGTCTAGCCCAGGAGATTCAAATCATCCTGGGATTCAGGGAAAATAGCTTTCCTGGCCTCACACATTCATTCAGGATCTCTATGGAAGAGGGCGCCACAGTTCCAGTTTCTTGCACTGTCCTTGGATATGAGCTGACGTGTTTTCTCTTCCAACTTTGGCGACATTGGCCAGCAGCCACTTGTCCCCTTTCTTTCTCTTTTCTCAATGGTGAAAACAAATGTAGACCTATCCAGCCGCACTCAGATGGTCCTAGTCTTGTGTTCAAAGCATAAAAGTCAGGAGCCAACCGAACATGGGCCTCATTCTGTCCACCAGTCCTGATGGGCGAGTTGACACTGGTGGCGTCAGTGTCACAATTTCCTTCACAGCCTGTTTGATCTGGTGCTCGTTGACCTTAGTGTGCTCAATGAACACAGGCATGTGGCTGTCTCTGTGGCTGGGGGGCATCTTATGATGGCGTAGCAGAGCGTGTTTCTTCTTGGGTCCTCTTCTGAGGATATCCGGGCAGCCTCCCTAGCTGCAGCATTTTGGGTCCATGAAAGGTGGGTGATGAGCAGATCTGTTTTGTGACTGGGGACGCCTTCCAGCACTGCCCTTCGGACCTTCAAAGCCTTTGCTTGGGGGAGGCAGGAGTTTCTTTCCTCGCCTTTGGTGCCATCTTGGTGAAACTGGCTCTTTCTCCTCTTTCCCCATTATTCTTCAGTTCATTTCCCCACTCCTTGGCTTCCCCCATGTCTCTCCATCACCACATACGCCAGCTACTGCAGCAGCTCTTGCTCTCACAGAGTGGAGTCCTGTGTCTAGGTGTACGTTTCTCTGGCCATGCTTTCTCCTCTCTGGCCACTGTCACGTCTTGTACCATCCTTGCTACTACTTCAGTAGCTCCTCACTTGCCCCAGATCCACAGAGAGGCTCACCCATGGTGTTCTGCTGTGGAGGCAGCAATGTGCAGGGGTCTCTGTCCACGGGCAGGCGGGGGACTTGCGCCCTGAGCTGTGCCTGTTTGTACCCCATCTGACCTTGTTGGGGCCTCGGAGACTTGCACACTGGAGTCCAGGGAAGCGCATCCAAGGGATTCTGCACCCTCTGGGGCCCCTTCAGTCTCTTGGACCCTAACCGTGGTGCCTTGCACCACATACCTGCACTACACTCTGATCACTGTCTCTGATCTCAAGGCTGAGATGGCATGTGGCAGATTGGAGGGGCTCCTCTTCCTGCCAGGAGTTACTCTGGAGCTTTCCTGCATGTTCTGCATAGGAGTAGGTTTGCGCCTGCACATACATGCATACACAGTACACAGAGAGGTGCAGGAGATCGGTGGGTGGGACAGAGGCCCCCACAAATGTTAGACCAAGAAACTGAAGACCTGGGTTCTGGTCCTAACCCTGACTCCTGGGGGTGGTGGATAAATTCCATTCCCTCTCCATCTTCGCTTCTTCTTTTGGAACATGACAGAATTACAACAGGAGTCGCCAAGGCATCTTGTTTCTGTGATGTGGGTACAGAGACATGTGGTGTGGGCATTGGGTTGGAGGCTGTGATTATAGCTGGTTTTGGGGGTAGGTGGACTGAGTTTGAATTCTGGTTAAGCTGCTCTCAAAGTGATGTCTAGGGCCAGTGCTGTAGCACAGCAGGTCAAGCTGCCACCTGCAGTGCCGGCATCCCACATGGGTGCTGGTTCAAGTCCCGGCTGCTCCTCTTCCAATGCAGCTCTCTGCTATGGCCTGGGGAGGCAGAAGATGGCCCAAATCTTTGGGCTCCTGCACCCGTGTGGGAGAACTGGAAGAAGCTCCTGGCTCCTGGCTTCAGATGGGTGCAGCTCCAGCCATTGTGGCCATCTGGGGAGTGAATCAGTGGATGGAAGACCTCTCTCTCTCTGTCTCTGCCTCTCTGTAACTCTGCCTTTCAAATAAAAAAATAAATCTTAAAAAAGTGATATCCCCTGTTTCCATCACTCCAGACTGGTATTAGCCCAAGCTCCTAGTGTCAAGGCTAAGTAAGGTGACTTAGGCACCAGTGCTGCGTCTCGCACGATACTCGTCCATAAACATTATTGCTGGTCTCAGCTCTGCCATTCATTTGCTGAAAGGGCTCAGCTAAGTCACACGACTTCAGCTTCTCCTTTATGGATTCAAGAATCAGGACCTCGAAGAGTCGCAAAACTCCTTCCTTTCCTGGACTCTGCATCACACAACACAGGTGAGAAAGGGTCCGGGGCACCCAGCTATCCAGAGATTCAACACTACAGGGCAACGTGCTCGCATCTGGAGTGAAGGGATGGGCAGAGCCAATCTACTGACAGTTAATGGCCAACTGGGTTGCTGAGCCCAGCTCCAGTCAGGCATCCCTGAGGGACCCTGGACACATACCCCCATCCCCTCCATGTGGGATCTCCATTGTTCCTGGTGTGGAGACTCTCCACCCCCAGACCCAGGCTGATGGTGAAGGGCCAGAGTAACTACATTTTGAAAAAGTGCCTCCATTCGGAGAGACAGGCCTGACTTCCGTAAAAGCAGCATCACTCTGGGGAAACCGAAACTTACAACGGAACAGCTTGCTAGCCTTCACCATATAAGGAAATCCCCTGGGTCCGAACCAATCAGGAACAACCGTGTTTGATCTGGAAGTACCAGAGGTGACCCCAGCAATCCACCATTACCCCGCACCCTCGATGACGTAACCCTGCTTTAAAAGATGCTCCGGAGCATGGCTCGAGGCTTCCCTCTGCCCTCTGGTACTTGGTACTCTTAACTCATGGAGGGTCCATGTCTGACATGCGGTTGGTTAGACGGGGTCCCTGTCATGGCTTGTACTTCTGAAATAAACCTTGCTTTTGCATTTCATTGTGTTTGAGTCTCTGGTGGCGTTTGGGGATCCAATGATCTGGGCACAACATCTTGGGGGCTCGTCCAGGATCCCCAAAAGCCCCCCAGCAACCTCAACCCTGAAGGTTTGCTCTAGTCAACTGGGTGAGTTCATTAGTCTCTTTGTTGTCCGAGTGTATTTGACTGTTAACTGTTCTGTAGCGTGGCCGTTGCATCTGAAGTCTGAATCCGATGATCTTGCCTGAGCAGACATGCTTGTGGGGCAACCCTGGAGGAAACAGGAGATGTCCTGATTCCTTGTCTGGGCGAGGATTCCGATCTCTGAATCCTCCTGTCTGGGATCTGGGAAGGTCCAATCTGTAACTCTGGAGGCGAAGAGGAAACTTTGTTGCAACTGCAGAGTTCTCGTTCTATCCGAATGTCTTTGGTCTCCTTCAAACTCCTGGAGGTTCGCCCTCGGAGCAATCGAGACCAGTTAGGCCATCTGTATCTGTCTGCAGAAATTCAGTATGGGCCCAGTGTCTGATTGTCTTTTTGTTAATTAGTGTTTGTCTCGTTCTATTTCTGTTGATGACTGAATCGACAGGATGGAAAATGGGGGCGACTCCTTCCTCTCCATTAGACCTGACCCTTGTACATTGGAAAGATGTTAAAAAGGTGGCTCATAACAACAGTGTAAATGTTAAGAAAAACAATTGGGTTAGTTTCTGCACCTTGGAATGGCCCACTTTTGATGTGGGCTGGCCCCAAAAAGGAACGTTTAACTTGACTATTATTTCTAAAGTTGAAGATTTGATCTTTAGCCTTGAACTGGACATCCGGATCAGGTACCCCACATTGTAACCTGGAGGAGTCTCAAATGGGTAGATGGACCCCTCCCCTGGGTCCGATCCTTTTTTCCAACTTCCCCAATACCGATTTCTAATCCATCTATTCCCTCGCAGGTACTCCCTGTGAAAACAAAAGAAAAAGAACAAAAAACACCCATTCTCCAAGGAGGGGCGGATGAGTCCAAACTTTTCCCCTGCCCTATTTCCCTCTGCCGGGGAATGCACCCTGCCAGGAGAGGAGGCAGGGCAGTGGGAGGAACTCCCCCAGAGGCCAGCTCAGTCCACCCAGAGCCACAGGGGGAGCCCCTTCCCAGCCCAACACCACAGTAACCTGCCCCTAAGACCGGCAGAACCAGTGGACGCTGATGGCAACCAGCTCCTCTGGTATTGGCTGTTCGTGACCAGTGGTCTGTACAACTGGCAAACGCAAAATGCCCCATTTCTCTAAGAATCCCCAAGAACTTATTAACCTTTTAGAAACTGTTTTGTTCACCCACCAGCCCACCTGAGATGATTGTAACCAGCTTTTAAGCATCCTTTTCACCATGGAGGAGAGGAACCGGACTCTGGAGGCAGCCCGAAAAGCAGTGCTGGGATTGAGCAGGGCCTCTTTAACAGATCTGGTGACCATTAATGCTTATTTTCCCACCAGCTGCCCCGATTGGGACTATAATACAGCACAAGGTAAGGAGAGACTCCAAGTCTATCGCCAGGCTCTGTTGGTGGGTCTCAAAGCAGTGGCATGTAAGCCGACCAATATGGCCAAAGTTTATGATATCAGGCAGGGAGCAGATGAGAGCCCCGTAGCTTATCTAGAAAGGATGTTAGAGGCTTTTCACCAATATATGCCCTAGGACCTTGAGGCAGAGGAATCGGCCCAAATGATAATGTTTGCATACATCAATCAGGCAGCACCAGATATAAAAAAGAAACTACAGTCACTAGATAGATTAGGTGAAAAACACCTTTGAGAACTAGTGGCAGTGGCAGAGATAGTTTTTAACAAAAGTGAAACAGGAGAACAAAAAGAAGAGAGATGAGAAAGGAGACAGGAAGAGTTTAGCAAGGCTCCTAGCACAGCAACAGGCAAAACACCGGGAGGAATTATGTGAGATTCTCATTGCCGCCGTCACTGGAACAACTCAACTGCCTTCAGGACAGAACAAAGGACCACAATGCTGCAATCCTAAGGTGGGGAAAAACCAATGTGCTTATTGCAGGGAGGAAGGGCACTGGGTCAAGGATTGCCCCCTGAAAAAGGGGTGGCCCCAGCCAGATCGGGTCCTCCAGGCAACCCTGGAAGAGGACAGTGACTAGGGGAGATGGGGCTCAGACCCCCTCCCTGAGCCTAGGGTAACCCTAAAAGTGGAGGGGAAGCCAGTAAAATTCATGGTAGACCTGGGAGCTGAAAACTTGGTACTCTTAACTCATGGAGGGCCCATGTCTGACAAAACATGGTTCCAAGGGGCCACAGGCACCAAGCCCTATAAATGGACTACCTGAAGAATGGTGGACTTGGGGGTGGGACGGGTAACCCACTCGTTCCTGGTCATACTTGAATGCCCCTATCCCTTGTTGGGCTGTGATCTCTTGTCTAAAATGAAAGCTCAAATCACTTTTCGGACCAAGGGGCATGACTGCTCCATGGTGAAGGGCAGCCAATTTGGGTGCTCGCTACAAATGATTTAACTTAAGAATACCGACTACACCAGCAGCCCACTGTCCCGGAGACAGATATAGAAAATGGACTCCAAGGATTTCCATTAGTGTGGGCCGAGACTGGGGGTATGGGACTGGCCAAGCACCGACCCCCAGTGTATGTTGAGCTCAAAGCAGGTGCCGACCCGGTAAAGGTCCGCCACTACTTGATGCCACTACAAGGAAAGGAGGGAATAACTCCTCACATCAGGAGATTGCTAAAATTGGGGGTCTTAAAGCCCATGCAGCCCGCTTGGAACACCCCCTTGCTACCAGTGAAAAAGCCACACTCCAATGACTACCAGCCAGTCCAGGACTTGCAAGAGGTAAACGAGAGGGTAGTAGACATTCATCCTACAGTCCCAAACCCTTACACTCTAAGTACTCTGCCTTCAGATCGGAAGTGGTACACCGTCCTGGACCTAAAGGATGTCTACTTCAGCCTTCCATTGGCTCCCAAAAGCCACACGTACTTTGCTTTCGAGTGGCAGGACCCTGAGATCAGAATAAGTGGCCAGCTAACTTGGACGAGACTGCCCCAAGGATTCAAAAATTCACCGACCATATTTGATGAGGCCCTACACGAAGATCTGAGTGAGTATCGAACCCTAAATCCTAATGTAAGCCTGTTACAGTATGTGAATGACCTGTTGATAGCGGTTGCAGACTGGGAACCTGCCTGAGAGGAACTGAGAACTTATTGCAGACTTTGGGGAACTTGGGATATCTGCTTGAAGATGGCCAGTGGTGGCTCTCCGATGTGCAAAAAGAAACGGTGTTAAAAATCCCAACCCTCACCACCATCTGGCAGGTAAGAGAATTCCTGGTCACAGCAGGGTTCTGCCACCTCTGGACTCCTGGGTTTGCAGAAATAGCTAAGCCCCTGTATGGAGCCACCATGGAGGGGCTGAGTTTCAGTTGGACTGAGCAACAACAAAAAGCATTTGACCTCCTCAAGAAAAAACTTCTGGAGGCCACTGCCCCGGGACTCCTCAATGTGACTTAACTCTTTCACTTGTTCGTGGACGAGCGAAAGGGTGTTGCGAAAGGGGTACTTACCCAGACTGTGGGGCCATGGAAAAGACCAGTGGCCTATTTGTCAAAAAACTGGATCTGGTAGCTGCCGAATGGCCTCCATGCCTCCACATCATAGCTGCAGTGGCCCTCTTGATGAAGGACGCTGATAAATTGACTCTGGGACAAAATTTGACTGTGGGCACCCCTCATGCCTTGGAGGGCATCCTCAAACAACCCCGGACCAGTGGCTGAGCAATGCGAGGGTAACTCATTATCAAGCCCTGTTACTTAACCCCGCTAGAATAACCTTCCAGGTCCCCGCAGCTCTCAACCCAGCCACGCTGCTACCGGACCCTGTGTTGGAGACTCCTCTCCACGACTGTGCTGGTGTACTGGCCCAGGCTCACTGCGTTTGACCGGACCTGAGGGACACTCCGTTACCTGATGCAGAGGGCACATGGTTCACTGACAGAAGCAGCTTCGTGTGGGATGGTCAGAGGTGTGCAGGGGCAGCAGTCACCACCACCACTGAAACCATCTGGGCAGAGCCCTTACCCTCGGGGACATCAGCCCAAAGGGCGGAACTAATAGCCCTAGTGACGGCCCTTATATTAGGCAAAGACAAAAGTTAAATGTCTATACCAATAGCTGGTATGCCTTCACCACCGCCCACGTCTGTGGGGCTATTTATCAGGAGAGGGGCCTGTTGACTGCAGAAGGAAAGACTGTCAAAAACAAACAAGAGATCCTGAGTCTCCTCACAGCTCTATGGGGGCCCAAGACACTGGCATTCATTCATTGCCCAGACCATTAAAAAGGCTCAGGGCCTATCCACCTGGAAAATAACTTGGCAGATAGGTTGCCAAAGAAAGAGCTGAAACCAGGATAATTACTCCTGTCCTGGTGGACCCGGGGGCGCCAGATTTGCCAGAGACCCCCCAATATACTCCTGAAGACCTAGTCTGGATAAATGACCAACCCATGGCCCACCTAGACAAAGACTGGTGGAGGCCAGAGGATTGGACAAGTCATCCTACTGTACAAATTAGGCCAGACCATCTTAAGGAAAGTCCATCAGGCTTCCCACCTGGGAACTAAAAAGATGCAGGGCTTGCTCAAGCAATCCGACCTAAGAATACCTGATGGCAATGACTTTATCAAAGAAATTGTTTCCAAGTGCAGTGCCTATTGGTTGACTAAGGCTTGCCTGGCCCCCAACAGTTCGAGTGCAAGAATTAGGGGAACCTGACCGGGTACATACTGGGAAGTTGACTTTACCAAAATTAAGTCAGGAAAATTTGGCTATAAATATATTTATTAGTGTTCATACTTTCTCTGGATGGACTAAATAAAGCCTTCCCCACAAAACATGAAACTGCCAATGTGGTAGCAAAAAAATTGGTTGAAGAGATCGTGCCCATATATGGATTTTCCACCATGATTGGGTCAGACAACGGCCCGGCTTTCGTCTTGCAGGTAAGCCAGGGAATAGCCACTGCACTGGGGGCAAATTGGAAATTACATTGTGCATATAGGCCCCAAAGCTCACGACTGGTAGAAAGAATGAACAGACCTCTAAAAGAGACCTTAACTAAATTGGTCTTAGAGACTGGCGCGGACTGGGTAACTCTCCTTCCCTTTGCTCTATTCTGGGTTAGAAATTCCCCCTACCAGCTAAGCCTTACTCCTTTTGAAATTATGTATGGTAAACCTCCTCCCCTAATACCTAGTTTACAGTCTGATTTGATTGCTATTTTAGATGACCAGGATGTCCTGGATGCTGTGTGTCGGCTCCAACTTACCTACCAGGATATTTGGCCTAAATTAAAAGCTGTACATAAAACTGCTTTTCCCCCTACCACTCATAGATTCTGACTGGGGGATTGGGTTCTGGTTTGGAGACATCATCGCAAGACTCTTGAGCCTCGATGGAAGGGCCCCTTCATCATCCTCATGACAACTCCCATTGCTCTCAAAGTAGATGGGGTCGCCACATGGATCCACTACTCTCACTCCCGGCCAACGGACCTGTCTGCTCCTCTGACAACGGAGCCCTGAGGAGAAACCTGGAACATCCTCAAACATCTGTCCAGCCCACTGAGACTCAAATTGCGCAGAGATGGGGCCCGATCCCACAACCCTTCCAGCTAGCTTTGATTTTACTTTTGCTCTTGTTCTTCTTTTCCTTCCGTCAAGCTTTGGCTGTAAGTAACCCTCATTAACAGTACCAGTGGGTGCTGAGTAGACACGGCGAGGTCCTACAATCATGGACCAGACCACTTGGTGGCCGGCGACGGTGTCCTTTGTAATGACCCTTTGTGCTCTGGCCCCTCTCGGCCGCTGCGTAAATGCTAGGGACTTTTATATGTGCCCTGCTTCAGTACCGATATATTGTAACAATCCCAGTCACTATTACTGTGCCTATTAGGGGTGTGAAACAATAGCATCTAACTGGATACTAAAACCAGGAAAAGATCCAAATATCAAGGTACAATGGTGGCTGGAAAACTGTATACCTAACAGCCCTTTCGGGAGTGGTGGATGGAAACAAAATCATAAGGTCAACAACCAACTATGTGAACAAATCCAAATTATTATAACTGACCCCAGTGACCCTAAATGGGCCTATGGAAGGAGCTGGGGTGTTAGATATTATATGGAAGGAACGGATCCGGGAGGGATATTTTCCATTCAGAGGTTTCCGGCAGAGGAGTCAGTGGCAATAGGCCCCAATCAGGCAGTAAATCCTCAACCAACCCAAAAGCCGACCCCCAGTATGGCGGGCCCCATTACTGCCTCTAAACCTGACGCAATAAGCCCTATCATTCCTCTGGACTCACAAGGGTTACTAATGCCCCCAGCACCCTTGATCCTCAATTTCCTGTAAAACATCAACTATCAGATTTGCTTGCCCAGTCTTTCCAGGTCCTAAATGCTACCAGCCCAAATTTAACAATGGCTTGTTGGCTTTGCTATGACATAGCCCCCCTTATTATGAAGGTTATGTGGTTACTGCCTCATTTGCTTACATTTATTATTATTATTATTAATTTATTTTGACAGGCAGAATTAGACAGTGAGAGAGAGACAGAGAGAAAGGTCTTCCTACCGTTGGTTCACCCCCCAAATGGCTGCTATGGCCAGCGTGCTGCATCGATCTGAAGCCAGGAGCCAGGTGCTTCCTCCTGGTCTCCCATGGAGTGCAGGGCCCAAGCACTTGGGCCATCCTCCACTGCCTTCCCGGGCCACAGCAGAGAGCTGGACTGGAAGAGGAGCAACCGGGACAGAATCCGGCACCCCAACCAGGACTAGAACCCGGGTGCTGGCGTTGCAGGTGGAGAATTATCCAAGTGAGCCATGGCACCGGCCTCACTGCCATGTTTTCTAACTCTACCTCCTCCGCTAACTGTAGATGGAAAAGCCGTAACCAGGTTTAACTTTGGGACAGGTTACATGGCAGGGACTCTGCTTGGGATAGGTCCCCCACAGCAAAAAACATATCTATAATTCTACTCTTATGATATACCCGGCAAACCAGTATATCATACCTCACAATGACACCTGGTGGGCTTATTCTACCCGCCTTACCCCTTGTGCCCATCTCCAGGTCTTAAATCAGACTGATTATTGCATACTTGTTAGACGGTCCCCAAAATTCTATATCATACAAATAGTGAATTCTCAAATAGGGTCCAGGACAAACAGGAAATGATTGAAACCCACAGATATAAAAGGGAGCCCGTAACCGCCCTAACTCTGAGTTTACTAACAGGAGCCAGCCTGGGGGGCGGGGGTTGGGCACCTGGGTATTGGCCCTAGTAACCCAAAATCAGCATTACTCCAAATTAAGGGCAGCTATAGATATTGACATAGAACACACAGAAAACTCCATTACCCACTTAAAACAATCCCTCTCATCTCTGTCTGAAGTTGTGTTACAGATGCAGCGGGGACTTGACCTAGTGTTCTTGCAACAAGGGTTGTGCACCGCTCTGGGGGAAGAATGCTGCTTTTATGCCAATCACTCGGGCCTAATAAAAGATAACATGGCTAAAGGCAGCGAAGGACTGGCAAAACAGAAAAAAAGAACGGGAAGCCTCTCAGGGGTGGTTCGAGTCTTGGTTTAATTCATCTCCATGGCTAACCACCCTACTAACAGGACTCACTGGGCCCCTTGTTCTTCTAATTCTAATCTTAACCTTTGGCCCTAACATTATCAACAGACTTGTGCAGTTCATGAAACAGACATTGGGTATCATTCAGTTAATGGTCCAAGGGTCCCAATATAAGCCTTTAACTACTACTGAAGCTTACGAAATGTCAGTCCACAACCCATGATTGGGTCTTTAAGTATGCACAAAAACAAGGGGGAACGAAGGGCCGGAGTAACTACATTTTGAAAAAGTGCCTCCATTCGGAGAGGCAGGCCCGACTTCCCGTAAAGGCAGCGTCACTCTGGGGAAACTTACAACGGAACAGCTCGCTAGCCTTCACCATACAAAGAAATCCCCTGGGTCGGAACCAATCAGGAACAACCGTTGGATCCGGAAGTACCAGAGGTGACCCAGCAATCCACCCTCGATGACGTAACCCTGCTTTCAACGCTGCCCGGAGCACGGAGCACAGAGCACGGAGCACGGAGCACGGCTCGGGCCTCGCTCTGCCCTCGCTGCGCCGCTGCTTAGACGGGGTCCCTGTCGTGGCGTGCACTTCCGAAATCAACCTTGCTTTTGCATTTCGGTGTGTTCCAGTCTCTGGCGGTGTTTGGGGATCCAACATCTGGGCACAACGGCAGGGAGCTTATGCCTGGGGAAGCTGGCAGCACGAAGTCCTCCCCTCTCCCTGGGCAAAGCTTCCCTGCCCCCTTTGCATCTGCCTCACCCCCAAACGCCCACCGAGCGCCCAGGGCATCAGGGCGGTGGGGAACCCCCACCCCATCCTCCCCGTAGCCTCGGGCCTGCGTCTTCTTTCCCTCTTGTACCAGCTCACCCTCGGCCTCGGGGAAGATCCACGTTCCCGCCAGGCTCGTCTGTCCTGTCCGCTCACCCACGCCGCATCCCCCGGTCGCCGCGTGCGCGTGTGGATCCCACCGCCACAGCGCCCGGCATCGTCTTCCTCCGCGGAGACCCGGATGCTGGCCGCCCCGCCCCCCGGCTCCCGCGCCCGGATCTACCTTCTCGGCCTCGCGGCCCGTTGACCGTTAACGCTGCCAACGGCCGGACCGGGGCGGCGGGGACTGCGTGGCGAGGGCCACCTGCCTCTCGGGCGTCGCCCCAGGCCGCCGCGCACTCGGTCCTCATCGTCTCCTCGCCCTTCCCCGGCGTCCATCGCCGCCTGCGTGACGCGCCAGGTGAGGAACTTGGCCGTCGCCGACCCCTGCTCGCCGGTGGCGGCCTCCTGCGCGTGCGTCCTTGCCACCGTCCTCGGGGGTCCCCGCAGCCCAAGGCTGCCCCGAAGTAGTCTCCTCTACGTCTCTGCCTGTCCCTCCCGCCTGTTTCGTGTTCCTTTTCAGGGCCGGCGCCGCTCCGAGGCCTCGGGCAGGTGGGACCAGATGGAGGCCGGATGCAACCCCGTCGTCTACACCGAGGACTGCGGCGGTCACAGGAGGTCCACACCTTTGTGGATCCTTGGAGTTCTTGGCGACAAGGAGGAGGGGAAGCTGGGACCTGGCTGTGCACGGGTGCGGGTGTGGGGGTCCCTCGCCCCGTCTGGCCCGAGGGTCCCCGGGCCACCGACTCGCTGCCCGGAGACGCCACTTCCGGGGCCTGCTGCCAGGACCTTGGCCTGGCCGCTTTTGTGGGTTGGGAGGGAGGTGGAGGAGGGAGCGTGGCTGGTGATGGTTCGCCAACTCCTGGACTGCCTGGGGGCGGTGGCTCCTGAGACTGGGGGCTTCCTCCTCCTCCCAGACTCCTGGGTGCAGCCTTTCTCTCCCATCAGTCGCTCCTGCTGCAATGGGTGCTCCTTCCTGGCAGGTGCAGTGTCCACCCCCGCCCTGGGGGGGGGCGGTGTGGGGGCAAACTTGGTGCTGCTTCCTGTCTGGTGGTGTCTGTCCTAAAGTTACTCAGCCCCTGATGGACAACTTCTCACCTGGGGTCCCGGAGAGGCTGGGGCCTCTAACTCACCCCACCCCACTCTTCATTCCCTCCTCCGGTCCTAGCGTAGAAATAACACCACCATCTCTTTCTCCTGACTCTGGTCAGAAGGCCCGAGCTGGCCCTCAGAAGACCAAAATGACACTTACGTGCCTTGCAGACTGTCCCCTGTTTGTACCTTAGTTTGCAGGCCAGAGGGATCCCTACCATTTTACTTTATCAGGGAGCTAGCTTGTTTTTTGGCTAGATGTTTTTATTTATCTGTTTTCATTTTTTAGTTTGGAAGGCAGGCAAAGAGAATTTGAAAGGCAGAGAGAGAAAGAGAGGTAGAGAGATCTTCCATCAGTTGGTTCACCCCTCTAATGCCTGCAACAGCCAGGACTGGGCCAGGCTGAAGCCAGGAGCCCAGAAACTCGACCCCGGTCTCCCATTTGGGTAGCAGGGACTCCAGCACTTGAGCTACCATTTGCTGCCTCCCAGGGTGCGCATTCATTAGCAGGAAGCTGGATCAGGAGTGGGAGGAGCAGTGGTGTTTTTTCTGACAGTTGGTTGAACTCTTAGTGTAGGGTTAATCTTATGACTATAAAGTAAACTGAAAGTAGGTCATTGTAAAGATTAAGGGAGGAGGGGGAAGGGTGGGGTGGGAAGTATCACTGTGTTCCTAAAACTGTACGAAATACATGTGTTTACCTTAAATGCAATAAAAATTGGAGGAGCTGAGACTCCAACCAGGCACTCCAGTGTGGGATACACGCAACCCAAGTGGCATCTTCACTGCGCCAAATGCACCCCTGCCCTGGAAGCCAGTGTTTGTTCGTGAACTCCCCTGCAGCCATAGCCGCAGGAGGGGGAGAACCAGAGGAGCAGCAACTCTAAGTCAGGGCACAGTCAGTGAGGGCCTGCAAAGTAGCATTGGTTTTCTTTTGCAGTTTACAAAAGTAACACTGCTAATTGCCCAGAATTTTGCATCCAGAAAAAAGGAAAGAACATTCAACTTTGGGTGTGAATAATGTCCTTGGGAAATTATCGAGGCCTGTTTTCTGCTCTGTATCTGGATACAAGCAGGTTTAAAAAGGCTAAAAATGGCCTTTTACTGCCCAAACTACTTCATAATAGTTTTCCCCCAGTTTATTAGACCTCATTGTAATGTTGTACCTTATCAGTCCACTTCTAAAGCACAATTTTAATATCTGTCTGGTATCCTACTTTAGGGGGTCTATCATAACTTTGAGCAGTCTCCTGTCAAGTGTTTTGTTGTGAATATGGCTGAAATGGAAATCGTTGGCACTGATGACTTTGTATATCTCAGGCTTTCCTAGCACAAACTGTAGTCTCTGTTGCACAAAATTGTTGTAATGATTAAATATAGCCTTCCCCAGTCATCTTAAAATTACTTGCGTGGTGGAGAGACAGAGATCACTCCACCTGCTGGGGCTGGGTTGGGCTGGAGCTGGGAGTGGCACTCCATTTAGCACGTTGCTGTGTCTGGCAGGGGCTGGAGAACTTGAGCCGTCACGGCTGCCCCCCAGGGTGAGCGTTAGCAAGAGGCTGGAGTCAGGAGAAGGGGTCAGCATCTCTTGATTTGGGATGTGGGCATTTTAAGTGCGAGACTGGATGCCTACTCCCTCTCCAGTCATTACTACATAATCTCTTAGCATTATCTGGAATTTGCTTCTTTCTTTGCAGTTTTTTTCCCTTTCACAAACAGTGGTGTTTCATCAGGGCAGGGATGCTGCCTGTCTCATTCTCCAGTGTATTCCTGGTGCCTTGGCTAGTGGCTGGGACAAAATAGATGTTTAGTAAATATTTATTGAATACATATGTACATAAATAAAAAACTTTATCATAGTGCATGGTAACTAATGAAGGGAAGGGCTAAGGAGTCAATTTCCATCACTGTCGTGATTGCCACTACTATCATTTTCATCCCTGTGAACGTCCGTGGTAACTGTCACGGAGCTTTTTAGATGTCTCAAACATTTAGGACTTCCTCCCTAGGAAAACCCCTTAAAGTTGCTGGAAAGTGTAAAACGTGTCATGGGAGAAGGTGAGGGAGAAGCTGGGTGTGGGCCTTGGGGGACAGGACATTTGGAAAAGAGGAAATCCTGGTGCAGGCTGTGAGGGTGATGGCCGGGAAGGGTCAGATGGGCCATTGTCTAGGGCCGTGGCTGAGCCAGGTGAATGATCCTGGGCGAAGAAGAGCTGACCGTGGCTGCTCACAGAGTTGAAAGGAGTCCCGGAGAAGCAGTCTCAGAGAAGGACTAGGAGCCCATAGAAGCAGCCGAGCTCCTCCCACAAGGGCGGTTTGGTTGGGGGGCTGCTGGCGGCTTCCTGGGCACTGTGCTGCTGCTGCTGCTTCTGGGACCTGACAGCCCCCCCCCCCCCCCCCCCCCCGCGTCTTCAGTGTGAATCGCCAGCTTAACTTCTTTGCATCACTTGCACCTGATTGAAAGTGGCCACTGCCGGGACGGGCTGAGGTCACAGGCCTGTATCTTGGCTGTTAAGGTTTAGGGAAGCCAGTTATGTGGGCTGCGTGGCCGCTGGAGCAGTGGGAGAAACTCTCTCCCACACAGAACCCTTAACCACATGGCAGAGTCAGTTCCAGGTTGACTGAGCGGTGGGCGGAAGCCCCTGTTGTTTGGTTTGTGCGCAGTCTCCTTTCCTGCTACTCCATCCACTCGATTCACAGGCTGTTAGGAGAGAACTGGGGAATGAGGAAGCTGGATCAGAAGCAGAGCTGGGACTTGAACCAGGCACTCAGACAAGTGAATGTGACAGTCTGTCTCTGATAGTATTATCCAAAATTTTCGGCCATGATCCCCCCCATCCTGCTATTCACCTCTATCAAGAGATGGAGTCTAGGGCCAGGCACTGTGGTGCCCTGGGGTAAACCACACTCAGGACACCTGCAGCTCACGTGAGAGTGCCTGGAATAGGGCCTCGCCTCTGCATCCGATCCAGCTTCCTGCTGATGTGTCCCCTGGGAGACAGGTGATGGCTCAAGTAATTGGGTCCCTGCCACCCATGTGGGAGATGTGGGTGGAGTTCCTGGCTCCTGGCTGTGGTCTGGCCAAGCCCTAGCTGCTGACTGCTCTGGCAAGACCTGCACTTTACAGCTCCAGTTGTACTGTATTATGAAATACTTGACATGAAAACGCAGACTGGATATGAAATCCTTTCACTAATGCAAGAGTTTTAAACAGCACCATTGTCTAAGGGAGAGAAAAGGAAGAACTGGTGGATTATTTATGTATCATTTTTTAAAAAAAGATTATTTGAAAGGCAGAGTTGAGAGAGAGAGAGAGAGAGAGAGAGAGAGAGAGAGAGAGAAAGAGAAAGAAAAAGAAAAAGAAAGAGATCTTCCATCTGCTGGTTCCCTCTCCAATTGGCCACAATGGTCGGAGCTGCACCGATCCAAAGCAAAGAGCCAGGAGCTTCTTCCAGGTCTCCCATGTGGGTGCGGGGGCCCAGGGACTTGGGCCATATTCTACTGCTTTCTCAGGCCACAGTAGAGAGCTGGATTGGAAGAGGAGCAACTAGGACTTGAACTGGTCCCCATATGGGATGCTGGCACTGCAGGTGGCAGCTTTACCTGCTATGCCACAGCGCTGGCTCCTATATATCATTTCAACTGTTGGAAAACTGAACGACTTTGAAACAGGTTTTATGGGAAGCTCCTGGCTTCAGATGGGCGCAGCTCTGGCTGTTGCAGCCAATTGGAGAGTGAACCAACCAGTGGATGGAAGACCCCCCCCCCCCCGCCTCTCCTCTCTCTGTGTTACTCTTTCAAATAAATAAATCTTTAAAAAAAAAGTTTTACATGTTTTTTGCCTACTTCTATGAGTAGTTCTCTTAATATTAACCATGAGGCCGGCGCTGCGGCTCAATAGGCTAATCCTCCGCCTGAGGCGCTGGCACACTGGGTTCTAGTCCCGGTCCAGGCACCAGATTCTGTCCCAGTTGCCCCTCTTCCAGGCCAGCTCTCTGCTGTGGCCCAGGAGTGCAGTGGAGGATGCCCCAAGTCCTTGGGCCCTGCACCTGCATGGGAGACCAGGATAAGCACCTGGCTCCTGGCTTTGGATCAGCGCGGTGCGCCAGCTGCAGCGGCCATTGGATGGTGAACCAGCAGAAGGAAGACCTTTCTCTCTCTCTCTCTCTCTCTCTCTGTCTCCACTCTCCCTGTCAAAAAATATTAACCATGAGTCATTTTAAGAAATCTGTGCTAAAGATTTTTTAAGTTATTTGAAAGGCAGAGTGACAGAAGGAGAGATCTTCCATCTGCTCATTCATTCTCAAAAAGGCTACAATAGCTGGGGCTGGGCAGAACTCTGTCAGGGTCTCTGATGTGGGTGGCAGGGGCCCAAGCACTTGGGCCATCTGCTGCTTTCCCAGGCACAGCAGCAGGGCACTGGATCTGAAGCAGAGCAGCTGGGACCTGAACTGGTGCTCTGATGTGGGATGCTGCGTTGCATGAGGTAGCTTACCCTGCTGTGCCACGGCATGGGCCCCAGTCCTAGAGGTCTTGATCAAGAGGCATTGAGCCGTTATTCAAGCACACCACCTAATCCTGTGCACACATGATGAATACAGAAAAAACTGTGCCAATTAAAGATAAAAATTATTTTTAAAAAGATTTACTTATTTATTTGAAAAAGTTACAGAGAGAGAAGGAGAGACATAGAGAAGTCTTCCATCTGCTGTCAACTCCCCAAATGGCTGCAATAACTAGGGCTGTGCCTGGGTGAAGCCAGGAGCCAGGAGCTTCCCCTGGGTCTCCCACCTGCATGCAGGGCCCATGTAGGACGTTGGGATGACAGGCGGTGGCTTAACCTGCTGGGCCGTAACTTGGGGTCCCTCAAATTGGTATTATTAACTTTCCAAATCCATGTCTACTTTATTGTTGCTCGCATCCGTTTTCTACTGGTTAGTTTTCTCTCCACGCCATTCCCACACCCCCACCTGCCGCAGACCACGAGTCCCATGAGGGCAAGAATGTTACCGGTTATTTTCTGAGTGTGGAGACCCTGTCTGTGTGGTCTGGGGATGCTCTTTGACTCCAAGTTCCCTTTAGCTCATCTCTCCAAACAGGGCCTGGCCCACTTCATTCCTAGTACACCAGGGTTAGGATTTTCCTCTGGGGACCCCAGCCTCCACACTTAGATCAGTCAAAGTTCGGGTCAGCAGCAGAATCCTTGCCTGGATGACGAAGCAGAAAAATAATTAGATATGGGGTAGCTCACTGAGTGGTTGGGAGGTCTGGAGTCCACGCAGGGGCTGAATTTCTAGGAGTAACTCCCCAACGCGGCCGGGTAGTCAGGAGGACACCAGTGCAGCCAGCAGGATTAGATGCCTCTGCTAGGCCAGCACCTTGCCCTTGCAGCTTTCTCTGCTATGGCCTGAGGGAGCCTGCTGCACCTTGCCACTCCTGGGCACCAGCCCCTCAGTCAGGCACAGAGTATTTGGTTGTGGAACGAGATCACACATCTGGGGAGCTGGGGAGCTGGGAAGCACTCCTAGCCCCTCCAGGTAATGTGGTCTCTTTCCACGCCATGTGCTTCTTCCATTTTTCTTTCTCCTCCTCCCTTTCCCTGTTTTTTTTTTGACAGGCAGAATGGACAGTGAGAGAGACAGTGAGAAAGGTCTTTTCCGTTGGTTCACCCCCAATGGCTGCTGCGGCTGGCACGCTGCGGCCAGCACGCTGCAGCCAGCGCACCGCACTGATCCGAAGCCAGGAGCCAGGTGCTTCTCCTGGTCTCCCATGGGGTGCAGGGCCCAAGCACTTGGGGCATCCTCCACTGCACTCCCGGGCCACAGCAGAGGGCTGGCCTGGAAGAGGGGCAACCGGGACAGAATCCAGTGCCCCGACCGAGAGAGAGAGAGAGAGAGAGAGATCTTCCATCTACTGGTTCATGCTCCAAGTGCTCACAATGGTTGGGACTGGCCTGGGCAGGTGTGAAGAACCAGGAATTCCATCTGGGCATGGGAATTCCACCCAGGCGTGGGTAAGAGAACAACTACCAGAGCTATCGCTGCTGCTTCCCAGGGTCTACATTCGAAGAAAGCTGGAGTCAGGAGCTGGAGCTGGTAATAAACTCAGACACTTGGGTATGGGTTGTGGCTGTCCCACCTGGAGTATTAACTGCTAGGCCAATTTTCCACCCCCACACCATCCTCCTAAAGTGGGGAGTTCCCCAAACATTGAAAGAGGGTCAGAGGTGGGGTGGCCACAACGAGGGTCAAGTGTCCATTCTCCAGGACTCACCCATCCTACCCAGATGGCTGAGGGCCTCGCCTGGTCCGTGGTGTGGTGAAGGCCGTAGGGGACCATGCTGATGGCACAGGTTGGGAGGAGGACGGTGATGCCCCAGCGGCCCTCCTGTCTACTCAGCCATGGTGGCGCTGTCAGAACTCAGAGGTGGGAGTGCAGGGAAGAGGATTCCTGAAGACCATTTCAAAGAGGGAGCAGGCTCCATGGCTTAGGTGGCCTCGGGCTGGACTGGCATTTCTGAAGCTTACCAGGAGTCAGAACAAGGGCTTATGAAATGACTCTGACCATAATCCTACTTGAGTGACTCATCAAAGACATTCCGTCAAGAATGATGGGAGCTGGGGCCTCTTTCCCCACCTTCAGGTGAGTGAAGACACCTGGAGAACTATGACTCTGGAAGAATCGTAATTCCTTGTCATGGTGGTGGCATAAAGGAGGAGTAATGGGATGTAACTGAGACAACACATTTCAGAGGACTTTCTTGAGTTGGGTCACACAGGATGAGTAGGAGTTTGCCTGTGGGCATCTTGGGTAAGATGCACGGGGAGTTTCTGGCAGAACAGCTTGTGAAGGGCCGGCCTGGGGGCGGGGAACTGAGCTGAGAAGGGGAGGCAGAGGTGGGCTGGAGGGGGACACTTTGGCTCCCATGACTGAGTCACTCCTGAGCACAAGAGCAGTGTGTCTGTGAGGGATGAGAACTGCCCGAGATCAGAGGGGATGTGGGGAAGAAGACTGGGTCTCCACCGATTCCTGAGTGGCTCCTGTCATTGGTGGGGCGTTGTGGATCCTCACTGGGAGGCAGAGCTTCTGAGAGTGCTTGTCTGGAGAACGAGGAGGTGTGTGGTATGAGGTGTGCGGTGTGCCCAGAGGGGCATGGCCGGGAAGAACTGTCCTTTCACACCACCCACCTGCTGCTCACTAGATGCTCATGGAAATCCGGGAGCAGAAACCTCGGTGGAGGAGCTGTGGGCAAGGGGCAGGCAGCTCAGTGCGAAGGTGAGCGTGCTTTGCTCTCACACTTTCTTGCTCCCGGTTCCCTGGTTAGTTTCAGCCCTGGCTGTTGCGTCTCAAGCTGGGGATTGCCTGGGATCCCCGACCAGCTCTCTCCTGAAAGGCATCTGGGGTGGAGTCAGTCCATGGGCTTCTGGGAGACGGGTCATAGGATCTCCTGACAGTTTTCCCTCATGTCTAACCCGGGTCCTTTTGCACAGGTGTCCTCAGGAAGAGAGAGCCTTCTGATCAGAACCCTCAGACACTCCCTTTCCTGAAGAGAGAGAGGGCGTGTTCTGCAAGAGCTGAACAGATGTCCACTGGGTGCAGCAAGACTCAGGCGCACGTGGAAGAAAGTGGGAGTGCAGGGCCAGGCAGAGCTCCCCAAAGGCTCTGGGTAGGTCTCCTAGTTGGTTTGTGAATTCATAGTCATCTGCCTTCTTGACAGATGTGAACTTCTAGCTACCGCCACCTCTCTCAGGGATCCAGAACAATCTAGAAGGTGCTGCAGCATTGCTTCCCCAAAGCAGCATTGCTTCTACTCCTGTCCTAATAATCCGTGCTCTGAGGTGTGGACTAGGGGGTAAGATACAGATTTATCTGTTTTAACTCCAGCACTTTCTGCGTGGTTTCTGCTAGGCTGGGGTTAAGTCCAGCACCAGGGGGCTGGGAGGAAGAGCGGTCAGGGAGTGAGGAGACACCCCTGGAGCCCGTTACGGTAGGGGGGTCGGCCTCATCACCATGTGGCGCAGGGACCCTGTCACCTCCTTGTTCCGGAGCGTGTAGATGACGGGGTTGAGCATGGGTGTGATGACCGTGTAGAAGAGACTGAGCACGCGGTCTGTGGTCACGGAGGATCCTGACCCAGGCTGGATGTAGGTGATGCTGGCTGTCCCGAAGAAGAGGGAGACCACAAGCAGGTGGGAGGAGCAGGTGGAGAAGACCTTGCGGCGGCCCCGGGGGGAGGTCATGGCCAGGATGGCTCTCAGGATGCGGACGTAGGAGGTGACAATGAGAGAGAAGGGGACCATGATGAAGACCACAGTGGCTGTCATCACAGAGATCTCACTCCTGCGCTTGCCGCCACTCGCCAGCCTCAGTACTGGCAGGATATCGCAGAGGAAGTGTGGGATGACAGGGTGCCCGGGGAAAGGCAGAGTGAAGATGAGGGAGGAGTGGGTGGTGGCCGTGATGACACCCATGAGCCAGGAGATGCCCACCATGGCCACACAAGCCTGCTGGCTCATGAGGGTGGTGTAGTGCAGGGGCCGGCAAATGGCGGCGTAGCGGTCATAGGCCATGGCCGTGAGCAGGCAGCACTCTGCGATGCCCAGGACGATGAAGACATACATCTGGGCTGCACAGCCCTGGAAGGAGATGGCTTGGGGCTGCGGGGAGGCCAGATCAGCCAGAGTCCTGGGCACAATGTCTGTGGTATAGAGGAGCTCCACCAGCGAGAGGTGGCGTAGGAAGAAGTACATGGGTGCCCGCAGGGCAGGACTGGCCCGGGTCAGCAGGATGATCAGGGAGTTGCCCAGCAAGGTGACCAGGTAGACCAGAAGCACCACCCAGAACAGGGGGCCCTGCAGCAACCTGAGGTCGGAGAACCCCAGGAGGAGGAATTCAGGTAGGGTGGTTTGGTTGTCCAGAGCCATCACTCCAAGCTAGATCCAGTGGCACAGCCAAGACAGAAAAATTACTTAGGAATAACCAACATTTCTGTAGTCAAGCAAAACACTTTTCATGTAGCCTATACTAAAATCAAGGGAGAGAATATATTTTTTATTTTTAAGGATTTATTTATTTGAAAGGCAGAATTACAGAGAGAGAGAGAGGGAAGGATGGGAGAGAGAGAGAGAGAGAGAGAGAGAGAGAGAGAGAGAGAGAGAGAGAAAGAGAAAGAGAGAGAGAGAGAGAGAGAGAGAGAGAGAGAAAGAGAAAGAGAAAGAGAAAGAGAAAGCCTTCTGTTTGCTGGTTCACTCCCCAGATGGCCGCAATGGCTGGAGCTGTGCTGATCTGAAACCAGGAGCCAGGAGCTTCTTCCGGGTCTCCCACATGGGTGCAGGGGCCCAAGGACTTGGGTTATCTTCCACTGCTTTCCCAGGCCATAACAGAGAGCTGGATCGGAAATGGAGCAGCTGGGACTCAAAACAACACCCATATGGGATGCGGGCACTGCAGGCGGTGGCTTTACCTGCTATGCCACAGCACCAGCCCTGAATCTTCTTACAGATGAGCCTGAAGCTTGGGGAGATGAAGTAATCTGTTTAAAGTAATACTGAGGGAGTGGCAGGACTGAGTCCCTGGACTTGAGGGACTTGGCTCTTGACTCCAAATTCTTTAATTCTTTCTTTCTTTCTTTCTTTTTCTTTTCTTTTTTTTTTTTTTTTTTTTTGACAGGCAGAGTTAGAGAGAGACAGAGAGAAAGGTCTTCCTTCTGTTAGTTCACCCCTCAAGTGGCTGCTATGGCTGGCGCACTGCGCTGATCCGAAGCCAGGAGCCAGGTGCTTCCTCCTGGTCTCCCATGCAGGTGCAGGGTCCCAAGCATTTGGGTCATCCTCCACTGCCTTCCCGGGCCACAGCAGAGAGCTGGACTGGAAGAGCAGCAAACAGAATCCGGTGCCCCAAATGGGACTAGAACCCGGGGTGCAGGCGCTGCAGGCAGAGGATTAGCCTAGTGAGCCGTGGCGCTGGCCATTGACTCCAAATTCTATGGGTTCCCCAATATTTCCAATGATCTGGCCCTGTCTCTGGAGCCTCCCTCCTATGCAGAGACACCAGGTCTGCACTTTGGGTTGTTCTCCAGAGTGAGGGGTTGAGCAGCTGCTGGGACGTGGACCCCTCTGTACCCTCTAGACAGAGACCAGGCAGCACTAGGGACCGTCTCGAGCTGCTGTGTAACAGTGAGTACAGTGAATGGTGGGGTTGGAATGCCACAGAGTGACAGGGCTACTTGTGATAATACTGCTTACGTAAGTCATGCTTTGGGATCCTGCACCAGTTGCTTTCTTTTCCCAAACCTGGGCCCCTGTGATTGGGTACCCCAGCTGGCTTGCCTCCATACACCCTGTTCCCTTGGCTTCCGTGCGTGGCCGTGGGGCACCCCTGCAGAGGATGTTTCTGCTCATTCTATTACAGCCTCATTGAGGGGTAGGTGTTGAATGCAGTGTTTAAGATGCCACTTGGGATGCCTGCAGCTCATATCAGAATGCCTGGTTTGAGTCCTGGCTACTCTGCTTCCTGCTAATGCACACCCAGGGAGGCAGCAGGTGATGCTCAAGTACTTGGACCCCTGCCATCCATGTAGCATCCCTGAATGGAGTTCTGGGCTTCCTGCTTCAGCCTGGCTCAGCTCTGGTTGTTGGGGACATTTGGGGAGTGCACCAGCAGATAGTCTGCCTTTGAAATGAAGTGAAAATAAATAAAAAATTAAAAACAAACCAAGTAGTATTTTGCAAGCCCCAGCTTGAGTTCCTTCTATGACATCTCCCTGTGCTGCCCTTGCTCAGAGAAGCTTGTGGTGAGTCAGGATTCAAAGTGACATTTAGGGTGAGACCATGACCAACATGTGTTACGACAAGGCATGGGTCTTGCGGCCGACATTTTAGAAGGGTGCTGGGCAGTCTGAGTAGCTGCAGTGATGGGGAACTCACCACCTGTTGAGGTAGCCCCTCCCAGCTTTGGCCTCCTCTGTTTATAGGAAAAGCCTTGATGATCTTGGTCTTGGTAAGTGTGCACGCTTGTTTCTCAGAATTTCTAACCTCTCACGCACTGCATGAGATGGTGTCTTTGTGCTCCCCCGAGACACGGCTGGTGCCCAGTGGGGGTTGGGGAAGTTAGGAGGGCAGTCTGTTGAGTCATGGAGGTTTGGGAGCGTGGCCAGACAGCTCACCTTGGCCTTCCAGAAATGGTTTGTTATTGTTTTTGCTTAGAGTATGTGTGCCTGTGCGTGAGTGTGCGTGTGTATGTGTGTTATGTGTTGTGTGTGGGCACTGGGCAGATGGCAGCCGTAAAGGAGGATGCTGGTACTGCACCCGTGTGTTCTGGGATGAGGACCACACAGATGTGAACCTGAGAGGCCCTAAGCACGGTGACGTCCATCTGTTCACACACCACACGCGGACACACAGATGCACATGCCACCCACCACCTCACTCTAACACTTCTCCCCACACACCCCACATTGTAAACATGCATGCGGTACCATCCCCACAGCCCTCACAGCAAAGCTACTCGCACACCAGCCTGGCGCTTCCCTGAGGCAGAAACTGTCGCCTGTTCCCTGTCCCCTCCCCAGCCCTTCTCCCTGTCCAGCTGGGCTGGCCGCATTGGGATCCCGCCTCTGCAAAGGCAGCAGTGGACATCCCTGGACTCTTCCCTGCTACGCCCAGGGCCAGGAACCAGCTGCCGACACTCACAGAGGCTCCAGGACCCTGCGTGGACCCCATCTGCCCCTGCTCCTCAGCGCTCCTTGTCCTTGCAGCTGCCCTTGGCTCAAGGCTGCCCATCACTGGGTAGGGCACTTACTTGGAGGAGAGACGGTGGCGGTCACCCAGCTGGGGCAGGGGCTGTGGGGCGCAGGCAAGGCTCTGCTGCTCCCCTGTCTCCCGGAAGTCCCACTCTCTGTGGCACCCACAGTTATTCTGCAGCCGAGATGGAGCCTCCGCCCCCGCCAGGCACGGGGGAGGCCTGACTCTTGGGGTTTCCCTGTTTAACCCTGAACTCAGGTAGTGCTATGGGCCAGATAATCTTGCCGGCTCCCCAGAGTCTGCTGTATCCACTTCTTTTCCCTAAGCTCATTTCTCACAGTCCACTAATGCCTCCTCATTTCCTGCACTGCGCTGCCGCTGCCTTTCCTGAGTCACTGTCGCCATCCCACTCACGGGGGTCTCCTGGTCGCAGGTGCTTGGATAGGTCTTGCACATTGCTCATTTAATTCCATTCTCACTCTGTCAGAGCATGCCTGTCCATCTCCTGGCATCTGGAAACATAAGACAGCATTTCTCAAACTCCCTAACATAAGCTAGTTTCCGCCAAACTGCTGGCCCGGGGGTAGGAACCAGGGGGAGAGGAAGGGAGGCAGAGGCTGCATTTCTCTTGCGTCCTGTCTCTCCCGACAGGTTCAGTCTGCTTTTCCACGCCAGTGGCTGCAGTAGTCTCAGCAATTCTGAAGCATCCATTTTTAAAAAATATTTGAATTTAAGATTTTTATTGTCAGATAATACTTGTGTATATTATGTACTTATGGGCTAAAATATGATATCTTAATATATGTTTTCATTGTGGGATGATTATATAAAGCTAATTAACAAACCCATTACCTCACATACTTATCATTTTTTTCAGTGGAAGCAGTTTTTTTTTTTTTAATAGTTCTGTTTCTAATAGTAGGGAATAGGAAGCAATTAGGCAAATGCAGTTGATGCATACAATGGAATTCTGGGCAGCATTGGCAGTGACAATGAATTGTGACCCACCCATTTTACAAAGCACGGATAGAGGTGGAAGAGAGGTGGTTTTGGAGTCACTGTTAGGGAAATGACTTCCTAGTGTCCCCCCCCCCCCCCCTTAAGATTTATTTATTTGAAAGAGTTACACAGAGAGAGAAGGAGACGCAGAGAGAGAGAGGTCTTCTATCTGCTGGTTCACTCCCCAGTTGGCCACAATGGCCAGAGCTGGGCCAATCCAAAGTCAGGAGCCAGAAGCTTCTTCCAGATCTCCTACGCAGGTGCAGGGGTCCAAGGACCTGGCCATCCTCCACTGCTTTCCCAGGCCATAGCAGAGCTGGATCAGAAATAGAGCAGCCGGGACTCGAACTGGCACCCATATGGGATGCCGGCACTGCAGGCGGCAGCCTTACCACTATGCCACAGCGCCAGCCCCCTATGCCACAGCGCCAGCCCCCTAGTGCCCCACTCTTGATCTTGGCCGTGATACCAGATTCCTTGGCAGGCCTGATTCACAGTGTTGTTCAAAATCTCATTCCAACAGACTTAGCTGAGTATTTGCTATTTCAGTCATCTCATTAATTTTGTTTCATAAGTTTCTAATTGAAACATATTTCTGCTTGAACGAACTAGGGTGGCAGTTGGATCCTGGCTGCCACACTGATGAGGTATTTAGTACTAGAAATGACTGAAAGGGTGAGAATCCAGAGTTGATCATTTTTTCTCATTGCGTTGAAAGATGTTGATGATCCAGGTGCCACAAGAGGATGGAAAACGGGTGGGCTTTGGCTTTTGGTCATGAAACAGTTGCATGAATGATTATTATCATCTGAAGTGCCACTGAACTTGAGAATGGTATTATGGGAACAGAGGTTCAGTTAGAGTGGGGTTGGCTGCTGCTCCTTAACTTCTCTGAACAGATTTTAAAAATGGACAGGGTTAGGATTTTTAGATTTTCAGATAAAAACACAAAACCATCCATCAGCTTTGCTAAGAGCTTGGAGTAAAAGGGGGCTTTGGGCGGATCCTGCCTGCCACGCAGATAGCTCTGCTGCTACAGGGATCTGAAGGTGCTGGAGGGCTGTGGCCCAACTGGTGCTGCTGGGGCCTGGGGAAGCCATCATGGAAGTCCCGATGGAGTCAGAGGAAATCCACGTCCTCCTCCGTTAGCAACCACTGCAACTTCGAGAAATGGTTCCTTGTTTGTTATTCGGGCTGGCAGGGGCTAAACATCTGACCATGGGGATCCCATGTGACAATGGAACCTGCATGGCCCTTTGTGCCCCAGCTGCTCTGACTGCTAAAGCTGTGTTGCCGAGCCCTATATATATATTTATATATATATAAATTTCAGCCCTGAAAAAGAATGAAACTGTGGTTTATGGGAATGTAGATGGAACTGGAGGACATCATGTTCAGTGAAATACATGAGGCACAGACAGAGAAATATTTGCATGTCCTCACTCATTTGTGGAAGCCCAAACCGTTGAGCTTGTAAAGACAGAGAACAGAATAGTGATCGCCAGAAACTAGGAAAGGTAGGAAGCAGAGAGGATAGAGAGAGGTCCGGTAACAGGGGAAAAATACAATTAGGAGAGGCCAGCGCTGTGGCATAGCGGTGGGCCTGCAGTGCCCACATCCCATATGGGCACCAGTTCCCCAAATGGCCACGACAGCTGGAGCTGAGCCGATCTGAAGCCAGGAACCAGGGGCCTCCTCCGGGTTTCTCATGTGGGAACAGGGGCTCAAGGACTTGGCCCATCCTCTGTTGCTTTCCCAGGCGCATTAGCAGGGAGCTGGATCAGAAGTGGAGCAACTGGGACTCAAACTGGCAGCCATATGGGATGCTGGAGCTGCAGGTTGGGGTTTTAACCTGCTGCACAATAGTGCTGGCCCTTGGATTTTTTTTAAGATTTATTTTATTTATTTGAAAGGCAGAGTTACAGAAAGGGAGGGAGGGAGGGAGGGAGGGAGGGAGGAAGAGAGAGAGAGAGAGAGAGAGAGAGAGAGAGAGAGAGAGAGAAATCTTTCACCCAGTGGTTTACTCCCCAAATGGCTGCAACAGCTGTGGCTGGACCAGGCCACAACCAGGAGTGTAGAACTCCATTTGGGTCACCCATGTGGGTGGCAGGGGTCCAAGCACCTGCGCTGTCTTCTGCAGCCTTCCCAAAACATTAGTGAGGAACTGGATAACCCATTGTGCCACAACGTGGCCCTCAGCTTTTTGAATTATTATTTTTTAAAAAAGATTTTATTTATTTATTTGAGAGGTAGAGTTACAGACAGTGAGAGAGAGAGAGAGAGAGAGAGAGACAGAGAGAAAGGTCTTCCATCTGCTGGTTCACTCCCCAAATAGCTGTAACGGCCGGAGATGATCCGAAGCCAGGAGCCAGGAGCTTCTTCCAGGTCTTCCACTTGGGTACAGGGGCCCAAGGACCTGGACCATCTTCTGCTTTCCCAGGCCACAGCAGAGAGCTGGATTGGAAGTGGAGCAGCTGGGACTCAAACTGGTGCCCATATGGGATGCTGGCACTGCAGGCAGAGGATTAACCTATTGTGCCACAATGCTGGCTCCCGTCTGAATTCTTACACTGACACTTTTTGTTTAAGTTCAATAATCTGCCTGTGAAAATAAGTTTTATTAAATGGGAAAAATATTATATGATACATATCCCCTCCAAACCTCTAACAAATTTGCCTAAAACATGACAAACGCAGTAAGATGTTATCTATAAACAACATGCTATCATATTAGGACGTAAAATGCTTACAACATCACTGGGATCATCAACCAATGTGGTTGTGAACGAGAAAGTGCTCTGTGTGTAGCAACACAGCCTCTCTTCTGCGCAGCAGCACCCAACGGCCACATTCCTTCTCGCGCCGCCTACTTCAAACTGTCTCTCTGTGTATTTAGGAAGTCACCCAAGGCTTTTACCACACAGTGTGCTGTTAATATTTGGAGCTTTCGGAATGTAAATACAAAGTTTTCTTATACAAACACCAGCTGAGCACGGCACACACGTAGGAACGTTTCTAACATGTCATTTCGGATGCACTCACATTGCTTTTTATCAGAGACAAGCAGGAATTTCTTGTCCCTTTTCACCTTAGAAACTGTTGAAAAAATTTCTCAGGAGAAGGAGGGAGGGAGGGAGGGAGAGTAAGAGAAAGAGGAGCTGTAATTTTTAAACTGCTTGTGTGCAAATAAATTTTAAGTTGTTCAAAGGATGGGTTCTCAGGAAATTTCTAAGTTTACATTTTTATTTTTTAAAGATTATTATTATTAATATTTAATGGCTTATGGGGGAGAGAGAGAGAGAGAGAGAGAGAGAGAGAGAGAGAGAGAGGCAAGCACTCCATGAATGCCTGTAGCAGCCCCTGACAGGTGCCAGCAGCTCAGTTTGAGTCGCCCACGTGGGTAGAAGGAACTCAGCCATGTGAGCCATCACTTGCTGCCTCCCAGGCTCTGCCTTAGCAGAAAACGTAATCGCAGCTTAAGGTGATTATTGAATCCAGGAAGTCTGATATGGAAACTAGTGTCTTAAAATTTATTTGAAAGCCGGCGCCGTGGCTCAATAGGCTAATCCTCCGCCTTGGGGCGCCGGCACACCGGGTTCTAGTCCAGGTCAGGGCACCGGATTCTATCCCAGTTGCCCCTCTTCCAGGACAGCTCTCTGCTGTGGCCCGGGAGTGCAGTGGAGTATGGCCCAAGTGCTTGGGCCCTGCACCCCATGGGAGACCAGGAGAAGCACCCGGCTCCTGCCATTGGATCCCGCAGTGCACCAGCCACGGCAGCCATTGGAGGGTGAACCAACGGCAAAAGGAAGACCTTTCTCTCTGTCTCTCTCTCTCTCTCACTGTCCACTCTGCCTGTCAAAAAAATTTATTTGAAAGATGGTGAGGGTAGAGAGAGAGAGAGAGAGAGAGAGAGATCTTCCATCCACTGGTTCATTTTCTAAATGGCCATAACCACTGGGGTTGGGCCAGAAACCAGACCTTCTGGGTTGCCCATGTGGGTGGCAGGGGCGCAAGTACATGGGCCATCTTCTGCTTTCCCAGGCATTTTAGCAGGCAGCTGGATTGAAAGTGGATCAGCTGGGATGTGAACTGGTGTTCATATGGGATGCTGGTGATGGCTTAATCCACCATGCCACAATGCTGGCCATTTACCTGGTTTCTTAACTGCTGGGTCAAATCTCTGCCTCTAAGTTTACATTTTTTAAAGTACTTTATTGATGCATGAGTTTCATTTATAAAAGTTCAAAAATTTTTTTAGAAACTTCTGTTTAGTAGATGAACACATGGATGTGTCTGAGCAGCCAGAAGACTGATACTGGGTCAAATCTGATGAACAGAAATATCCAGAGCTTAGTGTTTCTAAGACTAACTTTCTAGAATACAGCGAACAGAGGGCTAAGGCCTCAAAGTGCATTGGTTTTAGAGACTTGAAACGTTCCTCTAAGAACATTCAATGGCTATTGATTATTGGCCTATGGTAACTTAAATGTCTTTGACTTTGACCGGTGATTGCTTTAACCTGCCAGAGCCATTGCATACAGAGAGTATTTTTTCTGTTTATTGAGAAAGAATATCGAACCTAGAATCAAAGGTTAGTGATTTCAACACAACTCACTTTATGTTTACATGTTAAAATTTTTTAAAAAAAGATTTAATTATTTATTTGAAAGGCAGAGTTACAAAGAGGCAGAGAGCGAGAGAAAGGTCTTCCATACACTGGTTCACTCCTCAGATGGCCACAATGGCTGCAGCTGGGCCCATCTGAAGCCAGGAACCAAGAGCTTCTTCCAGGACTGCAACGCAGGTGCAGGGGCCCAAGGACTTGGGCCATCTTCTATTGTTTTCCCTGGCCATAGCAAAGAGCTGGATGGGAAGTGGGGCGGCCGGGACTCAAACCAGCATCCGTATGGGATGCCAGCACCACAGGCATCCAGTTCGAGTTCTGGCTGCTTTACTTCCTATCCAGGGGTAGAAGGGGTACCAAGGGGTACAACTTGATATATATATTTTTAAAAAAATTTTTTTTTGACAGGCAGAGTGGACAGTGAGAGAGAGAGACAGAGAGAAAGGTCTTCCTTTGCCATTGGTTCACCCTCCAAAGGCTGCCGCGGCCGGCGTGCTGCGGCCGGCGCACCGCGCTCATCCGATGGCAGGAGCCAGGTGCTAGGTGCTTCTCCTGGTCTCCCATGGGGTGCAGGGCCCAAGCACTTGGGCCATCCTCCACTGCAATCCCGGACCACAGCAGAGGGCTGGCCTGGAAGAGGGGCAACCCAGACAGAATCCGGCGCCCCGACCGGGACTAGAACCCGGTGTGCCGGCGCCACAAGGCAGAGGATTAGCCTGTTGAGCCACGGCGCCGGCCAACTTGATATATTTTTAAAAGGATTTATTTAGTTTTTTTTTTTTTTGAAAGACAAAATTACAGAGATAGATAGAGAGAGAAACAGAGGGATATTGATTTTTCATCTGCTGGTTTACTTCTGAAATGTTTTCATTGGCTGGGGTGGGCCAGGTGGAAGTCATGAGCCTGGAACTCCATCTGGGTCTCCCACATGGGTGTGGGGCCCAAGCACTTGGGCCATTAGCTGTTCCTTTCCCAGGTGCACTAGCAGGGAGCTGGACTGAAAGTGGAGCAGCCAGGACTCAAACTGGTGCCCATATGAAACAAGGCAGTGTCTTAATCTGCCATGAGACAATGCTAGCCCCACAACTTGATATTTTTACCTATGTCTATGTGTGTGTGTGTGTGTATATATATATAGATATATATTGTCACTGGAAAGTCACTTTATTGCAATGCCACCGGCAGCACAATCTGTTCCCAATATTACCCTCCTTCTTCCTTTAAGATCCTATCTTTATTTTTTATATTTTTTTCTATTGACAGGCAGAGTGGACAGTGAGAGAGAGAGACAGAGAGAAAGGTCTTCCTTTGCCATTGGTTCACCCTCCAATGGCCAACGCGGCCGGCGCATCACGTTGATCCAAAGGCAGGAGCCAGGTGCTTCTCCTGGTCTCCCATGGGGTGCAGGGCCCAAGCACTTGGGCCATCCTCCACTGCACTCCCTGGCCACAGCAGAGAGCTGGCCTGGAAGAGGAGCAACCGGGACAGAATCTGGTGCCCCGACCGGGACTAGAACCCGGTGTGCTGGCGCCGCAAGGCAGAGGATTAGCCTATTGAGCTGTGGCGCCGGCCTTATCTTTCTTTCTTTCTTTCTTTTTTTTTTTTTTTAATTTATTTTATTTATTTGAAAGAGAGAGTTACAGAGAGAGGTAGAGTCAGAGAGAGAGAGAGAGGTCTTCCATCTGCTGGTCCACTCCCCAGATGGCTGCAACAGCTGGAACTGCGCCAAACTAAAGCCAGGAGCCAGGAGCCTCCCCTAGGCCTCCTGCATGGGTGCAGAGGCCCAAGAACCTGGGCCATCTTCCACTACTATCCCAGGCCATAGCAGAGAGCTGGATCGGAAGAGGAGCAGCCAGGACTAGAACCAGCACCCATATGGGATGCTGGTGCTTCTGGCCAGGGCTTTAACCCGCTGCTCCACAGCGCCGGCCCCAAGATCCTATTTTTCTTAACTGGTCCCATGAACGCCTTCTCCTCCATAGTCAGGAAGCAGCCAATGCCAAACTTGGAGGTGGTGTTGTTGGGCTTAAGGTCAATCTTCTCCTGGGCCCGCCACCTGGTCTGCACCGGCAGGGACTTTTGGAGGGTGAGCACTTGCTTCTTGGTCCCACCACACAGCCTTTCAGCGCGACAAAGTCACTGGTCACTTCACCGTAATGCACAAAGCCACCTGGAGGGTCGATGCCCCTGTCGGACAGGTCGTGGTGGGTGGAGGTGTTGTTCTTGATTGGCTTGCTGTCCCCATCAGGGTAGCCCTGCCTGATTTTGTAGATCTTGTTGATTTCTGTGCAGTGATGGTAGCCTTCCTGCCCAGCCCACACCATGGAGAAGGCCCCCAGTTAGGGTGCCACTCCCCAGTGCAGGTGACTCTGCGCAGCCCCTGCTGGGTCTGGCGGAGCAGCTTCTTGGAACTCTTTGTAGCCTTTGCCCTTGGTCACACTAATGACATCAATTGTCTCGTCCTGACCCCTTGGCTCTCCGGGATCTGCTGCTCCAGCCGTTCATTGGTCCAGCCATAGTGCTATGGTTCATTGGATCTCCGTCAGGTGGGCCGTCCCCTGCTGTGGAGGAAGCAGGTGCATCTGCGCGTGGGCCGTGATGGGGATGACCAGGCAGTCCTCCTTCATGCTGCCAAAGCCGTCTGAAGGCCCTTCTTCTTCCACTTCTGCCAGTTCTTGTAAAAGCACCTTTTGTACTCAGGCTGATACGGTCAGCAAAGAGGGTCTCGAAGGTGCGAAGGCCTCGAGGGGTTTCCACGCAGCCCACGATGCCTGTGACCACCGTGAGCAGTGTCTCCACAGTGGTCGGAGCCTCTCCAAGTTCCTTGTTGCTCCCCTTGGAGCCCGGCCTGGCATCTTCCGGCACGCTGTGAGTCAGGCCGTCCTCGTGGCCCAGGAAGGCGGTGAGGTGCCCGGGCTTGCACGGGTCGTCCCTGGGGAAGCTTTTCACCTTCCCCTCACCGCCTACTGCCTGCCGCTGCATTTTCCTGGCAGGAAGCCCAGGAACCCGTGTCTGGGGGAACTTCGGTGAGACATCTCGCAGCCGAATCTGCCGGTGGAGTCTGTGTATGCATTTTGTAAGGATCACCACAACCTAGCTAGTTAACATCATTATCTACGCAGTTATCATCACATAGGTAAGATTTAATTTTTAAAAATCGGCAGATAATACTTGTACATGCTTATGGAGTACCCGGTGGTATTTTGATACATGTATGCAACATATAATGGCCAAATCAGGGCAATTAGCATTTCTATCATCACTCCAGACAGTTATTGTTTCCTGGATTGGGCAAGCTCAAGAGCCTCTCTTCTAGCTATTTTGAAGTATACAGTAGGTTACGGTGCACCGCATGAAAATACTTCAGAAAGTTCATGAAAAATGCATTTCAGGGCGTGCATAGCACACACGGGGGCTCTGCTCTGTGGTCCCAGCGACATAGGACCACGACTCTCAAGGCAGCACATTCTGTCCCTACCCGCAAACCAGTGAGCCCCTCTCTGTACTCACCGAAAAGCACTTGCCTTCTGATTCCGCGTTTCCTTGAGATTTCAGAGAGTGGAACAGTGGTGGTGGGTACCAGAAGCCCTGCAGCAGGACACACCCTGGCAGCAGTCCCAGGGCGGCGGACACGCAGGCCACAAGGGGCAGGGGCACCGTGTCGGCGCCTTCCTTGCAGGAAACGCAGCTGTGTGGACTCCTGCAGCCCCTCCACTGAGCTCAGTGCCTGTGGACCCTGGCCCCCAGTGGAGAGGACCGCAGGTGCCCGAGGTGGTGGTGGGGACTGGGGTCCTCTTGCTTCCCTTTCTCCTGCAGGGAGGGGTCCCTGCTGCTTCTGTGCTGTGGTGAGGTGTTTCCTTCTGTTCTCCGTCCATCGAGGTTTCTGTGCGTGATGGGCGCTCTGCTGCTCCCCCGATGGACTCCGGGTCTCCTTTAGCCCTGATGGACTCTGGTGATCTCCTTTAGCCGTCTCCGTCAGAATGTGGTGTTCATTCCTGTGTCTGTATATGGGATAAGGGCAAAGGGCTTTCAGTCAGCGTCTCACTGATATCCAATAAAATTCCTGGCCTTTGGATTAAAACATGATTTATTTAATTGTTTGACATAGAGGGATAGAGGAGAGAGAGAGAGGGAGAGAGAGAGAGAAAGGGGAGAGATAACATCTTCTGGTTCATTCCCCAAATGTCTGTAAAAGCCCTGGACTGCAGCCGGATCTGGGTCTCCTAACACGAGTGGCAGGAACCCAGAGCCCAGAGCCATCGTCTGCTGCCTCCCAGGAAGCAGGATTCAGGAGCCAGAGCCGGGACTTGAACCCATGTACTCTGATATGGGATGCAAGCATCCCATCTGGCAGCTTAACTGCTAGGCCAAATGCCTGTCTCCGGTCTTTTATTAATATTTATCAAGACTGTAAGGCTTTTATTTCAGAATTGCATCTAAGCAGACTCCTTTAATCTGTGAGTAGTCCTCTTCAGCGTTTGACATTTTATAAACAAACAAACACTCCATTAGAGGGAAGTGTTGGCTTAGATCATTCCTGGGACATTGATTCCGTTGGGTGAGAATTTTAGATCCTTGCAGTAGTTTCCTAACTTGGTGCATGTGACAGTGTAAAAACATAATATTCCACTAGAGGGAGCCATTTACTTATGTATTTTCTCAGGCTTTCAAGCGCGTGCCTTGGGAACTGAGTCTTTTCTATAGGAACAGAGGCTAAACGCCATATCCTAGGTCCTCATGCCACTGATCCCACAGGGACCTCACACAGAAATTATTTGCACACCATAATAACTTTGAAATGGAAGATAGAATAAATTTTCTAGCTACTAATGTGGCTTGCTAGTCCTTAGGGGCAAAATGGGAGTTGTTGATGCAAATAGCGTTTGTTTACTTTAACCTGGCTCATAAGTTGTGTATCTTCCCAGGGTGGGGAGAGGGAGGAGGAACATTCAATCAGGGACTGATTCAGGTTGGGCGCTTGGCTGAAGGTGCTGGCGTGCCTGACCTGGGGTCCTGCCCAGTGCTGGGTGCTGACCCCAGCTTCCTGTTAGTGTGCACCAGAAGAGGCAGTGGTGACCCTACCACCCACCTGGGAGAACTGGATGAAATCCTTGGCTCCTGGCTTTGACCTGGCCCAGCCTTGGCTGTTGCAGCATTTGGGGAATGAATCAGCAGATGGGAGAAGTCTATTTGTCTTTATGCCTTTCAAATAAATTAAAAGATTAAAAGGAATAGAGACTGGGGCTGGTGCTGCAGCGTGGTGGGCTAAGCCTCCACCTGTCTACAGCGCTGGCATCCCATATGGGTGCCAGTTCTAGTCCCGGCTGTTCCTCTTCCAATCCAGCTCTCTGCTATGCCCTGGGAGAGTAGCAGAAAATGGCCCAGGTGCTTGGGCCCCTGTACCCACATGGGAGACCCAGAAGCAGCTCCTGGCTCCTGGCTTCAGATTGGCCCAACTCCAGCCATTGTGGCCTTTGGAGAGTGAGCCAGTAGATGGAAGACTTTTCTGTCTGTCTGTCTATAGCTCTGCTTCTCAAATAAATCTTAAAAAAAAAAAAAAAGAGAGAGAGAGACTGGGCTGCACCATCGTCTGCGACTTTTATTCTCAGGGGACACAGTGAGGGAGAAGGTGACCTAGAAATGCTGCTGGGCTTCGTGGGAGCCTTTAAAGCCTGTTTCCTGGAGAAGATACATTCAAGGCAGACCCCACAGGGACAACAGTTTGAACATTTTGCCAGGTCAGTCTGCCCATCTGAGATTTGCCTCCGAGACCAGATGCCCAGTGAAGAGACCACTGAGGGATTCAGAGGAGAGGAGATAACTCTGCCTCATAAGCCTGCTGTTTAGGGCCTGATTCCTTGCAGCTTCCTGCGGCCTAGGACCATGGATGAGCACAGCCCAAGTTCTCTTTCACAAAAGCGAGGAGAATCTTATGGGAAACTGGAAGGCGGATCTTTGTTATGTACTGGAGAAGGGTAGCACAGCTGTCTCCTGCAATTATTCATGGAGTGTGAAATGTGCCCAGTGAACTTGGTACTCTAGCTAGGGAGGGCTTTTTAAAAAGATGTATTTATTTATTGAAAGGCAGGTTTACAGAAAGAGAGAGAGGTCTTCCATCTGCTGGTTCACTCCCCAAATAGCTACAATGGCTGGGGCTGGGTCAAGCTGAAGCCAGGAGCCAGGAGCTACATCTGGATCTCCCACGTGGATGCCCAAACTCTTGGACCATTTTCCACTGTTTTCCCAGGTGCATTAGCAGGAAGCTGGATCAGAAGTGGAGCAGTGGGGACTCAAACTGCTGCCCATATGGGATGCTGGCAACACAGGCGGTGGCTTAACCCACTGTGCCACAGTGCCAGCCTGCTGGAGAGGTTTCTAAACAAAATGTCAAAGGTGCCCCTGATTTCTTCTTGAAGTTTATAGCAAGAGGAGAGAGGTGGGTTGAAGTGAGGACTGTTCAACAAAAAATATCCAGGCCTTGATTATGATGTTGGAAATTCACTCCTAGTGGCAAATGATGCCAAAATTAAGGAATGGATTTGGAGCAAGGATTGAAATCAGGGCTGTTAGGAACACTTAGTGAAAGATGGAATCAGGGTATGAGGGTAATACTTTAAGATCTCAGAAATACCAAGGTGGTGCCCCAGAGGACTATTCAGTTACACAAAAGGCCCGTGACCGAAGTTCAGAATATGCTCTGCAGATCCTTGTAATAAAATAATGGGTCTTCAGGCCTTGGGCAGGAGCTCATGGCAGAGCAGAGCTTATCACAGCCAGACCTGTGGCTATGGTGTCTTTCTAAGGAAGCAAACGTCAAGCTACGGGAGGGACGCACGAGGTTCTCAGGCGAGTTCTATCCACACAGGCTTTGCCAGCTTGGTTTACAAGGGAGGCAGCACAGATAAAGAAAGGCAGGGAGCTCACCGGAACACTACTAGAAGGGAGGAGGCTGAGGACATGCTCCAGCTGCACCCACGTTCTGCCGCTCATGAGGACAGAAGAATGACCGAGGGGGCAGAACCGAGGGCCAGACGCTGGGCTGAACACCAGCGCCGGCTCATTCTCAGGCCTCGAGAACTAATCTGGGAGTTATAATCCCCGTCTGAATTTCAGAATTTGGGACTAGTGATTGCTTTGCGGTTTCCGTGGCTGTAGCTGCCCCGTTGTTGGCCCGTGTCACAGCTGTGTGGACCGTGAGGAGCAGCAGTTGAGGGCTGTGCTTACCCTGGGGCACTGCACCTGCAGCCGGTTCACATGATGACTCTGTGGAGTCTGAGTGGAAGCCATAACTGCAGGAAACCTTCGGTGCAATTGAGCCGGGTGAATGTATTTCCCCTGCGGGAGGGGCCTGCATCATTAGGGCAGCAGGCAGACCATGCAACGCAGCCTGAAGCGCCCTGCCTCCTGCTGTTCGTGTATAATCTCCTCCCTGATGTGTGGGACTTGAAGACTTTCTTTCTTTCTTTTTTTTTTTTTTTTACAAACATTTAAAAAAAATTGAGAGGCAGAGTTACATACAGTGAGAGGAAGAGACTGAGAGAAAGGTCTTCCTTTTGTTGGTTCACTCCCCAGTTGGCTGCAACAGCTGGAGCTTGATCTGAAGCCAGGAGCCAGGTGCTTCTTCCCAGTTTCCCATGCGGGTGCAGGGGCCTAAGCATTTGGGTCATGTTCCACTGCTTTCCCAGGTCACAGCAGAGAGCTGGATTGGAGGTGGAGCAGGCAGGACTAGAACCGGCGCCCATATGGGATGCCGGCACCACAGGTGGAGGATTAACCTACTGCACTATGGCTGCTGCTTTTTTTTTTTTTTAAAGGCTTTATTTATTTGAAAGGCAGAGTGACGGGGGTGGGGAGGAGAGAAAGAGAGAGATCTGCCAGTTAGTGGTTCACCCCTCAAATGGCTACAAGGGCCAGGACTGGGCCAGGCTGAAGCCGAGAGTCTGGAACTCCATCTGGGTCTCCTATGTGGGTGGCAGGTACCCAAGTCCTTGGGCCATGTTCCGCTGCTTTCCCAGGCAGATTAGCAGGGAGCTGGATCAGAAGCAAAGCAGCCAGGGTTCGAATCGGCACCCATCTGGGATGCCAGTGTCCTAGGTGACAGCTTAACCTGCTGCGCCACAATGCCAACCCTGATAACTCTTCTTTGGCACACACCGTGTCCCTGCAGACCTGAGGGGACAGCACAGTGTCTCGCTTATGAAGCCCAGAGTCTCGAGTGTATGACTCTTCTCCAAACCTCACGCGGGTACACCCAAGATCGCAGCTCCTCAACATACTCAAAACTGAACCCCCACATCAGCCTTCAGACTGGATAACACCTCCAAAACAAGAGTTCAACGACACCGGCAAATCAGCAAACCGAAGACCTGCTGAGATAACACGTGTTCCTCTTGTTCTCCCGCGAACTGAGTTAATTAATCCTTTATTCTCCCCAGTTGTCTGCAATTGGAAAACAAGACAAAATACAGTTGGGTAACTCAAGTTCCTCTCTCCCAGCAGGTGCTTGAAGCGCCATCTCTTTTCCCACTACCCCTTCTTCCCCTCGCTCCCAGGAAACAGGAGGCTGGCTGCCTTCGGGATCTGAAGTTCTTGCTCGAGACTTCGTGAGCTCCGACAGGCCCATCCTTTTCTAATCCCAAGGTCATGATCGAGTTCTCAGGCTGGCAGGAAGCTGTCTGTGCTGTAGGAAGTTTTCTCCACCTGAATTTTACCCCGCTCACTGTATTGGATGGTGCCGAGGAGAAGCGGTGGATGACTTGGTTCTAAGAGATAAAATCCGACAAGACGATGTGGTGTCCCTTCTGACACTAGGTTACAAAACCACTCATGTGTTGGCATCCTTTCATTTGCTTGCCCTGTGGAAAGCCAGCCTGCGTGCTGTGAGCTGTCCTGCAGGGTGGCCCCCGGGGCAGCAGCCACTGAGGAACCAGGACCTCCAACAGGCACTGGAGTGAGCTCCCCCTAGCTCACAGCTCTGACAGCTCCGAAAGGTTGACTGCAACCTCTTGAGAAGCCTTGAACTAGAGACACCCAGCGAAGCTGCACCCAGCTTGCTAGTTCACAGAAACTGGGAAAAGAAATACTTGCTGCTTCAAACTGCTAGGTTTTGGAACAGTTTACATGCAATAATAGATGACAAGTAAAATCCTGTGTTTCACATGTGTGGGAAACATTGTATCAGTGAATTTAGATCCAGAAGTCCTGCGTTCGAATCCTGTTCTTCTCCGTGGTCTTCGGCAATGCACTTAATCTGCTTGAGCATCCGTTTCTTTAGGTAAAATGCAAACAATAACTTTTCCAGCTATGTCACAGGGTTATTGTGAAGATTAGATGGATTCAGTGAAGATGAAATGAGTCGCTATACAGTCATTCTAGCAGTGGAATGACCATGGCATGATGCTGGATCTCAGCTGTCATGGGCGTAGGTGAGGGTGCTTGGGGGCATAGGCAGTTCCTTGGTCATTTCTGTGGTTGGGAGAGTGCTGACAACAGGTGCAAACCACCTGTGAGGACAGTGCTGGCAACAGGTGCAAACCACCTGTGAGGACAAGGTGTCTTCGTGGCCCGTGGGAAGCCTGTGCCTTGCTGTGTATAAACAGGAGGACCTCACAACAGATTTGGACATAAGGCAGGATGATCAGGACCAAGGTGCTGAGCAGTGCCACCAAGGCTGGAGTGAAATTCACCATCTCCAGCACCTTTGGCCCACGAGCGGCCAGCTCCATCAGAGGCGTGTAGCTACGGAACAAGGGGTTGATGGTGGAGATGATGAAGGAGATCCCTGCCAGCCAGCAGGCGAGGATGAGCCGTGTGCATGCACAAACTGCACGGGGTAAAGGAGGGGCTTGCCGGTGGCAGTGTGCCTGTCGGGGGCCGTGGCTGTGAGGAGGAAGAACCCTGTGGCTCCCAGGAAGATGTGAGTCAAGTCTTGGGTGGTGCAGCCTGCAAAGCTGGATCCCTGGGGCGATGTTGAGCAGCGTCTGGGGCACGACGATGGTCTGGGAGCGAACCTCTAAGCAGGGCATGTTGCAGATGGAGGAGCATGCGGGGGTGAGCCGCGGGTGTCTGGCCAGGTCAAGCAGATGACCGACAGGTCTCCAGCGACCGTCATCGGGTGGGGGAGCAGCAGGAGCCGGAAGATGGCCACCTGCAGGGAGCCCTTCGGTATATGTCAGGCCTCGGAGGTCTGACTGGCTGTGCAGACCTCAGGCCCTCTGCAGAAATGCACAAGCCTGGGCGCAAAGGACCTCCAAGACATGAGGGTGGGGAGAGGACTGGGGCTCCTGCAGCCCAGCATTGCTTTACCTCTGCTGCCCCCTCATGGATGCAGGGAGCATAGCAGACAGTGCAGTCGCTCTCCCTTGGCCAGCAGGCACTACATCTAGAATCTCTACAGAATTACTAGTGTGGGTGATTTTGCTCTCCCCACACTTCTTTCTGCTTTTTAAAAAATTATCTATTTATTTACTTGAGAGGGAGAGAGATACATAGATTTTACATTCACTGGTTCATTCCCCAAATGCCCTTATCAGCTAGGGCTGGGCCTGGAGCCACTCAGTGGGTCTCACCTGTGGGGTGAGGGACCCAGCTACTTGAGCCATCATTTGGTGCCCCCCAGGGTGATCAGGAGCAGAGCTGGGATTTAAACCAGGCACTCGGATATGGCATGCAAGCGTCCAAACTGGTGGCTTAACCACAGGCCAGATACCCATCCTCTCTCTGCCTTTCTTTTATTCTTTCCCTTTTTGCCCTCCATGTAACCCTCTGTTGCCCTCCCCAGTCCTCCTGAGAGCTGGGAAATACTTGCTTATTCTTCAGGATCTGGCTAGATTAGCCTCTTCCTCCTGGCCCCTATAACACACAGTTTACCCCTCTGTTGTGTTTCTGTAGAGTCAGTTACACGTGTGGACTTCAAAAAGTTCATGCAAAAATGGAATTAAAAGATGTTGATCTTGGTGCCAATTTTTTTTGAAATCCATGTAGTTTTTCCAAAATACACATTTTCCTTGAGTTTTTGAATATCCCTCACATGAGTGATTTAAATTTTTTTTGCACTAAAATAAATATGTGTTTTTTAAAAGATATATTTATTTATTTGAAGGGCAGAGTTACAGGGGAGGGGGAAGAGGTCTTCCATCTGCTGGTTCACTCCTCAAATGGCTGCAAAGGCTGGAGCTGCGCCAATCTGAAGCCAGGAGCCAGGAGCTTCTTCCGGGCCTCCCACATGGGTGCAGAGACCTAAGAACATGGTCCATCTTCTGCTTTCTGAGGCCATAGCAGAGAGCTGGATCGGAAGTGGAGCAGCTGGGACTTGAACCGGCGCGCATATTGGATGTTGGCACTGCAGGCGGTGGCTTTATTCATTACACCACAGCACCAGCCTCACTGGTGGGTGAGGCTGCCTTTTGATACATTTCTATTGTCAGAATTTTTTTTTTCTAGAGTCAGGAAGACAGACAGACACCCACATATCCACACCCAAACACAGATACAGAGAAGGAACTCTTTTTTTTTTTTTAAGATTTTATTTATTTATGTGACAGAATTACAGACAATGAGAGGGAGAGATACAGAGAGAAAGGTCTTCCCTCCTTTGGCTCACTCCCCAAATGGCCGCAACAGACGGAGCTGCGCCGATTCGAAGCCAGGAGCCAGGAGGTTCCTCTGGGTCTCCCACGTGTGTGCAGGGGCCCAAGCACTAGGGCCATCCTCCACTGCTATCCCAGACCACAGCTATTGGACTGGAAGAGGAGCAACCGGGACTAGAACCGGTGCCCATATGGGATGCCGTCGATGCAGGCAGAGATTAACCTTGTGTGCCATGGTGCCAGCCCCTGAGAAGGAACTCTTACATGCTGGTTTACTCCTCAAATGCCCACAACTGCTGTGGGAGGGGGATGGGCAGGGCAGAAGCCAGGAGGAGGGAATTCAATCTGGCTGCCCATGTGGGTGGCAGGAACCCAATCATCTGAGCCATCACTGCTTATTCCCAGGTTCTGTGTTAGCAGGAATGTGGACTCAGGAGCCAGGACCACGAATCAAATGTATACACTCTAACAGGGGACCGAGGCATCTGGGTGACGTCTTAGCTACTATGCAAATGCCCGCCTTTGCAGCTAATTCGAAACAAAGTTTTGACATGAGCTCACGTTCCATTTGTCTGAGAAATTCCCGAACAAAAGAACAGATCAGAAGCTCAAATGTCCGTTGGAGCAGCTTCATGACCACCACTCAAAATTTCCATTTATTCAGAGGCCATTAAAACTAATGAAGTTTTGCTGCTTTTCTGACTACATCCTTGAAGGCTTGTATTACTTGTTTGTTCCTTAGGGTGTAAATGAACGGGTTCAGCAGAGGAGCAATCGAGGTATTGAGCACAGACACCCCCTTGTTGAAGGCAACTCCTTCTTTTGCTGAGGGTTTTGTGTACATGAAGATGCAGCTTCCGTAAGACAGGGAGATGACAATCATGTGGGAAGAACAGGTGGAAAAGGCCTTTTTCCTATGCTGGGCAGACGGGATCTTCAGAATGGTCCTGATGATGTGTGTGTAGGAGATAATGACCAGCACCAGCGTGACCTCCAAGGTCACGATGGCTAAGATCAAGTCAATCAGCTCCAGGAGACTTGTGTCTGAGCAGGCTATCTCTATGAGGGGACCATAGTCACAAAAATGGTGATTGAGCCTATTGGATGCACAAAAGTCCAGCTGACTGGTGAGGATGATTGGGCATAAGATGATGAGGAATCCCCCCAGCCAAGAGCAGAGAACCAACTGGACACAGACCCTGGGGCTCATGATGGCCGTGTAGTGCAGAGGTCTGCAGATGGCCACATAGCGGTCGTAGGACATGGCGGCCAGCAGGTAATACTCAGTGGCTCCGATGAAAATGGCAAAAAAGTACTGAGTGAAGCACCCAGCAAAGCTGATGGTCTTATTTCCCGTTGAGATACTGAACAGCAGCCTAGGCGTAAAAGTGGTTGTGAAAGAAATTTCCAGGAAGGAGAAATTCCTGAGGAAGAAATACATGGGCGTCTGGAGGCGGGGGTCCAGGAGCGTGAGGACGATGATGCAGAGGTTTCCGATGATGCTGAAGACGTAGGCAAGGAAGAGAAATATGAACAAGACCATCTGAATCTCTGGGGTGTCTGTGAGCCCCAGCAGGATGAATTCACTCAAAGTGTTGTTTCTCATCGCTGACGCTGGCTGGTTGCGAAGCTGAGGAAGAGAAAAATGAATGATGAGAAGGAGAACAGAGCTGGAAAATACTGAGGTGAGCTGTAGCAGTCCCCTGAAATGTGTTCATTGGAATTCCTTCAGCTATTTGACCCCAAAAAGAATGATCTCTTTGTCTTAATCTGGCCCTTCACAAAATCTGCTAACATCCCTACGTGGGAGCCTTTGTTTCTCAAGGTTTTTTTTTTTTTTTTTTTTTTTGATTTATTTATTTATTTGAGAGGCAGCCGGAGCTGCACTGATCCAAAGCCAGGAGCCAGGAGCTTCTTCCAGGTCTCCCACACAGGTACAGGGGCCCAAGGACTTGAGCCATCTTCTACTGCTATCCCAGGCCATATCAGAGAGCTCGATAGGAAGTGGAGCAGCCAGGAATCGAACTGGTTGCTGGTGCTGCAGGGAGAGGCTTAGCCTACTGTGCCACAGTGCCTGCCCCTCTGAAGTGTTTTTCTAAGAAGAGCATAGTGGTCCATAGATCTCCTTAATGCATCTTCTGTATTTTTATTCTCATCTCTTTCTCCTCACTTTGCTTTGTTCTCTTTTTAAAAAGATTTTATTTATTTGAGAGGTAGAGTTACTGACAGTGAGAGGGAGAGACAGAGAGAGAGGTCTTCCACCTGCTGGTTCACTCCCCAGATGGTCGCAATGGCCACAGCTGGGCCAATCTGAAGCCAGGAGCCAGGAGCATCTTCCAGGTCTCCCACAACGGTGCAAGGGCCCGAGGACTTGGGCCATCTGCTACTGCTTTCCCAGGCCATGTAGCAGAGAGCTGGATCAGAAGTGGAATAGCTGGGAATAGAACTGGCACCCATATGGGATGCCGGCACTGCAGGCGGAGGATTAACCTACTGCGCCACAGCGCCAGCCCGTTGTTCTTCTCTTGGATCTATGAAAACCCTCTCCTCGGATCCTGGTTCCTATCAGTTTCACCATTGCTCTCTCCAACATGTTGGACAACTGTCGCATCCACCAACGCAGGGGAGAACAGACCTTTTAGTGTCTATTAACTTATTCCTGGAATCATAGGAAGCATGGACGACTTTCTCTTTTAGTTCATACCTATCTTGATTATTTAAAAATTAAAAAAAATCTTTTGAGTGAGAACTCTTCTAAGCACTTCACATGTTAGCACATTCAGTGTATCAGTGCACCTGATAAGATACAGGGACTATTCTTGGCTGCACGTTGGTAAGTAAGGCAATTGAGACACACAGAGGCTGGTTAATTTGCTCAAGGTCACAGGTCTAATAATGGATGAGCTGAGCACCTAGTAATTATAAGTGCCTCACATGGTATAGCCATAAAATAGTGAAACGAATAAAAACTGCTGAAACAATTTAACAAAAAACACCAAAGGCTAGTAGAAATTAACATTTAGGTCTATTTCAGAATCTGTCATCATGGAGGGTGACACTGATAAGCTATTCATTCTTACTATCTGGCCCTTAGAAGAAAATGATGTGGGGTTTTACCTCGGGATGCCATGTGTGGTGTGTCAGCACCAAGGAGTCAGGCGGGGATGAGAAGGTGGAATACAAGGTCACGGAACTTCTTTTCTAGCACTAATGCACGTTCTCTTGCTTGCACTGCCTGCAGGCTTCTCAGGCAATGCTTTGAAAAGACTCTCCAGCTCCCCCTGCCTTAACCGACTGCCAGCCAGCGTCCTTTCTCCAATGGGCCCAAAGTGGGGCTGAGCACATTACTGCCGGGGAAGCTGCCTTATTTAAACTAAGAGAAGAGGGAGAGGACCACGGACTCTTCAGGTTTGTCTGAAGGCGGTTAAGGGAGTCTTTGCAATCTTACTGCAGTTTGAGTTTATGTAATTTACTCCACAGAGACACTGGGGAACAAGTTATTACCCTGGCGCTTAGTACAGAGAGGAGTTAATTAGTCCCTTTCCCTTTTTGAAATTGATGTTGGGAATTAACTAAAGGAGATGTTCCGACAGACCCATGAGAAAGCAGCCACAAGCGCCTCAGTAACAGGATGAAAGTCACTGGGGCCTGATGCAGTAATGGCGAGAGTGAGAAATGCAGCGCCGTCAGTTTCTTGAAGGTTTTACTCGAGCTGTGCAGATTTTCATTCCTTTTACGATGTTACACTTAGAACATAGGAGGCATCTCCATGGACTTGTTTTGTCTTTCCTACTGTGAACTTGAGAGTTTTGTCTTGGCTAATGACACGTCATGCCTCTGAAAACCTGTATTCGCAGCTTTCATCCTGTAGGTCTGTATGCGTGAGGATAGAGTAAAAACTTGTTCACTGTAGGAAATTCAAGATAAGCTTCATGAGTGCACTGATCCACCTTGGATCCATCTTGATTGGATTCAAGAGGAACCCTAAGAAACCTAAGAACCATTACTTTCTTGGCAAAAAGCCCATCTTGACACAAAACTGTGGATTTCCCTTCCAAAGACCCCCGGGTCCTTGGAGATCCGTTGACATTTATACATAAATGATTCAGGGATTGCAAAGTGCATGGATATGGGGAGCCTGCAGATGTACAGTCAGAAAGACAATGGGAGAGGTCCTCCGGGGGATGCAATTCAGGTCTGTAGAGGAAATGTGTTGAGGGACAAGGAGTAGAAACCCCAGGAAAATGGGTGAGTGTGGAGGAAAGGAGGTTTGTCAAAGTTAACCCCGAGCTTCACTGTGGTCAAAGAGCAGTGCTCTAGGTGAGAGGAAGCAACAGCCCTGCCCTGGCCTCATGCTCCTGCCCAGGCCTCCTGGATAGGATGGTCAGCCGTGTGGATCAGCTTGGCTTGGTCATGTGGCTCCCAGGTATTTAGCTAAACACGATTTCTTGCTGTGTCTGTGAGGATGTCTCTGGATGAGATCAGCATTTGTGTCAGAAGACTGAGTGGAGTGGAGGGAGGAAGGGACTACCATGTTCTTAGAATTGTATCTATGGGGGTTGGTGCTGCGGTGTAGTGGGTGCGGCATAGTGGGTAAAGCCCCCGCCTGCAGTGCCGGCATCCCATATGGGCACTTGTTTCCATATGTTCTAGTCCCAGCTGTTCCTCTTCCAATCCAGCTCTCTGCTATGGCCTGGGAAAGCAGTGGAAGATGGCCCAAGTTCTTGGGCCCCTGCACCCATGTGGGAGACCTGGAAGAAGCTCCTGGCTCCTGGCTTTGGATCGGCACAGCTCTGGCCATTGTGGCCATTTGGGGGGGTGAACCAACGGAAGGAAGACCTCTCTCTGCCTCTCCTGCTCACTGTAACTCTACCTCTCAAGACAAAATAAAAGAATTGTATCTATGAACTATGTTGAATCTGTTGAGCACTAATTAAAAGTTAAAATAAAAAAACTTAAAGTGAAGAGTAAGTGGGGGAGATCACCTTCCCCAGTGGGAAAGAGTATCAGCCGACCTGTTTTGCAGGGGTGGGGAACATCCCACCTGTGGCTAAATCATTTGGCCTCACCCTGCCATGACGACTGCAGGAGGAAGTCAAAATTCAATACATCTACAGCAGGCTATTTTTTTTCTTTTAAAATATTAACGCACATTTTATTATATTAAAATCGGGCAGTGGTCTGACAACAGAAAGGCTGCTTATGGAACACTGCTCTGTTAGTCTGTACTGACAAGATATTACCTCCTTAGGACAAAGGTTTGCCCCAGAAAAAGGTGAATGGAAACAATTGCTTTTCAGACTTGCTGTTTCAAAAGGTAGTTTTTTTTTTTTTACATAAATGCTAAATTAAAAAAAAAAAACCTTTAGAACACCCTGACTTGCTTCTATTTTAGTATATATCCACATTTCAGCATTTAGTGGTCCTGATGGAGATTGGGAAAATGCAACAGCCTGCAGGGAACTGAACCCTCCAGCTTCGGGGATCTGCTGTGCACACCGAGTTCTTTTTCAGTCCCTGTGGACAACTGAGAGAGCAGCACCACTTTTGGTACGGGGATCCAAGGTTCTTTTTTTAATTTTTTGGTGGCCAGGGTGTCCATCTGTCTCATTTTTTTAAATTTAATTTTATTGGGACTGGCGCTGTGGCATAGTGGGTAAAGCTGCTGCCTGCAATGCTGGCATCCAATCTGGGTGCTCGTTTGAGTCCTGGCTGCTCCACTTCCAATCCAGCTCTCTGCTATGGCCTGGGAAAGCAGTAGAAGATGGACCAGGTCCTTGGGCCCCTGCACCTGCGTGGAGACCTGGAAGAAGCTCCTGGCTTCGGATCAGAGCAGCTCGGCCTTTGTGGCTGAATGGGGAGTGAACCAGTGGATGGAAGACCTCTCTCTCTCTCTCTCTGTCTTTCCTTCTCTCTCTGTGTAATTCTGACTTTCAAATAAATACATCTTTAAAAATTATTTAATTTAATTTATTTATTTGAGGGAGTTACAGAGAGAGGTCTCCCATCTGCTGGTTCACTCCCCAAATGACCACACGATTCAAAGCCAGGAGCCAGGAGCTTCTTCTGGGTCTTTCCATGTGGATGCAGTGGCCCAAGCACTTGGGCCATCTTCCACTGCCCTCCCAGGCCACAGCACAGAGCTGGATAGGAAGTGGGGCCGCTGGACCTCAGGCAGCAGCTTAGCTACACCACAGGGCGACCCCAATGCTGTTGGCGTTCCTGTCACCGTATCAGAAGCTGAGCTGGAAGGACGCATCAGTGGCTGAAGAGAGCAGAGGGCGGCGGGTCTGAGGCCCTGCCATTCGCTTCCGGGGACAGTGGAGGGTGCTTCCTTCCCTGTTGGCTTGGGACCAACTCAAGGGAGTGGCGGTGCCTGGAGGGTCTTGGGGGAAAGACTGGGGGAGAGCCCTGGGCTCCTCACAGACGGCCTTTTTCAGGGGCGCACAGGCCTTATGGTCTATGCTTCAGCCAAGGGTCAGGGTGGGGAGCAGGATGGGATGACGGCTTGGAGAGGACATTGTTTAAGACTCAAAAAAAGAAAACGGAGTGCAAAACATCTCCCCCACCAAACAGTCATCCCTCAGGCTGCCACCTGAACCCCCAAGCTGGAGGGCTGACGTGGGGCGGGGATGGCACCAGGGAGCCGGGCAGTCAGCAGCCAGGTGATTGTGTGATGTGTGAGTTCTCAGCTGAGTTAGCTGTGGCCCACCAGTGATGGGAAAGGGTTTGAAATACGCAGTCTTGATTCCGGAAGTCCAACGACACTGGACAGGATGATGTTATAGCACAAATGGACAAAAAATTAGTATCATTTTCAGGACCTTTAGATAAATTGCCTTTGAATGGGAGATTCCTTTCCAGTATTTCGAGGTTTACAAGGTGAATCGAGAAAATTTACTTGTGTGGAAAGTGAAGACTAGCAGGCTTATTTTTAAGTTGATAATTTTGTGTGGGCCATGATGCTGTAAATATCTAAATGGCTCTTGGCGTTAAAAAGGTTCCCTACCCCTGGTTTAGGGCCCTAATAAAACCAAAAGACTGAGGAAGGCAGAATGGGATCTCTATCTGATCTTTGAAGAACAAAGGTGTGTAAACCAAGCCTGGAGATGCGTACTGGGAAGAAATGAAAAAGGGAACATATGGGTGAGAAGGCGAGGAAAATCAGATGGTGAAAATTTGTGGAGGCCTAGCCAGGGAGATCATTTTGTACTCAGCATGTGGGATTATTATTATTATTATTATTTTTGACAGGCAGAGTGGACAGTGAGAGAGAGAGACAGAGAGAAAGGTCTTCCTTTGCCGTTGGTTCACCCTCCAATGGCCTCTGTGGCCGGTGCACCGCACTGATCCGATGGCAGGAGCCAGGTGCTTCTCCTGGTCTCCTATGGGGTGCAGGGCCCAAGCACTTGGGCCATCCTCCACTGCACTCCCTGGCCACAGCAGAGGGCTGGCCTGGAAGAGGGGCAACCAGGATAGAATCCGGTGCCCTGACAGGGACTAGAACCCAGTGTGCCGGCGCCGCAAGGCAGAGGATTAGCCTATTGAGCCGCGGCACCGGCCCAGCATGTGGGATTATTTACTCCCAGCCCATATGCTCCTAATAGAAGCTTTCGTGGGACCAACCTAAAAAGAGAAGGCAGCTCCATGGCTGCCATGATGGACCTGTGCTGGCACTAGGATTGAGCTACCTCAGTTAGAAGCTCTTGCCTGGTTTCCACAAGGGCTCTAATTGCCTGCAGTTGTTCCCTTTGGGCAGGTACATTGCAAGGCGATGTAGACTGCACTGGGTCCACGTGGAAGGCTGTGTGACAGTGGATGGGTGATGGTGAAAGGTGGTCCCTAGTGAGAGAAGGCGGGAGGGAGCTGTGATAAGGGGAGAGAGCCAGAGCGAGCAGGTGCCTAGCTCAGCCAACTGACGGCTCCCTATGACTTGCTATGTTTGGATGCACTTCTTGAGTTTGAGCACTTTAAGATCCACTGCAACCATTTCTTATACTCTCTTGAGAGAGTCTTCTTTTCATAGTAAGATGAGACCAACTATCAAAAAGTTCAAGGAATTCTGGGTATGAGAAAGAGGGAGGAATGAAAATCTGGTATGTATGTCGGAGGTCTTTAAGGAAACTGTATCATTTATTTGAGCCCAAGGGAGAAAAACTTTTGCTTTGTTCAGGTATAGGGCTGAGTATTACATGGCTCACTTAACTTGGTACAAAGCAGCAAAGGTAAGCAATGAAAGACCTGAGTACAAATAGATGCATGTGTTTGAGGATTAAATTTTTGTTGTATTTATTTTTTGTTTTTAAATATTTAATTTATTATTTTGAAATATATGTATTTAAAGATTTATTTTATTTATTTGAAAGGCAGAGTTACAGAGAGAAGGGAAGAAACAGAGATCTTCCATCCACTGTTCACTCCCTAAGTGGCTGCAATGGCCAGGGCTGAGCCAAACTGAAGCCAGGAGCCAGGAGCTTCTTCCAGGTCTCCCCCATGGGTGTAGGGCCCCAATGCTTGGCCATTTTCTACTGCTTTCCCAGGAGCATTAACAGGAAGCTGGATTGGAAGAGGAGCAGCTGGGACTTGAACTGGTGCTCATATAGGATGTTGGAGTTGCAGGCTGTGGCTTAACCCACTGTGCTGCAATGCTGGCCTATTGAGATAATAGATTTTGTATTTACATTATAGTCAAAGACTTATTGGCTCTATTAAATAAAGATCTCAAGAAATAAAAAGTGAAAAAACCATAGTCCAGAAGGAAAATAGGTATGGGCTACACACAATAATCAAAGTAAAATTTGAAAGTCATAAAATCATTAAAATTATAGTAGTATGGGCCAGTGTTTTGGCATAAAAGGATATTTTTTCCATGAGGATTAACGTTTCTGCTATCTATTCTTACTCATTGATCTATGTGTCAGTTTTTTTTAAAGATTTATTTATTTGAAAGGCAGAGTTACAGAGAGAGGGAGAGACAGAGAGAAAGGTCTTCTATCTGCTGATTCATTCCCAAATGGTCACAATGGCCAGAGCTGGGCTGATCTGAAGCTAGGAGCCAGGAGCTTCTTTTGGGTCTCCCACATGGATGTAGGGGGGCCCAAACTCTTTGGCCATTCATTTTCCCACTGCTTTCCCAGGTCGTTAGCAGAGAGCTGGGTTGGAAAAGAAGCAACCAGGACATGAATCAGCACCCATATGGGATGTCAGTGCTGCAGGCAGAGTCTTAGCTACTAGGCCACAGAGCTGCCCCCGCCATATGACTTTTAGGATTGCTTTTTCTTTTCTTTTTTTTCTTCTTCTTTTTTTAACCTGGAAATGTTTTATTTAAAGTATACAAATTTCATCCATTTCATATGTACAAATTTAGGAACATAGTGATTCTTCTCTCCCTACCCTCTCCCTCACACCCTCCCACCCTTCTTCTTCCTCCCTCTCCTATTCCCATTCTTATTTTTTTTTTTACAAATATCTATTTTAAATTAACTTTATGCTCATAAAATTAACACTACACTAAGTAAAGAATTCAACACATAGTATGATAAAATCTCTGTTCCTCAACAGTCAAGATTAGGGCTGTTCAGAATCATCACATCTCAAAGTGTCGATTTCACTCCTATAAATTACCTTTTAGGTACTCTATTAGTTACTACAGATCAGAGAGAATATATAGTATTTGTCTTTTTGATACTGGTTTATTTTACTAAGTAAAATGTTTTCTAGTTGCATCCATTTTGTTGTAAATGACAGGATTTCATTTTTTTTACTGCTGTGTAATATTCCATGGTGTGCACATAGCATAATTTCTTTTTTTTTTTCACATCAGCATTATAAAAGTCTATTTTCACAATTCTAACAAGGTAAATTCCCAAACTTTACAATTCCTCATTTATTTCTCCCAAAACACATTAAAATGTAAATAAATAAAAAGTGTTAGAATAAAAAACCATGTTTAAAAATCCTGTGGGCTAATTTTAAAATCCGAATTACTTTAAATTATGACAAGGGTGGAATGTTTGCCAGTTAGTCAAGGTTCGAAACTAACATTCAAAATAAGAAAGTACTATCGCTGGGATCCTGTTACATTTTAAAACACTGTAAAGGCTGATTAGTTGATATCACTAATAATGCATATAATACCATTTTTATTCCAAAAGTATACTTACCTTGCACACCTTATGCATTGAGGTATTAAGCCATGCTTTACTAACATTTTTTATTAATATAACGAATAATTTATTCCATAATGGCAATTCTAGTAAAACGTCAAATACCAGGGCCGGCTTCGTTGCACAGTAGGTTAATCCTCCACCCGCGGCACCGGCATCCCATGTGGGTGCCGGTTCTAGTCCTAGCTGCCCCTCTTCCAATCCGGCTCTCTGCTGTGGCTTGGGAAAGCAGTAGAAGATGGCCCAAGTGCTTGGGCCCCTGCACCCACATGGGAGACCCAGAAGAGGCACCTGGCTCTTGGCTTCGGATTGGCACAGCTCCAGTCGTTGTGTTCATGTGAGGAGTGAACCAACAGAGGGAAGACCTTTCTCTCTGTCTCTTCCTCTCACTGTCTGTAACTCTACCTCTCAAATAAATAAATAAAATCTTAAAAAAAAGGTCAAATACCATCAGCCAACTTGCTGGCATGTTCTATGGTCTTCTAACTAATATACTAGTGCATAGACATGTATAAACCATACAGCCATATCAGTTTATAAGCAACAAATTCAAATTATTAGGAATATAAATTCAAATATTATATCAATTTAGAAGCAATAAATTTAAAATGTTAGGAATATAATAAAACTATGTTGTAAATAGTTTACTTTCCATATTTCCTCAGCATTATTTTTTATTCATGTCTCCCACTACATTTTCTTCACTAAACTCTAGATTTAAGTATGGCTAAACATAAGTGATGGGTGTCAACAAAACTGCTGAGTTTTGTCAGTGTCTAAGTCTCTTAAAGCTATTCTTCAAAAGACATATTACTCAACTGAAGGCAAACACGAAGAAAGTTGTATTTGAATCTTAGGTTCTTCACAGTTTGGCCTGTCAGGACCATGGGATGTCAAAAGTCCAAGTTGTTTTTTTTTTTTTTTTTTGACAGGCAGAGTGGACAGTGAGAGAGAGAGACAGAGAAAAAGGTCTTCCTTTGCCGTTGGTTCACCCTCCAATGGCTGCCGCGGTTGGTGCGCTGCGGCCGGCGCACCGCGCTGATCCGATGGCAGGAGCCAGGTGCTAGGTGCTTCTCCTGGTCTCCCATGGGGTGCAGGGCCCAAGCACTTGGGCCATCCTCCACTGCACTCCTGGGCCACAGCAGAGGGCTGTCCTGGAAGAGGGGCAACCGGGACAGAATCCGGTGCCCCGACCGGGACTAGAACCTGGTGTGCCGGCACCGCAAGGCGGAGGATTAGCCTGTTGAGCCACGGTGCCGGCCCAAAAGTCCAAGTTGTGAACACTTACATGCCATAAAGTTAACTGTGTCACTAGTGGGATGTCTGTTAGCTGATGAAAGACCTCTGGAAACATTCAACAGGACATTTCAACTTGCAGAAGATGAGAAGTCTGGAGTGGTACATGATCAAATTAACAAAGTGTTAAACCTTCTCAAATATAAATTGGTATTATACCCAAATAATAATCACTAATGAAATTTTAGCTTAAATTGTAATATTCCTTATCACTATGTGAAGTCTACATTGTTAATAAATGGTCTATGTGGTTAATAAAAAGGATAATCCTTAATTTTGTGGAGTGAGTTATTAGACTAACTTCCTATCATCTGGAAGTTCTAGCATGTTCCAACTTCAGGCTGTCACAATCAGGAACATTAAGTGATATACCCTCAGCAAATATTCAATGACAAATTATAACATTAAGTGTTATACAACATGTAAGTGAGTACAAGAAAATTTCAAAAGTTAATAGAAAATAGAATTAAAGATGTTTATTCTGGTGCAAAATGACAAAGTATAACATTAAGTGTTACAACATGTAAGTAAGTATAAGAATATTTCAAAAGTTCATGGAAAATAGAATTAAAAGTGTTTATTCTGGTGCAAAAAATTTGTAATATCTGCATAGGTTTTTCATAATATGCATTTTCATGAATTTTTGCAGACCCTTCATGGATATGTATTTTGTATTTCAATTTTTTGCATCAAAGTAAACAGCTTTTTAATTCCACTTTCCATGAACCTTTTGAAAGTGTCCTCACGTAAGCTCTTAAAAACACCTAAGTGTTAGGTGAAACCAATGCCAAAATTACCTCATAATTTTTCCTTAAATCCCTTTATTTCCACTAACAAATCTAGGCCTACCTACCACTGGCTGTACACTTTATTCCTATTTAGAAGCTGAGGTATCTTATCACTGATGCAATATGGCTATTTTTCCACACTATGGTCTTATTTCTGCTAAGTCATTCTTACAGTCTTTATCAGTTTAAGTTGTTTTAACTGTCTTTATAGAACTCTAAAATGCTATTAAATTTAAAATGTTTCCAATTCTGTTCCTCAAATACAATTCTGATGTATTAGACAAACTAAACTATTAGACAACTAATATCAATGTTGTAAAGAGATTCAATTGAGCGAGTTTCAATTATCCTAAAAATGTAAGTGAACCTAAAGAGTGTACCTTATGAAGTTATCTGAGAGTGGAAAGCAAAAATTTGGAGAGACAATTGTTAAATACAATGTTAATAGGTATACTGAACAATAAATTGAAACTTTTTATTTAACTGATATCTGCTTAGTTTTTTATATAGTTAAGTACAAGGGCCCAATTAATCAAGTCATTAGACCGGTCAAGGCAAGACACTTGAACTACATCATAGGACTTCAAAAAGCAGTTGGTGTTATAGTGGTTCTCAGGTAATCACGCACACATATGCACACACACATACACACAAATTGGTAAAGTACTCTGGATATTAGATTTCCCCCCTGTAATCTTGTATAATGCACCATTCACAATTTGCATTGTTTTGAACACTACGTAAATTGGACATGGCCAAATTAGAGATGTTTGGTTGAAGTCTTATAAAGTATTTGGGAACTTCAGCTACATTCCCCAAAAGACTGATTTTTAAACCATAAAAAATGAAAATTCATGTAAAAGCACAACAGATTTAACAGACATCTTTAAAATAATCAAATTGCAACTCAATTTTCTACTTTTTCAAGTAAGTATGACTAAGAAAGTTACAAGCAATGTCTACATTAAAAAAAAAAAACTCAACTGGGTGAATCTGGGAGGGGGAGGAAAACTATACAGTATTATTGCACTCCACGAAATGTGCAGAATTCCAAAATATGCTAGCACTGAAAAACCATCTTGCATTGAGGTTTTCCAAGTGGTACAAGGAGCTTGCCGAAAAAGCATCTGGTCTGTACTGTCTTTAGTACAGGCCTTCATAATGTCAGTCACGCTGCTCTTGCAAAATCCCTTAATGTAAAAGAGTTTTCAGTGCTGATAGGTGGGGCTGTGACCCATGGTGTGGGATTGAATCCATATGCACATTGAGCTTCATTTAATTGTCAAGAATTTGAACAAGTTGTTGCATGGATGGAAGGTGACCAGATTCCAGTTTAGACCATACAGGTACATCATCTAAAGTTACCTCAAATGTACCTGTTGACATACACTGGTTCTCAATCATGTTGCTCAAGAAGAAAACAATCATACATGCATAGACCTTATTTTCCTGGCCCCACTGCCAGATGCTAGGAGCTTGCATGCCAAAGAAAGCAAAAGTATCTTTGCCAACAATTATTCAGCCTATTAATAGTAGTCTGAAGACGGACAGGAAAGATGCTATGTGTCTGTATATTGTTTGGGGGAGGTAATTCTGGGACTTCAGCAGCATACTGCAGCTTTAATCTCTTGCTGGGTATACTGTCCTTGTTGGCCGAGGCCTTGCTCCGGGCCACTGCCAACGCCACCACCAGGAGAAGCAGCAGAAGCCTCATCTTAATTAAGCCAGCCGCTCTGGCCACCCTCAGACAGACTGCAGCCAGCTCCCATAATTTCTTCATCCGGTCTGCAGTTGATGGACATTGGGGTTGATTCCATATCTTAGCTATTGTGAATTGAGCTGCAATAAACACGGGGGTATAGATCACTCTTTCATATGCTAATTTCTTTTGGTTTGGGTAAATTCCCAGGAGGGGGATGGTTGGGTCATATGGTAGGTCTGTATTCAGATTTCTGAGGTATCTTCATACTGTCTTTCACAGGGGTTGGACCAGTTTACATTCCCACCAACAGTGAATTAGGGTACCTTTTCCCCCACATTCTTACCAGCCTTCGTTGTTTGTTGATTTCTGTATGAAAGTCATTCTAACTGGGGTGAGGTGAAACTTTCATTGTGGTTTTGATTTGCATTTCCCTGATGGCTAGTGATCCTGAGCATTTTTCCAAGTGTCTGTTGGCTATTTGGATTTCCTCTTTGAAAAATGCCTGTTAAAGCCCTTTGCCTGTTTCTTAACTGGATTCTTTGTTTTGTTGTTGTTGAGTTTCATGAACTCTTTAAAGATTCTGGAGATTAATCCTTCATCAGTTGCATAGTTTGCAAATATTTCCTCTCATTCTGTCAGTTGCCTCTTTACTGAGTGTTTTTTTTGCAGTGTAGAAGTTTCTCAATTTGAATAATCTCATTTATCCATTTTGGCTTTGAGTGCCTGTGTTCTGGAGTCTTTTCCAAGAAGTCTTTGCCTGTGCCAATGTCTTGCAGGGTTTCCCCAATGTTCTCTAATAATTTGATGGTATCGGGTCATAGGTTTAGGTCTTTGATCTATGTTGAGCGGATTTTTGTGAAAGGTATAAGGTAGGGGTCTTGTTTCATACTTCTGCATGCAGAGATCCAGTTTTCCCAACAACATCTGTTGAAGAGACTGTTCTTGGCTCCTGCTTAGTGCGAGCATACTGATGTGGGAGCCTCTGATTTAGGGATCCTTCCAGCATCCAGGCTCCATGCCTTGCTCCAACTTGAAGATCGCCTCAGGTCTGGTAATGCAGTGCTCACAGGCCAGCAGGCTGCTGCTATAGCTCTCCAGCACCACAGCCCTGCACAGCCTTAGAGCACTGTCCAGGTCCTGCCAGTGCTCCCCCATGAAGTTCACAGCCACGTCCTCAAATGCCTCCAACACTGTGAGAGAACATGTGCTGAGCCACAGTGTCAGTCTCAAGTTGGAAATCTTACAGTGTGTTCTCTCAACCATGCTTCTGGTCAAAGCATGAGGCGTGACACCTGCTGAGGGCCACCTTGGCAGCATGCTGAGGTGGCCCAGGGCACCACGTGGCAAGAAACAGCACACATGGGTCTCTTCTAGTCTCTGTCGTGATTTAGTAATTTTCCTTGGTGTTAGAAACACAGAGAGGAGTCCAGAATTATACAGCCTCTCACTTTTGCTGTCTCGGTTTCCTGTTCACAGAGCAGTGGAGGCTGAGCCACCACAGGAACACTCTCCCCACTGGAGCCTGGATGCAACTCCACAGTGACACCATTCCCATCTGCTTTGCTCAGAGAAAGCACAAGAGAGTAATTAAATTAACAGTGGATTTTCTGTGATCTAGCGACAGAGACCTCTAATGACATTCCTTTGATGACTGTTTAGGAATAAACTAAAACAGTTGCCAGGGGAGAGAAGTTCCAGGGAGAATGGTGAAGAATGTGGCAGGAGCACCCCAAGGGATGGTTCCCAAAGTTGGGGTGATGGTATTTGTCTCTTAGAGTGGTCTGGGGCCGGATATGACATTTTGTGTAGAAACTTGATAAAAATTAGATCTAAGAGAACAGAGATGAAGTCATAATTGGAAAACCAATTCTCTCTTCATGTGCAAGAGCTATTCTGGGAGCAGATGATAAATTGAAATTACTATGACTCATACTGTTGCAGGAATGAAGTGGGAAGTTAGGAGAAAAGACTGAACAAAGGGGCAAACTCCAAGATGTTTTGTGAAAAAATGATTTTTAGTTGTCTCAAATTTAGTTTTATAAACTTGTGCCTAGTTACTTTAAGTTAGGATTAAATACTTTTTTTTTTTAAACATGTTTATGGGGCTGGTGCTGTGGTGCAGCGGGTTAAAGCACTGGCCTGAAGTGCCGGCATCTCATATGGGTGCCGGTTCTAGTCTTGGCTGCTCCTCTTCCAATCCAGCTCTCTGCTATGGCCTGGGATGGCAGTAGAAGATGGCCCAAGTCCTTGGGCCCCTGTGCCCACGTGGGAGACCCGGAAGAAGCTCCTGACTTCTGGCTTCAGATCGGCGTAGCTCTGGCCATTGTGGCCATTTGGAGAGTGAACCAAAGGATGGACAACCTCTCTCTGTCTCTACCTCTCCCTGTAACTCTGTGTTTCAAATAAATAAAATAAATATTTAAAAAATGTTTGTTTATTTATTTATATTTGAAAAACATAGTGACAGAGAGAGAAAGAGAGAGAGAGAGAGAACGAGCAATAGAAATCTTTCATCTTCTTCCATTCAATCCCAAGATGGTCTCAATGGCTAGGGCTGATCTAGGCCAAACCCAGGATCCTGGAGCTCCATCTGGGTCTTCTACATGGGTCCAGGGCCCCAAGCACTTGGACCATCTTTCTCTGCATTCCCAGGCACATTAGCAAGGAGCTGGGTCAAGAGCCGAGTGGCTGGACTCTAATTGGTGGTCACATGGGATGCTGATGTGGCAGACAGGGCCTTATCCTGCCTGGGCACAATGGCACGAGGACTCACGTGGGAAAAGGCACTATCCCCGTTCACTTTTCATATCCCTCCCTCCAATAATGGGAGCAGGCTTTTCAAACAGTGCTTTCTTGGTTAAAGATCATAAAATGACTGGAGATGGTCTTGAAGTAGAAACTTATTTTCAGATGTGTTCTGAACCTAATATATTTCCTGTAAACCAACTACTTGGCATATTTAGTGTCTTGAATGCAGCTCCATGGCTTTTTGGGGTCACCTCATGGCAAAGACATGCTCATATTTTTCCTAATTGGAATATGAGTATCTTTCTTGGTCGTGTAGCCCCTTAGTCAAGGATTCTTTGCTGTTAAGGCATAGACAACTTCTGAGGTTGGCCCCCAGTCATAGGTTTATGTCAGGGATTCCTCAGACAAGCTAATGACTATGGCATCAGGTAGGAGGCTAAGTCTCATGGGACCTGGAATTTGGAACCCAGGAGCACCGAGAACTGCTCTTTCCCTTACATTGGTCCTACGGCCGTTCCTCTCCCCATTTCCCGAGGGCCATCTTTCATCTTCGTATTTGTCTCTGTTATTTGGCTTTCTCCACTTGTACAGAACTCATTGTTAAGCAACAACAACAAATATTTATTGAGCACCTACTTTGCGCTAGAGAATTGTTCAGGTGCTGGGAACTCAGCAGTGAATGAAATAGAAAATTCTTGCTTTACTGGACCCTTAAGTTCTATTGTAAAGGGAAAGCAATAAACACATAAATAAAATATGTATGCATCAGAGAAGGGCAAACACTAAGGAGAAAATGGAGCAAGGCCGGCGCCGTGGCTCAACAGGCTAATCCTCCGCCTTGCGGCGCCGGCACACCGGGTTCTAGTCCTGGTTGAGGCACCGGATTCTGTCCCGGTTGCCCCTCTTCCAGGCCAGCCCTCTGCTGTGGCCCAGGAGTGCAGTGGAGGATGGCCCAGGTGCTTGGGCCCTGCACCCCATGGGGAGACCAGGAAAAAGCACCTGGCTCCTGGCTCCTGCCATCGGACGAGCGCGGTGCGCTGGCCGCAGCGCGCCGACCGCGGCGGCCATTGGAGGGTGAACCAACGGCAAAAGGAAGACCTTTCTCTCTGTCTCTCTCTCTCACTGTCCACTCTGCCTGTAAAAAAAAAAAAAAATGGAGCAAGAAATGGGTATAGAGAATCTTTGAGGAGGTGGGTTGCGATTTAAAACATGTAGCTAGTTTTTTTTTTTTAACTACATGAAAATAAATGCAAAAAATGTGACTATATTCTTTGAAATAGCTTTTGTACTTTACATGGTATTTCTGAAAAGGTGACATTTGAGTGAAAATTTGAAGATAAGACAGTGAGCCATGTAGATATCTTGGCAGAAAGCATTCCAGATGGAGGGCAAAGTAGGTGCAGAGGCTGTAAGGTAGAAGCCAGAGTGGGTGGAGTAGAACCTGGGAGGGGACAGCGGTAGGAGACAAAGTGCGAGAGGAGGTGGGGTCCAGTTTGTAGGGACTTTTAAGACATTGCCAATGACAGATTCTGAGCAGAGAATGACAACTCTGATCTACATTCATTTCAACAAGGTTATTTTGTTTGCCATGTTGAGATTGCATTGAAGGGAGCCCGGGAAGAAGAGATACCTACTAGAGTGGGATTGTGATACTTCGAATTTAAAATGATTGAGGTTTGAGTCAGGATGATAGCAGAAAATATGGAAATGGTCAACAGACAAATCTGAAGTGAATTTTTTAACTTTACTCATGGTTTGGCTATAGGATGTGAGAGATGAAGAGAGGGATCTCTCTGAAGCAAAAATAATTCTCAGATATCACTCCCTCCTTGATCTAACAACCTCATTTCCCTCTTTCCATTTGCAGCAAGGCCTGTCTCCCATTTTCTTCTCCCCTCTTTTCTTTTTATTTCTTTTTAAAAATTTTTTTGCCAGGCAGAGTTAGACAGTGAGAGAGAGAGAGAGAGAGAGAGAGAGAGAGAGAGAGATACAGAGAGAGAGTTATAGACAGTGAGAGAGAGAGAGACAGAAAGGTCTTCCTTCCGTTGGTTCACTCCCCTAATGGCCGCTTTGGCTGGCGCTGCGCCGATCTGAAGCCAGGAGCCGGGTACTCCTCCCGGTCTCCCATGGGGTGCAGGGCCCAAGCACTTGGGCCATCCTCCACTGCCCTCCCAGGCCACGGCAGAGAGCTGGCCTGGAAGAGGAGCAACTGGGACTGGAACCCAGGGTGCCGGTGCTGTAGGTGGAGGATTAGCCAAGTGAGCCACGGTGCTGGTCCTCCCCTTTTTCTTGAACTCACTAGAAAGTTTTAAAAATCCATAAGTCTACAGTAGCTGTTCTTAACATGACAATCATATACCTCAATATTGTTGGAGACAGTAGGCAATCCTAAGCCACATTTTAAAAAATTTCTTCCTTGATCCCTCCTCATCTCTCCAGTCACTTACTACATGCTTGGAGATTCTCAAGGGTCAGTCTATACATTTCATGTGTTTTCTACCTTCTCACCTTCCCTGGCTAATCCTATCATATACTATGGCTCTAAACATTATCAATATTTTGGTGACTTCCAAATTTCCATTTCAGCTCAGACTTTTCCAATGAAGTTTTAATACATGAAAAGTCCTACTTGATTTCTTGATCTTTATATTAGGAGACAACTTGAGCCCTACATGTACAAAAATGAGCTTTTGATAATCCCCATCCCCTCCTTAAAACAAACAAACAAAAAATAAAAAATAACTCCTTTCACAATCTTCCTCCATCTCAGTAAATAGAAATTATATTTTTACACTTAAACAAAAAACCTTGACAACTCTCTCAAGGCCGTTTTTTAACTACACCTCTCTTTTTTCAGATCCTCATAATATGGACAGTTTCAGCTGGAAGAGGACACAGATGTTGAGTCTTCTAGCCTAGCTTGTTGAGCAGTTGGAGAAGTGGGAAATAGACAAAAATCAAGGCTACTAAAATCCCTAGATGTACTGAAGAGGATGAACGCCAGAGCCAGTTAGAATATCTGTATGACTCAGTAGTTAAGCCTGTGGGCTCTGGCACTAGACAGATTTGGTTTCTGATTCTCATCATGCACTTAGCTGTATGAGGTAGTTGACCCCTCTAAGCTTCAGGTTCCCCAACTACACAATAGTGTGGAATTTCCATTTGGATCTAAGAAGTCCATATGAGGCATACTTTGCTAATTCATTGTCCTCAATATGTAAACCCTCAGATGATCAAAGTTCTGAACTTAAAAAAATTATGCTGTGTTCTGTTCCTTTTTCATCCATCTATCTATGCATCCATCATCCATTCAACAACTATTGCAGACTTATTGTCACTTGGCATAGCAGGTGAAATTGTGTCAAGAAGATATTATCCTCGTAATACAGGACCTAATAGACTATAAGTGAATACAGACTTTCAATACATAGCTATCATCATGATGCTATTATTAATGAGAAAGCACTAGGCATCATAGGGGGAAGATAACTTTGAGGGTAATTCTTATTTTCATTTATCTACTCTTAAAATTACCATTCTTTAATTTATAAGATCCTATTCACTAGTATTTCACTATAGTCTGACTTCTTACTCAACTCCTCACATTCACATTTTCTAAAAAAAATGGCTAAGATTAACAATGAAATTCTAATTGTCGATTCTCTTACTTTCATTTTTGTATTAGTGACTCCCTACAGCATTTCACATTACCAACAACCCAGGTTTCTCTTCCCATGAATCCCACAATCTGTTGTCTTTATAATTACCCCTTCTGCCTCTTTTGCTTGTTAAGATTTGGGAATATTTAATATGTGAGCCTCGTCTCTGCATGGTTGTATTTGTGGTCTCTATTCTCATGTCATCAGATACTATCTACATGGTAAGGCTCACCAGATCCATAGATCTGGTCCCAAACTCAGATATCTTGACACTATGAGCATTGCATTTATATTAAAGAAGAATTTAACTTAATTCAAAAGCAAAATTGTCATCGCCACTTTTTTTTTTCTGACACTTTAATTTTGATTGACATTAAACATTAACATTTATTCAGTTTCCTTGGATTGAAATATTTGCTCCCAACCTCAGTATTCTTTCTACTGAAATTTCTCTCTCTGTTTTTGCTTTGTTATCTTATTCTTATTTGTCAAGATCTCATTGAAATGTCATCTACTCTGAGAACATTTATGAGTCCTCTAATTCAGAATGATTTCCCAACCGACAAACTCAATTGCTTTTCCAGTTATAAAACATTATTAATTTCTTTATATTAAACTTAACAGGGTGAAATTTATTTCCAAGTCCCACGAGACTGGAATTTAAATCTTTGTTGGGTGCCTGATAACTGGCAGAGCTTGGCACATGGTAGAGGCTCATCTATTAAGGTTTTGATTCTTAAATTCTTTAAAGATTTACAAGTTTCTTGATGGTATCCCTGAAAGCTTGTTTAACCTGTTGGTTCCTTAAGGTGTAAATGAAGGGATTCAGCAAAGGGGCAACAGAAGTGATGAGTACAGCCACTCCTTTGTTGAATGTGCTGTTGTCTTCTTTTGCGGAGGGTTTAACATACATGAAGATGCAGCTTCCATATGAGATGGAGATGACAATCATGTGAGAAGAGCACGTGGAAAACGCTTTTGACCTTTGCTGGGCTGAGGGGATCTTCAGAATGGTCCTGAGGATAGCTGTGTAGGAGAGACTCACCAGCACCAGGGTGACTATCAGAGTCACGGATGACACAAGGAAGACGACTTTCTCTACGAGACTTGTGTCTGAGCAGGAGACCTCTCGAAGAGGCTCAAAGTCACAGAAATAGTGGTTCAGCCTGTTGGATGCACAGAAGTCCTGCTGACTCATCAGAATGATTGGTGGCATAATAGCTACTAACCCACCAAGCCAAGAGCAGAGAACCAGGTTAGTGCAGACTCGGCTGCTCATGATAACTGTGTAATGCAGGGGCTTGCAGATGGCCACGTAACGATCGTAGGACATGGCAGCCAGAAGATAAAACTCTGTTGCTCCAAGGAATATCGCAAAGAAATACTGAGCGAAGCAGCCAGCAAAGCTGATGCTCTTGTTCCCTGTGGTGATGCTGATGAGGACCCTGGGAATGAAGATGTTTATGAAGGAGATTTCCAAAAAGGAGAAGTTCCGGAGAAAGAAGTACATGGGTGTCTGAAGGTGGGAGTCTAGGAAGGTGAGCATGAGGATGGTTAGGTTTCCAATGATGCTGAAAAAGTAGGTCAGGAAGAGAAAGGTGAAAACGACCACCTGAAGTCCAGGGGCATCTGTGAGACCCAGAAGGATGAACTCAGTCAATACTGTTTTATTTTTCATTGATGAAAAATTTTGCACCTGCAGGTAAAAAAGCAGGTAGTAAAAGATGAGAAAGGAAGGGGTGCTCAGAAATGGATAGAGGAAATCTGAGGACAGCAAAATGACGTGGGTTATGATGTTTTCCTCTGGTGATGTGATCCAGACCAGTGGTCTCTTTAAATGGCATTGTATCCCCTCAGTGCCATATGCCTTATGCAGGAAAGTTCTTGTCATTATTTCTCCACACAGTGCTCCCAGGGCCAGCACGAAGCAGGGGTATTCACAGACGATGTTCAGAAGTTCATGGGCTGAGTTAATAAATTGAATGCCTCCAGCTGCTGCCTTCTCCCAGAATAGTTACTGATGCCTTTCCCCTAAGTATTGCTCTACTTCCTTTGTGTTTTCTGAACTGCTATTTTTCTTACTCTTTCCTGACTTTTTTGGCTTTTCTTTTTCAGATGATTATAGCAATCTTTCATTTTTCTTATTGCTCAATTCCCTTGACATAACAATGTTAGTTCCTCACTTCTTCCCAATAGATCCTCCAAACGTCCTTTTCTATGTATATCCTTTAGAATTCGAAGATGTCTGTGTTAGAATCAGGCAATTCTGTTCTTTGAAACATTCTGCAAACCTGTTTAGGAATTGGTAAATATTAGATTACAGTGTTTTCCCAAATCTATCCAGACTCTTTAGCTCTAGAGTTTTGATAGATTCCCATATGGAGGTTCTATTATACTCCAAGGAAATTTCAGGAGCTTGAAAATATTTAAAGCAAGATCTTTTTTTTTTTTTTTTTGACAGGCAGAGTGGACACAGAGAGAGAGACAGAGAGAAAGGTCTTCCTTTTGCCATCGGTTCACCCTCCAATGGCCACCACGGTCGGCGCTGGCGCACTGCGCTGATCCGATAGCAGGAGCCAGGTGCTTCTCCTGGTCTCCCGTGGAGTGCAGAGCCCAAGCACTTGGGCCATCCTCCACTGCACTCCCTGGCCACAGCAGAGAGCTGGCCTGGAAGAGGGGCAACCGGTACAGAATCCGGCGCCCCAACCAGGACTAGAACCAGTGTGCCCGTGTCGCAAGGCGGAGGATTAGCCTAGTGAGCCGTGGCGCCGGCCTAAAGCAAGAACTTTTAACCAGAGATCCATTACTTCTTAGATTTCAGTAATGTCTGTGAATATGCAAACTCATTTGTAAAAATTTTGTGTATGTGGGCATGTGAATTTTATGGAGCAGATGTATAAAAATATCATCCAGGGCCGGCGCCTTGGCTCAATAGGCTCAATAGGAGACCAGGAGAAGCACCTGGCTCCTGGCTTTGGATCAGCGCGGTGTGCCGGCTGCAGCGCACCGGCCGCAGCGCACCGGCTGCAGCGGCCATTGGAGGGTGAACCAACGGCAAAAAGGAAGACCTTTCTCTCTGTCTCTCTCTCTCACTGTCCACTCTGCCTGTCAAAAAAAAAATATGAACCAGGGTTTTCTATGAGACTCACCATCTGAGCTCTTCCTGGGCGCTGGAAGTCTCTGTTTACCTGTGAGCTTGTACGGTTAGAGTCACATTATCAGAGAATGTCCTCACTGATTTAGTCAAGACCTCTTCTAGTTAGTGTTTTTATAAACATATATAAGGCAGCAACTTTCAAGCATTTTGGTCATAATTTATTCTACATTATATATATATATATATTTAGCAAACATGTATATATTTGACTGAAATAGTTGTACAGTATATTCCTTATTTACTTGTATAATATATTAAATATATTTATAATATGATATATTAAATATATTTACTACATTTACTTATATTCCTTATTTACTGTTTATGAGACAATCTGATGTTTTCTACATAATCTTATTCTATGTAAAAATCCAACCCAGTGAATTGACTTCCAAGCCTCTTAGTGGATTACAGTCCGCAGTTGGAATCAGGGATCACAGAAAGATACGCAGTGCTCTGGATGCCCTTGCCGTCCGGTCACCAACCTGGGGTCTGCAGGGAGTAACTGACTATCCCCTCTGCATGAGTTTTAAGCTTTACGACTGCAGAGAAGTAGAGTTAATAAGGCTGTATGCAGGGAATGTGCTTCCTCAAATGACTTCAAATAAATATATTAATCCTAAATATTCTTAGACACAAACATGGTGAGGCCACATAATTACAAATTAACATAAATGATTGCATTTTCTATGCTTGTTGTCACCAATTTCTATCCTGCATGTCATAGAAATACACAGACTTCCTGGGCTTCTCTTAGTGAAAAGTTGTCTGCTGCTGCTTCTGTCCCTTATCTGCTTAGTGGGGATTTGCTGATCTCTGCTCAAGCTGAATTATAGTTCTTGGACATACTTTTTTTTTTAAAGCAGAGCCGATAAGGAGTCCAAGACTTTTCTGTTCCAGGAGAAATGAGGCTGATAGCTTCTGGATATAAAATGAATTCCCTCTCGCACCCCAGATCAGAATTTACCTGGAGTGACACAGGTTATATCTGTTCTATTGAGAGCATGCACTGAGGGATCAATTGAGTGAGGAAGCACAGGTTGCTCTGGGGACCCATTTTTGGAACAGGCTAATGAATATTGTTTGTTGACTACTTTGGGACCAAACTTTGGACATTCAGCTGAGAGAAGAGAGTCTGGGGAGCAGCTTGGAGATGGGTTGTTGGGGTGGGGAAGAAGTGCCAAGAAAACATAAGTAAGCAGATTAGGTGGAATGATTTTAATGATCCCATTTGTAGAATATTGGCTAAAGACAATAACAGTAATTTAAATTTTTTTTGGATGGTGCGTGCAGATGTGAAATACAAAATAGATCAAAATGGAATGCTCAGATTGAGGTAGGAGTGGATACCCATATTGGCCTGTGAGTCATTTTTGAGAAAAACGTTTGCAAATCTCCAGTTGTTAGGATATGTGTAAATTATCTAGAAGGACTAACACATTACCATCCAAGATCATCTTTATAGTAGTTAATTTATCAAGTTAATCACCTATTTATTAAGACTACAAGCACCAGGAAAACCAATGCTAGCTTTCGAAACAAAACGCCAGAATTAGAAACAAAATATCCACTACAGAAATGACCAACAAATGGCTTCCTCAAAGTGGATTCATAGACTTTTCACAATGATGAGGCTCATGGAGGGAATGTTGCCCAATAGTCGTCAGCTCTATCTTGAATGATGAAGTAAACTTCATGTCTTTGAATATCTTTTCTGTTCTGTGTTAAACAGAATTATAATTGTTGAGGGTATAGATAAGTTCCTGGTATACAATATAAGCTCCACAAATATTTCTTATTTCTCTTTTCTAGTGAGGGAATCACTATATAGCTCTACTGTGGAGGAGAAGTGTTTTTTCCCCTGTACTATTTATTGAACTCTTTAGTTACTGTAAGGTTAATCTTATGAGTATAAAGGAAACTGAAAATAGATCTTTGTAAAAATTAAGAGTGGGAATAGGAGAGAGATTAGGAAGAAGGTTGGGATTGTGGGTGGGAGGGAAGGTAGAGTGGGAAGAATCACTATGTTCCTAAATTTGAATATATGATATGCATGAAATTTGTATTCCTTAAATAAAATTAAAAAAAGAAAAAATTCAAAAACTGTATTTGGAAATAGTTTATTTTTTTCAAATATGTCTACAGAGAAGAAAATCAAAGTTACTATTGGAAACTATTAGTAGAAGACAAATTATAAATGCCATTTGTTTAAAGACCTCTCTTTCCCCAAGATTATTTAAAATTTCATAGATATTTAAAATTTATTTATAGGATATTTATAGATATTTAAAATTTATTTATAGGATCCTACATGCTATTTAATGTTGAATCAGGGTAAATACATTTATTTCTTCAAACATTTAACATTTCTTACGATAAAAAAATTAAAACTCCAATCTTTTAGCTTTTTTTTTTTTTTGGTAGAGAAATATACAGCACATTAACATCATCTGTAGTCACTCTGCCACATAATGGAAACCCAAAGCTTTGTACCCCTAAGTAGCTACAACCTAGTTCATGTTAATCAGTCTTTCCCCATCCCTTAGTTCTATTCCTTCCCCAGACTCTTGTAACCACCGTTGTACTTTTAACTTCAATGAGATCACACTTTTTAGACCCTACATACAAGTGAGATCATGTGATACTTACCGTTGTGTGCTTGGCTTATTTCACTTAACTACCTCAGTCAAAATATCTTCATTTTCATCTCTGATTTTCTGTATTTGAATATTCATTTTTCTTTCCAAAAATATTTATTTTCATCTACTTGAAACGCAGAGAGACAGAGAGAGAGAGAGAGAGAGAGAGCGAGCGAGAGCGAGAGAGCTTTCATCTGCTTGTTCACTCCTCAAATGCCACAGCAGCCAAGGCTGGGCCAGGCTAAAGGCCAGGATCCAGGAACTCCATCTGGGTCTCCCACATGGGTGGAAGGGGTCCAAATACTTGGCCCATATTCTGCTGCCTTCCAGGTGCATTAGCAGGGAGCTGGATAAGAAACAGCAGCTGGGACTTGAACTGATGCTCCTCTATGGGGTGCTGGGACCACAGGACTCCATGTGTCACTGAAATGGTTCTAGAGGCTCCAGTCCACCACAGGATGCATTCCTTCCCCACCCCATTATGCTGGGGCAAGTCTAGGGACTCTGTGCATAAGTACTTGTCTAGAGATCGAAACCTTGAGGATCTGCCCAGCACAGTCCCATTGCTCCTTACAATCTGCCCGTATTTGGGAGGATGACATAGGCAGCCCTCTTGTTGCCCAGACTGGCACCAGACTGGGTCATTCCTGTGTTCCCGTCACCATGCCTCCCAATGTCCTGGGGGTACACACTGGGCCCACTTGAGGTACCCCTGAAATGAGCCCATCCCCCTGGAGCACAGGTCTCCACTTGATGCTGGGAATGTGTGGAGGCTCAGTCTGTGTTTGGGGTTGGGGTAGAGACCTTTTGTCTTCAAGTGCTGTATCTCAGGGAAGGTGGGTTTGGCTCTGAGCTCCAAGGCACAGTCTTGTCTTCACTGCCCTAATCTTGCACAGCTGGAGTTTTGCCACACTGTCTGCTGGCAGTTGTGGGAGGGGTGGCTCCCTTGCTATGGAGGCTCCAAATACTTGTTCTGCAGGTACAGGCGTGGTGTCACAGGCCTATTCTGATTTTTTTTTCAGTGGGCCTGGCATGGGGATTCACTTCCCTCTGTGTCCCCCAGATGGGAGATCTCTTGGGGCTGGGGCAGGAGTGAGTGGGCAACTGTTTCTCCCTGCTTTCTTCAACAGAACTCTTCATTTTCTACTAAGACAAGGCAGAGTAGTTTCTCAGTTGGCTTTCACAGCTCTTGCGGAGGTGCCTTGTGTGACGAGCTATTCGAGTTGGTATTGCTGTGGGGAAGTGGTCATCAGAGCATCTTACTCAGCTGCCATCTTGGTTCTGCCTCCCTCTCCTTTTCTTTTCACTTGATTTTGATTTGTTTTCAGGAAAACAACCTAATACATTTACAAATAACAAAGTATTTAACTTGAATGAAATAAAAGTGGTTTTCCCATTAGTCATGATTTATTTGGAAAAATGAATGAATTAAAATTAGTCTTAAACTTTCTGCTGATTTAAGTTTTTGCATGTTTTCTATAATCTAGATCATGAGTATTAGATGTTGTGAAATGGACATTAACATCTTAATAAGTGTAACAAAGATGGGTTTTTAGTAAAAATATTCATGTCTTGCTCCATCTTGGAGGATACAAAACCATTTTGTTTTAAAATTTTAAAATTTGTGTGAAGATGGGCATCTATTTTGCACTGTAAGTCAGTGCTGGTTAATGTAAATACTAAATAGGAAGCAACAATAATTATTTGCTTTAACTTACTGCATGGTAAATATTTTTGTGAAACTTATCAGCCAGTTAAAACTAACAAACATTCGTTTTTATTTCATGTACATCTTCATCATACAGCATATATTCCTAAAGAGAGAAATTTCCCAAGAACAAATGCTCAAAGCAGTAGTGAAGAGGTCACGTAAAGTCCAACCGCCTTTATGGAAACATGTCTATAACAGGAATGGGCAGGGGATGCTACCAATGGGGAAGAGAAGCCACTAGAGGGAAAGTTTTAGGAGAAAAATGCTATTTTTCTATGCTCTACATAAAAATTTTAAGACATGGAATAAAACAAGTGAGCACTTAGGTAAAACTCTGATATCAAACCTTGAGCTAAATGGACCTCATTAAAGGAGTTCACCACTCATTTTATGCAAGCACATCATAATCTGAATTCATGCATTTTAGCTGTGGACTAGAGATGACCATTGCATTGAAACCACATCCTTTTACTCTCCATATATTTAGTCAGACTCCACATAAGTGGAGACGTCACGCAAATGATCCCAACAGTTGAATCGAAAGCCCTCTGTCACGGTGCTAATCCATACGGTTACTTTCTCTTGCCCACGGTCACCCTGTCCACCATGACCTCTCTCAGCTCCCCCTGGTTCCTGTTGTGATAGTATTTTACTTCCCTGGGATATGGGTTTACTGTGAGGTATTGCCTCTAAACAGAAGGTAGACAATCTCATGATATCCCCAGGTGTCCTTTTAAGTATACTTGTGGTAGATTCAGGCCATAAAAATTACATCCTAGGCTGGCACGGCGGCTCAATAGGCTAATCCTCTGCCTTGCAGTGCCAGCACACCGGGTTCTAGTCCCGGTTGGGGAACTGGATTCTGTCCCGGTTGCCCCTCTTCCAGGCCAGCTCTCTGCTGTGGCCTGGGAGTGCAATGGAGGATGGCCCAAGTGCTTGGGCCCTGCACCCCATGGGAGACCAGGAGAAGCACCTGGCTCCTGCCTTCGGATCAGCTTGGTGTGCCGGCTGCAGTGTGCTGGCCAAGGTCATTGGAGGGTGAACCAACTGCAAAGGAAGACCTTTCTCTCTGTCTCTCTCTCTCACTGTCCACTCTGCCTGTCAAAAAAAAAAAAAAAAAGATAAAAAAAATTACATCCTTTGTGGAAATCAGTGACAGAGTTGATCCAGCATTAATTCAATATTTTCATTCAGAAAACATATGCCTTGCACCCAATGGAAACACTGGGCAGATCATAGTGAAGAAGTCACAGTTCTTGAACTCAACTGTATTATTCTTTGAGCACATAGTAAGCTTTTCAAGGAAAGAACTCCCTCTCTTCATTTCTGAAAGTTTGCTTTGCTGGCAAAAAAGTTTGCTTTATTGGCAACTTATCTTTCAGTGCTTTGGCTATATCACCCCCTCTATCATAGTCTGCAACATTTTTCTGAGAAATCCATTGTTAGCCTTGTAGAGATTCTACCAGATGTACAGATCTTTTGTTTCGCTTTCAAAATTCATTCTTTGTTTTTGATTTTTGACAGTTTTATTATAATATGTCTTGGTGTGGTCTTCTTTGGGTTGAATCTTTTTGAAGACTGTTTAACTTTCTGTACTTGGATATCATTTTCCCCCAACATTTGGGTAACTTTCACCTATTACTTATTTAAATATGCTTGCTGTCCATCTCTCTCTCTTGTCTCTCTTTAAATCCTATAAGGCATGGCCGGCGCCGTGGCTCAACAGGCTAATCCTCCGCCTTGCGGCGCCGGCACACCGGGTTCTAGTCCCGGTCGGGGCACCGGATTCTGTCCCGGTTGCCCCTCTTCCAGGCCAGCCCTCTGCTGTGGCCCGGGAGTGCAGTGGAGGATGGCCCAGGTGCTTGGGCCCTGCACCCCATGGGGAGACCAGGAAAAAGCACCTGGCTCCTGGCTCCTGCCATCGGACGAGCGCAGTGCGCCGGCCGCAGCGCGCCAACCGCGGCGGCCATTGGAGGGTGAACCAACGGCAACGGAAGACCTTTCTCTCTGTCTCTCTCTCTCACTGTCCACTCTGCCTGTAAAAAAAAAAAAAAATCCTATAAGGCAAATATCATCTCTCTTGATGCTGCTTCATAAATCCTGTAGTCTTTCTTCATTCCTCTTCTTTCTTTGTCTTCTTCCTCCTTTTTACTGTACATTTTCAAATAATCTGTCTTTTGTGTTCACAGATCTTTCTTCTGCTTGATGAATTCTACCGTAGATGCTCTTACTGAATTTTTATTTCGTTGTTTGTGTCTTCAGCTCCAGAATTTTAACCAGCTTCTTATTTATGACTTCAAATCTCATTTTTAAGACTATTTTTGTTCATATGTATTTTCATTGCTGTCATTCAATTGTCTGTTTTTTCAGGAGGTTTGGTGAACTTCCCCACAATAATCATTTTGCATTCTTTGTCAGGAAATTTGGAGATCTCCATTTCTTTTGGGTACTAGAAAATTATTTTATTGTGTTGGTGGTTTTTCATTTTTTTATTGCGTTGAAATCTTGTTTGCATAAATGATGGAATGGTTTTAATCAAATGCTTTTAATCAAAATCAACCACAGATTGATTTTGATGAGGGAAACGTTCCCATTTGGACATGTTCAAGGGTGTTGGCTGGGTAAGAAGTGCTTCAGGTTCATTTTAAAGGCACAGCAGTGGTGTCTCCACTCTGTTCTGTCAACAGAGTGCAGCATTGGTGTAGATTGCCAGTATCCTCAGTGGCCAAGTCTATGGGTTTCCACAGAGGTTACCAGGATCATTGAGTTCTTTGATGGCAGAGGCCTCTGGGACTCTCCTGATCCTTTTCTACCACTGAGAAAGTCACAGGCAAGAGAATTCCTCTTGGTAAAAGTTCTGGACACAGGTATGCTTGCAGTGCTGTCTGATGCATGTGATGCAGGGTGATTGTGGAGTAGCCTAGAGCTGGGGTCTGAATCATAGGCTTGTTTGGGGGGGGATGAAGGCTCTGGGGTCTGAGGAAGTAGTGGTACTGGAGTCTGGGGCGCAGACCCCTCCATTGCTGCATTGGCAATGATGTGTGAGGCACAGGTTCATGTGGAGAAGCTGATAATCCAGGGTTCAGAGCATTGGAATGCACAGAACTACAACATCTCTCAGGCATAGGGTTCAGCTTCGCTCAGTGATACAGTAGAACTGGTGTTCCAAAAATACATGCACACAGATTGAATCTCAAGGTTCTGGAGACCAAACCAGCTCTTAGAGGTAGTGTCCCAGCGTATGAGGCATGGGCATTCACAGAATGGCTGCAGAGTCAGGATCTGCAGCATGGGTGTGAATAGAGAATTAGGTTAAAGAGCCCAGTAGAGAGCCACCCATATCTGTGGTGGCTCTGGTGGTATTTGAGGTGTGGTTGTGAGTGGTAGTGTTAGAGAGTCAGGCTTTGGAGCTTAGGAAAATGAGAAATGGCCAGGGTGCAGAGATCTGGCCTTGGCAGAGTGGCTGTAGCTCTGGGATCAGGGGCACTCAAGGGGTTGGAAGAGCTGGTGAGTCTGGTCTGGATCGACACAACACAGGCTCCTTCTTGGGCGAGAGGGTGGAGCAGGATCTCCTCTTCAGGGATCCCTTGGTGGGAATGGTTGTTGTTTACCTCAGTGATGAAAGAATCCCAAGTCCTCAGCAATGCAGACAGTTAAAAACTATGGTGACATCCGCTTCATGGTTGGTATTGTTAATCCCTGTCCTTTTTTGTTCCTAGCCATCTCTATATATCTCAGATATGTGTATATACTCAGTGTATTTTTCTCTGTAGTTCTTTTTTTTTTTTTTTTGGTGGGGGATAAGGAGCTTGTGTCTCCTTCTCTACCATTTTGCTGATGTCATTACCCATTTATTCTATTTTTTAATCCTTTTTTCTTTTATTGAATTAATTTTTAATTTTACTGATTGAAAAGTCATGAATTTCATTTTATTTTCACAATGGGTATCTAAACTTGACACTCATGCTTGTCTATTTTAATCTGTTAATTTCTTAAATTTATAAATTTTTATTTCTTCCTTCAACCATACCTGTCATTATCTTCCTTGTGTGCTTCTTTGATCTCCCTATGAAACTCCACCATGAATATATTTTTTATAAATTTTAGTTTTGGATATGGATATAGAGTTTCTTTTTTTTTCCCTCTTTGAGTCTTACTTTTTTTTTTAATGGGGTCAGTGCTGTGGCATGGTGGGTAAAGCCGCTGCCTGCTCTGCCGGCATCCCATATGGGCTCCGGTTCTAGTCCTGGCTGCTCCTCTTCCAATCCAGCTGTCTGCTGTTGCCTGGGGAAGCAGTGGAAGATTGTCCAAGTCCTTGGGCCCCAGACCTCATGTGGGAGACCTGGAGGAAGCTCCTGGTTCCTGGTTTCAGATTGGTGCAGCTCCAGCCGTTGTGGCCATTTTGGTGATGAACCAGCGGATGGAAGACCTCTCTCTCTCTGGCTCTCCTTCTCTCTCTGTGTAACTCTGACTTTCAAGTAAATAAATAAATCTTAAAAAAATAAAAAGACAAAAAATACTTTATATGGTTAATACAAATTATATTATTATTTTAATGTTTCATATTATTTGCATCATTTTCTGGGTTTTCTCTTTTTATTTGAATAATTCCTTTAAAAATGTTTTCAAATGCATACTTTGTGTTACAAGAATTATGAGGTATTCCTTTGTTTTACTATCACATTTAAATGCCTAATTTTTTTCTTTAAAAAAGAACAGATTAAATTTATTTTAACCCAATGTATCCAAAATATTGACATGTGATCATTGTAATTTGCTATGTATAAGTATTATACACCTTTATTTGGACTAGTTTCACTTCAAGTGAAAATGCCCGATTTTTAAGGTATATATTTAATAAATCCTGTGTGCTATAAGTTTTCAATTGCCATTTTTTCTACATTATAGGAAATATTACTTCCTTTTCTTTTTTCCCTTTCTTTTCACCTGTGATTTTGATAATCTAGATTTATTTTAGTATCTGAAGTTGTGGTTTAGCTATCAATCAACCAATCATTATTGTTTATTCTTTTCCTATCCATCTGAACTCTTTATAGTTCTCTTTTGTGTTATAGGAAAGTTCATCAGATCTAATTTTCCAATTTATTATTTTTGCTTTGATTTATATCTCCTGCTATTAGTCTCCTTTGCTTTATTCTTTATTGTATTTTCAACATTATAATTATTATTTTGACAGGCAGAGTGGAGAGTGAGAGAGAGACAGAGAGAAAGGTCTTCCTTTTACCTTTGGTTCACCCTCCAATAGCGGCCGCTGCCAGTGTCGGCGCACCGCGCTGATCCGATGGCAGGAACCAGGTGCTTCTCCTGGTCTCCCATGGGATGCAGGGCCCAAGCACTTGGGCCATCCTCCCTGCACTCCCGGGCCATAGCAGAGAGCTGGCCTGGAAGAGAGGCAACCGGGACAGAATCCTGGCGCCCCGACTGGGACTAGAACCCTGTGTGCTGGCACCGCAGGCGGAGGATTAGCCTAGTGAGCCATGGCACCGGCCCTCAACATTACTTTTTAAAGCATTTAAAAACCTCATTACTTTTAAAAAACAATTTTATAAGGTATACAAATTTCTTGTATTTCGTATATACAGATTTAGGAGCACAGTGATACTCTCCACCCTACCCTCCCTTCCACCCATGCTCCAACTCTTCTTCCTCCTCCCTCTCCTCTTCCTACTCTTAATTTTTACAAAGACCTATTTTCAGTTTACTTTATACTTATAAGGTTAACCCTACACTAAATAATGAGTTCAGCAAATAGCATGAAGAAAAAAAAAAAAAACCACTACTCCTCAATAGTTGAGACAAGGGCTGTAAATAATCACTGAACCTCAAAATGTCATTTAATTCCAACATATTACATTTCAAGTACTCTATTAGTTACTCCAGATCAGGGGAAACATACGATGTCGGTCTTTTTGGGACTGGCTTATTTCACTAAGTATAATGATTTTCAGTTGTGTCCATTTTGTTGCAAAAGACAGGATTTTACTTTTTAAAAAATCACAGGTTGGTACTCCATAGTGTATATACACCATAATTTCTTTATCCAGTCATCAGTTGACGGACATCTGGGTTGATTCCATATCTTAGCTATTGTGATTTGAGCTGCAATCAACTTGGGGGTACAGATAACTCTTGAATATGCTGATTTCATTTTGTTTGGGTAAATTCCCAGGAGTGGGACGGGTGGGTCATATGGTAGGTCTATATTTAGATTTCTAAGGGATCTCCATCCTGTCTTCCACAGTGGCTGCACCAGTTTACATTCCCACCAACAGTGGATTAGGGTACCTTTCCACCCACATCTTTGCCAGCATTTATTGCTTGTTGATTTCTGTATGACAGCCATTCTAACTAGAGTGTACCTCATTACTTTTAAAATGTTTTCCCTTTTATTTACTAGTTATCTCTGATTTTTTTTTTTTTGACAGGCAGAGTGGACAGTGAGAGAGAGAGAGACAGAGAGAAAGGTCTTCCTTTTGCCGTTGGTTCACCCTCCAATGGCCGCCGCAGACGGCGCGCTGTGGCCGGCGCACTGCGCTCGTCCGATGGCAGGAGCCAGGAGCCAGGTGCTTTTCCTGGTCTCCCCATGGGATGCAGGGCCCAAGCACTTGGGCCATCCTCCATTGCACTCCGAGGCCACAGCAGAGGGCTGGCCTGGAAGAGGGGCAATCGGGACAGAATCCGGCAACCTGACTGGGACTAGAACCCGGTGTGCTGGCGCCACAAGGCGGAGGATTAGCCTGTTGAGCCACGGCGCCGGCCTCAAGAACATTTTTCTACTAATTAAAAAGTATCCAAAATATCTCGGTGAATTTGGAATAAATTGAAACTCATCACTAATCTGCAGCTGGTCATCAGAGACAATCAGATATTCCAAAAAGCAGTAGGTTTACATAAAAGAGTCTTTATTTAAAAATACTATACAATCTCAATATTTTCTCTTGTTCTGAAAATTTTCTGTCATTTTTTTGTACAATCTAGTTTGTTCCTTATGTGTTTGAGAAGCACTATTTCACCCAGCTCATTACTGTATACAAATTAGGTTATGTTTCACTTGAAATTCCAGTAAAAAACACCCTACAATGCATTATGATATTAAACTATGTAGTAGTCAGACGTTAACAGGTGCCTTCGCTTGAGTTGAAGTTGAGCTCTATCATTACCTGTTCAAATCCAAGTTTCTGCAACCTTGAATCCACCTGTGTCGAGTTTTTGGTGGGGTGACCTACTCCCACATGGTTTCCAAGACTCATAATTTGGATCATCTAGACATAAAACTGTGTTGATACTTTCCATTCATTTTTACTTTACAGATGGTCATCCATAGTTTATATTAAAACCAAAAGCAAAAGTTTGGGGTAAAAGTTAAAGGAGTGGAGTCAGGTCATAGAATTTGTCTTTTCTAATATCCAATGAAAGCAAACAAAAAGATGAAAAGAGAATCACAACAGGAAGAAAAAAGTCATCAGAAACCACCAAAGGGAGAGAGAAAGCAGATCTCACGCCATTATCGTAAACGGATGTCGGCTAAGAAAATAAACCAAAGGTCCTGCCTGCGGACGTGAGCGGCTTCCAGCCTGGCCTCTGGAGACCTCGTCTAATAATAACCTGTAGAAAATGCAGTTGTAAGCAAACTCTTGTGAATTTTCTCCTCGTTTGGAGAAAAGTGGACTACACATGTGTATTCTTTTAATTTCTTCTTACTGAATGATGAAGTTGTGATGGTTCCAGTTGAAATGGAAATGGAAACAGCGTGGAGAATTAGAACTGCTGACTCCTTGATGGAAGCCTGGTGAGTACTGCAGGTTACTCTGCTGATCGCTCCGTGGAGGCAGAGCCCTGGAGCAACACCGGCACCGTATTCCCTGCAACACTTCCCTTCTCAGAACTTCTCTCCACTCAGCGAATGCACAACAAACTCCACAGTTTGTCATTCCATACTTTTGCCTCCTTCTCCACTCTCAATCCTTACCCTACCACTCTCCTCAATAAGTGATATGTTTTGCTTCTTAAATTTCAAATCCTTTCTGGAAAGAAGAGTTAATTCTTTCCAGCTGCTCTTTATGGAGTTTCATTCACCCTATGTAATAACACGTGCCATGTTATTTTATTTTTTGATAAATTTATCACATAAAATTATAGTTTACTTTTTTCTCCTTCACTCTAGACTGTAGGTTCCTTGAAATTAGGGCATATGGTTTTCATTTGTTTCTTCACAGGCCAGTTTGGCATTTGAGATATAGCAGACATTCAATTCAGAATTATTAAGTAAAAAAAATATTTCTCATAGAAATGTATTCTGTGTGTGTTTTTTTAAAACGTCACCATCTTTTTGACAGTGTCCTTGAAGGCTTGTTTTACTTGCTGATTTCTTAGCGTATAAATGAAAGGGTTCAACAAGGGGGTAACGGAGGTAATGAGGACAGCTATTCCTTTGTTGAAAGCACCCCCTTCTTTTGCAGAGGGGTTAATGTACATAAACATGCAGCTGCCATAAGAGAGGGAGATGACAATCATATGGGAGGAGCAGGTGGAAAACGCCTTTGTCCTTTGCTGGGCAGACGGGAGCCTCAGAATGGTCCTGATGATGTGTGTGTAAGACAGCGTCACGAGCACCAGCGTAAGCACCAGAGTGACAACAGCCAACAGGATGACCAGCAGTTCTAAGAGGCTGGTGTCTGAGCAGGCGAGCTCCATGAGGGGCCCATAGTCACAGTAATAGTGGTTCAGCACGTTGGAGGCACAGAAATCTACCTGGCTCATCAGGATGATGGGTGGTAATATGGCTAGGAACCCCCCAAGCCAGGAGCAGAACACGAGTTGTATGCAGACTCTGCTGCTCATGATGGTCAGGTAATGCAGGGGTTTGCAGATGGCCACGTAGCGATCATAGGACATGGATGCCAGCAGGTAGAATTCAGTTGCCCCGAGAAATATAGCAAAAAAATACTGAGTCAAGCAGCCAGAAAAGCTGATGACCTTATTACCTGTTGTCATACTGGTCAGAAATCTGGGAATAAAAATGGATGTGAAGGAAATTTCTAAGAAGGAGAAATTCCGGAGGAAGAAATACATGGGGGTCTGGAGGTGGGGGTCTAGAAGGGTGAGGGTGATAATAGCCAGATTTCCCAGGATGCTTAGCATGTAAGTGAGGAACAGAAAGATGAATATCACTACCTGGAGTTCAGGCTGATTCGTGAGCCCCAACAGAATAAACTCAGAAAGCACGGTCCTGTTTTTCATTGTTCGCCTCCAGTAGATCTAAAGAGAAAGGTGAAAACAGTGAAAACTGAGAATTTCTCATAGTAGAAGAGATCAATATTATTTTAATCAACAGAATCAGGTCATATATTACACTTTTTTCAATTAGCCAAACTGGTGTCCTGTTGGGCTGCATGTGACTCCATGGAAGCCTGCATCATAAGTGACCTCATTCCTAAGGTTTCCCCAAGTCCTCAAGTTGATCTATTCCTTGGCATTTAACAAAATGTATTATACAATAATTACTCAACATTTTTGCCAGAAGAATACATATTGAACTCTATTCTTTCCTCTCAAAATTTCATGAAATCTCTATGTTAAAAATGTTGCTTCTATTAATCACTCCTGCTTCTCTGCTCTTGGTGGAAGTATCTCTGCATGATTCTGTTTTCTGTGTTTTCCTGTTTCTTTCTTTTCTTTTCCTGTACTATGCAATGCTTCACGGATGCCTGCTGCAGGTTCCCATCTCTATCACTGCCCACACATCTAACATCTTTGACTCAGAAGCAAGGAGAAATTACCCCATGAAGGCAATGCCAAAGACAGTCTCATTTTATACTGTGGCTTTTTTCTCCACATTAAAAAAAAAAAACTGCAGGCACTGATAAGTCATATTAACTAGTATTTTCTCATACATTTCTCTGCCACATTTAGGGTTTGTGAGGCACTGAGTTGGGATATATCCCTGAGAGAGCCATAGGAGGATTTTGCTTCAAATCCGAAGGAGTCCTCAATGGCAATGAAAAATAACAGCTCATCATGACCCAAACTTTCTTGTTCTCAATTCCTGGCTTAGAGGCACCCACATGTTACTCAGTCCCAGCTCTTTGTAGATGACTTGGTAATTCCTGGAAAAACTAAGGTGATGGATATCGGGTGAATCTTTGCATTTTTCTGATGAGGAGGTAAAGGCCGTATAGAAGGGCTTCTCTAATTCACATGCACATGAGTTAGAGAAATCACGTAACCATAATCATGCTTGTCAATTGCCCCACTTTTTCCGGGTACCTTTTGAGGGTACTAGGTGAGGTGAGACGTTGACCTGGATGTCCCACAGCCCTCCCTCACTTCCCTGCTTGTACTAACCTGTGGTCTCTCCCAGGAACTGCATTTTCCTCCAGATTTCGCAACTGATTGGTTTAATGATCCGTGTTTTTAGAACCTCAGTGATTTTAAAAACATGGTGCTCACATTTGGGCAACTGCAAAGGCTGTGGTGGGCTGTGTACCTTGTTGTTCTAAGGGATAAATAAAAAATGAGATGTACTATGTGAATCGCCAAGAAGTACAAAGTTTAACATTTATTGTTGGCTTCCTATTCACATTCTTTCCTTTTCTTTACAGAAATATCCAAGGTTGTGGGACTTAATTAGGAAAAAGAAGGCACCTTTCTCCAAAGGGAGGAAGGGACCTCCACTTTGACTGTGACCCTGTCGGAATAGAAGCAAAATCGGCGAACCCTAAAGGCTTCCATGGCCTCAGCAACTCATGACTAGAGCCTAGGGAGATTCCTGACGCCATAAATAAGAGTGTCAAATTGTTAAATCAACACCAGGAGTCACTGTGTACCTATATCCCATGTGGGATCTGTCCTTAACATGTTATCTAATGTGAGGTAACGCTGTAACTAGTGCCGAAACAGTATTTTTACACTTTGTGTTTCTGTTTAGATGCAAACTGATGAAAATTCCTACTTAATACATACTGAACCGACCTACTCTATATAAAGATAATCGAAAAGGGAGAAAAAAAAAAAAAACTCAGTGTTACATTGGAAACTGCATCAAAAAAAAATTTATCAGTCTCAAATATATATATATATATATATCTCATGTAGGATCTCTGTCTTTAATGTGCTATACAAAGTGACTCAATGCTAAAATGAGAACTCAAAGACTATATTTCACTTTGTGTTACTATATGAGGGCAAAGGGACGAATTCATAACTTAACACATACTAAATTGATCACATGTATACAAAAAGAATTGAAAACGAATCTGGATGTGAACAAAAGGGTGGAGGGGGCGGGCAAGGGGGGAGGGTTGTGGGGGGAGAGGGAAAATATGGGGGGAAACCCATTGTAATCCATAAATCATACCTTGGAAATTTATATCCTAAATAAAAGTTAAAAAAAAAAAAGTACAATATCTTCTATTCTAAGAATCCAAATAGAAAGAAACCACAGTTCTTGAGAGATACACATTCTTTACATGTGCAATAAAAAAGAAAAAGAGATACCACCCAACAGCTACAGAATTAGAAGAGACTTCAATACACTGACAATTCTGCAATATTTTTGTTCTAAGAGAGATTATGGGGAAGTCCTTAAGATGGCAGTGCACCGGCTTTGTTGCAGTTTCTGTGTTAGCTAGAGTGACATGGCTTTTTATCTGTTCTTTTTAGAACAGGCACACGGGGATCAATTTTCTCAAGAAACTAAAGATGCCCTACAAATTCAAGTTCAAATGGTACTAATGAACCTCAATTGTTGAGAACTTTGAGACCAAAATGAAAACATATGGTTGAGAAGAGAGGCCTCCAAAGAGAGTAAATTAGAGGCCTTCAAAGAGAAATCCCTATGGACACCGCAAGCTAAGAGTTCCATGAGACTATGCCTTAGCCGTGTGGTTTGCGGATGGCTTTGAGCAGTGAGACTCCTGGGGATGGATGTGCCTGGCCTAGTCATTCCTTTTTTTTTTTTTTGACAGGTAGAGTCATTCCTAGTCTTCCTTTTTTTTTTTCTTTTTTTATTGACAGGCAGAGTGGACAGTGAGAGAGAGAGAGACAGAGAGAAAGGTCTTCCTTTGCCGTTGGTTCACCCTCCAATGGCCGGTGCACCGCGCTGATCTGATGGCAGGAGCCAGGTGCTTCTCCAGCTATTTCTGCATGGGGTGCAGGGCCCAAGCACTTGGGCCATCCTCCACTGCACTCCCTGGCCACAGCAGAGAGCTGGCCTGAAAGAGGGGCAACCGGGACAGAATCCGGCGCCCTGACCAGGACTAGAACCCCATGTGCCGGCGCCGCAGGTGGAGGATTAGCCTATTGAGCCAAGGCGCTGGCCTGTCTCTTCCTTTAATAATGCTGTTTGATTTGTGCTCATATCTGATATAAATGAATGACACTTCATAGTGGAATACGACAACCTTAAGGTCAACGTATCCTTCATCAAGGTCCACATTCCTAATTACTTAATCCATCCGATTTCCGACTGGAAAAGAGTTGGCTGTTATAGATTCAAGTAATCTGTCCTATTTAATGTATGCTGCTTTTTTTTTTTTTTAAAGATTTTTTATCTGAAAGAGTTACAGAGAGAGGTAGAGACAGAGAGAGGTAGAGACAGAGAGAGAGAGAGAGGTAATATGTTCCTCATTGACAAATTTTATTTAGATCTGTTGTGGCATTGCCCGTAAGTTATCTCACTAAGAATGGGCCTTTCCAGTGGAGGATGACCCAGGTCCTTGGGCCCTGCACCTGCATGGGAGACCAGGAGAAGCACCTGGCTCCTGGCTTCGGATCAGTGCGGTGCGCCGGCCACAGCGCGCCGGCCACGGTGGCCATTGGAGGGTGAACCAATGAAAAAGGAAGACCTTTCTTTCTCATTGTCTGACTCTACCTGTTAAAAAAAAAAAAAGAAAGAAAGAAAGAAAGAAAAAAAAAGAAAAAAAGAATGGGCCTTTCAACGACAGAAGGCTCTAGAATCTATCTAAATTGCTTACTTTCAATTTTCCAGTTGGTAACTAGGTGGAATAAGTAATTAACAATGTGGACATTAATAAACCTAAGCTTAATGAACTGAAGCTCAATCACCCAGGAGCAGCCAACACAATTACATAACTAGGGACTATAGAGAGGATATAACAAACAAAGCAATGGCATAACTGTAACCCATAAAATATTTGCTTTGCTTTACTTCTGTGTTCACCCTTTAAAAGTCTCCGCATTATATTTCCTCTGTGAAGCGTCTAAACCGTTCATGAATTATTGCTCAGTTCATGAATCACTGATCAAATAAACATTTTATTGTCTTAGTAAAGGAGATAGAGATAGAGAAAGAGAGAGAGTGTGTGATATCCTATCTGTTGGTTCATTCTCCAAATGCCTCCAACAGCTAGCTATTCCAACTGGAGTGGGATGATATCTCGTTGTGGTTTTAATTTGCATTTCTTTGATGGCTAAATATTGACTGTTTTGTCACATACTGTTAACCATTTATACATTTTGTTTCGAGAAATGCTTACTCAGGCTTGCTGTGGTTTGGTTGTGATTTGTCCACCAAGGGTTCCTGTGTTGGAAGCTTGGTTCCTGGTTTAGTGATGTTGTGAGTGAATGTGGACCTTAGAAGGTGGGCCCTGTGGGAGTTCCTTAGGTCACTGGGGGCACTAACCTTAGTTCTAATGGGAGCCTGAGTGAATTCTTGTGAGAGTGAGTTTTTATGAAAGCAAGCCTGGTCCTTAAAACCCTGTCTAGTTTCCTGCCTCAAGATGTGGTCTCTTCTTGCTATGTGTGCGTCCACTTTTGTGGTGACAGCTTCCATGAGATCCTCTCCAGAGCCAAGTTAGCACCAGGGCCAGGCCTTTGAGTCTCAGGAAATGAAAGATAAATAAACCTCTTTTTTTTTTTCATGATCTATAATTCTGTTTTTAATTCTCTTAAGTCTTGTGATGACATATTTTAGAGGTTTTGTGCTGATGGTATCTCCTCTACCTTAGTCCTTCCACTGAGTTGGCAAAAGCACCATTACTAAACACAAATACACAGTAGCCCCTCAGTTTTATGTGTTTCCAAATGGCTGCTTATAGACAATCCTGAATTTTTACTTAGTCTAAAGTAGTAAAGAATTCAACAGTAAGTTTAACTTGTTATTCCACCTGGTCATGCTGATGTTCAAAGCACCTGACCTTACAGATCATCTAGAAAATGTGAGAAGTGTTAAATATTCTTTATTTGATATGCATAAACCACACTAAAATGCCTTTCAGTAAGTAAAAGGCAGGAGTTTAGATACAGGAAATTCTAATGAGATTGCCACAGCTAAGACCAAAAATACGAAATAGACGTTTCCAAATGTCTTCAGCTCTTGCCTTAGGCAGGTAAAGAACAAGTGAATCTTGTTCAGTTCTGAGACAGTGAGGCAATTTCCCCAGCATTTAAATCTAAATCCAATCTCCCAACAGGTTTGGGGACGGCATTGACAAGTTTTGTTAGGTAAGTCCAATCATATCCTTAGAAGGGGAGAACAGTGAGGGCATTTACTGAACTGGAATTACTACCAAAATTTCCTATTTAACCACACAAGGCAATATTAGACTGTCGGACAAATATATTCTGTCAGCCATACATGATCTGAATTCTGGTGTAGGAGAATTAAATTATGGTGCACATAAAAAAAGTCACGGGACATTGCTGTTTTGTAATAAATAAGGCAGTGGCCCACTATTACTCATTCGTAGCTTTTTTGAGATAAGCTATCAAGTCTGCCCTTTCATTCTTCTTCTTAATGCCAGCGAAGATCATTGTGGTTCCAGGGATGTATTTCTTGGGATTCTCCAAATACTCCATCAGAGTGTCCTCTCCCCAGGTGATGCCTTTGTTCTTGTTGGCGTCTGTGTAGGAGAATCCCACGGCCTGACCTGTCTTCCACCCGAACAGACCATAGAGATTTGGTCCAGTCTTGTGCTTGCCTCCCTTTTCCACAGTGTGGCACTGGGCACATTTATGAACAAAAATCTTCTTGCCTTTCTCAACATCACCCATTTTTAACTCGCTCGTTAGTAGCTCGCGCCCCAAAGGACCGGACTGGGAAGCTGGACGTCCCGCTCTCTGAAACCTCTTTTCTTTATAAAGTTAACCTGCCTCAAATTTTTTTGTTTTTGTTGTTATAGTAACAGCAGACTAATATGAAGTTACTTCCAAAAATTTGTTAAAAATAGAATTAAAAGATGTTTATTTTGGTGTAAAAATATTGAAACCCTTCATAAGACAGGGTCTTAAAAAACTTCATGGAAATATGTGTTATGAAAAAGCCTGTGTGGATTTCAAAATTCTTTTACACCAAAGTAAACTTTTATCTCTTTCACTAAGGCACAGAAAATGTTTATTTGAGCAATGATTCATGGATTGGCCTGCTGTAAATCAGAAGCGGTTTTGAAACTTCACAGAGGAAATGCCAAGGGGAGACTTTCAAAGGGTAAACACAGAAGTAAACCAAAGCCAGTATTTTACTGGTCAGTTATGCAGTTGCTTTATTTTTTATATCCCATTGGAAAGTCCCCAGTTATAGAATTGTGTTGGCTGCTTCTGATTGGTTAAGTTCTGGTTTTCTTTGAGATGAGATGGGCATTTACAAGAAATAGCTCAAGATCCGGGGTGATGCCTGTTACAGGTACACCCTTATGACATCAGCTCTGCAGTGCAGAATTCAGTACTATGAGGGGGCGTGGCCTGGAGGATGAGTTACCCCCGGCGACCACTGTCTTGGATGCAAAGACTTGATCCACAGGTAGTTTGTGAAGAGAAGAAATTAGGTCTGCCCTCTATGCCAGGAGCCACCCCTTGAGGGCTGAGGGTTGGTGGCCACTGTGGTGCTGTACCCCACCAACTGCTGTGAGACGGCCGTGCAGAGCAATGTGGCTCTGAGCATGGTAGCATCCTTCAGGAAAACCTCGTTCCAGCGGCAGGAGCACCGGCCTCTTGGGGCCAAGCTGCCTAATATCCCCAGAAGTCGCATTGTATTCTACACTACACACTTCTGTGGAAAGACATTATATTCTTGAAGGCAATGAGTAAGTGTAGGAGTATCTGCTCAGTTTAAAGATAGAATTTGAAAGAAACACTACAAGAGAAAAAAAATGACTGAAAAATAAGTATATAAGTTGTGTGCAAGCAGGGCATTCGATAAGGCTGCCCAAGTCCAGGAATGGCTATTGCAAGAAGAGACACAAAAACCTTGGAACAGGAGCTGTTACTACACCACAGACGTGCACGTATGATTTGCAGGACATTAGGCCAGGCTAAACACACAGCAGAAAAGCAGAATGTAGTTTGTATGAAGGAATAAGAAAGATGACATTGGGACCACAGAAGAAGAAAACTTGATCTCTGTAAACAGATTGAAGAGAAATGGAAAACAAAAGAAATGTTGAGTCTGTCAAAGATTGGAAAAGCATAAAAGAGAAGCAAGAATCAAAAGCAGTGTCAGAAAATCAGAGAAAAAAATTAATCAAAAGTTTTCCAAACATAAAGAAAATGAATCCTTCTGCCAATCATCAGAAATTGCATCAAGGACACCTAAACAAAAATGAAATGTCATCAAAATGTTATGATTAGGAATTAATTTGTGAAAGGGCTGGATTTGGTAATGACTTCCGGTTATAATGCTAATAGATTCTCTGTTCTCTTCTGTCAAATGATGGGATTTTGAACAATGCTTATCAATTAATGCTACACTACTACAACCTCAGTCACTACCTGTTATTAATTGCTGTAATCACTCAGTTGGCATCACTCCCTGCACACTCCTATGAGCAAGGCAATTCACATTCTGCAGCTGATAACTCTCTGGCTTAGTACAGAGCCCCCACTTTGCAAGCCCCTGATCCTGATGTGTGTCTATACGTTTCTATACCTAAGATGACCCAAAAACATTATTTCAGTTTGTGGTTCACTAGCTGTGGTTGCCCTTGCTTTTTGCCTCCTAGAGAAGTTTGTACTTGCATCTCACTCATTCCATCTGGGGAGCCATGCTGGGAGACATTATTGAATGGAGGTGACTTGGTGAGAACTAAGACCTCTGCTGATCCTTCCTTCTTTCCTTCCTTCCTTCCTTCCTTCCTTCCTTCCTTCCTTCCTTCCTTCCTTCCTTCCTTCCTTCTTTCTTTCTTTCTTTCTTTCTTTCTTTCTTTCTTTCTTTCTTTCTTTCTTTCTTTCTTTCTTTCTTTCTTTCTTTCTTTCTTTCTTTCTTTCTAGATTTATTTTATTTATTTGAAAGAGTTACAGAGAGAGGTAGAATGAGAGAGAGAGAGAGAGAGAGAGAGAGAGAGAGAGAGAGAGGTCTTCCATCTGCTGGTTCACTCTCCAAATGACCACAACAGCCAGAGCTGAGCTGATCCAAAGCCAGGAGCCAGGAGCTTCTTCTGAGTCTTCCATGCAGGTGCAGGGGCACAAGCACTTGAGCCATCTTCTACTGCTTTCCCAGGCCACAGCAGAGAGCTGGATAGGAAGTGGAGCAGCTGGGACTCAACCTGGTGACCATTTGGGATGCTGGTGCCACAGGCTGGAACTTTAGCTTGCTGTGCCACAGAGCTGCCCCCCTCCCTTTTTAAAAACATTTTTCCTTTTCTTTTCTCTCTCTCTCTCTCTTTCTTTCTTTCTTTCTTTCTTTCTTTCTTTCTTTCTTTCTTTCTTTCTTTCTCTCTCTCTCTCTCTCTCTCTTTCTTTCTTTCTTTCTTTCTTTCTTTTTCCTTCCTTCCTTCCTTCCTTCCTTCCTTCCTTCCTTCCTTCCTTCCTTCCTCCCTTCCTTCCTCTCTCTTCCTCCCTCTCCCTCCCTCCCTCCCTCCTTTTCCCTTCCCCTTCCCCTTCCCCTTCCCCTTCCATGCATCTACAACCAAGTTATCTTTGACAAAGGAGTTAAAATCAATCCATGAATCTCTGGAGCAAGGACAGCCTCTTCAACAAATGGTGCTGGGAAAAGTGTATCTCTGCATGCAGAAGTATGAAACAAGACCCTTACTTTATACATTACACAAAAATCCACTCAAAATGGATCAAGGACCATTAAATTACTAGAGAACATAGGCAAAGACTTCTTGGAAAAGACCCTGGAAGCACAGGCAATCAAAGCCAAAATTGACAAATGGGTTTACTTCAAGCTGAGAAGATTCTGCACTACAAAAGAAACACTCAGCAAAGTGATGAGGCAACCACCAAAATGGAAGAAAATATTTGCAAACTATTCAACTGGTAAAGGATTAATATCCAGAATCTATGAAGAGCTCAAGAAACTCAATAAAAACCACAAAACAAAACAAAAAATCCAGTTAACAAATGGGCAAAGGACTTGAACAGGTATTTTTCAAAGAGGAAATTAATATGGCCAACAGACACAAGAAAAAAAATGCTCAGGATCACTAGCCGTCAGGGAAATGCAAATGAAAGCACAGTGAGGTTTCACTTCACCTAAGTTAGAATGGCTCTTATACAGAAATCAACAAACAACAAATGTTAGCAGGGATATGGGGCAAAAGGTGCCTTAATCCACTGTTGTTGAGAATATTAACTGGTGCAGACACTGTGGAAGACAGTATAGAGATACCTCAGAAATCTGAATATCGACCTACTATATGATCTAGCCATCCCACTCCTGGGAATTTACCCAAAACAAAAGAAATCAGCATATGAAAGAGTTATCTGTACCTCATGTTCATTGCTGCTCAATTCACAATTAAGATATGAAATCAACCCAGATGTCCATCAACTGTTTACTGGATAAATAAATTATGATACATATATGTATACACTATGGAGTTCTACTCAGCTATAAAAAATGAAATCCTGTCATTTGTAACAAAATGGACGGAACTGGAAACCATTATACTTAGTGAAATAAGCCAGTACCAAAAAGAAAGATACCATATGTTTTCCATGATCCAAGATAACTAATAGGGTACCTAAAATTGGAGTGAAATGAACATTTTGAGATTCAATAATTGTTTACAGCCCTTGTCTATTCTGTTCACACTATCTGTTGAACCCTTTTGCTTAGAGTAGGGTTAACTTTATGCTATTAAGTAAGCTAAAAGTATATGTGTGTGAAAATTAAGAGTGGAGGGACTGGCACTGTGGTATAGCAGGTAAAGCTGCCGCTTGCAGTTCCAGCATTCCATATGGGCACCGGTTCAAGTCTTGGCTGCTCCATTTCCTATCCAGCTCTCTGCTGTGGCCTGGAAAAACATTAGAAGATAGCCCAAGTCCTTGGGCCCCTGCACCTGCATGGGAAACCCAGAAAAAGCTCTGGGCTCCTGGCTTCAGATCAGTGCAGATCCGGCCGTTGCGGCCTACTGGGGAGTGAACCAGCAGATGGAAGACACTCTCCCTCTGCATCTCCTTCTCTCTCTGTGTAACTCTGGCTTTCAAATAAAATAAATAAGTCTTTAATAAAAAAATTAAGAGTAGAAATGGGATACAGAGGAGTAAAAGGGTTGGAGCGTGTGCTGGAGGGAGAATAGGGTGGGGAGTATCATCATGTTCCTAAATCTGTATATCTGAAATACATGAAACTTGTGTAACTTAAATAAAATTTAAAAAATCAAAATAAAGTTAGCACTAGGAAAAAAAGAGAAGTGAGCTTGATTTTGTGTAGCAGGAATAAGAAGAGAAACATCACTACAGATAAGGATCCTTTTGTTTGCCACTCAATGGCTGTGTGTCATAGCACACAATGAGAGAGTATTCAGATGAAGCAGTATTGCTTTGTGTTTTAATTTTGTTTCTTAATTTACAGTAGAAATTTTACTCTTCTAGGAATATTGCATACTCATGACTTTTTACTGCATATTCCATTTGAATATTAGGAGTTTCTCCATTATCTTATTTAAGCTGATTCTATGTAAATTCCTTAGCTGTTAACTGTGTTGTATGTTTATAATTATCTTTTGAATGTTCATATAATAATATATTTATGCTATCATTAAAGTCAGGAAATAGAATTTATTATTTATTTGGGACATTTTTTCTCTTTCTCTGATTTTCTCTCTGAAAAGTTCATATCTATTTCATTTCAATATTTTTTAAAAAGATTTATTTTATTTATTTGAAAGACAGAGTTACAGAGAGAGGTAGAGACAGAGAGAGAGGTCTTCCATCCTCTGGTTCATTCCCTACTTGGCCGCAATGACTGGAGCTGCGCTGATCTGAAGCCAGGAGCCAGGAGCTTCTTCCAGATCTTCCACATGGGTGCAGGGGCCCAAGGGCTTGGGCCATCTTCCACTGCTTTCCCAGGCCATAGCAGAGAGCTAGATTGGAAGTGGAGCAGCTGGGCCTCAAACTGGCGCCCACATGGGATGCCAGCATTGCAGGCAGTGGCTTTACCTGCTACGCCACAGCACGCCGGCCCCCATCTCAAAATGTTTTTCAATAAATTGTACTCCAGTTTGTAGATACAAATGCATAAAAACAGTCATTCATAATTTTGGAAACCTGTGGGATATAAAAGATCAAATAGTCCAAGATTAAAATATGTGTTTCCATGTACTTGTAAAAGTCTCAAAATCAGTATTAAATAACATCTCTCCTTTAGATTGTAATATTTATCTTTAATTGTATAGTGGCATCATTCTCTGGATATTTTTTCTGTTTAATTTTTCTTACATCATCGCTATAGTGTTCATAAATTATGTCATAGATAAAAATTTATGGATGTGAAAAAGAATTATAGACATCACACTAATAAAAAGGATTCAAAACAGAAAAAATATTGTATATATACACCATGGTGTATTATTAATCCATAAAAAAGAATGAAATCATATCATTTGCAACAAAATGGCTGCAAATGAAAGCCATTCTACTTAATGAAATAAGCCAGTCCCAAGAAGACAGGTATCACATGTTTCCCCTGATCTCTGGTAACTAATAGAGTACCTAAAAAGTAATGTTTTGGGGTGGAAATGACATTTTAAGATTTGATGATGGTTTGAAGCCCCATCTCTATGGTTAAGGAATGGTGCTTTTTTTTTCCTCTTCATTCTGTTTATTGAACTCTTTACTTAGTTTAGGGTTAATCTTTTGAGTATGAAGTAAGCTGAAAATAGATACAAAAAGAGCAACAAATGCACAGGCATACACAGGTACACACACAGATGAAGGGAAAATGAAATTCTATTTACACAGAATTGGGCTTTTATCAAAAGAAGTTGTACAACTTTTAAGCAAATGAAGTCAAGGAAAATTTTAGTTGACTTTTGTACTTCCCTGGAAAGCGGGAGACATAGAATAATGAATTTTATCAAACAGGGTGACCACAAGGTCATTCCTGTAGACACAGATCATTATTACTGTTGTTCCTGTGAAAACTGGGACTCAAATCAGGCCATGTCAGTCAGTGCAAGAGAAGTCAATGAGAACCAATATGAGAGTAAAGTGATGTTGTCTACGTTTCTTGGTTATGTAAGCAGTAACAGGTGTATTATTATATGTGTTTAATGAAGATTCATTTGTATGTATTTCCAGGAATATAATGCACCAAGGAAGATTAATGTCTGTATCAAAAGTGTACTCTGGGTTTAACCAAACTAGGGTGTGATACATAAAAAACATGACTAATATAGAACTAGGGAGAAATAAAATAGAGATAAGGACTTATTTTGTGATTTGTCCTTTTGCATCTGGTAGGCCTTTACTTCCTTGAGATGGCCGCAATCCTTTTGGTTATGTCTTTGAAAGCTTGTATCACCTGCTTGTTCCTCAGGGTGTAAATGAAAGGATTCATAGCTGGGGCAACTGAGGTGGTGAGCACTGCCGCCACCTTATTCATAGCCACCCCTTCTTTTGCAGATGGCTTGATGTAGATGAAGATGCAGCTTCCATAAGTGATAGAAACCACAATTATGTGAGATGAACAAGTGGAAAAAGCCTTTGTCCTTTGCTGAGCAGAAGGGAATCTGAGAATTGTCCTAATGATGTGTGTGTAGGATGTAGTCACACACCCTAACGTGAACAGAAGCGTCAGCACAGCCAAGATGAAGACAAAGTGCTCTAAAAGTTCTGTGTCGGAGCAGGTGATCTTCAGCATGGGTGCTACATCACAGCCAAAGTGATCAATGATGTTAGAGTCACAAAACTCCAGATCAAAGAGCAGAGTAAATGGTGGGATGATGATGATTAGAGTGAGCATGACACATGCCATGAGGATCCTGATGCAGACTCTGTTGCTCATGATGGTCATGTAATGCAGGGGTTTGCAGATGGCCACGTAGCGGTCATAGGACATGGCTGTCAGGAGAAGAAACTCAGTCACACTCAGAAAGAAAACAAAAAACAATTGAGTGAAGCATGAATTATAGGTCATAGTTTTGTCCCCAGTTGCCATTGCATACAGGAATCTGGGAATGGAGAGAGTTGTAAAAGAGACCTCCAGCACAGAGAAATTCTGTAGGAAAAAGTACATGGGTGTTTTGAGGTGAGAATCCACCAAGGTGAGAATGATGATGGCCAGGTTCCCAAAAATACTCAGCAAGTAGGTTAGAAGGAAAAAGATAGCAACTGGTATCTGAAGATCTGGATCATCTGTTAGACCCGCCAAGATGAATGTTGTTAATGCTGTGTAATTTCTCATCACAGATTCTTGAGTATGTCTCTCTATAAAAATATGAGATAACTTAGACTGGGGAAAAGGAATGTCAACATGAGTTAGTGATGGGTGAAGGGTGAGTGAACATGTTAGTCAAGCCACCATTTTATTTTGTTACCTGTTAATCAAGAATGCTAGTGGAGTGTTAGGTTAATCAGTGATGTTCCAGGACTGCCACTGCTGAGTGCTACGCTAAAGATCAAGCAGAGGTCCTTTTTAATGCCTCTTTGCCAGTGTCTTGACGTAGTATTTATCTAAGAGGAGAGGTGTTTATTGATTAACACCTCCTTGGAAATGAAGCTATTTTACATAATCTGTGTTAATGTACAGAAAAACACTCTTTCATTGTCTTGGTTTCATGCAAAGTAAACAGGGCTGACTTAGTTAAGGTTGTGAAGTTTAAAGAAATCTGCTCTCAGCTGTTTCCACTCTCTCTATGATAACTCCATATCGAAATATAGAGCATCTCCTGTCTTTTTTCTTTCTTCCTTTTCTAAAGTATGCAAAACACTCTCCCAAGTCAACGTAAACGCAGAACTAGAGTGATCTTTTAATCACACATGAGATGACTGCTCTGTTAAAGCCATGGTTCCGTTTCCCTTGAAATAACATGCAGACTGCCTACTTCGCCTTGTGAGGTTGTTGGTGATCACATTTCTGTGTAATGCTACTAATTTGTCTCTCATCTGTCCAGATGTGCTAGTCTTCTGTTCCATGAAGATGCTATGTTCTTTTTTTCTCTCTTTTTTTAAATTTTATTTAAAGCATACAAACTTTATACATTTCATATATAGAAAATTAGAAACATAGTGATTCTTCCCACTCCATGCTCCCTCAGCCTGCACTTCCAACCTTCTTCCTCCTCCCTCTCCTATTCCCATTTTTATTTTTGAAATATCTATTTTCAGTTAACCTTATATGCATAAGATTAATCCTAAACTAAGTAAAGAGTTCAACAAATAGTATGAAGAAAAAAATGCACTGTTCCTCAACAGTAGAGACAAGGGCTGTTCAAAATTGTCATTTCTCCGAAGTGTCAGCTTTACTCCTATAGACTCCCCTTTAGGTACTCTTTTAGTTACCAAAGAACAGGGAAAACATATGGTGTTTACTTTTTCAGGATTGGCTTATTTTACCAAGTGTAAAGGTTTCAGTTGCATCCATTTTGTTGCAAATGACAGGATTTTTGTTGCTGTGTAGTATTCCATAGTGTACACACACACACACACACACACACAGACACATACACCATAGTTTCTTTATCTAGTATTCAGTAAATGGATATCTGGGTTGATTCTATATTTAGCTATTGCAAATTAAGCTGCAGTTAACATGGGGGTACAGATAACTGTTTCATGTGCTGATTTCTTTTTGTTTGGATAAATACCCAGGAGTGGGATGACTTAGTCATATAGTAGGTTTATATTCAGATTTCTGAGGTTTCTGCATTCTATCTTCCATGGTGTCTGCACCAGTTTACAATCCACCAACAGTAGATTAAGGTACATTTTCCTCACATCCTCAACAGAAATTTTTTTTGTTGATTTCTGTATGTGAGCCATTCTAACTGGGGTGAGGTGAAACCTCACTGTGGCTTTGAGTTGCATTTCTCTGATGGTTAGTGGTCCTGAGTGTTTTTTCATTCTCCTTTTGGCCATCTGAATTTTTCTTCTCTTGAAAAATCCTGTTCAAGTCCTTTTCCCTTTTCTTAACTGGATTGTTTGTTTTGTTGTTGAGTTTCTTGAGCTCTTTATTTTGGATTCCTTCATCAGTTTATTTTTATTCCTTCATCAGTTGCATAGTTTGCAAATATTTTCTCCTATTCTGTTGGTTGCCTCTTCACTTTGCTGAGTGTTTCTTTCACAGTGCATAAGCTTCTCAGCTTGATGTAATCCAATTTGTCAATGCTGGCTTTGATTGCCTGTGCTTCTGGGGTGTTTTCCAAGAAGTCTTTGCCTATGCCAATGTCTTGTAGAGTTTCCCCAATATTCTCTAGTAATTTGATGGTACCAGGTTGTAGAGTTGGTCTTTTTGTGTAAAGTGTAAGGTCAGGTCTTGTTTCATACTTCTGCATGCAGAAATCCAGTTTTCCAGGAACCGTTTGTTGAAGAGGTTATCCTTTCACCAGAGATTGATTTTAGCTCCTTTGTCCAAGATTAGATGGTCGTAGATGAGTAGATTGGGTTCTGGAGTTTCTATTCTGTTCCATTGATCTACACGTCTCATTTTTTTTTTTTTTTTGCAAATTTCAGGCTGTTTTGCTTGTAACTGCCCTGTAGTGTGAATTGAAATCTGGTATTGTGATGATTCTGGCTTTGTTTTTATTGTATAAGATTGCTTTAGTTATTCGGGTCCTCCTGTGTTTCCATATGATTTCATCATCATTTTTTCTAGATCTGAGAATGATGTCCTTGATATTTTGATTGGGGCTGCACTGAATCTGTACATTGCTTTTGGTAGTATGGACATTTTTTATTATATTGATTCTTCTAATAATGAACATGGAAGATTTTTTCTATTTTTATGTCTTTTACTTCTTTAATGTTTCATAATTTTCATCATAGAGATCTTTGACATCCTTGATTAAATTTTTTCCAAGGCATTTATTTTTTTGTAGCTATTGTTAATGGGATTTATCTTAGAAGTTCTTTCTCAGCCATGGTATTGTCTGTGTATACAAAGGCTATTAATTTTTTTGTGTTAATTTTATATCCTGCCACTTTACCAAACTCTTCCATGAGTTCCACTACTTTCTTAGTGGAGGATTTCAGACCCCTATATATAGAATCACGTCATCTGCAAATAGAGATAGTTTGACTTCATCCTTCCTTATTTGTATGCCTTTGATTTCTTTTTCTTAACTGGCTAAAACTTGCAGGACTATATAAAATGACAATAATGAGAGTGAGCATTATTGTCTGATTCAGACTCTTAGTGGGAGTGCTTCCAATTTTTCTCCATTCAATACGATGCTGGCTGTGTGTTGTAATAGATCGCCTTGAATGTTTGAGGAATGTTCCTTCAATATCCAATTTGCTTAAGGTTTTCTTCATGAAAGGATGTTGTAGTTTAACAAATGCTTTCTCTACATCTATTGAGGTAATCATATGGTTTTTGTTCTACAGTTTGTTAATGTGATGTATCCATTGATTGATTTTGAAGGCTGAACCATCCCTGCATCCCATAGACAAATTCCACTTGGTCTGGGTGAATGATGTTTCTGATGTGTTCGATAATCTAGTATTTTGTGGAGTATTTTTGCATCTTTGTTCATAAAAGATATTGGACTATAGTTCTCTTTCTCTGTTGTATCTTTTTCTGGTTTAGGAATTAAGGTGATACTGGCTTCCTAAAAGGAGTTTGGAAGGATTCCCTCCATTTCAATTGTTTTTAATAGCATAAGAAGTATTAGATGAGTTCTTCATTAAATGTGTGATATAATTCAGCAGCGAAGCCATCTGATCCTGTGCTTTTCCTTGTTGGGAGGGTCTTTATTATTGATTCAATCTCTGATTGGTTATTGATCTGTTTAGGTTTTCTATGTCTCCCAAGCTCTATTTTGGTAGATTGTATGTGTCTAGGAATCTGTTTCTTTTAGGTTTCCTGATTTGCTGGCACATAGCTCTTTGTAGTGATTCCTGATGATTCTTTTCATTTATGTTTTATCTATTGATACATTTCCCTTTTCATCTCTGATTTTATTGATTTATATCTTATCACTTTTTTTGTTAGTTGGGCCATTAGTGTATAAATTTTGTTTATTTAAAAAAACAGCTCTTGGGGCGGAGCCAAGATGGCGGAATAGTGAGGACGCGCACTAGCAGTCCGCAAAAAGATAGTTTAATAAAAACAGAGTTACTGTAGCCTCAGGAAAAATCTCAGGGAAAAAAATGCAGTGGAAATTCTTCCGGACCCAGTGAATGAGACGCAGAGGACCTAGGGAAAAGTAAGTTTGCGAACGGCAAATCGTGCCATAGTGGCACGGGAGCTGCCGGGAGGGATGGGAACCGGACGGAACACAGTCGCCATTGGAATTGAGCGCTTAAACGGGAGCCGATACAGGGATCCCGAGACACTGGCGGGGGGAAGCAGACCCCAGGGAAACAGCACAATTGAGGCGAGCCCACACGGACACTAGCCTCTTTCGTCGCCCACCCTGCTAACTCGGGCTAGATTAAACGCAGTGGCATGGCGCGCGCCCGCCGGCTGAGACAGGAGCCGGGCGGAACACAATCGCCGCAGGATCTGCGCGCGTGAACGGGAGCCGATACAGGGATCCCGAGACACTGGCGGGGGGAAGCAGACCCCAGGGAAACAGCACAATTGAGGCGAGCCCACACGGACACTAGCCTCTTTCGTCGCCCACCCTGCTAACTCGGGCTAGATTAAACGCAGTGGCATGGCGCGCGCCCGCCGGCTGAGACAGGAGCCGGGCGGAACACAATCGCCGCAGGATCTGCGCGCGTGAACGGGAGCCGATACAGGGATCCCGAGACACTGGCGGGGGGAAGCAGACCCCCACGGGGGAAACACCACAGTTGAGGCAAGCCCGCACGGACACTAGCCCCTCTCGCCGCCCACCTTACGAAGTCGAATTTGATTAAACACAGTGGGACAAGGTGCACCCGCCCATCACTGAGGCAGACGGAACCAAAAACCCGAGGCTGTAGAAACCTGAAGGGGATCCAAAAACTGGGAACACACCGCGCACACAAACTCCGTTACCTTGACAACCCAGAGAAAGAGTGTGGGGGAAAAAAAATGCCAAACAAAAACAGATTCCGAGGGAGCAAGATCAAGGAAGACGTTATGATGACCCCAAACGGAAAAGACACCCCAAGTCAGGATTGTGAAGATAATGAGATAGAAGAAATGCAAGAAGCAGATCTCAAAGAATTGATAAGAACATTAAGAAGTTCTCAAAAACAAATTCTTGAACTACAGAAATCTTTAATGGATAAGATAGAAAATCTCTCTCGCGAGAATGAAGTACTACGGAGAAATCAAAACGAAATGAAACAACTAGTAGAACAAGAAGCTACGATAGTGACAAAAAATCTTAATGAATTGAAGAACTCAATAGATCAAGTGACAAGCAATCTTGAGGGCCTTAAAACCAGAATGGGTGAAGCAGAGGAGAGAATATCGGACCTAGAAGACAGTGAACAGGAGAGGAAACAGTCAAACCAAAGACAAGAAGAGGAAATTAGAAAACTAAAAGATATCATCGGGAATTTACAGGATACTATTAAAAAACCCAACATTCGGGTTCTAGGTGTTCCTGAAGGTATGGAGAGGGAGAAAGGATTAGAAGGCCTTTTTAGGGAGATACTAGCAGAAAATTTTCCAGGCTTGGAGAAAGACAGAGAAATCCTAATCCAGGAAGCTCATAGAACCCCTAATAAACATGACCAAAAGAGATCCTCTGCACGACATATTGTAATTAAACTCACCACAGTGAAGCAAAAAGAAAAGATCCTAAAATGTGCAAGAGAGAAACGTCTGATTACTCTCAGAGGATCTCCAATTAGACTCACAGCTGACTTCTCAACAGAAACCCTACAAGCTAGAAGGGAATGGCGAGACATAGCCCAGGTACTTAGAGGGAAAAACTGCCAGCCCAGAATATTATACCCTGCAAAGCTCTCTTGTGAATGAAGGCGAAATAAAGACCTTTCATAACAAACAAAAATTGAAAGAATTTGTTGCCACTTGTCCAGCCCTGCAAAAGATACTTAAAGACGTGTTACACACAGAAACACAGAAACACGACCATCAACATGAAAGAAGGTAAATGAAGGGAACCTCACGGCAAAAAATCACAGGGAATTCAAAGCATACATTAGAAAATATCTGGCAAATGGCAGGGCAAACTTACCACTTATCAATAGTCACATTGAATGTTAAAGGTCTAAACTGTCCTGTTAAAAGACAGAGATTGGCTGACTGGGTAAAGGAACAAAAACCATCTATTTGCTGCCTACAAGAAACACATCTTTCCAACGAAGATCCATACAGACTGAAAATAAAAGGATGGAACAAGATATACCATGCCAACAGAAATGAAAAAAGAGCGGGTGTAACCATCTTAATATCGGACTACATAAACTTTAACACAAAAACTGTTAAGAGAGACAAAGAGGGACACTATATAATGATTAAGGGATCAATACTACAGGAAGATATAACAATTCTCAATGTATATGCACCTAATTACAGGCCACAGGTTTATTTAAAAAATTTGTTAAGAAACTTAAAGGGAGACTTAGACCCCAACACAATAGTACTGGGGGACTTCAATACTCCACTCACAGATATTGACAGATCGACAGAACAGAAGATCAACAAGGAGACAGTAGATTTAAACAACACTATAGCCCAAATGGATCTAACAGATATCTACAGAACTTTTCATCCTACACGTAAAGCATTCACATTCTTCTCAGCAGTACATGGAACCTACTCTAGGATTGATCACATATTAGGCCATAAAGCAAGTCTCAGCAAATTCAAAAGAATTAGAATCATACGATGCAACTTCTCAGACCATAAAGGATTGAAGTTGGAAATTAGCAACTCAGGAATCCCTAGAGCATATGCAAACACATGGAGATTGAACAACATGCTCCTGAATGAACAATGGGTCACTGAAGAAATCAAAAGAGAAATCAAAAATTTTCTGGAAGTAAATGAGGATAACAGCACAACATACCAAAACTTATGGGATACAGCAAAAGCAGTGTTAAGAGGAAAGTTTATATCAATAGGTGCCTACATCAAGAAAGTGGAAAGGCACCAAATAGATGAGCTTTCAATGCATCTCAAGGATCTAGAAAATTTGCAGCAAACTAGACCGAAATCTAGTAGAAAAAGAGAAATAATCAAAATCAGAGAAGAAATCAAAAGGATTGAATCCAAAAAAACATTACAAAACATCAGCCAAACGAGGAGCTGGTTTTTTGAGAAAATAAACAAGATTGACACCCCATTGGCCCAACTAACTAAAAAAAGAAGAGAAAAGACCCAAATCAGTAAAATCAGAGATGAAAAAGGAAATATAACAACAGACACCACAGAAATCAAAAGAATCATCAGAAATTACTACAAGGACTTGTATGCCAGTAAACAGGGAAACCTATCAGAAATGGATAGATTCCTGGGACACATGCAACCTACCTAAATTGAACCAGGAAGACATAGAAAACCTAAACAGACCCATAAGTGAGTCAGAAATTGAATCAGTAATAAAGGCCCTCCCAACAAAGAAAAGCCCAGGACCAGATGGATTCACTACTGAATTCTACCAGACATTTAAAGAAGAACTAACCCCAATTCTTCTCAAACTTTTCAGAACAATCGAAAAAGAGGGAATTCTCCCAAATTCTTTCTATGAAGCCAGCATCACCTTAATTCCTAAGCCAGAAAAAGATGCAGCATTGAAAGAGAATTACAGACCAATATCCCTCATGAACATAGATGCAAAAATCCTCAACAAAATTCTGGCCAATAGACTGCAACAACACATCAGAAAGATCATCCACCCAGACCAAGTGGGATTCATCCCTGGTATGCAGGGATGGTTCAATATTCGCAAAAACAATCAACGTGATACACCACATTAACAGACTGCAGAAGAAAAACCATATGATTATCTCACTAGACACAGAGAAAGCATTCGATAAAATTCAACACCCTTTCATGATGAAAACCCTAAGCAAACTGGGTATAGAAGGCACATTCCTCAATACAATCAAAGCAAATTTATGAAAAACCCATGGCCAATATCCTATTGAATGGGGAAAAGTTGGAAGCATTTCCACTGAGATCTGGTACCAGACAGGGATGCCCACTCTCACCACTGCTATTCAATATAGTGCTGGAAGTCTTAGCCAGAGCTATTAGGCAAGAAAAAGAAATTAAAGGGATACAAGTTGGGAAGGAAGAACTCAAACTATCCCTCTTTGCAGACGACATGATTCTTTATTTGGGGGACCCAAAGAACTCTACTAAGAGACTATTGGAACTCATAGAAGAGTTTTGGCAAAGTAGCAGGATATAAAATCAATGCACAAAAATCAACAGCCTTTGTATACACAGACAATGCCACGGCTGAGGAAGAACTGCTAAGATCAATCCCATTCACAATAGCTACAAAAACAATCAAATACCTTGGAATAAATTTAACTAAGGACATTAAAGATCTCTACAATGAAAATTACAAAACCTTAAAGAAAGAAATAGAAGAGGATACCAAAAAATGGAGAAATCTCCCATGCTCATGGATTGGAAGAATCAATATCATCAAAATGTCCATTCTCCCAAAAGCAATTTACAGATTCAACGCAATACCAATCAAGATACCGAGGACATTCTTCTCAGATCTGGAAAAAAATGATGCTGAAATTCATATGGAGACACAGGAGACCTCGAATAGCTAAAGCAATCTTGTACAACAAAAACAAAGCCGGAGGCATCACAATACCAGATTTCAGGACATACTACAGGGCAGTTGTTATCAAAACAGCATGGTACTGGTACAGAAACAGATGGATAGACCAATGGAACAGAATAGAAACTCCAGAAATCAATCCAAACACCTACAGCCAACTTATATTTGATCAACGATCCAAAACCAGTCCCTGGAGTAAGGTCAGTCTGTTTAATAAATGGTGCTGGGGAAAACTGGATTTCCACGTGCAGAACCATGAAGCAAGACCCCTACCTTTCACCTTACACAAAAATTCATTCAACATGGATTAAAAATTTAAACCTACGACCCGACACCATCAAATTACTAGAGAGCATAGGAGAAACCCTGCAAGACATAGGTACTGGCAAAGACTTCTTGGAAAAGACCCCAGAAGCACAGGCACTGAAAACCAAAATTTAACTACTGGGATTGCATCAAATTGAAAAGTTTTCTGTACTGCAAAAGAAACAGTCAGGAAAGTGAATAGGAAACCGACAGAATGGGAAAATATATTTGCAAACTATGCAACAGATAAAGGGTTGATAACCAGAATCTACAAAGAAATTAAGAAACTCCACAACATCAAAACAAACAACCCACTTAAGAGATGGGCCAAGGACCTCAATAGACATTTTTCAAAAGAGGAAATCCAAATGGCCAACAGACACATGAAAAAATGTTCAAGATCCCTAGCCATCAGGGAAATGCAAATCAAAACCACAATGAGGTTTCACCTCACCCCGGTGAGAAATGGCTCACATTCAGAAATCCACCAACAATAGATGCTGGAGAGGATGTGGGGGAAAAAGGGACACTAATCCACTGTTGGTGGGAATGCAAACTGGTGAAGCCACTATGGAAGTCAATCTGGAGATTCCTCAGAAACCTGAATATAACCCTACCATTCAACCCAGCCATCCCACTCCTTGGACAGAAACCTGAATATAACCCTACCATTCAACCCAGCCATCCCACTCCTTGGAATTTACCCAAAGGAAATTAAATGGGCAAACAAAAAAGCCGTCTGCACAGTAATGTTTATTGCGGCTCAATTCACAATAGCTAAGACTTGGAACCAACCCAAATGCCCATCAACAGTAGACTGGATTAGGAAATTATGGGACATGTACTCTACAGAATACTATACAGCAGTCAAAAACAATGAAATCCGGTCACTTGCAACAAAATGGAGGAATCTGGAAAACATCATGCTGAGTGAATTAAGTCAGTCCCAAAGAGACAAATATCATTTGTTTCCCTTGATTGGCGATGACTAACTGAGCACCAAAGGAGAAACCTGTAGAAGTGAAATGGACACTATGAGAAACAGTGACTCGATCAGCTCTTGTGCTGACTGTTGTTGCACAATGTAATACTTTATCCATGGTAGTATTTTTTTTTTTTATCCTAGTACTAGTGGTTGAACTCTGTAATTAACACACAATTATTCTTAGGTGTTTAAATTTTAACTGAAAAGTGATCTCTGTGAAATATAAGAGTGGGAATAAGAGAGGGAGGAGATGTAAAATTTGGGACATGCTCAATCAGAACGGCCCCAAATGATGGAGTTAGAATTGTGCCAGGGGATTCCAATACAATCCCATCAAGGTGGCATGTACCAAGGCCATCTCATTAGTCCAAGTGATCAATTTCAGCTCACAATTGATCACACTGATAGGTCTAAGAGTCAAAGGCATCGCACAAGCAAGACTAGTGTCTGCTAATACTAACTGATAGAATGAAAAAGGGAGAGAATGATCCAACATGGGAAGCAGGATACACAGCAGACTCATAGAATGGCAGATGTCCTAAATAGCACTCTGGCCTCAGAATCAGCCCTTAAGGCATGCGGATCTGGCTGAAGAGCCCATGAGAATAGTTTAGGCATGGAAAGCCAAGACATTCTGGAAAAAACAGAAGACCTAAATGAAAGATCTCTGCGAGTGAGATCCCAGTGGAAAGAACGGGGCCATCAAAGAAGGAGGTACCTTTCTCTGAAGGGAGGAGAGAACTTCCACTTTGACTATGACCCTGTCGGAATAAGATCGAAGTCGGCGAACCCTAAAGGCTTCCATAGCCTCGGCAACTCATGACCAGAGCCTAGGGAGATTACTGACGCCATAAACAAGAGTGTCAAATTGTTAAATCAACATCAGGAGTCACTGTGTACTTACGTCTCATGAGGGATCTGTCCTTAATGTGTTATCCAATGTGAAATAATGCTATTACTAGTACTGAAACAGTATTTTTGCACTGGGTGCTTCTGAGTGGGTGCAAACTGGTGAAATCTTTACATAGTATATATTGAATCGATCTTCTTTATATAAAGATAATTGCAAATGATTAAAAAAATCTTGGTGTTAAACTGGAAATTGCATAGACAATTAATCAATTTTTAAAAAAAAAAATCATGTAGGATCTCTGTCCTTAATGTGCTGTACATTGTGAATTAATACTATAACTAGCACTCCAACAGTATTATCATTTTGTGTCTCTATGCGAGGGCAAACCGTTGAAATCTTTACGTAATATGTACTAAATTGATCTTCTGTGTATAAAGAGAATTGAAAATGAATCTTGATGTGGGTGGAGGGGGGGGAGGGAGTGGGAGAGGAGAGGGTAGGGGGAGGGAGGGAAGTTGTGGGGGGGGAGCCATTGTGATCCATAAGCTGTTCTTTGGAAATTTATATTCTTTAAATAAAAGCTTTATATATATAAAAAAAAAAGCTCTTAATTTTGCTGATCTTTTATATAATTTTTGCCTTCAATTTTGTTTACTTCTTCTTTATTTCTTTCCTCCTACTAATTTTGGGTTTGGTTTGTTGTTTTCTTGGTCATTGAGATGCATTGATAGGTCACTTTTTTGGTTCCTTTCCAATTTCTTGATATATGCACCAATTGCTATTAACTTCCCTCTTAACACTGCTTTTGCTGTATCCCACAAGTTTTGATAAGTTGTATTGTCATCTTTGCTTGCTTCTAGAAATCTTTTTAATATCTCTTTTGATTTCTTCTGTGGCCCACTATTCATTTAGAAGCATGTTGTTCAGTCTGCTTATGATGGCATATTTTCTCAAGATCTTGAGTTGTTGATATCCAGCTTCATTCCATTGTGTTCAGAAAACATGCATAGTATGGTTTTGATTTGTTAGAATTTTATGAGACTTGCTTTATGGTCTAGCATGTGGTCAGTCCTAGAGAAAGTTCCATGCATTGATGGGAAAAATGTATATTCTGCTCCTGTGGAATAAAAAGTTCTAGAGATATCAGGTCATTTTGGTCCATAATATCAAATACTTCTAATGTTTCTTTGTTGATTTATGTCTGTTTGATCCATCCATTGATGAAAGTGGGGTGCTGAAATCCCCCATTACAATTGTATTGGAGTCTGTGTCTCCCTTTAGATCTGTTAACATTTCTTTTAAATATCCACACACCTTGGCATTGGGTTCATATGCATTTATTATAATCACATCTTCCTGTTGAGTTGACCACTTAATGATTAAATAGTGCCCTTCTCTGTCTCTTAACAGGTTTTGTGTTAAATTCTATTTGTCTGATATTAGGATGGTTATGCCAGCCCTTTTTTGCTTTCCATTAGCATGGGATATCCTTTTCCATCCTTTCACTTTAGTCTCTTTGTGACTGAGGTGCATTTCTTGTAGGTAACAAATAGGCGAGTCTTGTGTTTAAATCCGTTTGGTCTGCCTGTATCTTTTAACTGGAGAGAATTGAGGCCATTTACATTCAGGGTTATTACTGATAAATAATGACCGGCCCTGTCATTTTCCCATAAATATTCCTATTATTTACTTTGGATTTCCTTTGTACTTTTACTGGGAAATCTTCTGATTTCACATTCTTTTTATTTATTTATTTTTTAACAGGCAGAGTTAGTAAGAGAGAGAGAGAGAGAGAGAGACAGAGAGAAAGGTCTTCCTTCTGTTGACTTACCCCCAAAATGGCTGCCATGGCCGGCGTGCTGTGCCGATCAGAAGCCAGGAGCCAAGTGCTTCCTCCTGGTCTCCCATGCACTCCCGTGCAGGGCCCAAGCACTTGGGCCATCCTCCACTGCCTTCCCGGGCCACAGCAGAGAGCTGGACTGGAAGAGGAGCAACTGGGACAGGAATCCAGCACCCCAACCGGGACTAGAACCTGGGGTGCCGGTGCCACAGGTGGAGGATTAGCCAAGTAAGCTGTGGTGCCAGCCTGATTTCACATTCTTTTAAAGCTGTGACTATCCCTCTATGTTTCTATGTGTAGCACATCTGTAAGCATATTTTTAAGGCTGAACGACTGCTGAAAAATTCTTTTAATTTCTGTTATGGATGATCTTTATTTCATCTTCATTCATAAATGAAAATTTTGTATGGCATAATATTCTGGGTTGACAGTTTTTTTTGTCTTAAGTCTTGGACTATGTCTCTCCAATCTCAGCCTGTAGAGTTTACTATGAGAAGTCTTCTGAAAGTAATCTGGAATTTCTCTTATGCACATTTTGGAATAATTTCTTTATGTTCTGTTGTTGAAAGTTGGACTACAATGTGTTCTGGTGAAGATCTTTTCTGGTCATTCTTATGAGTTTTATATGCTTCCTATACTTGTAAGAACCTTTCTTTCTCCAAATTGGGGAAGTTTTCTGTAATTATTTCTCTGAATAGGCAATCTAATCCATTCTCTTCCCATGTCTTCAAGAACTCCTAGGCCTCATATGGTGGGTCATTTGATAGTATCCTATAAATTTCCAATACTGATTTTAGTTTTTCTAATTTCTGTTTCTTTGGTCCGATTGAAAGATTTCCAATGATTTGTCTTCTAGCTTAGATATTCTTTCTTTTGTTTGAGTCTGTTGTTAACGTTCTTCAGTGCATTTTATTTGATCTATTGAATTACTCACATCTAATATTTCATTTTGCTTTTTCTTTAATATCTCAATTTCAAGGGAAATTTTTTCATTCATGTCATATATGGATTTCTTTAATTTGTGGATTTTCTTCTGAGTAATCCTATGATTAATGTTTTCAATTCTGTTTCAGGCATTTCCTCAATCTCTTCATCTTCACATTCTAATATTGAAGCATTGTTGTGTTCCTATGGGAGGGTCATGCTGTCTTCTTGATTTTTGCTTCTTGAGTATGCATTTATTTTTGGTGTTTGTGGAGACACTTGTTGTTTTTCCTCTGGTGGCTTTTTGTCTTTACACTATGCCTCTGTGGCACAGGGAAATGTCTGCTGTTTCAGTGCATAACCAGAGGTATGTGCTGGATGTGGCCAGAGTGAGGTGAGAGTCCAGGGTAACACCCAAGATGGGTGTGGTAGAGCTCTTCTTCTTCTTCTTTTTTTTTTTTTTAAATCAGAAGAAATGATTTGATCACCTCTGTTGGAATAATGACACCCTCACTTCCTCTCTTCCAAGGTGATCACTGCCCAGGTGTTACCTGTGAGTGGGTGAAATACTCATCTGCACTTCTGTAAGAACCACACAAAGGATCTGTGCAGTCCTTAGCATGAATGTGGATCCTGTTGTGATCACACACCCCAGGTACTCAGGGAGCTCTGAGTGTTTGGAGCTGCTCACAGTGATTCCCCAGAGACACAGCTACATTCTGCCCACTCTTTCCCACAGTCATAGGGTACAGAATATCTACTCTGCCCTTCTAGACTGTCCTGTCCACAGAATGACAGAGATGTTCCCAGATCCAGCTGCCTGTTGGTGCTCCGCCTAGGAGATTTAAACCCCAGAGTCTTTGATATGTTGGATAACTTGGGGCACATCACAGTCCTATGAGGATGCCTGGCCCCCTGTCCATCCTCCCAGCCAGACTTTAAGTCAATGGGGACTGTGGATTTTCCCCTCTGGTAAACCTCTGCCTCACATACATACACAAGAGCTGTGGGTTGCAGCTCCTTCTGATTTCGCAGTGTTCTTTCTTTGTAGCTACTTTCTAGGTGCGTGGACCCAAGCCACTGGCACAACTACTGACAAGATGGCATCTGTCTTGTCTCAGCCACTCACTCTTCCTGAGTGCATGCACAAAAGCTGGCACAGCTGTTATGTATATCCAAAATGGTGCCCTCCCTCTCTCAGCTGGTTGCTGGTCACCATTGTTGCAGGGGGCAGGGTGGCCGGGGGGCAGAAACTTGCCCCTTTTTTTCTTCTGCATGTTAGCAGATATCTTGCCCCTTCCTGTCCTGCCCCCCAAGCCCAGGCTCCAGGCAGGACTTACGCCAGGCTCTCCTCTCGGGTGTGTCGGCAATGGTACGGGCTGGTGCGGTCTGATCTCGCCTCAGTCTCCAAAGTTGACCTTATCTCAGGCTGTTGGCGGCTGGGGTCCTGTGTTGTGTCCTTGCTCCTGCTGTGTGTCTGCACCCTCCACATAGATCTATGGATCCCTTTTACTTATGTAGAGTTTCCACTGCAGTTTTCTCCCTAATTCTGCCCTGAGATTGCACTCTCTCCATTTTTATAAATATCTTCCCCTAGCCTAGAGTAGTAAGTTCCCTCCCTATTCCACCATCTTGAAACCTCCTCTAAATGCTGTTTTCTTCTCCACTTGAGGGATTTTGCAAAGTTTTATCTCTTCCTTAAATTCTCTCTTTGCATTCTTGAATTATTTCACTGATGGATCTTATTTCATAAAATTTCAGCTTAACTATGACCTCATCAATGATGTATACCTAGGGAGTTTTTTGAAGTTATATTCTGTTTACACCCAATGTTAGAAATTTCTCCATTTCCTTTGGGATACTTACTAATATTTGTAATTATATTTTAATTTACTGTTTATACCACTACTCTAATGTAAGCTCCTTGACAACACAGGCCATATTTCTTTTGTAAACCACAGCATATGCAGGAATAAATAGCTCTTTGCCTTGCCTACAACAGATCATTCAGTCAATCAGTGAGACCAGACATATTGTCTTTGACAATTTTGACCAATTACATTTAAAGTGTAATAAAATTTACATTATCAATCTATTTATATTTTAAACTTTAAATTTTCTGTTAAAGGACATCAGTGAATTGAGAACATCTTGGAGATCAGAGAGAAAGTAGATGATTTTATCTGTAGGTAGTGATAAAGGAGAATGAATCCTTTTAAAAGCCACTTGAGGTTTAGAGTAAAGTGATGGAGTGAGGATTGTGGGTGGTAGGGGGTGGCCTACCAGTGGTGATTCTGTTTCTGCTCATTTCTTTACCCTATTTTCTCTTAGGGAGTTTGGCTGAGGCTACTTGAAACCTTATCCCTGAGTCTCTTAGGTGTGAGCCCATCTGAGTTAATTCTAAGAGGTAGAGATTAAGAACATGGACTCCAGAATAGGATAGCTCAGAGTTGAGACCTACATCAGCCATTTAATGGCTATGAAACCTTGGGAAATTCAGTATTGAGCTCTACTTTCTGGTTCATGAAATGCAAATACTAACAATATGTTTTGTGAGTTGAAAAAAAAATGGTGTATTTTATTCTCAGGTTGCAATGTGCTAGTTGTTTTGAGCTTTTTGTATCAAGCCTGTTACTAAACAAATATTAAATAAATTCTACTTAATACTTCTGATTCTTTTTCTGCGACTTGTTGCCTCTCCCCTTGTGAGCAGGCTTTGCACACTCTCCCATACCTTCACCTTCCTTATTCTGGGTTTGTATCCTTTGCTGTATTCTCTGTATATCTTTTGGGTTTTCTGCTTTCCTTAGAATTATATATAAAATTAAAAGGTCTTCTTACATTCTAAAAAGTAATATGTTGATAGGTATGTTAATCATGGGAATAAGTTGACTACATGCCTGTATAACACTTGGCTTTTTCTTTTTTGCATAGCTTTTACATTTCTAGTCTACCTTGCTATTTTTTGTGATTTCCTACCCAAATCTCTCATTTCATGCATTGTACCTTGGATCAGTCACTTCTCACCTCTCAACAGTCATAGTCTTCACAGTCTTTTCTGAGCTTGTCTTAGTGCCTTCTTCTTTTATATTGTAAACAAGAATGGAAAAAGCTTCGCCAAATGGGTGCCAGTTACTATAAATACAATGATTAAGGACTGAAGAAAGCCATTTAAATTGAGACATAAAATGACTTAATAAGTAATTTAGCCAATCTTCTAATTATGCAGATGGAAATCAAGTAGTCGTTAGGAGAAATGTAAAAAAAAAAATCTCAAATGCTGAATTCGTACTTATTCCCCACTAGATCAAGTCAGAAAAAAAATTATAGGATTTTTTCTATGTTTTTCTGATTTACACTCACCTATTAAGAAGTTTGTTATTTCCAGTGCATTCTTTTTTCTTCCAAGGATACACAGTGAGTCCGTTCCAGCTCTTTCCTTAGTATCTGTATCTTTTTCTGGAAAAACTGACATTGATGATGTGGGATATCTGGAAAGTCCATCTACTGAATGTCTTTAAAGCTGATAGTTTTATTTATGCTGCTCCTTCCTGGCATATTTGTGTTGTTATGTAGAATCCTAATGAGGAAATTTATGTTATAAGGACAAGTTTCTACTGGTTATTCCAGTGAAAAGAATATCATTTTGCTCTACTAACTTAATTCAAAAAGCCTCTCCAAAAATGGCAGTGATAACATTGATAGGGCAACTGTTAAATGTCAGAAACTGGATTACATTAAACACTTAGATTAGCACACTTAATTCTCAGAGTAACCCTCTGAGGCTGATTATAATTCAATCCTCATTTGACAGATGAAGCAACTAAGGTGCAGAAATGCTGAAAATCCTTGTCCAAGATCATTGATTGAAGATGTGGTCAACAGGAATACGAGAAGCCCATGCTCACTAGGAGCTACAAAAGATAATCTCCCTAACTGTGTGTTTTACTGGGTGATTTCTCCTCCTATCATTTGAGATAATGACCAGGATTCCTTGTGATTCCATCAAGTAACCACCAGGGACACCTCATTTCTGAATAAAACATTGCAGAGGCACTTTTCTTCCAAAATAACAATTAATTACTTTTCTTGGTAACTGGAATGTTTTCCATTTGCAGTCTCTATTTCTAGGGCTTTCAATTTCTCTCTCTCTCTCTCTCTCTCTCTCTCTCTCTCTCTCTCTCTCTCTCTCTCTCTTTTACAGCAGAGTGGACAGTGAGAGAGAGAGACAGAGACAAAGGTCTTCCTTTTGCGGTTGGTTCACCCTCCAATGGCTGCTGTGGCCGGCGCACCGTGCTGATCCGAAGCCAGGAGCCAGGTGCTTCTCCTGGTCTCCCATGGGGTGCAGGGCCCAAGCACTTGAGCCATCCTCCACTGACTCCCGGGCCACAGCAGAGAGCTGAACTGGAAGAGGGGCAACCTGGACAGAATCTGGCGCCCTGACCGGGACTAGAACTCGGTGTGCTGGTGCCACAAGGTGGAGGATTATCCTATTGAGCCACAGTGCTGGCCTTCAATTTCTCTTATTACTGAGATGTAATAGGGCCTTCCTATTTATTGAATTTTTTATGTAGTGGAGGATTAAGCTTATGATTATAAAATAAATTGTAAGTATGTTATTGTAAAAGTTGAAAGAAAGAATAAGGAAGGAAATAAGAGGGAGTGTGGGAGTATGGGCTGGCGGGGGGTGGGTAGAGTGGGATGTAGCACTATGTACCTAAATCTGTATATTAAATACATGAAATTTATTCAGCTTCTGTAAATAAATTGAAAAAAAGAAAGGAATGGTTATCTTCTGACTTTTTTAAAAAAAGATTTATTTGTTTGAGAGGGATAGGGAAGGAGGAAGGGGGAGAGAATGAAAGCGAGAGTGAGAGAAAGAGAGAGATATCTTCACTCTACAATTGACAGGGCTGGGGCGAGCCCAAGCCATGAGCCAGGAACTTCCATCTGGGTTTCCTACATGGGTAGCAGGAACACTAGGTACTTGGGCCAGTGTCTACTGCTTTCCCAGGTCATTAGCAGAGAGCAGATCAGAAGTGCAGGCAGCTGGGACACAAACTGGCACCCATATGGGATGCTGACGTTGCACATTGCAAGGGGAGACTTAACCCGCTGTGCCATAATGGTGGCAGCACAACAAGGCCTTTTCTCCTGCCTTTAGAACACATTTCCCACAACAATCCTGAGGGATATTTCTCCTGAGGCAGGGGAAACGTGGTACTTTCTTTCCTGCTGAGGTGTAGTGTCCATATCCAACATTTCCTAAGCCTACTTCAGAGCTGGTCAATCCTGAATTTATGGAAAAGGAAGCTGCTTCTCTCCCAGGTACCATAGAATCAGTCAAGAAATGATCACACGAGGGCATTAAAGTTGAGAAGTTTTCCTATCGCCCTTTTGTATCTTCTGATCCATGCTCCAAATTGCCACACACAGTGCTTACTAAGGTCTCCTCAACCTGGCCTAAGCCCTGTGCACCTGTGATACTATTATAACTTCTACTTTTGCAAAAATATGTTTTGATTAGTATTCTGGTGTCATCTGGAACAGACTGAGTGACTGCATGCAGGAAAGTTTATTAAAGTACACTGAATTACTGTATTGTCTTTCTAATAACAGACAGCTTTATCTTGTCAAGGATAATTTGTGGTACTGATTAAAAAGAGAATGTTATTTCTGCTGGTCTTCAAGGAGCATAACCAGAAGTAAACATTAGGCAGATATTTTTGTTGGATTGAAAAAACAAGAATATTTTCTCAAGATCTCATTCATTGGAGAATCGTCTCTTCCTAAAAGTATAGTGTCTTATCTATGTACTTCTTCCAAGAACACCTTTAAAGAGTCTGAATTTGAATATCACTTGTTATGGAATAGAAAGACATCCTACTGATTCTTATAGAGTTATTCCAATGGATAAGCATTGTAATTATTTAGGACCTGGGTTTTGAAACACATAAGTCAAAGGTTTCTGCACCGTTACTTCAAACTAAGTGGGTTCTGGATGATGAACAATTAGGATGGAATAAATCATACTCACCTTTCGTGTTGCTGTCTGTAGCTCCTGTGGGCCATTTGGTCACACAGATGCCTGGCATAACTCAGAGCCAAGGAGGAGTTTATTCATTTATAATGTGTACTCCAGTATTTCTCTTGTAGCCCCACAGTTGCACACATTGGAATATCTGTGAGTGGGCAGAGATCTCCTAGGTTTCCATTGGTCACAGTTCTTGGAGGTCTTTCCCAAATGTCCTTTATATTCAGTGAGTCTTATCAAGATATCTAGTAAAGGACAGTTTCTGACTTCAGTGCTAGAAAAAAATGCTCATTCTCTATAGTTCAAAGAAATAAATACCATTGTGATGGTGAAGAACTCTCTTTGTTTTGGGCAAAGGCAGTATCCTGACTTGTGTAGGAAAACAGGCGTCATTGCAAATTCTGTATTGAAAAGAGTGGTGCAAGTTATATCTCTTTGGTCCCCAACAGGCGTTTAGGAATATCTGATGAAATAAAGAAAAGGACCCCTTGGGACTCCAGGTCCAAATGTTGCCAATTAACCTATAGTATAATTAACTTTAATAAACTTTGTATGGTATCAATTGGGACTTTGTCTTTAGAGAAAGGAAGATGCAATAACAAAATCAGAAGCAGGTCACTTGCAAACAATGTGTCAGATGAAACTTGAGTGGTTTCTTTTCTTTTTCTAAATTTATTTTGTTTAAGGGATACAACTTCATGCATTTACTATATGTAGATTTGGTAATATGATGCTTCTTCCTTCTCTATCTACCTTCTAACCATACTCCTCCCTTTCTTCTTCCTCCCTCTTCCTTTCCTAGCCTTATTTTTTTTTTACAGAGATCAATTTTCAGTTAATTTTTATACTCATAAGATTAACCCTACACCAAGTAGAAAGTTCACTGATTAGTATGAAGAAAAAAAGAAGTAGAGAAAAACAAACAAGAAAAACATTGATCCCCGATAGTCAAGGCAAGGGTTGTTCCAAATCATTGCATCTTAAAGTGTCAGTTTTGCTCCTATAGATTCCATTTTTTTTTATTTGACAGGGAGAGTTATAGACAGTGAGAGAGAGAGACAGAGAGAAAGGTCTTCCTTCCGTTGGTTCACCCCCCAAATGGCTGCCACGGCGGGCGTGCTGCGCCGATTCGAAGCCAGGAGCCAGGAGCCAGGAGCCAGGAGCCAGGAGCCAGGAGCCAGGAGCCGGGAACCTCTTCCTGGTCTCCCATGTGAGTGCAGGGGTCTGAGCACTTGGGTCATCCTCCACTGCCCTCCCAGGCCACAGCAAAGAGCTGGACTGGAAGAGGAGCAACCGGGACTAGAACCCGGCGCCCATATGGGATGCCAGTGCTGCAGGCGGAGGATTAACCGAGTGAGTCATGGCGCCAGCCCCTATAGATTACATTTTAAGTACTATTTTAGATATCACAGATTAGAGAGAACATATGGTATTTGTCTTTATGTGATTGGTTTATTGCACTAAGTATAATGGTTTCTGGTTGTTTCCATTTTATTGCAAATGACAGGACTTCTTTCTTTCTTTCTTTCTTTTTTTTTTTTTTTTTTTACTGCTGTGTAGTGTTCTATAGTGTATGTATACCATAATTTCTTTATCCAGTTTTCAGTTGATTGACATCGGGTTTGATTCCATATCTTAGCTATTGTAAATTGAGCTGAAATGAACATCGGGTACAGATAACTTTCATATGCACTTTCTTTTGGTTTGGGTAAATTCCCAGGAGTGGGATGGCTGGTTCATATGGTAGGTCTATATTTAGCTTTCTGAGACATCTCCATACTATCTTCCACAGTGGCTGTGTCAGTTTACATTCCCCCCAAGAGTGGATTAAGGTACCTTTCTCTCCACATCCTCACCAGCATTTGTTGTTTGTTGATTTCTGTATGAGACTCATTCTAACAGGGGTGAGGTGAAACCTCATTGTGGTTTTGATTTGCATTTCCCTGATGGCTAGCAACACTGAGCATTTTTTCATGTGTCTGTTGGCCATTTGAATTTTCTCTCTTGAAAAATATCTGTTCAGGTCACCCATTTCTTAATTGGATTGTTTGTTTTGTTGTTAAGCTTCTCAGCTCTTTATAGATTAAGGAAGTTAATCTTTTGTCAGTCGCATTGTTTGCAAATATTTTCTCCCATTCTGTTGGTTGATGCTTCATTTTGCTGAGTGTTTCTTTTGCAATACAGAAGTTTTTCAGTTTGATGTAATCCCACTTGTTAATTTTGGCTTTGATTGCCTACGCTTCTGGGGTGTTTTCCAAGAAGTCTTTCTCTATGCCAGTGTCTTGTAGGGTTTCCCCGATGTTCTCTAGTAATTTGATGTTATCGTGTCATAGATTCTGGTCTTTGATCCATGTTGAGTGGATTTTTGTGTGAGGTGTGAGGTAAGGGTCTTGTTTCATACTTCTGCATGTGGAGATACAGTTTTCCTAGCACCATTAGTTGAAGAGACTGTCTTGGCTCCATGAGTTGTTTTGTTCCTTTGTCAAAGATAAGTTGGTTATAGATGTATGGATTTATTTCTGGGGTTTCTATTCTGCTTCATTGGCCATCTGGTTTTGTGCTGGTACCAGGCTATTTTAATTATAACTGACCCGTAGTATGTCTTGAGGTCTGGTATTATGATGTTGTATAATATTGTTTTAGCAATTCTAGTAGAATTCAGAAGTGAAGCCATTGGGATCTGGGGTTTTCTTTGTTGGGAGCGTCTTTTTTTTTTTAAGATTTATATTAAAATCAGAGTTACACAGAGAGGAGAGGCAGAGAGAGAGAGAGAGAGAGAGAGAGAGAGAGAGAGAAAGGTCTTCCATCCACTGGTTCACTCCCTAGTTGGCCACAATGGCTCGAGCTGTCCCCATTTGAAGCCAGGAGTCAGGAACTTCTTCTGGGTCTCTCATGCAGGTACAGAGGCCCAAGGACTTGGTCCCTCTTCTACTGCTTTCCCAGGCACACTAGCAGGGAGCTGGATTGGAAGTGGAGCAACCAGGACTTGAATCAGTGCCCATATGGGATGCCGGCACTGCAGGCAATGTCTTTACCCGCTATGCCACAGTGCCAGACCCTGTTGGGAGGGTCTTTATTACTGATTTATTTCTGTTTTGTTCTGTTTAGGTTTTCAATGACTGACTTTTGATAGATTTTACGTGTCCAAGAATCTATCCATTTGTTCTAGGTTTTCCAAATTGTTGTCATAAAGCAATTTGTAATAATTCCTGCTGATTCTTTTTATTTCTGTTTCTTATTGTCTATTTATTATTCCTTATTCTGTTTATTATATTATTTTTTTATTTCCTGATTCAACTCTGACTTTATTGATTTGGGCCTTCTCCCCCTTTTTTTTGTTTAGTTGGGCCATTGGTGTATCAATTTTTTTCCCAAAGAAACCTTTTATTTCAGGAATACAAATTTCATAAGTATAACTTTAGGAATTTTTCTTTTGCTTGGTCAATAAGTTTATTGTCTTTATCAGAAAAATCTTCATAGAAAATTGTTTGGGTTAGCTCTCGGCAGCCCGCTTCTGAGCTCTGAGGAGGCTTGCTTTCTTTTGAGCTACCCGATCTTTCTTCTGAGCAAGGGACATTTTGGGACGGTTCCACCTAAAAAATGAAGTAGAAGTAAGAAAAAATTAGGAATATATATTTTAAATCTATGGCTAAAAAGGACACAGTATTTAATTTCAACTGAAAATGACAAACTTCATTATCAGATGAAAGCTGAATATCCAAGTTCTAATACTTATCCTTGTTTATGATCTTTAACTGTCTAAACAGCTTCTGTTGGCCTGTTATCTGATGGCCTATTATCACATGGCCAATAAAACATGACTCGTTAGTATAGTGCTAAGATGTTTGTTAAGCATCATATTTTATTCCATCCAAAAACCGAAACAGGAATGATCAACAAAAGGTAACTCTTTTCTTTAGGTAGCCAATAAAAAATACAGTAGCTGGTACTTGCACTGTACTGGGATAGAACGGGCCACCTCAGCATCTTCTGAGGCTAAAACATTTATATCATCACAATTATTTTAGCAAACCTCGTTCCCTTTGCTTCTGCCTCATCACACAGAGTCAGTGATCGAGTTTGCATAGTATAAATTTAGGAATAAAGTAATTCTTCCCACCATACCTGCCTTCCCACCCACACTCCCACCTCTCCTCCTCCTCCCTCTCCCATTCCGGGTCCCATTCTCCATTAAGATTCTTCTGCTTCACTGATTCTGTTGTTAAGGCTCTCCAGTGTATTTTTTATTTGTTCTATTGAATTCTTCATTTCCAAGATTTCATTTTGATTTCTCTCTCTCTTTTTTAAAAAAGATTTTTCATTTATTTATTTGAGAGGTAGAGTTACAGACAGTGAGAGGGAGAGACAGAGAGAAAGGTTTCCTTCCATTGGTTCACTCCCCAGATGGCTACAATGGTTAGAGCTGCTTCAATCCGAAGATCAGATGCAGACCCAAGAGCTGCTATCCAAATGTTGCCTTCTCCCTGCTGGTTGCACTGGAGCTGCCACTGCCAGTAGTGTTGAAAAGATGGCATCTTGTTTCAGCTGGTAGTTGTGCATGCACACAAGGGCTTCCACAGCTGCTGCTTCTGCCCCGAATCTTTGTGTCTTTTAGGTGGGCACAGGGTGAGAGAAACGTGCCCCTATTTTTACTGAGTCAGAGTGTACCCTCTCCCCTTCAGGGCTCCAGGCCAGACTCATGTCTGGCTATCTCACCAGCGGAATGGGTTGCTGCAGTATGATCTAACCTCAGTCTCCAAAGCTGGCACTTTCTCCGGCTCTCAGCTGCAGGAGTCACGTGTTGTGTCTGCCTTCGTGCTGTATGTCCACACATTGTACATAGAACCATGGCATTCCTCTTCCTTCCTTAGAGTTTTCACCGCAGTTTTCTCTCTAATTCTCCCCCTGAGCGTGTACTTCCTACACTTTTTTTTTTTAAACCATAATCCCTCACCTAGCACTGCATGCCACTCCTTATTCCATGATCTTGGAATCCTCTGTGTCTGCTTAGGTGCTTATATGTTTATGAAAGTCACATCTTTTTGTTGCGTGATCCCTTAATTGCTAAATATTGCCCTTCTTTGTCTACTTTAACAAGTTTTTTTTTTTTTTTTGTATTTGACAGGCAGAGTGGACAGTGAGAGAGAGACAGAGAGAAAGGTCTTCCTTTGCCGTTGGTTCACCCTCCAATGGCCGCTGCGGCTGGCGCACTGCGGCCAGTGCACTGCGCTCATCTGATGGCAGGAGCCAGGTGCTAGGTGCTTTTCCTGGTCTCCCATGGGGTTCAGGGCCCAAGCACTTGGGCCATCCTCCACTGCACTCCTGGGCCACAGCAGAGGGCTGGCCTGGAAGAGGGGCAACCGGGACAGAATCCGGCGCCCCGACCGGGACTAGAACCTCGTGTGCCGGCGCTGCAAGGCAGAGGATTAGCCTGTTGAGCCATGGCACCGACCTACTTTAACAAGTTTTGTATTAAAGGCTATTTTGTCTGATATTAGGATGGTTATACCTGCTCATTTCTGCATTCTGTTAGCATGGAATTTTTTTTTTTTGACAGGCAGAGTGGACAGTGAGAGAGAGACAGAGAGAAAGGTCTTCCTTTGCCGTTGGTTCATCCTCCAATGGCTGCCATGGACAGCGCGCTGTGGCCGGCGCACCACGCTCATCCGATGGCAGGAGCCAGGTGCTAGGTGCTTATCCTGGTCTCCCATGGGGTGCACGGCCCAAGCACTTGGGCCATCCTCCACTGCACTCCTGGGCCACAGCAGAGGGCTGGCCTGGAAGAGGGGCAACCGGGACAGAATCTGGCGCCCCGACCAGGACTAGAACCCGGTGTGCCAGCGCCGCAAGGTGGCGGAGGATTAGCCTGTTGAGCCACGGCGCCGGCGGAATTTTTTTTTTTTTTAAGATTTGTTTATTTATTTGAAAGAGTTACAGAGAGAGAGAATAAGCAGAGAGAGAGAGAGAGAGAGAGAGAGAGAGAGAGAGAGAGGGAAAGGTCTTCCATCCACTAATTCACTCCTTATTTGGCCGCAACAGCTGGAGCTGTGCTGATCTGAAGCCAGGAGCAAGAAGCTTCCTCTAGGTCTCCCACGTGGGTGCAGGGGCCCAAGGACTTGGGCCACCTTATACTGCTATCCCAGGCCATAGCAGAGAACTGGATTGCAAGAGGAGCAGCAGGGACTAGAACCGGTGCCCACATGGGATGCAGGCACTTCAGGCCAGGGCGTTAACCCACTGTGCCACAGTTCTGGCCCCAGAATCCTTTCACTTTCAGTGTGCATGTTTCTTTGTTGGTGAGATGTGTTTCTTGTAGGATGTGAATACATGGATCTTGTTTTTTTAATCCATTCATCCATTCTGTGTCTTTTTTAAATTTTTATTTATTTTTATTTTTTGACAGGCAGAGTGGACAGTGAGAGAGACAGAGAGAAAGGTCTTCCTTTGCCGTTGGTTCACCCTCCAATGGCCGCTGCGGCTGGCGCGCTGCGGCCGGCGCACCACGCTCATCCGATGGCAGGAGCCAGGTGCTAGGTGCTTTTCCTGGTCTCCCATGGGGTGCAGGGCCCAAGCACTTGGGCCATCCTCCACTGCACTCCTGGGCTACAGCAGAGAGCTGGCCTGGAAGAGGGGCAACCGGGACAGAATCTGGTGCCCCAACCAGGACTAGAACCTGGTGTGCCGGCGCCGCAAGGCGGAGGATTAATCTGTTGAGCCACGGCGCCGGCCCATTCTGTGTCTTTTAATTGGAGAATTTGAGGCCATTTACACTCAAGGTAACTATTGATAAGTAAGGACTTGTTCTGCCATTTTCCCATTGTTTGCTTTGGATTTCCTTTGTACTTTTACTGGGTGATTTTCTGCTTTCAAATTCTTTCATAATGTTGACTATCCTTCTGTGTTTCTGCGAGTAGCACATCCTTAATCATCTTTTGTAAGGCTGGAAAGATGGTGACAAATTCTTTCAATTTCTGTTTGTTACAGAAGGTCTTTATTTCACCTTCATTCATAATTAAGAGCTTTTCAGGATAGAGTATTCTGGGTTGAAAGTTTTTGTCTTTTTAAGGCTTAGACTATGTCTCTTCATTCTCTCCTGGTCTGTAGGGTTTCTGATGAGGAGTTAGCTGTGAGACTCATTGGGGATCCTCTGAAAGTAATCTGACATTTCTCTGTTGCACATTTTAGAATATTTTTTATTTGTTTTATGCTGAAAGTTTGACTACAATGTGTCATGGTGAAGGTCTTTTTGGTTTTGTTAATAGAAGGTCTGTGTGCTTTGTGTATTTGGATGTTAAATCTCCAAATTGGAGAAGTTTTTTTGTAATTTCTATTGTTTTTGTAATTTTCTATTTCTCTGAATAGGCCTTATAATCCATTTTCTCTTTCTACCCGTTCAGATGGAAATGAGCATATAAAACATTATCATAAAATGAATGCCAGTACCACATGTTGAAATGTACCATACACTGAAAATGATAATTTTGAGCAGATGTATATTCATAAATAAATGTATTTGCAAGATTTTTGAAGCTCAACTTTCCACTGTAGAAGAGTAAATCAAACTCTGAAGAAGACACAAAATTAATATATAATGATGTGGACAGAAAACAATAAAATGGAAAACAAAGACTTAATATGAGGGGAATTTAGAAAGGCTCTTGCTCCAAAGAACTAATTAGATTAACATTTCTGATAAATATGTTCAAAAATAAAGGAGGAAATAATATTGAAGACGGAATGCAATTTTATAAGTAGAGCTAAGATCACAAAGACAAAACACTATAAAATGTTCTTATAAAGTAACTCTACATTTTTAGTAAAAGAATCAAATTCAGTAAAATAATCTGATGGTAAAAAATAAAACCCTAGATGGTGCTGTAAGATTTAAACAAATAATCAACAGATTAAAACCTTTCAACAAAGCCAACACCAGTTTCAAGGCCTACCAAATTCTCAAAGAACAGATAATTCCAAGGAAATAAAAATATTTTCAGCCAGGAAAATGTTGAGTACTCCTTAATTTGTTTTATAAAATGAGCATAACCTCCAACCCCTAATCATGTCTCATCAGCACATAATGGAATACTTGAAGATAGTCGAACTTTGGAAAACCGTATGCCAAAAATAAATAAAACATTTGCAAATTGAACTTTTATGTGTTTAAAATATCAGCAAATCTATTCATATCTTTTTATTGCTCTAAGAGACAAAGGAGATAAATTGTGTGCTTAGTACATATGCTGCATTTTATTTACTAGACATGATGATTTACTGCATTTTAAATTCAATACTCATTCATGGTAACTCTTACAAATCTATGCACAGTGGGAGATCAGGAGGAAGCACCTGGCTCCGGGCTTCAGATTGGCACAGCTCCGGCTGTAGCGGCCATTTGGGGAGTGAACCAACGAAAGGAAGAACTTTATCTCTGTCTCTCTCTCAATGTCTATAACTTTACTTGTCAAAAAAATTAAAAAAAATCTATGCACAAAAGTTATTCTTGAAGTTTCTAAGTGGACTCTAATTAATTGACTCCTACTGGTTTCATAGGTAAAGACATAAAATGATCTGGAAATAAAGTTTATGGGAATAAGTAGCAGAATGAGCACCCAATCCTCAAAGTATTTAAAACAGTGGGTCACGAGAACGATCCAACATGGGAAGCGGGATACACAGCATAGTCATAGAATGGCAGATGTCCTAAACAGCACTCTGGCCTGAGAATCAGCCCTTAAGGCATTCGGATCTGGCTGAAGAGCCCATAAGAGTATTTTAATAATGGAAAGCCAAGACACTCTGGTAAAAAAACAAAAAAACAAAACAAAAAAAAACCTGAATGAAAGATCTCTGTGAGTGAGACCCCAGTGGGGAAAAAAAAAGGAATAGTGGGTCACATGAATGGACAAAATATCCATCAGGCTGAGAAGTGCCAGAGCCCAGGGGGAAGTTACTTGTGCTATGGTAGCTGGTCTGACTGGGCATTCAAATTATGCTACTTCTTTGATCTCTGCTAAAGCATCCCTCAAGCAAGGAGAACAGTGCAAAAGAGCTACACCTGAGTTTACCTCGGACACATGGCTCAGCACCTGACCAGTTGCTGATTGTATTGTTGCCTTGTCCTTTCTCCAAGGACACAATCCCAGTGGGTAGCAGTTTAGCTTTTCCTCACAAAATTTCTTCAAGTTCACACCACGCTAGGTTAATCAGGGACAGTTGAACCGGGGATCTCAAGGGGTACCTTTTGTGTCTTTAATTAAATGATTCCTAACCATCTATTGGGACCAAGCAGATATAACTTACACCACTCTTCAACATAGAATTTTCAGGGACATCTGTCTTCCTATCCAGGTCAGGATACTGCCTTTGCCCAAAACAAAGAGTTTCTCTCCATGACAACAATAGGCATTTCTCTCAGCTAAGCAGAATGAGCACTTTTCCTAGCGCTAAGTCAGACATTACCCTTTCGTTGGTATCCTGATGAGACTTGCTGATGGTGAAGGGCATTTGGGAAAGTCCTCAGGCTTTGTAGGCAATGAAAACCCGAGAGTTCTCTGCCCATTCACAGACAGTGCATGCACTGGGGGGCTACATGAGAAACACTGTACACATCATAACTAGAAAAGCTGCTACTCGACTTTGAAATACCTTCCGAATCTTGGGATTAGATTGCTCACTGAAGCCATGGACAGCAACCTGATCTGAGCGGTAAGTATGATTTACTTAGTCACACATCAAGAGCCCAAGTAGTTGGAAGTTGCAGTCAGAAGGGTTTGACTTATGTGTTTCAAAACCCAGGTCCTAAATAATGGAGAACAATGTTTCTTCATAGGACTAACTCTATAGGAACCAAAAGGATGTCAATCTATTCTCTAAGCAGTGATACTCAAATTTGAGAAAGACTTTTTTTTTTTTTTTGCACAGGCAGAGCGGACAGTGAGAGAGAGAGAGACAGAGAGAAAGGTCTTCCTTTTTCTGTTGGTTCACCCCTCAATGGCCTCTAAGGCTGGCGCACTGCGGCGAGTGCACTGCGCATATCAAAGCCAGGAGCCATGTGCTGATCCTGGTTTCCCATGCGGGCACAGGCCCCATGGACTTAGGCTATCCTCCACTGCACTCCCGGGCCACAGCAGAGAGCTGGACTGGAAGAGGAGCAACATGGACAGAATCTGGTTCCCGACTGGGACTAGAACACGGTATGCGGGTGCTGCAGCCAGAGGATTAGCCTATTGAGCCGCAGCGATGGCCCAAGAGCAAAACTTTTAAAAGATACTCTTGGAAGAAATTACAAGAATAGGAAAATACACTTTTAGGAAGGGACTATAGTTCCTGATGAAATGTTCTTGTTATCTCAGTCTAACAAAATTATCTGCGTAATGTTTCTGTTTGGTTATGCAGCTTGAAGACTGGGAGAGATAGCTGCATCTTTTTAATAATCAGTACCAGAAAAACATCTTTGACATGGAAAAAGTATTCTTTTATTAGTAAGACAATGTAATAAATCAATGAACTTTAATATGCTGTCCTTCATGGGTTCATTCTGTATGTTCCAAAAAGACTGGAACACTAATCAATATTGATCTTTAGTAAAAGTAGAAATTATAGTAGTGATTTGCATGCACAGACCTTATGCCAGGTTGAGGATACATTGGAGGCACTTAGTGAGGCATTTGGAGGCTGGATCAGAGGACAAGTAAGGGCAATAGGAATGTGTCTCGACTTCAACATTTGGTCTAGTGTGATCATTTGCTCAGTGATTCTACAATACCCGGGAGGGAAGTACCCAATGTTCCAACCACTTATTAAACATGCAAGTCAGATTCCTTTCAGTAGATTCAGGGTTGGCTAGCTCTGAAGTGTGAGTAGGAACATGTTGGAAATGGACCCAGCTCTCTCAACAGGATTCTCCAGTGTCAGGAGAAATGCCCTTCAAGCTTGTGGAGAATGTGCTGTAAAAGACTGTAGAAGAGTTTTCATATGGGGTCTCCTGGGAAGTTCCCATTCCATCTCAATAGTAAGACAGATCAGAAGCCCTAGAGATAAGGACTGAAAATGGAAAAACATTTCAGTTATTGAGAAATGTAAGTACTTGTTATTTTATTTTTGAGAGATATATTTATTTTTTTAGATTTATTTAGTTAGAGAGAGACGGAGATAGAGAGAAAAATCTTCTAACCACTGTTTCATTCCTCCTAGTCGCTGCAATAGCCAGAGCTATCCTGATCCAAAGTCAGGAGCCAGGGGATTCTTCCAGGTCTCCCTCAATGATGCAGCGCTCAAGCACTTGGGCCATCTTCTACTGGTTTGCTTGGCCCATTAGCTGGGACCTGGATCAGAGGTGGAGTAGCTGGGACTAGAACTGGCACCAATGTGGGATGCCAGAGTCACAGCAGCAGCTTTATTTCTGCACCACATCACCATCGCCACTTGTTATGTTCAAACACTAACTACCTCTGCAATAGTCTCTCACTCAGAATAAGGAAATCTGGAAGTATATTCTACTCTTCAATCTGTATATATGAAAATTTTCCCTTTATGTAATTTTCAGAAGTGGAAAAGAAAAAAGGAGGCAAATACCTATGAGGGTACTTCAAAAAGTTTATGGACAATGGGCATTAGGCCTAGTGGGTCAAACACTGTCGGTTAGTCACACCCTGATTCCAGCTTCCTTTGAGGAGAGGAGGCAGCAGGTGGTGTGGCTCACACGATGGCGCCTGTGACACTCACGTACAAGGCTGAGATGGAGTTCTGTCTCCCGACTTTGGACCAGCCTGATCCACGCCATTGCGGGCATTGGGGAGTGAACCAGCAGATGGGGGCCTTGTCTCTCTCTGCCTCCCAGATTACTGAAAAAATTAGTTAATTTTAGTGCAAAATAAAGACTTTTGAACACTACGCAGTGTTTTCATAATACTCATTTTCCATGTCTGTTTTGGAAACCATTAAATAATTACCATAAGAAAGCCCTGGACAGTGACTCATGGGGTCCCTGGTGGTGAGTTGATGGCATCACAAAGAGGATTTGGTCATTTTCTCAAAAATAAGGCAGAATAGGTCAAATTACAGTTAGGGAGGCAGCATTTTGCAGTGCCTGAGTCCCATTTCTCATAATCCTGTTTGCCAAAATCCTCAATTGATGTCCCTGGGCAAGATCTTTCACATTTTTGCACTTCAGTTCCTTCATTTGAAAAAAGAAAAGCGGATTCAATCATATGCAGCCCCAGAGGGCGTCTCTGGGAATTAAATGTGGTACTCTAACATGTTTAAATACTACAGCGTCTGGCAGTTAACAATCGCCTTATAGATGTCACTGCTATTTGCAAATTATCAAACGAATTTAGCACTGCAAAAGCATGTTGTTTTAAGTGGGACCTGCCATCCAAACCTGTTGTTCTGTTGTTAGAGTTCCTCACTAGGAATTTCCAGAACAGCAGAAATATGCCTGCAATGAGCACACAAACACAACGATCAGCTTCTAAGACATTAAGGAAATGGATTTTCCCGATCTCCCATAGCACAGAGAGCAAGCTTTGCTAAACAAAATATGTGGGCTAAGGAAAGGGCTGAAACACACTGACTTGGTGTCCTTGGAGACCAGGAAACACAGTGGGAGAAAGAAGCTTCTTAATGGGGGAGTATAAACCAAGGAAACCAAGACAAACTTCATACAATTCTCTTCTTGTCACAGTGGGGGAGAAGCATGAATTCTGTATTTTAGAAATTTGGATATGTCTGTTGATTTTGTTCCTAATAAGCCTGGTAGCCACTGATTCTCTAATTGACATCTTCCTAATTAGGTGATTGGCTAAAATAATCTCTAAGTGTCTTTACAAGTCTCTATTTACATCGCCTTCTTCAGGCCAGAATCATTGTATTTCTAGTAACCTAGCACCCATTTGACAAAGATTGTTTCCTCTCTTCCTTTAAGGTTTATTTTGTATTTATTTGAAGGACAGAGTTACAGAGAGAGGAGGAGAAACAGAGATAGATCTTCCATTCGCTAGTTAGTCCCCAAGTGGCCACAAGTGCGGGGGCTGAGCCAGACCGTAGGCAGGTCCCAGGAAATTTTTCTGGGTCTCCCACGTGGATAAGGTTGCCAAAGGACTTGGGTCATCCTCTGATGCTTTTCCAGGCACATTAGCAGGGAGCTGGTTCAGGTGTGGAGCCACCGGGACACGAATTGATGCTGATATGGGAGCTGGCAATGCAGGTGGTGACTGTGACGCAACACTGGGTACAGATCGATTCCTTTCTTGTCTGTCCCAGACAGTGTGACACATGCATGATACAGAAAATATTTCTGATAAATTACTGGGTGAACAATAGGGAAGTATCTTCTGTGACATAAAGGAAGCAGGCCCCATGACAAGCTCAGGAGAGACTATGACAGGAATGGTTGTTGAGGGTGGGAAGTGACGGATCCAAGGAAAAATGTTTGACCTGAGAGGTGTGGGAAGGGAATCTGTAGACTACAAAAATGAAAGAATTGAGAAAATTGTAAGTCTCATGTTCCCTAACTATGTAATTCAATTATATTCATGATGGACAGATTTAGGACTTAAGAGTACCCTATAATTTTGCACTTGAACTTCATCAAACAGAAAACCCCAAAGATGTGCATGGAATACAATAAAGGAGGCACATCCAGGGCTAAGGTAAGAGAAGATACGGAAGAGTATGCAAACCCGGTTCAGGTTGAGAGGGACAGCAAGTCCAAGAAATAATTAGAAATATTAGGTGTACCATTTACAATGAACTCAGATGGGTTCACTCAGAAGAAACCCAGAGACAAGGTCTCAGGTAGCCTCGGGCATACTCCTTCAGAAGCAATTGAGTAGAAAAATGAGCAAAAACAGAATCATCACTTCTAGGGGGCCACCGTGGTGATCCAAAGACAGGACCCAGATGCTTCTCCTGGTCTCCCATGTTTGTGCAGGACCCAAGCATTGGGCCATCCTCCACTGCACAGAGAGGGAGGGAGAGCCAGGACAGAATCTGGCGCCCCGACCAGGACTAGAACCTGGTGTGCTGGCGCTGCAGGCGGAGGATTAGCCTACTGAGCCTCGGTGCTGGCCTCAAGTGGCTTTTAAATGACACATTCTCATTTACTGTTAGATGCAGATGAGATATCTAATGTCTCTGTTCCCAAAATGGTCTCAATTCACTGAGGTCTGATATTGGCAATGAAATCCTACAATATAAATAGTCTGATGACACAACTTTTGATTACACTTTAAATGTGATCAGTCAGCCAATTGTCAAAAGACCCTGCTCTGCTGTCACTGATCCAATAAAAATTTATAGAGTCTGTTGTGTGCCAGCTACTCTTGGGTGCACTGTGGTTCACAAAATAGATATGGCCTGCACTCTCAAGAGACTCACCATAGAGCAGGTGGTAGTGCAAAAAGTAAATTAATATAAAAGTATAGATTATAGCAAGTGTCCTAAAGGAAATAGAGCAATTCTGATTATAACACTGGGCAGAAAGAGACTATAGAAGGCAAAACTCTCCAGGGAGATATCATTGATGAGGTCATATTTATGCTGAAACCATCAAAAGTAAGATCCAACAGTGAAAGAATGCAAATTCAAGCAGCAAATGCAGGGAGAATTTGAGAGAGAGAAAGAGAAAGAGAGAGAACATTGGATAAGCACTAAAGTGAAAAGAACATAGCATCTTCAATGAGCTGAAGACTACCAGAGATGGATAAGCAAGAGATACCTTAAGAGGATTACACAGAAACATGATCATCCATGACCTTACAAACCAGAGTAGGAGGCTTGAATGCCATTCCAAGAATAATGTAACCATATCTTTGAAAGGAGCAAGGATTCTCATGTTTGATTCAAAGGTCAGTCTTGCTCTGTCTTTACACTGGACTTGGGAGACTGTTTTGTTGAGTTTAAATTGAGAAGAAAGCAGAAAAATACGAAGCTCTCTATAGCTCAAGGTGGCATTATCCTAGAGAGTGAGGAAACAGGCAGGATCAGAGCAGAATAATTTTGACTTCAGCATTAATTATAGTGAGCCCTGTTTACCTCACATGAAACCCAGATGGTGAATGAGTGTTTTCTGTTCATTAACACAGATCGTGCAAAATAGCCTCGTTTCTGTGGAGTTATTAATCATAAATGCCTTTCCTCTTGGATGAATACTATATCAAGATAATGACAGCAGCATGATACGTTCCTGTGGTTGATCTCTAGGATAACTGAGCAGTGGCAGTCCTGTGTGGTCATTGATTAACCTACCCCTCCAGTCGCCTTCTCGATGAACAGGTAACAAAATAGAATTATGGCTCAGCTAACATGTTCACCGCACCCCCTGCTAGCTCATACCTACAGTCCTTTTTTCCAATCTACCTTCTTTCATTTTTTCACAAATACCAGGACATAGTCAGGAATCAATGATGAGGAATTATACAGCACTAACAACGTTCATCTTGCTGGGACTAACGGATGATCCAAACCTACAGATATTCCTATTTATATTTTTGTTTCTAACCTATTTGTTGTGTATTTTCGGGAACCTGGCCATCATCATTCTCACCGTGGTGGATTCTCACCTCCAAACACCCATGTACTTCTTCCTCCGGAATTTCTCTGTGCTGGAGTTCTCTTTTACAGCTTTCTGCATTCCCAGATTCCTGTACGCAATGGCAACTGGGGACAATACCATAAGCTATAATGCATGCTTCACTCAATTGTTTTTTGTTTTCTTCTTCAGTGTGACTGAGTTTCTTCTCCTGACAGCCATGTCCTATGACCGCTACATGGCCATCTGCAAACCTCTGCATTACATGACCATCATGAGTAACAGAGTGTGCATCAGGATCCTCATGGCATGTGTCATGCTCACTCTAATCATCATCATCCCACCATTTATTCTATTCTTTGATCTGGAGTTTTGTGACTGTAACATCATAGATCACTTTGCCTGTGATGTAGGGCCCATGCTGAAGATCACCTGCAATGACACAGAGTTTTTGGAGCACTTTGTCTTCATCCTGGCTGTGCTGACGCTTCTGTTCACGTTAGGGTGTGTGATTACGTCCTACACACACATCATCAGGACCATTCTCAGGTTCCCTTCTGCTCAGCAGAGGAAAAAAGCTTTTTCCACTTGTTCATCTCACATAATTGTGGTTTCTATCACTTATGGAAGCTGCATCTTCATGTACATTAAGCCATCTGCAAAAGAAAGTGTGGCTATGAATAAGGTGGTGGCATTGCTCATAACCTCAGTTACTCCAGTTATGAACCCCTTCATTTACACTCTGAGGAACAAACAGGTGATACAAGCTTTCAAAGACATGACCAAAAGGATTGCAGCCATCTCAAAGACATAAAGGCTTCGCAGGTTAAAATAACAAATCATAGAACAATTGTTTATTTGTGTTTCAGTTTGAACTTATTCTACTTTAGTCATGCTTTTTATGTGACACATCCCATTTCAGCTAAATGCAGAGTACATGTTTGATTCACATGTTTGTAATCTTCCTTAGCTCATTCTTTTCCCAGAAATGCATAGGAGTAAATCTTTCATAAGCATTTATAAGACACCTGTGAATACTCACTGAACCATGAAATGTCAACAGCCTCACTATACCGACTTGTTGACTATTCTTGCCTTGACTAATATGACCTGAGATGGGGTTCAAAATCCACAGGAACAATAGCCACTGTGGTCTATGTCTGCAGGAAAAACCACGTGGTTGCCCTGTTTGAAAAAACTCCTCATTTTGGCCGGCGCCGTGGCTCAACAGGCTAATCCTCCGCCTTGCGGTGCCGGCACACCGGGTTCTAGTCCCGGTCAGGGCGCCGGATTCTGTCCCGATTGCCCCTCTTCCAGGCCAGGCCTATGCTGTGGTCCAGGAGTGCAGTGGAGGATGGCCCAGGTGCTTGGGCCCTGCACCCCATGGGAGACCAGGAAAAGCACCCAGCACCTGGCTCCTGCTATCGGATGAGCGCTGTGCGCAGGCCGCAGCGCGCCGTCCGCGGCAGCCATTGGAGGGTGAAGCAACGGCAAAGGAAGACCTTTCTCTCTGTCTCTCTCTCTCACTCTCCACTCTGCCTGTCAAAAAAAAAAAAGTCCAAATTCCATCTCGATTGGATTTCATGTTCCTGTCATCGTTGTGGGTGCACTTGTGTATATTTTTTGCATTTGTTTCTCTTTTCAGAAAGCTTAATAGGCCTGAAGGAGTTAATGGGATGGACAAATTATAAAGGACAGCTTCTACTCAAATTGTGTTCTCATCCAGATCATTCACTACAATTTTTAAATTAGTTTCTAAATGTGCTGAAGCTTCTGAGTTTAATACAATCTCATTTTTTATTCTTTTTATTATTTAATAAATGTGAATTTACATAGGCAACTTTTGTGTTGTTGTGGTTTCCCCGTCCTCAACCTCCCTCCCTCCTGCAGCCATTCTCTTTCCCTCCCTCTCCCATCCCGCCCTTCATCGAGTTTCATTTTCAATTACCTTCATATACAGAAGATCAACTTAGTATATACTAAGCAAGGATTTCAACAGGCTGCACTCACACAACCGCACATGGTATAAGGTATTGTTCGACTATAGTGTTGTTTTTAAGTTTCATAGTAAAACACATTAAGGAGAGATTCTACGTGGGGAGCCTATACCCAGTGACTCCCGTTGTAGATTTAACAATTGGCACTCTTATTTATGACATCAGCAATCACCCGGGGCTCTTGCCATGAACTGTTTAGGCTATGGAAGCCCCTTGAGTTCACCAACTCTGAACTTGTTTAGTCAAGGCCATATCACAGTGGAGGTTCCTTCCTCCCTCCGGAGAAGGCGCCTCCCTCCTTGATGGCCTGTTCCTTCTAATGGGGTCTTGTTCACCAGGATCTTTCATTTAGATTGTTTTTGCCACCGTGTCGTGGCTTTCCACGCCTGTGAGACTCTCATGGGCCTTTTAGCCAGATCCGAATTCCCCAAGGGTTGACCCTGAGACCAGAGTGCTGTTTTAGGCGTTTGCCATTCTATAAGTCTGCTGTGTGTCCTGCTTCCCCCGCAGGATCATTATCTCCTTTTTAATTCTATCCTTCATTATTTGCTTACACTGGTCTTATTTGTAAAATTTCTTCGACACTTACCCTATCTTTTTTGATCGGTTGTGTATTTAAAATTATCACTTTACGAAGTGCGCTGACATTGGTACATGTCTCCTTGATAAGATTGAGTTGAAATCCCCTGACACATTTCTAGTTCCACCATTGGTGGTAAGTCTGAGTGAGCCTGTGCCGAGCTATATATCTCCTCCCTCTCTTATTCCAATTCCTATGTTTAACAGAGATCACTTTTCTGTTAATTTTTAAACGCCTAAGAATGATTGTGTATTGATTACAGAGTTCAACCAGTGGCATTAAGTAGAACAAACCGAGCAACAACAACAACAACAACAACAACAACAACAAAATACTAAAAGGAATAAAATGTAAGTTGTTCCTCAACAGTCTAGACAAGGGCTGATCATGTCATTGTCTCTGATAGTGTCCGTTTCACTTCAATGGGTCTCATGTTAGATGCTCGTTTAGTTGCCATTAGTCAGAGAGAACATATGATATTTGTCCCTTTTGGGCCGGCTTATTTCACTCAGCATATTTTCCAGCTTCCTCCATTTTGTTGTAAATGCCCGGATTTTACTGTTTTTTACTGCTGTATAGTGTTCCATAAAGTACATATCCCATAGTTTCTTTATCCAGTCATCCGTTGATGGACATTTAGGTTGCTTCCATGTCTTAGCTATTGTGAATTGAGCTGCAACAAATATCGAGGTGCAAATAGCTCTTTTTCTCCCCTTTAATTCCCTTTGGGTAAATTCTAAGGAGTGGGATGGCTAGGTTGTATGATAGTGCTACATTCAGGTTTCTGAGGAATCTCCAAACTGTCTTCCATAGTGGCTTTACCAGTTTGCATTCCCACCAACAGTGGATTAGCGTCCCTTTCCCCCCACATCCTCACCAGCATCTGTTGTTGGTTGATTTCTGTACGTAAGCCAATCTAACTGGAGTGAGGTGAAACCTCATTGTGGTTTTGATCTGCATTTCCCTGATGGCTAGGGATCCTGAGCATTTTTTCATATGTCTGTTGGCCATTTGGATTTCCTTTTTCGAAAAATGTCTGTTAAGGTCCTTGGCCCATCTTTTTATTGGGTTGTTTGTTTTGATTCTGTGTTGTTTATTGATCATTTTATAGATTCTAGTTGTTAATCCTTTATCTGTTGTTTGCGAATAACATCTCCCATTCAGTTGGTTGCCTCTTCATTTTCCTGACTGTTTCCTTTGCTGTAAAGAAACTTTTCAATTTGAGGTAATCCCATTTGTTTATTTTATCTTTGATTCCCCTTGCCTCTGGGGTCTTATCCAGAAATTCTTTGCCTCTTCCAATATCATGGAGGGTTTCCCCTACACTCTCAATTAGTTTTATGGTGTTGTGGTGCATCTCTAGTTCTCTGATCCATGTTGAGTGGATTTTTGTATAAGGTGTAAGGTAGGGGTCTTGCTTCATACTTTGACATGTGGACATCCAGTTTTCCGAGCACCATTTTTTGAAGAGGCTGTCCTTGTTCCAGGGGTTGGTTTTAGGTCCTTTGTCAAATATGAGTTGGTTATAGATGTTTGGATTGATCTCCGGTGTTTCTATTCTGTTCTGTTTGTCTATCCATCTGTTTTTGTACCAATACCAGGCTGTTTTGATTATAACTGCCATGTAGTATGTCTTGAAGTCTGGAATGGTGATGCCACCAGCTTTGTATTTATTATAAAGGATTACTTTAGCTATTCCCTGTCTCCTGTTTCTCCATATGAATTTCAGCATCGTTTTTTCTAGGTCTTTGAAGAATGACTTTGGTATTTTGATTGGTATTGCATTAAACTTGTAAATTGCTTTTGGGATGATATTGATTTTTTTGATGATATTGATTTTGATGATATTGATTCTTCCAATCCATGAGCATGGCAGGTTTTTCCATTTTTTTGTGTTGTCTTCTATTTCTTTCTTTAGTGTTTTGTAATTTTCATCATAGAGGTCTTTGACATCCTTGGTTAAATTTATTCCAAGATACTTTATTGTTTTTGTGGCTATTGTGAATGGGATTGGTCTTAGAAGTTCTTCCTCGGCCAAGGCATTATCTATGTATACAAAGGCTGTTGATTACTGAGTGTTGACTTTGTATCCTGCTACTTTACCAAACTCTTTTATGAGTTCCAATAGTCTCTTATAGGAATTTATTGGGTTGCCTATATATAATATCATGTCATCTGCAAATAGGGATATTTTAACTTCCTCCTTTCGCATTTATATCCCTTTAATTTCTTTTTCTTGCCTGATGGCCCTGGCTAACACTTCTAGGACTATATTGAATAGCAATGGTGAGAGAGGGCATCCCTGTCTGGTGCCAGTTTTCAATGGAAATGCCTCCAACTTTTCCCCATTCAATATGATGCTGGCCATTGGTTTATCATAAATTGCCTTAATTGTGTTGAGGAGTGTTCCTTCTAACCCCAATTTACTTAGGGTTTTCATCATGAAAGGGTGTTGTAATTTGTCAAATGCTTTCTCTGCATCTATTGAGATACTCATATGATTTTTGTTTCTCAATTTGTTAATGTGATGTATTACATTGATTGACTTTCAAATATTGAACCATCCCTGCATACCAGGGATAAATCCTACTTGGTCCAGGTGAATGATCTTTCCGATGTGCAGTTGGATTCGGTTTGCCAGAATTTTATTGAGTATTTTTGCATCTATGTTCATCAGGGAGATAGGTCTGTAGTTTTCTTTCTCTGTTGTGTCTTTTCCGGGCTTAGGAATTAAGGTGATGTTGGCTTCATAGAAAGAATTTGGGAGGATTCCCTCCCTTTCAATTGTTTTGAATAATTTTTTTTTTTTTTACAGGCAGAGTGGACAGTGAGAGAGAGAGACAGAGAGAAAGGTCTTCCTTTTGCCGTTGGTTCACCCTCCAATGGCCGCCGCGGTCGGCGCGCTGCGGCCGGCGCACTGCGCTCATCCGATGGCAGGAGCCAGGAGCCAGGTGCTTTTCCTGGTCTCCCCATGGGGTGCAGGGCCCAAGCACCTGGGCCATCCTCCACTGCACTCCTGGGCCACAGCAGAGGGCTGGCCTGGAAGAGGGGCAACCGGGACAGAATCCGGTGCCCCGACCGGGACTAGAACCCGGTGTGCCGGCGCCGCAAGGCGGAGGATTAGCCTGTTGAGCCACGGCGCCGGCCTGTTTTGAATAATTTGAGAAGAACTGGGGTTAGTTGTTCTTTGAATGTCTGGTAAAATTCAGCAGTGAAGCCATCTGGTCCTGGGCTCTTCTTTTTTGGTAGTGCATTTATTACTGATTCAATTTCTTCCATGGTTATGGGTCTGTTTAGATTTTCTATATCTTCAGGGCTCAGTTTAGGAAGGTTGTATGTGTCCAGGAATCTATCCATTTCTTCCAGGTTCCCCAATTTGTTAGCATACATCTCTTTGTAGTGGTTTCTGATGATTCTTTTTATTTCTATTGTGTCTGTTGTTACATTTCCATTACTATCTTTGATTTTACAGATTTGGGTTTCCTCTCTCCTTTTTTTGGTTAGTTGGGCCAATGGTGTGTCAATTTTGTTTATTTTTTCAAAGAACCAGCTCCCGGTTTTGTTGATCTTTTGTATTGTTTTTTTTTTTTTTTTGGTTTCGATTATGTTTATTTCTTCTCTGATCTTTAGTATTTCTTTACTCCTGCTGGATTTGGGCTTGATTTGCTGCTGTTTTTCTAAATCCTTGAGGTGCATGGAGAGTTAATTTGTTTGGTTTCTTTCCAGCTTCTTGATGTATGCACCAATTGCTATAGACTTTCCTCTTAGCACTGCTTTTGCTGTGTCCCACAGGTTTTGATAGGTTGTGTTATCATTTTCATTTGTTTCTAGAAATCTTTCGATTTCTCTTTTAATTTCTTCGATGCCCATTGTTCATTCAGGATCAAGTTGTCCATTCTCCATATGTTTGCATATGGTGTAGAGATTCTTGGGTTGTTGATTTCGAGTTTCACTGCACCATGGTCTGAGAAGTTGCATGGTATAGTTTCAATTTTTTTGAATTTGTTGAGGCTCCCTTTATGGCCTAGCATATGGTCGATCCTAGAGAATGTTCCATGTACTGGGGAAAATACATGAACTCTGTGGCTGTGGGGTGGAAAGTTCTGAAGATATTATTTGGTCAATAGTGTCAATTAGCTCTGTTGTTTCTTTTTTGAATTTCTGTATGGTTGATCTGTCCATTGGTGAGAGTGGGGTGTTGAAGTCCCCTGTTACTATTGTATTTGAATCTATATCTCCCTCTAAATCCTTTAGTAATTCTTTCAAGTAGCCAGGCGCCCTGTAATTAGGTGCGTATACATTTATAATAGTAATGTCTTCCTGTTGGATAGATCCTTTAATCATTATATAGTGCCCTTCTCTGTCTCTTTTACTGGTTTTTATGTTAAAGTCTATTTTGTCTGATATTAGGATGGCCACATTAGCTCTTTTTTGATTTCTGTTAGCTTGGAGTATCTTTTTCCATCCTTTCACTTTCAGTCTGCGTGCATCTTTGCTGATAAGGTGTGTCTCCTGAAGGCAGCATATAGATGGATTCTCTTTCTTGATCCAATCAGCTAGTCTCTGTCTCTTGGTAGTAGAATTAAGATCATTCACATTCAGTGTGATTATTGTTAAGTACTGTCTTTTCCCAGTCATGTTTCCTGAAACGAGCTGTTTATATATTTTGAATTTTGTTGGTAGCTTATTCTACATTCACTTTTTTTTTGTAGTGAAGTTCTTGTTTTTGTATTTTTGTGTGCAGCATGTCTTTGAGCAAGTGTTGTAGTGTTGGACGTGTGGATACAAATTCTTTCAGTTTCTGTTTGTCTTGGAAGATCTTTATTTCCCCTTCATTCATAAATGATAGCTTTGCAGGGTATAGTATTCTAGGTTGGCATTGTTTGTCTTTTAAAACTTGAAATATATCATGCCATTGTCTCCTTGCCTGTATTGTTTACTATGAGAAGTCTAGGGTGAGTCTGATTAACTTACCCCTGAATGTGATTTGTCGTTTCTCTCTGGCACGTTTTAGGATTTGTCCTTTGTGTGTCACTGAGCTGAGTGTTGCCACAATGTGTTGCGGTGAATTTCTCTTCTGGTCTATCCTGTTTGCAGTCCTGGCTATCTGCTGAATTTGTCTGTTTTTATCCAGCTGCCTTTGTTTGAAGTTTTCTGATATTATTTCATTAAAAAAACCTTCCAATCCATTCTCTCTTTCCACCACCTCAGGGACTCCTATTATTCGAACATTACACTTTTTGATTGAATCTTGCAGGTCTCCTACTGTATTTTTAATTTTTTTGATTTCTTCTTCCTGTGTTTATACTGACTGTATTATTTCTGGAAGTTTGTCTTCGAATTCTGATATTCGGCCTTCTATTTCATCTGTTCAATTTCCGAGGGATTCCACGGTGTTTTTCATATGGTCAGTTGAGTTTTTCATTTCCAGTATTTAATTCTGGCTTCTCTTTAGGATCTCTAATCCTTGGGCTTGTTTTTCATTCAGCTCTCGAATCTGTTTCTCATTATTTCTAAATAATCTGGTTATTAATTTTCTGAATTCTCTTTCTGGCATGGTTTCAAATTCTTTTTCTTCTTCAGCCTCTGTTATGGTTGGTTTAGCCTGCTCCATTGGCAAGTTTATAAGTTCTTCTATATTCTTATTGTGGGTTTTTGCTTTGTTTTTCGGCATTCTGTTTGGTTTGTTTTTCAGGTTGATTTCCCTCTGCTATAGGCTGCTGTGGGTCTGTACCAATATCCAGTGTAAGCAGGCTGCTCTACCTCCTAGAGTTTGTTTATTTGTTTTTTACTTATTTATTTACTATTTTTTTTGTAACTTGAGTGGGCCAGTGTCAGTGCTTTGAGGTGCCAATCTCCACCCCTTGGGGGCCGGTTTCCCTGTTCATATGTTCCCCCTTACGTGTCTGTGCCTGGTTTTCATTTGTCAGCCACTCTCCCTCACAGTTCCTTCAGTGTGACCACTTTTGGACTCTTCCCCTGTTGCTTCCTCCTTCGGAGCTGAGGCCAGCCTCTGTTAAGCCCGAATGCAAACAAACAAGATGGCTGCTCTCTGCCCGCTACAGCTCTGATTGTGGAAAGGATCCTGGCATTTTTGATCCCTCAGTTCATCCCCTCTTCCCATGGGCGCTATTTGATTTTTTTTCCCTCTGGTAACTTGAGTAGGATTGTATTGGGGCTCTGAGTTGCCCTACCTCAATGCACCCACCCCCTGCGCAAGGAGTGTCCTGTCCCTCCACTCCACCTTTGGACTCCGCCTCCACAGGTTAGTACGGAGGCAGAGGCAGTTCACCTTTAAGCTCTAATGTAAACAAACAAGATGGCTGCTTCCTGCCTGCTGCAGCTCCGATTTGGGGGAGGGTGGAGGCAACAAGGGAACCTAGCGTGTTTAGTCCCTCAATTTGTCCCCATGAATCGTGCACTCTTTCTGCAGGGCTACTCTGTTCCGTTTTTGATTTCCTCCCCCACTCAGTCGTGCCTGTCTCACTGTCTGTCCCAGGGTGGGTTGGGGGAGGGGCGGTGGCAGCTGGTGCAGTGGTGCCCTACCAGCGCCCTGCCTCACCTCGGCTTCCAGCGCTGGTGCATACACACTCCTGCTGGTGTCTTGTGCCTTAGGCATCCACGTCCTCCTCGCAGGTCCACCCGGTCTCCCCAGTCTCAGGAGAGTTTCCCTTTCCTTGAAACTACAAATTCTCACCCTCTCCTTGAACTTTTCCTTTTTGGACCATTTGTGTGTTCCCTCCCTATTCCGCCATCTTCTGGAGCTCCTATGTTCCCACAATCTCATTTGTTGAGTTTTGTTCTTGCTGTGTGGGCACTGGGGGTCTTTTCCAGGAAGTCATCCCTCACAACCGTGTCTTGGGATATTTCTCCTACAGTTTCTTCCTGTGACCTCATAGTCTCAGGTGTTTGATCCATCTTGATTGATTTTGTGTATAGTGAGATATAGATTTTATTTTGTGTATTGTGAGAGCTACGGATCTACTTTCATTCTTTGACATACATACATCCAGTTTCCATATGATGTTCAGATTGTTTTCCTAATTCTGTCAAGAGTGTCATTGATATTTTATACATTGTAGAGTGCTTTAGTTAGTATAGACATTCTAATGATATTGAATCTTCTTTTTTATTATTTATTTTTAGAGATTTCATTTATTTGGGAAGCAGAGTTACACACAGAGAGAGGGAGAGACAGAAAGGTCTTCCATCCTCTGGTCATTGCCCACATGCTGAAATGTCCAGAGTTGAGCTGATCTGAAGCCAGGAGCTAGGAGCTTCTTCTGGGTCTCCCACACAAGTGTAGGGGCCTAAACAGTTGCACTGTCTTTCACTGCTCTCCCAGGTCATAAGCAGGGAGCTGGATCTGAAGAGGAGCAGCCGGGACATGAACTGGCACCCATATGGCATGCTGGCGCTGCAGGTGGACGCTTAGGCTGCTACACCACAGTGCTGGCTCTGATATTGATTCTTCTAATCCATGATCAAGGAGTGTCTTTCCATTTTTTGTGCCTTTGATCATTTCTTTTTTGTAAAAAAGATTTATTTATTTATTTGAAAGTCCAATTTAGAAAAAGTTCTATCCTGTTAAATATTTTGGAATAGTTTTGAAAATGTTAGTTCCTCTTTAAATACTTTGCAGAATTCAGTAGTAAAACCACCAGATCTTGCACTTTTCCGTGATGGAAGACTTTGATTACTAATTCAATCTCATTGTTTGTTACATTGTTTGATAAGTTATAAGTATCCCAGAATTTATCCATTTCTTCAAGGTTTTCCAATTATCAGCATACAGTTTTTCATATTCTTTTTTTTTTTTTTTTTTTTACAGGCAGAGTGGACAGTGAGAGAGACAGAGAGAAAGGTCTTCCTTTGCCGTTGGTTCACCCTCCAATGGCTGCCGCGGACGGCACGCTGCGGCTGGCGCACCGCGCTCATCTGATGGCAGGAGCCAAGTGCTAGGTGCTTTTTCCTGGTCTCCCATGGGGTGCAGGGCCCAAGCACTTGGGCCATCCTCCACTGCACTCCCGGGCCACAGCAGAGGGCTGGCCTGGAAGAGGGGCAATCGGGACAGAATCCTGCTCCCCAACTGGGATTAGAACCCGGTGTGCCGGCGCCGCAAGGCGGAGGATTAGCCTGTTGAGCCACGGCGCTGGCCGTTTTTCATATATTTTATGCTCCTTTGTGTTTTGGTAGTGTCAGTTGCAATGTCTTTTTTTCATTTCTAATTTTATTATTTGAATTTTTCTTCTTTGTCTTTGTTATCTTGGTAGAGTTTGTTTTGTGTGTCTCTTCAACAAAGCAGCTTTTTTCATGTACTTTTAAAATTGTTTTTATGTTTGAGTTTATTTTATTTCTGCTCTGATCCTTATTATTTCTCACCCTCTGCTTAATTTGGGTTTGATTTGTTCTTGTTTTTCTAAGTCTTTGAGATGCATCATTAGATCTTTGATTTGAGACATTTTTCTTTTTGTAGTGTAAGCGCTTAATGATATACATTCCCTTTTAATACTGTTTTTGTTGGATCTTACAAGTTTTGATATGTTGTGTTTTCATTTTCATTTATTTAAAAAAAGATTTTTAAACCTATTAATTTCTTAATGACCCATGATCATTCAAGAGCATATTGTTGGGGCCAGCGCTGTGGCATAGCAGGTAAAGCTTCTGCCTGCAGTGCCAGCATCCCCTATGGGCGCTGGTTTGAGGCCTGACTGCTCCACTTCTGATCCAGCTCTCTGCTCTGGCCTGGGAAAACAGTAGAAAATGGCCCAAGTTCTTGGGATCCTGCACCCATGTGGGAAGACCTGGAAGAAACTCCTGGCTCCTGGCTTCGTATCAGCATAGCTCCGGCCATTGAGGACAATTGGAGAGTGAACCAGCAGATGGAAGACCTTTCTTTCTCTCTCTCTCTCTGCCTCTCCTCTCTCTGTGGAGCTCTGACTTTCAAGTAAATAAATAAATCTTAAAAAATCAGCAAAAACCAGCATATTGTTTAATTTCCAAGTCTTTATGAGTGTTTCATTGTTCTTGTTGTTTATTTCCAGTTTTATTCCTTTATGACTATATATATGGTATGATTTCAATCTTTTTAAACTTACTGAGACTTGATTTCTGGCCTAATATGTGATCTGTCTTAAAGAATGTACATCTGTTGGTGAGAAGAATGTATATTTTGTAGCCTTGGATGAAATGTCCTTTAATGTCTGTTAGTCCATTTACTCTATAGAATGTTTCAGCTCCTTTGTATCTTTACTGATTTTATGTCGTATGATCTGTGCATTGATGACAGTGGGGTGTTGAAATCACCCACTATTCTTGTGTTGGAGTCTATCTGTCCTTTTAGGTAGAACAGTATTTGCTGTTTATATCTAGGTGGTTTTGTGTTGTGTACACATATGTTTATGATTGCTGTATCTTCTTGCTGCATTGAGCTGTTTATCACAATGCATTGTCCTTCTTTATCTTTTTTTTTTTTTTACAGCTTTTGACTTAAAGCCTGTTTTAATCTGAGATCAGGGTAGCTACTTCTATTTGTTTTTGTTTTCCATTTCCTGCTATGTCTTTATTCCAGCCCTTCACTCTCAGTCTATATGGTCTTTGTTTGTGAAGTGAGTCTCTTGTAGGCAGGATATTGTGGGATCTTGCTTTTCTATCCATTCAGTCAACCTAAGCCTTTTGGCTGGAGTATTTGATCCATTGACATTCAAAGTTAGTACTGATAGGTAAGAAATAACACTTTTTATTTTGTGTCCTGGATCCTATTTAGATCTGCTATGTGAGTGAATTCGGTTGTGTCACGATGTTTACTTCTAATGCAGGATCCCCTTCAGAATTTCTTGCAAGGTTGGTGTGGTAGTGGGGATTCTCTCAGTTTTTGCTTATCTGGGAACTATTTTATTTCTCCTTCACTCTTTTTTTTTCTTTTGGTACAGAAAGTACCTTCATTACCAAACAGATTAACAAATTCACAGACACTCACTTCCTGAGGCCTATCCAATCACCTCCATCAAAGGTTGCATTCATTTGAGAAGCATTAATATATGTTCAGTGCTGAGACTATTTGTAGCACCTACAGTATATACAAAGCAGCATTAGACTGCTGTGGTTTGCATTTGTGAAATACAGATTGAAGCTCTCTGCTACAGCTTGCCAATTTAACGTTGCAGCTAACACAGTGACAATTATTCATTTCCTATTTTTCTTCTGAAACTCAGTAAACAAGCTATCATTTAAGATCATGGAATAATGCTGTATCTTCTTCCTTATGATAGTAAATTTTAAAATCTAAATATTAAATATCATGGAAATTTTTGTATTTATTTGAATATGTGTTCATTATATAAATAGACACAAATAGTGTATTCATACAACTCTTATTATATATTCATTACTAATGAAGTCTTATTGGATATAAAGTAGCTCTCACTCATATTCACATTTTATATTATTTCATTCAGACTCATATTTAACACACATCATAGTTTATATATATAAAGATGGAAATAAGCTTATAAAACATTATCATAAAGTGAATGCCAGTACCACATGTTGAAATGTACCATACACTGAAAATGATAATTTTGAGCAGATGTATATTCATAAGTAAATGTATTTGCAAAAGATTTTTGAAGCTCAACTTTCCACTGTAGAAGAGTAAAACAAACGCTGAAGAAGACACAAAATTAATATATAATGATGTGGGCAAATATAATGGAAAATAAAGACTTAATACGAGGGGAATTTAGAAAGGCTCTTGCTCCAAAGAACTAATTAGATTAACATTTCTGATAAATATGTTCAAAAATAAAGGAGGAAATAATATTAAAGATGGAATGCAATTTTATAAATAGAGCTAAGATCACAAAGACAAAACACTATAAAATGTTCTTATAAAGTAACTCTACATTTTTAGTAAAAGAATCAAATTCAGTAAAATAATCTGATGGTAAAAAATAAAACCCTAGATGGTGCTTTAAGATTTAAATAACTAAACAACAGATTAAACCTTTCAACAGGCCAGCGCTGCGGCTCACTAGGCTAATCCTTTGCCTTGCGGTGCTGGCACACCAGGTTATAATCCCGGTTGGGGCGCCGGATTCTGTCCCGGTTGCCCCTCTTCCAGGCCAGCTCTCTGCTGTGGCCCGGGAGTGCAGTGGAGGATGGCCCAAGTGCTTGGGCCCTGCACCCCATGGGAGACCAGGAGAAGCACGTGGCTCCTGCCTTCGGATCAGCTTGGTGTGCCGGCTGCAGTGTGATGGCCAAGGCCATTGGAGGGTGAACCAATGGCAAAGGAAGACCTTTCTCTCTGTCTCTCTTTCTCACTGACCACTCTGCCTGTCAAAACATTAAAAAAAAAAAAAAACTTTCAACAAGGCCAACACCAGTTTCAAGGCCTACCAAATTCTCAAAGAACAGATAATTCCAAGGAAATAAAAATATTTTCAGCCAGGAAAAAGTTGAGTACTCCTTAATTTGTGTTATAAAATGAGCATAACCTCCAACCCCAAATCATGTCTCATCAGCACATAATGGAATACTTGAAGATAGTCGAACTTTGGAAAACTGTATAGCAAAAATAAATAAAACATTTGCAAATTGAACTTTTATGTGTTTAAAATATCAGCAAATCTATTCATATCTTTTTATTGCTCTAAGAGACAAAGGAGATAAATTGTGTGCTTAGTACATATGCTGCATTTTATTTACTAGACATGATGATTTACTGCATGTTAAATTCAATACTCATTCATGGTAACTCTTAGAAATCTATGGACAGAAGTTAATCTTGAAGATTCTAAGTGGACTCTACTTAATTGACTCCTCCTGGTTATATATGTAAAGACATAAAACGATCTTGAAAAAAAGTTTATGGCAATAAGTAGAAGAATGAGCACTCCATCTTCAAAGTATTTAGAATAGTGGGTCACATGAATGGACAAAACACCCATCAGGCTGAGAAGTGCCAGAGCCCAGGGAGAAGTTACTTGTGCTATGGTAGGAGCTGGTCTGACTGGGCATTCCAATTATGCTACTTCTTTGATCTCTGCTAAAGCATCCCTCAAGCAAGGAGAACAGTGCAAAAGATCTACACCTGAGTTTACCTCGGGCACATGGCTCTGCACCTGACCAGTTGCTGATTGTATTGTTGCCTTGTCCTTTCTCCAAGGACACAATCCCAGTGGGTAGCAGTTTAGTTTCTCCTCACAAAATTTCTTCAAGTTCACACCACGCTAGGTTAATCAGGGACAGTTGAACCGGGGATCCCAAGGGGTACCTTTTGTGTCTTTAATTAAATGATTCCTAACCATCAACTGGGACCAAGCAGATATAACTTACACCACTCTTCAACATAGAATTTTCAGGGACATCTGTCTTCCTACCCAGGTCAGGATACTGCCTTTGCCCAAAACAGTTTCTCTCCATGACAACAACAGGCATTTCTCTCAGCTAAGCAGAATGAGTACTTTTCCTAGCGCTAAGTCAGACATTACCCTTTCATTGGTATCCTGATGAGACTTGCTGATGGTGAAGGGCATTTGGGAAAGTCCTCAGGCTTTGTAGGCAATGAAAACCCGAGAGTTCTCTGCCCATTCACAGACAGTGCATGCACTGGGGGGCTACATGAGAAACACTGTACACATCATAACTAGAAAAGCTGCTACTCGACTTTGAAATACCTTCCGAATCTTGGGATTAGATTGCTCACTGAAGCCATGGACAGCAACCTGATATGAGTGGTAAGAATGATTTTCTTAGTCATACATCAAGAGCCCAAGTAGTTGGAAGTTGCAGTCAGAAGGGTTTGACTTATGTGTTTCAAAACCCAGGTCCTAAATAATGGAGAACAATGTTTCTCATAGGACTAAACTCTATAGGAACCAAAGGATGTCAATCTATTCTCTAAGCAGTGATACTCAAGTTTGAGCAAGACTTTTAAAAGATAGTCTTGGAAGAAATTACAAGGATAGGAAAATACACTTTTAGGAAGGGACTATAGTTCCTGATGAAATGTTCTTGTTATCTCAGTCTAACAAAATTATCTGCCTAATGTTTATGTTTGGTTATGCAGCTTGAAGACCGGGAGAGATAGCTGCATCTTTTTAATAATCAGTACCAGAAAAACATCTTTCACAGGGTAAAAATATTCTTTTATTAGTAAGACAACATAATTAATCACTTAACTTTAGTGTGCTTTTCTGCTCGGGTTCATTCTGTATGTTCCAAAAAGACTGGAACAATATTGATCTTTTGTAAAAATAGAAGTCATAGTAGTGTTATGCGTGCACAGGCCTTATGCCAGGTTAGGGAGATGTTGGAGGCACTTAGTGAGGCATTTGGAGGCTGGATCAGAGGACAAGTAAGGGCAATAGGAATGTGTCTCGACTTCAACATTTGGTCTAGTGTGATCATTTGCTCAGTGATTCTACAGTACCTGGGAGGGAAGTACCCAATATTCCAACCGCTTATTAAACATACAAGTCAGATTCCTTTCAGTAGATTCAGGGTTGGCTAGCTCTGAAGTGTGAGTAGGAACATGTTGGAAATGGACCCAGCTCTCTCAACAGGATTCTCCAGTGTCAGGAGAAATGCCCTTCAAGCTTGTGGAGAATGTGCTGTAAAAGACTGTAGAAGAGTTTTCATATGGGGTCTCCTGGGAAGTTCCCATTCCATCTCAATAGTAAGACAGATCAGAAGCCCTAGAGATAAGGACTGAAAATGGAAAAACATTTCAGTTATTAAGAAATGTAAGTACTTGTTATTTTATTTTTAAAATATTAATATTTAGAGAGGTTTTTTTAGGTTTATTTTGTTTTAGAAAGAGAGAGAGAGAGAGAGAGAGAGAGAGAGAGAGAGAGAGAGAGAGAATGAGAGAGTTAGAGAGAGAGTTAGAAAGAAAGATAAAGAGAGAGAAATCTTCTAACCGCTGGTTCATTCCCCCTAGTGGCTGCAATAGCCAGAGCTATCCTGATCCAAAGCCAGGAGCCAGGAGATTCTTCCCTCAATGATGCAGGGCTCAAGCACTTGGGCCAACTTCCACTGTTTTGCCTCGTGCATTAGCGGGCAGCTGGATCAGAAGTGGAGTAGCCGGGACTAGAACTGGCACCAATGTGGGATGCCGGAGTCACAGCAGCAGCTTTATTTCTGCACCACATCACCATCCCCACTTGTTATGTTCAAAGACTAACTACCTCTGCAATAGTCTCTCACTCAGAATAAGGAAATCTGGAAGTATATTCTACTCTTCAATCTGTATATATGAAATACATGAAATCATTTCCCTATATGTAATTTTCAGAAGTTTAAAAAGAAAAAGAAAAAAGGAAGAAAATACCTATGAGTATACTTCAAAAAGTTTATGGAAAATGGGCATTAGGCCTGGTGGGTCAGATGCTGTCGGTTAGTCACACCCTAATTCCTGCTTCCTTTGAGGAGAGGAGGCAGCAGGTGGTGTGGCTCACACGATGGCCCCTGTGACACTCATGTACAAGGCTGAGACAGAGTTCTGTCTCCCGACTTTGGACCAGCCTGATCCACGCCATTGCAGGCATTGGGGAGTGAACCAGCAGAGGGGGACCTTGTCTCTCTCTGCCTCCCAGATAATTAAAACAATTAGTTAATTTTAGTGCAAAATAAAGACTTTTGAACACTATGCAGTGTTTTCATAATACTCATTTTCCATGTCTGTTTTGGAAACCATTAAATAATTACCATAAGAAAGCCCTGGACAGTGACTCATGGGGTCCCCAGGTGGTGAGTTGATGGCATCACAAAGAGGATTTGGTCATTTTCTCAAAAATAAGGCAGAATAGGTCAAATTACAGTTAGGGAGGCAGCATTTTGCAGTGCCTGAGTCCCATTTCTCATAATCCTGTTTGCCAAAATCCTCAATTAATGTCCCTGGGCAAGATCTTTCACATTTCTGCACTTCAGTTCCTTCATTTGAAAAAAGAAAAGCGGATTCAATCATATGCAGCCCCAGAGGGCGTCTCTGGGAATTAAATGTGGTACTCTAACATGTTTAAATACTACAGCGTCTGGCAGTTAACAATCGCCTTATAGATGTCACTGCTATTTGCAAATTATCAAACGAATTTAGCACTGCAAAAGCATGTTGTTTTAAGTGGGACCTGCCATCCAAACCTGTTGTTCTGTTGTTAGAGTTCCTCACTAGGAATTTCCAGAACAGCAGAAATATGCCTGCAATGAGCACACAAACACAACGATCAGCTTCTAAGACATTAAGGAAATGGATTTTCCCGATCTCCCATAGCACAGAGAGCAAGCTTTGCTAAACAAAATATGTGGGCTAAGGAAAGGGCTGAAACACACTGACTTGGTGTCCTTGGAGACCAGGAAACACAGTGGGAGAAAGAAGCTTCTTAATGGGGGAGTATAAACCAAGGAAACCAAGACAAACTTCATACAATTCTCTTCTTGTCACAGTGGGGGAGAAGCATGAATTCTGTATTTTAGAAATTTGGATATGTCTGTTGATTTTGTTCCTAATAAGCCTGGTAGCCACTGATTCTCTAATTGACATCTTCCTAATTAGGTGATTGGCTAAAATAATCTCTAAGTGTCTTTACAAGTCTCTATTTACATCGCCTTCTTCAGGCCAGAATCATTGTATTTCTAGTAACCTAGCACCCATTTGACAAAGATTGTTTCCTCTCTTCCTTTAAGGTTTATTTTGTATTTATTTGAAGGACAGAGTTACAGAGAGAGGAGGAGAAACAGAGATAGATCTTCCATTCGCTAGTTAGTCCCCAAGTGGCCACAAGTGCGGGGGCTGAGCCAGACCGTAGGCAGGTCCCAGGAAATTTTTCTGGGTCTCCCACGTGGATAAGGTTGCCAAAGGACTTGGGTCATCCTCTGATGCTTTTCCAGGCACATTAGCAGGGAGCTGGTTCAGGTGTGGAGCCACTGGGATACGAATTGATGCTGATATGGGAGCTGGCATTGCAGGTGGTGACTGTGCCAAAACACTGGCTATAGATTGATTCCTTTCTTGTCTGTCCCAGACAGTGTGACACATGCATGATACAGAAAACATTTCTGATAAATCACTGGGGCGAACAATAGGGAAGTATCTTCTGTGGTATAAAGGAAGCAGGCCCCATGACAAGCTCAGGAGAGACTATGACAGGTATGGTTGCTGAGGGTGGGAAGTGACTGATCCAAGGAAAAATGTTTGACCTGAGAGGTGTGGGAAGGGAATCTCACTGGAATGTGTAATCGCTGTAGACTACAAAAATGAAAGAATTGAGAAAATTGTAAGTCTCATGTTCCCTAACTATGTAGTTCAATTATATTCATGATGGACAGATTTAGGACTTAAGAGTACCCTATAATTTTGCACTTGAACTTCATCAAACAGAAAACCCCAAAGATATGCATGGAATACAATAAAGGAGGCACATCCAGGGCTAAGGTAAGAGAAGATACGGAAGAGTATGCAAACCCGGTTCAGGTTGAGAGGGACAGCAAGTCCATGAAATCATTAGAAATATTAAGTAGAATTTATTTAATATTTGCTTGGTGCTAGGCTTGATGCAAAAAGCCCAAAAGAAGTAGTTCACTGAGAGCTAAGAATAACACACACCTGTCATATTCATTTCATGAGACATATTAGTATTTGCATTTCATGTGTCAGAAAGTGAAGCTCAATTCTGAACTTCCCAAGGCTTGAGTGCTGTTCAGTGGCTAACATGTGTCTCAAGGCCTGAGCTCTCCTATTTGCAGGCCACACTCCTACCTATAACTTTTTTTAAAAGATGTATTTATATTCAAAAGTCAGTTACACAGAGAGAGGAGAGGCAGAGAGAGAGAGAGAGAGAGAGAGAGAGAGAGAGAGACAGAGAGAGTGCTTCCATCCGCAATTCCACTCCTTAATTGGTGGCAAAGGCCACAGCTTCGCTGATCTGAAGCCAGGAGCCAGGAGCTTCCTCTAGGTCTCCCACATGGGTGCAGGGACCCAAGGACTTGGGCCATCTTCTACTGCTTTCCCAGGCCATAGCAGAGAGCTGGTGGAAGTGGAGCAGCCAGGACTAGAACCGGTGCCCATATGGGATGCTGGCACTTCAGGCCAGGGTGTTAACCTGCTGCACCACAGTGCCGGCCCCTGTTTACTATACCTTTTATAAGAAACTCAGATGGGTTCACTCAGAAGAAACCCAGAGACAAGGTCTCAGGTAGCCTCGGGCATACTCCTTCAGAAGCAATTGAGTAGAGAAATGAGCAAAAACAGAATCATCACTTCTAGGGGGCCACCGTGGTGATCCAAAGACAGGACCCAGATGCTTCTCCTGGTCTCCCATGTTTGTGCAGGACCCAAGCATTGGGCCATCCTCCTCTGCACAGAGAGCTGGCCTTGAAGAGGGAGAGCCAGGACAGAATCTGGCGCCCCGACCAGGACTAGAACCTGGTGTGCTGGCGCTGCAGGCGGATGAATAGCCTATTGAGCCTTGGTGCTGGCCTGAAGTGGCTTTTAAATGACAGATTCTCATTTACTGTTAGGTACAGATGAAATATCTAATGTCTCTGTTCCCAAAATGGTCTCAATTCACTGAGGTCTGATATTGGCAATGAAATCCTACAATATAAATAGTCTGATGACACAACTTTTGATTACACTTTAAATGTGATCAGTCAGCCAATTGTCAAAGACCCTGCTCTGCTGTCACTGATCCAATAAAAATGTATTGAGTGTCTGTTGTGTGCCAGCTACTCTTGGGTGCACTGTGGTTCACAAAATAGATATGGCCTGCACTCTCAAGAGACTCACCATAGAGCAGGTGGTAGTGCAAAAAGTAAATTAATATAAAAGTATAGATTATAGCAAGTGTCCTAAAGGAAATAGAGCAATTCTGATTATAACACTGGGCAGAAAGAGACTATAGAAGGCAAAACTCTCCAGGGAGATATCATTGATGAGGTCATATTTATGCTGAAACCATCAAAAGTAAGATCCAACAGTGAAAGAATGCAAATTCAAGCAGCAAATGCAGAGAGAATGTGAGAGAGAGAGAGAGAGAAAGAGAGAGAGAGAGAGAGAGAGAGAGAGAAAGAGAGCGCGCGCGAGAGAACATTGGATAAGCACTAAAGTGAAAAGAACATAGCATTCAAGGAGCTGAAGACTAGCAGAGATGGACAAGCAAGAGATACCTTAAGAGGATACTACAGAAACATGATCATCCATGACCTTACAAACCAGAGTAGGAGGCTTGAATGCCATTCCAAGAATAATGTAACCATATCTTTGAAAGGAGCAAGGATTCTCATGTTTGATTCAAAGGTCAGTCTTGCTCTGTCTTTACACTGGACTTGGGAGACTGTTTTGTTGAGTTTAAATTGAGAAGAAAGCAGAAAAATACGAAGCTCTCTATAGCTCAAGGTGGCATTATCCTAGAGAGTGAGGAAACAGGCAGGATCAGAGCAGAATAATTTTGACTTCAGCATTAATTATAGTGAGCCCTGTTTACCTCACATGAAACCCAGATGGTGAATGAGTGTTTTCTGTTCATTAACACAGATCGTGCAAAATAGCCTCGTTTCCATGGAGTTATTAATCATAAATGCCTTTCCTCTTGGATGAATACTATATCAAGATAATGACAGCAGCATGATACGTTCCTGTGGTTGATCTCTAGGATAACTGAGCAGTGGCAGTCCTGTGTGGTCATTGATTAACCTACCCCTCCAGTCGCATTCTCAATTAACAGGAAGCAAAATAGAATTATGGATCAGCTAACATGTTCACCTCACCCCCTGCTAGCTCATCCTGACAGTCCTTTTTTCCAATCTACCTTCTTTCATTTTTTCACAAATACCAGGACATAGTCAGGAATCAATGATGAGGAATTATACAGCACTAACAACGTTCATCTTGCTGGGACTAACAGATGATCCAAACCTACAGATATTCCTATTTATATTTTTGTTTCTAACCTATTTGTTGTGTATTTTCGGGAACCTGGCCATCATCATTCTCACCTTGGTGGATTCTCACCTCCAAACACCCATGTACTTCTTCCTCCGGAATTTCTCTGTGCTGGAGTTCTCTTTTACAGCTTTCTGCATTCCCAGATTCCTGTACGCAATGGCAACTGGGGACAACACTATAAGCTATAATGCATGCTTCACTCAATTGTTTTTTGTTTTCTTCTTCAGTGTGACTGAGTTTCTTCTCCTGACAGCCATGTCCTATGACCGCTACGTGGCCATCTGCAAACCTCTGCATTACATGACCATCATGAGTAACAGAGTCTGCATCAGGATCCTCATGGCATGTGTCATGCTCACTCTAATCATCATCACCCCACCTTTTACTCTGGTCTTTGATCTGGAGTTTTGTGACTCTAACATCATAGATCACTTTGCCTGTGATGTAGGGCCCATGCTGAAGATCAGCTGCTCTGACACAGAGTTTTTGGAGCACTTTGTCTTCATCCTGGCTGTGCTGACGCTTCTGTTCACGTTAGGGTGTGTGATTACGTCCTACACACACATCATCAGGACCATTCTCAGGTTCCCCTCTGCTCAGCAGAGGAAAAAAGCTTTTTCCACTTGTTCATCTCACATAATTGTGGTTTCTATCACTTATGGAAGCTGCGTCTTCATGTACATTAAGCCATCTGAAAAAGAAGACGTGGCTATGAATAAGGTGGTGGCATTGCTCATAACCTCAGTTACTCCAGTCATGAACCCCTTCATTTACACCCTGAGGAACAAACAGGTGATACAAGCTTTCAAAGACATGACCAAAAGGATTGCAGCCATCTCAAAGACATAAGGGCTTCGCAGGTTAAAGTAGCAAATCATAGAACAATTGTTTATTTGTGTTTCAGTTTGAACTTATTCTACTTTAGTCATGCTTTTTATGTGACACATCCCATTTCAGCTAAATGCAGAGTACATGTTTGATTCACATGTTTGTAATCTTCCTTAGCTCATTCTTTTCCCAGAAATGCATAGGAGTAAATCTTTCATAAGCATTTATAAGACACCTGTGAATACTCACTGAACCATGAAATGTCAACAGCATCACTATACCGACTTGTTGACTATTCTTGCCTTGACTAATATGACCTGACATGGGGTTCAAAATCCACAGGAACAACAGCCACTGTGGTCTATGTCTGCAGGAAAAACCACGTGGTTGTCCTGTTTGAAAAAACTCCTCATTTTGTGCTTCCCGCTTTCCAGGGAGCTATACTTGTCGACTAAAACCTTCCTCAGATTCCTTTTGCTTAAAAGTTGTACAATTTCTTGTGATAAAAGTCCAAATTCCATCTCGATAGGATTTCATGTTCCTGTCATCGTTGTGGGTGCACCTGTGTATATCTTTGTGCATTTGTTGCTCTTTTCAGAAAGCTTAATAGGCCTGAAGGAGTTAATGGGATGGACAAATTATAAAGGACAGCTTCTACTCAAATTGTGTTCTCATCCAGATCACTCACTACAATTTTTAAATTAGTTTCTAAATGTGCTGAAGCTTCTGAGTTTAGCACAATCTCATTTGTTGAGTTTTGTTCTTGTTTTATGGGCACTGGGGGTCTTGTCTAGGAAGTCATCCCTCACACCCATGTCTTGGGATATTTCTCCTACAGTTTCTTCCTGTGACCTCGTAGTCTCAGGTGTTTGATCCATCTTGATTGATTTTGTGTATATTGAGATACAGATTTCATTTTGTGTATTGTGAGAGCTACGGATCTACTTTCATTCTTTGACATACATACATCCAGTTTCCATATGATGTTCAGATTGTTTTCCTAATTCTGTCAAGAGTGTCATTGATATTTTATACATTGTAGAGTGCTTTAGTTAGTATAGACATTCTAATGATATTGAATCTTCTTTTTTATTATTTATTTTTAGAGATTTCATTTATTTGGGAAGCAGAGTTACACACAGAGAGAGGGAGAGACAGAAAGGTCTTCCATCCTCTGGTCATTGCCCACATGCTCCAATGGCCAGAGTTGAGCTGATCTGAAGCCAGGAGCTAGGAGCTTCTTCTGGGTCTCCCACACAAGTGTAGGGGCCTAAACAGTTGCACTGTCTTTCACTGCTCTCCCAGGTCATAAGCAGGGAGCTGGATCTGAAGAGGAGCAGCCGGGACATGAACTGGCACCCATATGGCATGCTGGCACTGCAGGTGGATGCTTAGGCTGCTACACCACAGTGCTGGCCCTGATATTGATTCTTCTAATCCATGATCAAGGAGTGTCTTTCCATTTTTTGTGCCTTTGATCATTTCTTTTTTGTAAAAAAGATTTATTGATTTACTTGAAACTCAGAGTTACAGAAATTTCTACCCTGCTATATATTTTGGAATAGTTTGAAAAATATTGGAGTTTATTTCCTCTTTAAATACTTTATAGAATTCAGTAGTAAAACCACCAGATCTTGCACTTTTCCGTGATGGAAGACTTTGATTACTAGTTCAATCTCATTGTTTGTTAGATTATCTTGAAAGATTATAAGTGTCCCGGAATTTATCCATGTTCATCCATTCAAGGTTTTCAAGCTATTGGCATATAGCTTTTCATATTCTTATGATCCTTTGTGTTTTGGTAGTGTCAGTTGCAATTTTTTTTCATTTCTAATTTTATTTATTTGAATTTTTCTTCTTTGTCTTTGTTAGTCTTGGTAGTTTTTTTATTTATTGTATCTTTTTTTTGACAGGCAGAGTGCCAGTGAGAGAGAGAGACAGAGAGAAAGATCTTCCTTTGCCGTTGGTTCACCCTCCAATGGCCGCTGCAGCCGGCGCGCTGCTGCTGGTGCACTGGGCTGATCCAAAGGCAGGAGCCAGGTGCTAGGTGCTTTTCCTGGTCTCCCATGGGGTGCAGGGTCCAAGCACTTGGTCCATCGTCCACTGCACTCCCGGGCCATAGCAGAGAGCTGGCCTGAAAGAGGGGCAACTGGACAGAATCCGGTGCCCCGACCGGGCCTAGAACCTGGGGTGCCGGCCCCGGGGGTGGAAGATTAGTTTATTGAGCCGCGGGGTCAGCCTATTTTGTGTATCTTTTCAACAAAGCAGCTTTTTTCCTTGCGCTTTTAAAATAGTTTTTATGTCAGTTTCATTTAATTATGCTCTGATCCTTATTGGGTTAGATTTGTTTTTGTTATTCTAAGTCTTTGAGATGCACCATTAGATCTTTGATTTGAGACATTTTTCGTTTTGTAGTGTAAGTGCTTATTGATATACATTCCCTCTTAATATTGTCTTGTTGGATCTTACAGGTTTTGACATGTTGTGTTTTCATTTTCATTTATTTAAAAAAATTTTTTTAAACCTATTAATTTCTTTTTTTTGTCCTGATACATATTTTTAGAACTTAATATATTTTTTAAAATAAGCCGATAATTTTAAAAGTTTACAAATTTTCCCATTTTTAAAAATTCAACGATAATACCTAAAATATTTCATATTCTAGAGATTTCTAGTAATTTAGAATCTTTAATCTTGACCATAATACTTGTTGCATTTTATGGTTACTAATATTGTATTAATGTACAAATCAGAATGAAATTGTTGTAAATTTCAATGTGTTTTATGTTAAAATATTAGTTGATGTCTAAAATTTGACTTACAGAAATTGCTTTAAGGAAAGTAATATAAAGGAGATTATGTGTTTATTTATTAAAGCATTTTCAGGTAGTTTACTTTCTGGTTGCTTTTGCATCATGATCCATAGTGAAGGTATTGATAAACAATTAAATTCTCTGCAAGATTTTTATGAAGAGTAATCTAGTTTTTTACTGATCAACCTATATATTGTTAATTTGTATATACAAGTCCCATATATTATACTTTTTCCAATAATATCAGCTTTATTGGAAGATAATAAAGATTGTATATATTTAAGTATAAAAAAGTATTAATTTCTTTAATGACCCATTAATCATTCAAGAGCATATTATTGGGGCCAGCGCTGTGGCATAGCAGGTAAAGCTGCCGCCTGCAGTACTAGCATCCCCTATGGGCGCCAGTTTGAGGTCTGACTGCTCCACTTCTGATCCAGCTCTCTGCTCTGGCCTGGGAAAGCAGTAGAAAGTGGCCCAAGTTCTTGGGCTCCTGCACCCATGTGGGAGACCTGGAAGAAGCTCCTGGCTCCTGGATTCGGAGCAGTGCAGTTTTGGCCATTGTGGTCAACTGGGGAGTGAACCAGCAGAGGGAAGACCTTTCTTTCTCTCTCTCTCTGCCTCTCCTCTCTCTGTGGAACTCTGACTTTCAAGTAAATAAATAAATCTTAAAAAAATCAGCAAAAACCAGCATATTGTTTAATTTCCAAGTCTTTATGAGTGTTCCATTGTTCTTGTTGTTGATTTCCAGTTTTATTCCTTTATGACTATATATATGGTATGATTTCAATCTTTTTAAACTTACTGAGACTTGATTTCTGGCCTAATATGTGATCTGTCTTAAAGAATGTACGTCTGTTGGTGAGAAGAATGTATATTCTGTAGCCTTGGATGAAATGTCCTTTAATGTCTGTTAAGTGCATTTACTCTATAGAATGTTTCAGCTCCTTTGTATCTTTACTGATTTTATGTCGTATGATCTGTGCATTGATGACAGTGGGGTGTTGAAATCACCCACCATTCTTGTGTTGGAGTCTATCTGTCCATTTAGGTAGAACAGTATTTGCTGTTTATATCTAGGTGGTCTTGTGCTGTGTACACATATGTTTATGATTGCTGTATCTTCTTGCTGCATTGAGCTGTTTATCACAATGCATTGTCCTTCTTTATCTTTTTTTTTTTTTACAGCTTTTGACTTAAAGCTTGTTTTAATCTGAGATCAGGATAGCTACTTCTATTTGTTTTTGTTTTCCATTTCCTGTTATGTCTTTATTCCAGCCCTTCACTCTCAGTCTATATGGTCTTTGTTTGTGAAGTGAGTCTCTTGTAGGCAGGATATTGTGGGATCTTGCTTTTCTATCCATTCAGTCAACCTAAGCCTTTTGGCTGGAGTATTTGATCCATTGACATTCAAAGTTAGTACTGATAGGTAAGAAATAACACTTTTTATTTTGTGTCCTGGATCCTATTTAGATCTGCTGTGTGAGTGAATTCGGTTGTGTCACGATGTTTACTTCTAATGCAGGATCCCCTTCAGAATTTCTTGCAAGGTTGGTCTGGTAGTGGGGGATTCTCTCAGTTTTTGCTTATCTGGGAACTATTTCATTTCTCCTTCACTTTTTTTTTTCTTTTGGTACAGAAAGTACCTTCATTACCAAACAGATTAACAAATTCACAGACACTCACTTCCTGAGGCCTATCCAATCACCTCCATCAAAGGTTGCATTCATTTGAGAAGCATTAATATATGTTCAGTGCTGAGACTATTTGTAGCACCTACAGTATATACAAAGCAGCATTAGACTGCTGTGGTTTGCATTTGTGAAATACAGATTGAAGCTCTCTGCTACAGCTTGCCAATTTAACGTTGCAGCTAACACAGTGACAATTATTCATTTCCTATTTTTCTTCTGAAACTCAGTATACAAGCTATCATTTAAGATCATGGAATAATGCTGTATCTTCTTCCTTATGATAGTAAATTTTAAAATCTAAATACTAAATATCATGGAAATTTTTGTATTTATTTGAATATGTGTTCATCATATAAATAGACACAAATAGTGTATTCATACAACTCTTATTTTATATTCATTACTAATGAAGTCTTATTGGATATAAAGTAGCTCTCACTCATATTCACATTTTATATTATTTCATTCAGACTCATATTTAACACACATCATAGTTTATATATATAAAGATGGAAATGAGCTTATAAAACATTATCATAAAGTGAATGCCAGTACCACATGTTGAAATGTACCATACACTGAAAATGATAACTTTGAGCAGATGTATATTCAAAAATAAATGTATTTGCAAAAGATTTTTGAAGCTCAACTTTCCACTGTAGAAGAGTAAATCAAACTCTGAAGAAGACACAAAATTAATATATAATGATGTGGGCAAAAATAATGGAAAACAAATACTTAATACGAGGGGAATTTAGAAAGGCTCCTGCTCCAAAGAACTAATTAGATTAACATTTCTGATAAATTTGTTCAAAAATAAGGGGGAAATAATACTGAAGATGGAATGCAATTTTATAAATAGAGCTAAGATCACAAAGACAAAACACAATAAAATGTTCTTATAAAGTTACTCTACATTTTTAGTAAAAGAATCAAATTCAGTAAAATAATCTGATGGTAAAAAATAAAACCCTAGATGGTGCTGTAAGATTTAAATAACTAATCAACAGATTAAACCTTTCAACAGGCCAGCACCGCGGCTCAGTTGGCTAATCTTCTGCCTTTCGGTGCTGACACACCGGGTTCTAGTCCAGGTCGGGGCACCGGATTCTGTCCCGGTTGCCCCTCTTCCAGGCCAGCTCTCTGCTGTGGCCAGGGTGTGCATTGGAGGATGGCCCAAGTGCTAGGACCCTGTACCCCATGTGAGACCAGAGGAAGCACGTGGCTCCTGCCTTCGGATCAGCTTGGTGTGCCGGCTGCAGTGTGCCAGCTGCAGTGTGCCAGCCAAGGTCATTGGAGGGTGTACCAACGGCAAAGGAAGACATTTCTCTCTGTCTCTCTCTCTCTCTCTGTTCACTCTGCCTGTCAAAAAATTAAAAAAAAAAACTTTCAAGAAAGCCAACACCAGTTTCAAGGCCTACCAAATTCTCAAAGGACAGATAATTCCAAGGAAATAAAAATATTTTCAGCCAGGAAAAAGTTGAGTACTCCTTAATTTGTGTTATAAAATGAGCATAACCTCCAACCCCAAATCATGTCTCATCAGCACATAATGGAAAACTTGAAGATAGTCGAACTTTGGAAAACTGTATGCCAAAAATAAATAAAACATTTGCAAATTGAACTTTTATGTGTTTAAAATATCAGCAAATCTATTCATATATTTTTATTGCTCTAAGAGACAAAAGGAGATAAATTGTGTGCTTAGTACATATGCTGCATTTTATTTACTAGACATGATGATTTACTGCATGTTAAAGTCAATACTCATTCATGGTAACTCTACAAATCTATGGACAGAAGTTAATCTTGAAGACTCTAAGTGGACTCTAATTAATTGACTCCTACGTATTACATATGTAAGATATAAAAGATCTTGAAATAAAGTTTATGGCAATAAGTAGAAGAATGAGCACTCCATCTCCAAATTATTTAAAATAGTGGGTCACATGAATGGACAAAACACCCATCAGGCTGAGAAGTGCCAGAGCCCAGGGAGAAGTTACTTGTGGTAGGAGCTGGTCTGACTGGACATTCCAATTATGCTACTTCTTTGATCTCTGCTAAAGCATCCCTCAAGCAAGGAGAACAGTGCAAAAGAGCTACACCTGAGTTTTCCTCAGACACATGGCTCTGCACCTGACCAGTTGCTGATTGTATTGTTGCCTTGTCCTTTCTCCAAGGACACAATCCCAGTGGGTAGCAGTTTAGCTTTTCCTCACAAAATTTCTTCAAGTTCACACCACGCTAGGTTAATCAGGGACAGTTGAACCGGGAATCCCAAGGGGTACCTTTTGTGTCTTTAATTAAATGATTCCTAACCATTAACTGAGACCAAGCAGATATAACTTACACCACTCTTCAACATAGAATTTTCAGGGACATCTGTCTTCCTACCCAGGTCAGGATACTGCCTTTGCCCAAAACAGTTTCTCTCCATGACAACAACAGGCATTTCTCTCAGCTAAGCAGAATGAGCACTTTTCCTAGCGCTAAGTCAGACATTACCCTTTCGTTGGTATCCTGATGAGACTTGCTGATGGTGAAGGGCATTCGGGAAAGTCCTCAGGCTTTGTAGGCAATGAAAACCCGAGAGTTCTCTGCCCATTCACAGACAGTGCATGCACTGGGGGGCTACATGAGAAACACTGTACACATCATAACTAGAAAAGCTGCTACTCGACTTTGAAATACCTTCCGAATCTTGGGATTAGATTGCTCACAGAAGCCATGGACAGCAACCTGACCTGAGTGGTAAGTATGATTTACTTAGTCATACATCCAGAGCCCAAGTAGCTGGAAGTTGTAGGCAAAGGATTTGACTTATGTGTTTCAAAACCCAGGTCCTAAATAATGGAGAACAATGTTTCCCATAGGAGAAAACTCTATAGGAACCAAAGGATGTCAATCTATTCTCTAAGCAGTAATACTCAAGTTTGAGCAAGACTTTTAAAGGTACTCTTGGAAGAAATTACAAGGATAGGAAAATACACTTTTAGGAAGGGACTGTAGTTCCTGATGAAATGTTCTTGTTATCTCAGTCAAACAAAAATTTCTGCCTAATGTTTATGTTTGGTTATGCAGCTTGAAGACCGGGAGAGATAGCTGCATCTTTTTAATAATCAGTACCAGAAAAACATCTTTCACAGGGTAAAAATATTCTTTTATTAGTAAGACAACATAATTAATCACTTAACTTTAGTGTGCTTTTCTGCTCGGGTTCATTCTGTATGTTCCAAAAAGACTGGAACAATATTGATCTTTTGTAAAAATAGAAGTCATAGTAGTGTTATGCGTGCACAGGCCTTATGCCAGGTTAGGGAGATGTTGGAGGCACTTAGTGAGGCATTTGGAGGCTGGATCAGAGGACAAGTAAGGGCAATAGGAATGTGTCTCGACTTCAACATTTGGTCTAGTGTGATCATTTGCTCAGTGATTCTACAATACCCGGGAGGGAAGTTCCCAATGTTCCAATCACTTATTAAACATGCAAGTCAGATTCCTTTCAGTAGATTCAGGGTTGGCTAGCTCTGAAGTGTGAGTAGGAACATGTTGGAAATGGACCCAGCTCTCTCAACAGGAGTCTCCAGTGTCAGGAGAATTGCCCTTCAAGCTTGTGGAGAATGTGCTGTTAAAGACTGTAGAAGAGTTTTCATATGTGGTCTCCTGGGAAGTTCCCATTCCATCTCAATAGTAAGACAGATCAGAAGCCCTAGAGATAAGGACTGAAAATGGAAAAACATTTCAGTTATTAAGAAATGTAAGTACTTGTTATTTTATTTTTGAGAGATATATTTATTTTTTAGATTTATTTAGTTAGAGAGAGATGGAGATAGAGAGAAAAATCTTCTAACCACTGTTTCATTCCCCCTAGTGGCTGCAATAGCCAGAGCTATCCTGATCCAAAGTCAGGAGCCAGGAGATTCTTCCAGGTCTCCCTCAATGATGCAGCGCTCAAGCACTTGGGCCATCTTCCACTGTTTTGTCTCGTGCATTAGCGGGGAGCTGAATCAGAGGTGGAGTAGCTGGGACTAGAACTGGCACCAATGTGGGATGCCAGAGTCACAGCAGCAGCTTTATTTCTGCACCACATCACCATCCCCACTTGTTATGTTCAAAGACTAACTACCTCTGCAATAGTCTCTCACTCAGAATAAGGAAATCTGGAAGTATATTCTACTCTTCAATCGGTATATTTGAAAATTTTCCCTTTATGTAATTTTCAGAAGTGGAAAAGAAAAAAGGAGGGAAATACCTATGAGGGTACTTCAAAAAGTATATGGACAATGGGCATTAGGCCTAGTGGGTCAAACACTGTCGGTTAGTCACACCCTAATTCCTGCTTCCTTTGAGGAGAGGAGGCAGCAGGTGGTGTGGCTCACACGATGGCGCCTGTGACACTCACGTACAAGGCTGAGAGGGAGTTCTGTCTCCTGACTTTGGACAGGCCTGATCCTTGCCATTGCAGGCATTGGGGAGTGAACCAGCAGAAGGGGGCCTTGTCTCTCTCTGCTTCCCAGATTACTGAAAAAATTAGTTAATTTTAGTGCAAAATAAAGACTTTTGAACATTATGCAGTGTTTTCATAATACTCATTTTCCATGTCTGTTTTGGAAACCATTAAATAATAACCATAAGAGATAATTAAATAATAATAATAACCATAAGAGATAATTAAATAATAACCATAAGGGGTCCCCTGGTGGTGAGTTGATGGCATCACAAAGAGGATTTGGTCATTTTCTCAAAAATAAAGCAGAATAGGTCAAATTACAGTTAGGGAGGCAGCATTTTGCAGTGCCTGAGTCCCATTTCTCATAATCCTGTTTGCCAAAATCCTCAATTGATGTCCCTGGGCAAGATCTTTCACATTTCTGCACTTCAGTTCCTTCATTTGAAAAAAGAAAAGCGGATTCAATCATATGCAGCCCCAGAGGGCGGCTCTGGGAATTAAATGTGGTACTCTAACATGTTTAAATACTACAGCGTCTGGCAGTTAACAATCGCCTTATAGATGTCACTGCTATTTGCAAATTATCAAACGAATTTAGCACTGCAAAAGCATGTTGTTTTAAGTGGGACCTGCCATCCAAACCTGTTGTTCTGTTGTTAGAGTTCCTCACTAGGAATTTCCAGAACAGCAGAAATATGCCTGCAATGAGCACACAAACACAATGATCAGCTTCTAAGACATTAAGGAAATGGATTTTCCCGATCTCCCATAGCACAGAGAGCAAGCTTTGCTAAACAAAATATGTGGGCTAAGGAAAGGGCTGAAACACACTGACTTGGTGTCCTTGGAGACCAGGAAACACAGTGGGAGAAAGAAGCTTCTTAATGGGGGAGTATAAACCAAGGAAACCAAGACAAACTTCATACAATTCTCTTCTTGTCACAGTGGGGGAGAAGCATGAATTCTGTATTTTAGAAATTTGGATATGTCTGTTGATTTTGTTCCTAATAAGCCTGGTAGCCACTGATTCTCTAATTGACATCTTCCTAATTAGGTGATTGGCTAAAATAATCTCTAAGTGTCTTTACAAGTCTCTATTTACATCGCCTTCTTCAGGCCAGAATCATTGTATTTCTAGTAACCTAGCACCCATTTGACAAAGATTGTTTCCTCTCTTCCTTTAAGGTTTATTTTGTATTTATTTGAAGGACAGAGTTACAGAGAGAGGAGGAGAAACAGAGATAGATCTTCCATTCGCTAGTTAGTCCCCAAGTGGCCACAAGTGCGGGGGCTGAGCCAGACCGTAGCCAGGTCCCAGGAAATTTTTCTGGGTCTCCCACGTGGATAAGGTTGCCAAAGGACTTGGGTCATCCTCTGATGCTTTTCCAGGCACATTAGCAGGGAGCTGGTTCAGGTGTGGAGCCACTGGGACACGAATTGATGCTCATATGGGAGCTGGCAATGCAGGTGGTGACTGTGAGGCAACACTGGGTACAGATCGATTCCTTTCTTGTCTGTCCCAGACAGTGTGACACATGCATGATACAGAAAATATTTCTGATAAATTACTGGGTGAACAATAGGGAAGTATCTTCTGTGGTATAAAGGAAGCAGGCCCCATGACAAGCTCAGGAGAGACTATGACAGGAATGGTTGTTGAGGGTGGGAAGTGACGGATCCAAGGAAAAATGTTTGACCTGAGAGGTGTGGGAAGGGAATCTGTAGACTACAAAAATGAAAGAATTGAGAAAATTGTAAGTCTCATGTTCCCTAACTATGTAATTCAATTATATTCATGATGGACAGATTTAGGACTTAAGAGTACCCTATAATTTTGCACTTGAACTTCATCAAACAGAAAACCCCAAAGATGTGCATGGAATACAATAAAGGAGGCACATCCAGGGCTAAGGTAAGAGAAGATACGGAAGAGTATGCAAACCCGGTTCAGGTTGAGAGGGACAGCAAGTCCAAGAAATAATTAGAAATATTAAGTATATCTTTTACAATGAACTCAGATGGGTTCACTCAGAAGAAACCCAGAGACAAGGTCTCAGGTAGCCTCAGGCATACTCCTTCAGAAGCAATTGAGTAGAGAAATGAGCCAAAACAGAATCATCACTTCTAGGGGGCCACCGTGGTGATCCAAAGACAGGACCCAGATGCTTCTCCTGGTCTCCCATGTTTGTGCAGGACCCACGCACGTGGGCCATCCTCCACTGCACAGAGAGGGAGGGAGAGCCGGGACAGAATCTGGCGCCCCGACCAGGACTAGAACCTGGTGTGCTGGCGCTGCACGCGGAGGATTAGCCTACTGAGCCTCGGTGCTGGCCTCAAGTGGCTTTTAAATGACACATTCTCATTTACTGTTAGATGCAGATGAAATATCTAATGTCTCTGTTCCCAAAATGGTCTCAATTCACTGTGGTCTGATATTGGCAATGAAATCCTACAATATAAATAGTCTGATGACACAACTTTTGATTACACTTTAAATGTGATCAGTCAGCCAATTGTCAAAGACCCTGCTCTGCTGTCACTGATCCAATAAAAATGTATTGAGTGTCTGTTGTGTGCCAGCTACTCTTGGGTGCACTGTGGTTCACAAAATAGATATGGCCTGCACTCTCAAGAGACTCACCATAGAGCAGGTGGTAGTGCAAAAAGTAAATTAATATAAAAGTATAGATTATAGCAAGTGTCCTAAAGGAAATAGAGCAATTCTGATTATAACACTGGGCAGAAAGAGACTATAGAAGGCAAAACTCTCCAGGGAGATATCATTGATGAGGTCATATTTATGCTGAAACCATCAAAAGTAAGATCCAACAGTGAAAGAATGCAAATTCAAGCAGCAAATGCAGAGAGAATGTGAGAGAGAGAGAGAGAAAGAGAGAGAGAGAGAGAGAGAGAGAGAGAGAGAGAGAGAGAAAGAGAGCGCGCGTGAGAGAACATTGGATAAGCACTAAAGTGAAAAGAACATAGCATCTTCAAGGAGCTGAAGACTAGCAGAGATGGACAAGCAAGAGATACCTTAAGAGGATTACACAGAAACGTGATCATCCATGACCTTACAAACCAGAGTAGGAGGCTTGAATGCCATTCCAAGAATAATGTAACCATATCTTTGAAAGGAGCAAGGATTCTCATGTTTGATTCAAAGGTCAGTCTTGCTCTGTCTTTATACTGGGCTTGGGAGACTGTTTTGTTGAGTTTAAATTGAGAAGAAAGCAGAAAAATACGAAGCTCTCTATAGCTCAAGGTGGCATTATCCTAGAGAGTGAGGAAACAGGCAGGATCAGAGCAGAATAATTTTGACTTCAGCATTAATTATAGTGAGCCCTGTTTACCTCACATGAAACCCAGATGGTGAATGAGTGTTTTCTGTTCATTAACACAGATCGTGCAAAATAGCCTCGTTTCCGTGGAGTTATTAATCATAAATGCCTTTCCTCTTGGATGACTACTATATCAAGATAATGACAGCAGCATGATACGTTCCTGTGGTTGATCTCTAGGATAACTGAGCAGTGGCAGTCCTGTGTGGTCATTGATTAACCTACCCCTCCAGTCGCATTCTCAATTAACAGGAAACAAAAAAGAATTATGGCTCAGCTAACATGTTCACCGCACCCCTGCTAGCTCATACTGACAGTCCTTTTTTCCAATCTACCTTCTTTCATTTTTTCACAAATACCAGGACATAGTCAGGAATCAATGATGAGGAATTATACAGCACTAACAACGTTCATCTTGCTGGGACTAACGGATGATCCAAACCTACAGATATTCCTATTTATATTTTTGTTTCTAACCTATTTGTTGTGTATTTTCGGGAACCTGGCCATCATCATTCTCACCGTGGTGGATTCTCACCTCCAAACACCCATGTACTTCTTCCTCCGGAATTTCTCTGTGCTGGAGTTCTCTTTTACAGCTTTCTGCATTCCCAGATTCCTGTACGCAATGGCAACTGGGGACAACACTATAAGCTATAATGCATGCTTCACTCAATTGTTTTTTGTTTTCTTCTTCAGTGTGACTGAGTTTCTTCTCCTGACAGCCATGTCCTATGACCGCTACGTGGCCATCTGCAAACCCCTGCATTACGTGACCATCATGAGTAACAGAGTCTGCATCAGGATCCTCATGGCATGTGTCATGCTCACTCTAATCATCATCACCCCACCTTTTACTTTGGGATTTGATCTGGAGTTTTGTGACTCTAACATCATAGATCACTTTGCCTGTGATGTAGGGCCCATGCTGAAGATCAGCTGCTCTGACACAGAGTTTTTGGAGCACTTTGTCTTCATCCTGGCTGTGCTGACGCTTCTGTTCACGTTAGGGTGTGTGATTACATCCTACACACACATCATCAGGACCATTCTCAGGTTCCCCTCTGCTCAGCAGAGGAAAAAAGCTTTTTCCACTTGTTCATCTCACATAATTGTGGTTTCTATCACTTATGGAAGCTGCGTCTTCATGTACATTAAGCCATCTGAAAAAGAAGACGTGGCTATGAATAAGGTGGTGGCATTGCTCATAACCTCAGTTACTCCAGTCATGAACCCCTTCATTTACACCCTGAGGAACAAACAGGTGATACAAGCTTTCAAAGACATGACCAAAAGGATTGCAGCCATCTCAAAGACATAAGGGCTTCGCAGGTTAAAGTAGCAAATCATAGAACAATTGTTTATTTGTGTTTCAGTTTGAACTTATTCTACTTTAGTCATGCTTTTTATGTGACACATCCCATTTCAGCTAAATGCAGAGTACATGTTTGATTCACATGTTTGTAATCTTCCTTAGCTCATTCTTTTCCCAGAAATGCATAGGAGTAAATCTTTCATAAGCATTTATAAGACACCTGTGAATACTCACTGAACCATGAAATGTCAACAGCATCACTATACCGACTTGTTGACTATTCTTGCCTTGACTAATATGACCTGACATGGGGTTCAAAATCCACAGGAACAACAGCCACTGTGGTCTATGTCTGCAGGAAAAACCACGTGGTTGTCCTGTTTGAAAAAACTCCTCATTTTGTGCTTCCCGCTTTCCAGGGAGCTATACTTGTCGACTAAAACCTTCCTCAGATTCCTTTTGCTTAAAAGTTGTACAATTTCTTGTGATAAAAGTCCAAATTCCATCTCGATAGGATTTCATGTTCCTGTCATCGTTGTGGGTGCACCTGTGTATATCTTTGTGCATTTGTTGCTCTTTTCAGAAAGCTTAATAGGCCTGAAGGAGTTAATGGGATGGACAAATGATAAAGGACAGCTTCTACTCAAATTGTGTTCTCATCCAGATCATTCACTACAATTTTTAAATTAGTTTCTAAATGTGCTGAAGCTTCTGAGTTTAGCACAATCTCATTTGTTGAGTTTTGTTCTTGTTTTATGGGCACTGGGGGTCACACCCATGTCTTGGGATATTTCTCCTACAGTTTCTTCCTGTGACCTCGTAGTCTCAGGTGTTTGATCCATCTTGATTGATTTTGTGTATATTGAGATATAGATTTCATTTTGTGTATTGTGAGAGCTACGGATCTACTTTCATTCTTTGGCATACATACATCCAGTTTCCATATGAATGTTCAGATTGTTTTCCTAATTCTGTCAAGAGTGTCATTGATATTTTATACATTGTAGAGTGCTTTAGTTAGTATAGAGATTCTAATGATATTGAATCTTCTTTTTTATTATTTATTTTTAGAGATTTCATTTATTTGGGAAGCAGAGTTACACACAGAGAGAGGGAGAGACAGAAAGGTCTTCCATCCTCTGGTTCATTCCCCACATGCTCCAATGGCCGGAGTTGAGCTGATCTGAAGCCAGGAGCTAGGAGCTTCTTCTGGGTCTCCCACACAAGTGTAGGGGCTTAAACAGTTGCACTGTCTTTCACTGCTCTCCCAGGTCATAAGCAGGGAGCTGGATCTGAAGAGGAGCAGCCGGGACATGAACTGGCACCCATATGGCATGCTGGCACTGCAGGTGGATGCTTAGGCTGCTATGCCACAGTGCTGGCCCTGATATTGATTCTTCTAATCCATGATCAAGGAGTGTCTTTCCATTTTTTGTGCCTTTGATCATTTCTTTTTTGTAAAAAAGATTTATTGATTTACTTGAAACTCAGAGTTACAGAAAGTTCTACCCTGTTATATATTTTGGAATAGTTTGAAAAATATTGGAGTTTATTTCCTCTTTAAATACTTTGTAGAATTCAGTAGTAAAACCACCAGATCTTGCATTTTTCCGTGATGGAAGACTTTGATTACTAGTTCAATCTCATTGTTTGTTACGGTATTCTTTTTTTTTTTTTTTTTTTTGCTTTTATTTAAAGAATATAAATTTCCAAGGTACAGCTTGTGGATTCCAATGGCTCCCCCCCCCCAACTTCCCTCCCTCCCGCCACCCTCCCCTCTCCCGCTCCCTCTCCCCTTCTGTTCACATCAAGATTCATTTTCAATTCTCTTTATACACAGCAGATCAGTTTATAACATATTCTGTAAAGATTTTAACAGTTTGCCCTCACCTAGAGGCACAAACTGAAATTATTGTTGGAGTACTAGTTATATTATTGATTTACAATGTACAGTACATTAAAGACAGAGATCCTACATGTTTTTTTTTTTTTAAAGAATTGATTAATTATCTATGCAATTTCCAATTTAACACCTAGTGTTACGGTATTCTTTAGATTGTTTAGGTTATCTTGAAAGATTATAAGTGTCCCGGAATTTATCCATGTTCATCCATTCAAGGTTTTCAAGCTATTGGCATATAGCTTGTCATATTCTTATGATCCTTTGTGTTTTGGTAGTGTCAGTTGCAATAATTTTCATTTCTAATTTTATTTATTTGAATTTTTCTTCTTTGTCTTTGTTAGTCTTGGTAGTTTTTTTATTTATTGTATCTTTTTTTTTTTTTTTTGACAGGCAGAGTGCCAGTGAGAGAGAGAGACAGAGAGAAAGATCTTCCTTTGCCGTTGGTTCACCCTCCAATGGCCGCCGTGGTCGGCGCCGGCGCTCGGCGCTGATCCAATAGCAGGAGCCAGGTGCTTTTCCTGGTCTCCCATGGGGTGCAGGGTCCAAGCACTTGGTCCATCGTCCACTGCACTCCCGGGCCATAGCAGAGAGCTGGCCTGAAGAGGGGCAACTGGGACAGAATCCGGTGCCCTGACCGGGCCTAGAACCTGGGGTGCCGGCGCCGCGGGTGGAAGATTAGCTTATTGAGCCGCGGGGTCAGCCTATTTTGTGTATCTTTTCAACAAAGCAGCTTTTTTTCTTGCGCTTTTAAAATAGTTTTTATGTCAGTTTCATTTAATTATGCTCTGATCCTTATTGGGTTAGATTTGTTTTTGTTATTCTAAGTCTTTGAGATGCACCATTAGATCTTTGATTTGAGACATTTTTCGTTTTGTAGTATAAGCGCTTATTGATATACATTCCCTCTTAATATTGTCTTTTTTGGATCTTATAGGTTTTGACATGTTGTGTTTTCATTTTCATTTATTAAAAAAAAGATTTTTAAACCTATTAATTTCTTTTTTTTGTCTGATACATACTTTTAGAACTTAATATATTTTTTAAAATAAGCCGATAATTTTAAAAGTTTACAAACTTTCCCATTTTTAAAAATTCAACGATAATACCTAAAATATTTCATATTCTAGAGATTTCTAGTAATTTAGAATCTTTAATCTTGACCATAATACTTGTTGCACTTTATGGTTACTAATATTGTATTAATGTACAAATCAGAATGAAATTGTTGTAAATTTCAATGTGTTTTATGTTAAAATATTAGTTGATGTCTAAAATTTGACTTACAGAAATTGCTTTAAGGAAAATAATATAAAGGAGATTATGTGTTTATTTATTAAAGCATTTTCAGGTAGTTTACTTTCTGGTTGCTTTTGCATCATGATCCATAGTGAAGGTATTGATAAACAATTAAATTCTCTGCAAGATTTTTATGAAGAGTAATCTAGTTTTTTACTGATCAACCTATATATTGTTAATTTGTATATACAAGTCCCATATATTATACTTTTTCCAATAATATCAGCTTTATTGGAAGATAATAAAGATTGTATATATTTAAGTATAAAAAAGTATTAATTTCTTTAATGACCCATTAATCATTCAAGAGCATATTGTTGGGGCCAGCGCTGTGGCATAGCAGGTAAAGCTGCAGTGCTAGCATCCCCTATGGGCACCAGTTTGAGGTCTGACTGCTCCACTTCTGATCCAGCTCTCTGCTCTGGCCTGGGAAAGCAGTAGAAAATGGCCCAAGTTCTTGGGCTCCTGAATCCACGTGGGAGACCTGGAAGAAGCTCCTGGCTCCTGGATTCGGACCAGTGCAGTTTTGGCCATTGTGGTCAACTGGGGAGTGAACCAGCAGAGGGAAGACCTTTCTTTCTCTCTCTCTCTGCCTCTCCTCTCTCTGTGGAACTCTGACTTTCAAGGAAATAAATAAATCTTAAAAAAATCAGCAAAAACCAGCATATTGTTTAATTTCCAAGTCTTTATGAGTGTTCCATTGTTCTTGTTGTTGATTTCCAGTTTTATTCCTTTATGACTATATATATGGTATGATTTCAGTCTTTTTAAACTTACTGAGACTTGATTTCTGGCCTAATATGTGATCTGTCTTAAAGAATGTACATCTGTTGGTGAGAAGAATGTATATTCTGTAGCTGTTGGGTGAAATGTCCTTTAAATCTGTCAAGTGCATTTACTCTATAGAATGTTTCAGCTCCTTTGTATCTTTACTGATTTTATGTCGTATGATCTGTGCATTGATGACAGTGGGGTGTTGAAATCACCCACCATTCTTGTGTTGGAGTCTATCTGTCCATTTAGGTAGAACAGTATTTGCTGTTTATATCTAGGTGGTCTTGTGCTGTGTACACATATGTTTATGATTGCTGTATCTTCTTGCTGCATTGAGCTGTTTATCACAATGCATTGTCCTTCTTTATCTTTTTTTTTTTTTTTACAGCTTTTGACTTAAAGCCTGTTTTTTTCTTTTTTTCTTTTTTTTTTTTACAGGCAGAGTGGACAGTGAGAGAGACAGAGAGAAAGGTCTTCCTTTTGCCGTTGGTTCACCCTCCAATGGCCGCCGCGGACTGCGCGCTGTGGCCGGCGCACCGCGCTCGTCCGATGGCAGGAGCCAGGAGCCAGGTGCTTTTCCTGGTCTCCCCATGGGGTGCAGGGCCCAAGCACCTGGGCCATCCTCCACTGCACTCCTGGGCCACAGCAGAGGGCTGGCCTGGAAGAGGGGCAACCGGGACAGAATCGGTGCCCAGACTGGGACTAGAACCCGGTGTGCCGGCGCCGCAAGGTGGAGGATTAGCCTGTTGAGCCACGGCGCCGGCCTTAAAGCCTGTTTTAATCTGAGATCAGGATAGCTACTTCTATTTGTTTTTGTTTTCCATTTCCTGCTATGTCTTCATTCCAGCCCTTCACTCTCAGTCTATATGGTCTTTGTGAAGTGAGTCTCTTGTAGGCAGGATATTGTGGGATCTTGCTTTTCTATCCATTCAGTCAACCTAAGCCTTTTGGCTGGAGTATTTGATCCATTGACATTCAAAGTTAGTACTGATAGGTAAGAAATAACACTTTTTATTTTGTGTCCTGGATCCTATTTAGATCTGCTATGTGAGTGAATTCGGTTGTGTCACGATGTTTACTTCTAATGCAGGATCCCCTTCAGAATTTCTTGCAAGGTTGGTCTGGTAGTGGGGGATTCTCTCAGTTTTTGCTTATCTGGGAACTATTTTATTTCTCCTTCACTCTTTTTCTTTTGAAACAGAAAGTATTCATTACCAAACAGATTAACAAATTCACAGACACTCACTTCCTGAGGCCTATCATTATTAAGAGTAAAAGCATGAAACAGAAAAAAAGAGCAGGATTTCAGGAGAAAAAAGTCTAGTACACATTTGCATTTTGGATACCTCAAGCATAAATGGGTTCACAGTGCTTATAACACTATTGTTTTCATCTTTTAAGTTGTTAAAAATCTTTATTTTATTTCTAATGTTATTTGGAAATAAAACCCACTTCATTATATAATATATATTATCAGTTTCATGTTTCAAGTATTCAAGTAATGGAAACCCAAGTATTTTCTTTTGTGGCAGCAACACACTTACAGACTGAGCTTCAAAGACAGGAAAAAATTCATTTAAAACAACTGATACACTCTTCTGCACAAACACATAAGAACTAAGACTTAATACTGTAGCGGCCGATGCAGTGGGTTAAAACCCTGGCCTGAGGCGCCAGTATCCCATATTGGCTCTGGTTCTGGTCCCAGCTGTTCCTCTCCCTATCCAGCTCTTTGCTGTGGTCTGGGATAGTGGTGGAGGATGGCCCAAGTGTTTGGGCCCCTGCACCCATGTGGGAGATCCAGAGGAGGCTCCTGGCTCCTGGCTTTGAATCTGCGGAGCTCCAGCGTTTGTGGCCATCTTGGTGCACCAGTGGATGGAAGATTTCTCTCTCTCTATGTCTCTACCTCTCTCTATAACTCTGTCTCTCAAATAAATAAAATAAATCTTAAAAAAAAACATGCCAGTATCACTTAAAAAAAAAAAAACTCAACACTGCAATCACCTAATGGTATGTGAGAAGAGAAGGAAAAAGATGGTTCAATATAATCAATGTCTTCTTTTTAAAAAAGATTCAAAAACAGATTGCCTTAATATGTGGCTAGATTCCCAGTAACAGGATATTCTGAATTCTAAGGAACTATAGAGTAAATTCAATTTCCCTGCCTTTTTATCAGAAATATTACTATTCTTTACTTTGGATTTCTTTTGTACTTTTACGAGATTTTCTGCCTTTATCTTCTTGCATAGTGATGACCATGTGTCTGTGTGGAGCACATCCTTAAGTATCTTTTGTAAGGCTGGATGAGTGGTGACAAATTCTTTCAATTTCTGCTTGGTATGGAAGGTATGTATTTCACTTTCATTCATAAATGAGAGCTTTGCAGGGTACAGTATTCTGGGTTGACAGTTTTTTTCTCTCAAGATGGACTATATTTCATCTTCTCTCCTAGCCTGTAGGGTTTCTGAAGAGAAGTCAGCTGTGAATCTAATTGGAAATCCTCTGATAGTAATTGTGCATATTTTAGAATCTGTTCTTTATGTTTTTTTTTTTTTTTTGTGGAGAGTTTGACTACAGTGTGTCTTGGTGAGGATTTTTTCTTGTCATGTTTTTTGGGAGTTCCATGTGTTTCCTGTACTTGGATTTCCCTTTCTTTCTCCAGTTTGGGGAAATTATTTCATTAAATATTATTTCATTAAATATTTCATTAAAAATTATTTCATTAAATAGGCTTTCTAGTCCATTTATTCTTTCCATACCTTCAGGAACTCCTAAGACCTGTATTTTGGGTCATTTGATGGTATCCCATAAATCTTCAACTGTGTTTTTAAGTTTTCTAATTTCTTTCTTTCTCTCTTCCTCTTCCTTCCTTCCTTCCTTCCTTCCTTCCTTCCTTCCTTCCTTCCTTCCTTCCTTCCTTCCTTCCTTCCTTCCTTCCTCTCTCATCCACACTCCTATAAGAACTTGCACAAATGATCTGTGCAGAACCTCACTGTGAGCATGGTTCCCACTGCAATGACCCTCCTACCCAGGCAACCAAGAAGCTCCAAGCACGTGGAGCTACACCCAGTGTTTTCCCAGAGACCCAGCTACACCCTGCACCTTCTTGTGTAACCACCAAGTCCCCACGGTCTTGGCACCCAAGGTTCTCCCAGTCTCTGGATGCAGAGATTTTGTTCTGCTGCGCCAGCCCGTCCAGTCAACAGAGAGTAGATGTTCTCTGAGTCAGTTCTGCTTAGGCATCTTGATCCTGTGAGGCTGTGGGCACCTCACTGTCCTGTGTGGTTTCCCAGCCACCTCCCAACCAGGGTCACAGCTGGGGAGGGGCTGCAGATCTTTCCTTCCACTAGAATCTCTGGGTCACACATGTAGACAAGAGCCACTGGCTGAATGCTGCTCTCTCCCCTCCACTGCCGCCAGTACTGCTGAGAAGATGGCATCCTGTCTCAGCCAGTTGCTGTGTGCAAGCACAGAGACTTCTGCAGTTCTTGCCCACACCCAAAATGGAACCCACTGTTTCTCAACCAGGCAGCAGCTGCTGTTGTGGGGGAGGTGGGATGAGATAAATGTGTCCCCCCTGCTTCCACTGGCTCTGCAGACAACCTCTAGCAACTGCCAGGCCCCAAGGTTCCAGTCGGACTCACCTCAGGCTCTCCCTGTGTCTATATCACCATGGGGTGTTGCAGTCTAGTCTCACTCACGTCTCCAGGCTGCCGCTTGCTCCGGCTCTTGGGTGCTGCAAGATTTGTCTTATCTCTGGTCATGCTGGGCATCTGCACCCTCCACACAGGTCCGTGGCATTCCTCTTTCTCTGGTAGGATTTCCAGTGTGCTTTTCTCTCCAATTTCCCATGAGACTGCACTTCCCATACTTCAAAAAACAAAAACAAAAACAAAAACAAAAACAAAAACAAAACAAAACTATCCCTAGCATAGCGCAGTATGTTGTTCCCTAATCAGCCTTTTTAGAATCACTGTTTTTAGATTTTAAGACAAGGTAGAAAGTCTTTCCATGGTCCTTCTATACCTAATATGTAGAGTGTTTTTATCAACAACTGGACTTTTTCATGCTTTATGCAGCACATATTTTCCTAGAGCATCAGATAAAAAAATCAGAACTCTGAAAAGAGAGAGGTAACAAGAAAGAGCGAGTAAGGTGAAAAAACAAAACCAATCACTTAAAAATTTTGTATTCTTTATTCATTGGTTAGTGTTGTAAGCCTTTACCACTGAGATTGGATTTCTTTCTTGTAGAGTACATAAACATTTAAAAACTATTAAAAAACTGTTGTAAATAATCTGGATAACAAAACAATTTGATATAAGTGTCATTTATATTATGTTCATCCAATTAACTCCTTAAAGCCTATTAAGCTGACATTCTGAAAAGAACAACAAATGCACAAAATATACACAGGTTCACGCACAAAAATGACAGGAACATGAAATCCTATCAAGATGGAATTTGGACTTTTATCACAAGAAATTGTACATGTTTTAAGCACAAGGAATTTGAGCAAGATTTTAGTTGACATGTATAGCTCCCTGGAAAGTGGGAAGTGCAAAATGAGGAGTTTTATCAAACAGGGCAACCACCTGGCCTTTCCTGCAGACATAGACCACAATGGCTGTTGTTGCTGTGAACTTGGAGCCGCATGTCAGGTGATACTCATCACTGCAAGAATAGTCAACAAGTCGGTATAGTGATGCTGTTGACATTTCATGGTTCTGAGAGTATTAACAGGTGTCTTATAATTGCTTATGAAAGATTTATTCCTATGGATATCTGGGAAAAGGATGAACTAAGGAATATTACTAATGTGAATAAAAAATGTACCTGGATTTAGCTGAAATGGGATATTTCTCATAAAAAGCATGACTAATGTAGATAAGTGGATAATGAAGCACAAATAAACAATTGTTTTATGATTCGTTATTTTAACCTGCGAAGCCTTTATGTCTTTGAGATGGCTGCAATCCTTTTGGTCATGTCTTTGAAAGCTTGTATCACCTGTTTGTTCCTCAGGGTGTAAATGAAGGGGTTCATGACTGGAGCAACTGAGGTTATGAGCACTGCTGCCACCTTATTCATAGCCACCCCTTCTTTTGCAGATGGTTTAATATAGATGAAGACGCAGCTTCCATAAGTGATAGAAACCACAATTATGTGAGATGAACAAGTGGAAAAAGCCTTTGTCCTCTGCTGAGCAGAAGGGAACCTGAGAATGGTCCTGATGATGTGTGTGTAGGACGTAATCACACACCCTAACGTGAACAGAAGCGTCAGCACAGCCAGGATGAAGACAAAGTGCTCCAAAAACTCTGTGTCAGAGCAGCTGATCTTCAACATGGGCGCTACATCACAGCCAAAGTGATCAACGATGTTAGAGTCACAAAACTCCAGATCAAAGAATAGAATAAATGGTGGGATGATGATGATTAGAGTGAGCATGACACACCCCATGAGGATCCTGATGCAGACTCTGTTGCTCATGATGGTCATGTAATGCAGGGGTTTGCAGATGGCCACGTAGCGGTCATAGGACATGGCTGTCAGGAGAAGAAACTCAGTCACACTGAAGAAGAAAACAAAAAACAATTGAATGCAACATGCATTATAGGTTATAGTATTGTCCCCAGTTGCCATTGTGTAGAGAAATCTGGGAATGGAAACACTTGTAAAAAAGACCTCCAGCACAGAGAAAGTCCGGAGGAAGAAGTACATGGGTGTTTGGAGGTGAGAATCCACCACGGTGAGAATGATGATGGTCAGGTTCCCAAAAATACACAAGAAGTAGGTCAGAAACAGAAAGACAAGAAGCAGTATCTGTAGATTTGGATCATCCGTTAGCCCCACCAAGATGAATATTGTTGATGCTGTATAATTTCTCATCACAGGTTCCTGGCGATGGCCTGGTCTGTGTGCAGAAACATGAGAGGAGTTAGATTGGAGGACGGGACCATCAGCATGAGTCTGCAGTGGGTGAGGTGAATATTTAGCTAAGCCAAGATTTTACTGTTACTTGTCAATCAAGATTGAGGGATGATTTAACCAGTGATACACAGGACTGCCACCATTGAGTGTTACAGCAGAGATAACATGGGGTCCTTATTAATGTCTCTTTATTATCATCTTGATGTAGTATTGATTCATTAGGAAAGTTTTTTTTTTTTTTTTTTTTTAACAAACAACACTGTGGAAATGAAGTTATTTTACATGGTCTGTGTTAATGAACAGAAAAACACTCTCTCCTCTTCTGGGTTTCATGTGAGATAAACAGGACTGACCACAGTCAAGACTGTGAAGTTAAAATCATTCTGCTCTTTGCCTCTTTCCTCTGTCTCTGTGTTGATCCCACAGTGACCTAAGGATTAGGTCTTTTTGCTGTCTTATCCTTCTAAACTGCCTGAAAGACTTTGGAAGCCCAAGGTAAAGGCGCAACCAGAGTGATTTTTTTTGAAGATCTCCTGAAGCCTCTCACTGGAGTTCCATTTCCCTGGGAACAATATTCAGACTCCCTACTCTGGTTATTAGGTCCTTGATGATTGCATTTCTGTGTAATGGTCCCAAGTCATCCCTTGCTTGTTTTGCTGTGCTAGTCTTTTGTTCTGTGATGATATTATGTTCTTTTCTACCTTTGGGCTGCAGTAATGTTTTCTGTTTCTTTGAAATTTTCTCCTTGTACTCTTGCACTTCTTCACTGATGGATCTTATATTATATGGTTTCAGCTTAAATACAACCTTATCCAGGATATTTTCCTAAAGAGTTTTGTCTAACTCTCTTCTTTCTGCCGAATGTTATAACAGACTGCATTATTTCCTTTAGGGTGCTTACTATAATTTTTAATTATATGTTATTTACTTTTTAAAAATCAATCAGTTCTATCTATTTCAGGACAAAAGAGGCTATTTTTAAAAATAATACCTTCTTTGTTGCAAAGAGTTCAAACAAGAGATGATATCTCCAACATAATTTTTTAATTCTGGCTCTGTTGATAGTTTGGGCTTTCCTTAAGATCTGATTGCACATTTAAAGGCTGTTATGGGTACCCTGTACAATGTAGGATTTTAGCAGTACATCTGGCCTTTATCCACCAGATGACACTAGTTCCAAGCTTCCTCCTTACAGTTAGATAACCATACATGTCTCCAGTTATTGTGACGTGCAACCTGGGGCAGATGTTAGGGCAACTGTTGAGTAACAGTGCTCCAAAAGATGAAGCTACCGGCCAGCGCCGTGGCTCAACAGGCTAATCCTCTGCCTTGCGGCGCCGGCACACCAGGTTCTAGTCCCGGTCGGGGCAACGGATTCTGTCCCGGTTGCCCCTCTTCCAGGCCAGCCCTCTGCTGTGGCCCAGGAGTGCAGTGGAGGATGGCCCAGGTGCTTGGGCCCTGCACCCCATGGGGAGACCAGGAAAAGCACCTGGCTCCTGGCTCCTGCCATCGGACGAGCGCGGTACGCCGGCCGCAGCGCGCCGACCGCGGCGGCCATTGGAGGGTGAACCAACGGCAAAGGAAGACCTTTCTCTCTGTCTCTCTCTCTTTCACTGTCCACTCTGCCTGTAAAAAAAAAAAAAAACAAAAACAAAAGATGAAGCTACAATTATATAATTATTTGCATATATATGGGCAAAAATCACATATTGAACCATTGCCTTAGATATAAAAATGAACAGTGCAGAATCTGTGAAATTGCCAATGTGTGCTTACCTATAAAAATGAGAACATATGGAGATAGGATTTAGACACTGTAAACATGGCTACTCTACATTCTTTTTATAGCAAATCCTTTTTGATAGTGGTATAAACTGACACAATATTTTTAGGCTTAAATGAAGAGCGCTGCCAATTATTTATTGATTTGTGAAACAAAGTTTGTCCAGTGATATTTTTCACATTCTTTTTGATATCAACGCCAGTTTATTATTTAGAATTTTGTTTCATTTACCTGGCTACATAAGTTGGTTATTTCTACCAGTAATCTGGACGATTTATTCTATTTTATCAAATAACTAATAAACATTTACATTTTGAGTAGTTTTTTTTTTTCTTTTTTTTGGACAGGCAAAGTTAGTGAGAGAGAGAGAGACAGAGACAAAGGTCTTCCTTTTCGTGCTTCCTCCTGGTTTCCCATGCAGGTGCAGGGCCCAAGCTCTTGGGCCATCCTCCACTGCCTTCCCGGGCCACAGCAGAGAGCTGGACTGGAAGAGGAGCAACCGGGACAGAATCCGGCGCCCTGACCGGGACTAGAACCCAGGGTGCCAGTGCCACAGGTGGAGGATTAACCAAGTGAGCCATGGCACTGGCCGAGTAGTTTTTTTTTTCTAGAATTTCTGTCAGCTGCCTATAATTGAATAGCTATGATCACAGCCCTCGATAGTCTTAGAACTATGGCTGTACAAGAGCCATCCAAAGTTTTTGAGTATAAGAGTGACGAAGTTTTGAATATATTAGAGATAAAGTCACAAGGCTGGAGGCAATGAAACCACTTCAAAGGTTTTTTTGTTTTGTTTTGTTTTGTTTTTACAGGAAACTAAATAAGATTTCTTTTTTTAAACCTGGACACCTTTTATTTAAGGTATACAAACATCATCCATTTCATATACACAGATTTATAAACAGTAATTCTTCCCACAATACTCCCTCTCTCCCACAATCCCACCCATCCTTCTCCTCTTTATCCTATTCCCATTCTTATTTTTTACACGGATCTACATATCAGTTAACTTTATATGCATAAGATTAACCCCCCTACACTAAGTCAATAGTTCAACAAATCATATGGAAAAATAAAAAAAAAATTATTCCTCAATAGTCAAGACAAGTGTTCAAAATCATTGCATCTCAAAGTGTCAATATACTGCTACAGATTACATTTTAGGTGCTCTGTTAGTTACCACAAATCAGGGAGAACATATGGTATTTGCCTTCTTGGGACTGGCTGATTTCACTAAGTATAATGGTTTCTAGTTGCATCCATTTTGTTACAAATGACAGGATTTCATTTTTTAAAAATGTTATCAGGTTATAATCTTAACTAAATAGCTACAGGCTATTTTATTTTAACAATGCTAAGTACTAAAAAATAAAACCAGAATAATAAGACATACCAAAATCAGATGCAAAATGAAAATCATGGCTCCAATCTACCCTGTCCTTTGAGTTACATTGTGCTGTTCTCTCTATGGATGTGATTTTCAGTTTGACATGAAGTACCCCAACATTTAGAGACATAAAAATATCATCCTTTTTGAACCTCAAAGTATATGCTAGTTCCATATATTCATGTGCCAGGTTGGTATTTAATCACAATATATCCTATCAGTTTCACTGTAAGTGGACATGTTTTTGGAGCTGTTTTAATATATCAAAATAAAAGAACCCAACTTAATAGCAGGTGAAAGTGTGATATTCTATGTGCTGTCTGATAGAGAACATTTATTTTTGACATTTTATTCAGATAATATCTCATCACACATGGTTTAAAACCACTCTATAATAATAACAACATAATAAATCAAATATATCCAGATGTGAAATACTGGTCTTACACACGGCAGTCAACAAGACCACATTTACCTAATATCTCTCTGATATAAAACCACATTCAAACCTCAGGGGCCACCCAACTCTGCAGCACAGGTCTCTCAACTGTGAGCTATTGGAAGCTCCCAGGCTGAACACTGTTGACTGTTTCCTTCAGACTCTGAACAGCTGTAGGGATCTCAGCAGGGGTTGGAAGAACTGGCCCAGCCTTGGCATAGTGCCAAAGTGTGGACCATGGGGCTCCCAGAGGCCACAGCACCGTTCACCTGCACCAGGCAATTTTCCACGAGGCTATGGACAAGCTGGGCCATGGTCTAGGCTGGAAAGTCCATTTCCTTGAATGGCCAACTGAATGTCAGTCCTGGAAGAACTCACTTTACTTTTTATCTCTCTCCCTACTCTAAAGGAAGCTCCTTGAGAACTCAGAACATATCTGTCTTATAAGTCACAGGAAAGTCAACACCAAGTCCTTGTCTTGTGCCCAACAGATACTTAGTAAGTTCTTATTGGGTCAGTGGGACTAGACATACTGTTTTGACAATTTGCTATCTGATTACATTCAAAGTATAATCAAAAGTTAGGTCTTCTGTGTGTTTGCATTTTAAACTTTAAATCTCCAATTAAGGGCCTCAGTGAATTCAGACCAATTTGGGAATGAGAAAGATAAATCATGTATTTGAGCCATAATCCTCTAAATTAGACTATTTTGTCTTATAGAAGAGTAAATCAGAATGACTCATTTAGAAAACCATTTGAGGGGCCGGCGCTGTGGCTCACTTGGTTAATCCTCCGCCTTCGGTGCCAGCATCCCATAAGGGCGCCGAGTTTTAGTCCTGGTTGCTCCTCTTCCAGGCCAGCTCTCTACTATGGCCCAAGAAAGCAGTGGAGGATGGCCCAAGTGCTTGGGCCCCTGCACCCGCATGAGAGACCATGAGGAAGCACCTATCTCCTGGCTTGGATTGGCGTAGTTTTGGTCTTATGTGTTGGGGCCCTAGGTTAATTCTCTGCCTGTGGTGCCAGCATCCCATAGGGCTCTTGTTCGAGTCCCAGATGCTCCTCTTCCAACCCAGTTCTCTGCTATGACCTGGGAAAGTAGTAGAAGATGGGCCAAGGCCTTGGTCCCCTGCACCCAGTGGGAGACCTAGAAGAGGCTCTTGGTTCCTGGCTTTTGATTACCCCAGCTCCAGCCATTGCAGCTATTTGGGGAATGAATCAGCAGATGGAAGACCTTTCTCTCTGTCTCTCCCTCTCACTGTCTGTAACTCTAGTGCTCAAAATAAATAAAATCTTAAAAAAATGCATAAAAATTAATATCTGTTGATTAGGTCTGTTGCTCATGGGTATAATTTTACTACATTCTTGTGGAAGATATGACTTACTCTTTTTTCAATCTATTTCACACTTACAGTCTACACGCTTTGCACTTTGTGTTGAGTCCCTGCCCAAATCTCTAGTTTAAGCATTGTTCCTTGTATCAGTCACTTCCCACTCCATCTGCAACTGTGGTGTCATAGTCTCTTCTGAGCCTGTTTTAGGTCTTTTGATTTATTGCGTAAATTTTTGTTCTCTCCTTTAGTTCATCAGAAACCTCTTTCATGTCTTATATATATTTTCCTGTCTTTTTCTCTCTGACTTTTATAAGCCAGGCAGAAAACAATTGGAGCCAATTGACAGCCAGGTTACTGTAAATACAATGATGAATGACTGTAGAAGGCTATATAAATTGAGGCATATAAAGGACTTTAAAGATCAGTCCACCTTCTCATTTTGAAGTTGCAAATCAGGAAGTCAGGAGTCACTAGGCTTTTCAGAAATAAAGTAAAAGAAAAAATCCAAATTTCCCAAATCTCAGAATCCATACTTAAGTCTCTCATTGTAAGGAAAACAATTTAGGAATTTTCTCTTGGTTTTACTGTTTTCAAGTCATCCAGTAGGACATTTGAATAATTAATGTTCTTTGTCTTCCAAAAGTACCCAGTCATTCCATTCCTGCTCTGTCCTCAGTGTCTAAGTGTTTCAGCAAACTTCCCGTTAGTGTGTGGGAGTCTGAGGAAGTCTTTCACAAGGTGACTTAGGAGCTGGTAACTGTACTTAGGCTACTCACCCCAGGCATATTTGTGCTGTTGTGTTCAGCCCTGGTGAGGAGCTTAATGCAATAAGAACAGGTTTTAATTGGAGGTCCCAGGGTAAAAACATCCTCTTGTGGTGATAACCAAATTAAAAAAAACCTGTCCACAGAATGGCAGTGGTAGCATCATGGACAAGGCAACTGCTGACGTCAGATACTGTACTATGCTAAACGCTTAGATTACCACGTTGAATTCTCAAAGTAACCCTCTGAGGATGACTATAACTCAATCCTCACTTTACAGATGCAGAAACTGAGGTGCAGAAATGCCGAAAACAGTGCCCGGGTCATCAGTTGAGGATGTGGCCAAACAGGAATATGAGAAACTCAACTCAAAGGAACTACAGCACACTTCCTCCCTGTACTGTATATCTGACTAAGTGATTTCTCCTCCTTTACTTTTGAGAACGTGACCACATCCTCTTTGTGATGCCACCGTGAAGCCAGCAGGGGACATAATGAGTCAGTGTCCTGGGCGTCCTTTTTCTGGGACAGTGGTCATTGCAGTTAGTTGTTCCTCAACAACAGCAGCCAACTACATTTCTTAATAACTGAAATGTTTTCCCCTTGCAGCCCCGATCCCTCAGGTTTCCAATTTCTCTTGTTGTTAGAACCTGAATAGTTTCCTCCTGCCTCTTAGAACTTATTTCCCACAGAACATTGGAGGATGTTTCCCCAGTACTGGGGAAATAAGGTTCTTTCCTTCCTGCTGAGAGTGCATGCGTATTTACAACAAGTTCTTACTGCACTTTGGAGTATTCTGTCTCTGGACTTATGAAAAGGATCTGACTATTGAGTGTAATAAGTGGTTGGGATCATAACTGTTTCTCAGGAACTGTAGAAATGACCACATGACACAGATGTTGAAGTTGAGAAGCATTCCTATCGCTCCCCAGTGCTGCAGGGTCCAAATGCCCACACTTGGTGCCAAGGAAGGTCTAAGCTAAGCTCCATGCACCCATAGTACGACTGAAACTTCTACTTTTACAAGCATCAGTGTCGATTAGTGTTCCAGTGTCATGTGGAACACACTGAGTGAACGTCTGCAGGAAAGCATAGTAAATTTGTTTTTTGTGTCTATAGTGTTTATTTTGTTGTCTTTCTAAATAACAGAATGCCTTAAGCTGTCAAACATGTTTTGTAGTATTATTTATTAAAATGAAGGGTTATCTGTACTGACCTAAAGTTGTATAGCTAAAAATGAACACTGGGCAGAATTTTTCCTGGGTTGAGATGACAGGAACATTGTTTCAAGATCTAACCAATGGGAAACTATATTCTCTTTCATTTTATTTTATTTTATTTTTATTTTTGACAGGCAGAGTGGACAGTGAGAGAGAGATGGCCGCCATGCCCAGCGTGCTGCAGCCAGTGCACTGCACTGATCCAATGGCAGGAGCCAGGTGCTTCTCCTGGTCTCCCATGGGGTGCAGGGCCCAAGCACTTGGGCCATCCTCCACTGCACTCCCGGGCCACAGCAGAGAGCTGCCTGGAAGAGGGGCAACCGGGACAGAATCCGGCGCCCCGACTGGCACTAGAACCTGGTGCGCTGGTGCCGCAAGGCAGAGGATTAGCCTGTTAGCCATGGCACTGGCCATATTCTCTTTCTAAGAGTCTGTTCTGCTATCCTTGTAACTTATCCTAAGAGTAGCACCTTTCCTAAATCCAACTAAAATGCAAATATGACTTGTTAGAGAGTGGAGTGACATTCTGTTGATTCTTGCAGTTATTCATATCAACAATCATTGTTAAGAATCATTTAGGATCTGTTTTCTAAGCACTCAAGTCAATGGCTTCTGCCATGTCATTTTGAACTACTTGGTTCTGGATGGTGGACAATAGCATGACTACGTAAAAATCACACTCACCTTTCTGACTGCTGTCGACAGCTTCTGAGGAAAACTTGATCACAAAGACCCCAGGGTGACTCAGGACTGAGCAGGACTCTTTTTTAGTTAGGACCTATGCTTCAGTATTTCTCTTCAGCCCCACAGTTGCATTCACCAGCGAGTCTGTGAATGGGAAGAAATCTAGGTTCTCATTCCCCACAGTTCCTATAGCGACCTTCCCCAAGTGTCCTTCACCTTCACCAAGTCTTAACAGGATAGCGAATAGAGGAGAATTTCTGACCTTCATCCTGTGGAAAATGCTCATATAGTTTGCTTAGTAGTAAGAATTAAATACTGCTGTGATGGTGAGGAACTTTCTTTGTTTGGAGCAAAGTCCCTGAAAATTCTATGTGAAAAAGGGTGGCCTAAGTGACGTCTGTTTATCCCCATCAGGTGTTTGGGGATTATTTCAGTGAAGAAATGAAAGGACCCTTGGGGTCCAATTGAGACATCTCTAATGAAGCTGTAGTGTAATGGACTTTAATAAACGTTGGGAGGAAGCATTCCCCTGCCATCAATGGGGACTCTGTCCTTGGAGAGAGGAAGATGCAGGGACAGCATCAGAAACAGGTCAGGTGCACCACCGTGTGTCAGAGCAGAACCGAGTTGTGATTCCTTTTCCCTGTTGGGTTGGTTGGGGAATTCTGCAGCAGAGCTCAGAGCAGCAGCGGGTCAGGGGCGTCCTGAGAGGATCCATGTGAGAGAGTGCAGACCAGCTCTGCTGTGGAAGAAGGAGCTCCTCCCGGGGTTCTGGGCACTGTTAGCCTCACGTGCTGTCCATTCACGTGATTCAGTTTGCAGTCAGGGGTGGCCGTGGGCTGTTGAGGGCCCATGGACTCATGTGGTCTGGCCCTGCCAAGTCAACTCAGGCGACTCCAAATTCAGTAAATCTGCAGCAGGCTAATCTTCAGGTTGATGATGTGGAATGGCTTGTGCACGATGTTGTGAATGTGCAAATGGCCCTGAAGAGAACAGGTTCCCTGCCCCTGTTCCTTGGGAGACTGAGTGTTCCTTCTTCCATGGCTGCAATAAACTTTCCTGCCTGATTGTTTTATTTCTGCTAAGCAGGAAGAGGGAAAAGCTAACTGATTAGGGTGCGTTTGCACATTCCAAGATTGATTCCCACTCTTAGCTTGCTAAGAGATACATTGAATGAGTGTTAACTTTTACCAAAGATTTATATGTAGTAGGTGAGCATATGTATAGCACTGAAATTTTTTTTTAGTAAATGAGCCATTTTATGATTATTTTCCATGTCAGTGATTATTTTCGATGTATATTCATAAATAAATCCTGTGTAAAACCTTTGTGCATTTTGCAAAAGGTAACTAAGAAGAAAGCCCTCCATGAACTGCCCTTCTGGTTACTGAATGGATAATTGTCCCAACTTTCAAAAGCCCCACTGAACTCTCCTCGTCATGTTACCTTTCTCTGCCTTCCCAATGACACAAGTACACCCCTGAGTGCTACCAAGTGTTCCCACTTCCCTTTCTTTGTTGTTTTTCCATTAATGTATGCAATATTAATTATGTTGTCTGGTTTTTTATAGTGCTGGGACAATTGGCTATCCATTCACAAAATGTCTTTGGATCCTGATTCAGACCACATACAAAAATTAACTAAAAGCTGGATCAAAGAACCTACCGTTAGATGCAATGAAATATAGCAAAAAACGTGAAGATCTTTGTAAACATAGGCAAGGCAGGTATTTCTTAGAAATGATACTGAAAGCACACTTGTTAAAGAAAAAAGAGTAAACAAAATTAGAATTAAGAACCTAATACTTCAAATGACATCACTAAGAAAATGAAAATGAAAAACAAACAAAACCTACAAGAATCAAGCCACCAATTAGGAGAAATTATTTACAAATCAGGTAACTGATATTGGTCCTGTATTGGACTCTTCTAATTTAGTAAGAAGATAAATGATCTAATTTAATAACCAGGGCTAGGATTGAATAGAAATTTCACTAAAGAAATTCAGAAACAGGTAAATTCGCAATCATGAAAATTTGCTCAACATCACCAGCAACCAGGGAACTGCAAGGTAAATCCACATTAAGGTGCCACCACATGCTCATGAGAATGGCTTAATAAAAATTAGTCTTTGGTGAGTATGTGAAGGAAGTGTTGGTACGTATGTGTAGATAACGGACTCCTCACACTCTGCTAGTGTAAGGCTAACTTTGCAATCATTAAGTAAACTGAAAGTGGATCTTTGTGAAAGTCAAGAGTGGGAATGTGGGGGATGGGTGGTGCGGTGGTGTAGTGGGAAAAAGCCCTGGCCTGCAGTGCCTGCATCCCATATGGGTGCCGGTTTTAGTTCCGGCTGCTCCCCCCCCTTTTTTTTTTTGAAAGATTTATTTATTCATTTTAAAGTCAGAGTTACACAGAAAGAGGAGAGGCAGAGGCAGAGAGAGAGAGAGAGAGAGAGAGAGAGAGAGAGAGAGAGAGAGAGAGAGGTTTTCCATCAAATGGTTCACTCCACAGTTGGCTGCAATGGCCTGAACTGTGCCTAATCAAAGCCAAGAGCCAGGAGCTTCTTCTGGGTCTCCTATGAGGGTACAATGGGCCAAGGACTTGGGCCATCTTGTACTGCTTTCCCAGGCCATAGCAGAGAGCTGGATCAGAATTGGAGCAGCCGGGTCTCGAACTGGTGCTCATATGGGATGCTGGCGCTTCAGGCTAGGGAGTTAACCTGCTGCTCCACAGTGCAGCAAATTCTCCACTTCCAATTCAGCTCCCTGCTAATGTGCCTAGGAAAGCAGCAGAGAATTGTCTAAGTACTTGGGCCTCTGCACCAAGTTGGGCAACTCAGAAGAAGCTCCTGGCTCCTGGCTTTGGATTGGCTCAACTCTGGCCATCTGGGGAGTGAAACAGTGGATGGAAGAACTCTCTCTCTCTCTCTCTCTCTCTCAGTTTCCCTCTTTTTCTGTAACTCTTTCAAATAAATACATAAATCTTTACAAAAGAAAAAAAGAGTGAGAATGGATAAGGAGGAGAAGCAGGGTTGGAGCATGGGTGGGAGGAAGGGTAGGGAGAGAAGTAGCACTATGTTCCTAAATCTGTATATATAAATACATGAAGCTTAAATAAAAAAAAACTCAAAAAATTATGATAGACAAATTTCTGTCTCATCTTTGTTCACTAATCCTGGTACAATGCTAGCAGAGGATCTTGTAGTACTTCCGGGCTGGACTGCTGGCTTCTCAGTAACCCATGCCCTAATGAGAAGGGGGTGTTGAGTAGAGTTACATGCTAATACATTAGGCTGCAAGATTCTAAACAATATTTTCTCTGTAGCACTGCATTGTAATCCCCCTCCCCCTTGCCTATCAATCGAGTATGACTACTTCCCATAATGCACCTGTGTCTCATCTGGGACCAGAGAGGAGGAGATGCCATGATGGCCCTGTGGAAGTTATACTCTACAAAGAGACACCATGAACCTCTCAGAAAGCCTCCTGCATGTTGAACTCCAGCCGGCTTGTATCTTCAGTTAGGGTATCGCTCCCTACCTCATAAGAGACTGAGACACGTGGAGGTGGCTCTTTTGCTTTTTGGCTTCTGGGCCTTGCTTAGTGGATTCTCCTCTGGCCTCCTCCCACGTTCTCTCCTGCCTGGCAACTCTGCTGCCTACTCATGATGGGTGTCTCTCCAAATGGAATTGTTCACACTCATGTGTGAATGTATATTCAGTCTCTCGCTTTTAAATAAAACTCCCACTCATACACTGTAATTATGCCTTTGCTTTGAATTCTTATTTCCATGTGGCCTAGAATTTGGAATAAAAATCGAGATACTTATGCTAGCATACATTGCCTTTTTCCTTGTCTCAACTTGAAGCAGAGGAGGAATGTACAAGGTGTGGTGCCTGGCCCTATACCAGTGGCTGGGGCTGCAAATCCCCTTACTAGCAGCCTCTTTTTAAAATAGATTTATTTATTTGAAAGGCAGAGTGAGAGAGAGAGAGAGAGAAGAGAAAAGAGAGATTTTTCATCTCTGGTCTCATTCCCCAGATGGTCTCATTGTCTATGGCTGGATTAGGCCAAAGCCAGGAGCCATGAGCTTCTGGTTCTCCCACACTGATGGCAGGGACCCAGGGACATGGGCCATCTTCTACTGCTTTTCCAGGAGCATTATCAGAGGGCTGGATCAGCAAAGGAGCAGCTGGGACTAGAAACGGTTCCGGTATGGGATGCCGGCACTAGAGGGGATGGCTTTACCCGCCATGCCACAGTGACTGCCCAATTTTGTTTTATATATTTGTGAAGTCAATGGATAAGAATACAATTATCATGTAGTTTAATAATCTGTGATTATTTTAATATTTACCTCATATGAGTGAAATGGACATCTTATCATTTGATTATTTCTTACAGCCCTTGCCTATATTCCCACTGAACTGCTGACTTTTAACTCTCATTTGTTGAAATCTTTATTTAGTGGAGTATAAGCCTTCAGCTAGCGTAAATTAAAAAAGATATCTCAAAAATTGGAGAAGAAAGAAAAAAAGAGGAAAAAAGGAAAGAAAGGAGGTGGGAGGGGGGATATATCATTATATTCTTAGAACTTTACCTATGGACGACACAGAATCTGTTCATTGTGCATTACTATCCCATTCACATGTGAATCAGTGAGAATTTTGTTGTAGTAATTGCCATCTATTTGCTGTGACTCTGGGAATCTAATGTATTAATAAATTCCTTAAAAAAGTAAATCTCTCTGGGTCTGTGGAGAATTCTATGTCTTGAGAGTGCCTGACAGAATAGGCAGCAGTATTGTGTTATGTTCAAGTGCATGGACTATGGTTCTAGGTTGCCCAGAACTAAATCTTGGCCTTTGCACCTGCTAGTTTTTTGTAATACAAAAATGATAATAGCGTGTCATTGTTAATTATGAATAATAATATAGTGGTACTTCAGACAGCTTGTAGAAAATGGAAATCAAAGATAAGTATTGGGCCAGTATTGTTGTGTAGTGGGTGAAGCCAGCACCAGTCGCACTGGCATCCACGTGGGTGTAGTTCGTGCCCTGGAGAGAGAGAGAGAGAGAGAGAGAGAGAGAGAGAGATTGTCCTCTGCTGGTCTGCTGGTGTACTCCCCAAATGGCTGCACTTGCCAGGGCTGATCCAGGCCCAAGCTAGGAGCCCAGAACTCCATCTGGATCTGCCACTTGGTTAGCAGGGCCTCAAACCCTTGGGCCTTGGTCTGCTGCTTCCCAGGTGCATGAGCAGGGAGCTGGATGAGAAACAGAGCAGCCAAGACTGGAACTGGTCCTTTCGTGGGATACCAAGGTTGCAAGCATAACCTGCCGCACCAGAATACCAGTCCCTACTTTTTTGTATTTTCCACAAGCATAGAAAGCATATGGGTGTACATTAAATACTCTTTAAGTTGTAAAATGTGTCAAAGACTTGAGAATTTCTAGGGATCTCTGTTCCCAGGAGAAATAAATTCAGCAAGAAACATACTAACTTTTAAAATATCCCATGAAACAGAAAATTTCTGTGCAGAACAAGCTCTTTGGGATCAATTTTGCGAACAAACTGTATGTTCCCTAGGGGTTTTGGATCTGAGGGACTAATAAAGAGCCTTTGTTGCCATTTTCAAGAATAAAGGGTAAACAGGGGTTTAGGAGAAGTCATCCCAGGGAGGTGGGCAAGGAAGTTGGAATGGAGCATCCCACAGGTTATCAGTGAGCTAAGGAGCAGAGCAGCAGAGCAGCAACAATGGGGCTGAATGACACTGTTGCCATGAGGGGCCCGCAGGGACTCTTACATTTTCCTTCAAATCCACCATTTAAGTAGTCAGGAATTAGTGGCAGATTTTTTTTCTTTCTGTTGCATGTCGACCACAATCATTTAATTTCTTTTTGAAAGTGGTTTGTTTATTTATTTGAAAGTCAGAGTTAGAGGAGACAGTGATAGCTTCCATCCACTGATTTGATCCCCCTGCCCAGGTGGCTGCCATGGTTGGGGCTGGGCCAAGCCTAAACCAGGAGCCCGGAGCTTCTTCTGGAACTCCCACATGAGTGGCAGGGTTCCAAGCATTTGGGCATCTTCTGCTGCTTTCCCAGGTGCATTATTAGGGAGCTGGGACAAAGTGGAGCAGGGCCAGCACCGTGGCTCACTTGGTTAATCCTCTGCCTGCAGCACCAGCATCCCATATAGGCGCTGGGTTCTAGTCCCGGTTGCTCCTCTTCCAGTGCAGCTCTCTGCTGTGGCCCGGGAGGGCAGTGGTCCTGCACCCGCATGGGAGACCAGGAAGAAGCACCTGGCTTCTGGCTTCAGATCGGCAGAGTGCCGGCAGTACCAGCCATTGGGGGGTGAACCAGCGGAAGGAAGTCTTTTCTCTCTGTCTCTCTCTCTCACTGTCTGTATCTCTACCTGTCAAAAAAAAAAAAAAAAAAGAAAAAAAAAAAAACAAAGTGGAGCAGCAGCTGGTACTTGAACCAGTGCTTGTATGAGATGCTAGTGTCATAGGTGGTGGCTTATCCCACTGTAGCACAATGCCGGCCCCTGAACAGAATTTTTGATTACTGTGAACATTTCAACTTTGTACTGGACTAATTACAATAGAGTTTTAGGTTGCTAAAATATTGTATATGTTATAAATAAATACGGTTTTAGGTTGCTATATATTGTGATGTAGTTTAGAATGTGTAAAATGGAGTTGAGATTAGAGGCAGGCTTTGTGTTTTTTTTTTTAGGCAATTGTCAAGATAATTCTGGTTGAGAAATTTGAATTTTAGGTTAGAGCTATGTTAGCCATGACAGGAATATGAGAGGTGAGCGAGAGCTTTCTGATGGAGGAAACAGATAATGCTGAGTGACTGAACTAGGAGTCCAGAAAGAAGAGCTAGGAGCATTGACTGTGGCAGAGACATAACTATTTACTCACACATGTGGCAAAAATGTTCCCAGGTAAACTTCCTCAACCCCCCGTATGAAGATCACAATGTAAATTCTGGGGATATTCATCGTGCAAAGTGGCGAAGTGAAAAGCCATGAAGCATTTCGGCAACACTTTGGCGTTTTTCAGGGAGCACACTGGGTCTCAGAGGTGACCTCCGCTTCATGCTGAGGTTTTAGTCTAGACTGGGGTGCTACCCTTGGGCATTTTCTCTCACAGTTGTGTAAACAAGAGATTAACTCAGCATGTAGAGCAGAAGTAGATGATCATTCTTCTCCTTATAGGTTATTTGAAAGGTGGAGGGAGAGGAAGAGGGGAGGGGGAGGAGGGTGAGAGGAGGAAGAGGAAGGAGAGCAAGACTGAGTTGCCATCTGTTTGTTCTCTCCCAAATGCCTCCACTGGTCAGGGCTGTGTCAGGACTGGGTCAAGTCAGTTGGAATCAGGAACTCAATTCAGGTCTCCCCTGTTGGTGGTGGGGACCCCAGTTATTGGAGCCCTGACTGATGTCTCCTAGGGACTGCATTAACCTGAAGCTGACATAAGTAGCCAGGTTTGGGGATTGAACCCTGCTATTCTGATGGAGATGTGGGTATCCTAACCCATCTCTTAATCTCTGTGTCACATGCCCACTCCTCACCTTGCATTTTAAGTCCTGGTGAATTGGGCACAGCTTAGGTGAAGCCATTGACTCCACTCCTAAGTAAGTCCATACATCCCACAGATGTAACTTTAAATTAGTTATTAGAAGAGAAGTTGTGGAGCACTTACCAGAGTGGTTTTTTTTTAAGACTTCTTTTTATTTGAAAGTCAGAGTTACAAAAATGCAGAGGGAGAGAGGGAGAGAAGGAGAGAGGGAGAGAGAAAGGGAAAGTCTTCCATCAACTGGTTCATTCCCCAAAATGCCACAACAGAGCTGGAAGGTTCTGAATCCAGAAGCCAGAAGCCAGAAGCCAGGAGTTTATACTGCGCCTCCCACTCAGGAGACTCCCAAGCACTTAGGACATCTGCTGCTGCTTTCTCAGGCCATAGCAGAGAGCTGGACTGGAAGTGGAGCAGAGGGGACTGGAATTGGCACCCATATTGGAGGCTGCCCTGCAGGCGGCAGCTTTACCTGCTATGCCATAGTTCTAGCTCCTAGAGCTTTTTAGGTTTTAGGAAATTCAATGTAAGAAATCTTTGATGGGGCTGGTGCTAGTGTACCGGGGAAAGCCATCGCCTGAAGTGCACACATCCTATATGGGCACTGGTTTGAGGTCTAGCTGTTCCACTTCCAATCCAGCTCTCTGCTATGTCCTGGGAAAGCAGCAGAAGATGGCCCAAGTCCTTGGGCCCCTGCACCCATGTGGGAGACCCAGAAGAAGCTGCTGGCTCCTGGCTTCAGATCAGTGCAGCTCCAGCCCTTGTGGCCAATTAGAGAGTGAACCAGCAGATGGAAGACCTGTTTCTCTCTGCCTCTCCTTCTCTCTCTTGTAACTCCGAGATTCAAATAAAGAAATAAGTCTTTCATAAAAAAAAGCTTTGGAGAAGAAAACCTTATTTATCAGAATATTTTTGAAATGTGAAAAGTTCATACCCATACGATGCAGGAAGCTGCATCTTGAATCTGGAGTGAGATTCAATCCCACACACTTCAAGATGGGATGATGACCCTAATGAGAGGTTTAATGTGCTGGGCCACAACATGAGCCCCTGTGTTATGTTTCTTAAACATAGATGATAGTTTTAAATGTGCTGTGGAAGCATAAAACTTTATTTTCATGACAACACTGCAAAGGCTTGTCACCATTTACAGAAAGAATCTCAATTATGACTCTGTCTGCTTCACTTCTCTCCCTCTTTTCTAGAGCTGCACATTTTTTCACACTGTGTCTGCATCTTATTTTCGAAAGTACACCTGTGTTAAACAACCAAATGTGATGTGGGGTGTCCTTCCCGAATGATGAGTTCTTTGATAAGTTGATCAATCTTCCTAATCTCTAACATTCTTCTAAAATTTGGGGGACAGTGTTGGTCTGGATAGCTGGAGGATTTTCCCAACCAAAATTCAGCTAGTTTGCCTCTAAATTCAGGTCTTATTCTTGAACCGAAGTTAGAGGGCATTGAGTGTTCAAGTCGTGTTGTTTCTGTCTTTTGGCCACATCATATATATTTTTAAAGATTTATTTATTTATTTGAAAGTCAGAGTTACACAGAGAAAAGGAGAGGCATAGAGAGAGAAGTCCTCCATCTGCTGGTTCACTCCCAAACTTGCTGCAATGGCCAGAGCTGTGCTGATCCAAAGCCAGGAACCAAGAGTTTCTTCCAGGTCTCGCATGGGTGAGGAGGCCCAAGGACTTGGGGCCATCTTCTGCTGCTTTCCCAGGCCATAGCAGAGAGCTGGATTGGAAGTGGAGCAGCTGGGACTTGAACCAGTGCCCATAGGGGATGCTGGCACTGCAGGCAGTGGCTTTATTCCCTATGCTACAACACCGGCCCCACCACAGCATATTTAAAGATGCATTGCATTTGTGTGTGGATGTTAGCTTAATAGGAAGAATGTAACTATCTTCAGTTATTTTAGAGCTTCCCATTTGCATCTTCATTTCGTTTCTGAAAATGAAAGTTTATAATGAGGAAGCGAGCTCTTGAGTGTACATTCTTGTTTTATTAACCTGTATTAAGCTTCCATAAGAATTGTTAATTCTTTGAATAATTAAGGACCAGATATTGTAATCTTTCCATGAGAAGTAAGAAATCATTTTTAGGTCTTTAGATTCCTCACCCTGAGATGGCTCTATAGGAATACAACTTTCCTTTATTTGTATTTTTTTATGACACTGAGAATTGGAGAATCTAATCTGTGGAGCATGCAATATTTGAGGAAGCCATTCTGAAGTAATAAACTTAAAAGGTTGCAAAAGGCATTGGTTGGTTTTGGTGTTTGGGTTTTCAGAGTGAAATGTTCTTGTGGAAAGATTAGATTGGTGATTCTTTAGAATAGAAGACAGATATTTGTCAAATTCATGAATGCTGTTCATGGTCTATGGAGATGTAAATCAGCGTTAGTGTCAACAAGCAGGCATGGTGTTCTACCTGTTGGTGAGAAAGGTGATCCTTTTCACTGTGATCTGAAAGGCTTCCTTCACTTGTTTGTTTCGAAGTGCGTAAATGAATGGGTTAAGCAGAGGGGCAACTGAAGTTGTGAGGACTGACACCACCTTATTCATGGCCACTCCTTCCTTTGCTGAAGGTTTGATGTAGATGAAGATGCAGCTGCCATAGGAGATGGAGACCACAATCACGTGGGAGGAGCAGGTGGAAAAGGCCTTCCTCCTTTGCTGAGCAGAAGGGAACTCTAGAATGGTCTTGAGGATGCATGCATAGGAAAGCACCACACCCCCTAGGGTGATCATGAGGGTCAGTATGGCAAAACTGAGGACGACCTTCTCAATTAACACTGTGTCAGAACAAGTTATCTGTAGAATGGGAGATGCGTCACAGCCAAAATGATCTATCACATTCGAGGCACAGAATTCTAGCTGGAGGCCCATGCTGAGAGGTGGGAGGACAATGAAGAGGCCAGCGAGCCAAGAGCAGAGGACAAGGATGAGGCAGACCCTGGTGTTCATGATGGTCGTGTAGTGCAGGGGCTTGTAGATGGCCACATAGCGGTCATAGGACATGGCAGCCAGCAGGAAGAACTCTGTGGCCCCTAGGAAGACCACGAAAAATAATTGGGTGGCACAAGCATTGTAGGTCACGGTATTATCTCCAGTTGTCATGGTGTACAGGAATCTGGGAATGCAGACCGTGGTGAAGGAGACTTCTAAGAAAGAGAAATTTCGTCAAAGGGATGACACAAACAAGACTAGTGTCTGCTAATACTAACTGATAGAATCAAAAAAAGGGAGAGAATGATCCAACATGGGAAGCAAGATACACAGCAGACTCATAGAATGGCAGATGTCCTAAATAGCACTCTGGCCTCAGAATCAGCCCTTAAGGCATTCAGATCTGGCTTAAGAGCCCATGAGAATACTCTAGGCATGGAAAGCCAAGACACTCTGGAAAAAAAAGAAGACCTAAATGAAAGATCTCTGTGAGTGAGATCCCAGTGGAACGAATGGGGCCATCAAAGAAGGAGGTACCTTTCTCTGAAGGGAGGAGAGAACCTCTACTTTGACTATGACCCTGTCGGAATAAGATTGAAGTCGGCAAACCCTAAAGGCTTCCATAGCCTCGGCAACTCATGAGTAGACCCTAGGGAGATTACTTTTTTTTTTTTAATTTTTGACAGGCAGAGTGGACAGTGAGAGCGAGAGACAGAGAGAAAGTTCTTCCTTTGCCGTTGGTTCACCCTCCAATGACTGCTGCGGACAGCGCTCTATGGCCGGCGCACCGCGCTTATCCGATGGCAGGAGCCAGGTGCTAGGTGCTTATCCTGGTCTCCCATGGGGTGCAGGGACAAGGGCTTGGGCCATCCTCCACTGCACTCCTGGGCCACAGCAGAGGGCTGGCCTGGAAGAGGGGCAACCAGGACAGAATCCGGCGCCCCGACCGGGACTAGAACCCGGTGTGCTGGCGCCGCAGACCCTAGGGAGATTACTGACGCCATAAACAAGAGTGTCAAATTGTTAAATCAACTTCAGGAGTCACTGTGTACTTACGTCTCATGTGGGATCTGTCCTTAATGTGTTGTCCAATGTGAAGTAATGCTATAACTAGCACTGAAACAGTATTTCACACTTTGTGTTTCTGTGTGGGTGCAAACTGATGAAATCTTTACTTAGTATATACTGAATCGATCTTCTGTATATAAACATAATTAAAAATGAAAAAAAATTCTTGGTGTTAAATTGGAAATTGAATAGAAAATTAATCAATTAAAAAATATATCATGTAGGATCTCTGTCCTTAATGTGCTATACATTGTGAATTAATACTATAACTAGTATTCCAACAGTATTTTTCACTTTGTGTTGCTATGTGAGGGCAAACTGTTGAAATCTTTACGTAATATATAGTAAACTGATCTTCTGTATATAAAGAGAATTGAAAATGAATCTTGATGTGAAGCAAGGGGAGAGGGAGAGGGAAAGTTTCCGGGGAGGGTTGCGGGTGGGAGGGAAGTTATGAGGGGGGGAAGCCATTGTAATCTATAAGCTGTATTTTGGAAATTTATATTCTTTAAATAAAAGCATTATAAAAAAACAAAAACAAAAAAATACATATATTAATATGAAACTTTAAACTGAAAAAAAAAAAGAAAGAGAAATTTTGGAGAACAATATACATGGGGGTTTTCAGGTGAGAATCCAGAAGTGTTTGGGTGATGATGATGAGGTTTCCAGCCACACTGAACAAGTAGGCGAGAAACAAAAAGGCAAAAAGCAGAACTTGGAGTTTTGGGTTGTCTGTCAGTCCCCGCAGGATGAAGGTTGTTAAAACCGTATGATTTCTCATCCCTGCCTTGCGCCAAGTCGAGAAGGACTGGACCAGCAGAGAGGTGTCACGGAAGCTGGCGTTAGAAGGTGACAAAGGACCTGCAAGCAAGCTCCTGTGCACTTGCTCTTCTTTTACTTGGTCACCAATCTGTAGCACAGCCGCGCCTCTGTGTAGGAGACTCCTGCAGGAAATGTCTAGTAGAACTTAGATTTCTAATATTAGATTATAAATCATATTTTTACATATGTCTAGTAAAAAACAAACAAAACAGAAATCGTATGCCCGGGATGCAGTTTTTCAACAATATTGCTTTGACCTACAGGTTTTATTCGTTGTTATTGCGGATGAAATGCTGACAAATTTGAAATTTTCTTCCTTCTCATTCTCATCTGTGTTTGTTTTTTTCTACCATAGTGAAATGCTCAGTTTTCCAAAGAAAGAAGAGTCAATGGGTTAGGATTTCATATTGAACATGTTGTGTTGTTGTAATGAAATTCAACAGGAGCACATTCATTTACAAGTGTTAGTTCTTTAGGAACATGATTTTGGGGAGGGTGGTCAGGAGAAGTGGAAGGAGGTTGGATCCTGGGGACCCACACGAGTCACAGAGGAGCAAGGTGTTCAGTGCTCCACAGCACTTGGGCGGCTCTGTGTTACAGTGATGCACTATACGGTGCATAAGGAACTTGAAGGGAGGAACTGCTAGGCTCCCATAGGAAGATAGAGGCCTGGGTAGGCTTGATTGGCTGGTTGATGTTTCTGCTACTCCAGGAGTATTGAACGTTTGCTTGGCACCCCCTGAAATGTTCAAGTATTGCAAGGTGGTAAAACATTTAATAAATTTAAAAATTTCTATTTTTGCTTCACGTTGTCTCTCAAGGAGATGAACATTTAAAATACAAAGATATATCTTTGTTTTGTCATTTTTGCGTAGAAGTGAAAGAAAATATTTCTTAGCCTGAGGCTGGCATTGCTTAGGCAGAGGGATTTCTGAATCCTCTGGTTTGATATGAAGATAATTTTTCTGGAGCTGAATTGTGAAGCTGACTTGGTCATTTTGTGTTGTGTTGGGCCGGGGTAGAGCTCAGAGGATTCCACCCTCGCTTTCAGTAGCACCCAGTCCTCAGAATCCACATAGTTTTTTTTTTTTTTTTTTTTTTTAACAGGCAGAGTGGTCATTGAGAGAGAGAGACACAGAGAGAAAGGTTTCCTTTGCCGTTGGTTCACCCTCCAATGGCCGCTGCAGCCGGCGCACGGGGCTGATCCGAAGGCAGGAGCCAGGTGCTTCTCCTGGTCTCCCATAGGGTGCAGGGACAAGGGCTTGGGCCATCCTCCACTGCACTCCTGGGCCACAGCAGAGAGCTGGCCTGGAAGAGTGGCAACCGGGACAGAATCTGGCACCCTGACCGGTATTAGAACCCACTGTGCTGGAGCCGCATGGCGGAGGATTAGCCTATTGAGCCGCTGTGCTGGCCAGAATCCACATAGTTTTTAAAATTAGCATTGATAGATAGTCCTTGCTAACTTAGTCTAAGTAATATTACCTATTCACACTGTCACTTTAGTAGCTGTAAAAGTGATTAAGACAGTTCTTGTTTCCTTCATGCACTCTCTACTTAGTGAATTTTAAAATATATTTTTTACACTGTGACCTACTTGTTTTTGGGACAAACTTCACTTCGTTTTCATTTGAGGCAGAGGCTGCCAATGGCTTGGACTGTTTAGTTTTAAGGAGAGTCTGAATGCTATAATTCCCAAGAAAGTGTCAAGAAGGACTTAAATAACAGATATATAATAAAGTGAAATCCCTGTATAGCTATTTATAATACTGATATCTGATTTCTTGATGTTCGTGAATATTACTGAATGGATATATCTTTTCTACAGCTTTTCATTTACCTGTTTCTGTAGTAAAGGCTCGTTCATGGGTAGTTATGGCTAGGATAAAGGCTAAAGTGACCACTGCAGGAAAATAATAATTTCGTGTTCCTTCAGAATAGGAACTTACTAGAAATGATTGTCAAACTGCATTTGGAAGTATCACTTATATCCAACTAATTACCAGATTTAAAAACTGATTGTATGCACACTATGTGTTTAGGCCATGTGGAAAATTGCATCATAACAATTGCACACTTATTTTGGTAACAGCTCTTGTTTAGGAGTCCTTGAGAAAACCAAAGTGTGAGGGGCATCAAGATGTTCAGGTAGCTTGTGTGTGCTTCCTTCTGCACTCTTTTATTACTCTTATGTGACCCTCCGGCTTCACCCTGCACAGAATGCATGGATGTGGGCTCATGTGCACACACATACAACTCACACATTCACACCCATCTGTGACAATGGACAGTGACGGTAGACAGTTCAAGAGTCAATTCTAGCTTAGAGTTTCATTGCCTCTAGTAGTAGATCAGGCTCACTACCCTTCTTCTTCACAAAGTCTGATACCAAAAGTATCTGATACAACATCTCCTATTTCCTCTGGTGAGTGGGAGAGAAGTGTGGTGTAGAGACAAAGGAATATCTCTTCCTAGTTTGTCTGAGGAGCTCACCTGCATTTCCTCGGCAGGGAGGCAGGCTCCCTGCCACTTTCTATAGTAATAACCATAGCATTATATTGCCACCAGTGCACAGGGAATCTCTGCTTGAACAACAAATAGTCCTTGGTGACCATGTTTCAGAAGTGACTAATGAATCAGGGGCAGTCTCATCAACAATGTGAAAACGCAGTTAGCAATGGGGCACATCCTCAGAGACCTTCAGGGTGGTCTGATGTCATCTGTACTCTGTTTTGATTTCTTTGTTGAATCTTTGTCTCTTCTTGGATTAGACACTGTGCAGGCAGTGTGTGTGTTTTTATATACATATACATATATATACATGATATATTATCTATCTTTAATGTAAATTTTATGTAATGTAAAAAAAATATTCTTTCTTATATTAGAGTTGAGGACCATCAAGAGTAGAGAAGTGATCCATGAGGATGAACCGGGGTGGTGGTGCAGGTTTTGAGGATAGTTTATCTCTACACAAATGCAAAGCTTCTTTAGCATACTAAACTAGCTCCTTGCCCCAATGTTTGGAAGGCTTACCAGCATTTAAATTGCAAACTCAGTGTACTTACAGTGCTGTCTACATCTCTTGGTTCTGACAGTAAAATGGACATGTTGTTATAGATATTTGCCAAAGATTCATTCTTATATATTTCTAAATAGGATGAGTAGAAAGGTTAATATCTGCATGAAGATTGGGCTCTGGATTAGTAGAATTGGGCTGTGATACATAAAACTATGAGTCACATAGAATTACAATGAGAGACATATAAGGGCTTATTTTGTGATTTGTCATTTTGCATCTGGTAGGCCTTTACTTGCTAGAGATGGCTGCAATCCTTTTGGTCAGGTCTTTGAAAGCTTGTATCACCTGCTTGTTCCTCAGGGTGTAAATGAAGGGATTCATAACTGGAGCAACCGAGGTGCTGAGCACTGCCACCACCTTATTCAAAGCCACCCCTTCTTTTGCAGATGGTTTAATATAGATGAAGATGCAGCTTCCATAAGTGATAGAAACCACAATTATGTGAGATGAACAAGTGGAAAAAGCCTTTGTCCTCTGCTGAGCAGAAGGGAACCTGAGAATGGTCCTGATGATGTGTGTGTAGGACGTAATCACACACCCTAACGTGAACAGAAGCGTCAGCACAGCCAAGATGAAGACAAAGTGCTCCAAAAACTCTGTGTCGGAGCAGGTGATCTTCAGCATGGGCGCTACATCACAACCAAAATGATCAATGATGTTAGAGTCACAAAACTCCAGATCAAAGAGCAGAGTAAATGGTGGGATGACGATGATTAGAGTGAGCATGACACATGCCATGAGGATCCTGATGCAGACTCTGTTGTTCATGATGGTCATGTAATGCAGGGGTTTGCAGATGGCCACATAGCGGTCATAGGACATGGCTGTCAGGAGAAGAAACTCAGTCACACTCAGAAAGAAAACAAAAAACAATTGAGTGCAACAAGCATTATAGGTTATAGTATTGTCCCCAGTTGCCATTGTGTAGAGGAATCTGGGAATGGAAATACTTGTAAAAGAGACCTCCAGCACAGAGAAATTCCGGAGGAAAAAGTACATGGGTGTTTGGAGGTGAGAATCCACCAAGGTGAGAATGATGATGGCCAGGTTCCCAAAAATACACAACAAGTAGGTTAGAAACAAAAAAATAAATAGGAATATCTGTAGATTTGGATCATCCGTTAGTCCAAGCAAGATGAACGTTGTTGATGCTGTATAATTTCTCATCACAGATTCCTGGCTATGGCCGGGTCTGTGTGCCGAAACATGAGAGAAGTTAGATTGGAGGACGGGACCATCAGCATGAGTCTGCAGTGGGTGAGGTGAACATTTAGCTACGCCACGATTTTATTGTGTTACTTGTCAATCAAGAGTTGAGGGGTGATTTAACCAGTGATACACAGGACTGCCACTGTTGAGTGTTACACTAGAGATCACACAGGGTCTTTATTAATGTCTCGGGGATGGCCCAGGTCCTTGGGCCCTGCACTCGCATGGGAGACCAGGAGAGGCACCTGGCTCCTGGCTTCGGATCAGCGCGGTGCGACGGCCGCCATGTGCTGGCCGCAGCGTGCTGGCTGCAGTGGCCATAGTACAGTGAGCCAGCGGTAAAGGAAGATCTTTCTCTCTCTCTGTCTCTCTCTCACTGTCTACTCTGCCTGTAAAAAAAAAAATTCTCTTTATTACCATGTTGATGTATTATTGATTCACTAGGAAAGTTATTTTTTAGAACAGTGCTGTGGAAATAAGTTATTTTACATAATCTGTGTTAATGAACAGAAAAATGCTCTCTCCCCATTTGAGTTTCATGGGAGGTAAACAGGGCCAACCACAGTCAAGGTTTGAAGTTAAAATCATTCTGCTCTTGTCCTCTTTTCTCTGTCTCTGTGTTAATCCCACGGTGACCTATGGATTAGGTCTTTCTGCTGTCTTATCCTTCTAAACTGCCTGAAAATCTATTGGAAGCCCAAGGTAAAGGCGCAACCAGAGTGATTTTTTTTTGAAGATCTCCTGAAGCCTCTCACTGGAGTTCCATTTCCCTTGCAACAATATGCAGACTCCCTACTCTGGTTATTAGGTCCTTGATGATTGCATTTCTGTGTAATGGTCCTAAGTGAGCATTGTTTTGCTGCGCTAGTCTTTTGTTCTGTGAAGATGTTATGTTCTTTTCTACTTCTGGGCTGCTGTAATGTTTTCTTTTTCCTTGAAATTTTCTGCATGCATTCTTGTACTTGTTCAGTGATGGATCTTATTTTGTAAGTGAGCCACGACGCCGGCCCCTAGAATTTTGTTTATTTTACTTGACTACATAAGTTGGTTAATTCTACTACCAGTAACCAGGATGATTTATTCCATTTTATCCAATAACTATTGAACATTTACATTTTGAGAAGTTTTTCTTTTCTAGAAGTTCTGTCAGCTGCCTACCGTTGAATAGGCGTGATCACAGCCCTTAGATATCTTAGATTTAGTGGGAATAAGCCTCTCTGTTAGATAATTATATAATGTATTTAGTCACATGACCCATGTAAACATGTCAGAGAACACCTAGAAAAGGTAGTCTGAGAATATACCTAAAGTCTGTACAAGAGCCATTCAAAGTTTTTGAGTAGAAGAATAATGAAGTTTTGAATGTATTAAAGTCACAAGATTGGACACAATGGAACCACTTCAAAGTTTTTTTTTTTTACTGAAAACTATGTAAGATTTGTTTTTTTAAACCTAGATTAGTTTTGTTTAAGATACACAAACATCATCCATTTCATATATACGAATTTATAAATAGTAATTCATTCCACCTTACCCCTTCCCTCCCACAACCCCTCCCATCCTTCTCCTCCTTCTCCTGTTTCCATTCTTATTTTTTACAGAGATCTATTTTCAGTTAACTTTATACTTATAAGATTAACCCCCTACAATAAGTCAATAGTTCAAGAAATCGTATGGAAAAATAAAAAAAAATCTATTCATCAATAGTCAAGATAAGTGTTGTTCAAAATCATTGCATCTCAAAGTGTCTATATCACTGCTATGACTACCTTTTAGGTGCTCTGTTAGTTACCACACATCAAGGAGAACATTTGTTATTTGTCTTTTTTGGACTGGCTTATTTCACTAAGTATGATGGTTTCTAGTCACATCCGTTATGTTACAAATTACAGGATTTCATTTTTTTTAATGTTACTAGGTTATAATCCTTTCTAAATAGCTACAGGCTATTTTATTTTAACAATGCTAAGTACTAAAAAATAAAACCAGAATAATAAGACATACAAAAATCAGATGCAAAATGAAAATCATGGCTCTAATCCACCCTGTCCTTAGAGTAACACTGCTATTCTCTCTATAGTTGTGATTTTCAGCTTGACGTGAAGTACCCCAACATTTAGAGACATAGGTATTATTAGAGGGGTTTTTCCTATAAGACGTTCTTGTTTTATGAAGTCCTTTCCCTTGGCTTTACTGGAAATTCAGCTTAAATATCATAGATTTCAGACACAGCTATGTGGTGCAGTTATTTAAACTGCAGGCTATAGGGCCAGCATCCCCTATGGGCACCTGTTTAAGTCCTGGCTGGTTCACTCCCGATCCATCTCCTTTCTGAGGTGTTTGGGAAAGCAGTAGAGTGTAGCTCAGTACTTGAGCCGCTGTACCAGTGTTTGAGACCCAGCTTAGTTCCTGGCTCCTGGCTTTGGCCTGGCTCAGTGCTGGCCATATGGTCATTTGGAGAGTGAACCAGCAGATGGATGATCTATGTCTAACCTTCTGCCTCTCTCTCTATGTGGCTGTGCCTTTCAAATAAACCTTTCAAAAATATCATTTAGTTTGAACCTGCAATTATATGCTATCCCCATATATTCATGTGCCAGGTTGATATTTAATCACAATGTGTCCTATCAGTTTCACTGTAAGTAGACATGCGTTTGGAGCTGTATTAATATATCAAAGTAAAAGAACCCAACTTAATAGCAGAAGAAAGCTTGACATCCATGTACTATCTGATAGAGAAACAATTATTTTTGACATATTATTCAGATAATCTCATCACACATAGTCTAAAACCACTCTATTATAATAACAACATGATAAAGCAAATATAACCAGATGTTGAATATTGGTCTTCCAAATGACAGACAACAAGACCACACTCACCTATGATCTCTCTGATATAAAACCTCATTCAAACCAAAGTGGCCACCAAACTCTGCAGCACAGGTCTCTGAACTGTGAGCTGTTGGAAGCTGACTCTCCCCATGTGAATGGGGTTGCATACTCTTCCATATTTTCTGTACTTTATCCCTGGGTCCATCTCCATTACTTATTGCATATATATGTTTTGAGATTTCTGCTTTCCTTCAAGTTAAATACAAATTATTGGTTCCTCTTATGTTTTAAAAAGTAGTATGTGTTGGGGCCCAGAATGTAGTGCAGTAGTTTAATTGTCTGCCTGTGGCGCTACATCCCATATGGGCTCTGGTTCAAGTCCTAGATGCTCCTCTTTCAATCCAGCTCTCTGCTATGGCCTGGGAAAGTAATAGAAGATGGGCCAAGGCCTTGGGCCCCTGCACCTGTGCGTGAGACCAGAAGAAACTCTTGGTTCCTGGCTTTGGATTACCCCAGCTCCAGCCATTGCAGCTATTTGGGGAGTGAACCAGCAGATGGAAGACCTTTCTCTCTGTCTCTCCCTCTCTCTGCCTGTAACTCTAGCGTTCAAAATAAATAAAATCTTAAAAAAATGCATAAAAATTAATATGTTGATTAGGTCTGTTGCTCATGGGTATAATTTTACTACATTCTTGTGGAAGATGGGACTTACTCTTTTTTCAATCTATTTCACACTTAGAGTCTACACGCTTTGCACTTTGTGTGTGAGTCCCTGCCCAAATGTGTAGTTTAAGCATTGTTCCTTGGATCAGTCACTTCCCACTCCATCTGCAACTGTGGTGTCATAGTCTCTTCTGAGTGTGTTTGAGGTTTCTCTTCTTTTATCAAATGGGAAAAGTTTTCCTTTTGTTCTCTCCTTTAGTTCATCAGAATCCTCTTTCCTGTCTTATATATGTTTTCCTGTCTTTTTCTCTCTGACTTTTATAAACAAGACAGAAAACAATCGGAGCCAGTTGAGTGCCAGGTTACTATAAACACAATAATGAATGACCGTAGAAGGCTATATAAATTGAGACATAAAAAGACTTTAAAGATCAGTCCATCGTCTCATTTTGAAGTTGCAAATCAAGAAGTCAGCAGTCACCAGGCTTGCTAGGAAAATATCAAGAAAAAAGTCCAAATTTTCCAAATCTCAGATTGCATACTTAAGTCTCTCATTGTAAGGAAAATAATTCTAGGAATTTTTTCTTGATGTCTGCAAACTCAAAAGGTTCCATAGTCTTGGCAACTCGTGACTAGAGCCTAGGGAGATTACTGATGCCATAAACAAGAGTGGCAATTTGTTAAGTCAACAACAGGAGTCACTGTGCGCTTACTCCCCATGTAGGATCTCCATCCTTAATGTGTTGTTCAGTGTGAATTAATGCTATAACTAGTACTCAAACAGTATTTTACACTTTATGATCTGTGTGGGTGCAAACTGTTGAAATCTTTATTTAATATATACTAAATTGATTTTCTGTATATAAAGATAATTGAAAATGAATCTTGATGTGAATGGAATGGGAGAGGGAGCGGGAGCGGGAGTTGGGAGGGGTGCCGGTTATGGGGGGGAAGCCATTGTAATCCATAAACTGTACTTTGAAAATTAATATTTACTAAATAAAAGTTAAAAAAATATTAAAAAGAAAAAAAAAGAAACATTGTTAAGAATCATTTAGGATCTGTTTTCTGAGCACTCAAGTCAATGGCTTCTGCCTTGTCATTTTGAACTACTTGGTTCTGGATGGTGGACAATAGCATGACTACGTAAAAATCACACTCACCTTTCTGACTGCTGTCGACAGCTTCTGAGGAAAACTTGATCACAAAGACCCCAGGGTGACTCAGGACTGAGCAGGACTCTTTTTTAGTTAGGACCTATGCTTCAGTATTTCTCTTCAGCCCCACAGTTGCATTCACCAGCGAGTCTGTGAATGGGAAGAAATCTAGGTTCTCATTCCCCACAGTTCCTATAGCGACCTTCCCCAAGTGTCCTTCACCTTCACCAAGTCTTAACAGGATAGCGAATAGACGAGAATTCCTGACCTTCATCCTGTGGAAAATGCTCATATAGTTTGCTTAGTTGTAAGAATTAAATACTGCTGTGATGGTGAGGAAATTTCTTTGTTTTGAGCAAAGTCCCTGAAAATTCTATGTGAAAAAGGGTGGCCTAAGTGACGTCTGTTTATCCCCATCAGGTGTTTGGGGATTATTTCAGTGAAGAAATGAAAGGACCCTTGGGGTCCAATTGAGACATCTCTAATGAAGCTGTAGTGTAATGGACTTTAATAAACGTTGGGAGGAAGCATTCCCCTGCCATCAATGGGGACTCTGTCCTTGGAGAGAGGAAGATGCAGGGACAGCATCAGAAACAGGTCAGGTGCACCACCGTGTGTCAGAGCAGAACCGAGTTGTGATTCCTTTTCCCTGTTGGGTTGGTTGGGGAATTCTGCAGCAGAGCTCAGAGCAGCAGCGGGTCAGGGGCGTCCTGAGAGGATCCATGTGAGTGAGTGCAGACCAGCTCTGCTGTGGAAGAAGGAGCTCCTCCCGGGGTTCTGGGCACTGTTAGCCTCACGTGCTGTCCATTCACGTGATTCAGTTTGCAGTCAGGGGTGGCCGTGGGCTGTTGAGGGCCCATGGACTCATGTGGTCTGGCCCTGCCAAGTCAACTCAGGCGACTCCAAATTCAGTAAATCTGCAGCAGGCTAATCTTCAGGTTGATGATGTGGAATGGCTTGTGCACGATGTTGTGAATGTGCAAATGGCCCTGAAGAGAACAGGTTCCCTGCCCCTGTTCCTTGGGAGACTGAGTGTTCCTTCTTCCATGGCTGCAATAAACTTTCCTGCCTGATTGTTTTATTTCTGCTAAGCAGGAAGAGGGAAAAGCTAACTGATTAGGGTGCGTTTGCACATTCCAAGATTGATTCTCACTCTTAGCTTGCTAAGAGATACATTGAATGAGTGTTAAATTTTACCAAAATTTATATGTAGTACGTGAGCTTATGTAGTAACAGAAAGCTGGCATATGTCGTAGCACACAATTTTTTTTTCCTAGAGAAAAAGAAATCATTGGTTTTGCTATTATTAAATCATCCTTTGCATCCTTGAAAACAACCCATGCTCAGTATTATATTTGTAAAAGATAAAAACGTTCCAATTTATACATGTTTTATCATTGTGTTGATGTTTTCTGAAATTTAGACTACCTTTTAATTTTCATTTTTTTAAAGATTTATTTTATTCATTAGAAAGACAAAGTTACAGAGAAGTAGAGACAGAGCAAGTGAGAGAGGTCTTCAATCCGCTGGTTCACTCTCCAAAAGGCAGCATCAGTCAGAGCTGAGCTGATTTGGAGCCAGGGGCCAGGAACTTCCTCCAAATACCCCACATGATGCAGGAACCCAAGCACTTGGGCCATCCTCTGCAGCTTTCCCAAGTGCGTTAGCAGGGAGCCAGATCAGAAGTGGATCAGTGGGTTTTCGAACCAGTGCTCATATGGGATGCCGGAGGTACAGGCCAGGGTTGTAACCAGTCACACCACAGCACTGGCCCCTTTATTTACCTTTGTAAGCTGATGTCACATGGTTCTGAGTTTCAGGTTATGTTAGCCATATAAATTCAGTTAAGGAATTGACTTTCTTTCTGTTGCTGGAAACATTTTATTTCTCTGGAATTATCTGTTCCTCGGGAATTTGTGAATGGACCCAATTTAAGATATCTGAGCCTGGTGTTTGCTTTGTAGGAAGATCTAAGGTGTTGGTTAGGGGCCGGCACTGTGGCGCGAAGGGTTGGCGCCCCAACCTGCAGTGCTGACATCCCATATGGGAGCTGGTTCAAATCTTGGCTGCTCCTCTTCCAATCCAGCTCTGGTATGGGCTGGGAAGGAAATAAAGAATGGCCCAGGTCCTTGGGTCCCCACACCAGCGTGGGAACCCAGAAGAAGTTCCTGGCTCCTGGCTTCGGAATGGCACAGCTCCAGTTGTTGCCGCCAATTGGGGAGTGAACCAGTGGATGGAAGACCTCTCTCTCTCTCTCTCTCTCTCTCTCTCCCCCCTGTTTCTGTAACTCTCCGTCTCATGGAAACAAATAAATCTTTTTTTTTTTTTTTTGTTGAAAGTTAGGATTATATAAATCAGTTAGTGGAGAGCCAGGGTGGACAAGCTGGGGGGAGATTCTCTAGAATCTTGCTGGGATCTGGCAATGAAAGTTGGGCGGCTGGAAAATGAACTTAAATGTCGGGGACCCAAGTTGAGAATGCTGGGGCCAAGGGAAGGGAATCCTAGGACAGGCAGCCGTGGCAGTGAGAACAAGGGAGAGAGAGGGCAGGTCCGCCAAGAGAGGAGGGCTGGCGGGCCATGGAGGATCGCGTTGGAACCCCGGGATCGCTGTCCACCTGCTCCTCCTCTTCTTCTCTCTCAGAGGGCTGGAGAAGCGATCCCCAATTGCCACGGGGCTACACTCACAGCCAAACAGGCACAGGAATGGTCAGAAGGAGAAGGAACTGTTTTGCATCGTTGGTCCTAGAGATCAGCAGGTGGGGCAGGCTGAGTCCCGTGTTGCCTGGCGCAGGCCAGGTTGCCCTTAGCGCAGGCCAGGTTCACGTGTGTATGACCGCAGCCCTTGTCACACTCCTTGGATCTCTGGTCGAACACCCGAGGCTTCTTGTCAGCAGGGCTGCGTTTGCATGAGGGGCGCTGACAAGTATTCCTGGTCCGTACGGGCGTTCATCCCCGCGGTGGGTTGGGGTCAGCTCGGGCTCTGTTGCTGTCTATGAGGTCTAAGAGAATCGCTGTGGGCCTCAGCGTAGTGAGCTGGGTCTTCCTGTTTTTCCATGCCTCTTAATGGCAGAACATGGTGATTTCTTAGATACTTACCTGTTTCACCCAGGTATCCAAAGTAATTTGCATACCATTGACAATTTTTTTATTAAATGAGCCATTTTATGATTATTTTCCATGCCAGTGATTATTTTCGATGTATATTCATAAATAAATCCTGTGTAAAACCTTTGTGCATTTTGCAAAAGGTAACTAAGAATAAAGCCCTCCATGAACTGCCCTTCTGGTTACTGAATGGATAATTGTCCCAACCTTCAAAAGCCCCACTGAACTCTCCTCGTCATGTTTACCTTTCTCTGCCTTCCCAATGACACAAGTACACCCCTGAGTGCTACCAAGTGTTCCCACTTCCCTTTCTTTGTTGTTTTTCCATCAATGTATGCAATATTAATTATGTTGTCTGGTTTTTTATAGTGCTGGGACAACTGGCTATCCATTCACAAAATGACTTAGATCCTGATTCAGACCACATACAAAAATTAACTAACAAGTGGATCAAAGAACCTGCCATTAGACGCAATGAAATATAGCAAAAAACGTGAAGATCTTTGTAAACATAGGCAAGGCAGGTATTTCTTAGAAATGATACTGAAAGCACACTTGTTAAAGAAAAAAGAGTAAACAAAATTAGAATTAAGAACCTAATACTTCAAATGACATCACTAAGAAAATGAAAATGAAAAACAAACAAAACCTACAAGAATCAAGCCACCAATTAGGAGAAATTATTTACAAATCATGTAACTGATATTGGACCTGTATAACATATAAGGAACTCTTCTAATTTAGTAAGAAGATAAATGATCTAATTTAACAACCAGGGCTAGGATTGAATAGAAATTTTACTAAAGCCATTGTAATCCATAAGTTGTACCTTGGAAATTTATATTCTAAATAAAAGTTAAAAAAAAGAAATTTTACTAAAGAAATTCAGAAGCAGGTAAATTCACAAACATGTAAATTTGCTTAACATCATCAGCAACCAGGGAACTGCAACGTAAATCCACATTAAGGTGCCACCACATGCTCAAGAGAATGGCTTAATAAAAATTAGTCTTTGGTGAGTATGTGAAGGAAGTGTTGGTATGTATGTGTGGATAATGGACTCTCCACACTCTGCTGGTGTAAGGTTAACTTTACAGTCAGAAAGTAAACTGAAAATAGAGCTTTTTATTAAAAATTAAGAGTGGGAATGCAGGGTGGGCGGTGGGCAGGCATCGCTATGGTGCAGTGACAAAAACACTTGCCTCTCGTGCCTGCATCCCCTATGGGTGCCAATTCGAATCCCGGGTGCTGGACTTCCAATTCAGCTCCCTGCTAATGTGCCTGGGAAAGCAGCAGAGGTTGGTCTAAGTGCTTTGGCCCCTGCACCAATGTGGGTAACTCAGAAGAAGCTCCAGGCTCCTGGCTTTGGATTGGTTCAGCTCTGGCCATTTGGGGAGTGACAGTGGATGGAAGACCTCTCTCTCTTTCTCTCTCTCTCTGTCTGTGTATGTGTGTACCTCTCTCTGTTATTCTGTCTTTCAAATGAATAAATAAATCTTTAAAAAAGAAAAAAGGAGTGAGAATGGAGAGGGAGGAGAAGAAGGGTTGGGTGTGGGTGGGAAGGAGGGCAGGGGAGAAAGTAGCACTATGTTCCTAAATCTGTATATATAAATACATGATGCTTAAATAAAATACCCCCCCCAATTATAATAGATTACTTCCTGTCTCATCTCTGTTCACTAATCCTACTGTAATATTAGCAGTGTTGAGTAGAGTTACATGCTAATATATTAAGCTGCAAGATTCTAAACAATATTTTCTCTGTAGCACTGCATTGTAACTCCCCCCTCCTTACCTATCAATCGAAATTGACTATTTCCTATAGCACCTGCGTCTCATCTGGGACCAGAGAGGAGGAGATGCCATGATGGCCCTGTGGAAGTTATACTCTACAAAGAGACACCATGAACCTCTCAGAAAGCCTCCTGCATGTTGAACTCCAGCCGGCTTGTATCTTCAGTTAGGGTATCGCTCCCTACCTCATAAGAGACTGAGACACGTGGAGGTGGCTCTTTTGCTTTTTGGCTTCTGGGCCTTGCTTAGTGGATTCTCCTCTGGCCTCCTCCCACGTTCTCTCCTGCCTGGCAACTCTGCTGCCTACTCATGATGGGTGTCTCTCCAAATGGAATTGTTCACACTCATGTGCGAATGTATATTCAGTCTCTCGCTTTTAAATAAAACTCCCACTCATACACTGTAATTATGTCTTTGCTTTGAATTCTCATTTTGTGTGGCCTAGAATTTGGAATAAAAATCGAGATACTTATGCTAGCATACATTGCCTTTTTCCTTGTCTCAACTTGAAGCAGAGGAGGAATGTACAAGGTGTGGTGCCTGGCCCTATACCAGTGGCTGGGGCTGCAAATCCCCTTACTAGCAGCCTCTTTTTAAAATAGATTTATTTATTTGAAAGGCAGAGTGAGAGAGAGAGAGAGAGAAAGAGAGAGAGAGAGAGAGAGAGAAAGAGGAGAGAAGAGAGATTTTTCATCTGTGGGCTCACTCCCCAGATGGTCTCATTGTCTATGGCTGGATTAGGCCAAAGCCAGGAGCCATGAGCTTCTGGTTCTCCCACACTGATGGCAGGGACCCAGGGACATGGGCCATCTTCTACTGCTTTTCCAGGTGCATTATCAGAGGGAAGGATCAGAGGAGGAGCAGCTGGGACTAGAAACGGTTCCCGTATGGGATGCCTGCACTAGAGGGGATGGCTTTACCCGCCATGCCACAGTGACTGCCCAATTTTGTTTTATATATTTGTGAAGTCAATGGATAAGAATACTATTATCATATAGTTTAATGATCTGTGATTATTTTAATATTTACCTCATATGAGTGAAATGGACATCTTATCATTTGATTATTTCTTACAGCCCTTGCCTATATTCCCACTGAACTGCTGACTTTTAACTCTCATTTGTTGAAATCTTTATTTAGTGGAGTATAAGCCTTCAGCTAGCATAAATTAAAAAAGCTATTTCAAAAATTGGCGATGTGCTAAATAGCACTCTGGCCTCAGAATCAGCCCTTAAGGCAGTTGGATCTGGCTGAAGAGCCCATGAGAGTATTTTAGGCATGGAAAGACAAGACACTCTGGAAAAAAAACTAAATAAAGATCTCTTCGAGTGAGATCCCAGTGGAAAAAAACAGGGCCATCAAAGAAGGAGGTACCTTTCTCTGAATGGAGGAGAGAACTTCCACTTTGACTATGATCCTGTTGGAATAAGATCGAAATTGGCGAACTCAAAAGGCTTCCATAACCTTGACAACTCATGATTAGAGCCTAGGGAGATTACTTATGCCATAAACAAGAGTGTCAAATTGTTAAGCCAACAACAGGAGTCTCTGTGTACTTATGTCTCATGTGGGATCTGTCCTTATGAGTTGTCCAACGTGAAGTAATGCTATAACTAGTACTGAAACAGTATTTTACACTTTGTGTTTCTGTGTGGGTGCAAACTGATGAAATCTTTACTTAATATATACTAAATCGATCTTCTGTATATAAAGATAATTTAAAAATGAATCTTGATGTGAATGGAATGGGAGAGGGAGTCGGAGATGGGAGGGGTGCAAATGGGATGGAAGTTATGGGGGAGAAGCTATTGTAATCCATAAACTGTACTTTAGATATTTATATTTACTAAATAAAAGTTAAAAAAAGAAATATTTTCACAAGCAAGGGAAAAAAATTGGAGAAGAAAGAAAAAAAGGGGAAAGAAAGGAGGTAGGAGGAGGGATATATCATTATATTCTTAGAACTTTACCTGTGGACGACATAGAATCTGTTCATTGTGCATTACTATCCCATTCACATGTGAATCAATGAGAATTTTGTTGTAGTAATTGCCATCTATTTGCTGTGACTCTGGGAATCTAATGTATTAATAAATTCCTTAAAAAAGTAAATCTCTCTGGGTCTGTGGAGAATTCTATGCTTTGAGAGTGCCTGACGGAATAGGCAGCAGTATTGTGTTATGTTCAAGTGCATGGACTATGGTTCTAGGTTGCTCAGAACTAAATCTTGGCCTTTGTACCTGTTAGTTATTTGTAATACAAGAATGATGATAGCATGCCATTGTTAATTATGAATAATAATATAGCGGTACTTCGGACAGCTTGTAGAAAATGGAAATCAAAGATAAGTATTGGGCCAGTATTGTTGTATAGTGGGTGAAGCCAGCACCAGTCCCTCTGCTGGTCTGCTGATGTACTCCCCAAATGGCTGCACTTGCCAGGGCTGATCCAGGCCCAAGCTAGGAGCCCAGAACTCCATCTGGATCTGCCACTTGGTTAGCAGGGCCTCAAACCCTTGGGCCTTGTTCTGCTGCTTCCCAGGTGCATGAGCAGGGAGCTGGATGAGAAACAGAGCAGCCAAGACTGGAACTGGTCCTTACGTGGGATACCAAGGTTGCAAGCATAACCTGCCGCACCAGAATACCAGTCCCTACTTTTTTGTATTTTCCACATGCATAGAAAGCATATGGGTGTACATTAAATACTCTTTAAGTTATAAAATGTGTCAAAGACTTGAGAATTTCTAGGGATCTCTGTTCCCAGGAGAAATAAATTCAGCAAGAAACATACTAACTTTTAAAATATCCCAGGAAACAGAAAATTTCTGTGCAGAACAAGCTCTTTGGGATCAATTTTGCGAACAAACTGTATGTTCCCTAGGGGTTTTGGATCTGAGGGACTAATAAAGAGCCTTTGTTGCCATTTTCAAGAATAAAGGGTAAACAGGGGTTTAGGAGAAGTCATCCCAGGGAGGTGGGCAAGGAAGTTGGAATGGAGCATCCCACAGGTTATCAGTGAGCTAAGGAGCAGAGCAGCAGAGCAGCAACAATGGGGCTGAATGACACTGTTGCCATGAGGGGCCCGCAGGGATCTTACATTTTCCTTCAAATCCACCATTTAAGTAGTCAGGAATTAGTAGCAGATTTTTTTTTCTTTCTGTTGCATGTCGACCACAATCATTTAATTTCTTTTTGAAAGTGGTTTGTTTATTTATTTGAAAGTCAGAGTTAGAGAGAGGAGACAGTGATAGCTTCCATCCACTGATTTGATCCCCCTGCCCAGGTGGCTGCCATGGTTGGGGCTGGGCCAAGCCTAAACCAGGAGCCCGGAGCTTCTTCTGGAACTCCCACATGAGTGGCAGGGTTCCAAGCATTTGGGCATCTTCTGCTGCTTTCCCAGGTGCATTATTAGGGAGCTGGGACAAAGTGGAGCAGGGCCAGCACCGTGGCTCACTTGGTTAATCCTCTGCCTGCAGCACCGGCATCCCATATAGGCGCTGGGTTCTAGTCCCGGTTGCTCCTCTTCCAGTGCAGCTCTCTGCTGTGGCCCGGGAGGGCAGTGGTCCTGCACCCGCATGGGAGACCAGGAAGAAGCACCTGGCTTCTGGCTTCAGATCGGCAGAGTGCCGGCAGTACCAGCCATTGGGGGGTGAAACAGCGGAAGGAAGCCTTTTCTCTCTGTCTCTCTCTCTCTCTCACTGTCTGTGTCTCTACCTGTCAAATAAAAAAAAAAGTGGAGCAGCAGCTGGTACTTGAACCAGTGCTTGTATGAGATGCTAGTGTCATAGGTGGTGGCTTATCCCACTGTAGCACAATGCCGGCCCCTGAACAGAATTTTTGATTACTGTGAACATTTCAACTTTGTACTGGACTAATTACAATAGAGTTTTAGGTTGCTAAAATATTGTATATTTTATAAATAAATAAATAAATACGGTTTTAGGTTGCTATATATTGTGATGTAGTTTAGAATGAGTAAAATGGAGTTGAGATTAGAGGCAGGCTTTGTGTTTTTTAGGCAATTGTCAAGATAATTCTGGTTGAGAAATTTAAATTTTAGGTTAGAGCTATGTTAGCCATGACAGGAATATGAGAGGTGAGCGAGAGCTTTCTGATGGAGGAAACAGATAATGCTGAGTGACTGAACTAGGAGTCCAGAAAGAAGAGCTAGGAGCATTGACTGTGGCAGAGACATAACCATTTACTCACACATGTGGCAAAAATGTTCCCAGGTAAACTTCCTCAACCCCTCGTATAAAGATCAACAACAGTAGTCACTGTGTACTTACGGCCCATGTATGATCTGTGCTTAATGTGTTGTCCAAGGTGAAGTAATGCAATAACTAGTACTGAAACAGTATTTTTGCACCTTGTGTCTCTGGGTGGGTGCAAACTGACAAAATCTTTGCTTAGTATATACTGAATCGATTTTCCGTATAGAAAGATAATTGGAAATGATAAAAAAATTGGAAGTTACATAAAAATTGATCAATTTAAAAAAATAATATCATGAAGGATCTCTGTCCTTAATGTGCTGTACAACGTGATTTAATGCTACAACTAGTACTCAAAGAGTATATTTCACTCTGTGATGATATGTGAGGGCAAATGGTTTAAAATCTTTTCTTAACACATACTAAACTGAGCTCCTGTATACAAAGAGAATTGAAAATGAATCTGGGTGTGAATGAAAGGGGAGGGGGAGTGGGTAAGGGGGAAGGGTAGCGGGGGGGGAGGGAAGGTATGTGTGGGGAAGCCATTGCAATCCACATGTTGTACCTTGGAAATTTATATTCTAAATAAAAATCAAAAAAAAGAAAAAAAATCACAGTGTAAATTCTGGGGATATTCATCGTGCAAAGTGGCGAAGTGAAAAGCCATGAAGCATTTCGGCAACACTTTTTTGTTTTCCAGGGAGCACACTGGGTCTCAGAGGTGACCTCCGTATTTGATGACTGCCTCCAGCTTCATGCTGAGGTTTTAGTCTAGACTGGGGTGCTACCCTTGGGCATTTTCTCTCACAGTTGTGTAAACAAGAGATTAACTCAGCATGTAGAGCAGAAGTAGATGATCATTCTTCTCCTTATTGGTTATTTGAAAGGTGGAGGGAGAGGAAGAGGGGAGGGGGAGGAGGGTGAGAGGAGGAAGAGGAAGGAGAGCAAGACTGAGTTGCCATCTGCTTGTTCACTCCCAAATGCCTTCACTGGTCAGGGCTGTGTCAGGACTGGGTCAAGTCAGTTGGAATCAGGAACTCAATTCAGGTCTCCCCTGTTGGTGGTGGGGACCCCAGTTATTGGAGCCCTGACTGATGTCTCCTAGGGACTGCATTAACCTGAGCTGAAATAAATAGCCAGGGCTGGGGATTGAACCCTGCTATACTGATGGAGATGTGGGTATCCTAACCCATCTCTTAATCTCTGTGTCACATGCCCACTCCTCACCTTGCATTTTAAGTCCTGGTCTTATCCACTTATCCTGAGTGGTAAATGGAGCACAGCTTAGGTGAAGCCATTGACTCCACTCCTAAGTAAGTCCATAATCACAATGATGTAAGATTAAATTAGTTATTAGAAGAGAAGTTGCAGAGCACTTACCAGAGTGGTTTTTTTTTTTTTAAGACTTCTTTTTATTTGAAAGTCAGAGTTACAAAAGTGCAGAGGGAGAGAGGGAGAGAGGGAGAGAGGGAGAGAGGGAGAGAGGGAGAGAGGGAGAGAGGGAGAGAGGGAGAGAGAAAGGGAAAGTCTTCATTCAACTGGTTCATTCCCCAAAATGCCACAACAGAGCTGGAAGGTTCTGAATCCAGAAGCCAGAAGCCAGAAGCCAGGAGTTTATACTGCGCCTCCACTCAGGAGACTCCCAAGCACTTAGGACATCTTCTGCTGCTTTCCCAGGCCATAGCAGAGAGCTGGACTGGAAGTGGAGCAGAGGGGACTGGAATTGGCACCCATATTGGAGGCTGCCCTGCAGGCGGCAGCTTTACCTGCTATGCCATAGTTCCAGCTCCTAGAGCTTTTTAGGTTTTAGGAAATTCAATGTAAGAAATCTTTGGTGGGGCTGGTGCTAGTGTACCGGGGAAAACCATCGCCTGCATTGTACACATCCTGTATGGGCACTGGTTTGAGGTTTGGCTGTTCCACTTCCAATCCAGCTTTCTGCTATGGCCTGGGAAAGGAGAGCAAGATGGCCCAAGTCCTTGGGCCCCTGCACCCATGTGGGAGACCCAGAAGAAGCTGCTGGCTCCTGGCTTCAGATCAGTGCAGCTCCAGCCCTTGTGGCCAATTAGAGAGTGAACCAGCAGATGGAAGACCTGTTTCTCTCTGCCTCTCCTTCTCTCTCTTGTAACTCTGAGATTCAAATAAAGAAATAAGTCTTTCATAAAAAAAGCTTTGGAGAAGAAAACCTATTTATCAGAGTATTTTTGAAATGTGAGAAGTTCATACCCATACGATGCAGGAAGCTGCATCTTGAAGCTGGAGTGAGATTCAATCCCACACACTTCAAGATGGGATGATGACCCTAATGAGAGGTTTAATGGGCTGGGCCACAACATGTGCCCCTGTGTTATGTTCCATAAACATAGATGATAGTTTTAAGTGTGCTGTGGAAGCATAAAACTTTATTTTCATGACAACACTGCAAAGGCTTGTCACCATTTACAGAAAGAATCTCAATTATGACTCTGTCTGCTTCACTTCTCTCTCCCCCTTTTCTAGAGCTGCGCATTTTTTCACACTGTGTCTGCATCTTGTTTTCAAAAGTCCACCTGTGTTAAACAACCAAATGTGATGTGGGGTGTCCTTCCTGAATGATGAGTTCTTTGATAAGTTGATCAATCTTCCTAATCTCTAACATTCTTCTAAAATTTGGGGGACAGTGTTGGTCTGGATAGCTGGAGGATTTTCCCAACCAAAATTCAGTTAGTTTGCCTCTAAATTCAGGTCTTATTCTTGAACCGAAGTTAGAGGGCATTGAGTGTTCAAGTCGTGTTGTTTCTGTCTTTTGGCCACATCATATATATTTTTAAAGATTTATTTATTTATTTGAAAGTCAGAGTTACACAGAGAAAAGGAGAGGCATAGAGAGAGAAGTCTTCCATCTGCTGGTTCACTCCCAAACTTGCTGCAATGGCCAGAGCTGTGCTGATCCAAAGCCAAGAACGAAGAGTTTCTTCCAGGTCTCGCATGTGGGTGAGGAGGCCCAAGGACTTGGGGCCATCTTCTGCTGCTTTCCCAGGCCATAGCAGACAGCTGGATTGGAAGTGGAGCAGCTGGGACTTGAACCAGTGTCCATAGGGGATGCTGGCACTGCAGGCAGTGGCTTTATTCCCTATGCTACAACACCAGCCCCACCACAGCATATTTAAAGATGCATTGCATTTGTGTGTGGATGTTAGCTTAATAGGAAGAATGTAACTATCTTCAGTTATTTTAGAGCTGCCCATTTGCATCTTCATTTCGTTTCTGAAAATGGAAGTTTACAATGAGAAAGCGAGCTCTTGAGTGCACTTTCTTGTTTTATTAACCTGTATTAAGCTTCCATAAGAATTGTTAATTCTTTGAATAATTAAGGACCAGATATTGTAATCTTTCCATGACAAGTAAGAAATCATTTTTAGGTCTTTAGATTCCTCACCCCGAGATGGCTCTATAGGAATGCAACTTTCGAAGGGAATCTCACAGCAAAAGATCACAGGGAATTCAAAGCGTACATTTGGACAAAGAAATTATGGGACATGTACTCTATAGAATACTATACAGCAGTCAAAAACAATGAAATCCGGTCATTTGCAACAAGATGGAGGAATCTGGAAAACATCATGCTGAGTGAATTAAGCCAGTCCCAATGGGACAAATATCATATGTTCCCCTGATCGGGGGACAACTAACTGAGCACCAAAGGGGAAACCTATTGAAGTGAAATGGACACTATGAGAAACAGTAACTTGATCAGCTCTTGTGCTGACTGTTGTTGTACAATGTAATACTTTATACATTTTAGTATTTTTTTATTCTAGTACTATTGGTTGAACTCTGTAATTAAGAAACAATTATTCTTAGGTGTTTAAATTTTAACTGAAAAGTGATCCCTGTGAAATATAAGAGTGGGAATAAGAGAGGGAGGAGATGTAAAATTTGGGACATGCTCAATCGGAACTGCCCCAAATGATGGAGTTAGAATCATGCCAGGGGATTCCAGTACAATCCCATCAAAGTGACATGTACCAAGGCCATCTCACTAGTCCAAGTGATCAATTTCAGTTCACAGTTAATCACACTGATAGGTCTAAGAGTCAAAGGGATCACACAAACAAGACTAGTGTCTGCTAATACTAACTGATGGAATCAAAAAGGGAGAGAATGATCCAACAAGGGAAGCGAGATACACATCAGACTCATAGAATGGCAGATGTCCTAAATAGCACTCTGGCCTCAGAATCAGCCCTTAAGGCATTCAGATCTGGCTCAAGAGCCCATGAGAGTATTTTAGGCATGGAAAGCCAAGACACTCTGGAAAAAAAAAAAAGAAGACCTAAATGAAAGATCTCTGTGAGTGAGATCCCAGTGGAGGAACGGGAGCATCAAAGAAGGATGTACCTTTCTCTGAAGGGAGGAGAGAACCTCCACTTTGACTATGACCCTGTCGGAATAAGATTGAAGTCGGCAAAGCCTAAAGGCTTCTATAGCCTCGGCAACTCATGACTGGAGCTAGGGAGATTACTGATGCCATTAACAAGAGTGCCAAATTGTTAAATCAACTTCAGGAGTCACTGTGTACTTACATCTCCTGTGGGATCTGTTCTTAATGTGTTGTCCAATGTGAAGTAATGCTGTAACTAGTACTGAAATAGTATTTTACACTTTGTGTTTCTGTGTGGGTGCAAACTGATGAAATCTTGACAGTATATACTGAATCGATCTTCTGTATATAAACATAATTAAAAATGAAAAAAAGAACTTGGTGTTAAATTGAAATTGCATAGAAAATTAATCAATTTAAAAAAAATATATCATGTAGGATCTCTGTCCTTAATGTGCTATACATTATGAATTAATACTATAACTAGTCCCCCGACAGTATTTTTCACTTTGTGTTGCTATGTGAGGGCAAACTGTTGAAATCTTTACGTAATATATAGTAAACTGATCTTCTGTATATAAAGAGAATTGCAAATGAATCTTGATGTGAATGCAAGGGGAGAGGGAGCGGGAAAGGGGAGGGTTGCGGGTGGGAGGGAAGTTATGGGGGGAAGCCATTGTAATCCATAAGCTATACTTTGGAAATTTATATTCTTTAAATAAAAGCTTTATTTAAAAAAAAAGGAATACAACTTTCCTTTATTTGTTTTTTTTTTTTTTTTATAGGCAGAGTGGACAGTGAGAGAGAGACAGAGAGAAAGGTCTTCCTTTTTGCCGTTGGTTCATCCTCCAATGGCCGCCGCGGCCGGCGCGCTGCGGCCGGCGCACCGCGCTCGTCCAATGGCAGGAGCCAGGAGCCAGGTGCTTTTCCTGGTCTCCCATGGGGTGCAGGACCCAAGCACTTGGGCCATCCTCCACTGCACTCCCGGGCCACAGCAGAGGGCTGGCCTGGAAGAGGGGCAACCGGGACAGAATCCGGCGCCCCGACCGGGACTAGAACCCGGTGTGCCGGCGCCGCAAGGCGGAGTATTTGTATTTTTTTATGACACTGAGAATTGGAGAATCTAATCTGTGGAGCATGCAATATTTGAGGAAGCCATTCTGAAGTAATAAACTTAAAAGGTTGCAAAAGGCATTGGTTGGTTTTGGTGTTTGGGTTTTCAGAGTGAAATGTTCTTGTGGAAAGATTAGATTGGTGATTCTTTAGAATAGAAGACAGATATTTGTCAAATTCATGAATGCTGTTCATGGTCTATGGAGATGTAAATCAGCGTTAGTGTCAACAAGCAGGCATGGTGTTCTACCTGTTGGTGAGAAAGGTGATCCTTTTCACTGTGATCTGAAAGGCTTCCTTCACTTGTTTGTTTCGAAGTGCGTAAATGAATGGGTTAAGCAGAGGGGCAACTGAAGTTGTGAGGACTGACACCACCTTATTCATGGCCACTCCTTCCTTTGCTGAAGGTTTGATGTAGATGAAGATGCAGCTGCCATAGGAGATGGAGACCACAATCACGTGGGAGGAGCAGGTGGAAAAGGCCTTCCTCCTTTGCTGAGCAGAAGGGAACTCTAGAATGGTCTTGAGGATGCATGCATAGGAAAGCACCACACCCCCTAGGGTGATCATGAGGGTCAGTATGGCAAAACTGAGGACGACCTTCTCAATTAACACTGTGTCAGAACAAGTTATCTGTAGAATGGGAGATGCGTCACAGCCAAAATGATCTATCACATTCGAGGCACAGAATTCTAGCTGGAGGCCCATGCTGAGAGGTGGGAGGACAATGACGAGGCCAGCGAGCCAAGAGCAGAGGACAAGGATGAGGCAGACCCTGGTGTTCATGATGGTCGTGTAGTGCAGGGGCTTGCAGATGGCCACGTAGCGGTCATAGGACATGGCAGCCAGCAGGAAGAACTCTGTGGCCCCTAGGAGGACCACAAAAAATAATTGGGTGGCACAAGCATTGTAGGTCACGGTATTATCTCCAGTTGTCATGGTGTACAGGAATCTGGGAATACAGACCGTGGTGAAGGAGACTTCTAAGAAAGAGAAATTTCGGAGAAAAAAATACATGGGGGTTTTCAGGTGAGAATCCAGAAGTGTGAGGGTGATGATGATGAGGTTTCCAGCCACACTGAACAAGTAGGCGAGAAACAAAAAGGCAAAAAGCAGAACTTGGAGTTTTGGGTTGTCTGTCAGTCCCCGCAGGATGAAGGTTGTTAAAACCGTATGATTTCTCATCCCTGCCTTGCGCCAAGTCGAGAAGGACTGGGCCAGCAGAGAGGTGTCACGGAAGCTGGCGTTAGAAGCTGACAAAGGACCTGCAAGCAAGCTCCTGTGCACTTGCTCTTCTTTTACTTGGTCATCAATTTGTAGCACAGCCGCGCCTCTGTGTAGGAGACTCCTGCAGGAAATATCTAATAGAACTTAGATTTCTAATATTAGATTATAAGTCACATTTTTAAATATGTCTAGTAAAAAACAAACAAAACAGAAATCGTATGCCCGGGATGCAGTTTCTCAACAATATTGCTTTGACCTACAGGTTTTATTTGTTGTTATTGTGGATGAAATGCTGACAAATTTGAAATTTTCTTCCTTCTCATTCTCATCTGTGTTTGTTTTTTTCTACCATAGTGAAATGCTCAGTTTTCCAAAGAAAGAAGAGTCAATGTGTTAGGATTTCATGTTGAACATCTTGTGTTGTTGTGATGGTGGAGTTAGAAATGTGCCAGGGAATTCCAATACAATCCCATCAAGGTGGCATGTACCAAGGCCATCTCACTAGTCCAAGTGATCAATTTCAGTTCACAGTTGATCACACTGATAGGTCTAAGAGTCAAAGGGATCACACAAACAAGACTAGTGTCTGCTAATACTAACTGATAGAATCAAAAAGGGAGAGAATGAGCCAACATGGGAAGCGAGATACACATCAGACTCATAGAATGGCAGATGTCCTAAATAGCACTCTGGCCTCAGAATCAGCCCTTAAGGCATTCGGATCTGGCTCAAGAGCCCATGAGAGTATTTTAGGCATGGAAAGCCAAGACACTCTGGAAAAAAAAAAAAGAAGACCTAAATGAAAGATCTCTGTAAGTGAGATCCCAGTGGAAAGAACGGGAGCATCAAAGAAGGATGTACCTTTCTCTGAAGGGTGGAGAGACCTTGCACTTATCCTTGTCAGAATAAGATTAAAGTCGGTGAACTCAAAAGGCTTCCATAGCCTTGGCAACTCAATATTAGAGCCTAGGGAGATTACTGATGCCATAAATGAGAGTGTCAAATTGTTAAATCAACAACAGGAGTCACTTTGTACTTACATCTCCTGTGGGATCTGTCCTTAATGTGTTGTCCAATGTGAAGTAATGCGATAACTAGTACTGAAACAGTATTTTACACTTTGTGTTTCTGTGTGGGTGCAAACTGATGAAATCTTTACTTAATATATACTAAATCGATCTTCTGTATATAAAGATAATTGAAAATGAATCTTGATGTTAATGGAATGGTAGAGGGAGCAGGAGATGGGAGGTGTGCAAGTGGGAGGGAAATTATGGGGGGGGGGGACCCATTGTAATCCATAAACTGTACTTTGGAAATTTGTATTTACTAAATAAAAATAAAATAATATATAAAAAATAAAAGAGGGAAGGCACAATAAATAAGGAATAAAAAAGGGAACACAACCACAGATTTAGTGGATATAAAAAGATACTAGAATACTCTGACCAGCATTATGCCAAGAAATTCGAAACATAAAGACATTCCCAGAAAAAAATATAACCTGCCAAATGTAAGCCTAGATTGAGTAGAAAACTCATATAGTGTTAGTATCATTAGATGGTTTAGATTTGTGCCATAAAGAAAATTTCAAAATAATTCGGTTTTTTTCTTTTTTATTTAATAAATGTGAATTTACAAAAAAAAAAAGAAAAAGAAATTCAACAGGAGCACATTCATTTACAAGCATTAGTTCTTTTGGAACATGATCACTACAGAGTGGGGAGGGTGGGCGGGAAGAAGTGGAAGTAGGTTGGATTGTGGGGACCCACACAAGTCACAGAGGAGCAAGGGATTCAGTGCTCCACAGCACTGGTGCGGCTCTGTCTCACAGTGACGCACTATACGGTGCATAAGGAACCTGAAGGGAGGAGCTGTTAGGCTCCCACAGGAGGATAGAGGCCTGGGAAGGCTTGATTGCCTGGTTGATGTTTCTGCTGCCCCACGTGTATTGAGCGTTTGCTTGGCACCCCCTGAAATGTTCAAGTATTGCAAGGTAGTAAAAAATTTAAAAAAATTTAAAAATTTCTATTTCTGCTTCACGTTGTCTCTCAAGGAGATGAACATTTAAAACACAAAGATAAATCTTTGTTTTGTCATTTTTGTGTAGAAGTGAAAGAAAATATTTCTAAGCCCGGGGTTGGCGTTGCTTAGGCAGGGGGGTTTCCTAAGCCTCTGAATTGGTATGAAGACAGTTTTTCTAGAGCCTAATTATGAAGCTTACTTGGTCGTTTTGTGATGTGTTGGGTCAGGGAAGAACTCAGAGGATTCCACCCTAGCTTTCAGTAGCAACCAGTCCTCAGAATCCACTGCAGGCACAGTTACCATGGCCTCCTCTTTGAACAGTTTCTATTGCTTCCCTCATCAAATCACCTCTCCCACTAGATGCCCACCCATCTTGCAACCCTACCCATTATGTGCTCTGGGATTTTGGTTTTTGTATCTTGCCCCAATAAAATCCTGGAACAAAATCAACCAACCTTTTAAATAAGCTATGAAGCATATGACTTTTTTATTTTTTTTGGCATTTATTTCTGTCCATTCAAATTCCCAGCAGTTTGAAGCCTCTTTGCCCTCTATATTTTTTCAGGTTCACATTAGACACAGGCTCAGCAAATCCCGTTCCCTTCATGTCCAAACCTTCATTGAGATGAATATTTCAAGCAGGTGTTCTCCTATCTCCACCCTGTATGAGAAAATATGAGAAATTCATTCTCATAGAGAATCCAGTAAGCAACAATAGTTTGCATATTGGGTGTCTTGGGTTATGGGGGATTAATTGTTCAGTGAGAAATTTTAGGTTTATATCAAGGATTTATAGCGAAACCCCACAGAATTCTAAAAGAGAGGAAAAAACTAATTCTGTAATTATGTAATTCAAACAGTTGTCCCTATTTTACCCAATTTGTATGTTTCCAACTGAGAATCAAAACTACTTTCCCACTGCTCAGGCAATGGATCAACATTCATTCATTCGGTTTTGCAGAGTGTGACTTCAGAGACTGATGGGCCAACTCTGAAGAGTTCTTCCCTAAAAGAGATTTCAGGCTACTCATGGCCAATAGCATTTCACGTCAATGCATTGTGTGACTTGGTAACTCAAGACAGTTGAACATGCGACTTTGGATTTGGGGCAGTAATTATTTCATGCTCATTCCTTCACCATCCGTCTCTTACTTATACTGGCAGGTAATCATATTTTCCCATGCTTAGTTTCCTTAGGCTCTTCTCTTTCTACAAAGGTCGGCAGTGTCAGCTTTCCCCGAAAGCTGGTTTAGTAAGGCACATTAGCCAGGGCTCGCAGAGCTGATTTGGAACAGGGAAAACTGGCCCTGTGCTGGGCTCATGGGAGAGAGTTTAGTGGAGAGCTGGGATCTGCCCTGCACTTGCCAGGGGGAACTCTTGACAAGTGAAAGGAGTGACAGCCCGTTCCTGCCTGCACTCCCGACATTTCTCCTGCCTCCATCTCCCCTCCTTCCTCCCTCTTTGCTCCCTTCCTTTCTTCCTCCATTGTCAAGCACTGTAACTCTTCATAACAGCCTTTGCCGTTCCTGCTCCACCCTCCTGCACCTGTATGTCCCTAGGTGCTAAAATGTCTCCTTCCTTCTCTTACTGGAACTCCTGTTCTGTGTGGTTATGGAAGACTAGTGGTTAGGGAAGAAAGCAATCATGTTATAGTTAAATGATTACTAACTTAAGTTTTACCGTGCTTAGTATGATAATTATCTCTCAAGAGCATTGTGGTTTAATTCACAAAGCTTGTTAAGTAAATACTGCTTCTGTTTCTTAACCTTTAAAGAATTTCTATTAAGGGAACAAATTTCATGTCTTTTACTATATTCAGCTTTACAGCATATTGATACTTCCTATGCCTTGGTGGCAGGTTCTTTGAGTGTAAGATTATTCCACTTGGTCCTTATCTAACAGCAATCACACCAATGTTCTGTTTTATAATTGAAACACTTCTCTGAGGGACTGAGGGCTGTTTGTTATTTATTTATTTTTAGCTGGATCAATTATAGTTTGAAACAGTATCAAATAATAATCTTTGCTGCCTTCCTCCTACATATAGTGCTTTAAATTAACATTAGTAGATAGTCCTTGCTAACTTAGTCTAAGTAATATTACCTATTCACACTGTCACTTTAGTAGCTGTAAAAGTGATTAAGACAGTTCTTGTTTCCTTCATGCACTCTCTACTTAGTGAATTTTAAAATATATTTCTGACACTGTGACCTACTTGTTTTTGGAACAAACTTCACTTCGTTTTCATTTGGGGCAGAGGCTGCCAATGGCCTGGATTGTTCAGTTTCAAGGAGAGTCTGAATGCTATAATTCCCAAGAAAGAGTCAAAAGGACTTAAATATCAGGTAGATAATAAAGTGAAATCCCTGTATAGTTATTTGTAATACTGATATCTGATTTCTTGGTGTTTGTGAATATTATTGAATCGATATATCCTTTCTACAGCTTTTCATTTACCTGTTTCTGTAGTAAAGGCTCTTTCATGGGTAGTTATGGCTAGGATAAAGGATAAAGTGACCACCGCAGGAAAATAATAATTTCGTGTTCCTTCAGAATAGGAACAAATGATTGTCAAACTCCATTTGGAAGTATCACTTAGACCTAACTGAACACCACATTTGAAAACTGATTGTATTCACTCTCTGTCTGTGTTTAGGGCATGTGGAAAATTGCATCATAACAATTGCACACTAACATAACACTAACAGTTGCACACTAACATAACAATTGTAAGTAAATAACTTACTTTTGGTAACAGCTCTTGTTTAGGAGTCCTTGAGAAAACCAAAGTTCGAGGGGCATCAAGATGTTCAGGTGGCTTGTGTGTGCTTCCTTCTGCACTCTTGCATTACTCTTATGTGACCCTCCGGCTTCACCCTGCACAGAATGCATGGATGTGGGCTCATGTGCACACACATACAACTCACACATTCACACCCACCTGTGACAATGGACAGTGACGGTAGACAGTTCAAGAGTCAATTCTAGCTTAGTGTTTCATTGCCTGTAGTAGTAGATCAGGCTCACTACCCTTCTTTTTCACAGAATCTGATACCAAAAGTATCTGATACAACATCTCCTGTTTCCTTTGTTCAGTGAGAGAGAAGCATGGTGTAGAGACAAAGGAATATCTCTCCCTAGTTTGTCTGAGGAGCTCACCTGCATTTCCTCGGCAGGGAGCCTGCCTCCCTGCTACTTTCTATAGTAACAACCATAGCATTATATTGCCACCAGTGCACAGGGAATCTCTGCTTGAACAACAAATAGTCCTTGGTGACCATGTTTCAGAAGTGACTAATGAATCAGGGGCAGTCTCATCAACAATGTGAAAATGCAGTTAGCAATGGAGCAGCATCCTCAGAGACCTTCAGGGTGGTCTGATGTCATCTGGACTGTTTTGATTTATTTGTTGAATCTTTGTCTCTCCTTGAATTAGACACTGTGCCTGTGTGCGTATACATATACATACATATATATATATATATATATATGATAAAATATTTATCGTTAATATAAATTTTTTTTCAGGGCAAGCAACATATCTTTTTTTTTCTTTTTTTTATAACGCTTTTATTTAAAGAATATAAATTTCCAAAATATAGCTTATAGATTACAATGGCTTCCCCCCCATAACTTCCCTCCCACCCGCAACCCTCCCCTTTCCCACTCCCTCTCCCATTGCTTCACATCAAGATTCATTTGCAATTCTCTTTATATACAGAAGATCAGTTTACTATATATTACGTAAAGATTTCAACAGTTTGCCCTCACATAGCAACACAAAGTGAAAAATACTGTTGGAGTACTAGTTATAGTATTAATTCACAATGTATAGCACATTAAGGACAGAGATCCTACATGATATATTTTTTTTAAATTGATTAATTTTCTATGCAAATTCCAATTTAACACCAAGGTTTTTTTTTTCATTTTTAATTATCTATATACAGAAGATTGATTCAGTATATACTAAGTAAAGATTTCATCAGTTTGCGCCCACACAGAAACACAAAGTGTAAAATACTGTTTAAATACTAGTTATAGCATTACTTCACATTGGACAACACATTAAGGACAGATCCCTCATGAGACGTAAGTACACAGTGACTCTTGAAGTTGATTTAACAATTTGACACTCTTGTTTATGGCGTCAGTAATCTCCCTAGGGTCTAGTCATGAGTTGCCGAGGATATGGAAGCCTTTAGGGTTCTCCAACTTCAATCTTATTCCAACAGGGTCATAGTCAAAGTGGAGGTTCTCTCCTCCCTTCAGAGAAAGGTACCTCCTTCTTTGATGGCCCCCATTCGTTCCACTGGGATCTCACTCACAGAGATCTTTCATTTCGGTCTTCTTTTTTTTTTCCAGAGTGTCTTGGCTTTCAATGCCTAGAATATTCTCATGGGCTCTTGAGCCAGATCTGAATGCCTTAAGGGCTGATTCTGAGGCCAGAGTGCTATTTAGGACATCTGCCATTCTATGAGTCTGCTGTGTATCTCGTTTCCCATGTTGGATCATTCTCTCCCTTTTTGATTCTATCAGTTAGTATTAGCAGACACTAGTCTTGTTTGTGTCATCCTTTTGACTCTTAGACTATCAGTGTGATCAACTGTGAACTGAAATTGATCACTTGGACTAGTGAGATGGCCTTGGTACATGCCACCTTGATGGGATTGTATTGGAATTCCCTGGCACATTTCTAACTCCATCATTTGGGGCACGACTGATTGAGCATGTCCCAAATTGTACATCTCCTCCCTCTCTTATTCCCACTCTTATATTTCACAGGGATCACTTTTCAGTTAAAATTTAAACACCTAAGAATAATTGTTTCTTAATTACAGAGTTCAACCAATAGTACTAGAATAAAAAAAAACACTAAAATGGATAAAGTATTACATTGTACAACAACAGTCAGCATAAGAGCTGATTAAATTACTGTTTCTCATAGTGTCCATTTCACTTCAATAGGTTTCACCTTTGGTGCTCAATTAGTTGTCACCGATCAGGGAGAACATATGATATTTGTCCCTTTGGGACTGGCTTAATTCACTCAGAATGATGTTTTCCAGATTCCTCCATCTTGTTGCAAATGACCGGATTTCATTGTTTTTGACTGCTGTATAGTATTCTATAGAGTACATGTCCCATAATTTCTTTATCCAAATGTATGCTTTGAATTCCCTGTGATCTTTTGCTGTGAGGTTCCCTTAGTTTACCTTCTTTCATGTTTCTGTGTTTCTGTGTGTAACACATCTTTAAGCATCTTTTTCAGGGCTGGACGAGTGGCAAGAAATTCTTTCAATTTCTGTTTGCAATGAAAGGTCTTTATTTTACCTTCATTCACAAATGAGATCTTTGCAGGATATAATATTCTGGGCTGGCAGTTTTTCTCTCTAAGTACCTGGGCTATGTCTTGCCATTCCCTTCTAGCTTGTAGGGTTTCTGATGAGAAGTCTGCTGTGAGTCTAATTGGAGATCCTCTGAGAGTAATCTTACGTTTCTCTCTTGCACATTTTAGGATCTTTTCTTTCTGTTTCACTGTGGTGAGTTTAATTACAATGTGTCGTGGTGAGGATCTCTTTTGGTCATGTTTACTAGGGGTTCTATGAGCTTCCTGTACTAGGATGTCTCTGTCCTTCTCCAAAACTGGGAAATTTTCTGCTATTATCTCACTAAAAAGGCCTTCTAATCCTTTCTCCCTCTCCATGCCTTCAGGAACTCCTAGAACACGAATGTTGGGTTTTTTAATAGTATCCTGTAGATTCCCAATAATATTTTTTAGATTTCTAATTTCCTCTTATTTTCTTTGGTTTGACTGTATATTTTCCTGTGCTCTGTATTCTAAGTCTGATATTCTCTCTTCTGCCTCACCCATTCTGTTTGTAAGGCTCTCTAATGTGTTTTTCATTTGATCTATAGAATTCTTCACTTCATTATGATTTCTCGTCACTATCACAGTTTCATGTTCTACTAGTTGTTTCATTTCAGCTTGATTCCTCCTTAATATTTCATTTTCATGAGAGAGATTTTCTACCTTGTCCATTAAGGATTTCTGTAGTTCATGAATTTGTTTTTGAGTACTTCTTAGTGTTCTTATCAATTTTTTGAGATCTGCTTCTTGCATCTCTTCTATCTCATCATATTTGTAATCTTGAATTGGGGTGTCTTTTTCATTTGGGGATGCCATAGTGTCTTCCTTGTTCTTATTACCTCGGTTTTTGCGTCTGTTGTTTGGCATATTGGTTTCTTCACTGTGATGTTTTTTTCTTGTTATACTATGACTCTAGATTAAGTGGACTGTCTGCTTTTGATGGAGCTTAGAGGCTTGAGATGGGTGTGGCCTGAGAGCTCTGTTTGGTTCCTCAGGGTTGGGTGTGTCAAAGGAGACACTCCCAGGTTAGGCGTGGTAAATCTCTCTCTGTTACTTTCTTTTTTTTTTTTGTTTTGGTTCAAAAGGGAAGTAATTCCACACAGCTGAATGGAATTGGGGGTGGTTAGCAGGCGAATGATATACCCACAGGAGCCAGAGATCGGAAGCTCTTTCCCAAGGACCAGAGAGGGAATCTTTGCGGCCCTTAGTGTGGGCTCAGATTCTCCTGTAGTCTCCCACTGGGATGCCAAGGCTACTGAACTGTACTCTCTCTGGAGAGTACTCATATGAATTTGTGATTTCCGTGAGTTCTCTCCCCCACTGTCTCTTTTTTTCACAGTCTCAGTTCATTAGCACCACACATTCATTAGGTTCTAATCTCCTGTTATTTCACCCCTCCCACCCAGAGTCAGTTTTCTCTGCTAGGCTGGGGGCCGGTGCCGACCCGAGGTCGTCCTGCTTATGACGTATTCCAAAATGGCGCCTGCTCTTTGTCTTGCTTACCTTTGAGAGGTGAGTGGTGAGAGAGAAACTCGTGTCCGTATGGGTCACTCCCCTCCCCCCTCTTCTAGTTAGCCTGGTGAACTTTTCCCCTCTGGGTTTCAAGCCTTGTTCGCTCTAGTCTCCTCTTTCTGCTTCCCTGCTGGTATCTCGGGCTATTGAGGTTCCGCTCACCTCGGGTTCCAGCGCTGGTGTGTTGAATCTGCTGCTGGTGTCCCAAACTGCGGGCTCCCACGTTCTCCACGCAGGTCCACTGTGAATCACCAGTTCCGGAAGGGTTTCCTCTGCTGTTTCTTCCCCTACTCTTCCTTGAACCTGCAGTATCTCCACTTTTATTAAACTGTCTCTCCCCAGACTATCGGTGTGCTCCCTTCCTATTCCGCCATCTTGCCGCTCTCTTTAATATAAATTTTATGTAAAGTGTAAAAAATAGCCTTTCTTATATTAGAGTTGAGGACCATAAGGAGCAGAGAAGTGACCCATGAGCATACCCCACAGCAGTGGTGCAGGTTTTGAGGGATAGTTTATCTCTACACAAAGATCCTGCTTCTTCAGCATATTAAACTTGCTCCTTGCCCCAATGTTTGGAAGGCTTACCAGCATTTAAATTCCAAACTCAATGTACTTGTAGTGCTACCTGTCTTTATTTTCATCATTCTCCTTTCTATTTTTATATATAAATTTTATAGAGAAACAATGAAACTAACTTTGGTATTTGAAGCAACGAAGAGTGGTGCATCCTAAGCACTGAATAAATAATTGCTTGTTCCTAGACTGTTTTTCATGATTTGCTACAACTTATTGCTACTCAGTGAACTGGAAAAAATGTTTTCCTTTGCCTATTTCTGTTATGGTTTCTGAACTCTCTTCGTCTGGCTACTTGTTGTGAACGGTGACTCCAGAGCCTTAAGTCAGCAGGCGACAGTATCCATGCTGTGAAGATGCCATGTACTCAGTTCCACAGATTCAGCAAATTCAGCCTGACTTTTCAGCAAACTCTGATTGTGACCCAAGACATGTCCAGAAGGAGTAAACAGGCTGGAAGCAGTAAACATTACATCTTAGGGCCACTATAGCCATAATTCATGGTCCCCTTATTTGAATCATTACACTCCCACCCTTTTGGAGCATGGGAATGTAGTGGATGCCTTTACTCAACGACCAGGTCTGTTGACCACCCGGAGGCCTCTTCAATTTCTAATGTCACATATAAGCACAATATAAATCTGTTTTTTTCTTCTAAATTTTTTTAAAAAAAGATTTCAATATTTGAAAGGCAGAGTTACAAAGAGGCAATGGCAGAGAGAGTGGTCTTCTATTCACTGGTTTGCTCCCCAAACGGCTGCAATGGCCAGAGCTGTGCTGATCTGAATCCAGGAGCCTGGAGCTTCTTCCATGTCTCCCATGCTGTGCAGGGGCCCAAGGGCTTGGGCCATCTTCTACTGCTTTCCCAGGCCATATCTGAGAGCTGGATCGGGACTTGAACCGGCACCCATATGGGATGCCAGCACTGCAGGCAGTGTTTTTTTTTTTCCCCACTATGCCACAGTCCTGGTTCCTTAAATTTAGATTATACCCAAAGGCATAATGTTCCACTAAAAGAAAAGTTCAACAAATCAAAATCAATAAAGATCATAGTTCAGCAGAAACACAGGCAAAGGCTATAAACAATAACCATTTGTAAAAGACAGTCAACTTTACTCATATAATCTTTTCCTTCTGTATCAATCTGTTTTGTTTAAACCTGACTCAATAAATGTATTCACTCTCTAAAAAGTTACATAACCTACAATGGAACACAACATTACTCAGGCAACTGACTGATTGTGTCTGGACGTAAGTCTTCTTTTTGACTTCTGAATAAGCTCCCACTTTGATTCTGCAACCAGACTTACTGTCTCATCAGCAGTATGTTGATTTTGGAGCTGGGTGATGGTGTGTTACTTTGTCACTGAAGCAAGTGTCTGCTGTCTCCATTGACTTTCTACCCAGCACACCCACTGTTCCTCTTCTGAGGTGTCTCACACTGAGCAGTGTCACGTGACACCACCGTCGTCCCCCTGTTCCTGGAGAAATGTGAAAGTTGTGGTGGCAGAGGGGATACTCTGAGGTAAAGGAAATATTTTTATGTTTACTGTAAACTAAAAATTATTCATATTCACAATTTTAATAATTAATGCACAATAATTGTACATATTTATGGGATACAATGTAATGTTTTCATATACATATATACATTGTGTAATGAATAAATAAAGATAATTGGTACATCCATTACCTCATATGCTTGTCATTTTTCGTGGTGACAAAATTTAAAAATCTTTCTTTTAAATATTTTGAAATATAAAACACATTATTGTTAGTTACAGTTGCCCTACTGTGCATAGAACATTAGAACTTACTGTACCTCTCTACTTGGATTTTTAAAAATTTTTTAAAAATTTATTTATTTATTACAGCAGACTCATAGAATGGCAGATGTCCTAAATAGCACTCTGGCCTCAGAATCAGCCCTTAAGGCATTCGGATCTGGCTCAAGAGCCCATGAGAATATTTTAGGCATGGAAAGCTAAGACACTCTGGAAAAAACAGAAGACCTAAATGAAAGATCTCTGCGAGTGAGATCCCAGTGGAAAGAACGGGGCCATCAAAGAAGGAGGTACCTTTCTCTGAAGGGAGGAGGGAACTTCCACTTTGACTATGGCCCTGTGGGAATAAGATCGAAGTCGGCGAACCCTAAAGGCTTCCATAGCCTCGGCAACTCATGACCAGAGCCTAGGGAGATTACTGACGCCATAAACAAGAGTGTCAAATTGTTAAATCAACATCAGGAGTCACTGTGTACTTACGTCTCATGAGGGATCTGTCCTTAATGTGTTATCCAATGTGAAGTGATGCTATTACTAGTACTGAAACAGTATTTTTACACTTTGTGTTTCTGAGTGGGTGCAAACTGATGAAATCCTTACATAGTATATATTGAATCGATCTTCTTTATATAAAGATAATTGCAAATGATTAAAAAATCTTGGTGTTAAACTGGAAATTGCATAGACAATTAATCAATTTTTAAAAAAAAAATCATGTAGGATCTCTGTCCTTAATGTGCGGTACATTGTGAATTAATACTATAACTAGTACTATAACAGTATTATCATTTTGTGTCTCTATGCGAGGGCAAACCGTTGAAATCTTTACGTAATATGTACTAAATTGATCTTCTGTGTATAAAGAGAATTGAAAATGAATCTTGATGTGAACAGAAGGGGAGAGGGAGCGGGAAAGGGGAGGGTGGGGGGAGGGAGGGAAGTTGTGTGGGGGGGGAGCCATTGTGGTCCATGAGCTGTTCTTTGGAAATTTATATTCTTTAAATAAAAGCTTTATAAAAAAAAAATTTAGTTTCAAAAAAAAAAATTTATTTATTTATTTTTTTTGACAGGCAGAGTGGACAGTGAGAGAGAGAGACAGAGAGAAAGGTCTTCCTTTTGCTGTTGGTTCACCCCCCAATGGCTGCCGCGGCCAGCGCGCTGTGGCCGGTGCACCGCGCTCATCCGATGGCAGGAGCCAGGTGCTAGGTGCTTTTCCTGGTCTCCCATGGGGTGCAGGGCCCAAGCACCTGGGCCATCCTCCACTGCACTCCTGGGCCACAGCAGAGGGCTGGCCTGGAAGAGGGGCAACCGGGACAGAATCCGGCGCCCCGACCGGGACTAGAACCCGGTGTGCCGGCGCCGCAAGGCAGAGGATTAGCCTGTTGAGCCACGGCGCCGGCCTCTACTTGGATTTTTTGTACCCATTGACCAGCCTCTCTCCACCCTACCATCTACCCTCTTCATTTTGAGGGCACTTAAAAATTCATGCAAAAATGAAATTAAAGGATAAGTTTATTTTGGGGCAAAATAATTTGAAATCCATGAATAGTTTTTTATAATATGCTTTTCCCATGAATTTTCTGGAGGTTCTTCACATGTATGATTCTAATCAGGGGTCAATGGTACGTACCTCCATCCATCTTTGTCATTTGTGTCTGCTTTTTGGCCTCATTGCCCCTGTACATATTCAGCCTTTGCTATTGTTTGTTAATGTATGTTAGTGGTATTATGGTGTATTTCTACTTCCTAGGTTATTAATTTCTTTCATTAGTAATAAGCAAAGGCTCAGGAATCCTTTCTTTAGTATTTTTAATTGACATATTTAGGAAAATTATCTTCAAATGTCTGACTGTTGGGTACCAGCTTTGAATGGCGCTGGGTAAGGTTGCAGACAGACCCTCTGTGTATTTCTTGAATTATCAACCACAACAAGTGTCTCTTCCCCAGAGGAGCTGGACTAATTCAAGTACCTGCAGAATTTAGCCAAGTGGTTGGATCTCTGGACTAATTTGAGGACAGACAAATTGCTAAAAGCCTTGAAAGTCCACCTTAAACAGGAAGCAAGAAAGGAAAATAGAATCAGTCTAAAGGTAAAACCTCTGCTTCTTCCTGGGAGGAGACTTGAGATACAGGTTAGCGATGAGCAACACGCAGTGGGGAGCTGGCTGGCCGTGTCACTAACATGAAGAGAAGGCAGGACAGTTCATGGTATCCTGGCTTCCTGCAGGATCATTCAGACATAACAATGAGTAATTTCACTGATTCCAGAATCTAGAAAGTCAGAAAAACCAGCATCTTGGTACACAGCAAAAGTTTCCTCTCCACCAGATCAGCAACAAAGGAATGAGAACACAGTTTTCTCAATTTGAGTGAAATATAGAAAACCATGTCTCATTGCCCTCCTCCATTTAGAATGTAGTTGTATGAATAGTTTTTTAATCATACTTTTAAAACCATTTCAGACAGTCTTAGAATTTATTCCATTTGTCTGACATAATTTATAAATTCAAGAAGGGACGAAAAGTCTATTTTATTAATCTACATTTTTTGCTTACTATGTCTTTCTTCCTTCCTAATGTTCCAAGATCTCCCTTTTTATTGTTTTATTTCTGATTCAAGAAATAACTAGAAACTTCTTTACCGTTCTTTATGTATTGGCACCAAATTATCTTAGTTGTCTTTCATCTGAGAATACCTTGATTTTTCTTTCATTCCTAAAGGATATTTGTACACTTTCTTCTGACCTTCATGGTTTCTGATAGAAAATTCAATCATTTTAATGAATTTGCCTCCATAGGAATAACTTTTATGTCTTTCTTGAAGATAAAACAGATCAAAAGAAAAGCCTTTCCCCTGTAACTGTAGGATTGAAATTTCTGATTACCAACCTAATCTAATTCTTTGGACGGCTGAATTTCAATGCAAATTCGCAATCTCTTAGAGTCACTTAATTTAAATTAGATCACTGGCTGGGAGCGAAAGGTATCTTGAAGATTGTGAGGGCTCATACATTTAGATTTCACTGACATCCCAATTTTTGCAAAGCCTCTTTGCCAATAGAAGCAGAATTTTCCTATATATTAAAGACTGAAGAAATTGTTGTGATGTTTCTGATGCAGTTTCTATTCAGGGGAATGCTGAACTCCTTGAAGACCCAGTCCCACCTTATCTCATTGCTTGGAGAACAATAACCAGACTCAAGTATTGGAAGTTACTTAAGTCAGTTCTGTGGCTACAGTTTGACAGTAAGAGGGTGCCATACATTTAAAAATAAAAAAAATGTTAAAAATATTGAAAATTTGAGGACTATGTATGGGAATGGGTTATAAGGGTTTTGGGGCAAGGTAAGAATGGAACATTAGCTTTGGTTCAATTTACCAATATGGTTAGAGATTTTGGACTCAGTGAATCAACTCAAGTGTTTGGTAGTGGCTTGCCTTTGACCCAAATGAATGCAGTCGAGATTTTTCAAACTTGCTTGCTATGTAATAGCATTAAAAAGAGCTCTTTCCATGAGTTTCCTAGGATGGTGGGATTCTGGAGTGCAGAGGTCAAATGGCAACATTTAAATTAAAGATAAGGTAAGTGTGGTTGTTTCAATGGGCAGCTGAGTCAGGGTGACAATCAGAGAGGCTTGATATGCAGAGACTTCATGATGTTCTTAGGACTGAAATAGATGTACAGCCTGCTAAGGTCTTACTTAATCTGTGCAAGTTAAAAAGATGTAGGCCTGGTGACTTTAAAGAATTGAATTATCAGAGGAGAAGTTCATGGGTCTTCAACCAATTCACAGCCTTCAGCCAGGACACAAAATAAAGGAGGAGCCAGGTCTCCATGAGGAAGGAAACTACTGTTCTGTCAAACAATTTCATCCAGCAAAGATTATTCTTGTCTTTCCCTCAGATGAACAGTGACCCTTATAATGTACTTGTGCCTTGGTTATTGGGAATAATTGGACTTTATAGGGACTACTAGCTATTACCGAACTGACTCTAATTCCTGGATACTCAAAACACTGATTGTGTTACGGTACACATATTCATCTCACAGTATGCCTATTATGTTTCCACTCACTTTCCCTGGTCCAGGAAACCACATTGGAAAGACCATAGTCATCTGACTGATTTCCCTAAGTTATGTGAACTCATATCTGTCTCCCTGCCTGACATTCCCCCCTCAAGAGAAGCAACTCATAAATCTAATAGGGATGGCATTCATGAATGTCTGTCTTCTGTAGCTTCTTCCTGTTGGCACAGAGATACAGAGTTGGTCTTGCATGTTTTTTTTCTTGCTCTTTACCCTGTGATGTTTGAACACAGACTGAGAAAAGATTGTTTCACATGATCTATCAAGGGTGGGGAATGTCTGGCCCATGAACTGTATAAGAACAGTATAAGATACAAAATCATTTGGTCTTGCCCTGCCAAGGCAACCACAGGAGGAACCTGACTTTCAATAAATCCATAGAAGGCTAATTTTCAGTTGATAATTTTCATGCCCACAAATGATCTTATAAATATCCAAATGGCCATTGGCAGAAAAACCCTACCCCTGATCTACAGTACTGGTCAAATGGTCCAACAGGATGACCACCTGAAGCTGCATGGCTCAAGCTCTGTTAGAAACAAAATGGGCAAGGGCATAAAAATGTATGGTTCCAAGAAATGTAGTAAGTGTATAGAAGTTACAGGAATGAGGAAGGATAATAACCAGGATCTCTATGTCCACACACTGGGCCAAGAGTTCCAACTGTATTAGCCTGGGCCAGGAGTTGTCTGACCTTGTCTAAGAAATGTTGGCATGGTGTTGTACTTGCCTGTTTGATCTCCAAACAGCTTTCTTCTTGGGGTATGATAAAAATACTTCCTTGGGCAGTGGTTGTCATGTCTAAGTCTTCTTTGTTTTTTCCTAAGCCTTGCCTTTAAAAATGATTTATTTATTTGAAAGGCAGAGTGACAGATACGAGACAGAGAGAGAGAGAGAGAGAGAGAGAGAGAAAAGGAAGGAGGGAGGGAGGGAGAGAGGGAGATCTTCAACCCATGTGGTCACAACCACTAGCTCTAAGTTGAAACCAAGATCCAGGAATTCCATTTAGGATTCTCCCAAGGATAGTAGGGGACCAAGAGCTTGTGTCATCTTTGGCTGCATTCCAACGTACATTAGCAGAAAATTAGATTGGAAGTGGAATAGGTGAGACTTAAACCAGCACTCTGATATGGGATGCTAGTGTTACAAGCAGCCACTTAACCCACCGAACCACAGCACTGGCCCTAGCCCTGACTGTTTTGTAGGATGACCACAACCAAAGATTTGATCTGATTTTGGAAGATGGAGAGGGAGGCAGAAATCTGGGTGAGAAATCCAGCGAATTTGTTTTAGAGGTTAGCAACGATTTTTCTTGATGAAATCATCTCAGTAGTTTCTGAGGTGACCCCTGCTACCCTGGCCAGGCTGCTAATTCCCACCAGTATGGGGAGCAGAGGACCGGCTGTCTTAGAGACCTGAGAAGTGGTGGTTAGGGAATTGGCATGGTGGGTGAGGCTTTGGAAATGGATATAGTAGATACAACTTAGACTAGATCAATAGCTGCAGTACAAGAATGAAGATGATTGTTATCTCCTGGAGTTGGCATTAGGATATTGTTTTAAATTTCAAAAATTATTGGGATCTTTGAGCTTGCTAATAACTAGGCAGAATTTTAAGATCTGGCCAGGTATGTCTGAGGCCCAGATCAAAGGTTGACCTGTAGAACCAACTATTTTCATGGGGGCACTGGAAGGTCTGGGATGATACTGGTATCATCATGGTGATGATGCGAATCTGACTGTCCTAATGTCACTTGAAACTCTTACTTGCTTAGGATGCTCCTTCCCAGCAGGGACATGGGACATTTGGTCATTACTAAGAACTGGTGGGAAAATATGGTCTGGGCCCAAATGAAGTAAGGGAGGGCTGTGTGTGGACCTCTTAACAGAAAGCATCTGTTGATTTCCCTCTTTGGGCTGGACTAAATGATCTGAATAGGAGGTTGGAACTGAATACGCAGCTCCCATATCTAAGAGAAAGTTTATGGTCTTACCTGCAAAATCAAGGGTTTCCCTAGGTTCTGATCTCTCAGTATTGATGATTGGCTCAGGAGCCAGTTAGAGCTAAGGGCTTCCTCAATTTAGAACCAACAGGGACTGTAATTCTGACATGGGAGTCCTCAACCTCTGTTTCTAGTGCGTGATTTTCAGCAAGTTGGGCAAGGCTTTGGTGGAGGCTGACTTTCGTCAGGACAGCTATTTGCCCAGTACCCCGGATTTCAACATTGATGACTGAGTGCAGACTGGTCTTACTTGGTTTTCTTGATGACAGGTCATTGTGTAGGGTGACTGTGAGTTGAACCTTCTGCCTATCTCCACTGCTCCTTCTGCCTATCTCTTCCCTCTTCCTCCTGGTTTTGATTACAGTAGACTATGGAGGCAGTCTTTAGGATGCCAGTCAAGGAGATACTCAGTCCCATCTGTAATTTTTGAAGCTTTCTTTTATTATCAGTGTGCCCTGAGCTAGAAATCTTTCCTTTACTACTATGTCTCCATAGGGGAATGTGGATTCATATCAGTATATTTTGGAAGGTCCTCTGTAAGCCTTTCTTTTTTATATATATATATATATATATATATATATATATATATATATTAACTTTTATTAAATGAATATAAATTTCCCAAGTACAGCTTATGGATTACAATGGCTTTTTCTCCCCCCATAACTTCCCTCCCACCCACAATCCTCCCCTCTCCCACTCCCTCTCTCCTTCTGTTCACATCAATATTCATTTTCAATTCTCTTCATACACAGAAGATCAATTTAGTATATATTAAGTAAAGATCTCAACAGTTTGCACCCACACAGAAACACGTGAAAAATACTGTTTGAGTACTAGTTATAGCATTAAATCATAATGTATAGCACATTAAGGACAGAGATCCTACATGAGGAGTAAGTGCACAGTGACTCCTGTTGTTGATATAACAAATTGCCACTCTTGTTTATGGCGTCAGTAATCACCCTAGGCTCTTGCATTGAGTTGCCAAGGCTATAGAAGCCTTTTGAGTTCGCTGACTCTGATCATATTTAGACAAGGTTATAGTCAAAGTGGAAGTTCTCTCCTCCCTTCAGAGAAAGGTACTTCCTTTTGTGATGGCCTGTTCTTTCCACTGGGATCTCCCTCACAGAGATCTTTCATTTAGGTAATTTTTTTTTTCTGCCAGAGTGTCTTGGTCTGTAAGCCTTTCTACAAAGGCAATTGGCTTTCCCTTGGATTCCTCTTTGGTGACTGTTAGTTTGTTAAAGTTTATTGGTCATATCTTGCCAGCCCACAATCCTGCCATTATACAAACCACCTTATGATCCCTGTGAGTTTGTATGACAGGAATATAGTCCTGGGGCTGGTGCTGTGGCACAGTGGGTTAACACCCTGGCCTGAAGTGCCAACATCCCATATGGGCACTGGTTCTAGTCCCGCTGCTCCTCTTCTGATCCAGCTCTCTGCTGTGGCCTGGGATAGCAGCATGGGAGACCTGGAAGAAGCTCCTGGCTCCTGGCTTCGGATCGGTGCAGTTCTGGCTGTTGCGGCCATCTGGGGAGTGAACTTGCAGGTAGAAGACCTCTCTCTCTGTGTCTACCTCTCTCTGTAATTCTTTCAAATAAATAAAATAAATCTTTAAAAAAAGGAATATAGGAATATAGTCCTAATTATAGTCATCCCTTTGAAGGGCTTCATTTGGAATTGGGTACCCTTAATTTGGCCTATGCAAAATGCTTGCACAAAAGTCATAGGTATGCTCTACCACTGATTGCCTTTCTGCATGAGTTAAGACAGTGCCCATGAAGAGAATTATGTCATCACAGGTAAGGTCAAATATGGTGGTCACCTTATACTGCCTCTCTTTATACATTTTTTGGAGTCATCAATTAAAATTTTCCATCTCCCCTTTAATTTGGTCAAAGTTCTGAATTGAAAAGGGCGTTTGCATTTTGATGGGCCCTGTTGATCCTGTTGCCTCCTACAGAGAGTATATTCCAACGACATCTATGCCCAGGGCCATGGGTCAGCCTATGGAGAGAGGAAGCAGGCCTGCATCAGGAAGGGGAGGGTATAAAGAGGTCTTGTTTTCGTCAGACGCCTGGGGTCTTTCATGGCCTGGGGAGCCCGGTTCTTATGAGAGCATTTTCCTGGGATGCTGGGTCTTTGAGCTCTGCCTTACAGTGGGCCTTCAGTGGTTGGTTAAGTAACAGTTGCAAGGAGGATGGGTTCAGTTGCAACTCCCACCAAGTTTGTGATTTTTTCTCATATTGCAATAAAAACCTGTACATAAGGGACTTCTGTCCAATTATTATATCCATGGCAGCATAGATCTAATTGTAAAACAGAGTTTTAATTTAAGCTCCCCTTTTCTGGCCATGATTCTTGTCCTCTGATATATACCATGGCCAGGCAGTATTACGGAAAATGATTAGTTACCCCCTTTTTAAGGTCTAGGGGTCAAACAGGGACCAGTTTTTGAGAATACATCCTAGTGAAGAGTCCTCTGGGACAAAGGGTCAGTTTCCTATCTGGAAGAGAATAGAGGAGAAATGGGGGCAATGAATCTGGCATTCTTGTTCATTTCTCAAGACAGAAGGGGAGAGAACAGGTGTCTTGTTTGATCTCCCACTTGGGAAAGAGCCAGCAGTGGAAATTCTTCCGGACCCAGTGAATGAGACGCAGAGGACCTAGCGGAAAGTAAGTTTGCGAACGGCAAATCGTGCCTTAGTGGCACGGGAGCTGCCGGGAGGGACGGGAACCGGACGGAACACAGTCGCCATTGGAATCGAGCGCTTAAACGGGAGCCGATACAGGGATCCCGAGACACTGGCGGGGGGAAGCAGACCCCACGGGGGAAACAGCACAATTGAGGCGAGCCCACACGGACACTAGCCTCTTTCGTTGCCCACCCTGCTCACTCAAGCTAGACTGAACACAGTGGGACGGCGCGCGCCCGCCGGCTGCAACGGAAGCCGGGCGGAACACAGTCGCCATTGGAACTGAGCGCTTGAACGGGGGCCGATACAGGGATCCCGAGACACTGGCGGGGGGAAGCAGACCCCCACGGGGGAAACAGCACAGTTGAGGCGAGCCCGCACGGACACTAGCCCCTCTCGCCGCCCACCTTGCAAAGTCGAATTTGATTAAACGCAGTGGGACAAGGCGCGCCCGCCCACCCGCCCATCACTGAGGCAGACGGAACCAAAAACCCGAGGCTGTAGAAACCTGAAGGGGATCCAAAAACTGGGAACACACCGTGCACACAAACTCCGTTACCTTGACAACCCAGAGAAAGAGTGTGGGGAAAAAAAAAATGCCAAATAAAAACAGATACCAAGGGAGCAAGATCAAGGAAGACGCTATGATGACCCCAAACGGAAAAGACACCCCAAGTCAGGATTATGAAGATAATGAGATAGAAGAAATGCAAGAAGCAGATCTCAAAGAATTGATAAGAACATTAAGAAGTTCTCAAAAACAAATTCTTGAACTACAGAAATCCTTAATGGATAAGATAGAAAATCTCTCTCGCGAGAATGAAGTACTACGGAGAAATCAAAACGAAATGAAACAACTAGTAGAACAAGAAGCTACGATAGTGACAAAAAATCTTAATGAATTGAAGAATTCAATAGATCAAGTGACAAGCAATCTTGAGGGCCTTAAAACCAGAATGGGTGAAGCAGAAGAGAGAATATCGGACCTAGAAGACAGAGAACAGGAGAGGAAACAGTCAAACCAAAGACAAGAAGAGGAAATTAGAAAACTAAAAGATATCATCGGGAATTTACAGGATACTATTAAAAAACCCAACATTTGGGTTCTAGGTGTTCCTGAAGGTATGGAGAGGGAGAAAGGATTAGAAGGCCTTTTTAGGGAGATACTAGCAGAAAACTTTCCAGGCTTGGAGAAAGACAGAGAAATCCTAATCCAGGAAGCTCATAGAACCCCTAATAAACATGACCAAAAGAGATCCTCTGCACGACATATTGTAATTAAACTCACCACAGTGAAGCAAAAAGAAAAGATCCTAAAATGTGCAAGAGAGAAATGTCAGATTACTCTCAGAGGATCTCCAATTAGACTCACAGCTGACTTCTCAACAGAAACCCTACAAGCTAGAAGGGAATGGCGAGACATAGCCCAGGTACTTAGAGAGAAAAACTGCCAGCCCAGAATATTATACCATGCAAAGCTCTCATTTGTGAATGAAGGTGAAATAAAGACCTTTCATAACAAACAAAAATTGAAAGAATTTGTTGCCACTCGTCCAGCCCTGCAAAAGATACTTAAAGACGTGTTACACACAGAAACACAGAAACACGACCATCAACATGAAAGAAGGTAAACGAAGGGAACCTCACGGCAAAAGATCACAGGGAATTCAAAGCATACATTAGAAAATATCTGGCAAATGGCAGGGCAAACTTACCACTTATCAATAGTCACATTGAACGTTAAAGGTCTAAACTGTCCTGTTAAAAGACAGAGATTGGCTGATTGGGTTAAGGAACAAAAACCATCTATTTGCTGCCTACAAGAAACACATCTTTCCAACAAAGATCCATACAGACTGAAAATAAAAGGATGGAACAAGATATACCACGCCAACAGAAATGAAAAAAGAGTGGGTGTAACCATCTTAATATCGGACTACATAAACTTTAACACAAAAACTGTTAAGAGAGACAAAGAGGGGCACTATATAATGATTAAGGGATCAATACTACAGGAAGATATAACAATTCTCAATGTATATGCACCTAATTACAGGCCACAGGTTTATTTAAAAAATTTGTTAAGAAACTTAAAGGGAGACTTAGACCCCAACATAATAGTACTGGGGGACTTCAATACTTCACTCACAGATATTGACAGATCGACAGGACAGAAGATCAACAAGGAGACAGTAGATTTAAACAACACTATAGCCCAAATGGATCTAACAGATATCTACAGAACTTTTCATCCTACACGTAAAGCATTCACATTCTTCTCAGCAGTACATGGAACCTACTCTAGGATTGATCACATATTAGGCCATAAAGCAAGTCTCAGCAAATTCAAAAGAATTAGAATCATACCATGCAACTTCTCAGACCATGAGGGAGTGAAGTTGGAAATTAGCAACTCAGGAATCTCTAGAGCATATGCAAACACATGGAGATTGAACAACATGCTCCTGAATGAACAATGGGTCACTGAAGAAATCAAAAGAGAAATCAAAAATTTTCTGGAAGTAAATGAGGATAACAGCACAACATACCAAAACTTATGGGATACAGGAAAAGCAGTGTTAAGAGGAAAGTTTATATCAATAGGTGCCTACATCAAGAAACTGGAAAGGCACCAAATAGATGAGCTTTCAATGCATCTCAAGGATCTAGAAAATTTGCAGCAAACTAGACCCAAATCTAGTAGAAAAAGAGAAATAATCAAAATCAGAGAAGAAATCAACAGGATTGAATCCAAAAAAACATTACAAAAAATCAGCCAAACGAGGAGCTGGTTTTTTGAAAAAATAAACAAGATTGACACCCCATTGGCCCAACTAACTAAAAAAAGAAGAGAAAAGACCCAAATCAGTAAAATCAGAGATGAAAAAGGAAATATAACAACAGACACCACAGAAATCAAAAGAATCATCAGAAATTACTACAAGGACTTGTATGCCAGCAAACAGGAAAACCTATCAGAAATGGATAGATTCCTGGACACATGCAACCTACCTAAATTGAACCAGGAAGACATAGAAAACCTAAACAGACCCATAAGTGAGTCAGAAATTGAATCAGTAATAAAGGCCCTCCCAACAAAGAAAAGCCCAGGACCAGATGGATTCACTGCTGAATTCTACCAGACATTTAAAGAAGAACTAACCCCAATTCTTCTCAAACTATTCAGAACAATCGAAAAAGAGGGAATTCTCCCAAATTCCTTCTATGAAGCCAGCATCACCTTAATTCCTAAGCCAGAAAAAGATGCAGCATTGAAAGAGAATTACAGACCAATATCCCTCATGAACATAGATGCAAAAATCCTCAACAAAATTCTGGCCAATAGACTGCAACAACACATCAGAAAGATCATCCACCCAGACCAAGTGGGATTCATCCCTGGTATGCAGGGATGGTTCAATATTCGCAAAACAATCAACGTGATACACCACATTAACAGACTGCAGAAGAAAAACCATATGATTATCTCACTAGACGCAGAGAAAGCATTCGATAAAATTCAACACCCTTTCATGATGAAAACCCTAAGCAAACTGGGTATAGAAGGCACATTCCTCAATACAATCAAAGCAATTTATGAAAAACCCACGGCCAATATCTTATTGAATGGGGAAAAGTTGGAAGCATTTCCACTGAGATCTGGTACCAGACAGGGATGCCCACTCTCACCACTGCTATTCAATATAGTGCTGGAAGTCTTAGCCAGAGCTATTAGGCAAGAAAAAGAAATTAAAGGGATACAAGTTGGGAGGGAAGAACTCAAACTATCCCTCTTTGCAGACGACATGATTCTTTATTTAGGGGACCCAAAGAACTCTACTAAGAGACTATTGGAACTCATAGAAGAGTTTGGCAAAGTAGCAGGATATAAAATCAATGCACAAAAATCAACAGCCTTTGTATACACAGACAATGCCACGGCTGAGGAAGAACTGCTAAGATCAATCCCATTCACAATAGCTACAAAAACAATCAAATACCTTGGAATAAATTTAACTAAGGACATTAAAGATCTCTACAATGAAAATTACAAAACCTTAAAGAAAGAAATAGAAGAGGATACCAAAAAATGGAGAAATCTCCCATGCTCATGGATTGGAAGAATCAATATCATCAAAATGTCCATTCTCCCAAAAGCAATTTACAGATTCAACGCAATACCAATCAAGATACCGAGGACATTCTTCTCAGATCTGGAAAAAATGATGCTGAAATTCATATGGAGACACAGGAGACCTCGAATAGCTAAAGCAATCTTGTACAACAAAAACAAAGCCGGAGGCATCACAATACCAGATTTCAGGACATACTACAGGGCAGTTGTTATCACAACAGCATGGTACTGGTACAGAAACAGATGGATAGACCAATGGAACAGAATAGAAACACCAGAAATCAATCCAAATATCTACAGCCAACTTATATTTGATCAACGATCCAAAACCAGTCCCTGGAGTAAGGTCAGTCTGTTTAATAAATGGTGCTGGGAAAACTGGATTTCCACGTGCAGAACCATGAAGCAAGACCCCTACCTTTCACCTTACACAAAAATCCATTCAACGTGGATTAAAAATTTAAACCTACGACCCGACACCATCAAATTACTAGAGAGCATAGGAGAAACCCTGCAAGACATAGGTACTGGCAAAGACTTCTTGGAAAAGACCCCAGAAGCACAGGCACTGAAAACCAAAATTAACTACTGGGATTGCATCAAATTGAAAAGTTTCTGTACTGCAAAAGAAACAGTCAGGAAAGTGAATAGGCAACCGACAGAATGGGAAAATATATTTGCAAACTATGCAACAGATAAAGGGTTGATAACCAGAATCTACAAAGAAATTAAGAAACTCCACAACATCAAAACAAACAACCCACTTAAGAGATGGGCCAAGGACCTCAATAGACATTTTTCCAAAGAGGAAATCCAAATGGCCAACAGACACATGAAAAAATGTTCAAGATCCCTAGCAATCAGGGAAATGCAAATCAAAACCACAATGAGGTTTCACCTCACCCCGGTGAGAATGGCTCACATTCAGAAATCCACCAACAATAGATGCTGGAGAGGATGTGGGGAAAAAGGGACACTAATCCACTGTTGGTGGGAATGCAAACTGGTGAAGCCACTATGGAAGTCAGTCTGGAGATTCCTCAGAAACATGAATATAACCCTACCATTCAACCCAGCCATCCCACTCCTTGGAATTTACCCAAAGGAAATTAAATTGGCAAACAAAAAAGCCATCTGCACAGCAATGTTTATTGCGGCTCAATTCACAATAGCTAAGACTTGGAACCAATCCAAATGCCCATCAACAGTAGACTGGATTAGGAAATTATGGGACATGTACTCTACAGAATACTATACAGCAGTCAAAAACAATGAAATCCGGTCACTTGCAACAAAATGGAGGAATCTGGAAAACATCATGCTGAGTGAATTAAGTCAGTCCCAAAGAGACAAATATCATTTGTTTCCCTTGATTGGCGATGACTAACTGAGCACCAAAGAGGAAACCTGTAGAAGTGAAATGGACACTATGAGAAACAGTGACTCAATCAGCTCTTGTGCTGACTGTTGTTGTACAATGTAATACTTTATCCATGGTAGTATTTTTTTTTCTTTATCCTAGTACTAGTGGTTGAACTCTGTAATTAACACACAATTATTCTTAGGTGTTTAAATTTTAACTGAAAAGTGATCTCTGTGAAATATAAGAGTGGGAATAAGAGAGGGAGGAGATGTAAAACTTGGGACATGCTCAATCGGAACGGCCCCAAATGATGGAGTTAGAATTGTGCCAGGGGTTTCCAATACAATCCCATCAAGGTGGCATGTACCAAGGCCATCTCACTAGTCCAAGTGATCAATTTCAGCTCACAATTGATCACACTGATAGGTCTAAGAGTCAAAGGGATCACACAAACAAGACTAGTGTCTGCTAATACTAACTGATATAATGAAAAAGGGAGAGAATGATCCAACATAGGAAGCAGGATACACAGCAGACTCATAGAATGGCAGATGTCCTAAATAGCACTCTGGCCTCAGAATCAGCCCTTAAGGCATTCGGATCTGGCTCAAGAGCCCATGAGAATATTTTAGGCATGGAAAGCTAAGACACTCTTGAAAAAACAGAAGACCTAAATGAAAGATCTCTGCGAGTGAGATCCCAGTGGAAAGAACGGGGCCATCAAGGAAGGAGGTACCTTTCTCTGAAGGGAGGAGAGAACTTCCACTTTGACTATGGCCCTGTGGGAATAAGATCGAAGTCGGCTAATCCTAAAGGCTTCCATAGCCTCGGCAACTCATGACCAGAGCCTAGGGAGATTACTGACGCCATAAACAAGAGTGTCAAATTGTTAAATCAACATCAGGAGTCACTGTGTACTTACGTCTCATGAGGGATCTGTCCTTAATGTGTTATCCAATGTGAAGTGATGTTATTACTAGTACTGAAACAGTATTTTTACACTTTGTGTGTCTGAGTGGGTGCAAACTGATGAAATCCTTACATAGTATATATTGAATCGATCTTCTTTATATAACGATAATTGCAAATGATTAAAAAATCTTGGTGTTAAACTGGAAATTGCATAGACAATTAATCAATTTTTTAAAAAAAATCATGTAGGATCTCTGTCCTTAATGTGCTGTACATTGTGAATTAATACTATAACTAGTACTCCAACAGTATTATCATTTTGTGTCTCTATGCGAGGGCAAACCGTTGAAATCTTTACGTAATATGTACTAAATTGATCTTCTGTGTATAAAGAGAATTGAAAATGAATCTTGATGTGAACAGAAGGGGAGAGGGAGCGGGAAAGGGGAGGGTGGGGGGAAGGAGGGAAGTTGTGTGGGGGGGGAGCCATTGTGGTCCATGAGCTGTTCTTTGGAAATTTATATTCTTTAAATAAAAGCTTTATAAAAAAAAAAAAAGAATCAAGTAATCCTGTTATCTAGACTTTCAAGATCCAAGAGCTGACTAAAAGTTGAGGAAAAGAGACATCAGTTAAATGAAAACTGTAAAAAAACGTAATTTTGGAAGATGGGTTAGGAAAATTAAAGAAATACAGATTTTGGAAATGAAAAGATCAAACGTTCTTGTGCAACTTTTTCTAGCAGGAAACCTTTTAGCTTTAACAGGGCTGACTAAGCCCTGGCATCTGACTTTAGCGGCTGAACAGGTGCAACACCTCCTCCCCGCTTCCTTGTGTTTGAGACAGAGGAGAGAGGGTGGTGAACAGACGCTGTGCAGGCCATAGGACAAGCGAGATGGAGGATGTTAAAAGAACGAGCAGGCCCTGCTCCCGGTAGGATTATTCCTAGTGGGCTGGCTGCGGGGAGTGGACAGATGGGTGTCTTACAGTGCGCCTAGGGAGTGTGGACATTGTGTTGAGACCAGTGGAATGGCTAAAGCTGTCTTCCCGGGACCACAACTGACTTTCCCTGTTGTGGGAGTCTTCATGTAGTGAGAGCCCTAATGACTTGCAATTGCTCATCTGCACCCACAGGGGTGTGCCGAGGAGACTCAGGTGGCAGGATGTAGAGGAAGCAAGGTGCAAGGAGAGAAAGTAAGCTAGGCGTGGAGCATTCCCCAAACCTGCTGGCACCGTCCCTGGGACTGACCACCTCGCTCTTGATCCCTCTTGGCTGGCTTGCCAAAATGTTACCAGTAAGGCCTAAACAGTGGTCAGTCCTTGTCTCCCCAAGGAAATAATTCAGAGGAGAGATAGAGAATGGCGGTATGCAAATTAGCGAAATGTAATGACAGAGGAGCAGAGCAGCTCAGCAGAGGACTGAGTGTCCCACTGGTGTACAGACTGTGGTTTGTGTGGGAATAGAGCAAATTTCTTCCTGCCAATTTTCCTCCTCCTCTTCATCTGGAATGTTAGTGAGTGAGAGGATGACTGGGGCATGAGATCTTCCCTGGAATGTTCCTGGGGAAGATGGCTCTAGGGGTGTAGGACACCCTTTACCCCAAGAATATTAATGGCTGAAAAGGTTCCAGGGGTGTTAGATCTCTACCCCCAACTCCAGAAGGATATTGGACAGGACCTCGATTTGCAGATGTTGGGTTGCTTTCAACACATTCATGCCTTTTCCCATGTGAACTTTCTTTTTTTTAAGATTTATTTATTTCTTTGAAAGTCAAAGTTACACAGAGAGAGGAGGGGCAGAGAGAGAGAGAGAGAGAGAGAGAGAGAGAGAGAGGTCCTCCATCAGCTGGTTCACTCCCCAACTGGCCACAACAGCCGGAGCTGTGCTGATCTGAAGCCAGGAGCCAGGAGCTTCTTCTAGGTCTCCCACGTGGGTGCAGAGGTCCAGTGACTTGGGCCATGTTCTACTGCTTTCCCAGGCCATAGCAGAGAGCTGGATTCCCATGTGAACTTTCTATCCTTCCTTCTTATACATGGGGCCTCATGTCTGTCTTTCTTTTTGTCATAGCAATAGCAGCACTTTAGTATTGGCTCTAGGTGTCCTTGCTAGGTTGTTAAATCTTGAGCTGCTTAATAGTGGGCTTCTGCCAATAATCTCTCCCTTATTTGGTATTTATTTATCCCGCACACAAGTCTAGCATCTTCACAATCCATTGTTAGTTGTGTTCTCTTGATTCCTTCAGTGCATATTACCTATTTTGGTGAAAATTTATTTGCCTGCTGTAAGGAAAAAATAGTTCCTAGAAATGCTGTGCTTAGACTTGACCCTAGGAATTTTTTAGAAGCCAAGATTTAAGGTATCATCTTCCAGCACATTTGGCTAGATGAAGACTTTCTATAGTCTCCAGATTGGAGGAAGCTGCTGCTGTCCAGCAGGGGGAGTGGACCATTTGTTCAAAGCAGAGAACCCTTGTGCATCTAAGGATTGAAGAATCTCAAGTACAGCCACTTAGACCTGGAGACTTCAGAAAACCCGGATAGAACACGGCCCCAGATTGCTTCCAGTTGAGGACCAAAGGACTGGAACATTTCCACAATAATTCTTCCTCATTAGATCAGTGCTGCATGTGGGGAGTTTGATTGTAGGCACCTGTGGCCAGAAATAGAATTGTCTGCCCAGTGCAGCCTCTGGACCTTGCAAGTTAGGGTCAGGCTGGTCTGTGTCATGGAAGGAAGGGTGAGAAGACACAGATGGGGTACCACAGCATTTTCTACGGACTTCATCTCATTACAGAGGTCCTAAGAGTGAATGTGTATTTGTGCATTTAGGAGGGGGACGTATAATGCAAGCCATGGGGAAACGCTGGCCAGAAATTCCACTGGATTTTAATTTTACTTCACTTGCATGTTAATTTGAACAAGAATTCACCTTCTCCTGAGAGATTGTGTCTCAGAAGAATTCCCACAATGGTTTCCAGGAATGATTGCCTCCTATTTTATTCTAGTGGGAGGCTTACTTGAGAAGGCATAATACGTTTTTAAAGTCTAAGCTACTGAAACGCTCAGTCTCTTTTCCTGCAATTTCCTAGGCCCTTTCTCTGGAGATAATGAGTTTCTCCACACTTTGTTTATGAATTACTATACAAGTAGGTAGCTATTTTTAAATGTACTTAGGAAGAGACATGGTGAATCATTTAAGCTTTTCAAAGATTTGGGCAAAAGCTTTGTATAAAGTGGAGCAGCTAAAAAAAAGTGGAGCAGCTGTTATGAAAAAGAATGAAATTCTACCATTTGTAGCAAACTGGATGCAGCTGGAGTACATCATGTTTAGTGAAATAAAAATAAGCTGGACCCAGAAAGACAAATACCACACATTCTCCCTTACATGTAGGAGCTAAAATGTAAAAAGAGAAGAAGGAGAAGGAGAAGAAAAATCAAATGTCTCTGTGTATCAGTATTGCTGCAAATATAGTTTTGTAAAACATTGCTTTTACCTTTGTAAAGCCAGTGGTTAAGAATGTTATACTACTATAGTTTTAATGATCTGTGATTATTTTTTTTTTAACAAGCAGAGTGGACAGTGAGAGAGAGAGACAGAGAGAAAGGTCTTCCTTTGCCCTTGGTTCACCCTCCAATGGCTGCCGCGGACGGCGTGCTGCAGCTGGCGCACCGCGCTCATCCGATGGCAGGAGCCAGGTGCTAGGTGCTTTTTCCTGGTCTCCCATGGGGTGCAGGGCCCAAGCACTTGGGCCATCCTCCACTGCACTCCTGGGCCACAGCAGAGGGCTGGCCTGGAAGAGGGGCAACCGGGACAGAATCCGGCGCCCCGACCGGGACTAGAACCCGGTGTGCCGGCGCCGCAAGGCGGAGGATTAGCCTGTTGAGCCACGGCGCCGGCTGGATCTGTGATTATTTTAAAATGTACTCTATGTGGGTCAAATGGTCATTTTTCCATTCATTTATTGTGTGTAGCCATTGTCTATGTTCTCACTAAACTAGGGTCTTTTTGCTTTTTAATTCTTAGACTTCTTATTTGATGAAGCTGTAAGCCTTTTCATTGTAATATAAATTTAAAATATGTTATCTCAAAAACTAAAATAAAGGAAGAAATGGAGAAGGAAGGAGGGTGTGAGGAAGATATACGGAGAGAAGGAATATCATTATAAGGATTGTATCTACAAAGCACATTGAATCTGTTAGAAACTAATTAAAATTTAAGATAAAAAGAATTAAAATATAAAATGCAGCAGCTGCATCATACACTCCAGATTTAAGGGAAGTCCCAACCAGCTCCCAGCCTTAGTTCTTTTATTTTAAAAATTAAGATGAAATTAATGTTTATCTGTATAGCCATTGTTGTTGTCAAATAAAGTAGTCCATTTTGACATCTTGAGATGTGATTATTATTTATAGCCCTTGTCTGTACTCCTGAGGTGCGGTGGTCTCTCTAGTTACTACTCATTGATTTATTTGTTTAGTGGAGGATTAAGTTTGTGATTATAAGCTGAAAGAATGTCATTACCAAAATTAAAAGAAAAATAAGAAAGGAAGAAGGAGGAAGGGTGAGAGTGAGGGATGCTGGCAAGTATCATTATGTTCTTTAACTATATATATGAAACACATGAAATCTGTTTGCTTCGTATAAATTAAAAAAAGAAAAGACAATTAAGTGCCTAGTCCAAGGAAAGGCATAGAATAAATACACAGAATGTATTGACTACTAGCATTGGGGTAGTTAAGCTCTTTTTGACATTTCGAGAATTAGGCAACAGAGGAAAAGGGGTCTTTGGAACTGAAAAATGCAGAATGCCCAGATCCATGCTCTTAGGCCTAATCACTGTCAGAACTCAGAGAACCAATGGGACTGCAGCCCCTGTGTTTTCTGGACCTGCTGTGGCAGGATGGGCCTGACTGGCTCAGAGAAATTTCCTGCTGCTACATAGCTCAGGGAGGATCTGGGAGCACCTGTAAGTTTTGTGGACATTGAAAAATAATAGTGACCTAATAGACTGTTCAGTTACAAAAAGTGCCCCCTTGTGTTAAGAGAAAAATGAGAGCTCTGTCAAATTAGGGGTTTCTGGAAAGAGGGATAACCAAGGACAAATGGGGAGTTTAGAAAACGATTCAGGTTAGTGGAAACTTTGGAGTTAATAGAATGTAGAGAAAACACACCAAGAAGATAGAAGAAGTGATAAAGTGACTCTTGGTGCCATGGGCTAATAGAGAGCTCTGCCTCTACAGCGGCAGCCGTTTGCAAACGCTGGCCGGCTGCCTTCTCCCGACTGCCTGTCCTATCTGTATGATTGTGCTGCATCTTGTCCAGGAGGCAGTGGGGACTTGTCCGTCACCTTTCATTATAATTATTCAAAGTTCATTGGATTTTCAACACCTTTCAGATAAGGTTGGTGTCATGGCATTGGGCCTATCTTCATTCCAGTCTCCATTAGTATATCCATGACAACAGTAACAACAACAGAATTAAACACTTTTGTTTGGATTTGCTCATAGTATATGCATTTAATATAATGAGCTTTATTTTAGCAGTGAAAGTTTTATATTATGGGATGTATTACATTGCACTGTTTTTATTCCCTCATAGAAAGCACCAGTAAAACACTGTGTTTACAAAAAGTAAAAATGAATTTGTAGATACAAGAAAAGTTTTGAGAAATTCAGTTTGAATGGAGTTTAGAGTAGGCAGGAATAAATAATTTTATGAACTTAATGATATATTCTTTGGGTAGCAAGTCTCTTATGAGAACTTGAATCACTGACTTTGGCATTCTTTTACCTCTTAGAAGATAACACAATTATTTTTTCTTTTTAAAGATTTATTATTTATTTGAAAGGCAGAGCTACAGAGAAATAGGGAGAGACACACAGAGAGACCTCCTGTTCATTGGCTCACTCCCCAAGTTGCTGCATTGGCTGGGGCTGCACAAGGCTGAAGCCAAGACCCTGGAACTCCATCGGGGTCGCTCACGTGGGTGGCATGGTCCCAAGAGCTTGGTCATACTCTGCTGCTTCCTCAGCACATTGGCAAGGAGCTGGATTGGAAGTAGAGGACGTGGGACTTGAACCGACACTCATATAGAATGCCAACATTGCAGGCGTTGGCTCAACCCTCTGTGCTGCAGCAGAGGGCCCAACACAATTCTTTTGATTGAGTCCTTGAAGGCTTGTTTCACTTGCTTGTTCCTCAGGGTGTAGATGAAGGGGTTGAGCATAGGCGCGATGGAGGTGGTGAGCACGATCACGCCCTTGTTAATGGCCACTGACTGCTTTGCTGAGGGCTTCACATAGATGAAGATGCAGCTGCCATAGGTGATGGAGACCACGATCATGTGGGAGGAGCAGGTGGAAAAGGCCTTCTTCCTTTGCTGGGCTGAGGGGAATCTTGTAATTGTTCTGATTATATATATGTAGGAGAAAACTACACACAGTAGGGTTGTGATGAAGGTCAACACAGCACAGCCTATAACCATCTGCTCAATGACCCATGTGTCTGAGCATGATATCTTCAGGAAGGGAGACACATCACAAAGAAAACTGTCAATGATGTTAGAGTCACAGAATTCCAGGCTCTGGCTCAAGCTAAACGGTGGGAGTATGATTAAAAAGCCAGCCATCCAACAACAAAGGATGGAACTTCTACAGGCTCTGCTGCTCATGATGGTCATGTAATGCAGGGGTTTGCAGATGGCCACGTAGCGGTCATAGGACATGATGGCCAGAAGGAAAAACTCAGTAACTCCAAAAAGATCTGTAAAAAATGCTTGAACGGCACAAGCACAATACGTAATAGTCTTGTCGCCTGTTGCTAGGTTATACAAATATCTAGGAATGCAAGCTGATGTGAATAATATTTCTAAGACGGAAAAATTTTGTAGGAAAAAGTACATTGGTGTTTTAAGGTGAGAATCAATGAATGTAAGTGAGATAATAGCCAAGTTACCAGTTATACTCAATAAGTAGGCAAAAAACAGAAAAATTAAAAGCAGGCCCTGAAGTTGTGGATCATCTGTTAGTCCCAGGAGAATGAATGTTGTTATTGTGTGGTTTCTCATAACTGACTCCTGATTTTTATCCAGTCTTCATGAAAAGAATCAGGTATTATGCTAGAATATAGGAATGTCAATGTTTTATAGTGATAAGCAATGAAAAGTAAAATGAAGCCAGTAACTGGTTCACATGAAATTTATTCTTTATTTTGGTGGTTAATATTGTCAACATACATAAAGTCTTATCTTTTATGCTTTCCTATTTATATTTTTAAAAGGAATATTTCTTATAGATCAACCTGTGACACAATCTAATAATATACAAATTTTACCTCTCCATTGCTTTTTCCATATTAATTATTGTCTATATCCTATATTAATTTTACTATCATTCAATATCAAGATTATCTTGTATTCCAATTCATTCTGCTTTGGTTTGAGGTTGAAATCTTAAAATTCTCTCATAATTCCATGTGTTTACTCATACATGGTACTTGGTAAAACCCAATTACATAACAAATAATTCATTACAGAAGCTCTACGAAATCTATAATCAACTATAATTTTATGCCCAACCACTGCAACAAAATAATGATTTTTTTTGTGTGTAAAATGTAGTATATACAAGCATCAAGTCCTGTGATTTCAAATAGGATCCATGTGTGGTAAATTTTATATTTGTATTTATACTGATCTATTTTCTGAAATAGTTACATATAGCTAATATGCATCACACTAAGCACATGCAAAGCTGATTTCATAAACTGTGTATTCTATTCTTCCAATGCATTCTCTGTAATAAAACTAATTGATTACAGTAATTGAACTCATATGATATTTTGGGTGTTATATAATCACTCCACAGGAAGCAACTGTCTGGATCAATTTCCCCTCCTGTCCTTTCCTCTCTTCTATTCTGTTTAACAATCTTTGCATTCAATTTGAGGACAAAAGTTCTTTGATTTTTAGTACAATTATTATTTCTTTTGGAAAACTTTTGAAACCTGGTGGCTGTGTTGTATCCTCCTCCCCACCCCCACCTCCACACTCCCATTTATGCACCATTGCCAGACAGTACTCATTTCTGTCGTGGCAGTTGCCATGGAAACATAAGTCTGTTGGTCAAAAATGGATTTATTTTTAAAAACTGGAACAACCCACAATACTAATCACAACCATGTACATAGTCAGTGCCTAACAAAGGTTATTGGTTAAATGCTGACATTTTTCACCAGACACATATAAAGCTATCTTCTTTCCTATTTGGACTTCCTGGTATTGCTATATTATTAACTTTACCTGAAGCATTCTATGTTCATGGCTCTCATATTTTGTATTTTATGTTTATTTGTTTTTTTGCATTAAAGTGAAGTATTTACTACTGAATTAAGCCTTACCACAAAATTTCCACTTTTTCTGCTAATATCTTACTGAAGAGATAACTGGCTTTTCTCCCTTGCCTTATCTGCCATGTAAATGAATAGTTGAATTCAATTTTGCTTCTTTGAGATAATAAATAAATAAATGACATAAATAATAAGTAAGATAATAAAATTATAGGTCAAGTTTACAATACTTAGTTTGGGTCAAAACTCCTTTATAACTTTTCCTTCAGTTATCAGAAATTAATCACAATATCCATAAAGGAAATGCTTCCAGTCAGTCTCTATGACCTGCTATTTTTCTTACATCAGTGATTGAAATTAGATTTCTTTGGGAAACTCCAATCAAAGAGTTACCAGGATGGAGCCTCACTGATTGAAATAGTCTCTTCTTACCAGTATGGGCACAGGCTCAAGTTCAATAATGTGTCAGAGTCTCACTTTTATGCCACTCAGAGAAGTATCCTTAGTCAAGATCTTGGTTTTCTTGAGAGCTGGAGCTCTGAAAGATAGGGTCACACAAAAGCAGTGTCAATGGATCCACTAAGCCGTAGTGACATCCCACCTCAGGAGCCCACCTACCTCCTTTGAGTTCCATTCTCTTCTGCTTAGGGACACCAGATGCTTCCCTGTTGTGTTGAACTCAGCCCTGAAAACTTTGGAAAATATTGGAGACTTCATACATTTCATTGTTTTATTACAAGTGTAAAAGCCATTATTCCATGAGAAAGCCATCTTTCTTGTATAGTAAATGTCCAATTTGGCAAGATAATTGGCTCTAAAGTGTGACTAATTCCTCTCTTTTTATTCCATCTTTCAAATATTTAATCTTGACACTGTTTTTATTATATGGGTCATGTATAAAATTAAAAAATTAAGTCTGATATGTAAAAATGGGCAGAGAATGTAAAATGACAGAACAGCTACTATTTTGGAACATTCACATTCACATTTTCCTTCTGCAAATACATCCACATATACTGTAACTATGACTTACAGAAATGTAAACATTAAATCCAAAACTTGTCAAATTGGGTATCAATTCATCATCTGCTCTTTGTTTTAAAACATGAGGCTCTCTGAACTGTCTATCTGATACCTGCTCAGCTATCGTAATAATCAAAGCCAAGAAACACTGAATCCTGGGCTTGACTCTCTGTCTTGGGCAGGTGAAATCATCTTCCCTTATTGATGCTGTGTTTAATTCTTAACTCACATTTCAGTGACATATTCATGTTAAAGAACTTTCTGTTCTGAATTTGCACCAGTGGCTCTCCTGTGATTTCTCCAGCCATCACTGATAACTATGTTGATGATCTCAAATATTTTTTATACTGAATCAATGTGTCTAGAATTTGGGACTTGCATCTGTCAACAGGTGGGAAAAAACTTTCCCTGGAGGCACCATTAGATTGTAATATGAATAGTTTCCCTGGTTTATTTAAAAATTTTCCTTCCTTTGGATGTGTCTAGTCCCCAGTAACATCCAGTGTGGGTCACAAACATAGAGCAAACCACGTGTGTGTGCTTTCTGGAGAGCTCCACGGCATTCCCTGGCATTGCAGGGACACCCTAGAAGAACTAAGCAGAGTAAATGGAGAGAAACTATCAGAGCCCACCTCAGCTGCTGCCAAGTCTCTCTCCTCCAGCTCTCTGAAACAGTTTACTAGAAACATACTGGCCACACTGAGTAGCATCCTTTGTTTCCTAAACTTTTAGTATTTTCCTCTTGTACAAAACACTAGCAGATAGTTTGAGAAAATTATTGAAACCGAACTGTAACTGATATTTCTGTGTTCTTTATATATCTTTCCTAGATTTAAAAAAATTTTGAGATTGCCGAGGTCATTAATTCTATCAATTTTGAGCTAACGAGTTATGTATAAACATGCTTGTGTGTATAAATATACACTGCTTTCACTTTGAAGTGGAGGGTGACTTTATAACAGCTTAGAATGAGGCCACAATCTAGATAACAGTCATTATTTACTATCATGCCTAAGTGGTTTATCAGAGGCTCTGCTTCCTACAAAAATGATTACAATTCGTATCGAAGCTTATTTTTAAAATGTTTCAAATAGCTATAGCATCACTCATTTTGACACATATAGGTGAAATCAACTTCTCCAAAATGTAATGTATTGGAGTGAAATGGACATTTTGAGATTTGATGATTGTTTATGGCCCTTGTCTCTACTGTTGAAAACAGTGTTTTTTTCTTCATACTCTTTGTTTAACTCTTTATTTAATGTAAAGTGAACCTTAGGCATATTAAGTAAACTGAAATTGATCTTTGTATAAATTAAGAGTGGGAATGTGAGAGGGAGAGGAAGGGTTGGATCATGCATGGGAAGGTGGGTAGGGTGGGAAGTACCACTATGTTCCTAAATCTGTATTTATGAAAGACATGAAACTTGTATAACTTAAATGATATTAAAAAAATCAACTTCTCTGAAGAAACTCAGATCTAATCTCTCAAAAAGAAAGCTACGTTCTTATCATGGAGAAATGCTCAATGTGGAAATGGAAGTGTTGAAGATGCTGCCTGGGACTCCAGCATCCTAGATGGGAGTGAGCCTGGCCTTGACCACAGCTCTGCTTCCTGCCACATGTACCCTGGGAGACAGCAGATGATGGTTCAAACACTTGGGTGCTATTCACCCATGCTGAAGACAAGGAGTTCTAGGCTCCTGGCTTGGCTTGGGCCAGTCCCAGCTGCTGTGAACACTTGGGGAGTGAGCTAGCTGGCAGAATCTTTCTGTCTGTCTCTATCTCAGCCTCTGTGCCTTTCAAGTAAATAATATTAAAAGAAAGAATAGGCTTACAAAATATAAATTAAAAAATGAAATGCTAAATTTTAGGAAGGAGAGATATATTTACCTCGATTGGATCTTACATAAAGTGTACAAGCATTGAAACATCACATAGTACCCTCAAAATATGTAGTTTTTATATACCTGGTATGTTAAAAAATAAGCGAGGTCACAGCAATTGTACTTACTTTCCTGGGAGTCAACAGCACCTTCCACTGTTCTGTAATCGCCATTTTCCTGCAGGCTCTCAGGAGACCCTGATTTCTTCTCCAGGCTTGTGTTTGAACCTCTGGCCACTCTGCCTCATGGATTGTCACTCCATTTATTACCCTCTGAAATGTCCTTGATCTTCAATATTTTCCTCTCTGACACATTGACAAAGGTTACTCTTCAAGGATGCCGTCCACTGTAAACTGCTCTAAGTGTGAAAGTAATACAGTATGGAGAGGTTTTAAAATGCCAGGAGCTCTCTGGTTTTACACATTGATACTCTGAATCCTAAGGATAGAGTTAGAAGCTTTTTCATCAATAAAATTAGCATTTGCTTTATTAGCCAAAGCTGAAATGAAATGAGTACACAAAAGCACCTTGGGAACCCAATTTCAAAAATCACTAATGAA